>OX387605.1:2738689-3977877 GCA_947568835.1 Protonemura montana | reverse complement strand
AATTTGACTAAATGTGTGCTGGGAATGTCTTGACAACTCGTCTTTCAAAATGACTTGACGATCGTCAGCTGCGGCGTGGTTTTTTGAAAGGGTCTAGAATTGTGGCAGTCTCATGGACGAGTTAAAGGGCAGTTATTTAAATGTTTAATGGTAAAGCAATAAGTGGAGGACAAAGTTTCCAGAACTCATTGGGTGGCCAATAGTCACAAGTCTAAGTGTGAGATGAGCAATGAAAATGATCTGAAATAACCAATTTTTTAACAATCGATCTGTCAATAAGCGCAATCAATCGACAGGACAGCAAACCGAAATGAATTAAAATCATGCAAATCTGTTAGAATAGATCTGGTTGAAATTTTTGTGTGGACTCTATTGTTCATAAATTGCGAAAATATACGAAATGTCTAGTTTCTCCCATGCTGAGTCGTACGATTATTGGAATTGTGCTGGAAGAAGTAGCATCAACGGGATGGCATTTACCCAAATATATAATAAAAAAGAGGAAGAGGAAGAAGAAGAAAAGAGAAGTTGGAATCGCAAGACGACTTCGGGGGCACGTGCCAGGCATTTTAATGTGACGCTTTTGATGCGCTAGATATTGACTTTGAAATTCGGCGATGTGCATTCTATTCGCTAACCACACCACGCCACGCTACGCTACGCCGCGCACAGCTGCAAGAAGAAAGTGGAGAGAAGTATTTTTGGTTGGTTGTCGCCTGGAATGCCACGTTCTATTCACCAAGGAAGCTGCCGTGGAAAGATCCTGCCACACAACACCTTATTAAAATCCTCGAAACTCGAAGGAACATAAAGAAAAGGTGGAAAACATTTTCTACTGCAGCGGCTGTCAACTGTTAAGACGACCTACCAACTTTTATTTGACTACCAACTTTGAATCCAGGTCAATAATCGCTTTCGCATTAAGATTAAATCTAATGGAAATGAGCTATTCTGTCCCTTTATGTATTGTATACGTGACTACCTAGTAAAGTTGTTGGGTCTAGTACTCATGGGCACTTTAAAATTACCCCGTGTAATAAAGGTTTATTTATCTATTTATTTATTTGTTAGAACCTTAAAATTCTCATGCAGTAGGTAGGGTATACCTACAGTTGAATGTACAGACTATTTATAAGCTGAAAAAAGCATAATGCCCAGTACAAAGTATAATTAATGACAGTCCAATAATAGTAGTTCAATTAAAGATGGGTTATACCACTAATAACAATGACAAGAGTGGGAAATACTTGAATAGATTAATAGTTGGTTAAAATAGTAGTAAAATATGCTAACAATAATGTTATTATTTAAGAAAAGCAATTATAATGAAACTTACAAACCTACTAGATAGTTATACCGTTGAGTGTGTGTATACCATAATAACCTAACAAACATTTACCCTAGCATAACCATTTTTTATTGCCTAACAGTCATAGTCTATATTATCGAATAATTAGCTAAACAAATAATATACCTATGCAAAATTATCAAAAGCAAATGGGAAACCGTATATACCTATATCTTCTATATACCGTATATTACAATATACCTGCACTGTTACAGTTTAGCCATTGCAAGACCAAAACAAATTGGACAACGTTAGACCAAAGACTGGATATTTGCGATAGAATTCGACCCACATCATAATGCTTTCAGCAAAGAGGCCACAGTAACTGTTGCATTACATATTTGCACCTGAAATACGACAATGCTTGCTTCAACGCGGTCGTTTAGTCGAATTATGGCACTGCGTGTGTGCATAGCAATGCGTATGTGTGCGTAGCAATGCGGGCGTTGCACGCACTGAATAAATAATATTTCCCGGCATACGATCAGCTCACCCAAACGCATCCTCTATTGTCAGCTGACTTGGTACCAGCCGATACTACACCGACATGGACATTTGATTGATCACCCAAAAAAACTACCTAATTGTTTACTTCACTTTTAGCAAATTAACATGGCGAATAACAACGATAGCACTACTTACGCAGTCGTGTTCTGTTGCTGGTATGAATGTCTCTCCGGTGATGACACAGGCTCAAGGTCCTCTATGTGTGTGCTAATCACCCGACTCTCAGTGCCCCACTGATATAAGTAATTGATATGCTCGGAGCTCGGAGCAACAGGGAACTAAAATTGACACACTTACTCGTCGAGCCGGGAGCCGAGTTCAACCGTTAATATTTCAATTTTAATTTATTGACTTAATGCGACTAGTGTGCTGGCATTTTGCATATACACGTAATGCATTATTTCATCTCACATTTTTGGCATGTCGTGTTTCTTCAGGTTTGCGATTATGTTAGTACCTGGCGCAGTGTATGGGGTGTGTTTGATGTCGCAAGGTAAATCGTGTGTATAATGCCATAATGATTTGAAACATGAGTCTCTTAGCAGAAGGAGCCTAAACCCCGTGGGGAGCGCGGATTACCCCGTAGGTGTCAAATTAAGCGAGCGATGAATGGATACAAACTGGTACACAATGGATTTGGCGACAACAATGGTAAAAAAGTGAAACGTGAATGCAACAATATATCGACACAATAGGTTTAATACCCGTATTGACCAAGGACAATGGGCATAGGCTCCTTGGGGAGACAGTCGGATCAAAAACATTGGATCAGTGAGTGGCCAAATACATTTCGGTAGTTTCTTGGGGTCTTTCGAACAACACCTATAACCTAATTGTTTTTCAAACCAGAAGCTTAATTTTTAATTTTAAATTGGATCATCTAAGTCGCAGAGATATACTACTCTCGAGCTAAAAATATTTAACTATATTTAACTGTAAATAGAACTTCAACCTCATTTGGCAATAACACCATATTTTCTAAAGGCATGCTACTATTTAATAAACTTCCTTATAAAGTCAGGGACGCACCTAATTTACAATCATTCCGACGAGAATGTCTAAAAATAATTAGGGACAAAAAAAACTGGAAACCATCCAGTAGTACTGATATTCACAACTTTTGGAGTACCCCCTGAAGCTGTTACTGTACATTACTATTATTATGTTAAAACTATTACTATTATCTATTGCTATTACCATCTTAAAACTATTATTATACTTATATTTATTCTTCATCTTTATCAAGATGTTCCTTTGTTATCTTAACCTGTATCAATAGCTTGATAGCTAAATAAAATATATATTCATTCATTCATTCATTCATATTATTGTACATATTCTTGTAACTCCGGTAAAATTTCTTAGTTGTTAAAAGGTCTACATTCGGTTGCGGTGAGAGTAGGTAAGGGGCGTAACATTTCTTGCAATTGTATTTAGCAAGGGTGTTTAGCATGAATGAGGTGAATGGCGACATGAAGAATGGCACAAGTTTAAATTATATACTCTGTTAAAATACCACGTGTCTAGTTGATCGCATTATCTTGTACATCAACGTTGGATACAAGTTCGTAACGTGGGTAACGATTGCTAGCGACCCGCCCACCGAGAACCGTAACATTTGTCGCGCATTCGCTCGGCGGCTTCCGCTCGGCACAATAACCTCTCTGATGCGGCAAAACAAGGGCAACTTGTGAAGAGGGTGCAGTGGCCACTGACCACGATCTACGCTCCAAGCAGTTTACTAGAAGCTGTTACAAGCAACGTCCACAAGCATAACATTGGTCTAAATATGTCCATATTTTGAGTTCTTTCCTTCTTTTGCATTCTTCTAATGCTTATTCTAATTCTTCAAAAATATTTTAAAGCAAAATCGCACTGGCTGTCTTTAACAGTCATGGCTTGGCCAATTTGGCTAACCAAATTTGTACACAACATGTCAATTATGATGGTTTTTAGACTCATGGCTACTTGATTTATCCTTAGCACTAGTTTTAAGAAAAACTATTTGAAATGGGTTTTGAATGCTAAGTAAAGGACAACTAAAAATTCCCTTTATTTTAGTTGTCCTTTACTTAGCATTCAAAACCCATTTCAAATAGTTTTTCTTAAAACATGTCAACTCTTTCCTCAATGTTGTGATCCCAAAAGCAAATCACTCTGATCCATGAAGTTATTTTCTGGAAATGTTTCTGTCACCCTCTGCATTGTTTGTTTGTTTGTTTTTTGTAATGTTGTCGTTTTTTCCGCTAAATAAACGGCTGAGAATCGAGATAGAAAACAATTTTTACCTCTAAATTTGCGAAATTTTGAGATTGGCTTGCGACTGGTTTTCCGTATTTTGGGGATAATGGTTTGGAAAAATCAGCAGCAATTGTATATATCCCATTCAAGCAATACCTTAGCGTAACTCGAACACAACCTCAAATTATCTGTCTTTAGAGGGAAACATGTCATACAATTGCAAGTATGTTTCTGTGGTAATGACGAAATAATCTCGGCTGACAGAGCTAGTTTCCATACAATATCTTCAAACTTACATCGCCTCATGAAAGTGCATTTTTTATTTGACGACTTCAATTGAAAAATGGCGTCATCACCCTTTTAAGGTGAATCGATTGGATTAATAATGATATCGCAACCCAGAACTAGACATACAATTTTTCAAGGGAGTTAAGAGTCCTAAACAAAGTGCATTCTTCAAAACCAAAACGACTCGCAAGCTCTGCACTTGAGTTGTCGCTGAAAGACAGTGAGGGGCATGACAAATCATGAGAAGGTCTTAGTACCCCCACAAGCCCGTTGCCAAAAAAACAATCGAGTGACGGTGGATTATTTCCAATCTTATATTTATACAAAGATGGGCTAAAATAGATTAAGACATCCGTCAAAACAATGTCTCTAGTTATTTGTGTTGACCTTTCACCTTTATCTACCTATAATGATTCACCTTTATCTACCTGCCAGTCGAGGACAATTAATATTATGTGCAGATATTATAATCGACGAGCTAGAGGAATTTTCCGCAGTTACAAATGGCGTTATCGCACAGAATTGCGTGACAAATTCACTTTGCGGAAGGACCTTGAAAATTTTCCACCTCGCTTTACAAGCAGCGAAGATTCCTGTCTTTTGCGTGCTAATAACGCGTTAAAAATAGGTTTGATAGCTGGAATATCAATCCAGCAGGGTGTAATTATCACTATTCATATTTTACTTATTGCGCCGTACCTTGGCAGTGACAGTGTCACCTGGCAGTTGATAAGTGCTGTTACTTCCTATAAAAACAGTAACGCGACCTGAAAGCCGCTAAGAAAGTTTCAAGCATCGAAGATGAACGCTACCAAGATTGTTCTTCTCATCGCGATCGTGGCTGCCATCATTTGCGGTGAGTATTAGTGACCAACTAGACATAACTTCCCGTTAACTACCTATTACCTGGGTAACGCTAATGGCCAACGGGTGGTTAACTAATGCTATTTTATTTTATTTTAATGTTCAATAACTCAAGGATGGTTTGCACGATTCATTGCTGCTTGGTTTGAGATAATAAAACAATTACTGTCTTTTAGTTAATTAAACGGAATCATGTAACTGTGAAACCAACAATTATCAGCAAGTTTCAGTTTTTAACAAATGGCAATTCACAAGAGTGAATGGAAAATGGCTCAGTTAGAGCAGCAGTAGCACATGCAAGGGGCTTTTTTCATGTGGGCAAGACCCTCTCATTTTTAACTTATTATGAAAGCGAAAAGTTATGCTAAAATGCAAATCACTTCCAGTCTAAGACATAGTACTCTTATTTCAGTGGTCCATGCCGGGATCTACGCATCTGCCAGAGAGCTCGAACCCTTGGAGTTGCATCGGTCCAGGTGAGCTCACTTTATACCCCGTACAGAACCTTCTTCATTGCTAGCACCTCTCTGATTTTTTATCCACGAAAACATGCAAACATCTTTCTTGCCAGCTGGATTCTTAATCTCTTGTAACAAATGTACAACAAGGTGTTGAAAGTGTTAACAATTTTGCGCATCGAGAGAAAAGCAATCATTACATTAAAAAAGCTCTGAACCACCCTGTCTTACCAAGCAAAGAGATGATGAATAAATGCATTTTGTGCCTATCATCATAATGCTGGTATTTGATTTAAAAAAAAAACTTTCATGCAGCAAGTATAGATCAAGAAACTTACATTGCTTCACGGTTTGTTCGCTCACGGTTGAACAAGATCTAAATGTAATGCAATGTGAGAGTCTGTCGCCGCTTATCACCCAAGAAAGACACTGGTAGTTCTGTCCGTCGCCTTCGATGATCTCAGAAACACTGTATAAATGAGCAACTCTATCGACCAGAGAATCACGACGCTAGCACTTCTTGGCTAAAGTTGCCAACCAGTGGAAGGTTATCTTACTGCTCTACAGAAAAGACTAACACATGTCTAAATAGCCATGGCAGGCATGGGTCAAAATACCAACCTACCATAAACTTGGGTGGCAGTAAATGAAAATGACACTTTTATCGTAGCAAATGTTCTGTTTTGCTGTAGCTTGCTGAAAAGGTTCCAAGGTATAAAAAACCCTGAATGTATTTTCAAATAGACTGCAGCTCTGGCTTATTCACTCCCTTGAAAAATCATGATCATTCCTTGACAACTAATTAGACCATTGATTTGTATATTTAATGCACCTGTAGGCTAGCAGAGTGGGGGGACTTAGAGCGCAAAACTTGACAGTGTCGCGATACTGTTGATTGGAATCGAATTTTTACACCATAATAATTTGGCCAAGTGGTTCAAACGATGGACCTATTTGGAATTTGTTGCACAGCCATACATTAACGCAACTGTCTACTTTTCCAGATATTCTCGACTCGGCCGTCTGGAAAACTTGAGGAGGATGGAGAACATGTAAGTACACCGAGGGGCACAATTAATTTCACATGTCGTATGTAGGCGTAATTAACATAAAATTTGACTTTTTCAGGGGCTACGTTGCTCCGAGTCTGGAAATCTTATGAGCGGCAATTATACACAACGCCATGCGAAGGTGTTTCAAAAAGACATCACTCAGCAATAAAAATGAATTAATATGCATCTAAAATCACACTGTTATCTCGTTACACATAAATAATATAACCACATTCAAAATGTTTTCTAGCACAAGTCACATTTAATGGCACCTTTTTATTTTGACTAATAAAATATGGAATATTAAGTAAACACAAACTGCCTGTCTCATGCCTGACCCAAATTTAAACAAATAATTCCTTACACCTGTCCACCACCTTTAATTTAGCCAGCAAACTCCCGTCTAGGTAGTACAACAAGTAACGCTTATACCATCACCATACCTTGCATATTCAAAGTAAGCGCTACCTGTTTTGTCACGAAAGAAGCTGTTTAGGGGATGAAGCGACGCCGATAACCGATGCCGTTATCGACGACCGGGACGTGGTTCACTACATCTCCGCAAGAGCTCGCTACTCGTCGCTCCACCGCCAAAATGGCCAAAGAAACGAGAGCGGCAGCGATCCAACCACAGAACACTGAAGCCACATGGCGGTGACCGATCACGACCCACGTGTTCAGCTCACGGCGGGGTGAAATCTTTGGGAGCAGTTGTTTGCGGAGCTTTGATAGAATTCCGTAGTCTTGGAGCGCTATCATGCTGTCAAAAAAAAAGGGAAATACCATTTTGAATCTACAATATTAAAGGGATGAGTTAGTCATGTAATTCTTCATATCTTACCTATAAACCTTTATATGAAATCAATTTATTGAAATTTTTTATGTCTAGGACCTCACTACCTGAACTGTGATTTGGAACAAACACGTTACTCAAGGCCACCCCTGTTAGCACTTACTGGTAATTGACGAGGTCTCGGTACGGGCTGTCCCTGGCCAGAGGGGTGCTCATCACGATTTTGAAGTAGCTCTCTGGCAGGGTGACTAAATCACATGCATCGGTGCTGCGGTAAAACTCTGTCGTGAACTCGAACGCCGACATAAGAGCGAACTTTTCCGCGCACACTCTTTGCATCCCTTCCAGCGTGGACCGGGGAAAGTTTCTCGGGTCGGGAAGCATCAACTTCCGGTAGATTTCTTTTCGGATCGGATCGCTGGCGTCCTGCAAAGTGTTAGCTGATATTCAGGTCTACCGATAAACCTTTCAATATTTCATTAGAATATGATGTCAGGATTGGACTCGATCGACGATTGTTTTGTTGTGTTTAAAACTCAGGCATGCAGCACAGATATAACGGCGTCGATGAATGATTGGACGATGATGAGGATGATGATGAACCTAACCTAGCCTATAAGGAAGATGGGTAAACTCGGATCCAGTACGTAGCGTAGGTATTGCTGAGCACCGGGGGGATGGTACAACTCGAACAACAAACAGGATTTCTCCACAAATCCATGCTGTCAAGAGGTTGATAAGCTAGGTAGGTGAAGTTGCTGTACTAACTTTCATATCTCCAACCTCTCTCCCAAACGGAACTGGCCATGCCATGACGGTTACCCATCCAATTCGCGATTCAGCGCAGAGTTGCTTAAGTGTGGAGGTCTCACGAGAACCAGAGTTTTCAACATAATATGCCCGAAGCCGATAGGTAGGGTTAGAGCTTCGAGTGAATGAGTCAGCTATTAAAAGACTTGATCAAAGCGTACACCTGTCACTCGTACCCGAGCAATGATTGGAAGAAAGGAAACCATCTTGACAATGTCACAAAAGAAGTGTGGAAATGCAGAACCTGTCCGATTTGTCTCCGTACTTTGAACAGGTTGATAGCAACGTGGCTGTTCCGCGGCGCCCCGAACTGGTATCGTCCGTCAGTCAGCATTCCGCGCAGATCCGTGAAGGGCAGTTCCGCCCTGTGGTCGGCGAGGAACGAGACGAGGGTCCCCGAGAAGGCCACGCCGACGATGAGGGCGAACGTGTAGACCACAATGAACACAACGCGACCAGAAAGTCTCCGCGGGACAGTTGCACTTCCTGGTCAGGGTAAGACGGAGTCAAGAGACCACGAGAGTGAAATACACGCACAGATTTAGTTCTATCATAGGTTCTAGGTCTATGAAATTGTCTGCCACACTTCGGGAATCAATGTGAAAATCTCAGGATATTTAGTGCAGAGTTAGTGCGTTCAGGATGCTTATTCTAATCTATCTCCGAGGGAAATTACAGTTTGAAGTTTAAAGGTTCACTCTGAACCAGCGTTGCATGCAACGTAAACCTTGTTGTGACATTGCAGCCATGACGATGAGGAACGCGTCTCTTGGCCGGGGGTCGCCTTCCTGGTTAATTGGCGTCGCGACGCTCAAGGACGCCAGTGCGACACCGAGCAGAAGCGTCATGGCAAGGACGCTGAGCCAAAGCCTCGCGTCGAACGGCTTGGCATAGATCGACCACGTTAAGCCGACAGCGGCCGGCTGTCGCAGGAAAATGTAGCCTCTGTTGCAAAATAGTGGGCAAGAAAGTCTTAGAAATGAGTCCAAGTACCATAAGCGTCTCACGGGGCAGTGACTTACTGAAGAGCGATGAGTGGCATTGCAAATTCTATAAAGTTTTCTTGCAGTGATACCATATCAATGTCTTGGCCCAATAAATCGACTTCCTTTCTGACGAGCATTCCAATAATTCCAGAAGAATTTTCGACGCTGCCAAGAGTGCTTTCGTTGTGCGCGACGTACTGGATGCTAGAAAAATCACGAAGTGGAAAATTCCATCTAACGTGCCCGGCGTTTCTTTTTTTTTGCTCGGCAATCGACCAATTGATAGATAAACGGCACTCACGTGCAGTTTAAACTCCTTGCCAAAAGTTGCCAAACATCTCCAGAAAACCCGGACGAAACGACGCTATCTCCCGCCAAAGTTGCCAGACAAAACGGTGGAAACTGAAGAAAATAAAAAAAGAACCCGGTGTAAATGGATTTCTGGCTTACAGTACAATCAGTAGCAAGTCGTGTTCTGAACTGGGACACGGAGTCTTAAAGTCTCAAGCATCACTCACGTGCACAATCGCTGCTCTCAATGCTGCACCTCGCAGGTCGCCTTTGCGATCCCGAGCGCTCCGGTGCGCTCCTGCCAGCACGCGTGCCCCTCGTGCCCCGCGTGTCCCGCGTGCCCCGCGTGCCACGACCGCAAAGGGCACACGCACAATAGGCGAGCCCTTCACGACGCGAAATACTTGCGTGACATCGACGTTGCCGTCATCGCGGGGGTGCGCGACAAGCAGCTGGCTGTTGAAAGGGACGTCAACGTCTTCGAGCTGGGGGACGACGGCGTCGGGGTTGGCAAAGAGAAGCCAGGTGGGTCCGGCCGATACGCTCCTGTTGCTCAACTAGATTTGGGAGGACAAATTTGAAGGAATCTGAGCTTGACAAAACTATTTCTAGTGGCTTTTTCAAATGTGTATTAGTTAATTCTGTTATCCACTTCAAAATAAATGTATAAACAATAGAGAACGAGCTGAGCATTTGCCCAGAGAATGCAGAGTCCCGGTTTACGTATTGTGAACGAAACCACGTCTCGGAGACGCAGAAATTCCTCACCGCTTCAAGAAAACGTTTTTCCTCCGAAGGTAGGATAGCAATCAGAGGACGCCTCGGAAAGCAGCCGCCGAGGCCGTCGACGCCGCCGTTCAAAGCAATCCGTAAAACGTCAAACTCAGCCGTCTGCACCTGTTGCTTGGCAAGGATTTTCCGCAGGTGAACGCGTCGAAGAGCGTCCATCATCGACGTCTCTGCGACTGCGCATTCGAAACAGTTTTCATTACCACCGACCATCAATTCGTGTAGGCCCGTTGGTATTCATTAGAGAAAAGCACGTGAGTAATGATTGCAGGCTAGCCTGACATTTATTTGCTGAAACATTAGCGGGAACGTGGCTGCTAGAATACTTATAGATTCTAGATTTCCAATCGTAGCACGCAAATATTTTCATTTCCACATTCCATTCTATTATAATGGACACGCTCTGGGGTAGCTAGAGAGGGGAGTGATTGGTATGATCAGGAAATTCCATGGCTTTAGAGTGAAAAGTGAATACACACCACCATCCCCCCCACCATCCCCCTTTCGTTCAATAACTGATCTTCTCTTGGTGGATGGCGGATGATAAATGATTAAACTTGAGAGCAGCATGCTTTACCCGAGTAAGCAGAATGCGTCAGGAGCACACCCCCCGCGAGGATGTGCTCGTGAAGGGCCGCCACTACCTCAGCAGCTTCCGGAAACCGCCCCCCGACCGCAGCAGATATGGCTCCGAAAGTTCCGGTAAGGATGGCAAGCCACAGCCGCATGCTTGCGAGTTCTATGCCTAAATAACTTAATATTGAACGGTGCAACTCGGAGAGCGCTGTGTCTTGGATAGGCATGCGTTTGACATCTAATTATTCACATTTACTCGTTCTAATAGCTGGCAAGGGATCGAGAGGCACGAGGCAGGGTAATTTGTCCGCTGTTGTGTTATTGGTGGTCATTATACGTGAGCCGAGAGCGTCGGAGTTGTAATTATTTGATGCATTTTACACGAGGCGAAGGAGATTATTTATTTAAAACTTGTTCTGGTGTCGTTAAATTTCCTGCAAATGGGTGTTGTAAATTATTTTTTGCAAAAAGTTTAAATTGCTACCGCATTTGTCTATTGAGAGAGGGTGGGGCCTTAGTTATTATGAATTCAATCCCTGTGGGTGTATGGTACTATTTTGATGAAGAAAAGCATGTGCACGACATGCAAACATGCCTTACCCCCAACAGATCTTCAAGAAGAGTTCTGTGGGTTTCGATTCGATCTGTTTTATGTGAATTCAATTTCAAATGATGGGCTTTGCGCGTGATGCCTTATTCAATCGCTACATAATTTTATTAAACAATTCAATTATGCTAGGAAATGTTGGGAAATGTTTTGAAATATTAGACTTACTTTGTTTCCACCTGCACTCGCTTGGAAGGGCGTCACTGAAAACGCGAACGTGGATGGCCTTGAAATGGGACAAAGCTACTGCAGGTGCATTCGACACATGATATAATTATCAACACACCACAGTGAAATTTTGTTTCGTATTTTCATATATTTACACACATACACACATTGTCATTTTGTTTGAAATTTGGCACAAAGTTAAAAAAAAAAAATCACGTTTAAGTGTCATGCACATATTGACGAAATGACAAGCTAGAATGATTGAATGTGCCCCCATCACAACGGATTTCTTTCTTTCTCGCGAGTAATTAATGAAAACTTTAGGAGGATATGACTCAATTTGTGAACTTTCAGAACTTCTAGAGAAGCAGGTTCAATCACAGAAAGCTTGGGACCGTACATCCGTGTGACGAAGAAATGCAGCTCATGACGGCTCGATTGGATCAAGCATGAGAAGACCATACGGATTTTATGCACGATGCATTAGGGTATTATCCTTGCTAATAATTTCCGCTTTCCGGGTAAAATTTGAGATACAAATCAACTGAAGCAAGAAAGAAAAGAAAGAGATATCGATACTTCTGGTCAACATGATTAAAAACAATATATACATCAATTTCCATGATTCTCTTTTCGGTACGCATCCCTTTTTCGCTGCCTATAAGATAGTATTGTTAAGAATTTGCCATAAATGAACGAACCATAAATTATACCTTGATAGTTAGAGAGGAGAAAAAACAGAATGAAGCTGTGCTCTCCTAGAAATCTATTTGGATGGTGAAATGCATAAAGCTCATCCATGCTTTTCTTGTCGAAGAACAAATTGTGAAATACACTTAGGCCCCTCCCCATGACTCGAGTTATTTCTTTGCCTAATATCTTATACTTCCACCGAGTCATATTAATTGATCATTGTTCATTTTGTGTCTATAGTTTAATAATGTTAATGATGATACAAAGGACGCCACCAAACAACCACAAACTGTGGTCATCTTAATCCCAGTTCGGACCGAACCAGATGACTCTACCGATGGAAAAGACAGTCACCTCCGAAACGTGTCCTCCGACTCGGTAACGCCTTCGATTTTGCCGCACAATTTTTCACTTAATTATGAGTGTCCCATCGCGTTCGGCATCTTCGTTGCGCGTTTTCCCAAAACGTATATAGCGTTGATAGAAGCAGCCAACTTTTTCCAAATCCGCTCAAAAAATTCAACGTAGTGCATACCAGTGCACCACACATCCGGTCAAAAACCTAACCAAACGAAAACAATTTGTCTCTTCATTAGAATGATATCATTTAAGTTGGAAGCGGTTGGGCATTTGCGTACAAAGTTCACTGAGAGCCGTCCTTCACGCGCTTCGTGTTTCAACACCACACTCTTCACCACGCGAGTTCGCCGAGCAATCAATCGGTCACCGCCATCCCCCCCTTGGCCAGCTGACACCAGAAGCCGACTAGCACAGACCGCATGCCCCCCACAACGCCCGCCACCAGATAAGAGGAGTTTCAAGGGACGCGCTCACTTTGTGCCGGCATGTGACGCAATGTCCGTCCTTCAGTGCCCGGTAACGACCACCAGCACTGTCGCAAACAGCACTCGATGCGCCGCGCAGTGAAGGCCGCAGCCTGCAACAGGAGACATCTTTATTGGGTCGGTGTCGGGTGCAGGCAGAGGAATCCGTTACAACGTCATTCGGTGGCCTGTTTCGCAGCGCCGCGGCAAGTCAAAATGGTTGTAACGTATAATTCGCGGAAATCCTGAAACTGTAGGCGAGCAACACGAAAAGAAGAGAATACGTTTACATTTTTTTGCACATTCATTAACTGGCTGTGGTTTCACGAAATAGAAGACTACCGGGAAAAAAAACAAGAAAAACACATTTTCCATGCTGTGTACAATGCTTACGCATTTACATGATTAAAATGACACGAACAACACCAATTTGGACGTGAAAACTATAAATCATAGTGCAGCATAATGAATAATGAAGGTGATAGCATGTAGCAGCGAGGAAACATACACACATGCAAATGTAAACATCTCTTTTTTTTACAATTTCATATTAATTTAAGTGAGCAGTGAGCAGTGCTTGGCCGTTGTGCAAAAAGCGTTTCAGGGTTGGCAAAACTGTACAGAGAGCATGATGTGGACGTACAAACGAAGGGCTGTTCATTATTATGAATATAGACAACATAGGTAGGTAGGTAGGTAGGTGTAGGTGGTACAATCAATTCACATTAGCTCTATGTTGAGAAAGAAATGACTAGCTAAATGGGTGTTACAGCTGTGGTTGGTATACCTGCTGCGGACGAGGGCTCAGGGCGTGGAGTGTTACTACCCGGACTTGGCTCCCTCTTCCCGGGGGGAGAGCCCTGGGAGCTGGGGGAGGGTTTCGTGTGGTCGTCCACTGTTAGCAGCACTAACTTGGTGGCGTTCCGCGACGCGAGCTTCTCTGGAATACAGATCAAGCAAGGAGCTCATGTCTCAGGCTGCACACCACTGGCCCGAGTGGGCCCGTCACTGTAGAGCCCGCACAGTGCCTCATTGCTCATTGCTCACTGCAAGCATACGCCGTCTCACACCGGGTTATTGGTGCCTCGTTACACGATTTAGAGACACCTTAATCCGAGTTATTGGTACCTGATTTCAAAACTGAGATATGGAAACCACAAACCTGGTATTAAAGGTACCTTCTTACGGCTTAGAGGCACTTCATACCATGTTAGAGGTGTTCCACTTCAATACACTAGGGTACAACATCGACTTGCAGAAAGAATACAGCTACTTAATTTACATATTATAACAATTTTTCTATTAACTTATAAATACATTACATATTTTAGCCCATGTCAGATTTGGGATTAGCAGGTTACTTTATTGATAATTATAAGCATCTAATAAGTGACAAATTACTAGAATATACACACAGAATGCATTCATTTTTTTACAAGCAGCCATGTTAAAATTAATGTAATTATGGGCCTCTTTGCCTGACACGGGGACAGATTAACGCTGTGCGCTGCAAATGGCTTAAAATATGCTGGAGTCGCTTCATTATGCATCAAGATTAAGGCTGGGACGTGAACACGCGCGCGCGGCGCTTGCTAGAAAAAGTTTAAGAAACAAACAAGTCCAAGGGAAACGTTAAAGTGTAAGACAGCTACCAACTCTTGGGTCACATCCTCAAAGGACGATGGTGACGACCGTCTCAAAGGTTCGACGACAAAACTTTCTCGTGTCGCCGCGAAAAAGAAAGGAGATATAATTATACAAATGTCTCTCATGACTGCATAACATGCTCCCAGCGCAGCGCGACCCAACATAGCTCGTGCAATCCGAATCACGCCTTGGGTCCGCACACGCGTTACCCTCCCTCTGCACCTTGACGCCTGCATTGTCCCATGTGAGCGAAACTTTGCAGGCACACATACAATTTATTATTAATTTTTATCTCTTTTCATCAACTTTCGCGATAAACAAATTTAACGCGTGGTACCATGCAGATCGTTATTACGTTGCGGAGATGGCATGGGCCGTGCTCCAGGCATGCTTTTAAACGCGTACTCCACGCGCACACAATGAGATCCCGTGCTTATCGGGGGGAAAGTTTTCACCATGGAAGGCAATACTTCAGCGCCGAGCCCTTTTCAAGAAACACTATAATAACATACATTAACGTCTGCGAATAAATTCTTCGCTCGTTATTCACGCAGTTAAATCATGTGTGGACAATAATTAACGAGACCAGGTGATAAACGAGGCTGGAATGGCTTTTGATCAAAGTTTAAACGTGCGCTTACGTATATTCACACAGCCTTGTTCGCACGCCTGGACACGCGTGCTATTGCGCCCAGTCTTTTAATTACTCTTGAGAACAAGAGGCTCGGATAATTTCGAGTGCGGCATTACTTAAAAAAGTTTGGTTAGTCTCACCTTCTTTACCCGCGCCGCTGCGAACTTCTGTGGCTTTCGGCGGCGACGACGGCATCGGTATTTCTGCGCGGAGAACACCAAGCATTAGGTTAATTACTTTTTGATAAGAGATTGAAGCGTTGTTCTCGCTGTGCTTTTTCTAGCCCTCCGTTTTCCATTGCGTTGTTTGTTTGAACTTATATGTGGTGTGATGTAATCAGGGCAAAGAGAGCTGAGCATTGCTCTCTAGTTTGTATCACGAACTTCGGCAACAATCGGGCTGCAAGACAATCGGGCGTGGCAAACGAAGATGCAAAAGGCACTCGGCTTGCAAGAGAGAGAATAGCCAGACTTGTCAAAATCTAAAAGGATGAACCAAAAGGGGGTTGATCAACGCGGTGTGGTGTACCAACAACGCGGGATGGGCTTTCATTCTTGATGGAAAATTTACAAAAATGGGACTTTTCAATACGCGAACCATATCTAAGCTCGCATCTATTTCTTGAATAAAATATCAACCCCATCTTGTTTTTAAAAATATTTGAACACCCCGAAACTCCAAACAGATCTGCTGAAGATTTCCGTGCAGTTTCGCATGTTTCACCTCGCGGCTCGTGTGCACAGCCTCATGAATAATGCGAATCATCAGAACGCGATAAACTTATGAAACAAGTCGACGTTTTGACAGGGTTTTGAATCAGCCACTCATTTAAACAGGCGTAATGAATGGAATACGCGCGGAAACTTTACCTAAAACAAATCTGTCAACAGTTAATAATATACTAGGTACTATCACAACAACTTTATGGCAATGTTTCACCATTAATTAAGATAAATAGGGTTATAACAGCCAACTCGTAGAGATCCAATGCCATCCGGTTGCGGGTAACATTTGCATAAGTCAGCTCAAGTAAATTAGCCATATAATAATGTACCACCCTTCAGCTAACGCGCGAGAAAACGCCAATCTCGTTTGACAAAGATACATCATTCAGCCGCGAATCTGGTAATCAAGACTCAAGCCGTAGATTTTCCCCGGAATTTCCTCACGAGGATATCGTTCCAATGTGTGAAGCGGTTAAAATTGTGAATATAATGTCACTAGAAACCCGACTGTGGCTTTGCATATGTCAGAAATTAAGCTAACCTAATTCATATGTTGCTAGCACAAGGTTTATCAAGTGAAGCGATTTAGTACATGGTTACAGTAAAGCTGTAAATTTACATTTATTGTTCAAAATAGTCAAACTTTATAATTGATTTTTTTTTGTGGGTCTAATTTGAAATCCAGATAAATGAGCTAGTAACGCAATTTGTCACGAAGAGCATCTCCTCTCCGCCATGACCTAATCGATTGGCGAAATCCCCATTCTAAAAAATTCTAAGCATATGAAATTTTCATCATCCTTGCCCGATGCTTGAATCTGAATATCTAGTTTCTTTCCAAATTTCAACTTATTTTTTCAACATTTACCCCAAGCCAGTTGGACAACATTGGCAGCAAACGGTCAGTAACTTCTGTACTCCAGTTGTAGCCACAAAACAATTTCAATAAAACTCTTCTTAATCATTATTGATTTTGTGCCGGCTATCAAGAAATAAACCACGCACTGGGCACGATACTAAAAAAATGCTTACCGTAGAGCCTGATGGAGCCCTCCGTCTCCCCCAACGAGTTCTTCGAGATACATCGGTAGTTGCCGAAGTCTTTATCCTTGAGTGAGCGCACGGTAAGCTTCATGTGGGCACGGTACGAGTTCTCCTGTGTGTCGGTGCCGTACTTCTTAGTGGGCAACAGCATGACGTTGTCGTAGACCCAGTAGCTGATAGCTCGAGGATATGCCTCGGTGTGGCAGTCGATGGTGACATCGGTACCGGCGGGTGCGCCCACTAGCTGGTTAGGCACCCAGATCATCGGAGAGACTGCAACGACAACCACCCAATCGGCACACGGTTAGGGACAATTTTTGTCTTGAAAGCTAGGTCTGTTTTTGAATGAGTTTCACTAAATGTACTTATGGGAAGGTAGGTGTAGGGAAGGTTACCTAACAGTTTTTCATCAAGGGGCTTGGTTTCTGGAAAAAATTGTGTGCAAATGTAGGTGTCAAAGTTAAGTTAAATCTGCGAAAAAAAATATAGTAGAGATCTGTTAATTTATGTGCCAAATTTTAATTACAGCAAGGATTCGCCATATTTCCGATGTTTTTTAAATTGCTGTCAATTTCTTATTTTTTTCATGAAGCCTCCTTTGCATGTTTCATAAATAATTTCGGTTTTGTAGGAATTAATTCCCAATTGACGTTAGGGGAAGCTAAAAGAACCAGTTCAGTGGAGGAGCCAAGTTTGCTCTGCGGGTTGCGTTCAGGGAGTATGAAGAAAAATCTAGCAAAGTGCTCTGCTCGAGTCAAGCGCTTTTCAAATGGCAATCAAATCTCAACTCCTTAGAGCATGGAATTCAAATGAACTCTTGTAACTCAGCTCTGTTCTTTAGCAAAAGTTTCATATGTAAAAGCTAAACAAGATCCTCTAAAAAAAATGAGCATATTTTCTAAAAAAAATCGTTATTTACAAATAAGAAATGACTAGAAGAGGAAACTTTAAAATGAAGAAAACTAATACAACGCCGTGTTTTGTGTCACTGGATCATAGTGCATGTTTGACTCCGGAGGGCGACACAGAGAGGCGCGCCGCTTCGCTTTGCGCTGAAATTGCATCTCGTGTGTCGCCCTTTGACGCGGTCCAGCGGTCAACCACTCGCAGTCGCGATTGATATGATCGGTCGAGGTGACCGCGATCAAATTAAAACAAGCTTCGGCTGCGTTCGGCCGTGTCTTTGGTCACAAACTCTCAAGTGCGATTATGATTACTTCGACGCAAGTTGTTTGATTTCGATTACAACGGAAACCAATTCGAATTCGACGTGCAAATAACACCACTTTTGGGAAAACTCTGTAATTCCTTCAAACTCCAAACAAACACGGAAAGTATAGAGACTACCGCGGAAACTCGTCCCAAAAATAATACAAAATAAAGAAGATAGAATTCCAATTTAAGCCAATTTTTATACTCCAGTTAGCAAAAATTCTATTAGAATCCCAGTAGATCCCAACACACACACACACACACTATCGCACACATACGAGATCCGGTCACTCATTCAGATTCTCACCGTGAGTCCCGCTGTGCATGTTTTCGTATTAATTGCTACACGAAGTGAGTCACAAAAGCGGACGGTGGCGACACAAGTTTGATATTCAGTTTTGCGCCCCACTTTTTGCCCCGCGTCCCCGTCCCGACCAGGTCTTTACCAGCGGGCAGATCGTGCTACAATCGCGCCAGAGGGACACTATGGTCTGAGTTAGCCCGGACCACAAACGGCAGGTCCACACGCGTCGCGTGATTTGCGCCCGATGATGCTCATTATGGCGTCTCCGAAACCTCCCCCCCCCCCACCCCCACCACGCTCGGACAGGACCCACCCAACCCCCGCTCCACATGCAAATCAACTGTCCTGTTGGCGAGAGAATTATCAGCACAATGGTAGCGATGTCATCAAAATGCGGGGGTTAGAAGGGATGACCACTGTCAGAGTATATAGACCTAAAGTTAGTCGGTAGGAAACAAGTAAAAATATGTCGATGTGCACAAGACACAAATTCCTAAAGAATGGGAAAGCTTTGTTTTTCTCTTAAGTTTCTTTCATTGCGCAAAGAACAAGAACTTTAAATGCAGTGTGCAGCGAAGGGAACAAAATCGAGGGAAGATTCTACTTCAACATTTGCAGTAATTTTTCTGTTTTTTTTTTTTTTTTTTTAGAACATTTCGCAACTTTTTCCTGGAGCAATCTAGGGAAATAATGGAAAACTCGTGATAGATATCTGCGGTCGCCGAAAAGTGACCCCAACCCGAATGAATTTCTCGACCGTAATCACACGCATAAAGATAAATAGCGCCATAAAAAATGTCATGAGCCATGTTAAGCGTATACAACTTTGACACAGTATTAAAACTTAAAATACATCTCTCCATTTTCAATTATGTGACGCGCATTTTTCTCCAATTCCCATTTGAAATTCCTCGGGAAAAAATGTGGCCTACATAATGTATGTAGCATCGCTTAAGGCGTCCCGACGCATGGAAGGAAAGCATCTAGACGACTGGCACTGCGTCGAGACGCCGGGGCTGACTCCAGCTGGGAACAAGGGCAGAAAAGTGAACCCCCCCAGGGAAATATCCTGGCTGACAGAGTCTGCCTCCAGTGACAGCCCGTGGAACACTTGTCTTCACTTGCTCCCAACCAGCCCCCCTGTGGTAGGGAGCAACCACCATCGCCTCCCCTCCCCTCGCCTTCTCTCGTAAGATATACGCCACTCCATGTTATTACTAATTACGTGACACGGTGATTAACAGTAATCTTGTGTTATCACTCGTAATTGGAACAAAGTTTAGAGAGTTAATTAATAATATTAACTGCAGATGTGGAGAGAGAGAGTGTCGCTCGTCTCAGCTGCTCTTAAAGTGGGCCAAGTGATGTTTCAACGCCGTGAAATATCGAGTCACGGACGTAACTTTTCCAAGTTTGTTATTGCATCCATTGAATTATAATTTTTCCTTTTTCATCGCGTTCGCTTACAGAACTGTGTAGTGGAAAATGAATTTTATGATTTGCATATGGAACTATTTCTGTGTATTTCTCTGCGGTAAGCGCAAATGGAAATTCAGGATATTACACCAAATCCAATCTTTCAGAAAGTGCATCAGTTATTTCCCTCTCCTGACAGTGCTAAAGCTGCTTAAAAGTTTCATCCATTTTCAACTTCGTTCAAGTATTAAGATAATAATTAGGTAATGTTAGTTTCATTAAACTAGATGCAAGTACCTAGGAATGACCTGGATTGAATTGATTAATGTTTCCATATCCACATCCAAATTCAAAGTTAGATGTAAAAATCCTAACTCGGAGATAAATTATTAAAAATCATAAAACGTTCGCACCAACTTATTAGATCAACAAAACAAAACCTAGTCAAGCGCTTTGAGTCTCTAATTCAGTTATTACCGATTATTATCATGAACCAAACCAACCTAAAAGTACATCGAGGGATTTGCAGCCAAATCATGCTTGAAAGCGTTCGGACAGGTGGCAGAATCGACGACAAACTGACGACGCACTGACCGATGCCTGACCATCGCACAAAAACAGGGACAAAACGCTGACGCGGTTCGGACAGAAGTTTTTTTTTGTTAAAAGCGATGGTCATTCTATCCAAAACAATGCATTTAAATCGGTGGTCCTGCCCATCCTTTGAACGGTGAACGCGTGAACACAGCACCAGTGTTTTATCAATCCCGTCTCGCCACGGGTTTAATTGACAATGCATGCTCCAGACAGTCATTTAAATTACACCACCGTTTTTTATTGTACTATTCGCTCCGAACAGTTGACGTACAAAATAATTAATATCAATCCGTTGTCATTTGTAATTTTAGTTGGAAGAGTAAAAAAAAAAAAAACTCTGGATCGAGCTTGCAAAGCACGCCACACTCTCGTTAGACGAAACCATTTTTAAAATGAGTCAAATTGATTGGCAAAAAGTTCGGAGGAATATAATCAACTTATGATACTCAATCAAACAGAAAACGTAACATCGTGTACAGCTTTCTGTGGAACTTGCTAAGCGCTCAGGAAAAGTACAGGCTTATAGGTGGGAATAAAAACGCAATTATTCACTTATAAATCTTTCTCTTGCAGATCGCTATTCAACAGCAAAAAATGCAAGTTTTCTTTAAAACGTTATCACCTCACACTTAAGTTTTATCACCAATGCGGCACAAGGTTCTTGAACAGATAAGCGAGCGAACTGCAAGCATGAACACCCGTATCGCGCTGCACTTGCCCGTCCTGATAAAAGTGTAATAGTGTCGTCACAGTTTTAGTTGGTTCGCAATGAAACTACTCTAATAGTTTTGAAGTCAAGTGACCTCCCAAGAGCGCGTGCGCTATAGAGCATGAGGGGTGATGTCGAGGACGATGTTGAGGGTGATGCCCTACAGCACTCGGCCGCACAGTTTTACGGTCATCTTGAGGAAACGCCGCTAAACACGACATGCTCTGTCCAACGCTTTTAACAGCGTCGTTAACCATGCAACATACTTCCGCTTTCTTTTGTTCACCAACTTTAGCCATTTTGCAGCGAGAGCGTAGTTATTTTTGTTATTATTCCCCGTGTCCGTGTTTACTTAACAATAGACTGGGGACGAAAAGAGGACGCTGGGGAACAACCTGGAAGAAAAGTGCTCGCGTCCAAGGCGCGTAGAGCGGTCTTTGCCGCTCCCGGCTCCCAGTTTTTAGTGATTAATAGAGTAGATTCCCATTTTTAGTACACGACGCGTTTACCAATGCACAACAAACGAATTAAAAACGAGCTTACATCGATGCTGTAAAAAAAAAATTAAAATTCAACACAGGAAGTGAACAGCATGCGTGTGTGTGCGTGTGTGCGTATCATACTTCATGGTTCACAAACAATGGGAAAAGCAGTTTTAGCTGAAGTGGTAAGCGGACTTTGCGACCCATTCAATACATGATTTTCAAAAGCAGCCGTTACCCAACCATATACAGCCTATCGCAGAAATGAAAATGTAAAAGTTCCAACGCGAAAATTTTCCCCCGGATATATATACCCAGTAAAATTTCATGAAAATGCATCATTTGGCACGCGGCCAGAAAGCATGCCGGGTAAAGCACACACCGATAAAGCATTCCTGCACTCAGCGTTATACAACTGAAACGGCGTGCCACCGTGGGCCGTACAAATGAATTCCACTACGGCTCGAATTTTTAAGCACCCGTGGGAACCGGCGAGAGTACCGTTAGATTATTGAACACACTCAGTTTTAATGAACACTGCTAATGTTTTCACAAAGACCGTCAGAGCACTCGCCGAAGACGACTCCCGGACTCGACGCATCATAACGCTTATCCATTGATATTCTCCAGAGCAAAATTAACCCGTTTTGTGAGACGAGAAATTTATCAGAGCTCATTCAAAGGACCGCGAAGAGGAGCCTTCAAGAAAGCAACTTCACATCTAACCGACTGATAAGTAGCATATTGCTGGCGATACTCGGCGCGAGAAAGGGCAACCGATCACGTTGGTCGTCGCCTTGGACGGCGTCGGTGTTGGCGTTGGCGTCGCGGTGCCGTTGTGTCGACATTGTGCCTGGTAATTGGACGCTTCGGGGATTATCGGTGTAATGCGATTACACAGGGCGAGGGTCTTGGTTCGAACCCAGTCACCGTTATCTTTGCGGGCATGAGGGTGATGGTGAGTGGGTCTGGAGGAGGGGGACCGTCGTGACGCTATCTCCCGCATACAAGACCGCGGCCAGTGTCGTCGTTGTCGTCGTCGTCGTCGTCGTCTTATGACAAAGTATAGCCTAGCGAGAGTTAGCCTATCAACCAACTCCAAAATGAGCATAGCAGGGTGTGGATTTGGTTGACGACTAAATCGGGGCTTGCTTAACTTTAGTAGGGCTTAGCGATTTAGACAATTTCGCTTGTATCGTAAATAAACACAACAGTACAAATAAATTTTTGGTCAGCCACAATTGCCACACTCGTATATGATTTGAAGTTGTTCTGAATTATAATTGTGTTTGTGGAATGTATACCTAGTGTAAAAAGGTCCACTCGCCCTAGTGGTTTAAAATATCCGACGACCACAATGCAACCATTTGCCAAGTGCACAGCTCATGTGGGATTTGCAGCCTGGATGACTGCTAGGTTTCATAGATAAAACGTTATTTAAAAGTGAGCTGGCCGAGTATTTCATCTTCTTCCTCATGGCTTGCTGTCCATGAGCTACATTGATCAATTAAAACTCGCTTCCACTAGCGCCTCTCTTAATTTTAATATGTGTCATTTGATACATTAATCCTCAGGGAATAACTGGCAGCTAATCCGCTCCGTTGGAGACGCAAAAGTTTTAAAAAGGTCAGCGGTGTTTTATATCGGATTGAAATCTGCATAATACAAAGTTAGATGGCAGCTAACTAAGGAAGGATACCAGCTAATGGACAACCACCGGGTTCTAATTACTTTCTTTTGCATTCGTTTTTGCAGGGCTGAGACCTCCATTCTAGAGGTGTTGAAAAGAAAGCAACAGGAGTTTTGGATGTGTATCTGCGGTCGGTACCGACCGAGCTAAAGCCTTGCTACTCGATCTTCAACAAGAGCTCTGGGCGAGCTAGGAAATATATGCATCGACTTAAATAAGGAAAAATGTAAGATAAGGAACAAATAAGGAAATTAAGGTGAAGGAATAAAGTTAGACGATATTTTATGTAATCGTTCTGATGTGGCTTTTATCGCAATCAGAATTGTGTTCGGCGTTCATTTTCGAGAAAAAGTGGTTTACCAAACATTCCATATTTAGCAAGAATTTAGAAAAAAACTGATTTTGCAGCTGGGTTTTGCATGCTTAGTAAACTAGTTGGAGCCGAGTCTTCCACGATTTAACGGAAGCCGGCAAGAGAGTTTTCTGGTCACGCCTTTTTACTTACATTCAACGTCTACGATGATCCGCTTGCTGACGGACGGCGGGACGCCGTTGGTCGCAATGCACAGATAGGCGCCCATCTCTGTCCGGGAGATGCGCGTCAAGTTCAGCTGCTCGCCGTCGTACACGTTCACTGCAGCAAGGAACGACAGAACGGAACGGCTTAATTACGTGTCACCATTGTACGGGGCGGGCCAGGCAGTGAGCGGGTCATGTGATACTGCCGAGCTCGAGAATAAGACGAAGAGAACAGAGAGGAGCTGTTATACATATCCAATAACTTGGCAATTGTTTTATTGCCGGACGCCAGCTAGACTGCGCTTTGAGGCATGGGGATGTTATATTATAAATCATCCCCAAGTACCAGTGACAGCGTGCAATTGTCCGAAAGGGAACGGATAAATTATGAAGCGATAAAACCATGAGATTGTCGCCAAACTTGAAGCGAATTTCTGCATTTGCTCTGATCTCTTCAATGTCGTGCTCATTCTCACAGATCCTGTTTTTTTTTTAATTTCAAATAATTGTTAAAAGAGTCTCCTCTTTTTCCAGATTAGCGAATCTTACATTTTCAAGTCTTATAAAAACGTGTGCTTTTCTTGGAGCTTTCTGCACCACAACTATTGGGGGGAACATTCTTTAAGGGGGAACAATGTCACCATTTGTGCGTGTAAAAATTATCAACGAGATGAGAATGAAGAGTTACATGATAGCAAGAGCGATGAAAAGTTGCCCCAGCAGCGAGCGCACAGAATGAGCTCATGCTAATATGATAAGTTGGCAAGACACACATTTTGCCCCTTGAATCTCTCCGAGAAGTGATCTTTTGAGAAAAAAAACTCTCGTTATTCCGAGGAAAGTTTACGCGAGTAGATTAGGTGTGCGGGTACCTACAGCTATACCACCTGTCTCATTACAACTTTACCAACACGGGGCATTAACACCGTAGTGTTCGCGAGTTGAGAGGTCATAAAGACGAAAAATCCAATCTAATTCAAAGAGAATATAGAGTTTCGCAGCCTGGGTAACTTACCTTGCATAAATTATGCAAACTCTGGTATTAAAGAAAAGCTGATAACTGATATCTATGGTTAAGTGTATCTTTTTCCCTTGGAAAAGTAAAGGAAAGCGAAGACCCTGTTAGCAAGTTGGCCCTCACGGTACCAACTTTTCACTGCGCTCCATTCCAGAAACATCGCGTGATGGTCATACCAGAGTCAGGATTCTTGCACATATAACCTAGCCCAACAATATGTATTTAAATTTAGAACTTGTAGTAGTTACGCATGCAAAGTGGGTCTGCATTTAAAATGACTCTGCCCCATTGTCCCAGCACGGCGACAAGAAAGATGCTATCGCTGTAACTAGACGAATTGAGTAGCCGCCTTCTCGCGCGGCATCCACCTAAGTGTGCAATCCTGCAGGCAGAGTTAGGCGACACATCATCCTGGAAGTGCTGAGCTGCAGGAAAACTTATCAGCGGAAGCGGTCGGTGTACACGTTATGCTGACATTCATTTTCTCAGCTTTTCACCGTCGCCTCAGTGTGCCATTTCAAGCAGAGCGTCGCAACTCTGCGACGACGAGTCCGCTGGCCAGATAAGAAAACGGGAAAAATGACTAGAAACCGCTAGAAATTAGGAAAAAAGACTCGCACCAGATAAGTTTTAACTGACATTCAGCTGGAGAGGCCGCTTTACAACGAGGTTTTTAGCAACGCACGAATCAATGCCTCACTCTCGCCCCGTCTTAGAGAAGTGCTGGGAACGCGGCGGCCACTCGGCGCGTTGCAGTGGAACCCGCACAATCACTTTCACTCGCATCCAACTCGTAGCACCCCGGGTAAATAGAAATAGGTAAAAGGGATGTGTTTTCCCATAAGCTTAAGAAAAGCAAGATGATACCGTCTAGCGGGCGCTTGCGTGATACACCCTCTCTACCAGCATCTACCTTAATTAGCTTCTGAAATATTTACAAGCTCCCGGGTTCCATCTCAAATACAACCTGTTCCAATATTCATGGACCACTTTAACATGACTCCCCATATTCAACCTCATCCCTCTACATCCTAGCAGATACCCCCAAACCCTTACGAAGCCCGTCCTATCCCTAAGACTTGAATGTGCTGTTCATTTCATGTTTAATCGAGTTCCTAGGTTACACTTCCGAATCTAGACAAGCCAATTAGCGATGTATACAAGATCCGGTCGCACACTAAACGCCGTGCTTTGTTTTCTCTACAGTTAGAAGCTAAGTCACGTGGGGCCAGTAATGTGCAGTTCCGATTCTGGAGGCGAGCGCGCGGACCCTGTGCCGATGCCGGTGAATCGCCGCTCACCTCGCCTCGGTGGGAGACGACCCCCGAAGGGTCAAGCAGACACTTTATAAGCGATACAAGTCAACAAGGCCACACAGGGGGGGATACTGAACGAACCCCAATAGACGTGAAGCTAGCTGAAAGTATTACTGCTGAAGAACTGCCGGGAGTTCGGCACATTTAAGCTCCAGCATAAAGGTCACGTTGTTAATGCCAAAAGACTGGTGCAGAGTGTATAGAGGTCGCTCATTCCAATTCTTATACGCACATGCTGCAAGTGTGGTCATTTACTATCAACGGAAATTTTACGTTTTTATTCCCCTGTACTGTGCATTGCCACCTTGCACACCCTAGGAAAGATGACTAGAAAATGTTTGAACCATATTTGTTGTTAATAGAAAGTGCAAACAAGTCAATTTTCAAGTGTTCCAAAATGTGGTTTAACCACCGCCTGTTACCTCTGCAAGGAATTTCAGCCTTGAAAGGCTTTCAGTGAACACGCAGAGAATTCCCAGAGAGAAGCCGGCTTGATTCTTAAAAAGGAACCAACGATTTCCCTCGGCGCGCCCCATACGAGAAGAAGCCGCCGGTGATTATGCAACTGTCCTGATGGCTATCTCTACTTTGGACTAAGAGGCACTCAAGTCTGCGAGCGGGCACTCACCTTTCTTGCGGCGATCTATGGAGATGCCCTGGCCATCCTCTCGTCGCCACATCAACTTCGGCGCAGGGAAGCCGTCCGCTTTGCACGTTAATGTGATGTTCTGGTTCTCTCGGATGGCCACCGACGAGAGCGTGCTCTCCTCGTCGAGGATGTTTGGGGGAACTAGATTGGAAAGAGCAAGGGTATTTACAATAATGTATTGGTTGTTGCTTTGGAACAAGTGCACACAACTCTGGGGTCACAGAGTTTACTCTACAGTAAGAGTACGTTTACATTACATACAAATACATTACAATTACATTACATGACATATAACGTTTACAGTACGTTACGTTACAGTAACTTTCCTCTACAGTACGAGTTCTATTGGACGAACCAACCCTTCTTTATCCTTCCCGTGGGTGGGATATGGATACAAAGAGCTCAGCGGTACATTTCATAGCTTCATGGTCTAGTACCGAACCCAGAGAAGATAGTGCTATAATTTGGTCTCTGAAATATGAAACAATGCGACAATTGGTTTCACTAAATAATGTTGTTAGACTTTTTTTTCAAATATTAAAATTACAATTTGCAAATTGGTTTCAAAAAAATAGAAATATTATCTCGAGAAAGAAAAGAGACGATTGCACCTTTATGGCATGCAGGCAGTAGTAACGTTAACATGGCCATTTCATTATGCGCATTTTAATTGCTCATGTTTTCGCTCATATTGTTCTGTGTTGTCGTGTTGTACTTGTTTCGCCGTCGAACAACAGGGTGAGTGTTCGAACTCCCCCTCCAGGTCGCAAAGTCAGCGTTGCAGCGCGCGAGTGTTAGCACTAATACGGCGTGCAAATCTCGCCGGGCGTGCATGCGCCGGGAAGCGCATGACAATGCCGAGGCTTCGGCGAAACAAAGCAGCCAAAAATAACGCGTATCGATAAAATTGAAATATAGACATTTGAGACGCCATTGAAAAAGCTTTACGCCGTAGGATTGCCAATATCGTCATTTTCATACGTTCAATAGCTCGCCTATCACGCATCTAAACCGAAAATGTCTTGCCCGAGGGGGAATTCTTTCCATTCACATTATCTAAATATACAAGGTGTGGAAATATTTTGTGAATACACACACACACACACACACGCACACACACACATGTTATAATCTATTACAAATCTTTACAAAATATCCATAGTGTATTTTGAAAACAGCTTACAACAGCACTGTATATGTGTTTAAAGCTGGATACCGCCAAGTTTCTGTGTTAGTTTCAACTTGAGCCAGGCAAGCGCGGTTTTGTGCAAAATCTAACCCGGCGAGTGTAGGCACTTTGCTTGCGCCGTGCAGTGATTTATTATTAGGGTTACACACAAGTTTATAAGTAAATGTCATCAGGCTGGCAGCACTTTGCCAGCACTTTGACCCGAACGACGGCACACTCGGACATCAGGGCTCACCGACCAATGGGGACACGACCACACACTCGATGGAGCAAACCGACATCCGTACGCATCAACAGGCAACAACTCATTAGCTCGATGTCATTGATATTCACCTATGTGGTCATCAGAGCTCATACGTGGCATCTGTTTGTTTTAGATTATCATAATGTTTAGCTAATTGTGCGCTGGGCCACGTTGGAGTGTTCATGTATTGATTGCACTGAATTTCACTCCGCGGATGTCAACGCTTTTATGCACTAGTACAGACTTTTCAGTTTGGGATGAGTATTGAGAGTACAAGAATTCTATAAAAAACGGTGAAAGCTGATCTGTAAAGCGCATCGGACCGTAAGGTTGGCTCCTCCATCACATCTGGTAACAAGGCTAACACAGCTTCAAACCATAAAGCAACAGTTCACCTACATTTTCCAAGATAGGCGGCACAAAGTCAAGACCAAGAGCTAAGCATTGCTTTTTCACAACGCTTCGTCTGAATGCGATTGAATCTTTACTCCAAGGCATCTTGGTCGTCTACTTTTTATACCGCCTTATCAACATAGTGTGAAAGTATCACTCTTTGGAGACGGATCTTTAGACTACATACAAAAAAATGTATTTAAAAAGATCCGTTCGATCACCGTTAGCCTCATGGAAGTTAGAACCGGTCTCGGACGAATGGCAAATTCATTCAACACAAAATCGACGAGAGTCTAATAAAACCACAAACAACCTAAGTGTCCATTTTTCTTACTGTCTGACAAGGTTAATGTTTAATTATTCAGGTGTGCGTCAAGAAAAACATGTCAAATGTATTGAAACACTCTCTTAAATGGTACCAAAGAAAAAATCCACACCACGACCTTGGAAAATAGCCTTGAATGTACATGGCACAGCGGCCATCCAGGGTTGTATCTAAGGGAAAGGATTTTACTGACCTACAACTTGCAGATAGCCGACTTGGCTCATCATGGGGTTGGTGTTGACCTGACACATGTAGTAACCCCGGTCCTCTTGCTGCACCCCCGAGACGTGCAGCAGCCAGGTCTTCTGGTTGTCGTGGGACACTGAGAAGCGGGGCACGCGTGCGATCACGTGCCGGTGGATGGTCAGGATCATCTGCCGGTCGATGTGGATCCACGCCACCTGAGCGGAGACACAGGAAACATTAATCAGCGCCAGGCCAATCAGCCAATTAGCGATCAGCTCGGCAGAAGGTGGAGCCTGAGATGGGGTGGGTTGTTTGAAGGAAATTAGATGGTGAGCTGGAACTGCGGTGGCTACAAACGTTTGCATCGAAGGAAAAAATGTTGTCAATTTTTTAAGATTTGTGGGAAATAACAGAATAGAGTGCTGCTTGCTGACGTGAAATTGAACACAACCATTTTGAAAAGTAAGCACCTACGCATTTTTAATGTAAACGCTTTCGTATTTTTCCTTATTCATAATATTATGTAAATAATACACAGTTAGCTTAATAATCTACACGCGACTGTCCTTGGAGGAAGAAAATTCAATCTTCTTAAGAAGCATTTCTGACTAAAAGAGACTAAATTATTCATGCGTGTTTTGTGTCCACACACTGAAAAGTTGAAAGCATTTCCGCAACGCTGATAGTGGAGGTATACAGGAAAATACGGCATTCGCGAGGTAGGAAATTTAGCAGACAGAATTGTCGACCATGTTTCCACAGGAGGCGCTATAAGGGAAGCAGATTATTCAGGCACCCTTAAGGCAGATTGAAAAACCATCGACGCACCTATTTGCTCAGACATTAAATCGCTCTTGGAGGCAAATTACGGGCAAGTAGTCTTCGCGGACTGGAAGTAAGCCAAGTCGGAGTCGGTCTGCACAGAGCCGGTAGTAAGTATGTAGGGACACGTCAGAAACAGTGCTTGGGCCGGTGGCCAACTTTCAAGAGAATGCTCTGCATCTTGAGTCACTAAAACACTTCTTACATTTATGAGAAGAAAGTAACAGTGTGCACGAGCGGGAAGTTTGACAGAAAGAAAAAATCGGATGTGACATCCGACTAACTCATAGATGTGCAAATTGAGCAGTTTATTTAATACAACGAAATCGTAATTTACCAATTAACTTGCTGAACGTTTAATCATTGAACCCATTTCCGCGGCCATACGTTATTAGTGTAGATTCTGGTCCATGCATGGCAGGACTTTCAAAGTACTCAGCATAATAGCTCGGTCGACCAAAAACCAGTCAAGTGGATAAACTTGGTTGCGCCTAACATAAGTCTAAGGATGGTCGAGTCCCTTGGAACTTGCCCCCACCGGTAATTATCCTCGGCTGCTAGCAGAGAGCAACTAATTAACCAAACTTGATATCGCAGCACCCTCCCCGTCCGCGAATAAAGCCACCCCCCGGGCCCGGTAAATCATCCCCGTTAACCGCACGTTCGTGCTCTATGCACGCGTTAAAGCAGAAAAAAAAGAAGAGACATTACGGTGAAATTAAAAGCAATTCTTTCGCGACTAATTTAATTAATACTCCGCGAAACGACGCAGCGAGAACTAATCAAAAACCCGAGCCCACTTAATTAAAAATGGTGTACCTACCTCAGGAACATGAAACATGCTGGCGGGGAAAAAAAACAGATCGTGCTATTTGAATTGACCTCGGCTTTGACGCACGGTCCCGGTTCGATATTTTAATGACATACTAACACACTGACATTAAACAATTCTGTCGAGGGCTGATTGATGAAATGACGTATACTGTTAGCTCGAAACGGGGTCCTCGACCGGGTAGATGGCGCCATTTGTTTGCTAGAGAATGTGCTCAAAAAGGACTTTATTGCAAACAGATTTTCATTTCGTAATTACTATACCTCGTTGAGTTTAATTCATACTTTACGATAGAACACGAAAATATTTGTTAACAATTTGAAGCCATAATACCCCTGCCATGGTACATGTCCCTTATATTGTAACATGGTTTACCAGGGTTGTGGTTGTGATATTTTCCACACCACTATACCGTTTAATGCCGGCACACACTGCCAATATATTATAAAATTATGCATGCGCAACTAGGAGTGACCTAGTAGCATGTTTGCAATGCAATCAGCCGACAGTGCCCGCAAGGGTGCTAGGCAAAATGCACCGACGGCAAGCGGTGGCTTGGTCAGCGACCGTAGCGCCCAAGGAAATTCTTGAGTCGCCTCAAAGCTTCACTCAACCAACAGTTTATTTAGCGTGGAAATGCAGAATACACATATCTAGGAGTGTGGCTGGTTCCAGGTATAACGTTCACGTAATCTGCTTATCATTCGTTACTAAGTTATGCGATTAATTACACCAGTGCTCTACAAATCCTGTAACGTTCCCCATTTAAAGTGTAATTTATAAGCGCGATACACAAACTCTACACCACGACCGTGAAAAAAAAAGAGGCACACAGCTATTTTAACAATTAATCACAATACCTTTTTGGCACACTTTCGTGAGTCCAAGCTATTTAGAACAAAGTTAGTTTTTTGCTTCTCTTTTCATTCCATCTATTTTTTTTTATTGATCTCAACGGGGCAAACATTTCTCTGTTGCTGTTTTCCTCGCCGGCTTCGCAGAGCGTAATCTCCGGCGGCAGATCTGTGCACAATCCGAACACATGTTGTCGCAGGAAAACGGCGCTCCCCGAGTAGCTAGATTTTTACGAGTGTTTGCTTTGGGGGGGTTGTGAACGCTTTGAGAACAGAATAATGGCACACAGCTACAGGCAACGGACCCAACGATCGATAGACTTAAGTAGGGCTGGGCTCAATGAAGCCCATACTAATTGGTGCACGGATGTCGCACGCTCATCATTGAATGCCTAATTAATACAAGATGGGCTTAGATAGAATTACCAGGCGCGTTTTACAGAAACCAGTTTATTAAGAACTTGGGGAAAACGTCGTCTTGGCTGTGGAATATCAATCATGGTCCAAGTGGTAAACCCTGTACTCTTGGTGACTGCGTGAAATCAGATGCGATTAAGTGGTAGAGTGATTTTCTGCGAACGCTTGCAGAAGCCGGGAAATTAAGATTTATTTGTTGAAAGATACAGATATGAAGGTCAATGTTACTGAGATCTACTTAAATGCAGTACAAGAGTACATTTATCAAATTATTTTGTATCAAACAAGAGAGAAGTGCAGGAGAAAGATGTAATACACAACTGCAGTGTATTTAAATATTCTGTCAGAGACATTCATAACGACTACTTAACCTCTTGCTAGTCATAAAAAAATAGAAAACAAGCCAATTAATGCACAGTTGAGATGCTGAAGCCCGGGGACGACTTGTTAGCAATGATTGCAAAGCTGGACAACGCAATGCACCGACCGTTGACATTGTTCCAATGAACCTCACGCCCTGCAACGCAGGCGCGCTGACAAGTTATTGCGCCGAGTATTGAAAAATGGCATCATTATCCGCAAATAATGATGCTACAAGTCAGGTTAATGGCATGCTGAAAAAATACACGGACACCGCAACCATTATTTAAAAATATCGGACGAGGACACGAAATTTATTTCCAAACATTTGCATTCATACAATGAATTATAAAAAATGTTCGTTTTTCCGATAGAATTCACAAAATTGTTTGCCGAATATTAACGCTGATTGGCATAGCGGTGCATTTGTATAATCTCTTCACCGCTAGAAGGTATGCAGACTCATCCCATTAACGTTGATAATAGCATTAACCGGTGGGCATCATCTTCCAATAATGCATGCACCGATTACTTATGCGCGACGAGAGCCCGAGGTGCCTCGATGCACAAAGACCGACCGACCGACCAGCGAGCAAGCAATGCGTTTATGGCCAAAGCTCTGAAGTGTTAATGTACTTATTAATTATTGACAGGTAGCTGCAGCTAGCAAATTATTAATGGAGCTAGTTGATCACATTTCCCAGCAACAATGTACAATGCCGCATAGTGTGATGGCAATTATGTGTGGAAACTAGCGTAATAAAGCGAACGCGTAGTTACCTATACCAGTGATAATGTAGACGGAAATTATTCAGCCGCGTCAGGGAATTTAGCGGCGTTCCGACTGATACACTTATTTTCAGAGTGACAAATCGAATTTTGAGTAAAATTGGATGTTTTATAATATATGCACGTGGAAAAGTGCACGCGTTTTGACTTAAAACGAGCGTCACTGGAGCTAATGAAGTTTGCAATAATTGTGCACTGCGACTGAATTATTTTGTGCAAATTGTAACGCCATGCATGTGTGCAGCGTGAGTGACTTGTACTATACATGAGAGACAAGTCTTAACCGGAAAACGGGGCGGGGGAAAAACAGAAACGTTTCTAGGTCGAGTCGAGAAAAATATCTTTGCAGATCCCAGCATCAGTTTATGAACGGTACGTCTTCAAGCCCAAGTCTTCGGAGAATACCATCAGTAAAATGAATAGCTTAATAATGCATGCCGCTATTGCACAACTCTTGCCGGCAAACGGTCAAAAAAGGTTTTTACATCTGGCACCGTGTAACGTCTCGTATCATAGGCAACAGCAGCAGCAGCAGCAGCAGCAACAACAGCAGCAGCAGCAGCACAATAGAGCCAAGTGTATTGAGCGGGTTATGATGCTCGGACTCGGGCGGGCTGGTTATTGCTTTGCCTTACAGACTCAATTTCCTCTGGTACGGGCTCCGATCGACTCATCCCGTCGGACAGAACATTAATGGGCGCAGTCTGGCCCGAGGCACTACACGTCGTCAGAACATCTGTCGTACATCTTTTTACATATGAAAACCCTGCATGGAGACGGTGGCCGAGGAGACCCATGTTTGCGGGACGACCACGGAGAGTTTTTATTGTATGAACATAACAATAAGTATGGTTACATGAGCACGATGGGAAAGCTGTTTGATGACAAGTCATTTAAAGATGTGGTCAAAGGCAAGAAGCAGCGAGTCGAGATCGGGAAAAGCGAGCAAATAAATTGTCCGATATCTCTCCGGACCGAGGACAAAGGGGAAAGTCGGTCTTTTGAAGAAGCTGCGGTTGAAAATGTGTTCTTTCCGACGAGCTCGACTATTTACCACTGTACCTGTTAGTTACAGGTTTGTTTGGCAACGTCGCTCTAATCACGGCACCTCCAGTGCGTTGACCATTTGAGTTTATAACTCCATTTCCGTGTCACGGCCGGCTAGAGTGGTGATATAACACCACATCTGTTTTTATTTACACACGTTTATTTGCAGCCGAGTCTCGTAAAAAGAATATTATTTTTGAATTCAATTTAGTAGCTCCATTATTTACTTGAAAGGTACCAGTACGAAGAGATAATATTACCATATACCTGCACGGTGTATGGTAAGCCGGGCTTGCTTGGTAATTAAACTGTGAAGAACCTCGTACAAAAAAAACACACACACACACACCAATCTAATGCAAAAGGCAATATGAAACGATTCGAGTAAACAGTGAGAAATAATTTCATCGTCAGTTTGGGTGCGCGTAAAGCCGCTGCCCTGGCGGTAGGGTTCGGCGGCTGGGAGACACAACGTGCCAGTCGCTGCCGGTGAAACACTTTTGCACGGTGACAGTTTTAGTGGTGCGCGCCGCTTCATTGCGTTGATGCCGTCAATTGTCAACGCCACGTTGCCGAACTTACATTCAGTCGCCATGCGTGAGCCGAGGCACGTCTATTCAAAGTGGCGTTTACTGGGATTTATCTATAAACTGCAATGTGGTTTAATTCATTGTGTATAATTCTCGGCCCATTACGCGTGGCTCCCACTTAATTGTCACCCATTATAATCATCGTGGCGTTTTGCAAAGAGAGAAAGAGGAGAGAAAGAGAGATGGAAAACAGTGGGTTGACGCCTGATTGTATCAGTTTTCCTGCAAACGTGGCAGAATGCAAAGTTGTTTCAAAATGAAATACGCGCGCGGTGTTCCTCTCTATGAAGAGGCGACGTAGAAAGACAGCAGACGACTCTTGCTGGGCGCACATAAAAAGCAAGCTGACAATGCATGAAAGAATTTGTCACTCAGAGAAAACGAAAAAAAAAACATTAGCGCAGTGCCACGGCAAGTTAAATACTTTCGTGTAAAAGTCACTCGTTTTAATCAACGAAACAACGCTCTGCTTTGGGCGATAGCGAATTAAAATAGAACCAGAGAGAAAATTCCCTTTTTTAAAGTGTATCTATAATTATATTAAATATGATTTGAACATTCAAGAGAATGTCTTTCTAATTTATTATAACAACTATCAAGACAAATTGTTTAACTATGTACTGCTTAGCGATGAGCGACATGTTCATAAATTGATTAATAACAACAATAAAAACATTGTGATATTTTGCTGAATTTCTGAACTGGCTGCTTCACTTTTATATCTTTGAAAATCTGGGGTCACGCTTCGATTCTAGCAGCCACCGCCAAAGCGCGAGCCTATCACAACTGCAATTAACAACGAAACGTGCGTTCCCGAAATTAGAAAATTATTCCTCGCTCGGCGAAGGCGTCTGGCGGAGGTCGACGCTGTTGCCGAGAGAGCCCGTTACAAATGGTGTCATCGGCGGTGGGAGCTCACCGATGATGGGGACGATCGCAGACAGCGGAGGATCGATTCGCGGTGGTTTAGCGAGGTAGTACCCCGTGCCGATGGCACGCAATACCAGCCCGCGGTCTCGTCTTCTCTGCGTGGTGTGCTACCGTGCCATCTCTTCGTACGACCGACCGCTAGGTTGTCATCATTAGTCATAATTGCCGGAGTAATGGGTCGCGGTTCTACGGTCTTCGTGCGCAGCCAAGCTTACCCCAGATCACAAACTGACAGAACTTACGTTTTTGCTGCCGAAGCAACATCCCTTTTTTTTCTTCCCTTTAGCAAAAAGAAAAGCTTCCAAAAAAGCGAAACATCATTGCTGGAACTGTAATCATTTCAACTATCTGAAACAGTGTGTCAACTGAGTTTCTTCTCATTATACGGACAAAGGGATGCTTTAATATCAACTTAATCTAGACGCCGTACTCATGTCATCTAGTCGCACATAATAGATGTCTGCCCATGCGATTATGGGTGGGTGACAAAGGCCATAAAAACTTTGAAGAAAGCTTAATGTTCTTGAGCTTTTTATGCGCCGTTTAAAAGAGCTGTTAACTCTTAAATGGAATGTAACATTGCCGACACAAAAAAAATTGGACAAAAAAATCGTAGTCTGCTCAAGGCTTGCCGCTTTAGCTATCGACAAAGCTGTTTCCAAGCATAACGCAATTCATTTTCTTGCCTGGCTATTCCACCGCGACCCTCTCTTTCCAGCGTGCCAAAAAAAAAAAACGGGTCATTAAAATCCAGTCGCAGCTCAGCACGCCGACAAGTTATGAGTTCTAAATTGAATTAAATGCAGTTCTTTGCGTGCAATCGAGTGTCGCATTAGAGTATTTTACAGTTTTTACTACCAACCTTTTACGAGCGCACTTATCAACCGTTTATATCGCGTTTATATTTACACGGTGGCTGAAAGCGCGTGTGCACGTACTCGACACGCCATGCAAGTGTTGTCTAGTAGGACAGGTCAAGGTTCGGAGGCCGACCACCCACGGCAGCTCAGTCTGCGCCTGGTTAAATGAGCGCTAGATTTACTAGCTACCTGCTGCTGCTACTCGCGGTGGTGCCCCTGCCCTGGCCCGGCCCGTTGGCTGCCAGCCACCATGGCAGATAGCCATTTCACGCCCAATCCAACAGACGTACTATACGTTTATTCGATTCACCGGCAAGCTTTTTTATTGTTGGCAATCTTCAACTATTCTGTTGACTAGGTGCGAACAAATGTTTGGATCTGCCAGATGTTTCTTGGGTGTGCGTGGGTAGGAAATTGTGTTTCGCTTGGGGGAGCGGTTGGCTGAACGGGGATATCATGATGAATTGGAAACTACAGACACCTAATGGAAAGGAGATATCGTGGTATTTGCATGCTACCGTGCCACCAAAGGAGTTATTTGCGTATAACTACACCAAGCGGTTGGTTTGTGCATCTGCTATCGATAGAATACGGCTATAATATGTGCGATAAACTAAAACTTTGCAGTTTTAACGAAGAAAACTGAACTTTATGTTATACTTAATTGGCTAAATTACCCACTGACAGCACCTGACAATGATGCAAAGCTGCTACAAGTTTTTCTTGCATATTGGTTTAGCAACTGCATGAAACCGCTTTGCTCTCTTCAGCTTTAATGTTAAAGATGAGTACCATCGATTTTGCAACATGGTATTATCGAACGGAAATTCACGTAGCGATGATTTTTTTTTAATCTTTCTGCCAACTTGATATTTAATATGAAATAAAACTGCGCTGAAAATAAATCCACACGGTCGTAAAAAGATAATCATAAAGCATGTACCGTTATCGAAAATCAATTTGTTATTTACCCCCAAGGCCCTATTCGGTCCGTACTTTTGGTTGTATCTGGATTAGTTTCAGCCATTCCAGCGCAACTTAAGGATACTTTTGGGTATAATACAGGAAAAAAACGGAAGAATCCACACACCACCAGAGCACACTACCACACGCCAAGCCCACCAAGCAATACGCATCCCCCCCACAAACGCGTTTACCGCACGCATTTCTCGACGCACCGCTCACAGAAATCGTTCTAGCGCTCTACGAGCCCACCCGAGAACCATTTCACTGTCAACCGGCGTTTGTCGAGTTGATATCACGTTCCGTTGTTTCTCATTTTTAACCCCCGGCCGCTTTTGATAATATGGATTTCCTTCTTCCCCCGCTCCCAGCATTCGCTTCTCGTGCGTTCAGCGAACTAAATGCAGATTCGTTCATTCATTTCACCATTCATCACAGTGATTCTCTCGCATGTGTACTCTCAGTGGAAACGAAGCTATCACTTGTGCAACCAGTTTAGTTCACTGTCTGCTCTGCCAAGATAACGTAGCGCGCACAATAAGTAATGCTACATGTATTTACCTCAAGCCGCAACCTAATAAGTACAAGCAGATGCCTCCTGATTAATGCCGCTCGCATCAACTTCTGACGGGGGGATTAAGAGTAATGATGCCAACTACTTACAGCAAATCACCTTTGTCTTAGAACAATACTTTCTTGATTGATTACTAATTACCGAAACAGATATGCAGCGGTTGAAAGACTGGGACGTAAATAATAAATGTTTGCCTGTGCATCCAAATAAACAAGGGTTTGTAATATTAATCAGCAATTGCAAATGGATTGCATACCACGACTGCGATTGATAAGAGCGCTAATATTTAATGATCTGAAATCATCGAGCTGTCACGGTGAGCAATTAACATCAGTGGTACGCTTGTTGTGCTTGTCAGTATCCCTGGAAAGACATGTTACCAGACTCTTATTTCCACTGCTTAAGCCAGAGAAAACCCAGCACGCTCGTCCGAAATAATCATTGCCCTCCACTTGACTCTTTGAAAGTAATCTCGGACTCATGAATTAAGATTCCATTAATTCGGAATCTTTGCTTTTAAAAGCTGGTTTCAATTCGATTGAGAATATATTGCCATCGAACCTTTTGATTAAAAGTAATGCGCATTGTATACGTCAACAGTTGTAAATCACTTTCGAAAGAGCGTTAATGGCAAGAATAAGTCAGCTACAAGAGAGAAATAAAAAGCCATCCATTTGAACATAGGCTTTGGCAAAACATCCACGGAAAATCTCTCAAAAACTATATTTAAAGCTGATTTTAAGTGCAAAGGAGGGAAGAGATTGACATGTTGTTTTTCTTTTCAAATAACAGATTTCCTTCTCCCGTTCGACCCCCACTCCTAACTCCACCCCTGTTAACGTCAAGATCCCTGCAACAATGCATTTTAAAATCTGACGAGCGAAAGACACAAAGAGATAGAAAAAGATAAAACAGAAGGGAGAGACTTATTAACACATCTATCCCTAGTTTTTACCGTCACCGTTGGGTTCCTTTTCTCCCACCCCGAAGCACCCCATGCAGTTTAGATAGCAGCAGGTTCAATATCATTCCAGCGGCAACCAGTCTGCCGCGCTGCTCGCTTAGTAAATGAGCTGCGAGATTGGGCGAATAGGTTTCGGCAGCGAGCGCGAGGCACACACGTCCGCGACCATTATTCTCTGCTAGCAGCACGATAACGTACGCGCCAGCACAGCCAACGCTTTCCAACCCTTGCCACCCCATTCCACACACTCTAAGAACGATAACATTAACTCCTTAATGAGCTAAAGACCCGTGAACATTAGATGTACTGTAATTGTTTGTTTAGACGCGATAACAGTGCGAAAAAGCTGCAATTATATGCTCAGCAATCAACAATAACAGTGCGATTATTTTGCCGGTTAAACTCGGCGAGTCTCGGTTAATCCTAACAAAGGCCCGTTTATCGCTACTATAACAACTGTAGCCAGGGCAGGATTACTCAGGGGTGATTTACTCCACACACCCTTGCCCTTAAATCCATCCCCCGCCCCCGGCCTTTGCCCCGTTCGGCACCAATTCTAGCTCCCGCCGCGATACAGGCGCGTAGAGTGAGCCTAGGGCGGCGCAATGAGCGTACACTTCTCATCGTTATTAAAAATTTAAACACACCAAATCCCGTCTATTGATTTAAACAGGTTTATTAGCATCATCCACTCTAGATAGCCCTAGCGGTGGCAGGTATTAGCTACAGGCGCCTACCTAATGTGATCTTGATTCACTGTTTTGTTTATTTTAATTTTTTTCCACATCCGTGCGTCTCCATAAATATCATCAATTTAAAAACGTTGATGCTCCCTGCACGCTGCTGTATGTTATTTATTAAAGTCATGTTTGATGCGGAGGTCAAGTTTGAGCAGAGTATGCTATGTGATGATAGTAAACTCTGAAGGATTGTGGGCCAAGTGATATGCCACAAGTCAGTTTTCTTTTGATCCCTAGTTACCGAAAGAACATCATATTGTTAATGAAGATTGTCGACTACTTTGAAAAGCACAAGCTGGTGACACAATTAAAAAAAAACACACACACAAATTAGATCATAGCTCTTTGTAATCAAACTTTTTTTTACGGCAGTACTCAAAACGTAATAGCAGACGTGTTGGTCTTGTGAAACATAAAATTCCACGATACAAAATTGCTTTATTATCTATTAAGTTATCTAAGCAAATTTCTGCGTCCACGGACGCTAGCGACTGCAGCGCGAGGCTAAGCTACGCTAAGAGGGCTATCCAGGGGGCCGCAGTGGGTGGGGGGAGGAGGGGGGGTGTAGGGAGGTGGCTACAGCTGGGGGTTCATGCACCAGAGATGCTAAGAGGAACGAAAAGGTCTTGTAAAATATGAGCTAGCCCAAGATGTTCTCGGCTCGCTACAGCTAATGGAGTGCACCATTACGATCTGCCCCCTCCCCCTCTCTCAACCAACCCAACCCAACGCCTCCGCCCCAACCCCCGAGCTACAGCCCGAGCGGATTTTACGCGAGGAAATTCAAATATAGCAGGCTTTTACAATTGTGAAACACATACACAATTTATTAATGTTGGATAGATTTTTGAGAACAGAACTAGATTCTCTTATGTCCGTGGCAGCAAACAAAAAGATTATGTATTTTAGCTTTTAGCGGTTGTCTCATGTAAAACGGAAGGTTTTTCTATAGATGAAATCTTATTTAAATTGCAAACGCTTGCAATGCGCGGGGTATTTTATTATTATGAACACTATAAACGTCTCAAAAATTGATGCCCAAACGGATACATTTGTGCATTTGGGACAATTGTTCCCGTTTGGGCATCAATTTCTGAGACGTTTATAGTGTTCATAATAATAAAAAAAAGGTTTTTCTATCTTCATCGGCATTACTTCAATTGAGATGCCCTCTAATATCAGTTTTGTCAGCGGAACGACCTCTCAAAGAATTTTTTTCTTAAAAATATTCGTTTTAATAATTAACGCACTTTGAGTTATTTGTCGGTGCTAATTGAGACAATGTTACAAAGAAGACATTTATGTCGCCGGGGTAAACAGACTTTTCTTTCTAACCCTCTTTGATGTGACGCGGAACCGTCTCCGTAAGTCGGCTACAAAGATATTTCAGCCACGTGACGAGAGTCCCATTCTCCGAGTAATTGATAGCCTCGTCTCTTTCCACCTCACGCACTCGCCGCGCCGGGCCGGGCCGGCCATTTTCTCATTAGAAAACACAAGACGAAACTATCCTACACAAAGATGCACAAGCAAACAACCTCGTCCGGTGTACTGAGTCTACATAACATAACACCATAACACAGAAGCGGGTTGGTAGGGGAATAAAAAAAACAGTAGTAACTTTTCATTAATATTGCCATCTGCAACGTAAGAGAATGGGAGCCTAGTTTTATAAATTGCTAATGATGACTTTTAAGAAAATGATGAGATTGCCAGCGTTATCTTCTGGTTAAGGTGGTGTACCATGAGTCTGTCATCTTGTTGACTCTGTACAAACCCCAGCCTAGCTCATTGGGGCAAGGACGCCGTGACTCGAAGAACGTCTTTCCGTTGGCATTTTGTTCGTCGTGCTTCGCCTAGAACGGCAGGTTTCGCACTTGTAAATTAAGTATCACAATTACTTCTTCAATCACTCGTTATTTGTGTTGGAAATGTTTTGAAAGACAGTGCAATAAGTCTCTGTTCATGTGAGGAAATAATTAAATGCTGCAGAGAAAGAAAAAAAAAAGAAATGCAAGTTTGGATGGTGGAGGAGCCATGCGAGTCTGATCTGCGGGCTGCGTTTAGGGGACAGTTCAAAAGTCAGCAAGAATAAAAATAAATCGATAACTGTCGTGAGCCAAATAAATGATTGTAAGCGGTTAAGTTTAGTTTCGAGGTTTTAGCCTCAGCTATAAAATTTAGGCTAATCGTGGAGGAGCCACGCCAGTTTGCTCTGCGGGCTGCGTTCAGAGGCCACTTCAAAATACCCGCGAGAATTATTTCGGTTTGTTGTTTAGTCTAAATTGATTGCTGTCTCGATTGAAACCAACTGTTGGTCAGCTAAAAAATCGCTTTTGTTGGTCATCTCTATGTTTGCCAATACTTGTCTTACTTACTCTGCCAATTCCAAACAGATACTTTAGAATCAATATGAAAAATACATAATATGATAACATTATTTAAATGTATGTCTTCACAAACCCGTACTCATATGGCAGCAAAATATCATATTTCATGCTGCAACTCACACTTAGTCTTTATACCTGCGACTGCATTTCCTGCAAAGCCAAACGAATACCCCACGAATATCTCACAGATTGTTGAATAAAACAAACTCTACGACGACTGTTTTGATCGTTTTGTATTCAATTGCATGTCTCTAACAGGCTCCAGAAAATAAACGGCAATATTATTCGGCCAGCGCCAGCCAACGCCGCAGCCAGCGCTGCCGGCAGCTGCCGCGACTCGAGTTCGAGTGATCCAGCTCGGAACAAAACGCTGCTGCGGATTCTCCGTAAGGGCATTCTACAAGGCGGTGCTTTACGACGCCGTGGCTGTCTTTGAAAAGATGCCATGCTCTTTTATAATATATTGAATTTGTTCGCGCGAAGAACTGTTCCCGTGGCCGTCAAGTGTAAAGAGCGCATTCTTGAACCGAGCCATTTCGACCGTGAGGGATAACAGCTCTCCTCTCCACCCAACTTCCCACACACGCAGACATAGATAGGGAATAACGGTCACATGCAATGCTGCAAGCAGATCGGAGATAAATCTTACTTGCCACCTTCTAATACCGTCAAGAGCTGCTTCAAATTACAACATAGACACATTTTGGCAGTATTTTCGTTTCATCGGCCGATTGGTCCGCACTGCAGCGATCGTCCTGCCAATCGGCACATATCGGAAATGCGACAACACGATCTGGCGTTGAGATCTTCGCGCGTCTTAATTGCTCCTTTCCGTTTGTTGCACCCACGACGCCATGTTGTTTCCATCGCCGACGGATTAATAGAATATCTGCTCCACTGCAGAGATGCTAGACGTGCACAGATTTCGAGCGTTGCAACGGAAGTCTGCTATCTTGTTTGCGTGTTGTGCATCTTAATGTTGCCGGCCACGGGGCTGACAGAAGATACTACGTGGGCTATCCGCGAAGAGGACTCGGGCAAAGCAAACGCCCACGCCATGGGCAAAACGGGAGGACGGGGGCGGTGGGGGCGAAAATGTGGCACTAAATTTTTCCCTTGTTTGCTGAAAATATCATCACGCTTGTTCGGCGAAACGATGCATTATTTCAAACTCAATCTGCATTTATAGAATATGCATAGGCACGACATTGGTTGCGTGAACTTTAAAATCTCATACATCACAAATTGCTGCATTAAAATTTAAACACTGTTTATAATTACTTTTTTCCACGCTCGAACAATGCACGCGCTTTTCGGCTGCAAACGAAGAATCATGTAAATAAAATATCACCTAATTATTTCGCTGTGTGTTTGTGCCGTTGTTGTTTTTTGCATTTTGTGTGTATCAAGGATAATTAACGGTTTGCGTATTATCAGTGGGCGGCGGCGATGCGGCAACGCTGAGCCGATTGTGTGGGATTGATCAGACTTAACTGGGCTTGGAACTGGGCTTGGTACTGGGCTTGGTACTGGGCTTGGTACTGGGCTTGGTACTGGGCTTGGTACTGGGCTTGGTAATGGGCTTGGTACTGGGCTTGGTACTGGGCTTGGTACTGGGCTTGGTACTGGGCTTGGTAATGGGCTTGGTACTGGGCTTGGTAATGGGCTTGGTACTGGGCTTGGTACTGGGCTTGGTACTGGGCTTGGTAATGGGCTTGGTACTGGGCTTGGTACTGGGCTTGGTACTGGGCTCGGTACTGGTCTCGGTACTGGGCTTCACACCATGGGCTAGCACTGCCGAGGGGCGGCAGGGACAATAATTCGCCGCGTGTTTCTCGCGGGGGACGCGAAACAAATTACACGAGCGTGAACTTGAAAGTTAAGCGTCAATTTCTGCCGACGCTGCCGACGCCGATGCCGACGCCGCTTTATAGATTGGATACACTAATCTGCGTGGGTGGATTCGATTTTGTCGGCAGAGTATAAACTTCGATCCAACGTGATCTATAACTTGTTAGACTGGAAACAGAGGCTCATGGAAATTCCATTTGGCAATCAAGCTCAAATAAAATATTAAATCTCTTTCACTGATGCTTTCAATTCTTCTTGGACTGCCGATGAAATGCGGTACTTTGTGCACAGTCCGACCCAGCCCCATCCAACAGACTTTACAATTGCGCTAGTTGACAACGTACAGTGTCCTCGCGGGATACGGAAGTCGATGAGTTCCGACGCTCGACACGACGACTGGCGTCTAGCGTCGCTTCCAGCCGTTTAACAACAGGGCGAGGTTGGTTTCAGCGCCGCGTCGTGGAATTTCGTAATGGGATAACAGCCCTCCAATTAAGCGGTGGTTTAAGCAGATGGGCGTGATGAAGTTTAACCGTGTCTCGCTGCACGCAAGGTATAAGACCGTGGCATGCGATCGCGTCTTCTTCGACAGAGTTCCCAGGAAGTCTAGAGGATGGCGAGAGGAAATAAGAGCCAACGCCGACGACGACGACGGAGAGCATTAATTTCACGGTGAAAATAATCGCTCTACAGACGTTTTATCCTGCGAATAGAGTCTAGTGATGATGAAAACGCTATTGATGATGTGGTATTCTTTTTCTTCTCGAAAGTTCTTTCTCAGTTGCCCTTTGCCTCCATAATAGGCTTGCAAAAGCACGTCTATCGATCATCAAAGGGCTGCGTTACATAACATTGTTAGGAACCTGGCAAGAAACAAAAACAGGCCAACTTTGATCAACGAGCGAAAGATATTGCAAGGATTTTTTGTGAAAACAGTTTGTGCAGAGGATGGCAAAAGAAGGTGTCTCTTCGGGAAAGAGTTCCGAAAAGATGTCGGCGCTGTGATAACTTTTGAATCTACGCTTGGAGAAAACAAGACACGAGTTTTCGTGTCGTCAACAAGTTGGCTGGTTTGGGTTTGTGTCACAGAAATGTCTCTTGGAAACCAAAAAGACTCTGAATCGGAACGCGAGCCGTTAAAAAAAATCATTCGTGGCAAAGAAATCACTTTGATGGTTTTATAATATTTACATTTTATGACATGTGTGTTAAATCTTCGTCAAGGGCACGGCATGCACATATTTTTTACGAGGCAGAAAGCTGAATGGTTCAAGATTGAGAGCAGACCGCTTGGTTTATGCGGGACGCTTTCAAATATTAACAGTGATTCGTTTTTACACTGAGGTGTAGCAAAGGAATAATTAATAGCCTCATATTGTGTGTCCCTTCAACGCAAGCGATGCCCCGCGAGCGCCGAGTTTTTATAGAGATTTGAGAATATGTATTCCGCACAGAGAGATATTATTATACAGCCTTCCCGTAATGGCTGCAATGGCATTTTTGTTATTAACTTTTATCGTCAGCCAGGAGAAAGAATCTATAGGCACGTTTTGTTCTAACGGCAACTAAATGGGAATGAATAGGCCCATTCGGAAAAATATATAAAAAATACTAGTTCTGAATAATTCATGACATCGGTGTGTATCTAGTACCGAAAGTATAAGAAAAACGCACGAAGCGCTCTGCACATTTGGCGGCAATTTCTATGGACTAAGGAGCAAGGACTAAGAAACACTAAGGACCCAAGGAACGGCGGCTCTATTTGTATATTCTAGGCGTGCAAGCGGTGATGTCTTTCCGATAGACAGCGTGCCATGATGGATCGACCAGGAAGCAGCTGACAAGCGAAAGATACGGAACAGCAACTTGATCACAATGTGAAAGAATTTGCAGGGCGGGCTGTGCTGGCTGTATCAGCTGCATGACGTCGAGCTGGACCGTCGGAGCTATGTCTTTATTACACCCAAATTGGTAGACCCGCATCACAAGGCGTCTACATATCAAGACATCAATCATGGCTGCAAATAATTAGGAAAAAGTATAGAAAAACGTCACGGAGAAGTTTTCCCGCGAGCTAGTGTTTTAAACTGATTGATGAAACAGAAAAACAAAAATGCGTCCCTTGTTTGTTGAATCTGAACATTGATGATTTGTGCCCAACGTGTCGATGTTTGCCGGAAGTGAGCGATGGCGACTGCAGCACATCGAATGTCACACTTAAAAACATTTCTCGCGGAACACCGATCAACTGTTCGGAGTTCACTACAACGAAACGGCGTCGTCAAGTGCAGCGGCGTGACGTATCGGGCGTCGCGACGTCGAGCGACGTTCGACGCACCTGGCACTACAGCAGCTGCTTAGAAACGCTGACCACTTTTGAATCGCTCAATAGGGCGCATTGAGCAGTAGGTCCTTCCCAGCGAAGCCATATTCATGAGTGGTCTGCATTTATAACTCGCAGCGAGCTTTGTCCAAAAATACCACTACTCGAGGAACGTTTCATGGAAAACTATAAAAATAACAGTTTCCCATTTCACTGTTTGCAATATTAATGTCAAATCGAAAAACAGAACCTTTTTTAAACATAGACCCGAAACGTGGTTTGTATTATTGGAATTATTATCGTATTCGTTATTAATAATTGAAACTGACTAGTATCGTGCGATTGCTCGTTAATAATTGAAAGTTAGCAGAAACAAACGTCAAAAGAGAACATATCTGCCGTCAAAATGTATGCACACTTTGCGTATGGGGGGTATACACCCGTGTCGAATATCTGACGCTGTTTCTGGCAGTCGTAGAGGGAAAACGTGATATTATTATGATTTACATTTCAAGTATGCAAACAGTCGCATCTCAAAGGAAAGTGAAGGAAACCTAATTCAAAGTTTCCATCGCGCGCGAGTTCATGAGCTCTCGCGGGTAGGGGGGGGGGGGGGGGGGGGAGGCGGGCCGCGATCCTCCGTGCGCTTCTCCGTGCGAGACGAAGGAACGAACAATCAGCGAACAAGAAAGCATCCCGAGTGCTAATATTGATCAACCGTAATGATGAATGTGCATTAATTAAGTCAATATTTAATAATTGTAAGAAAGAGGAGCGTGAGTGTGTGTGCTTATGTCTCATGCAGAACGCGACTTCCTTCAGGTGGTGAGGATTTTCACGGAAATCCCTTTGGGAAAACGGTTTTTGGAAAGAGTCGCCCGTTGCCTCTCGTTTCCTTGTTTGCCCCTCGACTAAGTAACATTCTTCTCTCGATCGAGTTTTATAAGGGATGATCAACACGTTCCTGGCAAAGATTGCTTCACCCACTTTCCTCGGCGCCCCGGACGTCTCATAACTCTGCAGCCCCCCCCCCCCCCCCTTCCCCAAGCGAACACTTCAACAATACGGCAAGAATCTCTTCATGGCATCTACCAGCATCCTCCACCTCGAGCAAAGGTGTCTGTGATGACTCAACTGGTAGACAATCTCGCTTCGACATGATTTGACGGGGGAACGCCGTCGCTGAGCACCACGCTTTTATTGTCTACCAGCGCACTTAATAATAACAGAGTAAACCCTTGTTTTCTCCGGCTGCAGATTTATTGTGTGCCTTTTTCCCAGGACACGGCAATGGCAATACGATATCCCAATACATCAGTTTGCTGCCATTGCATTTTTTTTTCAGGAACGCCGAGCAAACCTTCGCCATGAAACCGGCAATGCACGTGAATTGAAGCAAGCAAAACTCAGTGATATGCACAGCTAAGGTGCTCGTTATGTTGGATGTACTTCTATGGTAGTTCAGAGTGCATCCATGGCTAGTATCGATGGTGCAAAACTCTAGAAATAATGCCAATTATACACATCTCATGTAGAAACAAAAAGTATCAGCAAGTTGCTGGCAACCTGAAATTTGACCTATTCAGCACGAACAGAGAGTAGATGCAGTTTTCACTGGTTAGGTAGGGGCGTTTGCTCACCTTGTATGCGCCGAGGTTGTCGACGACGCAAGGAAGAGAGGCGTCGCGTCCTAGCGCCACCGTCACGTTGGGGATGGGCTCGATGAACCGCGGGCTGTCCGTCAGAGCTGCAACAAAACCAAACGTCGTAACGGGATTAATTTCACGTCGTCGCAGCGTGCATTAGTGGTGTCGAGATCGTCGTGAGGAATGTGCGCAGTAACAGCGAGCTACGACGCGTCGGAGGTATGACATCTCAGTTAGGGGAGCGAAATTCGCTTTGTTTAAACAGTTTGGGAAAAGATTTCACATAATAACGTCATGAAAAAGAGCCAGGCGCAGCGTTATAAGACGCTGGTGAATATGCCGTAAATAAAGCTACGTACGAAATGGGTTTAAAAAGGACGGAAAAAGTTGTAATAAGATGTTTGTTGTGGAGGTAATGTAAAAATTTTAAGGGACTGTTCTACCGAATGTTCAAAGTCAACATAATTTCATCTGAGATATTTGTGCGTGAGATGACCCTACTGTTTTAACATAGGTACTACTGAACGTAGGTACCTAAAGGAAAATTAGTTGTTAAATCACGGAATTTCTGACTAACTTTCTAAATGGAACAAGATTCAATCTAAAGATAACAGAGTCTTCGCTTGAAACATGCCCATTTAATCTCTGGAACTGAGAACAACTCACTCAATGTAAGTATTTTCTTATCCATTCAATGAAGCAGTCGACTTTTGCACTGCTATGCAGCAAGAAATTGCCAAGCCGAGGCTCATAAAGTGAGCACGGCGCGTTGGCCGCTAGGGTTAAAGGTCCCATTACCAGGCAGCTAGCTTCCCAGCCCAACAGCTAGAGTGCGGCCGGCACGCAATGCGTACGCCGGCCCGAGCTAACTCGAGGACTGTGATTTATCTGGGGGCCTTCCTCGACCTGCTCTTCCCAGATGTTTCAAAGGCAGCGTCGCTACACTAGGAACACGCGTCGTAAATCAAGACGACGCTCTCACGTCACGGCGTCGAGGTGGCGACTGGCCTCACTTACAAACTCTTATCTGGACCAACCGCGCGAACCGCCGGCCTCTTAGCCGTGACTGCCCTCTGAGCTAATGTTATGCGAAAAGTGATTTTAAAACTGAGGGAGAAAGTTAGCAGGAACGCGCATCGAGCGACTGAGAAAATACAGAGTCTCTGTCGTTAATGCAGGACCTGGCGGCTGCTAGAGCAGCTTACGTAGATGGGGTTGCCAGAAGACAGAGGTCAATTCGGTTATGTCTTGATCCGGAGTTCTTAGCTAGTCAGTGAATAGACCAAAGATTGGCTCCTTGGACTCGTTGTTACATAACACTTGGAAGACTAACGCCGTGGTAAAGACATTCGAATCACTCTTTAATAATTAGTCAAATCTTGGAACATAACCTCGAGCGTGTTCTTATGTTTCGAAGTAAAATACTTTGATCCGAGCACACTTTTCAAAGACGAATTTCAGGAAAAATCCCAACCCCCTTTTTTCTGTATTCGAACCAACTTTCGCTACAAAAAAGAAATGATGGCAAGATGGACGTGATCGATAAAATTAATGTGTTGGTCAAACCAGCTGTATCTTGTCACTGGCAATATATTTCAAAATGTTTTTTCTACAAGACATTCGCAATTGATTGATTGGTTAGATGTGTCCACTGGCTGTCAATTTTTCTGACGCTTTATAGCGAAGTTATCCCGTCTTTTGTGCCGGCTTGCTTCAACAAGACAGGGATGCTGTAATGGCCCAAACATGGCCTCACAAATCCTAAAGTATCATTGGGACTTGATTTATCGCCTAGGGAAGGTAGATGGCTGTTATCCTATTTACCTCTCTATAACACAATGCCACGGAACGTCCAGCCCCGCTCACTCAATGTATCGATATAGAGTGAAGCCATACTGATATCCCAAGAGGGTTCGACGCCGCGCCAGCCCTGCCTGCCTGCTCCCGGAAAAACCCTCCCTGTGCCATCTTGCGAATCGTGCACGGATCTTTCCAGCGAATCCACCTCGCTTTTGTTTCCCCAACGAATTGTTCCCCTTGCAACGGCCGCCAGGAAAGAAACTTTTTATGCTACGGAGCCGCAAAACTCATTTAGCCATTTCTTTTGAAGTATAGCAAGCCACTCCATTTTTAATAGTCTTTTTCGCTTGCAATATTTAATATAAAAAAAAAACGTGTAAATGAGGTGACCTTATTGCAGAAGATATATGTCTATAGTGCTTATATGGGCGGCTGCATGTTAAGTTTATACGTCGCCAAGCTGCATTTCTGTTTAATGTTTTCAACTCGCTGTAAAAAAAACTGTTTTTACTTCGGAAGTCTAATTGTACGGTACAAACGACATACACTTTACATAAATGTTAAGCATTACAGACGTTTCCAAAGGTGTTGAAAACACTTAAAAACACACTTTGTTGTAGTTTGGTAATGTTTTTTTTTTTAGTAACGTACCGATATGATCCTTGTCCGATGTCAGATAGCCTAAAGCACTAACAAATACAAAGTATATTTATCACAGAGCGTGTCATGATAAGATCAGCTGATCGCTATGACATTGCGCTGCACTCCAGGCTCAATTTACAAATTTATTTTTGTAACTCGATACATTTCCAAACAGCATCGCCAGGACACGCAGTATGCGGACAAAAGCAATGCTCCTGCAAGGTTTCAGGATCTTCTTCAATCAAGACACGACCTCGATCTAATTACCAGACGCCCCCACCGAACCCCTCCTCTACTTTGACTAACTCCGAGCGGCACACGAGCGCACGCAAGCGCATCAAAGTGAAAACTCGACATGTCGTTGTCACGAGCTCCACGGCGACAACGGACTCACATTTGATGAAATTATATTAATACTCGACGCGACATGTCTTTGAACTTTCTAAGCACACTCGCTAATGCAAATGAAATTAGAGTTTCAGGTTTGAAAAAAAAAATGGCAGTCGTAGAAACTGCTAAAGCGACGGACTTTGTAAGCCCAACAAAACACGTGTGTAGACAAACGAATTGCACGTAAGCCATGCAGGTAAGTTAACATCAAGTATCGAGCTCATAAGAAATTACTTCGTTGAGATTGTGATTTTTTTAGTGGCTGGATGGAAGAGATTCACATTTTTAATGCACTGCAGGACGACGCTATGAAGACGAGAACCTTTGAACACGACGCCACACGGCGGGGCGACGCCCGGGACGCTGCGCGGTCGGACGCCACGACGTCCCGGAGGACGCGCTGGGATCGCCAGATAGAATGCTCATCCCCGATCAAGCCTAGAAGCCGGTGTAGGGGGTTGGGGGGGGGGGGGGGAGGAAGACGCTGGAAAATACGGAATAAAGTAGCAGCAGGACCGGCTCGGCGAAAAGTTACCTCGACAATGTACTCATGAAAACTCAAACGTCGGATTTTGGAGCGACAGCCAAAAGATCAAACTTATTTCAAGACTTGACTTGTATTATCGCAGACAAATGAAGTAAAACTGTATCGACTTTCGGCTTATCAGCCAACTTGATATTTTTGAACTCTGTAAGTCTCGAACAAGCCGTGGTCTTTGCGCGACTTTTAAAAAGCGATGCTGAGTTTATTAAATCTGCCGAATTTCAGGGCGCAATTCGTTTGAAAAAAAAAAGCAGCACACCAACAAACAGTTTATTAATGAAGCTCATTGCAATCGGTAGTCGATAAAGAACAATGTTCCTTCCATTTTGTTGGAGAAATATTCATCAAAGTGTGAAGAGGTATTGATGTCCTCTTCGCTGCTTCAAAGCTGATACTTGAAAAAGAGATGAACGATGCTCGCGAGAGCTGCCTCCTTTTGCATCAAATGTTTTCCAAGCAGATTGTAAAAAAAAAAAAAAACATTGTGTGTACGGTGATGAATACCAACAAAAATAACTCTTTTTATTCTCACCTCACGCGCCCGCCTAATCGATTTGTAATCTCTTGCGCCGAGGGCGTCCCGGATTTCGGAATCACTCTCTGAAGCGTCGACCTGTCTGCGACCGGCTGACGTGTTTCAAGGTGGACTTCCAACACCGGGCGCGCTAGCATCGCATGCCCACACCTAACCTCAGAAAACGATATCGAATACCCCCAGAATATCAGAAACACGGCGCAGAAATCGCAAGACGACGCATCTTGGCGTATTCCCTTTTTGTTTGCACCAAACAGACCTGTTGTTTATTTTTATTCGATATACAAATCTCGCTTTTCATGAATAAAAATTCGTCGAAAGCAAAGTCTCAATTTAATAAAACCAAGTTATACAAATCTTTTGTATGTTTCGCCTACACACAGAGCGAGAAGTGAAACGGCAAAGTGAGGTATAAAAGGCACGAGTTGTGCAATAGCACACCCCGGCACATCCTGGTATAAGGCGGCGGGCGCGGCTGAAAGGGAGACGTCGGGGCTTTGCCTCCGAGGAAGTCGAGGGAGGCTCACAGCATCCACGGAGCCTGTTGGCTTTAGCGACGTCGGGCGTCGATCCGGGGATCGCTGGGCAAATTGTTCGGCTCAAGCCCTCGATATCGTTCTGGGCGTCCCCTTCCCCCCCTCGCCACCCTCTGACGGCGTCCCGACATGAACCACGGCTTCAATACACGCGCCCCCTGGCATGGCAGACACATCCTGGAGGCGTCGTACGCCCTCAATGCGGCGACACTTGAAAAGACATGACTCGTGATAAGGAGAATATATGTTTGCAAATATTAGCTGTGATAATGTAAAGTACTCAACGTTTTGCTAAAAACGACGTATTTTAACTTCTGAAGTATGAATGTCGGATGTTATTTTCAAGAATAAAAGTACAGCTTTGGCTCAAAAGTGCCAGAACCTACAGGCTAGCCCGCGAGATAGGATACCAACTCAAGGATTGCACGCCAGCATTGCTACCAACTCATGAATGAAGGTTCAGTTCTGATTTCATTGACGATGACTTCAAAATTCTTTAAATATCTTAAAAGTAATTCACAGGGATAGACAATGATAGACAATGGTAGAAATGGTAGAAAATTGTCATAATAACTCGGAAAAAACAAGCATCGACTTGGCATAACAAAAGCTTTAGGGAAAAAGGAGATGGCGTGAAGCAGCATAGATGATTTGGAGTGTTTTTTAAAATGACAGGTGACCCAAGTCACTCCAAAAGTAGTATTTTCTTTCGCTGACATGACTATAGTAGTTTAGCTACTTCCAAACATACAGAACGAATTTGGTATGTGGTATTCCTTCCTAAAATGTGCCAATACCGAGTTGTTCGGCTATTTATAAGAACGCCAGTCGAGCCCTAGCGTGTGACAAGCATCGTTCACGGCGAGACGCGCCCGCTAAACGCATTATCGGGCTGCACTTTAGCAAAGTGAAGCACGTCAATTCGCTGCAACAACTTCCATCCCGCCATCCAATCCAGCTACGGCAGCCAGCCACGTTAGAGTAGCAACAATTTGTTTAAGACGAGCGCAAGGTGTTTTTGTGGCCTCCTTGCGGGGAAACGTGAACGTATAAAAGAAGAGTTATACATCGCTTTTTCACGAAGCGCGGCTACCGCGAGACGAAGCCAAGCTCGCCGCCAGCCCGTACACAACGGCGTCTTGTATGGCAGCGCCTTGCACGCCAAAGACACTTATTCCACTTTCCGCGTCTCGATCGCTCTCCGCTCGCCTTGCACTGTAAGGCGTGGGACAAATTGGCGGCTCGGATGAGTGGAATTCTACACTATCAATTCTCACCACTGGCTTACAGCCGATCCTAATTTATCAACGTGTTCCTCCCCCTTAAGCAATAAGTGCTGATTTACACCGGATTACCGCATCAATTACACTCGGGATGCTGTCATTTACATTCCCACCACGTATGACAATAACGGACTGCTTCTCCGCGCGATCGGTAATCACTCTGAACCGAGGAATCGTTCACTCGCCTCGCCGCGGTCTCTGGGTAGTTGGGAAAATGCGCTCATTTCGAGCTACCAACGTCCGTGCTCAGAGGGTCTGGGAATATTTCACTTACAATTCCAGACTCAGGACCATTTGCCTGCGTGAGTATGATAAAAAAAAAAATCACGAAAGACGGAAAATTTTGTGCTTGAGACATTTTTATGAACTTGACTGCTCATATTTGTGATTCCACCAGAGGACTTACTGTTATGCCAGAATATAAAGCATAATCTACGTAGATAACATAGCGAGACTAGACATTGAACAGCCCGCGTTTACCCTCTTCTCTGGAGGGTAATGCCAGTCGTAAGGGTTGCCGTCGGCTCGATAAGGGAAGGTAGCGTGTAGGGGTAGAAGATGGAGTCACAGCAATAAGACAGGGTTGGATAAGATTATGGGCTGCAGCCTAGTTTCGGGAGAGTTCAGCATCCATCTCCCACCCACAACATCAAGTCGACACTGCCGCCTCGCCATGCCGCTAGAAAGATGGCAAAGAACGCCCCAGCTGTCTCTCTGCCTGCGATGGTGTTACGTGGCGTTCTCGCGTAGAAGATCTTCGAAGATTAAATCGTGCTGATGATCATTTATTCATGCGCAGAGCGACACTGATTTATCATTGCTCCTGCTTAAGAGTCTCAGTGCCGCAAATCAATTTCCTGCGACTGTTAATCCTTGTACCAAGCGGAAAAGGTAAGCAATACATTACTCTAATTTTAATGAGAGCAGCGCGTTTCTCTGTGTTCTAATGAAAGTTTCGTGAGATTACTTTGGCTCGGTTACATTATATAAAATAAGAAAGTTTTCCGTTAGTTTCGGCGACATTTTAAAATGATGAGACAAGAGCTGGGCTGGAAACATGATCGAGCCCCTGTGTAATGCGGTTAAAGTGCGATGTCCTATTTCTTTTGATAAGCACATAACTTCATTAATTTGTGTAATAAACTTGTTCCAAAAGCCCCGCCTGGTGAACTGTTGAGCAGTTCTTATTGCACTATAGTTGCTGTTTGTAGCTAACTAAAGTAAAGCTTACGAGTCTCTTCGTCAAATGAAACGAACATGTATCATGTTTCTTTGGTTCACTGAGACAATTTCCTCTCGGTTCAGCTTCTGCGGATCCCAAATTGTGAGTTATTGCGCGGGCTTAGATTGCCCCCATGTATGCCTCTTCCACAACGCTCCCTCCCCCCCCCCCCCCCAACCACCCGGCCTAGCGCGCGCCACGAGAAGCCCCTCACCGCGTGGGCGGCGCTGGCAACGCTATCTCGCCTTGCGGTGCCCAACGCAGCCCAACGCAGCCCAACGCAGCCCAACGCAGCCCAACGCAGCCCAACGCAGCCCAACGCAGTCCAAAGCTCCCCTTTATGATCGCCGTCGCCACTCAGAAATATTGCAATTCTTATGCGAGGAACATTAACTTCCTCTGGCGTTTCTAGGGGCATCAGTTTCCGGATGAAGAAGACGCGATCAAGACAAGAAAAAGAGGAGCGTTTCTTCCAGAGTCTGCAGATTGTAGCCGATATAAAGCATGTCTGAGATAAACGACTTCTACATACGAACTGGTATTAAATTAAAAAACGATCAACTAGAAAAAATCACGCGCTCATTTTCTAGTTTGATTCGCGTTCAAGGCGAATGTTTCTATGCAGGAAACGAGAATAGTGCAAAGGAAATGACGTAATTTGCGTGGGCTCGTTTGCGGGTAGAACTAGCAGCTGTGTTGTTGTTTTTTTGCGGTCCGGCTCGTTGGGGTTGGTGTGCCACCCCATCAATTCACCGGGCCGTTCAAAGACCGGCGCCTCCTCCGACGCAATGCTGTTTCCCAGATATAATTGCAGCGCAATTGCAGCATGTAATTGCGAGCAATTCAAACACTCGTCAGGTTAATTGGTTGTTTTTACTTCGATTTAATTAAAATCAATTACACTTCGCTTAAAATTTTGGCAAATATAACTCCCAAGTGCTGGTGTTGTTGCGAATCTGGTATTCCCAAACGTAAAACACATGTACAAGCACTGGCTAGGTACATATTTGCTATATTTGTGAACGAAATAGTTAATAATGTTGTTTACGAATATACTGTGGACTTAAAATATATACACAACAGAAATGCCAAGCGAAATTCATGATTATGATAAATAGCATATATACCGTTTCGGGATGAAGCTAGTTCTAACAGAAAGAACTGTGTATAGATTTCTTATTTAAACACGAGACTCTTCATCGAGTAAAGAGTTAGGCACATAGCATGGCCGGCGTTAAGTCGGCGTTTACAACAAAGCGTTGTCAGGTTCAGTTATGCCAAAATAATTACATTGTCTTCTATTGTGTGGGAACGGCTACTAAAGCTCGGTCGCTTTTGATTCACCCTTGATAAAGCGGCGAGAAGAAGCAACGAAAGTTAAATACTTTTTATTATCGTTGTTAAAGTGATCTCATCGTTTTTTGCAATTCAACTGGCAAAAAAAAAAGAAGGTATAAGGTTTACATTATTCTGCTTCTTTGTTTAACATTATATAAAAAGTTCGCTAAACGTTCAGACCGAGAGCCGCCTCGTGCTGTCGGAAAATACAGCTCGAAACTGGAGCAAGTTTTAGTCCGACGGCTAATTTCTGTTCGGCTAACTTAACAAATATAAGAAGAAGATATTGAAATACACTTTGAAATTTAAAAAATTTCCCAGATGCGAGGATATGGGACCCTTGCATCTGCACAGCGTTCGGTTACCAAAGAGGACCATAAAACCAACGCTCATATAGGGACATCCCAAAAGACATCAGACCAGAAATTGCACCCAGCAGGCCGCAAGACCAACGCTAGGCAATGCGTAACAATTGGCGGCAATAACAAAGGTCACGGAAAGAGAGAAATAAACACTATTAACGATGTTTCGGCGAGCAACGCGTAACGACGCCGATCGGTGGCGTCGACGTCGGCAATAATTGCTTTGCGGGACTCGGAGGGGGCTTATATCATGAACAGTGAAACTGGGAAAACGACCGCGTGGCGTCGCGGCGTCCAATCTCTTCCCACGCAACGTGCCGACGTCTCCTTGCGACCCTGTGACTCTCTAGCTAGCGTGCATGTGTTAATCCAGTCACCCTCATCGCCTCCGGGTTAATTAGCCAGTCCTCGTGAACCGTTCGATGCGTGCGGAGTCCTCCGACCACCCTCGCCGACTCTAACAGCTTCCTCCTCAAGGGATCCAGTCGACTCATTACTTCGACATACCTACCGCCTCGCTCTTTACTCGCACTCTCCCATCATCAATTCTTGCACTCTTCGGAACTGCTATGCTGTTTTTCATTACCTTTCGACTCCCCCGCTTTACCACTTCGCCCCCCTTACTTTCTGTATCTTCTCTTACGCCTACACACGCTTCCTTCATTACTTTAAATCACCTTCGCCCTGCAGCTCGATTTTCATCCCGGTACACAGCCATTTATTCTTCGGCGTCTCCCCTCGACCGGCGCGGACCTTTAACCTCACCTACCGCCGTTCGGCGCGGTGATCGCCGTACGAGTCAAACCGATTTCCTTCACCAACCACTCACCGGATTGCTTCACATTACATCTGGGGTCAGAAGTTTCACCAAACTTTTCTGAATAACCCAACAAAGTTAGTCGAAAGAGCGCACCGACATGTCAATACACATAGATATAAATGCATCAAGTCTCAACCACAAGCAGTACATCAACAGGTGCACGTATTCCATGTGCACGACGCCAAGAATGTATGAACCGACCAGAAAGCGAGCAAAACAAAAGGCAGATCTGGTTGGAGGGAGAAATTATTTCGGCTTCACCCTTAATTAAAATTAATTGAGATTACAGAGCGGCTCGTTACCGGTAAAACCGAGCGGCAGTAGGCGGTGTGCGGCTTGTCGCCGTAACGAGTGAATTGAAGTTGGTGAAATAGTTATGAATTATGATGAACGTTGAAGCGTGCAAGTGGTGAGAGTGCCTAGTTGCATATTCACTCCCCATGCTCGTAAAGTGGCATTATTCCAACGAGACTCAAACCCCACCGTATATATATATATATACATATCTATATATGTGTGTGTGGGTGTGTGCGTGTGTGTTTTTGTGCGTATGTGTGCGTGTGAGGTTTGGGGAGAGCGAACACCTAGACGCGTATACGTCGGGTCCTGTCGGCGAACACAAACTGGAACACGACGTGTTCTCGCGGCCGTGTTTGTCTCCTGGCTAATGCCAGCACGCGGGCCAACGTCGACGCCGCCTGCCCATGTCGCCGCCGTCCTGTACCTCGGCCGCCCACCCGTACCTACACAAGCTCGAGTCCCAGTCTCGGCCCAGGCGTTGTGCATTTCACCGCAGAACGGAATTACCTCGGTCGACTCGCACATGCTTGTTTTCCCAGAACATAATTCCTGGACACATTCATCAGGGAGCACTCTTGCTGCGATCCCCTCCCCCCCCCCCCCACACCGCGCCACACCGTTCCTGCCCCGTCCACCCCGCACCGTTCGCTACCCCAACAATGAAGCAGCATACTTCACCGCCTCGTAATGCCCTGCTTGGGTTATGTTTTGTGAAGCTCGCGCGTTGGCTAAGATATGAATTTTTATTAAAACTATCATAAATTCCACAATTTGTGAAGGTGGGTCGGGTAAGCGCATAATATACGAAATGTTTCTTTATATAAACAGAAAGGGAGACGTTTAGGGCACAAAAAGTTTCTAAAAGATAGCATCTAGTAAGTCGTAAGCAACCTTAAGTCCGTGGCTTGATTGTCTCGTCGAATAGACTTATGTTATAATTAAAAAAGAAGCAGATCGGTCAATCGATACGCCATCGCGAAGCGCTTCTCTATTTATTTCCCTCACTCGTTACACCCTTGCAACTGTCTTTCTTTCTCCGTGTAGCTCTTTCTTTCGAGTTCTGTACCAATTGCAGGGTGACACGTGCTCTACTTTCCAAGAAACGCTGACGTAGGATATGATTGATGACGACACTGGTCCGGAAATGACATTGGAAATGCTTCTTAACTCCTAATCAGACCCACGGACCGATGACACATTCTCCAAGACGGATCCACCCGAGTCGATGTCCAGCGAGACCGGCACGGACCGTCTTGTGTTCGACTCCCTGCGCTCACACAGAGACACAAACACACACACACATACACATCCCCGAAGGTTAGATACGGCGAACAAAAGTCATTCATCACTTGACCTGACGTGACGTGGTGATAAAACAGCCTGGACATGTGTAGAACAGGCAAAAACAAGCGACCAATCAATTGGACACCAACTTATCACTAGTGCAATAGCCCCGGTCGGCGGCGTGCACAATTCCAGCTCGAGCATTGTCCCTTGAGAAGATGGGAACCTGATAAAAACACGCGAGCCCGTAAACTATGCTGTCCATGTCCATAAGACGAAGACTGCAAAGTAACTGCCTCCCCAAGAATTAATGGGATCAATCAATCGCCAGATGCAGCGAAATTGAAAGAAGATACCAAATAGTCGGGACCTCATGTCACCGTGGCTAATTAAACTGGGAAGTGTGTGAGTGTGTGTAATGGGTGTGTAACCAGGACAACGCATCGTGCTCGACGGCTGGACTGGAGTCGCTGGACCAGACGGTAATCACGTCTGCAATCGGCACTTGCGTCTCGTGGAAATATCGCGACGAATTTAATGACCTGAGAGATGTTTTAAAAGTTTAGCTCGAGAAAAAGTTGCGAGACGTTATTTATTTTTTTCTTTTGTCAATTTAATACTTTAAAACAAACAAAAGGAAATCCAGCCGGAATCTACTTCCATAAAAATACTAACTCTGAATAAGAAAAAATATCCCGACTTGATTTCACCAGCAACAGCAGCAGCGGCTGCAGTGGTACACATAACATAGCAAGAATACAGGCAGCTAGCGTGGCTGCGCAATGATGGAATGGAACGTGTACACTTGAATCTAACTAGGCTTTCAACTTGTTTTCTGTATGTAAGCAAACTAATGTTCCAACTCTGAAGTACCTGCAGCAATTCATAGCCAAACTCGAGTGCTTTTCATTCTGCACAAAGAACTTTTCCAACTGCTACATTCATCATTCGCAATGCCTCATCTTGCACTATATTGAAAAAGCAGCCGAGTACTGCACTGAATTGCCTTATGTCTAATTAAAGAAAGGGTTCATTTTCAAAAAAGGCATTTTTAATTTTTGGCTCAGTTGGCAATAGGAATCTGCAGTTATTATCTTTTCATGGCACAGAAAGGAAAAAGCTTTTCTGCGTATTGCGTTTCGAACATAAGCTACTAGCGAGATGCATGCATTCGCTCCTGGAAGTGAGAAATTGCAGCTGATATTCCCGCGTAAGGTCGCAATTCAATCGGCCAGAAATTCGCGGTAGAAGACACCGAAAATTGTTATCGTATCGTACACCTGGCGACGGTCATGTTCGGACCATGAATCAAGTGAAATCCAGGATTAACGCGTCAGAATTCTGCCGGCCGCTGGAATCCTTACAGCGGTCGCCGCTCCGAAGGGCGGTCGCTAAGTCTTTCAAACGCTCTACTGGCAAACCTCTAAATACCTCGAGTAACATAAAGTACATTCACGGGACCCGCTTGGTCGAAAGCAAATTACAAAGTCAAATTACATCAGATCATTTGATGCCTGGAGATATTGGCCAGCTCCGTGGAGTATCGAACGATGAATGGAAAAGTGTTGATACTTGTAAAATGCAAAGGGGCCATTCGAATGGCTGAACGATGTCGAGTTCAGATCGCTTTATTCAAGTCAGCAATTAACTTGACGAATACGATATCAAAAGATAGCATCCCTGCTCTTAGCTCAGGGGCAAAGTGTGGCCAACACTCTGAAAGAAATATCTGCTTCTCGATTCAAGAACGAACGACTCCGAATGTCAGGGATCCACAATTGAAATCTTCGATTAGGTTTCCCGCGTTCATCGCAAGAGGCTCGTGCCCATGCTTTAAGCAAACTTCGACTTTCTTTCGCCTTTTCATTTCCGCGTGATTTGAATTTATTGAGATGGCATCTTTTCTCTCGCTCTTGACTTTTCGACTTGAACTTCCGATGAATACTCGGACTCGAATATATACCGAATATACCGTCTACCACTGGCAGGATTCGGAGAAGGAACCGGCTCTACGCACGCTTGAGAGATCACTTATGAAAATGGAAATACTTAGTTTAAAATATCGCCGGAACCGATCAAGTGGAGAAGAAGAAATTACAGTGCAAATTCTTCCAACTCCTCTTAACGAACGTTTCATATTTGTGAAGCATGAAAATGTTGGGTGGCGTCGAGCCGAAGTGGATGCAACTGTTGTAGCTTTGATAACACTCCCTGAGGCGGCTTTAAATTGGTAACAAGGAAGTAGCACCTTGATCCCGAGTCGTGGGCGTTTTCATTTGCTAAAAACGTTTTGTGCGCTTGAGCCGTGGAGACAATTAGGTAATTGTTCATTTCCAGAGACCGCTTGTTTACTCGGAAGGCGCCGACTGCCCGTGGCTAAGCGAGAACTTCGCTAGGTCGAAGATTGTCTGCTTCTTGGCTAACTCCGTGGGACGGTCCAGGACCACGACGAGGTTTTCCGCGCCGAGACCAGGGATAGGGAACAAGCATCGGCCAGGAAATGAACACGACCGCGTCGCCGACGGCGACAGAGGAATGCCTGAGCTGGGCGACACTAAATCATATGCCGATGAAAGCCTCGTGTTTCACATCTGCTAAATTATTGCACTGAGATACGAGAAAGGAAATCCATAATACACTTTTTTTTCGGAAAAGCATTAACTTTCCGGTGAAAATGTAAAAAAATGAATACAATATGAAATGTGCAGTAGCTTGTTTCCAGGAAAATATTAATCAAACGTGCTCGTTATTTGCATATATTCCACTCCAATTTCTTTAAAAACAGAAATAAAAGCTGATAGGATCGGATGCAGTTGATTGTGCAAAGATTTCTTCAAGCTGCGTTTACCAATCGGAAATGCATGAACACCACTCGCATTTCCTGCACTCTCTTATAACAGGTGCAATCCTTCATCTACTCTTTGTACGTCGCTAAGTCACCTCAATAATCCCCCAGAATACAAGAACACGGCTTAACACGCTAAAACCACATCGCCTCGTGACTCTATTGAACCATGTCAAGGTCACTAGTAACCGAAAATAAAGGCACGCTCCAAACTGACACAGTAATTTAAAAATTAAACGACATTTCGATTCCAATCTTTATACGGCAAATAAAAAACTCACCTCGCCGTTTCCTCATTCACGGGGCACAATTAGAGAAAGGTTTACCCCGCTTGTAGCTTAAAGTATCAGACAGCCCTGGGAGTCCCATTCCAATTCCCGTAATGGAGTCGGCTCTGGCTGGCTGGCTGGCTGGTTGCTTCCGTCCCATTCTGTCCCATCTCGGGCTGGCCGGCACGTCTTATTCCCTCGCTCCTCTTCCTCTACAAGGCGCAATCATACGGCTAACAATCTAATAACATACGGCTTGCATCCTCATCTCCACTCATCCGTTCTTGTTTTAAACCTTGACCCGTACGATGATCGCGACCCGCGTTGTCCCAGTGCGATCGCCACGAATTAAAGTGACAACATACCTACATCGTGCCGGACTCAATAACTCGGCTACCGCGAGTCAAAGTGTTGATCGCATCCCCGAGCACGTTGCCCCTTATACACACGCACATTCACACGCACAACACAACTTTCTATTTGCTATCGGCGCAGAAGAATCCAAAGCGGCGTCTTGCTCCACTAGCGTAGTACACCGCCCACGCCGAGAGGTCAAAACTCACATTTACATACATGCGCTTAAACGGATAACTCTAGGAGATCTCTATTTCAAACTTCACGCAGCATGCTAGTGGAAATGACCGGACCGCGCGCTAGCTAGTTCCCTAGGGATAAGCAATTGGCGGTATTCAACGTCCAAAGGAGACGCCGAGAGCCGAACCGGGGAAGCGGCGTGGTGCTCGCCAGCCGTGCAAGCGGGGGAAAGCATCGCCGTCGCCACCACCGCGGAGTCTCGGCCGGGTCTCAACACCCAGGGAAATTAGCACTCGTGTAAACAGTTTGCGCGTCTACACTAAAGCCTACAAGTTGAACTTCAGTCGCTAAGTCCGGATTAGAGGGATGTCGAGTGCTGTTTTGGGAGAGGGCTGGGATTTGCGCTGGCTACGGGGGCAGAGGGGCGGGGAGGTGGGGCTCGGCGCTTGAAGGCCTTGGCTAGCAATGTTGAAGTACTAGCAGCTAATATTCTTTGTGTTTAGACAACATTATTAATGGGAACTAGTTTGTGTGTTACAATATTGAGAGAATTATTTCAGTTGCGCTTGTTCAAATAGAGCTAAATTGCTCCGACGTACATTAGCGGTTGTTTAGTTTTTAGATTTCACTACGACAACATGGCGGTGTAATAGCGCAGAGTGTTTGAAATCTCTTTTAATACACTTTTAGAGTCGGGTATGTCTGCACACAATGATTGTGGGATTATGAACCAGTTTGAAACTCAACTATATGCAAAGGCTTTGAGAGGACATCCTTGAAATTGTCCACACCAGATGCTCCTTTCAAAGGGGTGGAGGTGCCGGCTCCACGATCTGCTCTGTGGGCTGCGTCTAGGAGTTAGATGTATGCATACACTTTCAAAGTTATAATATTAGGTGAAGAAACAAAAGGGCTCAGCGTCAAAAGATATACAGTTTGAATTCAATATTTTTCTCGCACCATCTATTTCGAGCCATTTTCGAGCTATTTTGGCAATGAAGTCGTTGGTTTTAGGTCTGCTTAGCAAGGCGCGTTTAGGAGGTCATTACATTGTTAAGCTTTACCGCAAGACTATTATCAAAAATTAAAAAAATAATGAAAAAAATTGTTGTTCGTATTTTTCCCATTGCAGTTTCGTGGGCTTGCGTTGGATTTTAGGTTTAGACAACGGTTTTGAGTACACAACAAATAATCGTTAAATAACACTTACAGCACCGCGCTGGCATTTGACATAAATATGAAACTAGACGTGCAATTTTCTCCCGCGCTCGGCTCGCATCCTACCTATTCATATTTTCGATATTAAAGGAAAAAGCTGCTTATAAAGGTGCGTCGTGGTCGTGCGGTCTCTCATGTTAAAACAGTGAAATATGTACAACATTACAGCCAATCCCTGGCACGCTATGAATATCATCTTATTAGGTTTATGACGTCGTGAATCATTCGAGCAGATAGATGAGCGGTTTTTAGCAAAGATACGCGCCGGGGAAAATGTCCGAAAGATGAGCTTTGCCGGATCTTGTGCGTGGAATATTAACGGACGCTCGCGTTATTGGTGCGGCAGTGTTCTTCCGCTTTCCGGCGACGCTATGTTGCCGAGGCAACAGTCTGGCGAGCTTCGTTCCCCCGCCACCGCGACCCTGGCAGCGCTGCCCAACCACTCTACCGTGACGCGAAAGTTGCGCTACGCTTGAGTTAGAGGTACAAAGTTTGCGGAAATAATTCCAAATAAATATCGTAATGGCCGCATTAACTCACAGGCACCTATCAAAATGGATTTCCACTGAAATACTAGCGGAATTTTAAACACGGCGCCGTGGACTTAATGGCCACTGTTGTGGTTTTATGTCGAATTGATAATAATGTCGCTCGCATTATCTACGCCGGGGAGCACCGAAGTGGTGCGAGGGTTTCGGTCCATTTAAAACATACTGTGGCCAGCAATTATGCATATTGTTCAATGCACATCGAGTATTCCTACTAAGCGTAATCCGGTACAAGTACACCCTATTGCAGCTTAACAATTTGTGGTACTTTCGCAAAAAAAAAATCCATGACAAATTTTCAATCAGCGCCTGGAGCCTTGCACGCACCAGCATCACATTGGTTATTTTACTTGAATATTTTTGTATAAAAGCCTGATAGTTTGTGACCACGTTTTTTAAATCGTTTACATGTGCATCATGAATAATAATCTTTACACTTCTTATTTTTCGTGAAACAAAGTAACATACTTTATTATGACTGATAGTTCCGAAATTCGAGGAATGGCAGCGTAGCAAGTTTAAGCTGACACAACCCGTATTGCATTAAAGAAGCTGAGTGCTTATGCAATATCTGGAGCTCTCGAGATCCCATGAGAGGCTCTTTCCGTCGGTACAACCGACGCCGACGCCGACGCCGCCATGTGCCTCTTGATGCGACGCAACGGCAAGTTTCAGAACGTGGCTGCTTGCGTCTTCTCTTTTTTCTCTTTCTCTCTAGCACACTACAGGAAAATTACTCTTGTCTTTACAAACAAATACAAGCTTTAAAAAAATCTGCTGGTTTTGAAAGAAAGCACGCAGTTCAACAAGTTTTAAACTTGGTGCAGCCGGGAATAAGCCTTTTGGTCTCTTAAGGGTTTCAAAAAATGTGATAATATTGACAGTTTATTCGATACAGAATTGTGAATTTATGTAGCGTGCACAGAAAGGGGTGGGTAGGAAGTTGTAGCTAAAATTGATTCTGCTCGTTTTATTTTGATTTCAAAATTACTTATTGATGCTTAAAGAGCAATGCATGCACGCGCATTGCGCTGGTTTAACAAGAATAATTGCGTTTGGAGTGCAGGAACATGTACTTCCTTCCAACACGTGTTTGCACTGATATTAGGTACAAACATTTTAATCCGAGCCTTCAAATGAACAGTGGATTTCACATCGCCATGATTGCATATCTCTGGGCATGTTCCGTTGCCCTTTAAAATACAACCGAACAAGTCGGAGGCCAATCGAAATGTGAGCGCCTACACAATTATTAATGCAAAAGTAAAAGTATATGGGCTCTTCGCTACCAATATTTTTGAAAACAGCACGTTATAGCCTAAAGATAAAATTTTGATGTGCGACCTGAAGAAGTAGAAGTATAGGAAGTTGAAGTTAGAAAAGGTGATGAAACATTGATGAAGCTAGGATATTCGCGCATGCAAAGGTTGCTCATGAATACCAAAGGCAAGATATCCCTCTTCCTTGCCCGAGTTTGAAAAACTATTGGCTCCAATGCGGAGTTTCCCTCCGTCGTCCCTTGCACAGGATAGACGAATACCATGCGGCTCTCCATATCACAACCGAGAACTTTTGTTCTGACAACCAGACCAAACTCGCAGGCGAGCTCTCAGAATGATTTTTAAGCACACGTGCCGCATGAAATAATGAGGAGGATTTTTATCCCGTATAATTAGATTGCATATTGCACGGCAAAACTAGCACAAAATAAGCGAGCTAACTTGGGTTTCACAGCCTCGTGTACAACGTACAAAAGCAGCTTAACGTCGTCCGCATTTCGCGCGGCAGTTTTCGTGAAATCTGTTTGTGTGTGTGCGTGTATGCGTGTGTCAGGCGTGCTAAAATTTCACCGGTCGACTTAGTGATTGCCGCTAGTTAGTAGAACTGTCATACAACGACACAACAAAGTAATGTTGTAGGGCGCAAGCAGGAGCTGCGCAAGCAGAAGCAACGCATGGTCGCAAGCAGATTAACTGACACGCGCTGGCTAGCCACTAATTAGCCGGCGGTGAACGGGGTGCGGGTCACGCTACGATATGACGTCGTCGACTTCAAAGAGACGCTCGGCGTCGCGACGCTCGCGTGACGCGTCCGCCTGCGAATACCAACAAGTGGAGGGACACACTAACTAGGTTTGCGATCTAATAGTGGACAAGCCACACATTAACGACCGACAATTTAAATGCCAATTAAGTGTGATGGTAACAATCGACAGAAGTGAGCATCGAAAGAGAGGGATTTTAAATTATCTCCACTGAAACCTTTAGAATGTATTAAGACTTTTGGGTGCGCGCGTGATGTCTTATAGCTTCGAGCCGCGGTCGACGCGAGCGCCGCAGCAAATCGACGAATAACTTAAAACGAAGTTATTGAATTTATCTCGACTTGTGCGATGCCATCTCTCGTTCTGCAGCGAGCTCGAGTCTCAAAGACTCGAAAGACTAAACCGCAAACTAAAAGCTTTCCATGTCTCTAATGGACTGTTCACGCCCTGGCGGTTTGCTTGAGGTACTTTCAGGACGACTTCGCCAACACCTTTGCTCTTAAGGAGTCAACTAATTGAGAAAACTAGTCGTGAAACTTCACCCCTTTCTACGGTACCTACCAGAAAGGATACGGCCGACGGTGTTAGCTATAGAAATCCCCGCATTCTGGAAGATTTTGATAACTAATTTCGTATTCTCGTGATGAGAACAAACACCGAGGCTCATAAATAAAGATCATTTCGAGAAGAAATTAGATGCGATATCGCTCATTTGCTCGGCACTAGCTGCGCGTTATTGACTCGACGAAGGAATTTCCAGCTACTTGACAATGCAAATCTGCCCAGCGTTAGTGGATGCTACATGGAGACGACGGGCAACTGCATTGCAATATCCAGGCCGAGATCTGAAGCGAGCTGAGAGAGAGAGAGAGAGAGAGCTTTGAAACCAATCAGTCAGTACTACCAGAGAACCATCAGCTTTCTCTTCTCTGATAATGTATGGATACAGATTTATGCTAGAGACAGAATTAAATAATTACCAGAATTAAACTACAACGGGTGGTTTTTTTATCTTTATAATTACGATTTGTTATTTCACGTTCGAATTTAATAATTTTCTTAAATGTCTACACAGATCCACTTGATTTCACAACAAAGTACCAAGCTAAATGTCGAATTTTCATCTCGTAAACGACGCTTAAAGATGCTTTCCTCGTCGGGTGGAGTACCTAGGGGAGAGGCGTTCAGTTCCTCTTGCTCCTTTTAACTACATATACATTGCACGGTTAGAGAGAGAAAATTAAACTTCCAATCACAATCACGAAGAGTCTACTAAATCGCGCCGCATTTTCCGCTCAGAGCTTTTCACCGGAGCGATCTGTGTGTCTCTAGCAAATGCTAGCTGCATGCACACAGTGGTGGCCACGCAAAGTAGAAACTGCAGTTGAATTGCAACTTAGTGCCGTAGCATTCTGTTCGCGTTCGCCGCGCGGATTGCGGTCCAAGTTAGTCAAACAAGAGGCGAGCGACCGGCGAACAAACCCGATATGCGATCGAGCAGAATCTTATGAACCAGCCTCGAGCTTTCGAGCTTGCATCCAGGGTAATCTCCACCTATCGTCTAGCGCCGGTAATTAATAAGTAAATACACGTTTCGGAGTCATAATGTATGAATAGCTGCTGTTGAGAGTTTAATTAAAACACTGAGTTATTTTTTTAAAAAGTAAATTAAAAGCATGTTTATTAAAAAAAAAATATATATATAGACTGTAAATGCATTTTTTTTGCTAAAAAAAAAGCACAACGTCCTGCCTCCGAGTTGGCTGATCGTCGGTGTGGTTTCGATGATACAATTACATCGCATGCACCAATTGGCTATTAAATTAATGAACTAGATTCACAACGGTTATTCAGAGTTTGAGAAAGTTTGCTTCAAGTAATTTATTCTCTCTTTCTAGAGCACGGCTGCAAAATGAGACGAACAATTCCCGAGAGTTAGTCAATATTAAGGAGTTGCCGAGATATCAATAGTTAAGCAGAGTTGTGCCTCCTCTTGGCGCTGTAGGCGCGCAACAGCAATACATGAGGATGATACGGTCGAGGCGAGGGGGCAAAGGCAAGATACGGTGGCCCGCGAAGGAGGCTAGCCATAAATAAACCAAACTGGGAATTAATTAACTGCGATGAGGAAGTTATAAATTAGCTGCTCCGTTTGCTGAGACCAGGATGGCAACATACCAACCACTTAAAATTATAATGCAGTGAAATAATTAAAAGAAACTAATTAAATAATGCAGGGCCCACTAAATGAGACGAGGTGGCTGATCGCCTCCCATGCATGACGAGGCGATGTCGAGGTGGGAGAGATCGATCATGCAAGGCAGCCAGTCTATGGTGACAAGCAGATTGGTGTGCTCCCATGAATTATTAAAAACGTTGATTAAATACGCGAGGACCTTCCATTTGTCAAGTTGCAGAGAGAAAAGTAGCCTTCAGGATATCGATTCAAGTTGCAGAACCTAAATCAAAATATCAAGACTTGGTTGGTCAAAAACCGGGACGTTTTCAAGGAATTTTAATTCGGTAGAATTTAATATATTTGCGACCGTTTTCGCAATTTTAATTCAAACGTACAGAGCGCAACACGTTGCAACATTCCATAAAAATAAAAAATAAATTCGCTATTTTAGCGGAATTTTAAACGGTTGGAAATAAAATTAAACCCAGTTTCGTTCCTGTTGGAAACCAGTAAATCCAGTTTCAAAAGAAAAAAGACGAGCATCGGTGTTTACAAAGGCGTGCTTGAGGGGTTGGGGCGCGGTGGGTTGGATACCTGGATGCCAGACAGAGGAAGCTCGACTGACAGTGTCAAGCGACGCAGTTCTTTCGCACGGGGGCACCAGTCGCGCGCCCCCGGATATAATCTGTATCACCCCCCCCCCCCCCCTTCAACCCCCCACACACAACGAGTCTAATCCAGTCGAGACAGATTCGACAGCCGTGTCATGTCCCGTCAGTCACCCGCCTCGCCACCCACTCGCCTGCGCTATGAAGTTCGTTCCATGTCGATCCCGGTATCGCCTGGGAGACTCGGAAATTGTGCATTAATAGCGGACCTTCCGTGACAAAACGCTGCCCCCCAAATCACAGCTGCATTAAACTGTCGAATATCACTTTGTGCCGATTTGGATGGTAAATTATTAATTTCAAGCTTAAGACATGGCACCTCCACCACCGCTTTAAGTCTGGCACCTCCACTTTGAAACATGATCCCACATAAAGACAATCAAAAACCCCAAAATCATTGATCGTGATTGCTGTACGAAGTCATCAACACGCCGACGTATTTCGGAAAACTCGAGAAAACTCGTAATAAAAGATTGTCTTATCTTTAGCTGAAAAATGATTTGATTTCCTGGCAAACGATCAATTAGAGTTTCTCTTTCGGTCAAACATGTCCACGTGTTATTGGCAGCTCAGAAAGCGGACAGTTATCAAAAATCCTCCTCCTCTGTGTTATTGCTTTCTCGTTTCATTGTGTCGATGTATCCGAGTTCTCTGAGATATCCGATCGATCCAAAGCGAATCATCCCCGACTTGTATCCTGATCGCCGTCTGTTACCCCAACAGCAAACTTCAAAGTGATGCCGATCACAGGGAACCAGAGTGCAACAGTCGCACCTAAACTCTGCTAATAAATACGCTCATCAGTGAATGTGTACAGTGTAATTTGTACCCCAGCCGGGGAGGTAATTAGTGAGTATCGACGATCGATCTCCGGTCTGCTGGGCAGAAAGATGTGATGGGGTTTGTTTAATATATAGGCAAACAAAGCACGGGGAGTATAATCCCCCAATGTTATGGAATGGATAGTTTGCATATGGTACTGATCCACAAATCCACTCTATGATACCTTGCGTCTGCCCTCTCTGTGTGCGTGTGTGTTTATGTGGACGTGTGTGTTGTGTGTCGGCCTAATTGAGCTGCCCAAACCGCTTTTCGCGCACCCCTAGCGACACCCAAACCATCCTCATTGGAATCATAGTCCACTCTTCAAATATTAAACATACACTCAGCCGAATGGACTGCGCCAGTATACTCGTGAGGTGGTAGCCTGAATTACACACTCCAGTTTCATCGTCAGTTGGCTGCAGAATCCCGGCGAGGCCTGCTCAATAGCAAAGAAGTGCACGCGGCTGACGTTTAGCCGTGCCCTCGGATTCATCTGATGCCTCCAAAAAGATAACCGAATGGAGCCTAATGTTTGCATGGCTGATGTGAAAGGTAGCGAAATGCTGTGTTTGTGGTGCGTCCATATGTTTTCATAGCGCGCCGTACGGGTAATGCAAGCTGAAATATTCTGCGTCAGTTTTAATGAAGAATACTCTGGCGAGCGGAATTTATCCGTCGAGCCCGAATTAGGAAATGATAAAGGGTAGCTTTGGCTTTGTATTGAATTAACCATGCATGCCAACGAAGATTTATTTCTAAGGAAGAAAAACTTTCTTCCTTTTAAATGAAGTGATTTATTTCTTTCGAGTTGCCATACGAAAGACCCAATTATATTTATAAGCAGATTATTAAAATCCAGTATCAAAAATGTATTTCAAAACCTCGTGGACGGGGCCCGCGAAACGTAATCTCGGCCGAAATCGCAGTCTTCCATGCGATTTGTTTCTCACGATGCCCGCGCTCATGTGGTCTGGTCACGAACCCGTGGATCTCAGCAACGAGCGCCGAGCAGTGTCCTGCACATTAAAGCCTGCCTCGTACGCTGGTCGACTTTACGTCCCACTCTTTCAAATATCAATGAAAAAAAAAAATGTTTTCGAATGCTCCGAAGCACTGCAGTGATATTCAATCTAGTCCGCTGGCCACGTTAGCAATGAGTGGTCGATTTAAGATCCCCGACATGGATCTGCTGGAGACATCCAAACTGTATCCCAGTTTTTTGTTGCCACTGTCACGTCCGAGCCGTTTAAAACGAAGAAATCTATTCATGAGTCGTGTTTCTATACGCGACTGTACGCCGAGGCGCCCGCTCGCCGTCGTCCAAGACTAACCGGATGTGACGTATGTCCCAGTTTTTGCGTTTCTCCGGCCGAGCATGGCGTAAAAACCATTTAGCTTTCTGACCTTTTTGAATTTTCTCGTGAAAATGCTATTTCTTGGTGGAAAACTTAATCCGCGACGCGCCCGGGAATGAAAATAGGGGAACGTTGTAGCGAGTTGCTGCAGAGCTTGCTTCCCCACTTACGGGTGATAATACTGCCCATAAATAACCGTATTGCAAATATCGTGCGTGCGGCCTTCTTTTGCTGCCCACGGAGGCAAAGAAAAACCTGCGCCTTACATAATTGGCAGACGGGAAAAGCCACCTCCAAAAAAATACGTGGAGGCTTGTGAGTTGGCTCAAAATCACCTATAAATTTTCCGACAATAATCAAAGAAATTCTAGACTTGCTTCTTTCGAAAAGCTGTGTTGTATTCCACCCACTGACATAAAATATCAAATAAATAACTATAAAACTATAATGCACCTTTCTGCATTTTAAACTGTGTAACCCAATGAGCTGCCCGTTCTTCGACCTGCTAAGAAACAAAAACTCGACAAAATGAGTGTCGTCTAAAAGAGGGCAGCACAAAGCTTCTAGATCCAGCAATCGGATTTAACTCAATGTAACTCGCTGCACATCATCGAAGCGAACTCGCAAGAAGCTTTAACTCACTTAAAAAGCTTTCACGGCGTTAATGAGGCCAATACTTGGTCAGCCAGGGGATTAGGTTGGACTCCTGATGCCTTTGTGACTTCCCACGCGTTAGCTTGATGGGCAACGTGGTGGGCAACGTGGTGGGCAACGCCGGAGAATAGCACGCGTTTGGCCAGCAAAGTTTCACACACACAATACCTACACGGTCTACGTACACGTCGTGCACGGCTAACATTAGGTCAGCGAATCCGCAACACGCCTCCAGTCGCAAGTCCAGCTAAACAGTACGCGGCTACCAGCTCTAGGATGCGGAACAAAATGCAAACAATATTCATGCGGCATGGCGATGCCGAGCGGCGATACTGCTGCGCGGTTCTATGGAAATTGAAATTAAAGTTTCGCGTTACGTTACTGTGCGGCAGTTTCAAAAGCGTATGCCTAACAACGTTACCATTGAACAAGACAGTGCAAAATTACTTTCCCACGTTTCGGCCGCGAAGCCATTGATTCTCTTGCTCAAAGAAAACACTCCTGCTAGTGATTTCTTCGACGTTTCAATCCGGATGGCTTTTGTTCGGAACCGGAAGTCTCATTTGGCCGGTGGGTTCCGTGCACCCCTGACGTCGTCGTCATCAGCACGAGGTTTTGCCCTCGGATTTGTCAAGTCGATAACGTGACTCGTCGAAGGCAAGGTCGTCATATCGACTCATTGGTGCGGTCGTGTCTCCTGCCGTTGGGACAACGAGCTCGCTTTTTTTCCGGGACGCCAACAATGGTACGGTGAGTTCACGCGCTGTTGCACTGATAGCGTACGCTACGTACAGGTGATGTCACGGCACGTCCTGTGTCCTGATACGCATCTCGTCCTGAATCCTGGCGTGCGTGTCCAGAGCGGGAAACGACGGGCGAACGTCGATGCTATTAATCGTTGTGAAAACGGCGGGCTTTTGGAGTCATGGTTGAACACTGTAGGTAGAGGCGGGGGATTTTTAAAAGTCGCTCAAGAGTTACAACAAGATATACGCCGATGCAGATTTTAGTCAGAAATAATACACGAGGTGCCGAAGTTAACGCGTTCGTTTTGATATTAAGTTCAAACTAGGGTGAAAACAGATTCTAAAAATAATATTTTCTTTGTGGTCTGACTACACGCTATATCTTTTGACTCCTTTTGTAGGAATCGGTTAACTTTTGATGCTGTTTAATTATTAAGAATTGAAATTTGTGTGTAAAATAAACCATGATCTAAACCAAACACTGCTTCAACGTTTGGCTTGAAAGCCTTCCAATATTCGATATTTTTCCTGGCTTGCTGATAATCTGTTGACCATGCTAAAATGTGTTCCGGCCGCGTTCCAGGCCTTCCAGTCTTCAGCTATAATGCGTCCTTGCGCTCCCAGACAAAATCAATCTACTCAGGTGATTGCTTCGAATCATGTTAAAAAGTGATTTCGCCCTTTTTTCATTGTTAATATTTGAAGTGCGTGATTAATTTCCACCGTGGTTTTATCCGACGCAAAATGTCGTAACGTATTGGCGAAGATGGGGCAGAATATTGATGAGGCACGCTACGCGAACACTTAGATAAGTACAGAAAGTTTGCCACGGTTTTTCGGGGGGGGGGGGGGGGGGGGGTGCGCTGAGGTGAGGTACGTAGCCTGCAGCTAACCACCTGTATCGGGGGCCACTGTGTCTTAACCCCATTCCCTCCCAAACCAACGCCACGACGGTGCCAGGTGCAGAGTTCTGATCCAATGCGTCAGTCGACCACCGTTTTTAAACGGAGAAAGCCACGGCAAGCAATTTAGCTCAGACTTTCGCGTTTAGCTCAAACCGCTTAGCGTTAGGCTAAGTCGGATTGATTCTCAGTTTCGGGATCCAGTGCTTTAGTGCTCTTTCAAACTGAAATCCAAATAGAAAATAACGCATTTACCCAATAAAGCGCTCGCACACAAAAGTTTGTTTCATTTCCAATTTTCCAATATATTCATGGAGTAGGTCTCATGCCTCACGTGTGATTCTAAATGGAAATGCATTTCAGGCGCCACGATTGAGTGCACAATGGAAAAATCTCGCGCATCAATCAGTTCCAGTGTAAATATTTCCCTGATATTTATAAACACGTGCAACGATAAGGGAAACTACAATGAAAATCCAAATGAGCGATTTTGCAGACTGGATTTAAAAAAGATGCAGTCATTGCAAACTCGACAGGGTCGCCGTTGAGCACTTTCGAAAGCAAGGATAAGTCCGCCAGGAAATTGCCTGAGCTAAAACACCGGCTAAACAAGCTAAATTGAGAGTAAGGGCGCTAGGTTTTGGATGCTTACCTAATTTAAATTCCTTCCCTTGCTCCCCGCAAAACAATATATGCCTCGCGTATCCATGTAAACACCGGAGGGTGTACGATGTTGGTTGGGGAATGTCTTTAAGACCTCATCTGCCGATAATGATGGCTGAAATGAGTCTGTTGGAGCGAGGCAGGGGAGGGGGGGGGGGGGGGGGCGTCACAGCCCCTATACATCACGGGTCGCGCGGGTCGCGGGGAATTCACTCGCGTCTCAACGATAAGGGTGCGAAAAGTCCGATGCTTTACGTCGCACTCCGCGGCGTCGACGCCTCGCTAATCCGGCGAACACCGGCTCACGGCGTCGGGGAAAAATATCTCATAAAGATAAAGTTAATTTATCGGGGAAACGATAAACGAGACTGAGTTTATTTAGTGGCAATATTCCTATTTATTGTTAGGAAGAGGAGTGAACACCACGCTTGGTTTCATTTCAACGTTTCTAATGCCAACTCTCCGTGTAATTGAACGGAGGGATTTCTGTAAGAATGTCCCACGCTTACACAAATAAGAGATTTAAAATTATTTTATTAATTTTTTTGAAAGTAATTTACACAAAAGACAGACATGATTACGCCTGGCAGGCATTTAATCTTTCCATCTAAGAGAGACGTGACATTGGGCGCTGCGCATGCCTCATGGTCACGAATCGAGGCAGGAAAGGGCGCTGCGTAATTCAGGCCAGCATCGCCCCGAGTGCGTAGCGTGCGAACAGACCCTGCGTAGAGGTACCCACCGTGGCCACGACTCGGCCGGGAAATTGGTTTACCCCCGCTGATTAAGGTGCTTCATTTGCATTGCTGAAGGCCTCAAGTCTCTATATCAAAGCTTTTCCCCCTTCCACCCACCTCACTTTTCGTTTCAAAGAGGATATTTTTTTTCTAAAAAGTAAACCCTTGGCTTGAAACTGCATAACGTGCCGTGCCGAAATATAGGAGACGAAGAGCCAGCCAGCCAGCGAGTTTCACAATTTCGTTTGCTCGTGGTGTTTGCTCTCTAAAGGGTTATTGCATAATAAGAGCTGACAAATGGCTCGCCCAATCGGCGAGAAATGCCCCCTCGCAGATATCTAAGAAACACCGCGCTGCACACCTATTGAAAAGCCAGTTTCAAAGAAGCATTGTTCGATTCACGTCTCGGCCGAAAAGTTTAAATTCAAGAATCTTTCCCGTATTATTATCAGAGTCGCAGCGGGGCGAGCGACCGGCGCAATCACCTGTCATTGTTGTTTTTCCGCGCGCGCCCCCGTTTAGCGATAACAGCGCCACCTCTCGACGAAGATAATTAAGTGTACGGGCACCTTGTGAGAGCACGTGAGTTTGTCGGCGCCAAGACGTAACGGAGGCTCCGAATGGCTTAACTTTCTGTTAACTCACAAGAGCGGCGAGATCATTAAGCGTATCACCGCGTATCGCCGGCAAGCACCCACACCGTCGTGGGCCACCTCGGCGGTGTGACCCTCCAACACCCTGGAGATTTTGCGTGGTTGTCTGCCGCTCAATGGTCAGGCCGTATAATGGTGAAACACCTGATAAACTGTTTCGTTATCGGTGCACGTAAGCGACGGTCCGTGGCACAAAGCGAGCCGACTGGATGTTGGTGCCCCGCTGCTTGGCGAATGACGCGGATTTACGAGGACGGCAAAGAGTCGGGGGTAGAAGAATAACCGCGTTTTATTGCGCATTTGAAGGTGGTTATCCCGACGTCGCACTTTACGGTAAGTGCGTGGATTAATGCGGCTGATACAGAACTCGTAAAACTGTCTTGATTAATAAAGTTGGAAATATGTAAATACATAGATAGACGGTGTTAAGCCAACGTTATTGTGATTCCAAAACATATTCTCTCCCCAATCTAGATTGACATTTAGTAAACAGATGATCGAAAACTTCGATTTTGAGAATTGCTTCTAAGAGATTTGAATACATCAACATTTCTACGAGAGTTCCGCCTGTTTATGACATAATCTGGTACTAAAATTAGTACTCTACATGCTTTAGTACTCTACTATTTTGAGTAATTAGGCATATAATGTGTTTGTTTTGTCAGAGAGGTCGTATATTCTGGCAAAAGTATCATAGAGAGCATATTATACTCTTCTTTCTGCCCCTCTAACAGACTTGACGCTTTAATAATGGATGCCGCTCGAGTCTCGACGCTTCGTCGCGCGCTCTGAGAGCAATAGCATTTTCGGTGCATGGACGAATCCTGGAGACGAAGACAGGAAATCGTTACCAGCTGAGTACGAATCACCCAATCGGAAAACAGTTCACACTTTATCTCACTTCAGATTGCCAGTTAATTGATAGCAAAGATTAGATTATCTCTCTCCGAAGAGCCTTGTCCGAATATCCTTCTTTCAATTACGATCGATCGCGATTGGTACTCTCTCTGTTTGGAGATATCGGCAGCTAAGGGCACAAGAATTTTCCAAGAATTGTCAAGAAATTTGACAGAAGCAAATTACATTTCCTCTATTTAATAATCATTTGTTACTGGAGTGCTTCATTGAATTGCTTTCTGTGAGTGCCGTTGTTATCCTACCTAAAAATCTGCCCGTATTTGATGCATTCATCTCTAAAATATTTTTTATTTTTCACAATTCCATTCTTTATTGGCGCACATTGTCTGCAGGTGATATTGCTTTAGAACGTATAAGTGTACGACAATCTGGAAATACTTTATTTTTCTTTGGCTTATTTTTGTGTTAAAAATGCAAGACAGCTTTGATATCTGCCACCAGAACCCATGCAATAAGTTACTCCACACATAGCACAGCTGTCTTGAAGATTAGGGGGCCTCGACCGACCGACGTCCCTCTCCACGTCTATGTGTACGCCTAAACATAGATCGTATGCAACTCGCAACTCCCACCATATTTATTAAATTCTTTCAATCTTAAACCTGTCTCAACTGAACTCGAGTCGGAATCAGAATGGCAATCCACGATTTTCAAATCAAACGACACGCGGAGCTTCCAGTCAGGATTTAAAAATTATTTTTAACGAAGGCTTTCAATATTCCAGCTGGAAAACTCACTTCTTAGAAGCTTTTTGATGAAAATAAAGTGAAATTCTGAAAAAGAAAGTCTTTGCCAATTATATTTAGGTGAAAATGAGTTTAAGTGAAATATGATCGCGCTCGAGTCGGCGCCGCGTCTTTCGGGGATTTTCCTTTTCGTGGCTCTGAAGGGACCGGTTTTTTTCTCGGGGCCAACTTTGGGCAGCGCGCAGTGCCATCCCCCCGGGAGGAGAGCGCTGGCGGGGGGTGGTGGAGGGGGACGCGTCACGTGGGCATGTATGAGAAATGTCTCGACCATGTATTGTAACTGTCATCGCAAGGTGTTTTATAAACAACAACACTTGGCTGTAATTTCCCTCGTGCGCCATCACTTAGCCTTGCTTCTGCTGATGTGTTTATCGACCCCCGTCTCGCCCCACCCGCCCCCACCCGGCCGGCTGCACCCCCCAAGTCAGCCCTTAGGCGTACACCATCTTCCAGTACTAAACATATTTCTTTGTCTAAGGAGAGAATGGAACGGTGCCGACAATTCGGCTCATCTTTGCCTCGAGAGGAATAACACTTTACTTAAGAATGTAACAAAAGGAGAGTGGTGTAAGCCCAATATTATTCAAATTAACCCCATAGAGAATTAAATACTGCCCACTTTTCCCAGCCAAGCGCTCCATGGTAAACATGCTTCTCTCGTTTCAGCGGGGGTGGCGAAAAAAAAAATTGTGCTAAAAGCGTTAGAAAGGTGGAGGTGCCATCCCATTGTTTTTATCCAGTTTTCCAGAAAATCACTGCTTCGACACGAACCAATGTTAAAATTTACAAAAAAGAGCTGTCGCACGTGAAAACTATAATTGCCTAACGCGCGCTTTTACATGAAATTCCACTTGGAGTTTTAACTACCTTTACAATATCAAATTTCTCGTCGCAAAAATAAGGGGTGTGTAGGTATCTAATAATTGTGTGTTTGTGTGTGTGTGTTTCTGGGGCGTAAGGGGGTGGGGGGAGGTAATTGTCATTCCTGGACGTAGCTTTGTCCTTTGCTAATTAACTTGGCCAGCCTGCCTGGCTACGGTTCTGCAGCCCACTGCGTGCCTCTGTCAATATTAAACTCTTCCCTCGCGCAACGACGCAGTCCATTCTCTTTTACCCCGACGACGCCGACGACGCCGACGCCGCATCTCATCGCGCGGAGTTTATTACTTTGCAGTGTCATTGAAGCCGGCACTTCACCTCTTGCCAATTCTCTTCTCGGTACATTTCAGCCGAAGCTTCTACCGAGAACCGTATGATGACCTTTGGGTAGAGCACCTTTTCAGTGTTATGACACGTGCATATATAATACCAGCCTGGTATCTTCTGAACTTCGACCTTAACGAATACTGAGCAGACCATGGTACCGCTGAATTTCTTATAACAAATCATTGTGATTATTTGATAAACTTAACTGTTATCTTCGTAGTGGTTTTTCAGTATGATCAGCCAATTTAATAAACTGACATTCCGTATAACATGCTTCCCGTTGTACTTACCGATCCTATTTTTTTCCCAATGAAAGTGACCACAGCGTTAGGGTGTGTTTCTGATTTACCAGTCTCTCTTAAGCCATGTGTACTGAACGTGCCCGCTAAACATAGTTTACCTGCCGAGTTTTATGTGCCGATGAATTATTGCTGATGCGAATCTGAATAATTAATAATGATGGGTACTTCGAGCTTGAATGTGTTTTGCGGCTTGAAGTACGTACAGTTATGACAGTGAGGGGTACGCCGGGGAAGGGAGATGGGAGCTTTTCGGAAAATCGCGACCCAGTTCGAGTGCTAGCCAGTTCTTATCAGCTATTAGTAGTATCAGTAAAACGACTCCCACATTGAGTTCATCTTTCCATGCACGGCTGGCAAGGCGTTAAGGAATTTGTGCATTTTCGCATTCTATGAAATTCCCCAAACGCTTTTTATCTGCTGCGTTCCATCAAGTTATAATTAGCACCACGTGCAGCTTATGGGCAAGGTATGTGCACCCCATGTCGCGAGACCCCCGAGCACAACAATGAATTCTAATTGAAACTGAAAATGTCTTCGGCAATGGACAGGTGGAGCGGCGTTTAAGCCCCACGCAAATGCTGTCGAATTTCACTCGTGCTTTCAGGCGTATAATTAAAGATAAAGTTTCTATCAAAGCACATTCGAACAGAACACCGAAATAACAACGGAGGCAATAACACTGCCCGAAACCTTAAACTAGATCAGAATGTCTTAACTACTTAATAACACATCATCGAAACATGCCAACTTTGGGGTGGTTTGCGCCTTCTGGTTCGCCAAAGAGAAACACATCTAGAGAGGGCGTGTGATTTGCTGGCAAATGATTTATCTAGCTCGCCGGTCGCCGGTGCGTTTTGGGTAAATGCGAATGCGTTATTTCGTGGCCGAGGCTAGTGCGACGACGACGACGACGACGACGACGACGGTGGCGGTGGCGGAGGCGGCGATAGAGTAAATTGAAGGGGAGTGCGGGCCATGATCCCGAGATGGGTGACAACAGATGGTGCCTTTTCAGGACGTGCTGCTTCGTCCTTGCAAGGACCAGAAATTCGAGTTCATTTTACAGAAGAGAAATCGAGAGAGGTTTAGTGAGAGAGAATGAGAAAGAGCGGTCGGGCGAGAATTGAAAGTGCTCAGACATATTTTTTTCTTGAGGAATTAAGCGCTTGTACCCAAAGTATCTGGCAACTAGAGTTTTAACGAGTGAGCATTACAAAGATAAACTTTTATTTGAGACTGACTTTCAAGAAAATTAGTGACCTGTCTCTGTTGTTTCCCTAAATACACAGGTAGGATCGGCGAGTATTTAATATATTATCAACTTATTCTACACATACCAATGAAAATAGTAATTACTTTCTCGCTGCCATAGCACACTACCGCTCCAAGCTACAAAGTTTCTAAGATTCAAACAAGACTTGGGTACAAATGAGCCAAGCTTGCTGTCATAGAAATAATCAAAGCCACAAATCGCTTTCAGGGGACAAGGCCTAGAATAAACCTCCCGGCTCCCAATATTTGTGTATGATAGTCATTCTTTTGAGATTTGCCTGTGGCAGAGAACAAAACAAGGAGAATGTCCCGGAGGAACGAGTTATTGCGTAGGTATATTGGCAATCTTTGCTACAGGAATCACACTGGATGAGTTTTTATCAAAGGGAGTCTGAATTTATTGCCGTGTTATAGAAAGAATGTATGGTTTGATACACCTCGAGAGACGACCAGGCTTTTGGTCATTGTCAGAGAAGAGAACGTTTGTGTTGGTCCTTCAATATACTTACTTTTGTTTGGAGACCGTATAAACTATTGCCGGGAGCAGTTTCAGCTCAGCCCCTGAACGCAGCTCGCAGAGCATATGCTGGTACCACCACCGGCTTTCCGGTCCCAGTAGATTTTAGAAGTACAACTCTGATGGTAACAGCTGATCGTACCTTAAGAAGAAGACTTGTTTATTGAAAGCTTTTCTTTCAATTTTCTTTTCTTATGATACTTTTAATGAACAGCCGCGTAATACAAACACACATTTTTTGCTCTGCTCCTAAACGCAGCCCGCAGACCAAACGCCATCATACCTGACTCCGCAACCAACTTTTGCTAGTAATTAAGCCCAGCCGATATCATAATAAACCGTAATATTGTAGGTAATCCAATCAAATATTGCTCATGTTTGGCAAGGAAACGCAAATCAAATCTCGACCCTTGTTCGCAGCACGTCCGCTCCGATCGCTCAAGACGGAAGTGTTTTTCTGGAATACGAAGACACTTAATTGGTTTTTCGAGTAAAAAATTAACGTGAACGGCTCGCAAATCGAGGCTCACAAAAAGCTGCTCACGTATTTTTAATTAATCACTGTTATTGTTATTCCCGAAGCCTCGATGGGCCGTCGCCGGCACAAAGCCTAATGCACGGGACGCCTTTCAAGCAAAGCGCCCGCGCTAAATAATTCCCCTCCAGAGGCGAATGTCCAAAAGACCTATGGCAGGAAGCGCACGAACGCGGGCAACGTTAAACGCACGCTATTTTTTCTTATAAATCTCCCGCAAAAAATCCCGCTCCCAGGTTGTATAATCGCACATTTATATCCACCAGTGTTTTCATAACCTCATTTATTTTTAAATCCTCAAATGAAAAACATTTTTGGTCCCCGTATCGTATCAACCACGAGGTTTAGTGTGTTTTTTGTTGTTTCTGTTTCGGGTCCGGCTGGTCTCTTAGCTTTCCCCCTCCCCTCGTTCTTTGGAGGGGCAGTGAGTCAACAACGCGGTAGACGGAGATAGCGCGACCGTGTGCTGAATAGAAAGAGAGTGATTAATAACTGCCGAACCGGCCACGACACCGACTCAGCGCGCCACCGTCAACGCGGCTCGGTTTGCAAAATCCGCACGATTTATTTTCATCCTCAATTACCGCCGGATCGTCCGTCGGTATTAGGTTCCAGCGAAACACCTCGCCGTAGTCTCCATCAAAAGAGACCCGCTTCGTTTGAAAATGCTTATCAACAGGGTTTGTATAATTATTTGTAATTGGGATGAGTCTTAAGACGTACTTTGCAAATAAACATTTTATGAGAAACGGTTCTCGAGCCTTAGCAAGTACCACAAGAAACTAAGAGGATCATAGCACGGGTTTCAATTATTATTTATGCCCAAGGGTAAAATAAAATCAACACTTTTGAACCAGGGAATGTTCAAACGTCTCGCATCAACTGAATTAATTTCAGCAAGATTTGTGCGGCGCTCTGTGCATAAAGTACACGGATGGTCACCGAGCATACACCATTAAAATATTACTCTAATTCGGTAGCTTTTCATATCAACGAGCGTCCGCGTAGACAGAAAAACACGAAAAACTTCCAAGTTCCCGTTGAACTCCGCTAGCATGGCGTGGAACGAATCCATGTCGGTGTCTCCTCGTTCTGTGAGTGAAAAAAAGGGCCGGACGCGCGCTCTAAGGGTCAATATAAATACTGCTATGCAAATGTGTCGTACCTTAATTATGAAGGGAGGCTACATGTACTCTAAGGCCCGTTACAGAATGTTTGCTGGGCGGCATGGAAACGGTGAAAGCACACACACGGACCTGCGATACGTGTGCACACTGGCCGTGCCAGCGGACATCGGGGGCGATTACGAGCCCCACTCGCCCCGAAATCCCTAAATTTATGTAAATTGTTGTAGGGAGCCCGATGTAGGTGGGCACATTATGATCTTAGGGGCCACGGTGCACTTTGGCGTTTGCTGGCGTCAGGGCGATTGCTGGATGTGGTGAGATAGCGTCGGATGCTGTAATTCATACGCGCGGAATGGAGTGCCCACGCGCTCCTCTGCGAATGCTGGTATTATCGGTCAGAAGAAGCATACAGCAATTACACGTACTTGAGGAGCAAACGCACTTCTGTCATCTGCTAAGATCGTATTGTTATCTTCACGCGAATATAGACTTGCGTATTACGTATGTACGCACTCGAGAACGTAGGTAAATGGATTCTGGAAAGGATCGTAAAAGTGTCTGCATTGTTTCTGTATTGGGTACCTATTTGTCCGTATACTTTCCCCCTCGAGTCTACAGTTTATGTTTTACGCGCGTAAAAATTTCACGAAAGAAAAATAATAAAATGAGCGATCACAAAAGATTTCCACTCAGTGTAAAATTCGATCATCGTGACGGTGGGGTGCAACCGCGTGCGGCTTTTAAGCCGGTCGGGACACCGCGGTGGTGGGGACGAGGGGAAAACCGGGAAAGCCGGGAAATGAGGGGGAAAAACGCGGCCCACACGACGCTGTTACGGGATTATGAGTGTGTAGGTAAATTTTTTTGAGTCGATTGTTTAAACTTTAAATACGCTTGGTTATCGCGAAGGAAGTCGAGGATGTGAAATGGGCGGCAGATTCTACGCTTTGTTTTTGTTTTCGAATAACATGGCATAGGCAGGTGTTTTATTTGCTTGTTGAAAAGTGTTGATATTTTTAGATTTTCGCCTGTCTGATTCGTTTTCGTAAAAGAGTTCTGCGTACAGCCAGTGTTTTATGTATTTGTCTTCTGAAGATGCGAAACTGGGAAATCAGAAAATTGTTTTAATGTCAACCGGAAACCCACTTGAAAACAAAAAAACCAGAAGTTAAAATATTCAATCACTTTCTTCGTGTGTGTCCCCAGCACAAAGCTAACTTCCGGTCGACGCAGCGTCGAGAAATTGCGCAGGTTCTGTTAAAACAACCATCCCTATGTAAACCGATCTTGACACTTTATTTATTCTCGCAAGAATCGTTCCAGAAGTGGGTGGCACGCGGCCATTGTGAACATTTTCTAAAATGTGTGCAGCCATTGATCGGGCTCCTGAAGGTTAGCGCCAGAACCCTAATTCCCAATAAGCCCCAAAGACGCGTCCCAACCTTCCAGGTATCAGTGTTTCATTGTGTGTACCCAGTTTTGCTGGTTGCGCGGTGGAGGGCTGGTGTGCGGGGGTGGGTGTCGGGGGGTTGGGGGTGGGACTGGGGGTGGAGGCGAGGCGTTTTCCATTGAAAGAACTCCCGTGCAGTCGGGAAGCGGAAGTTTGGCGTTGTGTAAACGGGAATCAGCTACTTGCTCAAAACGATAACCCAACCTGTTTGACGAACTTGGTCTAATTCACTCAACTCTACTCAACTCGACTCGCTCGCACTCTTGATATGTATCTCGTTGTAATAATGACTCACTCGACGGCAGAAACTTCACCCCCGCGTGCCGTCGAGATACTTTCACGCTCAATTTTCTGCTTGGGTTTTTGTTCTTTTTTCTTGGAGATTTGACACCGCGACGAGCTTCGCTTTGGTCAACCGAAATGAAATCACGACTCTGTACTTTACAGAAATTGTTAACAGGAATCTTAGTGTATATTTCAGTAGTTTATTAAAACTCAGTTTGTTATCAAAGTTTTAAAGATTTTAATTAATTTCAAGTATTTTTAGCATCGGTCTGTAAAACAAGTTTTCCTAAATAGTTTCCTGAGTTAAAAGTTCGGAAGGCACCTGGAGTTTCTACCGTTGAAAACAAAATGTGGGCAAAACTCGGCAAAACGCGGCACAACTCGGCAAAAATCGGCAAAATTTGGCAAAATTCGGTACCTCAAAATAATCTGGATTACGGCTAGCTTTAAACTCCATCAATTCATAACTTTTTTTTTAATCTTCTTGCCGATAGCAGCTTGCAATATTAAAAAAAAAATGTATTATTTTAGCAAGCCACTGGGAGTAAAATTTATACGCTTCTGTGAGGATTATTATGGTGATTTGAAAGGTATTTAAATTGTGCAGAAGTACTTCTAGACTTTTAAAGCTAAAACCAACAAAATGTTACAAATTTGTTGCATTGAATACCACCTTTGGTTGAATTCACAATAAATGTGCCTACAGCAGACAGACACTAGGGGTGCGTCGCGTAACAAATCATGCCTCATATCATAAAAATCTCTCGGAGTCCCTCTATACTTCATTATTCTATAAAAATGCATTTCCAACTGCTTTATTTAAAAGTGCCTTGCACTACCGTCGTGCGAATAAGTATTTTCAATCTTGCAGATGGCTGTGAAAATTGCAGAATCACATTACGACAGTAGGCACCATTAGGAGGTAGGTACATGCATTGTAATTACAACTACACTTCTCAAATGAATTTGCAAGTAACGAGAAGATTTTCAATTACTTATGTGTCTAGAAGTTTTGCTTCGAAAGCTAAATAATAAGCATGGCACCAGCCAGCGTGGAGTGCCTACATAATAAACGACATGAATAAAAATGTGTGTCAGGGATTGCCATGCGAATGGTCGGTGGGTGGGTTGGGTTGGGTGGGCTGGGTGGGGTGAGTGGGTGGTTGGGGTGGAAGCGGAGAATGGAGATGTGTATTGACGAGCGGGCAAGGCGCGATGCGCCACGAATGCAAATAGCTACAAGAGAAGAAAGCAGGTGAAAAACTTGCTCGGAAAACCGTGCTGATAAAAAGCAGCTCCATGAAAGGAATTCATGCATCTAGCTCTAGGAAAAGTCCAGAATATCTAAAGAGCCATAACTACAGCCATTCGAAGTGCAATGAAAATGCATGTAATGTAACTGTTTTTTCCGGTCTCGCACGTATGGCTTAAAAGTAGTTTTTTTTCATCGGACAAAATGTCAGCACAGAGATATCTCACATTATTTTCTATCATCTCAGCTTACTTTCTGGTAACCGACAAAGACTTCTTGAAAGTGGTTAAAGACTTCTTGGAAGATGTAAGGAGGAGAAGAATGTTTGCATGGCGACTGTGGCCTACCTCCAGTGCACGCAGACGCACAGGAATGTCTCTGGACGTGGATTCTCAAGGAAATGTTCCAGAACTCGGCTAGATGACGAATGCCTGCAGGATCGGGGTATCTCGCGACCGCGGTCCAGTCCCCCTGACTCCATCCATCATCCGCTTGCTTGCAGAGCCCGAGATACGAACCAAATCCATGACAGGGTCACGTACAAATCATCGCGAAACCGCATTTTTTTTTCTTTATAATGACATTAGGTGAAATCGATGGCTGCGTATTGGGATACAGTATACAAGCGGAACAAAAAAAAAATCATTGCTTCATTTCTTTGGCGAGAAGAACTGCACGAAAAATCATGGGTATCATGGCCTTCTTAACCATTAACTTAGCTGTAGACCGGAACCAATTGAAAGAAATTTCACTCCAAAATTGGCGATAGAGAAGAAATCGTTCTCCACTGAAACCAAGCATGCAAGGATCTTACATACTTTCAACATGGTAGTCGCATCGATCGGCATGTCTTTTCTCCTAGAGTCTTTTCTCCATGACGTTGCATACCGTCGAGCGACGTAGGCTGCAACACTTGCAGGGGGACTATCGGATTCCACTTGATGTGAAAATCGACATTAAAAGCTTTGTATGTTTCGAGGGCCCGTGCCTGGTATCGCATGGTCCTGCCCGCGCTGCCCCCTCTTTGCATGCAAAAAGATTAGGACGCCTGCCCCAGGGCACCAACTAGAAAACCTTTTCATGCGATCGCTGTGGACATAACAGAATGGTGTTGGTCATTTTTCATCGGTTTAATGACGTCGACGTAACCCCGCACAGCCATTCAAGACGTGGATTATTACTCAAATCTGATGACAACGACTGTTATGTTATTATACTGCTTCTTCGAGCTTCTATGTGAGCATCTGTCATCATTGAAATATAATATGAAATATTGAAAATAGAGGAGAAATGTTGTAAAGATGTTATGGATTCAAAGCGTAATTATATTCCTGGTATTGATTGAAATATTTTTCTTCTGCATCGCGACTTGTAGCTTGATATTTGATGAATGCGAAAACGTAAAACTTCATTTCCTAGAAACTTGTTTCGGAAAACACTTTTGAGTGAAAGACGATGATGGAGACATATTGCAAAGTGTCTTTGGTAAAAAGGGCAAGATATAAAACCGTGTTTGCTTACCTCAATACCTAGGTCTACCCACCTACAGACGTGGATATTGAGTGGAGGCCGTCTGTTTTTGGTAGATCTATCTCGCATTTTCATTTCATTACAAGCCGACTCGAATTCAGCCTGAAAGTTGCCGTGTGCGCGCACGCGCGAGCTCACGGAACGTGCGGCTCAATTCAATTCTACTTCATCAAAATAAGTGCTGTGACCTTTTTTTTTTTAAAGAGGACATTTCTCGAAATATGCATTAACCAAGTGGCACTATCTTTTTTTACTAGATTTCTATGACAAATTCACTTTGCGTATTCTCAGAAGGAATTGGTAGCGACGCGGTTTTTTGTGTGTTTGAGCGGGCCTTTATCTAAGCACGACAGGCCATCGATAAAAAAGGCATGTTTCAGGGTTTCACTTTGTACTGCGTCGAGCTGGAAGGAAAATTGTCGCGGGACACACAGCGCCGCCGCTCGGCACCTTGCTACGAATCAGCAGTCAAAAAAACTCCCCTGTGCCCGGTCAATCGTTTAGCAGATAAAAGCAAACGAATGTCCTCGCTAACTCGCCGCGCGTTTCGCAGCACATGTCGGGAACAAAACGCGAGCTTCAGGAGTAGTCAGCCTGATTATCATCAGGACATGATTGTTCCTAGCTCGGTTCAAATTGATCTGGACTTGATCTGTACCCTACTTATACAAAACATAGCGAGCTAATGTGCAGCAAAAAAAGCATTTAAAATTGTTCTTTGATTCACGCACTAATTCCGAAAACGAGCGAGCTTTTGTCGCGGGCAATTTTAGATTCGGCTCGGTCCCAGTCTTTGTTCAGACTGAATATAATACCGGGGCATTGTCTACCATTTTCACCGCTCTAAGCACTTTTATTATTTTATAATCTAATAAACTGTGAGAGAGCATCCGTGTTTATTAATCAGTGTCCTATTCTTATAACGTTTTCACTGTCAACCAAACTAATTCTGACTTACAACACAAATACTGGACTTGCACATTTGATGTCGACAACCGCCCTCATACTCGACAACTCTAACCACCTTGAAACAACGACCCAACATTACTTTGCTCACAACAATTTCTAGTGAATTTAATTTCGGACATCATTTAATTTAGCATCCTCACGCTATGCCACGTTACGCCACGCGACTCCATGAAGCTAGCTCGTCCATTTCACGGTACGACGCCATCTTCCTCGAGCTCTGAATTATCCTCCCTGGCTGGATCTGATGGGCTATAAGTTATAATAAGGTTGGCTATGTTATGAGAAGATGTACACACTGGCTTGCATATTGGCCAAACGCCATGCATACCATGAAAGGGTTGATTTCCCTCCGAGTATAACTGCACGAACACGAGATAGATTGTTTCCTGGTACTTACACTCGTTTACACGCTGCCTAGCCGAGTCTTGAAACTACAACGACACATCTATTTTATAACATTGTGAAAACTAGCTCGGTACGAGTTCATAGCGGAGCTCTCCAGCAATATCACATCATGAGGGGAAAGGATTTTTCAAAATGTCTTTGCCGTCTACGGGGCATATATCTCCGCGTGAATCCATGGCAGAGAGCAGAAATTATTTTACTCTATTATATTTTTTATAAAAATCAGACCTTCCCGAGCTACGATCATCCCGTATACACCATACGAACGATGAGAATAAATAGGTTAGTCTTCAGTGGCTTTATCTCTCCGCATTGGCCAGATTATTATTTTTTTTTATATAATCTAATTCTCGTGGCATGGCGTGGCGTTCGTTGGTATGCCTGTCGAATGATAATAACGAAACAACAACGCGTTATTATTTTGTGCACTGTGTGAGTTGCATTCTGATATTGAAATGGATCGAGGCGGGAATGCAAAATTGTTCAACGCGTTTGTTTGCACTGTGATTCTTCATATCCGAGCTGGAAATAACATTTGTTTTCAATTTGACAATCAAATTCATGACACTGGACATGTATCATGGCTGCTTTGTGGCAATTATAAAGTGTTTTGGTAGAGTTCATTCCCATCTCAACGTATCATATCTGTTTAATGTAGCAGCGGATGCGGATAGATGGGCACACAAAAAAATAGACCCATGTTTTATGTCCCTACACTCCATATGCAAAACCAGTGTCTCTCAAGATCAAAAAACACTACGTGATTCACTTTTGTGGATCTAAACAAATTTATAAATTGGCTTAATAACATCTAAAAAATCGGTTTAATTCGGATTTTCTTACCCCCTTTGACCCGACAGTCACAGATAACCAAGTGGCCTCTTTTCTCTGAAGAGTAAATCCTCTACCAAAGACTGCATGAGCTCGTCAGCCGTCACCGCTCAGCGTCGAAATGCGGCAGATGGCCCCTCCGACGTCATCGTCCATTGGACTCGTCGAGGAGCGTCGCAATGTTGAGTGTCATCAACGCGACGTCGGCGTCGGCTTCCTATTCCCAAGCAGCGCGGCGGGCTCGGCTCATTTCACCAGACTTATTATTTCTACGAGCGTCAACCTCTTTTGAAAACAAATCGCGACGTGATGTGCCGTCACCGCTTCGACACTTTGCAAATCTGTGACACGAGGAAAAGCTATTCGTGGGATCAGCCGCTCTTGTCGGGTTTCGAGTGTCTTCCTAGAAGCCAAGCTCTAATTCGGGCTGATCGTAACATGCCTCTCAGACGACTATGACTTGCCTTTGGGGGAATAACCCCGAGGGCTACGGCCTTAATCGGGCTCGAAAATCGACGATCGAGAGCAATAAACTGTACTCCAGAAGAAGCTTGTTTTTATTTTCTCTAAATGCACTTGCGCAAATCAGTCTTGCATTGCAGTAACAAGTACAGTGCACAAAAGCGCAGTCATGCCAACGACGGGTACAAAAAACGTGATCTATGAATGATTGATTTAGTGTTGTAATGCAACAGTTTTCTTGCATGGAACTGCTTGAAGCAATTCCCAGTAACAGCTCCATTTAGTTCTCCGTTTGACGCGCGACTGACGCCGACGCCGACGCTTGAAACGACGTGAATGCATCACTACCGGTAGTGGAAACCAGTCGCTTCAGCTCGCCTCTCAAATGCTTAATAGCAACACGAATCGCTCGACTCATTCCTGAACAGCTGGCGCAATCGCGTGCCATTTAAATTCATTGCATCGACACTGACCTTTAGAAGGACGTAATTCCAAATCGCGTTTCAAATGTTTGCTTTTCATCAATTTTATTAAGTCATGTACTAAGAAGCGAAGGGCTTTGTAGATTATTGTAACTTGATATTGAAAGAATCTCGCTGGAAATTAATTTTTATTACAAAATATTGTTTTGAAAAATAGAGCGGGAAGAATCCCAATCGCGCGTCCCGTTATTTCCCGATAGGAATTCCGTTCCCCTTCTGATGCCTCCGGGCGTAATCAGTGGAAACGCGATGGTCTCAAGGCGTCGCCGGCGCGCGAACAGAGCTGCCAGACAAGACAAGATATTTTCATATTTTCTCATGAGAATTTTGATTTATACATCATATTAGAAACAGGGTGGCGTTTTGCAGCCGACGACGCCGAAGTGGTGGGCGACGTAGTATGGTGGACGAGCGAGTTTGTGCGAGGGGAGCCTCCGCGTCGGAATGATCATCGCTTCTCTCCAGCATCTCAGCAAACGCCGACGCCACACGATGCACATTTCTTCACTATAGTCCCAAGAAAAACATTCTCCCTTCGCCGCGTGGATTGCATTGCAGAAGTTGAAAGCCATGTTACATTTTCTTCCTCATCCTGCCGCGCCATATTGCGTGCTGATCAACAGCGAGAAATTGAAGACTGCGAGCCTTATAAACCAGAGACCGGCTTCATTTTAAAAAAAGTCCTGAACGACGCTCGAAATAAACTTGGCAGTAAAATTTCTAAGAAATCTGATGTTTTATTTATTGCTTTTGTCTTCATTTTTGCGAAAAAGTGTAATTTCAACCAAAAAAACCCAAGCCACAACAGCCTGAAGCTCCTGTTATTATCTAAAATTAACTGTAATTAATTCGACCAAAGCCTGTGAACAAGAGACTGTAATACAGAACACTAATTATTACGTATGTGAATTGTTTAGTAGTTGCGCCCAGAGGCTGGTACGGGAAATATGGTGAGCATATGTCACAATATTGTCTCTAGCGTTGCTAGTTGGTTGCTAGTATATACTGCACTGTTTTATTCCCATGTTTGCATGCTCTTTGCCGTGTATCGACTCTATTCACCTGCCATTAGCTGCCGGCAATAGGGCGGTATGATGATTATGTGGAATATCATGTCTAGCCGTGAGCGGTCGGGTGTATGATTTTGCTGCTTTACCCTGCGATGCGTCGGCCCACGCCACGGTGTTGATTGAGGTTTCAAGACGATATAATTGTGCTCTCTGCTACCGAAAGGTGCATAAGTACGCAAGGTGCACGAACGGTGCATAAGTAAGATATATTGAAATTTCGTTAATATCAAAATTTCCGAAAAGCATCCGAAATATGGACAAAGATGCGACCCTATGCTGGTAATAGTTTTCGTCCCTTGAAGATGATCTTTTATAGACTCGACTCAATTGTGTGAAGTTCTTCCCCTGCCTTCATAAGACACTCGCTCTAATAGAGTGGCATCCGTTTTGCCGGTCCCTCGGTCGTACCTATTAAGTCCCGACGCTTTGAGACGCCGGCGACGCCGGAATGCGACGTCGCCAGCGACTAGGTACACACCCCGCGCGTGCTCGCATTCCTCGGATGCCGGGCGTTGCCGGGCGCGACCTGCCGGTTGACCCGCGAGTTCCCCGTAGATTGTCCGGGAACGGGACTCAACCAAACTGTGCCTCATAAAACCCGAGACCAATTCGATCACATTATGGACTTTGTTTTTGGAGAAGCGATTTTTTGCAGTTCGATTTTAACGTTAGTGAGTGCAAATAATGAGGGGCAAGATTTCATTGAAAGCCGTCACATAGGACGTGTTGTTGATTCAATAATTTCATCTGCATCCGATTCTAAGCTTCCGCTAGAGATTTATTTTCCATTTTTTTTGGGTTCACTTCACACTTTCGAAGATGACATTCGTGAGCCTGACAGCTCATTTCTAGAAAAGAGAATTTTCCCCGTAAAAAATGAATATTTCAGACTCGTCTTCAAATCATTCACGAAACGGTGTTTAGCTGTGGATGCTGTTTCGATGGCAACTTTTTACATTTTTTGTGGACCAATAGATATATTCGTTTGTTCTGTTTGTTCGTTTGTTCTGGTCAGTGATTAGCCTTCTAGTTCAGTGGAAATACCAGCCATAGAGTGCTATTATATAGTAACAATACTCTGGCCGCTTTTCTATGGGGTTGACGCCTCTACCGCTCTAATGGAAAACGGCTTTGCATAGCAACAATGGCTATGTCAATATTTAACAACTTAACACCAGTATGCGTCTAAGATTTACAGCTTCAGTCACTTGGTTGGTAGAGGCCAACTGTCTGAGGAATTTACTTGCATACGCTTTAAGCATTCCACGGCGTTGCCTGCGAAATAGATTACATTTCTCAACGCGAATGATATGCCAAATGGCAGCTCGATTTACATATGCATATCATTTGCGTGGCCTGAGCAAGAAAAACTAATGAAAAACAGACTTAGAATAGTGCACACTTTCGACAGTGGATTGTTGTTAATTAATGTTTACCAGTAGTAATTAAAATAGCCACGGGACACTTTTTAAATCAAACAAACCATTTTTTAATTAGGCGACTCTTGAATATAAAAAAGAACTAGCATGTGCAAATTTTGACACATGCCATAAATACACATGACATCTTACTCATTTGTGAGGATGGCATGTATCGAAGAAAGGAGACAAATCCAAAACACGAGTACGAAATCCAGTACTAATATAAGTTTGGTCGAGAGAGCGGTCTGGTTTCAATTTGCTACTGTTGGGGGCTGCGGGGCAGGCGGCCAGGGGCCGGGGTAGTAACGGGTTGCTCGGGGGGTGGCAGAGATGTTGCCTAAAGGGTGGCAAGGCGCTGTGGCGGATATTGCTGCTCATTTATTTGCCGTTGGACATTAGGCAGCACGCGTGACTATCTTGTGTTGCGGCTAATTACAAGGCAACCGTGCACGGGGGCGGCATCGCACGGGGGGCGGCATTGCACGAGGGGGGCGGCATCGAAGATCATGTATCGCCTCACGGCAGCACGTGTGCTTTGGTCTGCCGCGACCTCTCGGCAAAGTCCCGGCAACCAGTGGCAATCAGCGCAGCGTTCGCCAATCGCATTATCTCGGTATCTGACCGCACGCCTCGCACGCCTCGCACGCCTCGCACGCGAAGATAAGGGGCGTTAACACCCAAGTGACGACTCTAAGACCTGCAAGCAGCTTGATTCTTATCATTGATTTGTAGACCGGCGTTATTTAGTGCACTCTATAATCAGGCCAGTTTATTTTTGAACCACAGAGGAATTGAGGTAATCAATGAGTCAGTTCTCTTCCAATCGTTGATTTTTTAAAAGTAGATACACTTGCTTCTTGTTGCTACATTAAATCTAAATTACTGTTGCATTGTTTCTGTAAATATTATTTTTGCAACAAACTTTTCCAGCCACCGACCGCAATTGCATGTATGCAGATTACAAAATCGATTTTTATCGAACTTTCTGTACTACACTGTTAGCAGTGGGGGTCTCGTACTGGAGTATCGCTATGACCTCGTCTCTGGTCAAGCGCTCCCGTCGCCAGGGTCCCACAGGTCTACATTCCTCTTAACCTTGTTTATTTTGCCTAAAGAAGGAGTCCGTCGCAAAAGGCACACACCCGGTCGCCTCTAAGCAAGGAGAGGCCAGAAGTGCCGTCTCGAGAGCTCCCAGTCCAACTATTTCCCGAGGATCGCTTCGCGAAGCCTTTGGCAAAACTTTGCAGCGTCATTTTCCAAAGTCCCGAACAAAAATCTCGTCCCCACTCTTTACAGAAAACTTCTAGACTTCCAGGAAGTTTATTGAGGCCTTCTATCAGTCTCTAAGTATATATGCAACCACTATTGAAATCATTCACATTTGTCTATAGATCACTCTATAACCAATTCCACAACCAATTCCCTGATTGCCCTGACCCATTTCGTTACACAAGAATTTTTATAGAAAAAGACTTTTATGACATTCGACGTATACCTTTGAATTCCTCATTAAAATTATTGCATTGCAAGAGAAGGTGTATCGGAAGGAGAATCAATTCGTGTCCTTACCTACCTATGTGTGTGTGTGTGTGTATAGGTAAAGGTAAGCATGGCGGAAAGTTTATGCATCAGATGAGACGTTATTTGAAATCAAAGACGTGAAAATGCGCCATTAAAGTGAGAAAACTGCGAGTGAGTGGGCCTTGCTCGCGAGAGGAGCAATTTTATCTCCGCTAGCCCCATTAAACTCTTGGTTCGCGCGACGGCGACGAGGGCGTCGCGGCGCCCAGCGTCGGTCGCTGCTGATAGCATCGCGCGCAGAAAACATTTCTTAATCACGCGCCCGCTCGCGGAGACAATGGAAAACTAAACGAGACTTTTCTGATAATTACTCGGAGAAAATCGGACGGCTCTACGAGACTCCTCGTGTGTACGCGACGATCTGATTCAGGCGCCCACGCAAACATTACCTTAAATTATATTTCATCACAATTTGTTTATATTAATAGAGTGATAGTTTTCACAGCTGTAAACATGTTACACACCACGGCATACCTTATGAAAACTGTACGTCAAATTAATCTTCACCTTTCTTTTCATTCATTATATTTCAGAGAGTTGCTTATATATAGCTAGCGCGAGGCAGACGCTACCACGGCGTACCCCCCGACGTTAGGAGGCACGTATAGCACAACATCTTCGCCATCGTTCTTTAGCAAAGTCGAGCAACGTCGTGCCCAAATTCATCTGTCAGATAATAAAACATGGCAGTAATAAGCTTGTCATTACTTTCAAACCTCCGCGCACACTTCCCGCGTTACAAACCAATTATTATCAGAGTTAAAAGTAACGACTGCTCACAAACTTACATCTACTTCGAAACGACCTTCATTGCTAATTACTCAGTTGCATTAACAGGTAATGCGGCAGAATGTGTCGTGCTAGGCACACGTGTCAGAGAGCAAGTAAGTTATCCATTTTCATTAACGAGCATCAAGAGTGCGCGTGAGTGCCAGGGTAGGTTGGTCTGGCAGTGGGGGGCACGGGCCTACTTTGTCCCGGTGGTGAAATATCCGGCAGTGTTCTTGCACCCAATAGCACGACGTGCACTTCATTAAGCTACTTTTTATGACGCCTCTGGGCGGTCAAGTAGTTCGCCAAGTACTAAGTGTCGCCCCGGCCTCGTCGTCACTCTTATTTATTGGTCAATTGACTATCCATTGTAATAAATGCACTTAATTACGGGCAAAAAAAAAAACACACTAGCGGCAAAAAACCGAAAACACATTTAGCGGTGGGCAAATGCGAGCGTGATAAATCCATGGAGTGAAGTTGGGTCACTACGGAATATATAAATGTTTTTTTTTATGTGACACAACAAAATAATTGGGTACTTGCAGCTTCCTAATGAGGTATAAATCATCAAGCTGCCGGGTTGTACGCTGCAATTACACAACTCTGAGCTTTGTTTAGGTCGCGAATCAACGAGTTTTCCGTCGTGGAAATCATTTTCAAGAGCTCGGCCAAGAGGCGTCGCTAGTGCAGGGAAAATATTAATAGTTCGTTAGTGTACGCTCGATATTCTTGACCTCAAACGGCAATCAATGAAGACGTTCCGAATGCATCTTATCTTGAATAAATGTGTGCAAACCTAATTAGATTCAAAACAATGTTCGAAATAATAATGGTGAGGTATAACAAATGAAGAAAAAATGCTCTAACCCTATGAACTCAATCGAGCACATGCCAATGAGTGAGTGCATTGTTTACAAAACGTATAATAAATAGGGCAAATAAATCGAGCCATTTTTATTTTATCAGAGCAGTATTGTATATTGAAATTAAATGTGCTTCGTGCTCTAAATAGGCACATGAATAGTTCACCTAGTGACGCCAAAGAACAATAGAGCCATTTTTCCCCTCAATTATGAACTGATATCATTTCAATTGTATTACTCGAGCTTGTAATTAGGACAGAAGCATCACGAGTGGTTCGGTGCCTGCAGCGAGCGAGTGATATGCAACTGCACCGGGAGCCGTGTCCACGTGCATTCGAACTTACGGAACGCGTGCATACTTATAAATATAACAATAATATTAATTTTGCTATCTACAAGGAAATAGCCGCGCGTTGACAACACGCTTCGTTCGCTTCCTCTACCTGAAAAAAGCACTTGCACCCTGCCTACCACTACATGTGACCCTGCCATGGCTCCTCCAGATGGTTCTGAAGTTGCTGATACAAGACGTTCCCTTTTCCGAATAGATAATTCGAGCGACACAAAAGAAATTTCAACCATTCCGCCGCCTAAATAATTTTCTTCTCAATTGCCTAGACTCGTCTCAACAAAGCCTCGGTAAAACGGCGCCCGATGCGAATCAAGTTCTCTGCTTGCCGTCGGTTTATAATTTGCTTTAATCAAAGCGTCGAAGGCACCGCGTATTGAATGTACGAGTCGTGGAAGATTGCGCTATTCGCAGCCAATTGTGAGCTGCCATCTCTCATTAATAAATCGTTATTTCACCGAATCTGTATATATTTAGTGCCCATAGCGATTTTAGAATGGAAATTCAATATAGACAACGACACCCACAGCCAGAGGCATTGTCACAAAAATGTCACCACCGAAAAAGTTATTGCTTGCTGTATTGGTATTTTTTTTTTCAAATTCTTTATTTGACAAGAGAAACAGTTGCCGCTGTTGAAATTTTGGGAGAAAAAACGTGTTTCTTCCCTGAAAAAGTCTTAAAAAAAAATCGAACCACAAAAAAAATCATGAAAAGTGTAAAAACTCGGTCCAGGTACGCGAGTCTAATTACCTTGACACATGATGGTAAGTAGATGGAGTACACTGATGGCAAGGCACCTGCCCGAGCCTGGTCTTCGGCCTGCCATGCTGCTGGCCGCGAAATCACTCCTCACCGCGAGACCACCTAGCGAAGCAGAGGAACACTTTCATGACATCGCCTATACCCTGGTATCGTCGTCGCGACGTCGGCGTCGTCGGTGTGGCTCGGCAGCTAGCTACAAGCGTCGACCCAACGTCACCGCGGTCAAACAACGACTAACCCCAGCGACGTCGACGCCGACGCCGACGCCAGATAGCGGGCGTCGAGGTGCGCGCACCAACGCGTGCGCTACATCTCCCTGCACTCTGTAACTGCCGATTGCACGTTGCATGTAGGTTTGGGTGGGTACATGATATGTGTATGTGATATGATGTATGATGTTTGGTTTAACAAAAAAAATATTATGGATATAGCACGTGTGCATATATTTTGAACGGTTCTAATTTTGTAACATTATGTATTGTTATTTGAATTAACGGTTTTCTCCAGTGTCGATGTGTGTAATTGGTCATTTATGATGTGTTATCAAAATTTGTGTCCGCGTTGTGGCATGTCTTGTCATTGGGTCATACAAGCATCGTAATTCATGTGAAAAACTGGCTGCAAACTCAATTGTATGCGTTTGTTTGGTTATAACTTGACTCGGTTGCCGTTTTTTAACCAGTTCAGACAATGCGAACCGAATGGGCGTGCAATTTTTAATTATTTGTAAAGTTTTACCCTGCAGCAGTGTTCGCGCGCACTGTTAAACTAGTTTTATTTACCGCCGCGCTGCACTGCACATTTTTCATTTGCGTATTTGTTCTACAGGTAACAGAGTTTTCATTGTTAAGCAAGGCGCTACGCTTTGTTCGGCGCACTCTGGTGGAGCATATCGGAGTTACAGGTGTCTATAAAAGAGTGGCATGCGGTTTCATCCAGTTCTGTTTTTCTAGAGCCAGGTAATAAAAAAGCTTTCTGGAAGTATTTCGCCTTGCGTCTTGCTAACCTAGCAAACTACTGCAGTGCTTAGAGACAGTTCGCTGATTTTTTTCTTCTTATACAAGGTACAATAATATTTCAAAGATGCTAGCGATTTTGACCCTTGTCCACCTTTGATAAAGAAATTAGATTACAATATTGGAATGCCTCTCATTGCGAACAGTGCTATGCTAATGGGGCTGATTGCGGACCAATGACCATTCGGTCACCAGTTCCCCACATTCATCGGGATTGCAATAGTTGAAGCAATACGATCCTTGATTGAAACATGCATTCGAACTTTGCCTGAAGCAAGTTGAAATGCACGGGGCATGGGACACAGTGCACGCATCCGCTCTGTAGCTTGGCATGTTTTGATACTGCACGTGTATCACTCTCCGGTCCCACGGCCAAGCATAAAGCAATACACTTGCACATGCTTTCAGCACCAAACATCAGCACCTGCTAGATATGGGTGGTGTTTGCCTGTAGATTCTATTCCAATTGTAGAAAAAACTGCCCCATGAAAAGTAAACGCTGTGCTCCGTCAATATGTTGCAGTTGAAATTGCCCGATCGCGCGAGCGAGTTATAAAACGAGGGCCTTGTTACATGATTAATAATTTTCGCGACTGTTTTTGTCAAATACGCCCGTGTTCACGGTCCTGTAATAAGGTCATACACTATTTGTAATTAACTGAAAACCACCCTTGGCAATGCCACGTTATTAATTTACTATTAATTATAACGCGCTAATTGAGGTTATGTGCCATACTCCCGAGCTGCTTCCCGTATAATGCATTGGAAATTGCATTGTTTTGGCTCAAAATCAGAGACGCCCTTTGGGCGATGTGCCGCAGCGTTGCCGCAGGTATTTCCGTTTTGCCTCCACCGTAGATGCCCTGGAGGATCGGACGGAAGCCTCGTACTTGTGTATTAACAGATTCGAGAGTCAATAATTTTTAATTCTCTAGTAGAGACAAACCGATTGGCAATTGATATTTTCGGTTTTAATCAATCAATTTTGAATCGATATTCGAACAAATTCGATAAAGTGCTGCAATTTTTTAAATATGTTTGGTGGACATGCAAGTGTAAGCAAATCGAGCTGCAACATTTTATTTATCGAGACAAAAATTGAAATTTGATAAGGTTTTATTCGGTGGTACGGCGGGCTAATTTCCTGAATTCAACACAGGAGCGGCAGGATATTCGAGACGAGATCGCCGACGGGTGAATGCGGCACGGGCCGATCATCGTTGGTAGCGATTGCAAACGCTTGGTGGTAGTAAATTTGGTGGGAAGGTGGGTGGGTAGGTGGGGAGGCAGGCCCCACAAACATATGCAGGTGGGTAATATCGATTGCTTTTGAAACGGTGACCGCTCTTTTTGTCCCCCCACATGATCGATGAAGCTGTCTCACTCTCCATCATTCCCCACCGCGGAATCTTCGGGCTAATTTTTGATAGACGAAGGATAATAAAATGATCCCACTTTCCAACTGCTAAGCAAGCCATTTTAATGACTTTGGTAAATATTTATCTCAAAGTTTGAATAAAAAAGAAAATTGTTCACGATGCATTCTTCGCTTTTGGACGGCCTTACTGCTAGGTCACCGGCAAACATGTTGATTCAAGTTGTATATAATTGCCACAGCAATTATTTATCAACGACAATTCACGCCGGAAAATACCATGTACTACATGTTTCTATCTCACGATCCAAGTAATGAAAGGATTGTCTGCATTCTTGGCTGTAGTTTGGCAGAAGAACTTGGCAACCCGTCCAATGATACAAAATAATTCGCACTACAAACGCAACTCTATTGTCTTATGCCATCGTTTTCAGCAAGAAAAGTTTTCGGAAAATGCTAATCATTTATTGCATGCTTATTTCAAGACCCTATAACTTATGTCCTAAGAAGCTTTATCGAGGTGATACTATTTTCTCTCTCTTGGCCGTTTCGCAGATTTCGCTTCCTATGGAGGTGCCGAGTCTCAAACTAAAGCATGAATTTAAAGCATTTTCTCCGAAACACAGACCACAAAACAGCTAATTGAAGATGCGCCAACCTAGATTCGATCGTGTCTTCAGACATGCCTCTCCGCCCTTTGCTAGTCGCTTTCACTTTACCTACCCCTGCCTTAGGTGGGATGTAGCCGAAATTTATAACATGTCGGAAAGCTTACGAGTATAAACAAACGAAGTCGAAATGGAGAAAGTGAAAGTGTGTCGTCGTTTTTTTTTACCATCGTTGCTGCTGCTGCTGCTGCTGCTGTTACTGTTGTACGGTGCGCTGCACGGATCGAGTATTCAGCATATGCAGAAGAAGTATCGCTGCCTCGGGGTGGGTGGGGTCGGCGCTTGTCTTAGGGAGTAGAGCAGCGCGGGGATGGTATAGCAAACTGTAGCAGTCCTGTAGCAGGTCCCTTCCATAGACCATAAAACTCTGTCATCTGCTACTGCCTGGCGCGAGCGCTGGCTCTATCTGCCATAGCAGCTATTTCCTACGCAGTCCTCCATGAATAACCAAACACCAACACACAACTTGATATCATCATATTCTAACCGAATATACCACAAGCAAACTCAACTTGATATATAACGCATATATCTCGCAATATTAAAGACTTGGGGTGTGCTACCGGCGTCTTCCGCATTTTATTATCTTCTCTCTACCTTGGTAACATTATTTTCCTTTTTATTTTAGTCTAAGGAAGCTTTCTCACTTTTGTATCTGCTTCGGTGATGCACAGCGATTGAAAGTGGTTAGCTCGTGCGAGTTGTGAAGTCCGCCAAATGCCCAGATGTTCTTTTTCGGGGGTAATATTTCAGTCATTCAGGACGCCGGCGATGAGTGCGGCACTTTCTCGTCTGGTATATGCTTAGGTTGGTAGGTCACACAGGGAAACCGTGCGCATTATCCCGGAAAACAGAAGGAAAGAAATGAACTTCGAAAACAGAGCGTCCCGAGAAAAAGAAAAATATATAAGAAACTCAATTTCATCCAACCGCTAATAGAAGTTGTGTAATATAAATGCGATCTGGCCAGAGATTTGGTGGGAATTAGCTGCGGCCATCTAATTCAGGATCGAGATTGTCTGGTCTGAATATTGAAACGCAGGGTGCGGCTTACAAGCCCGCGTTGTTTACGCGGCTAACCCAAACATGTCTCAATTTGCCAGGCTGACCAAGAATACTAAGAGATCTTCGCGAGCGCGCCGGCTAAGAGCGGTGGCCGGAAGATAAGGAAAAAACTCCGCCGTTCCGACACGGCTCGTGAATATTTCTCCCTTGCGAAACTTCAAATTAAAAGTACGCCGAGCGGCGAGAAACTTTTCTCGTTAATTTTAATAAGAATAGTAATAATTTCGGAAGATGATGAAAAAACAGCTTCAGTTCATTTGTAAATTAAGATACACTTCGGCACAGACACGATTGTGAGGCGCTATCTCTCTCTTCTCCCATCCTCTTCTTTGACTCACTACGGTGAACGATTTTCTGATAACTTTATAAATCGCTCGCGAAATTGTCGAAGGAATTGCGAACGAGTAAGCAAGCTACACAACAGTGCAAGGAAGGATTGCACAGCAACTTAGAGACGGTTGCACCGTGTTCTGACTTCATTTATTTGCAGACATCTTTGAAGCGTTTTCACACGATAAACATTTGCCAAGTCATGAAAAAACACTTGTAACAACACAACAAGTGCAAGAATGTGAATTACTCCGAACATATTTATAGTTACAAGCTGTGAAAAGATGTAAAGTTCTGTCAAAGATATCTCAATGCGTTAACTAAAACCGCCTTTTTGCTGTCACTTTTGCATGGAACTGTTCTACGAATTTTTACCCGGAAAGCGTCTCGGCAGCAACTTTGATTCGTACGCGAGAACATCGAATCGTTCCCAAGATCCTCCGTAATATTTCACACATTTCCCCGGGCGGCAAAGTTTTGACAACAAACGCAAGACTGGCTAAATGCGGAGTGGTAAACGCCGTGTTGACACAGGAAGTAAGTAGAGAGAAGGTAAAGTACGGTTACCGGGATAGTCTATTGGGGGCTGCCGTTGCCGCCGTCGCCGCCGCCGCCGCTCGGAGAGAGGTGTGAGTCTGGGATAACGATAGCTTACACATGCAAATCGGATTCCTCGCTCGACTCTCAAAAGCAACTCCGCAACACCAAATTGGAGATTTCAAGTAATTTTCCCCGGGGAGATTCGCGAGGATAATGGCTGGCAGGCTCGAGAGGAGGCCAAGTTGATTTACCAGAACCTCCTTGGCAGCGGCTTCCACATCCGACGGCAACGCCGACGTCGTGCGGCCCGCTTCGACGTCGGCGGGGGCCGAATCTAATTACGCAGAAAACGCCGCCTGATCGGAACTATGGACACCCATGAACAACGGATTGTTGCATCGGGTGTGGTTTGGTATTGTTTTAATTTCGTTTGTAGTGGTAGGTACATCGCCAAAGAAAAAGAAACAACATAAGACCTATGACTAGATAACATGGTTTATTCTCGATTTCTAACAAAGCTGGATAACTTTCACGTTTGTATCCAAGTCGCCAAGCAGCCCCACGGGAATTAGTGAAACTTGTCAATGACTTGACGGTAAAGCTTGGCCCCTAAATAAACACGGTGTTATTATGTGTGAACTACGTTATTACATGCAGATCTACCCGAGTCTGAAAGAAAAATAGAGTTCCGTTTGTTTCCGCGCTAGACTGAAGCAGCGCTAGAGGTACCGGCTGTATCCACAAGGGTGGGTGGGTATAGGGAGGCAGATAATGAGGTGTGTACTTGACTAGCAGCTCTCTTCGTTGACATTTTCAAGCGAACGAAAGCGTCACAGCAAGTCATCCAATAGTGAACAATAGTTACCGCGAGACGACGCCGCGACGCCGACGCTCTGGCGTGTCAAGTTTAAGCCGGCGTCGTGCGCGCTCTGGCGCTCGTTGCCGGAATGGGTGAATGAATATCGCTACACCGAGTTGACTCTCAAGAGGTGTATTGCTAAAACAGACGTTCAGACGCCGAAATTGTCGTGATTCATTCGACTATGTGCGGATCCGAGAATCGTTGACTTAGTCGTTCTTGCGAGCAAGCTACAGGAAGTAATTCAATTGAAATCAAAGAAACCGTCGCTTCATCACAACTTGATCTCAAATTCCACGGTTCATAAGAGCGGTTTGGGTTTAGAATAACAAACAAAACACCCGAGAGGATTTCTTTCCTCTCGGGTAGTTATCCCATTGCTAACAAGAAAAACAAACAATATTTGTACACGTTTAGCAAGAAACAGCGAGATCAAGTGCCAAACACATTAATTTGCTAACTCAATAAATGTTTCGAGCTCCATAAACGAATGTTTTAGATATTCCTACACCCATCTTTGTTATTCTCTTTCCTCCGCCTTTCTTTATCTCTGCGGATTTCGATTTCGACACTGCAGCAGACGAGCATCGCGACGCCCAGGCCCACTCTGTCCCGACCCATATGTTAACTCTTTCCTTCGCTTGACAGACAATCGCTTCGCCCTTTGCACAAGACAACCTTGTCATAGATCTCGACTCTAACTCTTATGATTGCCTTGATGTTAACTCATTCGTCGCTCTTAATTCGCGCTTAATTTCCATACAAATTACAAATTCTCAAAAGCAATTGTAATAATTGAAGTTTAATTAAAACAAAGTTTCTATTGCATTATTACGTGAAACACTTATCGGTGTTTAGGCGTAATGGTGTGACGTTTGTAGCCTAGCAAGTTATCTTTTATAGCCGTTAATGGGGTCATTAGACTGATTCTAATAGCGCCACACGCCCAGCTATTTTAACTCCCCTTTGGAAATAAGCCGGAGATAGCAGCAGACAACACTTTCGACTCGCTGGGATTTGCATTTAAAGCAAACACACACTCTTTTATTGTGGTTATTTGCAACGAATAAGGAAGAGAGCGCAAGATTAAATGTTTCACAGAACAATAGCACGGCTTGGACAATGTCTAGCACAACTATAGTCGAGCAATTACCTTTTCTAAACTATTTACGACTGTGTTTATAGGAGAAATCTTGCGTTCGTTTTCTAGCGAAAAACAGCGGCGACAAAGTTGTGGGGTATTAAAATGAATAGCTGGGTGTAAGGGGTGAGGGGAACGGAAGTGCCACTGGGGAAGTCGGGAACTGCTATATTGTGCTCAGACAGCAACAGGAAGGTTTATTAAGGGGAGCGGACTTATCGAGTGGACTCGAGCATTCTCCGGAATCATCGGGGAAGAAGCCACTTGAGCGAGCAATTGATCAGATCTTGACTGCTACATAGATTTTGCTTGACTACTGATTCGACGCCGCCGTTTCTTCGAGCTAAAAGTGCACGGAGCACGCGCCCGTCGAAAGCAGTGCTAACCGATTTCTGTGCAATACTGCAGAAATTATTTTTATGTTATTTTTAAAGAAAAAAACTGCTGCTAGTTAACATTGCCGGATGCACTGAAATTATTAAAACAAAATAACTTTAGCGTAGTTTAAGTATAAATATCTAAATAATGACGTCTGAAAATGTCTAAGTGCTTCTTTAAGTTTTTAATAAATATTTAGTTTATATGTGCATTTAAAATGTCGACGTTTTTGTCAACCCGGCCTAGATTTAAGAGTGCATTTTTGATTAATTTCTTTATCACATATGATTTAATATTCTGTAAACATGTTTCACGGCTAATTTTCAATGAATACTACAGCTCCCGGCATCGTCTTTCGCGTTAAGAATTCTAAAAGAAATGTAAGTGCAGTTACTGACCAATCAATGTTTGATAATGTTGTTCACTCTGTAAAAGATACTCTTCGTATCGAATGAGTGTTAACCTGGGAGGAGACCGAGAAGGAAAACAGCATTTGCAGCCACTACCCTCTGAAGTAGTATCCCTTGTCAATACGTATCTCTGTATACGGCCAAGTGCAAAGCAATTGAGTGGGAGAAGGGTTCTTGCAAAGCAGTTCTCTAGAGGGCTCAGCATCTCTCTTGGCAAGGCACGACGTAGTGGCCACTGTGTAGCAAGGTATAGCTCGGCGTCAAGGTATGGGACTTGAGAATCCTACGCCGAAAACAAGATCAACTTAATACCAGTGAACAATTGTTACTGTAATAGCAATATCTTTACTGTTCCGCGTTTTTTTTTTATTGTCATAGCAGACAACAGAGTCACTTTTTTTAGTGCTGCTTGGTAAAATAATCAATGAAGTAAAGATCGTTAACAAAAATGGAAATACAAACTCAGCGACATGTTAACTACGCTTTGGTTCGGTCATGCCATATGAAAACATCATATCAAGTATCTAGAAATAACACAGAGACGAGTAGTTAACCAGACGGTCAAAGTGATCAAAACCCACACCGACAAACGCAATTCATTTGCAGAAGATTGAAAATCAAAAGCTAGCGTGCGATCCGCTACCTTGGCCCTACTTTACCATGAATCAGCTACATCTGAGACGATATTGAGTAAATATTTGAACGACACTGCCATCTCAGCTCTGTCCATTGATTTCTAGTAGGTCGGGATCAGACACGCGATATACCTCCGACCCTCCCTACGATGCTGTTGATGATGTGCACCCCTCTAGAAGCAACCCCCTTTCCCGGGCTCGATACTGCCAAGATTATACCCGGATCCAACCCCTTCAACATGCAAAATTACTTACAGTCAACAATGTTCACGTTTTAGTTGCGTTTAATTAAAACATCATTATTTATACAGCACTCGAAAGGAGCTGCTGCAGATGTACTTGCGATATTAAGATGAAGCTACTTACGCATCTTAATGCAGTTTAGTTTGTTGGGGGCAATCAGGTGATACGCGAGACAAGGGAAGATTATGCAGACACTTCTTAATGTTGAGGGAGATAATTGCTAGGATAATTACAAGTGCGCCGGGAAAGATACCGGATTGAGATCATCATTTAACGTTGCGTTATCGGAAATGGGAAGTTCCTAGTAATCTGTACTCTATATTATTTTTGATAATGTGACTTTTAGCTATCTCTAGCCTAGATTCTAGACCAAATATCAATTTGCCTTGCATATTTCATATCCGAACACGCCGAAGGGGAGACTGATTTGCATCATATCGGTAACTGGATAATTTTATAACATAGATTTGAATTTCCAGTGGCAAACAAAAAACCAACTCGCGTGAATGTTCTTTGGTATTTGAAAATGAATCAGAGGAAAGAATCTATTCTGAGCTGTTCCCTTGTCAGATTTTTCTACACCTGCACATCCACTGCGCTAGTAAAGTACACTTTAACGGGAGTTAGCTGAAACGTAACGGGCTGTGATGTCAAAGATCTCGTCAGAAATCTCTGTGGTCTAGGTACATGTAGCCCATTAGGGCTATGTTGGATGACAATATCATTAATTAGTTTTCAAAAAAATGAGCTTATTATTATTTTCAAATCTTGTATTCCGTTTCTGAACGAAAATAATGACAAAATAACTATTTCTATTCAACAAAACCTCCGCGATCGCTCTTACCCTACAAAGTATTATCGGAGGTATTATATTTACAGAATCCGAGCGTGCTGAACACATTTTTAGTTGCTATGCCTGTACGCGATAATTCGGAGTTATTCGTTAATAACCTTATTAGAACATTGCGTTGTACCAGCGAAAAGCGACACATAAATAGAGCCATCACACGAGCTCAAACATAATTGAAAACTGTCAATACCCATGCATCGACAAATAAACGCAGAATTAAATGATTGCCCCTAAAGCAGGATAAAGCAAAGTTTGGTCAAAATTCAGATAATCCTTCAAACGCATTCACTCCTATAAATATGATAGAATGCCTTGGGGAGACGAGGCAGCTACAACAGAATGAGTGGCCATTATGCTGATTGCCATTATGTCCCACACACATATTAATAATTGTGTTGCGTAGCCCGCGTATTGTTGCCGAAGAACAATGACGGCAAACCACACAGAGATTCTGAATTCAATTCAAAGCACTCAATATTGCCAACGAAACGGCAAACAACACGTGACAGAAATTCGCGCTCTTGGCACGACACTTCACCTGCCCATTGACCGCAGAAGCGGTCACGTTGGTAGCGTACACTTAGAACAAACAATGCTCAACACTCTTCTACCTCGAGGGTTTCAACTGGTTTACGATGAACAACTTTGCGCTGAAGACTTCATTGATGACATCATTTTGGAACGTATCTTAAATCTCGTTTCAATGTTTTAGGAAAAACTATTTGAAATGGGTTTTGAATGCTCATTAAAGGGCTGCTAAATTTCCCGAAGTTTCGTTACATGTACTAGCTACTTATTCAAGGGTTAGAGCAGTCCAGACAATTTTTCAATAACAAAAGAACCACATACAATTATAACAGTTATAAGCAATAACAATTAGAAATTTAGTAGCCCTTTACTTAGCATTCAAAACCCATTTCAAATAGTTTTTCTTAAAACTAATGCTAAGGATAAATCAAGTAGACATGAGTCTAAAAACTATCATACTCGTGTCAATGTCTTTCCCTTTCCGTATTGTTTATTACATTTAAGCTGCAGCTACCACGTGGCTACGATGAGCTAAAAATAAAATTACAAAAAAGCGCCTTTTTGGTGAACGTAGTAAAGTTCTTTTATATAAAAACTAGAAAAAAAAACTGTATGTCGTTAGTGGATGAGCCGTGATTGCTCTGCGGGCTGCGTCTAGGGGTAACACTATTATCCTCGTTTCGCGTGTCTTCTTTATCTATGAAAGATGATACCCAGTTGGCTATCGCGTATTATCTAACATCCTTAATCACGTGTAGATTCACTTAGAAACATTCAGAAAGGCAAATAAAACAGTGGCGCCCATTTAGAAATTTTATTCCACATATCACTGCATTAAGAGGAAGGTGGTTGCTTCAGCAGTTGAGTCAGACCACCGCTGTATTCCCTATTTATTTGCATCCATTCAGCCCCCGCATGCATGCTCTCGTATTAACTAATGACTTGCACTGCCTCAGGGACTCACGGCATATATATTATATTTATTACGGCCAATGTAATTATCCGTGTAGTGACGTCAAATTCTATGAAGTTATTTTATTTTTCAAACGACGAACAAAAAAATTGCTTCTTGAAAGCGGATTTCCGAAACTCGGTTGGCCGCCTGCGAGCCGAGCGTATACGCCCGGGTCTCTCCAATGTTGACCAAGCAAGCTGTATATGCTTGCGCTGGTAGCTGAATATTTATCAGGTCGCCAGGCAGGCTGCGTTTATTGCACCATGTCAGACAGGCAATAAGACTAGAAGGGCTCAGGCTCACCGACCGACGCCTGCATAGAGACGACCTGAAGGAGTCACTGGACTCGTGGACAACTTCACAAAGCGGAGTCCATGCAGGTCGCCAATATGATGGGGGCATGGAAATTGGTTCGGCACGAACCAACAAGGGAACTTTTACCTTTCAATTGAAACATAGGAGGTTATATACGGTGAATTTACAGTGAAATTGGCCAGCTGTCAAAACAGTGCGTCGTTAAAGACAACAAATCAATCAATTATATGTTTTTTTAAGCTAGAAACCTGAAGAAAAAAGAGTAAACTGGCTATTTTATTCATTGTTAGTTTCTAATTCATATTGCTTATTTCATAACTCTGTACCTACTTTTCATTATATCGATAGTTAAAAGTATTTCAAGTTAAAACTACGATTCCACCATCAGTTTCAAAACTAAAACATAACTTTTTGACTCTCTGGATTTCTCTGAAAGAACATAAATAAATATTGAAGACATTGTGTTGGTTATTTTGTAAGTAACATAACAAGTGCACTTCATTTCGATTGATTTCTTCCTAAAACCCATAGGTCTGTGTACATGAAATGCATTTCCTACATACACATACACGTCTCGAACAACACAATTGTATAAGGTACCTATACAGTGCAAAGATTGGATGCACATAGCAATACAAACTGGCACCAGCTGGCAATCCGCCCGCCTTGCTGCACTCAAATAGATGCACTAAAATGCATCAGCAATATTTCTCTAATAACTAAGATATAGTAGGGACTGTTTGTATGAGTCACGTTCTGCTGGCAGTATTTTTAAAACATTTACCTTTAATGGCTAAGCAGCATCTGCTGCCTCTCCGTTCCAATGCACGGGTACACTTGCCGAGCACAATCGAGAAATCAATATTTAAAATGTATAGTGTGATAACGGCGTTCAGAACAAAACAAATAACAAAAAAACAACGGCAAAGTGGGATGGCGCAGAGTTAATATGCAGCTAGTAGAAATAAAACAACTTGTTTTTAAAATATTCGATAATAACTAGATGTTGGAACGATACGAATTGTATATGAGAAACATTCATTAAATTTAAAATGTGGTGGGTCGCGATTTCATGAACCAATCGGGCCAAGTTAGTCTCGTCTTCTGATATCTCAACAATTAAACGATAGTGTACTTGACAATTAAATGTCAATTACACTGTTATGCCATAAAAACACTTATAAAAAGAAGTAGGTAATAATTGGAACGAAAAAATTGGCTCTGATAATTAATTGATTGATTATTGGGGTTTGACGACGCACTGTTTTGACCATTGGCCCTGCGGCACTGGTCTCATGGCGTCGGTGAATGAGCGGATGATTATGAGGATGATTATGAACCTAACCTAGCCTAGAAATGACGAGAGGAAACCCGGTGCCGGCACGTAGCCCACTCCTAGCGAATAGTTCAAAGGGGCCCACCGGCTTAACGTCCCTTCCGAAGGACGATATATTTCGAGAATATTCTCACGGCAATCGAAATTAACTGAGACATTTCAAGCAGCAGCCAGCCATTAAGTAGGTAGCAACTCCGACTCAACCATGTTCTTATGTGAAATTCAACGTCGCCCCAAGTCGGCGGCAGCCAGAGGGAAGAAAAAGCTCCTTCCACGCGCGACGTGGAAACACGTTTGCTAGCGTTTTCCATGCCCCGACATGCACCAGCCATGTCGAGGCTAACAAGGATTTAACATACACTTGGGATTAAGCCGAACGATTAAACTTTTAAACGCGATGCCCGACAATGATGCCTATTTCCTAGCTTAGCACAGCACGGCCAGCCTCTGCGAATTGCCTGTTCTGTTTTAGAATGGCAGAGCAACAAGAAAGGAGCACTAAAAAGAAGCTCACAATTCTAAACGTAACATATTTGTTTTAACAGTGAAATTGATTTCAATTCTTTGGTAGCTCTAGACGATCATCCTGATACTCAATTATTTCCCGACATTTCAAGGCGATCAGTATAGTAAATACATTTCAGTACAAATGTTTTCCGACCACACTGAGAATTTGTGGGCAAGGATATCCTAGGTGTCTGGATCGTCCCTTGAGTGGTAATGCGCTCCCGAATCCACAGAGAGTGCTACAATAGCGGTAACTTTGATAACAATGGACCAGCATAGTATCTAGCACAACGCGTTAAATCGTGGTCATATCAAGATATCCGCAGTAAGCAGGGACCGCATTACAGATCTCCACTAGGACTCGCAGTGACAGTGATTAAATAAATAGGTCAATAGGTCAATACGTGACAATTAGTTTTATGTGTTTTTACAGAGATTAAAAATATCAAGAAGTTACAAGCTAGTATAATTTATTGTGGTTTATTTCCTGTAAATAAATTGTTGAAAATGTCTCAATTGTTTGTTCTCGTAGCTATACTGCGCTCAGGCTTGGCTTTCCCAATGACACCAAACAGTAATTGAATTGAACTTTCTTAAAAAATTGTATCTTTGTACAGAAAAACTTTTTGAAAAGCCGATATCTGGATCTTTAGCGTTTTCCAACCATGATTTCGATGCTGGTCGATTGAAAATACTTGCCCCATGGCTTTAGTGTAGTAATCCCAACCGATCCACAGCTCGATAATTCTAGAAATCAGGCACCGTGACGATCATTATCACTTTGCCGGGACACATGAAAGATAAGGCAATGATTTCTGACCGGTGATGGGCACACATTGTATTGGCTCATCCGCATGCATGCATTGTTCTGCACTTGCCCATTTCCCCAGTTCCCGGGGGTTGGCTTTGCATAGCAGTTGTAAACGTCACTCAGTTTCGACGTCAGGTTCGACCAGGGTAAGCCGTGGGCACGAAGGGAAGGGGGGAGGGGTACGGGAAGGGACCGCACCAAGTTATGACTCCCCAGGATGTTAGATGAATTTTTCAAGCGTTGTAAATTGCATATTAACTATTGATATCATCTGCTAGTGGCCATGATATGATGCGCTTGCAAAGATACTCCCTGGGAAATACTTGATTTTTATAAATATGCACATAAAGTTGCATAATGCATCGCGTGTATAGGATGCGGCGGATCAAACGACCGCGACCTGCACAGCACACAAGCAAAAGAAGGCAAGGACGTGTTGCAACTTCACGAATTGCAATTTACACCTTGACCGCCGGCCGTTTCACTTTACCGTCCTCGGCGCGACGGTGAATCAAATCACTCGCCTGATTTTATGTCCTCGAGGCATTTAATGCCCGCACGTGTCCACTCTCGATAAGTAAAAGCCCACGCGCCCAAACAGGAGGAACGTAACAGGCGTTTAAAAGTAGAAACTATGGCGCTGGTTGATGCCTTTCTGAAGCCAGTTCATTGGTAGTAAAAAAAAGTCGGTTATTGCTCTGATATAGGAACGTAATACCTGCTTACTTTTGCACAACGCTCCCCGGCAAAGTATGGCTGTACGCACCTAATCCATATCGCAGGCAAAGAATTAACCAATTTCCGACGAGATCTTGCCACGGAATCCACCCAAACACATGGGCATAAATAAGTAAGTCCTCTGGGATGAATTTCGCTGTCTTAGGGGAGGAAGAACGGTGTTAGCCGTTAATGAAACTGAACGGTGGCAACCCTCATACTTCCTCCACACAAAATCTGTGTGTAAGATTTTGTACCGTCGTCTCTTTGAAATCCAGACTTCATCTCTCCATACTCCTGGCCCATATGGAACGCGAATGGTACATGCAATATTAATTGCACGGCTTCGAATTGCACGAAATGAGGTACGAAGCTCTGGCCTGGATGGCAGATGGCAGAAATTATGAACGAGAGCCGCGCTGTTTCACAAAACTATCCGCCATTTTTTGCTCGCTTATTTTATGTCAGTGTCCTGAATTCCGATTCATAATTTAAGAGCAACTTTTTAAATTGTGTTTCAAACGCGAGCTAAATGTGCCTGCAATAGAGTAACATTCTTTGCCTTGATGTAAGCGTTACGATCTCTCAGTGGCGTCAGCGCGGAAAAAAGTTATTTATTTAATACGAATTGCTCCTTGTTTTCTTGTTGCTCTCGACTGCCACCGAACAAGGTAGTGTTAATGAAATTATAAATGGCTGGTTTAATTTATCGCCTAAGAAAGCTCTAATTGTTTCGGCTCAACGCGCTACCACCACGCGTATATAATTACATCTTGTCTTGCACCAGCTAAGGATAGGCAAACTAACAAAAATTACCCACTTCATTTTCGACGATGTGTATCGCAGTCTCATTTGCAATACGTTACGATTTTTCTCCCCTGCACCCATCACAGCAAAGAAAAACAACGCGCAACACGAACCCATTCCTTTCGCTCCCCTTTGCAATTAAAAATATTGTAATCACCTAAACGAAACAAAGTCCCAGCGCGAGCGCTCAGATCTGATGTTGCAGCCTTCTCGCACATCAAACCACACGAGCTAAAACAACGAGTAGCAACACCTATCGCACCTACTCGACGGCCGCGTCATATGCACGTTGTCTGTTTGGAAATGTATGAGAGCCGAAAGCCGTGGCGGGACGGCGCGCAGGCCCTCGCAGAGGAGAGACGTGCGCTAGAAAATGCAATGCCTCTAAGGGGATGTCATGGGGGCTCCAGCAAAAACTGACACGCGTCAGAGCGTGCGGTAGGGCCCAGGCGTGCGCCCCCCTCACCTCCCGCCCACACCCTCTACGTCACGTTTGCATTACAAACGTGTATTAGCAATTAACGTGATGAACTCGAGAGGTTAATCTGCCAGGCAGAGCTCTCTGGTCGACCGACCAACGGAAAGCAACGAAATCACGGAGATTTCCAATGGATGATGCCCAGGTTAATTCCATTTTCGGGCCACATCAAAACATGTCCGTGCCCGTGTGGCAAATCCCTTTATTAATAATATCTTGTTTTAGATTTGTCTTTAATGGGATCATGTGATAAGCGAGGGGATTTACTGGTGAACTCTCGAAATATTAATTGAATTAGCTGTTGAAGAGGATTGGTCCAGTCAGATTGGTTCGGTAGATTATAGGTAAACATGTCGCGCACGTTTAGAAGGTTTGTGCTCGACTTTGTGTCTGTGTAAATTCAATCTATGCGCGAACATTCGATATTGTGAATTTTTCATATTCCTTTCAATGTCCGAGACAACTTACATTGTGTTTGGAGCTGCTTCATGTTATACCTACAGACAATAAATGAGTTGTCATGCGACCTGTCGAACCAGTGACAGTTCTAGCGCGTCTATTTTAATATACTGACCGGATAAAGTAATAAAACCGACGTCAATTTCGACTTAAACATATTGTGTTTTTTATATAAACTCGATACTAAGTTTGGTACGGTGCGTTAATAGCCGTAGATGGCACAATTTCAGTCAGTAGAGATGGAAAAACAATTTTTAAATTGTTTACCTTTTACAGTGAAAAGCTAGGTCACTAGAGAAGAATCTCGTGACCCACAAGAAATTAAATTTAAATAAACTGCAAATTCAAACGGCACCTGCACATCCGGCTTACCGAGTCCAGCGTATCCGGGACAATGCGTTGTTGCTCTCGGCACCGTCCGAAGGGCACTGGTTGACCTGAATAAAATAGGAAGGTTTAGTCATTACATCCACAAAACTTTGTGCTTGCGTAGGCAATATCAGAAACAAGTTATAAATCTAAGAGCGTAGTGCTAATCAAACGTCACATTTTTTAATAGAAAGCGATATGTTTTCATTGAAATGAGTGCGATGGGCAATAATAGAGACACAGATGTGTGATAGGCGATAGGTCATATGACTCGGTACCCGTGTAAAAATATTGAAGAACTTGATGCAAACAATAGAAACTAGAACAGTTTAAAACGTTGTAATTGTGGAAGTGCCGTGATTGCTCTACGGGCTACGTTCAGGGGCATTCTTTGCTCGCTGGTGGTTTTCGTTGGTACATAGTTGAAACGTGGTACTGAAAAATCATTGTCTTGTTCTTATCACGTGAAAGATACTGAAATGTTTGTGAGCTGAATAAGCAATTAAGCAATGTGAGACAAAACTTTAAATTTGTCTTGAATGTGCAGCTAGTTTACAAATTCTTAGTCGATGGGAAACGAAAAGTGATCCCGATCTAAAGGGGGATAAAATCAAGACTATTAATTCCCCCTTACATCGGGAAGAGGGAAGCAGTATCGTTGGTTTCTTGGAGAAGTTTCGTTTTGAAAAATAAATCAGCAACGTTAGTGAAGTCAAGCATTATTACGGTCTGTATGCAAGGAAAATTGTCCGATTTAATTCCCCAAAGATTCGTTTGCAAACCCCGCCGAAAATATGAGTAATCCATAAAACCTGGAGATTTTCAGCTTTTCTCTTAAAACACTGTTAAAATTTATGTTAATGGTAAAAAATATCCTTATAAAAAGCCTACTGAAATGTTTTTCATTGGCAACAAGGTTAATTCTCGGTGTTTGCCATTTTCCCGCCCTGCAATCGGCAAAACACGCCGTGTGCCACCTCGATAATTATGCTAAGCTAACGGCACGACAAGCTTTTGATACTTTTTAAGTCGCCTGGTGAAACAAAACAGAGTAGCAATGCAAATACTCATAGAGGACGGGGGGAAAGCTGGGGCGCGTAGGGCAGACTGGGATTCCTTCTTGAACGCTTTTGTGTTTCCAAAGTATCAACACTCTTGGCGAATGCCGTGAGGCGAGGCGAGCTAAGTCTGGTATAGGGGTAGGTGGGTGCAAGTCGACCCAGGCGTCGCGACGACCCTCTGACTTCCAACTTTGCCCTCGCCTAGACGGGCACCGAACGCAAACACCCGGTCGACAGCGTCCTCGCTTCGTCCGCGAGGCTCGTTCAGTGACTTTACTGAAATCTTATCACACCAATCAAGCGATACCCTTCATAATATCGTTTACCGTAGTAAGCTAATAAACCCTGATACAGCTCAATTTCTTTGAATTTTGCTTAATTTTGTGGTCAGTCTAAGTTGATTGGTTCATTTATAAGCTTAAAAACACCTAAAATCACTCAAATGAGCGTAAAGAGTAAAGTACACTGACAAAACAAAAAGTGACCGAATACAGTGGCATTAATATAACTGACGAACAAAAGAAGTAAGTTCTTATTTTTTATAATCCCAGAAGCGAGTAGCACTCGTGAGTCGTGAACGTCTTGACAAATGCTAAGCTCCTTTTTTTGCCGAATTATCGAGCCCTCTCATTTCCCATCTGGCCAGCCTATAAATATTGAAACGACCATCCGATCAGATGGGATTACGTCGAAGCAATTGCAATAAGAATACACTGTCAGATTGCCGCCATATATATCAGTATATCTATATATATACCCTGGGCAAGTCTCGCTGGGGGCCGACTGAACTCACTTCGAGGCGAGCCCCCTTTTGCACCCAGTAATCCCCTACATTCATGTGGCGAGAACGTGGACTCTCGCAGGGCATATTTGTATCCATTAGGTGTACCCTAGGACGTGCACTCTGTCGCTGCGGGTAGGGTGAGGAGGGGCAAAGTGTCACACCAAGGGAAACAACATACCGACACCTAGAGCACCCCTAGCGGCCGCCGAATGACTCACTGCTTACACTGGCACATAGACTTGATGAACATCTGGGTGCTCGGCCAGCTCGTTTGCCTCTTATTGTGTCCTGTGGTTAAGCTTATCGCCGCGTGGGGTGCTGTGGTGGTTACTTTCCGGTTATTGACAAAGTACAAATAAACGGAGATGAATCTGAGGGAAATTGCTGTTGTAATCGACGCGTCGTAAAACGGCTATGACGTCTGTTTGCTCGGTGCGATTTGACAAGAGTGCGCGGGTTGAAGATTTAGGAGATAACATCTCTCAGTTTTCAGTATTAAAATATGCGGTGCATTTCGGAAATAAGAAGCCTCAATAAAACTTCCACGGCCACAGCACTCTGTTCAAACCTTTTATTCGCGATTCGTAAAAAGCAAACAAAGCGTTAAATGCCGCCTATAGATCACGATATGGTATGGAAATAACGATCTGAAATTGACTGGATTAAATAATGGTGCAGATTGAAAATAGTAAAAGAGAAGACGGGATTGTTCTCTGATCGCAAAACCACGTCGAAGGCGATTTCACGACAACCGCAACTTCGACGCCAAGTATTTCGCGAAATGGGCTTGTCTACACCAATCGTTCTGTCCGCACAGGCGAGTGACATTCTGACCACGTCAAAATGCACTAAATGATTCCCACTGGTCGTGGCTAATGCTTTCGCCTTTCTAGTCATGCATAAATATGACACGTCCCCCACACGCGAGGATGATAGCTCGGCGTCGGCACCCATCCCAACCCCTATTCTCGGAATGAGAGTCGGGACCCCCGATGGTTAATCGCATGTGGTGGTCGCACCACCTTGCCGGCGTCGAGACCGAGATATTCAGAGTAAAAAATGTACCTAACTGTCTCGGCGTGGGTGATTTATCCCGTATTGCTTGAGTAATTGACCCGCCGAGCAAAAAAGGGGTGCGCGAGGCTTGAAAATGGGAGCAGATTTAAAAATTCAGTCGCAACTCTAAGCTGATATATTGTAGCATTAATGTTCAGCTCGTGGTTGTCATACTTTCGACACGTGGTGTCGAGGGTTAGTTTTTAGCTCGAATTGCCCGTCGTGCCACTTGGAGCGAGCAGAGACGGTCAATTGATAATTACGTTCCGTCCTTCTTGAAACTCTCGGTGATAAAACAGCAGTCACACACACACACACCCATCGCACGGGCAACGGTAAAAACCTCCATTAACTTCATTCACGTTTAAACAAAGTCTTTAAAAGTTTTAACAATAAAGATTATAAAAGCTTATACACGCGAATCGATCAATCATAATTAAATAACGATACGTCACAGCTGATTGATTCTTCCCTAAATGAACTCGTATGTCCATGGCTTAAGCGAACCCACGTAGAGAGTATATAAAGTTTGAAGCCCTCCAACCCCCCTGGCACAAAATCCGTCGCGTTCGATCGTCGAGGTGAACCCCCACCCAGCAGACACAGGATTTTTGACGAGCGTTCGCACAATAGTATTGCCCGTTTTTGTGTCGTCAAACGCTAATCACAGTCGACATTGTTTCCGCATAATGTAGCTCACTGGCGTCACGCTAAAAGCCCAATAAAATGGCAGGCATAACTTCGTTACGTAAACAGGGTATTTCCATTAACAACTGATTGGACGACGCTGCGGCCGGCGTCGAGCGTCACGACGCCTCCGTCGCAGCAGCCGGTACACCACGTGGTGATCGTAGGCGTCGGCTTTGGCGTCGCGACACATCAATTTCAATACCCTTTACCGACGCCGTCAGCAGTTCGTTGTCTACGGCGCCGCAACACAAACTTAATATTTTTTAAATTTATTATCAGCATAAAGGTGTTAGTCGCAGAGTTGAATAAACTATTGTTGTCTTGAGCTTAGAATCTATGAACAAATCGACGACCGCATCTCTATCTTTTAGTCTGCACATCTATGTAACTGTTTTGAATTTTGAAAAGTCTTTCCGGTCCAAAGATCGGCTATGAACCCATGATGACGAACCATACTGAAGTCAATGAAGATCAGCAATATTACCAAAAGCTATGTTGATTTAATGAGCAGCCCCTTGCTGATTATAAACATATAATTATAGATTCCAATCTTACTTGACCTGTATCTACTAAATGGGGCCTCCTATTGATGCAACTACGCTGCATAGGTTAAAGGCAAATAGCTATTGTCCACAGCCATGATCGAAGATATTGTGTCTGATTAACGACATATGCAATCAGTAAATTATAATGTGGCGTTGTAGTCGTAATTTGCAGCCATAATGACCAAGACTGAAAGCGATCAAAATGTAAAGAAAAAGTGTCAAAACCGTATGCATCTGGGGTACGCACTGGATGCATGCAGTAGGTGGACTTGGCAACATAATGATATAATATTATTATGTGTGTACTACGCGGTACACCAAATTCCCCTGGCGGTGCTTGCACGCTGATGATATTTCGGGATTAATTATACGCCTGTGTATATCATCAGAGCGCTGAAACTTTCATGTCGGGTAAACGCAGTGCGTTATGCATTGTATAACATAGATTAAAATAGGGAACCGTTAAACTGGCTAACATCGTTTTGAAAAAGCTAATCAAGAGTGGGTCACGTTTTGCGGTGGAGCTAACAGCATTATGAAAATAAGATGAGTGGAAAAAGCAATTGCAAACATGAAACTGTAGTGCGCAATGTTCGGGGAAATATTTCATATTTCATTACCAATTGGCTTTGTAGAAATGGTCATCGTGCAGAGCTTGACCAACGCAAAGCGAAGCTGTTCAGTTCTCTGCCACACGAGTAGTGTTTCTCTGTACCGACAAAATAACTTCTTCTGGCAAACTGATAAAATTTTACCAAGTGTCACGCGACGATAATTTATGGTTGTCTCGGAAAGCATTTTAATTGCATACCGACGAATATTTCTGCGTCGTGCTAGGAAAGAAACCGATTTCGGCCCTGGGCCCGGGGGACCGCGTTGTGGCAGGCCGGGTGGCGGCGACGACCCTCTTGGGGATTCCTTGGCGTGGACCACGACAGAAATAATGCCGCACGACGTCGGCGACGTGACGAAATCGCGGCACAAGAATATCACTAAGTAAGGTTTGAAATGAAAAATACACTTCAATTTGTAGTTTTCATTGAAAATGAGAAGAAAATTTAGTTGAATCAGAAAATTAGCAATGTTATGGTTGCAACAAATTGATCGCCCCTGAATTGATTAAGACAAATTAGTGTAATATCTTGCAAAATTAATACGCTGCAAAATGTGTTGCATTTTTGGTAATACTTAACCAGGCCAATAATTGTGCCAATATAAAAAAAAAAAACTTTAGTGGGAGGGAAAAAAACATGCGACGCCACGGGTTTATTTTCAAAGAGTTTCTAGTCCATGTCAGAGAGGTGTCCTGAATACATCTCAAAAGTTCCATGCACTATCCCCGGCCATTTGATTAATAGAACCCCGTCCAAGTAAGACCCAAAAATTCGCAAATTCCTTGAACTAAAATAGCAACCTTGTGGAGTCCATCGCATTGTTGTACCTTATCACTTAAGAGAGAATGCTAACGCATAAACAGCACCAACCTAATAAAAAAAAAACTCCAACCTCACATTCTTTCCACAATACATCAATGCGACAAGGAAACCTATCCCTCTCACTAAACGAGAACGACCAGCCGATTTCTCATTACCGACTCGACTAGCATGCAAATCGAGGTAATTGTGTCTTATTCAAATGCTGCCGATGGGTCTTGGTGGTCCCCGTGTCTACCCCGTAACGTCGCATTGTGCCAATGTACCGTCCTGACCAAGTCCTGACACAGTCAAGTCATCTAGTATAATCTATAGCCTCCATTAGCAGTCTGATGACGCGGGATTACGACGAGGTACGCGCACCTATTTAGCGGCAACAAAGCCTTCCCGGGAGAAGCATTTTCCAGGCTGTTCGACGCTGGCCCACACGTTTTACCGATACATGGTCTACATATGCCACAGGGTAGCCAACGCTGCACGTTGCACAACCCGTCTCCCTGTCTGCCTGCTATTTATTTATGGATAAGTTTGCCCGTCATCACGTGGGGTTGGTACCATAGGCCTAGTTAATATGTAACTGTTATTTAATACGATTTGGAGGGATTTGTATGGCGATGGATGTGTTGCTAGATTTGTAGCCGACATATTCAGTTCAATTATACGACTAACGCGGGGAATTGAAATGCATATGAATACCTTATAACGTGTGAGGGTGAAAATATGACGTACATAACGGCCATTTTAAAAGCTGTCTACGTTGAAAACAGAAGAACAATTGTGTTTATCGTGTATGCAGATGATATTCTGTCTCAAACGCATGATTATCAAAATAGAAAACAGCATTTAAAACAATCCGAGGTGGTTATTTCCACGGCTACTATCACGTCGATAACAACGGCCGCGTGCAATTGTTCTGTCACGTAGTCTTACCTCGGAGCGGGCGCGCGGGGATTTTAAATAAACACCGACAGCAACGTATTTAAATAATGGGTGCACGACGCCGTCAACGAACGACGCTGACGGTAACAATGAGTACTCATTTCCTTCTCCCCCGAGCCAGCAAATTACCGCCATCAATCGCTGCACGCTCGTGGTATTGTGTTCCACCGGCGACAGACAATGCCAGTCGAATATTCCATTGTGGCCATTCCACACGCGGCAATATTGTCTCAAGAAAAGACGACGGGTTGTATATAGTAAACCTGTGACTACACTGCTACGCCGAGCTTGTAATGCATCGATATATTAATCCCAGGTTGGGACAGAGGTGAGTCTACGCGTTACTGCCGCGTGAACGTTGCTGGTAACGAGGATTTATCTGCAGCGACCTACAAAGTGTTTTAAAACGAAAATGAAGCAAGACTTGCGATAAAGTTCTCAGAAATATAAGGGTCACGATGGACTTGACGACAAAAAAGTGTTTTGATGTGTGATTCGATTTCGTCGAGCGATCTCAGAGATATTAAACTTATTGATACACGAACATTAGATTGTGGTCGCTGGAAAAAAAAACTAATAAGGAAAACGATAGTGGCCAGTAAAGTTTATTTCTAGAGCAAGCGATGAAAATCAAAATGGATCACTTTATATAATATGCTGGTAAAACTTAACACGATAAAAATAAAAATAAAAAGCGCCCGCGCCGTGCCGTCGAACCACATTTCTTGTAATCAAAAAGCAAATAGCGTGAGGCAAAAGTCGGCGAGGACAATTTCATTTGAGCATCTCGACCAGGCGAGCGAGTAGGAGCGAGCTGGAGCAAGGAAGACAGAAGGAGACATCAAATGAGAGGGTAGGAGTTGAACCGGGTGGCCGAGGGGACGTCCGCTTGGTCAGTTATTGAATGTAATGGAGTTGGGCAGAATGAAGTTCCAACGATCGTCGGTAGGTATCTACGAGGAGGAAAAGAAGAGACGTTGTTTGCCATCACCCTCTTCATTTCACCGAGCTCGGCGACATGAGACATTGGCCGCAAAAGGAACGGGCATGGCATTCGCGCTGTCGACTTTCAAGACCGTTTCTTATCTCTCCGTTGATTGAATGTGTTAAGATTGCAATAATCGAATGGGAGAGGAAATGTGTGGCAGAGGAAGACGTCAGACGAACAGAATATTAAAGATTGTCGTTTTATTTCTTTCGGTAAACTCGCTGAACTTATCCTGGTAAAATACGACACGCTCACTGGCAAACTACAACTATTCTACAGCTTGGAGTCACACTTTAGAGTAAAACACAACTTGCAGGATTATTCACCTTTTTTTTTTGACGACTTCAATCAGATCTTGAACACGCTGATCTAAAAACCAGGCACTTGTAAATAGCATAGTTTGAGTTTTGAGGCAAACATTGCAAAAAGCATCGCTTTATGAGAAGACAATTTCCAAATCAATGATTTGCGGTTTCGGTGCTTTAAAAAAAAACTCATAATGCAATTATTAACTTAGTAGAATTTAATTAGTTCTTAAAAAAACTGGAAATCCACACAAAAATCATAACATTTTTTGCCCAAAATAGGCAAATTGACCAAACCTCTATCTTTTTTTACATCGATGATATTGATATCCCATACATACTGAATGAAATATTTCTTCATTGCGCTAGTGTACCAGCCGCTACTCTTTGAAACACCCCACGTGAGCCAACCACCACAGGTAGCTAATAAAATACTCGCGGGTAACTCATTTAACCACACAGCATACAATTATCCATCCCGCGATACTCTGAGACGGGATCCCCACGCGTGCATGCGTGCACCCAGCGAAACCAAGAACGAAGGTAAGATTTCCACCGGCACCCCGCATCGCCTACCAACTTCGCAAATTACCTTGATGAGACTCCGGGATCCGTCCCGCGAGGCAGCCGTTGGTAGCGCCAAATTGACGCGACAAACATGTTAAGTGTGTAGCTCGTCAGCGAAAATCCGGGCCCAACGCGAACATTGAAAAATGTTCGCAGCATCCTCATCCTCGTGCTGAGATCTAGCAAAGCCTCTCGCGAAGCCGGGGCGAGACTTGCGGGCGAAGCTAATGAAGTCGTCGCAAGCGCTCATCTCGGCTTCATAACTTTGTTTGAAACTATTAAGGTCTTGTTTCGCATTCTGCCTACGAACAACTCTTCTGCCGTGTATTCCTTGTGCACGTCTTTACGGTCCCGTATTGATTGGAAGATGATTAATAACCTGAATTACCTCACAGGTACCAAGCTTCGTGCGCTGTGTACATTGCATACACTTGCACGTGGACGCTGATTGAAATGAAAATGGGTTGCGGCGGTTGGTGTGTAGAATATTTCAGCTGTACGTGTGAATCCTAACTTTGGTGTGCAAATGCTCGCGCAGAATTTTTCCAAAGGGCGTGTTTGGATAAGAGCTGACTTAAGCCAAGGGACAAACACATATCCCTTTGACGGCCAATCCACGCCACCAAGGCTTTGAACAGAGCAGGCTGACTCGAATTAACAACAAAAAAATACAACCAAGCTTTTTTGACGCCTTTGGAGGAGCTATTTAAAGCGAACGCAATTATTTTTCAACCAAAATCACTTCTTTTACACCGCAAAGGAAACACAAATATTATTTATAATTTTCCATTGTTAAGTAATTGTGTAACACGCCAGCGAATTTGCATTCGCACTGCCAGTTCCTCCATGTACCACGCCAAGCGGCCAAGCTATTAATATTTCAACATTGTCGCCGCAGTATCGAGCATTTCCCACAGCAATTCCCCGCCTCACAATCTCGTCGTTGACCCAGTGCCGTTGATCCACTTAAAAATAAACGTATCAAACTTTCAAGTGTTTGTTCGCGAGTTTGGCTCGGGGAGTCACACCTTGCGTCGCCGCCGCCGCCGCCGCCGCCGCCGCCGCCGCGCCTTTTCCCGCTCGCCGCCGACGCCACCATCGGCAAACAGTTCGAAGACGCCATCTATTATTCAGAGGTGAGTTGCAATAACGCTCCGACAACTGCGCCGCGACGCCGGCCGTCCGGCGTCCTCGGGGAACAGGCTTCGAGCCCCGCGCGCCATCCTTACTATCCGGCACAAGTGCGTCCGTCGACAACCCAGCGCGTTAATAACGCCGCAAAATAAAATGTAATCTACATAGCTAAATAGCAAGGGATTTTTTCCACCGGAAAATTGTGACGGTCTGTTTAATTTATTAAATTAGTTTCATGTGTGTGTGTTTTTTTAGAGGTGCCATGTAAAGCCTGCTCTGCGGGCTGCGTTCAGGCGCCGGCGAAGAAAATCGACCGTATTTTCACTGAAAGGTCTGTAACATCCATCAAATTCGTCGGAACCTGCGTGAGCGCAAGGCAAAGTTTCCTGTTACCGACGCCAACGGAAGATCTCCTAGGACCAGCTTTACTTTTGCCCCTTTTCGTGCAAAGCCAAACGGTCGGTCGCCTTTGCCCATTGTCCGAGCGCGTGGGCTAACGACCACGTTGCGTCGTTGGCGTCGCGGATGGAGCAAACAAATTATTCTGTGCGTCGCGGCGCACGGCGTCTTTGGACGCCGCGACGCCCAACTGCGAGTGACGCCAGGCTGCGAGCCGCCAGCCGCCCGCAGGATCACCGGATTATAGCAACAAAGATGCAAAAAGGCGCAGGGACAAAGTGATACTACTGGCTGTGAACGACGCGCTCGCCGTTTGTTTTGCCTGGCGTCACTTTCACGTAGCAAAGCACACACGCAGAGAGGGTTGTTATGTTTGTGCAGAGTTCAAATACAAGGTTTTGTCGGCGAAAGCACATAACTACAGTACGTCTCGAGTATTCGCACTCATGTTTTCTCGGTTACCTATTATTAATTTGAAAGCCTCTCATGCAGTGACAAGCTCAGATGCTAACGGTTTCTTAACAATAAACAAGATCTCATGATTGGTAAGAATCAATCACACATCAAGACGTGTAAACAGACCGTTAGCGGCTTGCAGTGTGCTCAGAATGTCAGGGCGTCACTCTGGTATTCACTATGCATTTGTCACTTTGCATGCCTACGCTAGCAACACACAGAGGCCGAGTGTCCAATCAGATTAAACCATCGCGCCACGCCTTTCTTTGGTTTAACATGACAAAAAGCAAGCGAATCTACACGCGTGAGGTCGCCGCTGGCCATCCCTCATCACGTCTTATCTTAACATTTCAACACTCGCCGCTCGACAAGCCCCACGCCGGCAACGAATGCAAATTGAGTAATCGTTCATAAACCCACAAGGCACCTCGCGCGAAAATGGTTTCATTTTTCACACACACACATCTAGCGGGCGAAACGATGGGTTTGTGGGAGGAGAGCACCGCAAGAGATCGTGCGTGGAGAAAAATAGGTTGGGTCAACTAGTTTCCAATCTTGGCCGACGCCACCGTCGCCCTCGCTTTTCTTCTCGTTCGCGGTTTAGCATCACGTCTTTGGCTGCAACCGATCCTCGCCTCTCCGGCCGCGTAGCGTCTGCATTGGCGGCGTCCCCGAGGGGCTGTTGCAGGGCACGATATGAATATGCAATCGTCGCTCCGTCGCCGTCGACCCGGCTCGGCGGGCACCCCAGGGTGTGATTCCAGACCTCCTTACTACTTTCGTCTTGGAAAAAATACGCTTAAGATTTGTCACTTGCCAACAGGACCCGCAACCTTTCACGATCCATTACATATCACTGGGAAATGCGCTTGAAATTACCAATTAGGTGGCGTGCAAGCAAAGCTGGTAGCTCTGCTTGTACGCCGTACCAATGATCTGTTGCCACGCAGCTGTCAGATGAACTCTCTCGCTAATGAATACCTACTTTCTCACTCACCATTTGCGCAAGTGCATAAATTATTCGACAACACAGTTGATTATCTGAACGCTTTGTAATTGACAGGCGAACGAAACCAGGTTTTCTCTGCCCCTCCCCCCCCCCCCCGAACACAGTGTTTAGACGTTTCCAGCGGCCCAAGAAAGACTCCGAGTTCAACCTTCGTCAAAATTAGAGTGAATCAAGAAGTAGACCGAGATAAATGTTAAGGGATTCAATTGCCAGCGACTCGGCGAAGCGTTCACTCAGTCACTGACGGGCGCAAACTAATCAATGGCTTGGCGGACTTCAATAAAATAGTTTTCTTACAACGGCCTCGCGCAATAAAGAAGATGCTTTGCGGCCTCGTGTTTTCTTCTGCCGCCGCCAAGCGTCGTACGCGTCGAATTAATAGGGTTGTAGACCCATCATGCTACGCTGGCGATTCCAAAGTTCTGATTGCATTGAAACTTGCCATGGGGGCTGCGCTGATAATCGAAATCCTAAAACGATCCAAGTTCTGGAATTAGCTACTGTGATCGCCTTCCGACTAAGCCCGCGGCGCGGCGCGGCGCTATAAACTTGGCCACAATCAAGACGCGAGACAAGCTTGAATACAAGCGGAGATCATGGCGAAATTGATTTCTTTTCAACAAGCAAAGATCGAGGAAATCACTACATCTTTAGTCTTCATAGAGTTCACAGTATTCACAGTACGCCATTAGCACGTTGCAGACTTTTCCGTCGCCTAGTCCGGCTTTCATTTCAAAAGACATAGCCCGTAAGAAAATAAACGCGAAAAACTATTTCCGAATTTCCTACGCTAGCTTATATAAGCCGCAAATACATATTGGTCTAAATTCCAAGATAGTGCCAGTAGACTTTTAGGGCTCATCTAGTAATACTCGGCGGCGTCGTCGGCGTCGGTGTCGGCGTCGCCGCGTGTTATTATGCAGCGCGAGTCGCGCATACCGGCTCTCGCTCGGTCGTACCCGCCCTGAATATCTACAAAGGTGTCATATACGTCGCCGGGCTACCTTGCACGTGGATACAAGTATCCACCGTGGCGGACGGCATTACACCCAAGCATCCCCGCAGTTTCACACATTTACCAAGAGCCAGGGAAACGCGCGCAGAATGCGGCACCGACGTCGGCGTCGGCGGCCGCTTCTTTTTAAATATTTCACAAGGCGACCTACCAATGCCTTCAACTTGCTTCACGACGCCAATCTTGAGCTAGGTGTGATATATATTTCAGTAGCAGAGAGAGAGCTGGCCAAAGATGTAGGCCCACATTACATAGACTATAGTTTATTTACTTGGACTTGCCAGTCGTTCCACGTACTTTTTTAAACAACTATATGTTCAGGCTGCAGAAGCGTTCGCGCTCTGCGTCCGTGCCGCCGCCGCCGCCGCGCGCGCGCCGCTGCGAATGACTTCATATGAAAAGCCCTAACGGTTCTCTGTGTCTATTTCGCACAAACGTAAGAGTGATTTGATTTTGTTATTCTAATGCTCATATGAAAAGATTTGCTTAGGGGATCACATACACAGAAACACGACATACGCTTCTACATAAGCTTATATTAAAGCGACATCTTTCAAAACTATGTTACTGAGTGTAAAGAGACTGACCCGAACGAGAGGCGACATGAAAATGCTTCTATCGGCCGCGTGGCATCCTTGTAAATTCGTGAAAAATGTATGCCTGTAGGCTGTCAGAAAAAACATGAAAAACTCGCGGCATTATTTTCTTCAGGAGAAGCTTTTTTATTGTCATGATGCTAACATTTCCCCTTGTTTATTACTCAACAAGGTATAAGCTCCTTACGAACTCATCAAACTCGCCATATACACTACTGTGTGGCTTCGCTACCATAAATATTTTATACAAACAACCCTTTTACTCGGCGAGATATTATTTTCCTTTGGCAACTTTCGATGACCCTTTAACGTCGCACCGTTGTGCTTCAAACATGCTACGCGCTTGTCGATCGAGACGAGTCTCCACCCCCGGAGTAATTAAATATTTCTTACTGGTACAAATGGTATCAAAGTTCCCCGGTCAGAGCTTGACCTCGCCGAGCGTTGCAGAGAATTAAGCGTAGCTACATCGTGCATAACAATATTAAACTAGACGAGTGTACGTAATATACTGGCGATTTATGTAAAACGTAGAAAGCGTAACAACGAATGAGTTGCCTGTTTCGTATGCCGGAAGATTTCCCTGGAGGCCGGCGCACGGTAACAAATAGGCATTTACTTAATAAAACTTTTTTTGACAGAGAAATTATTTATATGCCGGTCTAGTCCACAGAATGCATACTAAATAATCACAGCGACGACATTTGCCCTGCTGTCTGCTGTCACCCGCCCTGGACATCCGTAACACGTGTTAGCAGCTCAGCAGAAGCAACAACAACGACACCAAAACGTCCAAGCAGTTCACAAGAAGGACTCTTCTCGAAATGAGATTAAACAAATAAGAGCGTGCATGCGGGCGTCCTACAAAGTAAGAAACTTCAAAGATTGTGCACTTGCCCGTTTACAGTGAGTGACTTGCCGGCGAGGTCAGAGGCTAACTTATCTTCCCGAAAGAAAAACAAATCGATGGGATATACGGGAAATATATAGCCTGGTATTATTATGTTGCTTTCGGGTGTGCGCGAAAACGTAGCCCGTATGAAATACGGAGGTCGTATACGTTGACAATAGGTCAAACCTCTGACTTATTAATGAGGAGCGCGCAATAAGACGTCCGCTTCTCCTCATGGGAAATCGTACGAGGGTTTTATGGGAAGACACAAGCCACAGCAGAGATGAAACATTCATTGTCGCTATGGCCACCTGAACCCTCATGCTCGGTAGGGTTTGCGTTGCCCGGGGCAGAGTGCCCCATGGCATGACCGGGCCGATTGCTCGGGGCGTCTTGGGCCCCCCGGAAAAAGGCACTTGCGGAGGCGATCAGATGGCTCGGGGCGACCAGGGCGCCGAAGGACGTGCGGCGGGCGGGAATGAAACCCGCGGAAAAATGCGTGCGTAACTGCGGCTGCGTTGATGCTCAAAGTAAGTTACTTATTCGTGGTATTTTTGTTGCTCAGTTTGTTGGAAATTTTGCGATGTAAATCTTCTGATCGTAATTCTGTATGCGCAAGAGTAGTTTTAGTTGTAATAATTTGTGTAATTTGGTGGCTCGCGGCATAAAAAAAAGTTAAGCAAAGTACAAACTCAAAAATTACGTAAAAACTTTAATTATCCGCATCGAGAGTAATATAAGTTTTCGCTCGCGTTGGATCTTTTAATTTCGTTAAAAAGTAACGCCGAGTAGAATTTATGTAACCAACTCATTGGCAGGAGCAGAAAATTAGAGGGTTGTGTGCATTAACTCCACGGAGACCTGGGGGAAAAAAAGCACAATAAACTTCTCAAAGACTCGCGAATATTATAAATATTCAGTAAAATAATCTCAGGTGTAATGCAGCTTTTAAAGACATTGTGTGCTCCTCGAGTAGGTGTATAGCTATGTGCTCTGGTAACGGCACGCTGGAATTAAGAAGGATCACGAAGAGGTGTAACGCGCTGGCGGGCGCTGGCGGGCGCTGGCGGGCGCTGGCAGCAGGCGCCGTGGAATGGGAGCACATACCCACCTACCCAGACATTACGAAGTGATGTGTGTTTAATTAGCTGCTGGTGCTGTTGTGCACTTTGCGCGGGCATTAAGCCCCGTGCTCGCATTCGCCAGCCTCGCACGCCGCCATCTTTAATGTTCTGCTTTTTAAAGGTAATCAAAGGCCTCGGTGCTTTAATTAGTCAGAGTTTACACGCGCCATTGTCTTCGTCAAGTTGAGCCAGCTCAGCGTCACCTCGATCGGCGTCGAGGTGTGGTGCCTCACTCTTTCAGGCATTTCCTTCCCAAGTAATTTATTGAATTCTGATATCAAATTAGATAAAAGATAAAAAAAAAATAATCACTTAGCAAACAGATATAAAAAATAAGCTTTATCACGGTTCCTTTTTGTTCACAAAGTCAAAACGAAAGTGTATTGCCTAACTATCAGTAAAAATTTGACAAAACGAACTAAAACTGGCACTAGATGGACGTTCGTATATCAAGAGAAATCGCCCGTTTATCCGACTACACGCTCTATACGATCCACCTGCTATTCAATAAGACATTACAATCTGCATCCCATCACCCCGTTGTGCACCACTCATGTAGGTACTACCTCCACAGCAGCGACACGCCATGTCATATTGTGTCCTGCTAGCCCACATTATGGATCATCGGCATTCCCATGACGACGTGTTTACATTAGCGTGCCCCATTCTCCCCAACCACATGAAATTCCCCCTTCCACCGAGAGGGGGCTCCCACGGCAGGGTCCTCGTTTAAAAGGTCCCCGCTAACAGCATGCTGTCGGGGGGGGGGGGGGGGGGGGGGGGACCGAGATGCCCACGTGGTGTCACGGCACCTCCATGGCACGTAGAGGGTGCAAAGCGGGCGACTTCAAATGCTTTTCAAGGAGTGTGTTTCTGCTCAAAGCTAGACATAGCTATCCGAGCCGACTCCTTCCTGGCCTCGCTTTGCTTCGGCTCTAATTTGATATTGAGAACGCCGGTTGGGTGGGTGGGAAAGTGGGTGCTAGAGTGTGTGTGTGTTTGTGCGCTAGCCTCGCATGCCTGTAAAGAACAAGGGCGGGGTGGTGGCCGTGAGAATGTTAACCTTGTTAGATGCAGTAAACTAGAAGGGATTATGAAATAATTATGTGGTACTTTCACACTTTTGCGCGCGCTCTCTGTTACAATGCTTAGGCGTGGGTACGTGCTACAGGCATAAGGCTGTGTGGATTAGCGCGTGCGGTGTTTCAATTAAATTACTTCGGTTACAGGTAAACAAAAATAGTTTTATAGCCTGGATCAAACGAATGAGAATGTAGTTGAAATGTAGTGTACTGGGGTGGTTTTTGCGAGCTGCTTGTTTAGGGGTGCACTGGTCGATGTCTGGTGGGTTATGTGGGATTTTTCGCGCCACGTAAGCGCTCGAGGAAATCTGCGGCCGAGCTCAATTTTGAATCCATTGCAAGTTTCAGGTTTCTAAGAGAAAAGAATTTAGATTTTATGCCGAAAAGCTTTTGATTCACCTTACGTCCGCAACACTTAGCCGACCCTTGGGTGTTCTACATGGCAGTGTGTGCTACAGCGGGTGGTGCCCCCCCCCACCCTTCTACCCACCCCCCTCTCCACCCAACGAGCTGCGACTTCTTATGGGCCGAAAGCAGCCATTCGGGATTCCACACAGGCCCGGGCCAGATGGCGCTCTCGCCTGCGTGCAACGGAGGTTAGGAAATGTGCAAGATTTGCTTCTTTTTATATATTATCTACTTGCGTCCCTCTTAAAAGTGTGCTCCTTCCTAAATTCTGTATTAATGTTGTCGGCAACAAAAACAAGTCGCAGGTTTTGCCAAAAATAAACTCCCGAAATGTCAAGACGAATAAATAACGCCGAATTCTAATTGCTATTGGTTCATGTTCATCCAGTTTGATGGCCGAAGAAAAGGAACATCCGCTTATTATACAAAAATGAGAGCTCATTTTCGAGCCGCATCTTCATGTCAATTTGTCACCAAATTGGAAGCTGGAAAGAGTTAGAAAGAGAGAGAGAGGTCGCAATTGAGATGATGGTAATTGTAATTGTGTTCCTGTTTCCATTCATTTGCACAAATGTATAGATGTACCTATAGAGACCTCTCTCTTTCTGAACGTTCAATGCCTCGAGATATGAACAAAACCCAGGAAAGAATGTTCACCGTCGCCGCCGTCGGTGCACCCTTTATTACACAACGGGCGTATTATTTGAAAAGAAGCAAAGTTCACAAAACAGCGATGTTTCTGCTTCTCGTGCCTTGCTTTCCCCCGGAATAGTAATCATCAATGGATGAGTGAACCAGATGCAATATCCTTATTTGCAGCAGGTTCCATAAAGGAATAAAGTACAACAGATGTATACAAATCTGCGAAGACCCACTTCGTAGCTCTTAGACGCTAAGACGCATGACAGAGTTCGAACGAAAAGCCTGCCATTGAAATTTTGCGGAAAGGGAATTTAAAATACTTAACTGCGACAATTATTGCGATAATAACCGAAAATATCTTCACTTTGTCGGAAGAACAATGCTTCAAAAGAACGAACTCCCCGTGCAATGTCTAGCCCGGTGGAATACAATGCGAGGTGGACCCAAAACGTCCCAATTACACCCGAAGCAAGAGGCGAGGGGGGCACTCTGCCCTCTACGTTTCCACCGCATGACAGCATAGCATAAAATAATTTCCCCGACCCGCATGTCACGCAAGGATGTAGCGAGGCTGTCGAGGGAATATCATCATCCCTCCAGAGTTATCCTCAAGGATGTTTTATGCTTGTCGTCCTGTTTGCTTCTCACAAGTAGGCTTCCCACCTAGCCGAGCCCAACGGTAACAGTAACAATACGTCTTTCTCTCTACGCGCGTGTCTCGTGGATGTTTTACCTGCGTACATAATGCATGCGTCGGGGGGACGCCTCATGCGTGCGTCAGCGAGATGCTTACTCGAGGTGCGGCCACTTCCTGGGAGCGAGCTGTCGCAGCTGTGCTCGGATGTACCATCTGCAATTTGAGCAATGAGAGTCATAAGCATGACTGCACTTGCTGTCAAGGGGCGCCTTCTTGGGGCGCTGCTCTAGCCAACGGCAGACAATAAAGATGCTTGCTTCACTTCTGATTACAATTAGTAATGCATAAATACAATATGGCTCGCTCTTTTCCCATGGGGTCATACTGCACCGTCATTAATTGTCAGTTTACAATAACAAACGACTCTGTCACATGGAAAACCATGCGGATTTTGAATAGCTAACTAAATCTAATCTTCTGCCCGGTAGATGTAAATGGACATTGAAATGAACGATTGCTGGCCTAAACGTGGCGTTGTGTTGGTGCAATGCGTTGGTAGTGGAATCACGACTGATGGCTGCGAGACGATGTTTGCCAGTTTTGTTCAATGCCATGGTTCGTGATAATCCGAGCGGCGCCGGGGTTGAGTGAATCAATCAGTCATCAATCATCGATCACCGATCAATCAATCAACTTGCTTCCATAACAATTACTGTGCAGTGAAACAGCAAGTTGTGGCGAGAAAAAGAAAGTTGAAATTCAGCAGGTTTACTGGCCGCATGCGTTACTAATATACGGTCCATCAATTACAGGCCATTCAGGTCTGCGATGATCTTGGATAGGTAAACCAGCGCTGCATGCACACACTGGAATAGAATCGAAGAGCATCGCTCAGCAAGAATTTCCCGGGCAATTTTCCGGAGAGAAAAAACAACGGGCGGCGTGTTATGCAAGCCACGCTCTTTTCGCGATACATCTGGGACTGATCAAATAAAACCTCGACAGCGTTCCATGTCCCCACGATCACTTTCGCCACTAAATTATTCACATCTGTATTGCTTAATAAAAGTCAAGTGTCCAATATGCTCCGCATAAAGAGATACTTTAGATTATTGATAAGGCAACATATAAAACCGTGGTTTTATTGCCTGCAGTTCTAGCAAATATTCATAAATCAATGGAGCCATTTTGCCAACATCATTTCGAGAATCGAAACTATGCGCTTTGCCCAAATGAAAAGCGATGCCAAAAACAAACGAGTGGCTGCACACATTTCTTTGGCTTTTACCAAACATTTTGACGATCGTTATAATTATTACTCCGAACAACACGATTTTATTTCCACGAAACAGACCTTTGGCTCTGCCGACATCAAGTACACGCCAGTCATACCTGTTTACGCAAACAGCTGTTACAATACATGTAAACACGACGCTAATTGCCACATTTTGACCCATTTCCAAGCCACCCTAGAGCCTCCAACGTCCCGCATTCGTATAGTTTCGCAGAACAAGTGAAACCCGTCGGCGGACAGGGCCAACTCCCCTTCCGGCGAACTTTGGCAAGCGAAAGCCGAGCGTGTTGTGCCGGTGCGAGCTCGCGGGTACGGAAGGGATTCACCAACTCAGATATACATGTCACGTGATACGCGTGGGGCACTGCTAACTGTTATTTATCGCCATGTAATAGCTCATCTCACAGGGTACGTATTATAGCGTGGAGTCTGTTCAAGGGAGCTACCAATAGTACCCCATATGCTGGTGATGCCCTCACTTCATAACTTTAATACGTCAATAGCATATGAAATGGGGAAGTCAATCGAGCCCGGTGAAGGTAGATAAAAAAAAATGTTTTCATCTTCTTTAGAAGTCGTAGTTTCTATCGAGGGTCAACGTCACTTGAAATCATGCCCTTTGATAAGAACTGACGCCCAGCAAAAGGGATTATCCCGCTGGAAAGTCTATTTCCCAATCAATCAGCAGCCGCTTTTAAGTACCTTTCGCCGGGTAATTTCTCGATAATTGGTCGACTAATTAACTTACCCGTGATACGAGCCGTGCCGAATTGTATAACGCGGCAGGCTGACTTTGTCATTTGCGTGATTGGCCGCATTATTTCTGGCTTGATTGCATTGGCGGACAGAGCTGTGTGGCATTTTGCGTGGAAATCTGATACGTTTCACAAACAGTGTCCCACTCACGTTAATTATCTGGGACGCGGTGACAACTCGGCCAGCTATTATTTCATATTCGCTCCAATGTTTGATGGTAAAATAAATATTTTTTCCGAAGAATTTTTTTTGTTGTTGGTTTATTTGTTTAATTAATTAGTATTTCCATTGTGCACCGGGCAGTGTGGAACGTTCGAAAATGTGAGATAATTATTTTGACAAACATTAGAAATGAACGACACCCAATGGATGCAGTTTCACAAATATATCACAAGAAACGCGTTATGGTCAGTTGGTGAATGCACAATCCTAGCAAAAATACGCCAACCAATGCAATATCAATCGCTTGCCTTCTTCCCAGTCATCGGCTTCTTCTGGAAGAGCATACCAGAACACAAATGGATTTTCTTCGTTGGAAATACACATGGGTTGCAGAATTCAATCCATGAAATTTTTGCAGTTCATCGTATTTTCAAGCAGAAGTTCCCACTATTACGTCACTTAAACTGACTTGACACATCATTAAGTTCCCCTTATTCATGCCACACGTGGCCAGAAAATATAACGGTGCATTTACACCTACGCGCTGCATTCAGGGAGAATTGTTCGGGAAGAAAAGTTCTCGGCGAGGTAATATCTAGTATTACCACCAACCCGGGCTAGATTTCAAGCGAAATCGGTTCCAGATCGGGCCAAGGGTGGACTCCGTGGGGAAATCATATGTGAGAAATATTCTTGCTCCTTACTTAAGGGCTGCTTACCCCTCCAGACTCGTATATTGCTTAGAGGGTGCCCGCCAAGGTTACAATCGAGCGGTAATGAATAACTTTCCATTGCACTGCCCCCTGTTTTGTACCAAGCTTTGAACTTGAGCTAAAGAAAGTACAAGACTGTAAACGCCACTCGCTGCTCGCTCTAGTGCCACAAAATTTCGTCAAACCGCTTGCATGTCTCTTCTGCCGTTCACTTCGTTTTTCATATTTTTTATTAAATGCTTTTAACTTTATGGCTTGGAAGTGCGCAAGTTGACGATGGACGGGGTGGAAATGTGATGATACATTTTCACCAAAGTGCAGTGCTTTAAAAGAGCCGTCGATATCGGTTCCAATAAAGAATGCCAAAGAAGCTACGCGGCCTGTCGCAGTCTCACGTATACAAAATGTAGTACACCGTTCACATCAGCTCACTTTATACTAACACGTGGTCCGAAGTGGAAGAAGCAGACCACGGCTGCTACCCACAAACTCGGCGAGCGAATTTCAAGATTGCCATTCCACTCTAAACCGATTATAAACGATTATAAAAGAACAGCACTTGATAAATTCGAGACAATTAATAGAGCATACCGAACTTAATGCACGTGTATTACCCTGCCAGAGAATAATTACTCTACTTGATCACAACACATGTAAATTATTGTGCGTGAGGTGGGGTGCGTCGCCCAAAATGGGTGGTGGGGGGGGGACGCGCTATAGCAAAAGAGCGATCGAAATCTGTCGGTGTCAGAGAACTTTGGCAGAAAAAGACGAGGGGACTAAATCCGTAACTCCGTAACTCCGTAACTAAATTCGTTACAGCTTATGGTCATCAAATAGAGAACGGGTTAACTAGCGAACTGATTCTTTGCAACTCGCTCTGTCCAAACAACCGCCTCCATGAGGAATGCATTGAGGATCAAAACATGCGCACCCTGGTAATTAGTTTACTGGGTGAAACCAAACTTTGTTAATGCGAATTCATTTCGAAAAACACTTCAAAGTTCGCATATCTAAAAAAAACACGTCTTCGGCGAACGTGTTTTTGTGGTCGATGAAAAACATCTCTGAAAGGTCTGGTCGTCTTAATATTTTTCGACTATCGCTAGCAGCGGCCTCCGTAAGTCTTGGCTAAGACTCTTACTGAGACAAGACCTATTTAGCGGCGATAGTCTAATATTCTGCTACCCCGCCAACACCTAAGACTCCCTTGTTCTTGCGATGAAGATACACAAACCAAGGAAGTGAACAGGGATGGATCATGATTAATGCTCCAGGAAGATTATAAACCAATGGACATGCAAAATCAATTCATTGTTCTAGCAGATATAAAAACGCATGCGATACATTACTTTCAACGTGCGATTGAGTTTTGACATTGTTAATTTCATTGGAATGGGATCCCTTTCATGTGTTTATATTGTGGCTTTCACTTTCATTAGATTTTTCCTGATAATTTTGTAAAAATGTTGGGCTGAGGCCAAACATAGCCCATACACTTGTCCATGTGTGCGTGCCCACGCGTATGTGTGTGTGTGCATGTGTGTTCTTTGCAATGATCAACAACTGTTTGAAAATGGGGTGGGAGTGCATGATATGTATTTGCATTGTTTCCATAAAAACGCCCTTCGGGAGAGCAAACTTCAAACATGATATTACCCGAGCATTGAAACAAATACTGGCCGCCCGCCACGTGAGATTGGAAATTTCGCTGGCAAAATGTGGAGAAATCTCATTGTGATAGAAATGACTCGAAACAGGCTGATAAACCTACCCTCCTGTTATTAAAATAGCGGTAAGATAAGATTGTAAATTTTGACTCAATCTTGAGGTTGCGTCCCTTTTGTTGCCAAACTGTATGGATATCATTCTCAGCTATCATAAATGGCGCCATTTAAAACGGACAAATGCAGGATCACAGCTGAGCATATTCGAATGCCTCCTGGAACTGAGTCTATAGGGATAGTCCCTTTTTACACAATTTCGACCAACTGATAAGAAATAAGTAATAATTTAAAGCATTAAACATTTAAAATGTGAAGGTTCCTAGTGACAGCTTGCAACCTAGCAGCAAACCAAACAACTACAGCTGTTAGTTATGTTTGCAAGTCTGTATTGGCTGGCACCAGTTCGTACGAACATGAAATAACTATAAGAAAGATTAAAAAACAATTTTGATTACTAACATATCAGTAAATAGACAAATAATCACTAAAAAACGATGAAACACTATTTTGCTACGCTATCAAATGAAAGCAACAGCAAAATATATGCTTAAAGTTGTAATTTGTCAAAATCTTTTTTTTTGCTGATTGGCAAAAAAATTTACCTTCTTAAAAATGTTAGTACCTATATGTGTTTTTGGCAGTGATCGAGCATCTTTTGCAATGGGTCTCACGGGAAGTACGCCAGTACACGCATTTAGTACGCTAGGTACGGAGCTGCATCACAAGGTCCTGTAAATTAATTGTTGACGAGTCCATAACCTTTTAATCTTCGAGTATAAGCCCTGTGATTATGGACAAATAAATATACAATAAAATACAATACAATATAATACAATACAATTATCAAAACGAGTGAAAAACAAAAAAAGTTCCTAGGAAAATTGTAGACTCTTACTAATTTTAAAATCCCTTACTGTTGTTAATCCAAAAAAATAATATCTATCTCTTCCCGAACGAGAGAACGATTTCTTTAAATCTAAGTTAGCATTCATTTCGACAGTGTTGCAAAGATCGTTCTCGGACCACTAAATTTTCCAACTTTTCGTAACAGGTACAAGTTACGAAACGCTGGGAAATTTAGTTGTTCTTCACTTAGCATTCAAACCCAAGTTTGAAAAGTGTTTGTCAAAACTAGTGCTAAGGTTAGATAAAGTGGATACGAGTCTAAAAACCATAATAATCATTTCTGGAGTTGTAAAAACAAATACAAAAATGCTTTGAGTGTTTGGGTATGACTAGTTCTTTCCACATAATATCTTCAAAAATACAATTTCAGTGCTTTAAATATTTTTTACCAGCCAAATGGAAAGTGTAAATAATTCAATAGGCCACAAAACTTTCACTTGCAACAAGAAATTATTTACTAAGGTACTTGCAGTCTTTAAGCCAGCAAATTGTGACCAAAGTTCAACTCTGTCTTGCGCTTCAATAACCGTCAAGAGAACAAAACCACTGACCCATGTCTGCAATTGAAAATCTGATATCGCACGGTTCAATTTCGATTTATCAAGCGATCCGTTTTTTTGCCAAGACGTCGTAAGGCGACCGCTCGACGCGCGGTCAGTGACGCGACAGAGTCCAGCCAAAAAAAAACAGGTCGAAGACATTGTGTTTGGCCGGAGATTAGGGAGGCGGAGGCGTTGGGGGTGTGCAGAGCTGCTAGGAGGGGTGGTATCTATAAGTCATCGCAGGGGTCGTAGATCGACACCTGGCGTAGACAGAAGCTCTCTGACATGTTCATCCGAGTACCACCCACCCCTTCACAATCCAAACCCCCACGGGTCCTGCTCACAGGGCCTCCTGATTTAGTCTACAAATTACTATTTGTCTGCTTAAGGTAATCACGTTTTAAGCCCAGATCTACTCGACAGTGAAGATAAATGGCGACACTTAGTTTGAATGCACGGCGTAACGCTGCAACGCTGCAAACTGAACGCTGAACGCTGCAAACGTGCGACAAAGATTCTATATTAAAAGATATTTCTGTCTGCACTTTAGCATTGATTCGTTTGCAATTCGATTGGGAAACAGCAAAATGAACCGAGTTTATTCTAAGAAGTGACCCGAGCGAGAGCTGGGTACGCTCTAGAGGCACAAAGTGGTGCTTCAATCTTGTGAAGATATGAAATAAAGTTATTTGATTCTACTCCAGTTACGAACATCGGAGATTTTCAGTTACAAAGGAATTATTTTCTCATTTTCTTCAAAACTAGCGTGTGTTTATGATGATATGAATTTAATATTATGTCGAATTTCACAAACAAAATTATTTTTATATAATTGCCCATGAGGAAAAATATTGAAAATCCCTGCGATACAACATGTATAGGTAGGTACATATCACATGGGTGGAGCAGAGTGATCCGTCGCAAAATATTTGTTTAAATGTTAGGTAAAATCAATCACTCTTTTCAATTTTAAAAACAAACAGAACGTGGTGCACGCGGTGGAAAGACTCGATCGAATTGAATTGATTTGATTTGCGTGGCCACCGCCGCCTCCTCGCCGCCACCACCGCCACCGCTACGAACTGATTGGAAAACAAAACCGTGCGATTATTCCCCGTCATTTTCTCCCGATTGTGTTTTCTGCATTAATGAAAACATGCAACAACCGCCGCCACCGACGCCGCCGATCCAGGATTTCCAGGCCGCCTCCTGTTTATATTTGCACCCACCGTCCGCTCTCTTTGTTGTCCGCTCCAGATCAAGGCTAGAGAGATCCACTCGCGTATAAACGAGTATGAATTTCCAATTCAAACCCATGCATATTATTACTTCATTGCTCAGTGTATAAAGGCGCTAAAACAAGGGCTGACAAGCACACCGTGGAATTCATCATTCAATAATTCAATCAATCAATAAATATTTTAATTTCTATCAAATAATTAGATTTATTGATTATTTACTTTATCAGGTACCTGCTTGTTACCTTTTCGTTTATTTTGGGGAAATTTCCGTTTTCCTGGCTTTATTATTCATGGCTTAGCTTCACAAGCTGGACTTCTCTTCTAATGCCAGTCAATGTTCTGAGTGAACCAAAAAAAAATCGTGATCCACAAGTATCATGTCTTATCTCGGACATCAAAAACAACAAGAACCAACAAATGATATTATTTGCAGAAAAAGCAAGCAAAGAAAACCGTGCTGGGAAACTAAGCAAACAATAAACATCTTTCATAATTTTCAGAACCAAATGTACTCCTACATCAACAGAACCACCGACTAGAAGAGATCCGCATGTTCATGATCCTGTCAGAAATCAATACAGAACCTCTCTGAGCGACACCACACAAAGCAAGTCGAGTTGTATGAACAAGAAAGCGTGTCCAAGAGAGACACAACCTGCGACCCGACCTCAAGCTCTGGCCATTATACTGTTGTAGCGGTGAGGGTATTAGATCTGGCACCGTTTAAACTTTGTGCGCCGTGGCTTAACACCCGAAGCGCCCTCCGAAGCAACGCTGGACCGCTTGACCCCCCCTACCCCAAATCACCACCCCTACAAGCCACGACTAAGTACGTGGTGCAAGGCTGCTTCTGTTAATTGACAAGACACCAGCGGGTTTTCCTTGGATCGAGAGGAAAACTGCGTGCACATAGTTACAGGCCAGAGAGTTTGAAGTAATATTATCAAGACTGAGGTCAGCAATGGAAAGATTTTTAGAAGTATCTGCATGAAAAAACTATAGTACCTACATTCTGATTAAATTTTGCCTAGAATTTTTCTCATGTCAAATAAAGCGAATTTGTTTATTTATTTTAGTTCAAATTGACATGGCATTTTTCACTGGCGGCTTCCAACTCGATTTCAATGTAATTTGATTACAATTTCAAAATTTATTCAACCGGACAGTAGATACAATAGTTACTCAGTTAATCGAACTCCGAACGAACCCAGCCAAGTTTAAAAATAAGTTCCAGGGATAAAGATTTGTTGTCTAAGGCTTAAACTACATACGGCTTGAGTTAAATCTGCTGGCATCTCCATCATGCCCGTCCTATCGCGAGGTCCCTACAGTCTCCAGTTATCCTACAGGATATGATAATGCATTGTGTATTCGTTCCCAAGGCACCCTGTCCAATTCCTCAACTCTCTGCTGCTCATGTTTGTTGCTTTTTTTAATCGAAGCATACGAGCATCGTGCCTTTAGCCCGAGGTTTGCTCTGGCATTGCCGACGCAGGCTTCCCGGCTGATTCCCGACAGGATTAATACCTGCATAGACCGACCGACATGTCTCCAGAAGCTTTCAGCGAAATTGGCTCACGTTGAATGAAACAAAACCCAGTTCGTTCCGTTCCGACCCATTCCCCTCCCCTTCTGACTCCCAAGCCATACATGCCACAATCTCACACATCAGCTGAAACTCACACCGAGCTACAGCTTTTTTGATCGCAGAAATTGCACCTATCAGTCAGCCAACACCAAAAACTAGGACAAACAAGCTCATTTCCTCTCAAAATTTGCGCTTATTTTTAGAATTAATTATTTGCCTTTTGCAGCTAGGTTTTAGACAGTTGAACTCCGAGTTACTGGGTTATTTACGCTGGCCCATTCACTTCAAAGACGTCAGTACTGAAAACAAAAGGCAAGACACCTAGCAGCATCAAGTTTACTTTGCAAGTACACAATTACCATCACAAGGTAGCTATTTGAGCGTTGTCGATGTTTCTTTAGGTTGGCAGCTGAAAACCTAAACTGGTTCGTTTCCCGTCTGCACGCTAGCACCTCAATCATACCAGACGATTTGAACGGGAGGGAAAAGTTAAGAATGCATTTCCCAGCAAGGTGGTTGAAAAATGTAGCATGAAATACCCCAAATAAACTTATGCCTATTTTACACGGATCAAGACCTTGATCAATTTCTTGAGCTCAATTACACACATCAAGGAATTGTCTCGTGTAAACGGGTAAAGTTAAGCGAAAAAATCTTGATCAATACAATTGATCTTAATTAATTCTTTATTAGAACAAATCATATCTTTCGTTCAATCTTGAATGAAACGAACCAATCAGAGGCTACCTGCGCGAACTTACAACCCACTTCAACTTCTTTCACTTGAAAAGTGACTCTTTTCTCGAAATTGCAAAAATTGCTTAAACACGGATGGAAATGGGTTTAATATTTATAATCTTTGTGAGATTGACCGGAGGCAATATCTTATGGCGATTCACTTGGGTTTTAATGGAGAAATCAAAAATTGGTTCACAGGATGATGTTTTGTAACTTTCTAAACGGGATCACAGTAATTAATTTGTCAAAACATTTGTCTCGGTGTCAGTCTCTCGGTATCTGTCTGTTCTGTTTTTTGTAAGATTACTGGGTATTAACAAGTATTTAATCAATTTTATGATAAACCTGCAAACAGTTTCCACAACGCAGTGATCTGTTGGTCAACTCTTTGAAGGTCAGACCTTGAGCTCAAGACTTGATCAAGGAATTTCAAGGTAAACTAGCTTTAGAGTGATATATTTTGTTCAAAAATTTAAATTATTTTCAAGATTAAACATCTCTCTATCGAAGTAGTGAGTCAACAAAATATCTAGCGAGGTACGATCAGCATTGATGAAATGACAGATCATCAAGCCACCTTTCGAAGCAAGCATTCATCATCCTTGGATCCATCCTTCATCATTGAGAAGGTGCAAGAAATTAGCAAACTTTTCCATTAATACCATCAGCAGCTTGACGTAATGACGTGTCAGTTTTATCTGGTGACCCAAACGCAGTCGGATAGCATAGGTACATCTTAAACTGAAGAGAATATTTCATATGTGTTTTTGTGATAAAATAAATACAAAAAACAACTTAAAAAAACAACCCTACAGATGAATGTTTCTATCAAATTCGATCAAAATTGCAGCAAATATAAAATAAACCTGATGCAGATACTCTAACCGACCATCTAGACCATGGAACCAAGCGTTCCAGCCTTCTATTTGGGTCCATATCCCCCGAAACCCCCTTTTAAATTTCTTACCCCCGTCGTAACAGCCCTATTTTGGGTCCAGAACGGACAATCATACGGCCTTGGCTGGACAACGCCGCCGATGCCCGGCGCGCGACTGGCAGATGTTCGCTGCCCCGCTGGGCGCCAACTGTGAAGTCAGCCCCCCGAGCGATACGCCATTAGCAAGATGTCACTACCAACAACCAATCAGCATGATGCAGATGACGTCCTCGAACAAAGCTCCATTGTGCTGGCACCACAATCACCGTTCGTGGTGCTGAATCATGCCGATGAAATACGACCCTCAGTACGCTACTACTTAGCGTAAGTAAATCAGCAATCACCTGCACGGCCAGATATGTTTCTCCTGAGACAAAGGATTCAGTTGTTCAGGCGTAGTACGTGGCTTGTCGATGTTTTTAAATCCTGACACATCAGAGCATGAATAGAGAGTGACTCTAAAAAGGAAGATAGGAAAATGAGAAATGAAAAAGGATGTACTGTGTGTTATTTTTTCATCCTCGTGACACCACCGTTGTGGAATTTGTATAATAATCATCATTCGGAGGGAATTTTCGGGTAGACGCGACGAAAATCACGTTAATAAGACGGAGTAATTTCCTTCCTCGGATGATGTCAGCCGGCTACCCTACTTCGCTTGGAAAGAATAGCCTCTTTTCATTAGACAACTCAATTTGCTTTAATTAAAACACTACATTATTTTTCTCGCTGAGAAAAGGTTCTTCCCTGGCAACAAATTGAACGTAGGTAGGTGGAGAAGACGGCGCAATTTCACGAGCATCCGCATGCACGGCCAGGTGTTTAACGAGTAGTGTAGTCTACGTGCATGTAGATAACACAGTTTATGTAGTTTGGCTCAAAATAACCTAACACGGTGGCTGTTGAACGAAGCCACAATGGCAACGAATGCCACAATGGTCACACTCTTTCCGTATTCGACTTCGGAAATGTAAAAATATTCGTGTTTAACGACAATGTTTTTGCAGCTGGAAAATGTTTTCCGTGCATTAGAGGGTAACATAAAAGCCACACATTTTCAGAATTCTTTCGCTCCATCTCGTCGCCGCTGCATTTGAATGAATAACACCAATTTGCCTCCTATTAGCCTGGCTATGTGGCGACTGCGAGCGAGCTAAAGGTTCCAGAGAGAAAACGTCCTTTTTAACGATTGTTTAAAATGCATTGGAAAATAATTGACATTACGGCTGAGAGACTGATATGAATTTAAAGTCTCCTTTAGATCATTATCAAGTTTTTCTTCAGCGCTCTTTATTCAATTAGGGACGGCGAGAGAAAATGTATTACAAGCGACGCAATTACACCCGGTCCCGTAGATAACCGTGTCTTATTATCCGTTTGAAAAACATCCACCCCTTTTGGTCACAGGTAACAAACAATCTCGCGTTTCGCGGGGATTGCAAGTGTTTACCGCAATTTGCGATCCTGCTTCGTCCTGGAATGCTTGGTGGTCGCTGATTGGCTTATCAGAGGCGCGAGCGAAATAGGATGGGAGTTTCAGTCATAGTGGAGGTGCAGAGTTTTGCTCCGCTGGTTAGCGTCTAGAAGTTGTGAGCACCATGCCATTTATTTGGTGCAACTTCATAAAGCAGTGATCTTGCAGATCTCTGAAGTTGATCATGTTGCAGACCGATCTTATCGCAGTGCAGTATCACAGTTTTTGCAAGCTTGGAAACAGTTTTAAACAATTTTTTTACTACCAAATTACTGTACCGAATTTGGTATAAGCTTTTTCCTTCGTCAAAGATACTTGAAATTAAGTCTGTTAACATAGTCAATTGTTAAAACTTAAAAATGAAATAACTGTTATGAGAATCTTCCATAGATTTGAGCATCCTAGACTAAATAATTAATTTCATAGCAAGCAATAATCCAACGAGCGTCCGGCTGACCGCGGCGCCGGCCAGGCCAGTGTATTCGACACCACTCTTCCCCAAATCGTTTTGATTGCCCACTCGTTCTCGTTTTCACTAGCGCTCGTCCATCCTGATTATGGCCAGCCAGCGTGCAATTGGCGCGCACATTTCCAGCCAGCTCAGAGATACGCGAGCGATGCACGATTAAATATGGTCGCCTATAAAGCTCAGACATCTTGACATCTGTTCGTGAGAAATAGTTGGTAAGAAGGCAGTGGCAGCAGCACCGAACGGGGGCCGCCGATAATGGCGGTCATTGCTCACGCGTACCTGTTCCATTATTCAGTTGGAGCGCGCACACAGGCACACTCACCGGCGAGAGAGGGAACTATTTAGCTACTTTTCCTGGGCACACGGCTTCCCTGTTTCTCTCGTGATGACCATTACTCGTTGGCCACTTGAGATGAAATTGCTAGGAAAGCGTTAAGAAAGTAGAAGTCTGGCATCGACGCGGCGGCCATGTTTCCAATGCAATTCGACATTTGCTCGGCCATTTCATTGTATATGCATTACCTACCAATTCGCTCATTCGGTGAAATAGTGAACATGCTTCTTGCTTTCATTGCTCTAAAAAAAAACAGCTTCCTCAATGTATAGTTCGAAGAAAAGCAAAGAATATTAAGATACCGCAAAGTTTACTATGTAATCAACCGTGTTATCGTTGAGTGTGCAGGTTCTAGGTAGAGGCAGAACGTTAATGTTAAACTTTCTGCGTGAAAGATGGCCGCCAAATTACAACTTTACCGACATAAATGCAGAGTACCGGAACACGCCGTTAAGTGGAGCCACTGTCGTATGAAATTTAATTTCGATATTTCTCGTAGGTTTTGAAGGTTATTACTCGCTTTTGAGACGACTTTTCATGCCCAAAAGATCTCCATCAATTTTTACCTCAACGATTTATATATACGTAACGATATTCAAAACCTTCAAAACCTACGAGAAATATCGAAATTAAATTTCATACGACAGTGACTCCACTTAACGGCGTGTTCCGGTACTCTGCATTTTTGTCGGTAAAGTAGTGATTTGGCGGCCATCTTTCGCGCAGAAAGTTTAACATTAACGTTCTGCCTCTACCTATAATAACCTGCACACTCAACGGTGTTATTTTCTGTCAAACAATAGAAGATCAGTATGTTCCCAAAATGTGTTTTTTTTTTTTTTTTTTTTTTAATTCCACATCCCCGAAATGTGTTTGTACCACCATTATCAAGTCTTTACTGAGAGAGCACCGCGTTTAAACCTCAAGAAACACTTTTAAAACGCCTCTCCTCGGTGCATGAGCACTTTGATTTGCCGATGCACAAAGCGATATTCTATAAGGTTATTGGCTTGTGAGACGAGACGAGACGAGACGAGACGAAACGTGGTTCTTCTCGCAAGGAGAATCGACAAACGGCAAGATATAGTGCGCTGATATTTGACGATTGCCCACCGAGCTGAGCGCTGCCTCGTTTCATGCTCGGCGACGGGAGATAGGGAAACTATCCGTGGAAACTCACTGGGACACTCGCCGGGAAACTCGCCGGGAAACTCTCGACAGCGCATCATGTCGCGTCATTGCACGGGGTCTCTAGTCGAGCGGTGCCCGATTTCACAGCTAACTGTTTATCGAAAATCATCGGGTGAAACGTCAAGATATGAGTGGCGGTTGTTCTAGCTGAGATCCTGTTAGAAACTAGTCGTGTTAGACTGTGTCTTTTTTTTTTAAGAAACGGCAGAGCTTTTTGGCGTTGTCTTAAGCGTTGGTCATCGACAGCCAAGTCGGTGATGAATAATTTTTTTAAAGCATCTTACAATCCGCGATGTCAAGGTCGACCCCCTAACACCCAAAAATCAAGTTTTACTTAAACTCTAAATTTTACTTGTTGTTGAAACTGTACAATGAATGAAAATATTAAATCAAATCACGCCTGCGTGCCTTGTAATTGTCTCCAAGATAATTAGTGGGATGTAACGACGCACTGTTTTGACAACGGGCCATATGGCGTTGGATGGCGTCGGTGAATAAGTGGATTTTGATGAAGCTAACCTAGTTTAGAAGGGAGAAGGTGAAACCCGGTGCCAGTACGTAACCTACCGACGAAGAGCACCAAGGTAACCACCGGTTAAACGTCCCTTCCGAGGTACGGGGTAAAAACCAGAAAATAATGAGAATTGGTCTTCTGTGTCATAATACATTCGATTCTAGGAAGACTATAAGCCCCGCGTTCATTTTTCAACATCACTTTTATCCCCAAGTTTAAATACACATTTAACAAGTACACCTAATTAGCTTAAGAGACACTTCAAAGAAGACACCGCTCGAAAGCAGTCACATCTTGGATTAAAACAACCCCCTAGCAAGACAATTAATATTACCACAATAATCAATACTAATATTTTAGCCGAGATTACGTTGTAATAAACTAGAATATCATTATGAGAACGCCTCGTGGTTAATCCATGTAATCATTGGGTGACGCACAATTTCTGTCGCACTTTGATGGGTATATGCGTTAGACCAACGCAGTAGACGAGAACCTGCCCCAATCCTGTGCCACGACCAGGACGAAGCTTATTCTCAAGTTGAGCGGCCAGTATAATGCGGCAGGCTAAGAGTGATGCGCCTGGTCTCTGCAGATTAGCACCGAGGTAATTTATCAGCTGAATGGAATAGTTTGGTGCCACCATCACTGTGTTTAAGGATTATCGTGTACACTGTTTAAGACCTGTGATTAGAGCCGGGACATGTCCGAGACACCGGCCCAAACTCGAGGGTAACACGAGCAACAAACTACAGCGCTAACCCACGGCTAGGAGGTTGGTTACCTGCCATTGCTGGCCTCGGTCGACGCGTTTCGAAACATCCTTTAAATAACTTACTTTTCTGAGAGCATTTCCGCTCATCTGCATGATTAAACAAAACATCTGATGGATTATTTATTTATGCGTTCTTGTATACACCCGTCTGAGTGTAAGACGTAAAAAAAAGGAGTGGCACCTATTTAATAAAATATATTTGTTTTAATATTCTAGCTGAGAACATGTAAAGTTAGCTACCTAGCCATACGATTCTGCAGTTTTCCATTAGTATCACAATTATAAAAAGTATTTTGGAAATAAAAATGCGTTTTATAATTTCGCGTTCCGTGATGTTCTCTGATACGACACACTGTACCACTTCACGAGGTTTTCAATTTTGAAATTCGTGCAGAGCGCAGACCAAACTCCATTTTCAAAAACGTTTCCCGAGGCTCTTTGACAATACGCGCGGTCCTGCAAAAATATCTTGGAGCTTTCTGAAATGAAAATCTGGTTTCTTGGGTAACCCAAGACCAAAAATAACGTCACACGAGAATTATACTCGTTGCTTCATGAACTGAATAACGCGCCCTTTGTAAATGAAACAGTGAATGCAAACACAGGGTTAATCTGGTTGAATCTTAGAAGACATAAGACAATCGTAAGCCGGTCTAAGCCTTCGCCGATTGGCTTATCACAGAGTCTAGTAGGGGTGAATACGACAGGGGTAGCAAATGCACCTTGCGCCGGTGAAAGGAGGGTGCCGTAATGGGCCCTAAGGGCACATCCTGGCACGACGGAAGATGCCTAACTTCCCTTGATGCGTTATTTTAGGGCGAAAGAAGAAAAAACTGGTAGAAGAACATAGAAATGTCTTGCATGCACGCATGTTTGGGGAACTTTGACGGTCGGTCTGCTTTGAGAAAATTAACTGAGTATGTTTTTCAAGTCAACGAGTCTTATCTATTATCATTGCGCTATCGGTAAAAATGATATAACATGGTAGTAAGTAGGTACGTGACTGGTGCTCACTCGCAGTAAGACTTCGTAGCGGATTTAAAACCAATTACTTTGCGGCTCTAACGTACGTATGCTCTCCGCCAGACGTAAATCGCGTAGGAAAACATGACACATTTCTTTCAAATCTTCCACTACGATAACGCGTTTCTTTGTCGCAACCCAGCGCACCCCGTGGGGTGTTGAGAGGAGGGGGAGGCACTGTTTCACGTGTGGAGAGGCGCGCTGCTTGCGTTGACGTGCCCAAGTTCCAGCCGTCCCAAATCCCCCACCCACCTACAACCCGTCCCAAGACGATCCGGGCGAGGATCAGGAGGCGATTCCAAGAGAACGAACCCAGATCCATCCGCCGAGCGCCGGCCTGCTTTCCCTACTCACGATGAAGCAACACACGTTGAAGCAACGCGACTTAGCCGGCGAATAGTCTCCACGTCCTGGTCTTGGACGTCCGACGTCCGTCCGTCGTACTGTCTGTCAAAGCCTAACCAGTCGGAAAGCTCAGATAACTAAGACCGGACCTCTAGATGATAGTTCGTCAATCTATCACTAGATGGAGCGCGGCTTGGCGTTAAATATCTGCTGCTAGGCACTGACTGGTTCATTAATCATCGACATTGTCGCTGGATCGCTGGCTTGAGATGGCCGAACTTTGTTCCACCAACACCTGGTGGCTCCCGCCCGCCCGCACCTCACTAAACGAGACAACGCAGACAACTTGATCTTAACGTACCATGAATCTTCTCTATAAACTGTATGTTGTCAATCACACTGGTCCTGTTGCCGTCACGGAGGAACTGCGCAAGTTATGGCCTAGTTTTTTTTTTTTGCTCCTGGGTTGTGTCCTCGGTCGCTAGGAGAGATTACCGTATGCACCAAGCAGGCGAGAACAAAGCTTTGCAACAGCCAGTGGACAGGAGCTATTGGCTGACAATTGCAAATCTGGGGCGAAGAGCTAGATTACTGTTAACCCACCCTTGATAAAAACGCGTTAGGAACGAGATCTCCTGCTAATCCAACTTTCCAAGGTAAAATCGTTTTCTAAAGTCTGCTACTAATGTGTGGCTAGGTTTTCTATGATTTACAATATAATAATGCAACTCGATTTCCATAGAACGGGCCTCTAGCCTGGGTCGGTGGGATGATAATCATGGCTAATGGGTGATATGGCCATAAAAAATCTGGTTATACTGAAAATCCAATAAAGAAACTACGCTCTTGCAACAAATTAGCCGGCAAAATTAAGGCGGGGACCACTTTCGATTGTATTTTATTTTATGTTCATAAATAACTTGCGGTTTATCGTACTTTGAAAATGGTCAAATTTTCTACGTTGGTTTACGAAAAACCCGCGTTATTAACAGACACAAGCAGTTTCTGCCGCAAAATCGCTCGGATGTCTCATCCAATAGGTAAACAGGGCTTGGGTACCGCCGGTACTTAAACCCGTTCGCGTAATTGCGATCCACCTTTGCCTCGCTGAGCCCCAATTTAAAAATCGTCTCGTCGCTGTCATGCGATAAGCCTCGCCGCAAACCCGAATAAGAAAAGACGACATGGGAAAACGCCACAAATGGTCGACCGTTGATTCAAATCCGCAAACAAGCGACGTGAAAACTATCAACAAGCCCAATCTTTGTGTCGTGCCTCGTTCCAAGCGGCGACAGGATAATAATATGTTGCCGTGATATATTAATATAACGTTGTCCCAAATCCCGTGTCTCTGTCTCTGGTATATAATAATGTAATGCCCGTGAGTTTCACCCAACAGCTACTGCGCGTACGTTGTGATTGTCCTGTCTTTGTGTGGCCGTTGCAACGGGAGCGCCTGGACCCCGGGTTTCGTTCCCTTTAAGGTCGCCCGTGTCGGTCTGAGGTTATCCCGTGTTAATACGGGGTCGAGACCACCCGACTCACGTTTACAGATGGCAACCATTGTGTTAACATGCTAGTACACTACTAGTATACTGCACTGCTGCAAACTCTGTCCTTTGCTATGGCTTTGATTGCGTTCCCCGCTAAACAACATGCGAGTTCATGACACTTGCCACAAGAAATTGTGTTTAAACTGTGGCCAGGATTTTACTCAATCAAACAAATTTAGTGTTGAAAAAGTTTTTAGAATTTAGAGATGTTGAATAGGGAAAACTATTGCCCCGAAAAAAAATCCTCTGTGATAATAGTTTCGACAGTTTGGTCAGAGATGCGTCAATATTATAAAAAGTGGAATGAATCCGCTTACGTCAGTAAAAATAGTTAACTTGAAAGTAACAGGCGATAAAATTAATTGCATTTCTTGTTGTCCTTGTCGAATGAAACAATTGTTTCAAAACTTCGATGAAATATTAGATAGAAGCGGTACAAACTATTCTCGCCATCCTCGCCAATCCATGTATGTTCGTACGTAATCCCGTACTCCCAGTCAAACAAACCTACTCTCATCCATTTCGCTTCAAGTCTCCTCAATAGTTATTGACAAGACAGTATAGGTACAACAGTAGAGTACACAACTACATCTATGATTTAAAGGTTAGACCATTCAGGGGACGACTTTAGGTACGTACCTACCTTATTTTCCGGTTAAATTCGATGTTATACTCGGCAATCTGTTCTGTACAGGTAACTGCGAGCAAGCTCTCGACGACCACTTCTTTTTCCATTGCCTTCTATGTTTAAACGTTGGTTTCACTGACTGGTTCGACATCGCCCAGACTTTACTTTGTACGTTAATGTAGCGATTTATTTAAAAATGACTGCACATTTCTGTTAGAGGCAACACAAACGCAACGTTGCGGTGATTGAAGAAACTTCTTACAACGTAAGTGTACATTTTGGCTACTAGGTGTCTCTACCTTCGTTGAAAAACTTGGCGGGGAGTGTGAAGAGTCAACTGTCAGAGGCGTAGCATCCAAAAGTAAACAGGCGTCAATTTCAGCTGATACCATACGACTTTGTACCATTAAACTGTTTAAATTAGCGATAGCTCAAAAACTTTGTTATCGGATAACGCGATAACTATGCCATAAGCAGGTAAGCAGAAAATTGTTCGAAGATAAAGTATTTGCTTTGGAATTTCATTCGTTTATGTAATTGACAACATTGACACTATTTATAGGTTATACGTAGACCCTACGCAGGGCTCTATTTAGGTAGGTTAACCCTGGAATGTTCTCTCATTTTGCAGGAGTTTCCAGTTGGGGATGCTAACTTTGATAAGACACGCATCCAAACGAAAACTTCATACATCCAGTGTTATGCCAAAGCCAACAAAAAATAAACTGATACCTAAAGTTAGTGATAAAAACGAAGCCAAACCACAAGTTCCTGTCAGTCTTGACAAAACAGGAAATATAGTCATTGCAATCCACGCTAAACCGGGGTCAAAATTCAATGCTGTAACAAATATTGACTTAGATGCAGTTGGCATTGCCATAAATGCACCTCCAGTTGAGGGTGAAGCAAATGTAGAGCTTGTGAAATTTATGACAACAGTACTTGGTATCCGTAAAAGTGAAATTTCATTGGATAAAGGCTCTCGATCGAGAAATAAGTCCCTTGTTTATACTGGAAAGACACTTACTGTTGATGGTGTTTTAGAAAAATTGAAACAACAGCTTAAAACAGGTTAAAGCAGTCTACTCACCATGCATTAAGATTGATTTATTTCTAGCTCATTGCCCAATTTAACAATTCTACTCCTTTGTTTCAGACTAAACTATGGTTGTGCGCTACATGCAGAAAACATGGGTAAAAACCATCATCACATTAGTACTTGCGAGTCTTTTGGGATGGTTTGTTATATCTCGTGACATTGTCCCGTCAAACGGAGTATTTTCTCACTCGTCTATCTTACCGGTAATCATGTCAGTTTTTCTCATGAAATATTTTTTAATTCAACTTTTTTCATCATGAACATACTTAATCAGCATAATGATTGCAAACCTCGAGTGGCTAGTCAGTGTAGGTTTGCTTGAAAGTGACCCACTGCACAACAGGTATTGTTCATTAGCAAATCAAGGTGTGCATGAGTAAATTAAAACTCTTGAACCTAGCCACTTAATTGCTTTATTGTCGCACTAGGACACCAACAGACGCCAACAGAACACATTTGTATGATCAGCGTAATATATTTTCAGTCATGTTTTGATTTCTAGGCTTCCGTGGTGAATGATATAACCACTGCAAAGCCTGTAAAAGCTTTGAAACTGATTCCTGACAATATTCAGAACACAGTAAAGCGCGTTATTGTATCAGCAACAACGAAAATAATTCAAGTAAGCAAGGTTATCTTTCAAGAAACTGCCAACACTCAAGTATCTCTAGCTAAAATGTGCTTGCCAACAATTAGGTTTGATTGATTAAGAGTTAATACAAGATGGTATTTGTCTCCAACATCATTTGGCAACTTGTCGATCTCATGACAAACTCACTGCCATTGCTATCATAATTCTGTCAGTATATGCTGTTATCAGATAGATATTTTCAATGTCTCTTTTCCACAAACTTTGGCCTTTAGTAATTAGTAAGCATGTCTGTTTATCCCAACCATAAATCCATCAACAATCAATTCTATGCTACACATTGATATTGATTGATCTCATTGTTATATCACAGGTTATATTTTAATTATGGAAGCAATAAGTTTTTGAAATGGTGCTGTTCTGACTCTGTTTTCGTATTTTAGGATACCACGATTTTTTTCCGTGAAGCGCTTCCGCCTACTGACTTGAAATTATCCGGCAAGCCAGTTCTGTTTTTGCACGGGCAGCGCTTCTCGTCGCAAAACTGGGAGGACATTGGCACTCTTTCGCTGCTGGCAGCGCTGGGCCATCGAGTTGTAGCCATTGACTTACCAGGTACCTGCTTGTTAATCTAATTATCGGGATAGTGGTGAAGAAGGAAAGAGAGGGACCGCTACTTACCGCAACTTACCAGAGAAGAAAATTGGCGTTATGTGGTTCACTTGTCAATAAATTGGTAGAAATCCCAAGAATTTTGACATTTTGACGTGTTGCCTTTGCCATTGTGAGAGCAGTTAAGAAAACTGTTAAGAGAAGAAGATTTAAGAAAATTTCGCTAACAATGACTACTGGCTACACGTCTAAACATCTTAATTCACGGGACTTCTACAAACTTCCCGATAAGTGCACCACGCGACGCCAACTTTCTTCTCCTGTAAGAAGCGCGCTCTCTTTCCTTCTTCACCGCAATCAATATCCAGTCTCTTGGCACTCTCATTACAATCTTCGCATTATTCTTACACTTCATCCTTGCGTAGGACATTCAGAACGTAACAAATAAACAGTTGTTTTTTTTCTAGGATTTGGTAAATCCAGCAAAGAAGTTTTCACTGGGGATAGAAGTGAATTCTTGAAGGCAGTTTTGGAACAATTCACTCTAGTCAAGCCAGTGATATTGTCTCCATCAATGAGTGGATTTTTCTCACTTAAATTTTTGGAAACATATCCTGCTCTTCTCTCCGGATTCATTTCAGTAGCACCAGTCAATTCAAACGCACTGTCAGTTCCTCTACTAAAAAAGATTACGGTCAGTACATAACAAGATAAATATGTCCAGTTAAAAGTGGCTAACAGTTTCAAATTGACAAGCTATTTGCTAATTTATGTCGATGCTGTTGTCTTTGCAGGTGCCAACGCTAATTGTTTACGGCTCAAAAGATAACACGGGCTTGGCAAAGAAATCTCGAGACGTGCTAATCAATCTTCCAAACAGTCGAGAAGTAGTCATGAAAGGAGCAGGTCATGCTGCGTACTTAGATCAGACGCACCTCTTCCATGAAATACTGTATGAATTCATGGAGGAGCTAAACAACATCAGTTCTTAATTGAACATGCTCATTTTCACCAGAGTACAAAGACTTGTTAGACAAACTTACGTCGAAAGCGACATGAAAAGTTTCCTTGAAATGCATCCTAGTTAAACCATGAGTCGAAACCCAAATTGAAGTGAATTGTAAATCAGAGAGCATTTTATTTCTTAAATTTGATTTTCACTTTTAACTCGTTAAAATTAAAATTTTTAAACTTAGCACACAATCCAATGGAAAGGAAATTCAAGCAATTCTCTTCAATTTCTGGTCACTTGCAAAATTAGGTTTCAAACTTCGCAAGTTCTCAAGCAATTTTTACTTGTAATTGGATTAGATGTTATATGTTGTCTTAATTTCTTTCTGATTATCAGATCAATTTGTATGTTATTTTTGTTTGGATTAAGCTTACTGGGTTCTACCTAAATGTTTAACTATAATTTAAATCAGATCAATTTGTATGTTATTTTTGTTTGGATTAAGCTTACTGGGTTCTACCTAAATGTTTAACTATAATTTGGGTCTCTAGCTCACAGAAACATCTAGATTTCACTGCATGTAATGGGAAGTCTTCATGGCAATAGTTTTAACTAAAACTGTTGAGAGTTTGATAAAACCAGACCTTATGCAATTAAATTCTCATCCCTAGGGTATAGAGCGATAGCGTTGAGTGTAGGTTCTAGGTAGAGAAACAACGTCAATGTTACAGTCTCTGCGTGAAAGATGACTACTTTACCGACAAAAATGCAGAGTACCGGAACGTCACGTTAAGTGGAGCCACTGTCGTATGAAATTTAATTTCGATATTTCTCGTAGGTTACTCGCTTTGTAAACATTGATAGAGATTTTTTGAGCATGAAAAGTCTCAAAAGCGAGTTAACCTACGAGAAATACCGAAATTAAAATTCATACGACAGTGGCTCCACTTAACGTGATGTTCCGGTACTCTGCATTTTTTCCGGTAAGGTAGTCATTTGGCCGCCATCTTTCACGCAGAGACTGTAACATTGACGTTGAAACTCTACCTAGAACCTACACTCAACGGCGATAGCATTGAGTTGCCCAAGTGGGGAACTCAATGGCAGTAGTGTTATTAAAAGCCAAAATGACAATATCAGAACTACAGGAATAAAATTCTGCAGTTGGCTATCATCCATTGGGTACCTTGTTCATCACATTGAAACAACTTCAAACTTTATTGTGGTTTTTAGACTCGTGTCTACTTATCTAGCCGTAGCACTAGTTCTTTAACTTCAATATCTCTTTATTTTCCAGTTGACACAACCAGGAAGAGTTTCACTTAGGCTTACATTTTTACTTTTTGATTTGTCATACCAAGAAGCACTTAAACATTTTATTTTTCCTATCTAAATAACATTTTCTTTTCTTTTTATAATTCTTCCAATTTCTGTTTTTCTTTCCACCATTTCTCCCTTCACTTTTTCCCATTCTTCACCCCTTTCTTCTATATCTTCCTTTATTTCTTCTATCTATAGTGCTCTTGGTCTTCCCACTCTACACTTTTCGTACTCAGTGTCAAAAACCTAGTTCTCAAAAGTTAAAAACCTTAGTTCTGAAAAAAAAATGTTTTTGAACGCTAAGTGTTACGAATAATTTTCCCGATGTTTCACAACTTATAACCTCTGTTACTTCATCAAGGGTTCATCAACTGCAATCGCCCTCGATGAGGTAACAAGCCTAAGTTGTGAAACGTCAGGAAAATGTGTTGTTTTACAAAGCATAAAAAACCCTAGTTTTAAATAGGTTGTTTTTCACTTCAAACGTAAATATTAGCAGTGGTGTTCCTATTGCCTGGTTGTAAATATGTGCAGACTGAGCTCATCAATAAAATAAATTAGTGATGTGTATTTAAAGTACAGTCTTGTCTGTCTCAGAATTCCAGTTCCACAGTGTTGGTAGGTATGATTAGAATTTGCTTGCAGCCGTGTTTTGCGGCCAATTCTTTTGATTTCTGAATTGGTAAATTGCTAGTCCTACAGCCTCCTCGAGTATGCCTCACAATCCTGACCATTGCATAACATTTTGCATGTTAAGAAAGGGGAAGCGAAGGTTCCTCCCAAACACCCATGGCAATTTTTCATTTGTCTTTTCGGAGTGTGCGACAGTGCTTTGCACAGGACATTTAGTTCACAGCCTTTTCCAAAACTTTCAAAATATCTGCAAAATGCAGTTTCCATAATGTTATCTTGGGATGCAGTGGCAATTCAGTATCCCCAATAGTTTGTTAAGGGATAACATTTTCCCACTCTGACTTATGCTTAGATATCTTACTGCTCTCTATTTTAAGGCTATAAAGTATATTTTACCACAGATTACAAGTGTTGTTGTGTTATTTGATTAGGTGAACCCATAAAGTTGTTTGAATATGGTTCATTTGGCGGTATGGAAGGTTGGAATCCATCACGCTCGGGACTTTCAAGCGCATTTTAATTACTAATTCCAATTTCATTGACTGAATAAGTGGCACTGACACGGAACGTTTAGCTCAGACAACCATTACTGGTATCCTACCTGCCTCGGGCCTAGGAAGCAATGACCGGAGATGGCCTAGAATCTATAGTTGGAGCTCCGGGAGGTACCCGGTTGCTATTCTCTAAGAATTTAACGAGAAACAGCTTACTGTGTCATTAGCTAATCAGCTTAGAATAGTACCTGCCTGCTGTTTATGATTATGCAGTTTGGAAATACAATAACAGGTAGCGGAGCGGACAAATCCCAAGTTTATCTAGAAATTCCTAGGTGTGGTGTCGTACCTGCCCTATCGCAAACACGCGAGTTATATTAAAAGTACTTGTAAGTAATTTGCAGATAATTACTCATTGTTAGAGCTTGTCACACTCCGATTGATCCGGACATCGTAGGCTTTCTTTTATGGGAATCATCGTACTTCATTAATAGTTCCATATACATATGCATTGAATGAGTATTTAACAATGGTACATAACATCGGCGTGAACAGAAGGAACGTTGCCGTAACCGTGTTCAAGGACTAATCTCGTCCGGGGTAACAAAATAAATGCATTTCTAACAAACGGCTCCTGCAAGACGGCAACAATGCGTCGTAAAATGGAGACCAAGTACAAGGCAAGGGTGGCGATCAATTTCAGACCGTCAGCAGGTGCAACCCGAGGGTGTAACCGAATGCACTCGGAGGAGTCGGAGATGGCTGGCAGTGGCAACATTGACCATTCCTTGTGCAACTTGATACGGGTGGTAAAAAAAAGCCATGGGAGAAAACACTTCTGTAGTGGGCGAGCATCTGTAGGGCTATTCTTGGATCGGGCATAAAAAAAAAAAGGGAATTGAGTAAATCGTGGGCGAGAGCAGAAATTACGCAGTTTGTACAGAACAAGATCAAGAGGCAAAAAATCAATACACCGAGTGGAGGCCAAATGCGCACTAATGAGCTCAGCGCGACAACGTGCTAGTTTCTTTCGTGTGGTGTCCCACGTACACACTAGAGCGCAGCGGCGTTAATGAAAACTCAGCATGGAAAAGCCGAGAAAAGCTTATCGGTGATTGGCTGCTGTGGAAGAGGTCAACGTCGGGGCGGGGGTAGACTTTTGGCAAGCTTCGCGCCACGGCATTGTAGTAAAATGCAGCGAGAACGGAAAGTCAATGGGATAGTACACTGCGAGACGGGTAAGCACCGACTGCGTCACGGTTTGGTTTACTACGCACGTGAGTGTCGAGTATACAAACAAACTGGCAAGGCAGGAGCGCGGCGAGGAGGTGCTGGCTGGCTGGCAACTCTTCGACGCGACGGCGGGTGGCGGATCTCACAATCTCCAGTCCGTTTCGAGCAGCGACGAGCGAAGCACATACTGGAGCGGAAACCAGAGGGGCCCCGGCCTTGCAAAGGAAACCCAGCTTTAATCCGACTTTCCTAAACGGAATTCAAAAAAGCTTGTTCAAGAAGCCATACGTCAAGAAGTTGGTCGTATTTTGGCGCTGAAATCGAATTCTTCAACGTGAATTTCTATCGTTCGTTTGAAGTGCAACGAACTTAGGAGACCGTGCCTTTCGAAGTAGAATCGAAAGAGAAAACGTTTGAACTGTCTTGGAAACGAGGAAGTCAACTTCGAACATCATGGACGTGTACGGCTACATCCCGGACGTGATATCGTACTCGCAGCTGCGACACCCGTACTCCAACCCCAACCAGAACCAAAACGCCTGGTCGCTGGAGTCCGCAAAAGGTAGTAAACACATTCAAATCATCGTTTGACTTTTGACTTGATACATGCATAATCAGCTGTTTGATCCCTGGCAATGCACTAGAACGAAATCGAAAGTGATATTGGCTCGGGCCAGTGGAGGACTCCATGCGCCTGCCCGAGTCGACTACACTGCAAACACATTCTCTGTGTGTTACCGACGAGGGTGGTGTGGTGCACCACTGGCCGTTGGGTGTGACCCCATGTGCTTGCCTAGAGTAAACTTTGGTCGACTTTCGCGCCCGTCTATTTTAGTCCACAGTTCTTGAGTGTGAAACATGCCGAAATGTTGGCCTAGAACGGGGAAGCTAACACAACACAGCGACCTAAATAACGCGAAAATAATAACTGTTTTTGATAGAATGTGTGACAATTTTCCCTGGCTATTATGTTGTGACAACACCACGTTGTTTACTACATCACAATCTGTGAAAAGGTTTCTTTTTCCGCGATTTGGTCAATGGAGATGTCTCTTGAGTTCACAATTAGTTTCAACCATAAAATGCCACCAGCCTCGGACTTATCACGCACAATTGAGCCGCATGTAATTCAAATCCACTTGACCTCACTGGCGATTTCGGAATTGATCTTTACCCTCATTTCTAGGCCGGTTGAGCTTTTCTAGCTATCAAAAGAATTAAATGAGGTTGCTCTTATCATAACGTACTTGCTAATTGCGATTAACACCGATGCTATAATTAGCCTATGTACTACTATTTATTATAATAAAAAATCATTAGGCTACAATTTAAACTTATCTGTGTACCTGATAAATAGGCAATGTCTGTTTCCAACCAACTCTTATCTGCGTACATTGACAAACAAGTGCAGGCGAACTCTTTGAAAAGCTATATTCGGTTTTTTTTTTTTAAATACTTGATCTGAATTGCAAAATCCATTGTGTACGACGCAATACAGGAAGCTTGCAGGGTACACTTTTTACAGGAGAGTAAAAATAGTCGCATGTTCATTGCCATGGCAAATAACGAATCTCCAATGAAGCGGTGCGAGACAATTTCTTTGTTGCTGATCTGCACTTTTCCCGGCAGTTCGAATGTCGATCTCCCATCGAACGCTTTTTATTTTCTCACCTAACGCGACCTCGCCTTCACTCCGCGAGTGCTGACCAAAGCGCTGTATTTTCTGCCTACCTCGCATTACTGGGACACTCGAGTTCGGCACTTGGTACAGAGCCTTGCAAGCTCTGTTCTCGAAAGTTCTCAAAATGAATCAATTGTTGCAGTGCCCCCATATCGATGTGAACGCAGCTTACTTCGTCACAGCATGAGCACGACATAACCCTCAAAACATGTAGAGATGTGCTAATGATGCGAGAAGAGATGGCATATTTTCGCTGACGATGACCCCTGCGGCTGTGCCTGCCTGTACCCTTTCTCTCGTGCATTGGCACAAGTCATGCAGGAGCAACGAGAGCTTCTTGTTTTGGCTGCTACTATAAGGCACCAGGGAGAAAGTGTTCTTAAAATGACAAACAACTGCATAACACTTATTTAAACGGGTATTGAGATCGAGCCTCGAGGCCTAAAAGCGACAGATCTTAACGATTAGGCTGAACCAAACAATATGTTGGTTATGTTGCACCGTGATCCAAAAAGGCAACCGGTTTTCATGGCCATCTATTTAAAACACTGTTTAGAAATCGTTCCCTCCTTGATTCAGGATTGAATACTCAACGCTGTGGCACAGGAATTGACTGATTATCTTATTAGCTAACCAAGTGCATTCAATTGGTCCAACAGTCCACGTGATCAAACAAGGAAAGATAAGAGAAGGCAAGCCTTCTGATGTAAAAGGAAAATCGCAACAATATAATAACTGAAATGCCTGAAAGATTACGCAGTAAACAAACATCATATGGATATTTTACTATTCCTTCAGGCATTTAACAAGTAGTAGGTAATTGTGTGTACAAACAGATATTCCCGCAGGTATCATTACCAATAAAAATACTGCGCGTCGCTTTTACGTCCGCTAGAGCGCAACCAACATGGGACGTGACGCAACCGTGTTTGTGCACATGTCAGATCGAGTGTATGGGCACCTTTATTGCTTGATTAAAACGTCAGGAGAAGACGAATTAGCCTTTAAAGTGACCTTAAAAGGAAGAAGGCTTTGAGCTCGGTAGAAGATAACAATTGAATATACGGCTAATTAGTCCTTGGAGTGAGATTGAGTACCTGCCATAGACCTCAAGCTCAAAGTCGTTTACGCTTACCCGTTGTCACCTGAAAGGCTGAAATCGAAGTAATACGACACCGCACAGAGACGATAAAATTGATGTCATTTGGTGTTTGAACGTGCGATCATGTTAACGTGACAAGAGCTTATGTCTGTGGGTGCCTACGAGTGAGTTGATTTGCTCATGGTACTTGCAAATGACCGCTAAAAGTAGGGACCCAGTTTGCGATTTCCCATTTGAACTGCGACAACGCATTTTTTCCTGTGTCATTCATGTCATATCCATAAAACAATTCGAATTGCAAACAATGCCACTTTTTTATCACAAAACACAGCTTAGGTTATATTGTATTTGTGGCGGCCATCAAATGATAGTCAGACTTCACCGCAATTATTTGCCGCGATAAGGAGAATGAAACCATTCTTTTAGGCGATGCATTATAAGCTAACGGCGTAAAAACCCAGTTATTTTATGAGTCTTCGGGCGAGGGTGATAAGGATCCGACTTGTTTGCCCCCAGACAAGCGTCAGCGCAACAACGCGACGCCCAAACAGGGCGGTCGCAGTGCGTCGTCCCGCGCCCGGGACGACTGCAAAGACTGCCCGATCTGCCAGGAGAAGCAACGGCGTCCTCTGGCCAAATACATACGAAGCAAGTCGCAGCAGGACCGCTGCAATGCGTCCAGCATCTCCGAGGACAGCGAGGACATCCTTGAAGAGGAGGAGGAGGAGGAGGTGGAGGAGGTTGTCCAGAACAAGACTGCGCAGTCGACGGAGAAATCAAGTGCCATTAAGTCTGTCGAGAAGTAGCGACGAGTTTGACGACTTTGTTTTTCCAGATTTCAAAACGACATGCTATTGTGATATTTAAAAGTAAAATGTTGAACTAAATAAGTTACACAAAGATGGTTATTTTTAATATTTTCAAGTATTTTGATGTCAGTATCAGTGTTTTGATAAGATTGGAACGTGAGTGTCCATGTACAAAGATCAACAGCAATGTTGTGATTATTGGAAGCTGGGAAATTTTATCTAGTGTGTATGATTAATGAATCGCTTTATATATTGTGTTTAATAGACTAGTTTTTTATACCTTACAAAAGATGTTTAAAATGGGAAAGAATTTTATTGTACTTAATTAAGAGCTTTGAGGTTTCAAGCTTCTTTGAAATGGCTTTTAAATCGCATGTTTTAATTTCAAAATTGTATCTGATAGCAGATGTATAGCAAAAGTGCCACTTGGGGTCCAGATCAAATCTGACAAATTTTTTAAATTGTTTTTCATAACTGGCATTTGATAAATTTTATAAAATGTTTTATTTTGAGGTCTTATAGCGTCACATACTAATCCAATCCTGCCTACTTTTAGAAGGGCGCAGCTTCCTTGCAAGGGCTAAGGCTTTACTGAATAAAATACAAGACTTTGATATACAATGGGATAACTACTGTGCTGTGTTCACTCTCAACTCTAGTATAATATCAATTCCTCTTCCCTCGTTTTATTTCTCAGACAGAGTAACTTCAATGTCAGATAGGACGGATAGGACGTACGATCATGTCATTAGTCACAGATAGCTGTTACTTGTCAAAATAAATCTGCATGTTAAAGTCGTATGTTACCATGACAACCTTAACAGTTCGTGTGTTTAGGAGAGGTGCCTAAAGAGATAGTCAACCTTAAGAAAAACTATTTGAACTGGGTTTCGAATGCTAAGTAAAGGGCTACTAAATTTCCCGACGTTTCGCAACATATACTAGTTACTTCTGCAGAGGTTTGAGAGTGCGTTAGTCTACGGTCTTTATTTGTCAGCCGGGATTTTTTAATGGTAAACCGTTGGTGCGAGTGCGAGGACTGCTCAAACCTCTGAAGAAGTAACTAGTATATGTTGCGAAACGTCGGGAAATTTAGTAGCCCTTTACTTAGCATTCAAAACTCAGTTTAAATAGATTTTCTGAAAACTAGTGCTAAGGATAAATCAAGACCAAGTAGACATGAGTCTAAAAACCATCATAGTCAACTTTAGTGATCTGAACTGATGCGTTTTTAGCGAAATTATTAAAGCGCCTTTTTTTTTTAATTATCAATTTTTGGTTCTTGGAATGAAAAATAGACCGATGCATGAAGTTGGCGCGCTCGCACCATAGGTTTACCATTAAAAAATCCCGGCTGACAAATAAAGACCGTACACTAACGCACTCTACGGCAATATCCTGAACTGCTGGCACCACCAAGCTTCCACAATTGCCCGCCAGGCTACCCACTGGTACAGGTGGATTTGATTAGCATTAATATGACGTCATAATCGTGTGGCGAAGAATGCATACCGTTCCACCAATGGGCTTACAGCGGCCTTCTACTTCGACTGCCCGCGGGCATTTCCTTCGAGTAACATTCTGAGAGTGCGGAACGCGGTCTGCACAGGCTTAGATCCCCTCGCGCTCTCCACACAACCAGTACGGCTGTCATGTTGCAGTCAAAACGCTTTTAACTAATTCGCTTTTATGAATAAAACATTAGCCATCAACATAGAATGGTGATAATTGAGTCTTCGTGATCAAGTGGTGTCGTACATCGTTTCGTTTCTCGTGCCTGCCAGTGTGTCTTGATTTCGGGCGTGTTCGTACCCTTTTCCGCTAGCAGCTGTGCAGTGTTTGCTTCAGGACAACAAAGTGTATGCCGTGCGATTGTGGTCTTCCAGGATATCCCGTGCGGTCCACGCCGAGCGAGTGATCAGTGTCGAGCGACCAAACCGTGGTGGTGGAAGCGATAGTAAAACAAGACCTCGAAACGCTTGCTTCGATGCGTTGACTGGGAAACAGATACCGAGGTTAACACGGATTTGCCAAGTGACGGAGTGCTACGTTTATCGAAGTGACCTCAAAGGATAATTATTTGTTGCACAGGTGAGTGACACACTAGTGGGACCACTGCTATTCATATTTTATGTAAATTACCTGTCTGAACGATTCCCCGAAGACAAGTTGATCTTATTTGCAGATGATACCAGTGCTATTGTAACAAATTAATGTTAAATAAGTCAAAATCTAAGTGCACTCTCTTTTCCAATGACAAAATATGTAACGAAAAGCTTGAAAATGATTTCGAAAGTACAAATATCACACATTTTTTAGGAATGCACATAGATTCTCAACTCAATTGGCAGCACCATATTTAAAAAATTAGTCCTAAACTAACGGCAGTCTGCCATGCACTTTAAAAACTGGCTTCTATTGCTGACTTTAAAACTCTTAAAATAGTTTATTATGCATATTTCTACCCAGTAATGAAGTATGTTATGATATTTTGTGTACCAATCTATCGCATTGTATCTTATTGTATTTTAACATTTACTGACAGGTATTGTGATATTTTCTTTTGTTGACAAACTTGTGTGATATTGGGATATTTTTTTGACGCACTTAAATGATACGGTGATTATTTATTGGCATTATTGTGAAATTTTTATTATTTTATTTTTCGTTATACTTCTCACTACATATTTCTATGTTCGATTGAAGAAAACAATAATTAACATAATAAGGCAGGTGGGGCCCACATGCAGCTCGCAGTCGCGTCACGCGATGCCACTCTGACGTCTAGCGTACAACTTTACTACGGTGGTAAACTACTATAGTATTCAAGAATTGCCGCCTGCAAAAATCATGAATGTAAAATTAATTGCATGATTGTTCACCTAATTGCGAATTATAAAAAGATTCCTTTTATTTTTCACTTGCCGCGTTTCTCATAAGCAATAATTTCAAGCAAACATTTCGAACTTTACAGTGCACGACATCCTATTTCAAAACCTCTGCAGGCACAGACATTCTCTCGGTGGTCTCGTGTTCGATCCCAGTGGCCACTCAAGCAAGGAATCGTACAATTTTAGTGCGGTCTCTTAATACCAAACTACCGGCTCCTGATTTCGACATTTCAGTATACGTTTCCTACCAAAGAAAACCCTCCGGTACTCACCGGTGAGACCGTTCGCGTACTTCCAAAACACGCGTGTGAATCGAGTACCTAAGCCATCACCTGGGCGCATACAGGTTGTCCCGTTACGACCTGCCGGTGACCCGAAGGGCAGCCCCGTCACGAGTTGGCTGATCTAACCACTCGACCACGGGGTGTAGACCCTACCTTGACATCTTGACCAATTTAATTGCCAGTTCAACGCAGCAAACCGCATGGAGATGTTGCTGCCTATCACGGCCGTGCAAAAACACTTGCACAGGCTGAATTAAACCTGTGCACGGGCGTGTTGCTACGTAATAAGCGGCGTCCAAGAGCACTCGGTCGCTTGGATTTTTACTCATACATTTGCCATGAAACGACCGCGAGGCTGCGTCCACATCCGGCCATTACCGTCACGTTTGATAATCGCCGGTGTCACGTGGTCTAGGATTGTTGGTTATATCTAGGTGACCAAGAGCACCCCGCCCCTCTGGCCAAGACACGCTCGAAGGATACTTCGTCGAGATCAGAATGGCGATCCGTGCATCACGTGTTCGTGCCCCTTTCCTATCACGCAGTTGTGGAGACGTTCGCTCATGGGTCACTCAACCAGTGAGGCAGAGGTGCACGTTGAATAGAGACTGAGACGTATGGGAAGCAACCTGGGATGGACTTGATTCTGAAGTAATTTGCTCTCGAGTCGGAGTATCTGCTCGTAAAAAGAAGCAGACTTCTTGGTGATGGATGAACGAGCAGCGTATTGTGTTCTGCCAGTGAACCCCGAGCCGACGGGGCCGCTTATTACGCAAAATTACCAATACGAATTAAACACTCGAGCGTTTTTTTACGCTCAGCTGTCCTCCAGTTTAATCTTGGCCACGGTGCGGGAGCATCTACAAACTTTGAAATTGTAAACGCTTTCGTCACGGCTCTAAGAAAGAAATCGCTTGTGGTTAATCAAAGGTGGAAATGATTCTCAGTGGAAGTCAGGCTCGTTCCAAAGTCGTCGGTAAGACAAAGAGATCGAAGCTGGAGTCGAGTCAACATTATTGTCATATTCAAATCGCTTGTTTTCACACAGTTCTGTCGAGCATGGCCAGCACCAGTCACTATTTTACTGTCGAATCTATCATTCCTCCGGATGTCAAGATGGTCGAGAGATAAAGCAGCACACATAATAAACACAGAACATACACACGCTATCGTTTTTTGATAAAGGCACAATGCATGAATTCAAACAGATGAAATTTATAATATTCGGGGCAAAGGTTTCCCTTGTGAAAAAAATGCACATTCAGTACAAACGAAGGTATTTATTTGGGAGTCTTTGGCTTTCCGTAATTCAATCCCTACGGGCTGAAAGAGTGAGCCAGCTTGATAATTTCGCAAACAAACAAACTGCAAACAAACAAGTCACGGGTCGTTGGGGCAGTGCACTCGCCTCACGTGCAACGTGCGGGCAGAGGATGCCGTCTCGCATTCTTCGAGCGTTGCCTAAAATGCACGAGCTACTTTCACCCAGTGTCGACAACTTTGCAATTAATACTATGTGATTACTTGACATTTAAGCCACCGACGTTTGAGTTTGCTCAAGAGTCGACTGAACTATCGTACAAGTGCCCGTCGTTTACAGTAATGTAACTGGGAGGCGTATTAACGGAATTTCGCGACTGGCCATGGGTCAGAATTTCAGAACACAAAATTGTGTGACCAAATCGAACGGCCACCGGCAACATGGAAATAGTTTGGGCGATAATTTGTTTTGGTTTTAGAGCTTTGCGAAGGATAGACTGCAAATATGGTGCTTACTTAAGGCCGCTTCTCCTGCCCATGGTTTGTCATTGCTGATATAACCGAGGTGTACCAAGAGAAAGTGATACATTTTAATGCTTAGCTGACATCAGTGACATTGGAGCGTGCACGGAATGGTTAGCATTTGTCGTTTAATTGCTCATTGCACGTGAATAAAAGTAATTAATGACTTTTTAGCCAAGATATATTACCAACGCCTTGATGTGAAACGCAAAGGACTGGCATCGCATTCGAAGTTGCCAAAGGTGGTAACAGATTATCCTGTTCAAACGTCTCTTGAAGGTGGATGTTTGCCGAGTTAACAAACCTACCTCGGGGTGCTCGTTATGAAGCCTGTCGTTGCGTAATTTCACAGGTAAATCTTTGTTTACGACGATAATACTAATTGGGTTTATTGGGTAATTCGATTACAACCGATCATGCAAGACAGCTAATGTCAGCTGCAGACCAGCGCATTGCCTTGGCACCAGAACCAAAAGTTTAATTTAAGGACGTTTGTTCCAGGGCATACTTATCCACTATTTGCACTTTGATTTGCATCGCTATTGCCGGTTTGTCGTGGCATTAGCTGCAGGCCAGGCCACGCATGAGCAATGCTGTGGAGGCTATGTCTCGACTCGACAATTACAGGTTACTGATAAGTCATGCTTTAAATGCAAATCGCTGAAAACTCGTGAGTATGAATAGAAATAAGTGACTGAACAATGAGAATGGAATTAATGGCATTCCAGATCTCCCATTCAATATTGATTTTATCGGCGGCAATCGTGCGTGGTACAGTACACACATTTTTCAGTTTTCATCCAAAATTGCCACGTTTTCACCGTTTCTACGCACTTTATCACAGATTAAGCACGCAATAAAAACGAGGAAATTTCTAGCGCTAAGCAAATTGCCCGGAACGTGGACGCAGACGCGTGGACGCATTTATCTGACTATGAAAATGAACTGAGTTTCAATCTCTGTAAATAGTTTCTGATCTTGCTCTGAAAGCCACAGAATTGCAGTTTACGGATATTAACTGTAAAGGGCTTTCCCGAGGGATTAACAAATCAATTATTGATTTAGGTGCGATATCTTTATTGGATGGTTCCTGCTCACACTTCAATCCCTACGGCAAGAAGGCCCACCAAAATGTGCGGCACACTCGATAGTGCGTTCGACTCCAACGCGCTCAACGCAGACAGCCTAGCAAAGCGCGTAATCACTCTCTTGCATATCGGAATGCAACAAAATTACCAACTAGTAATTGAGGAAACAAAAACCACAATTAAAATTTTCGATTCAGCGCAATCAACGTGCTCAGCCACCGTCGGTAGCTGCCAACAAGTGGTTTTCCATACTTTCCCCATCGCCCTGCAGCAAACAGTGGGCATCAAAGTCTGGAGCACGTTCTCGTCCATGTGAAGGAGCCACATTCGCATGTCCTGCCTTGCATAATGGCATCAGCTTTCTGAACCGACGGGCATTCTTTGGCGCGGTGTTGCTTACCTTATGTAAGTGATAGGTGTGTGTGTGTGGTTTTAGCCAAGAGTGAGGCATGTTGTTGCTAATGCAGTAAACGTTGTCCTAGCCAATCGTTTCAACGGGATAGCAATTCTTAGGTTCGGAATTCTGGGAATGCTTCTGGGTTTGAAACGGTTGCGTCACGATATCCGAGATAACTAGAATGTGTAATAATAATAATCCCCTGGTGATGCATTTTCAATGACAGCAAAAACATGCAAAGAGGTGCATCTTAATCCCTTTATCTGTTCGGCTGAAGGAATAAAAGTCATGCGTAAGTCTTTTAAACAAGCTACTTACTGATAGGTACTTCAGTTATCGGCGACAACAATGCATTTCTTGAGCCCCATTGAGTACACGACTTTCTTTTTTTTTCGAATTCCGATCAGATCAGATGTATTTATATTATTTGCTAATGCATTTTATCCTGGAACTTTACTCATGACATCAATTGTTTTAAACAATCAGTTATGCAATACGCATGATATTTTATCCTTTGTCTCGGCTCTTTAATACCAAACATAAAGCTCGCTGATTCAGCAAAATGTTCTGTCTTCAACTCATCTTTGGCGCAAAAAAAGAAATTAGTTTAAATATGAATCTTCCAATCTTAGACGGCGTTATAAGATTATCAGGAATTGTTACCATGGTGATAACAATTTTACACTCAAATTTAAACTCTGCTCGGTGAATCTGGCCCCCGGTGTCCAATAATAACATGCTCCTAAAAATAAAATTATGTTTACAATTTCAAGACAATCTCACCTTTACTCACAAATGTACGTACTCATAAATTATTATTTGTGGTGTTTAACGACGCACTGTTTTGACAACTGGCCCTGCGGCACTGGTCTAATGGCGGCGGTGAATGAGTGGATGATGATGAGGATGATGATGAACCTAACCTAGCCTAGAAGGGAGGAAGGGAAACCCGGTGCCCACATGTAGCCTACTCCTGTCGAAGAGCACCAAGGGGACCACCTGCTTCATGTCCCTTCCGAAGGACGGTACAACTCGAACAGCAGGATTCCTCCACAACTCCATGCTGTCGAGAGGTTGATAAGCAAGGCGAATGAAGTTGCTGTACTAACTTTCATCTCTCCAACCTCTCTCCCGAACAGAACTGGTCATGTGTATAATGGTCACCCATCCAATACCTGACTCAGCGCAGTGTTGCTTAACTTTCATCCCTCCAACCTCTCTCCCGAACAGAACTGGTCATTTGTATGATGGTCACCCATTCAATACCTGACTCAGAGCAGTGTTGCTTAACTTCGGTGATCTAACGAGAACCGGTGTTTCCAACACGCCAAACCGTTCAGTGTAGGAACTCATAAATGACCATACTAAATCAAGAAAAAAAAAAAACTGTTTGCAAGACGCATCATGCGTACAAAGGATCCAACTGTCACAATATTTTCAAAACAACCTCAATTAAGTGGGGTTAAAGCAGTGAAGTGCAGTGGAATGGCATGGCACGCGACTTGCACTTTGCTTGCACCTTGCACCGGCAGGTCGCCAAGAACCGAGTGTCTGTCGAGAGAGAGATGGAGGAAGTTGAGTTACGAATTCTCACAGTCACAATTACGCCCATTGTTGCAGAGACTGGATCAAGGAGACTTTGTATCCTTGCGCGCAAAGCGGTGACCGTTTCCTACGGAGCGCAGAAATACCCAAGGTCGAGCGTATAGCCGTGTACGCTTCATTTCCACCGAAAAAAAAATGTCCGGAGAAACCTAATTTAAACAAAAATTCCCTATGAAAGTTGTGCTCATTAATTTAAGAATGCTTTCCATTTTTAACAAATACTTGACAGACAATAAATGTCCTTATTAATTGATAAATATCTTCATGACTCTCTTTGACGGTAATTTATCGTTGGCGATAATGCATTTCATGGGTGTAAAAGTGCAGTTACTACCGTTATCAGTTCATTTCTGAAAGCATCGAGTTTTTAATCTTCAGAAATCTATTAGTTCAGAGCCGGCCACATCCGCAGTTTAAACCGACACCCCATCTCAGTCGTACTCGTATATTTATCAAATCTGTTTACCTAATTAAGTACCCGCATAAACTCGTCATTCGAGTGTGATTAGCATGAAATAATGTTGGCTAATTATTAGACAATGGTCCGATTCTCTCACGTCCGTGTAATATGAAAGATCGCACACCTTGTCCCGATGATGTCGTCATCAGGTAAGACGACCTTGGCGCCCGCACCTTTGCACAAGCGTTGCTGACGCCTTCCCCTTCCAAGTGGGATGAACCGGCATCACCCACGACATAGAGGTGTGTGACGGCGAGTAGTAGCTCGAGCTTGCACCTTAATCTGATGTCATGCTAGCGAGAACAAGTTGTTGAACGACGCAATGTTTTGACAACGAGACCTGGGAAACTTTTCTAATGGCGTCATTGACTTAGTGGGTGATGCTGAGGATGATTATAAACCTAGCCTAGTTTAAAAGGGAGGTAGGAATCCGGTGTCGGCGAGTGTGAGTGTACCACCGATTTAACGTCCCTTCCGATGAACGGTTTAACTCAAACGACAGGATTTATCCACAAATCCATGCTGTCAAGAGGTTGATGAGTGAAGTTTTTGAACTTTAATTATGGGAATCACTCAAACCCGACTCAAATTAGTCATAGATATGTTGGTCACCCATCCAAAACCTAACCCACCGTAGTGTTGCTGAACTTCGATGATCTCACTAGGACCAGTGCACCTCTGGGTAGTAGCTACAAGCTGATGAAAGAGTTAGTATTGGGGCAAAGTTTGTGCTGCTAACGAAATAAACTGTGAGATGAACTCACCATTAATTTCAACGTGTGATTTGTCAAAATGTTCGCATATTTTTTTTGCATTAAAACTGGGAAATTTGATGGTTGATTGCGATAATAACAAGATAATATGTCGGTAACTTAAAAGGTGATGATGGCACCGTCTATGACGTCCACCTCAATGTGACAGATGTGCTTTAGACTGTCGGCTTATCATCAAGTAAATTGAGGGTCAAGAGCAGATCGCGTGGAAGTCTAAACAAACTTGACTGATAGAGAATTTATTGGTCCAGGTTAAGTGAGTGTAAACGTTGATATCACACGAATGTTTGACTCAAATGCCGACCGCCGCCTCCGAGCAGCGCGGGTAGAAAACACCTCCAGAAACACACTTTTAGTGAACATTTCTAACAATTGAATATCTACTATAACCTCAGACTTTCGATACAAGCTTGCGTTGTCAATGTTTATTGTGCATGGAGTGATTTTAAATTGGGGACAGTCTATCGCAGAGCTCTTCCAAGGTTCCAGATATAATTGGTGCCCGTGCGGCATGAATAAGTTATCAACAAAGCTTTCAAATGTGTGGTAGCCTCCGGGAGCGATGTGGGTCAAAAGCGGTCGATTTGGAAATACGCTATCTATAAGTGACAGGGTATATTCCCGTCGACAACACTCTCGATTGCAGGCTCGTCTGGAATCGACACGCGAGGCTTCATTTATTCAAATTGCAAACGTTGCAGGCAATCAATTTTCTCACGTTTTGTAGAGAATTGACCAGCGTTAGTTCTTTGATGTCTTGAGCTGCAGAGATTGATCGCATTGCCATTCAGTGCTATTCAAAGCCAAGCAAAACTGTAAGAAAATAATTTTTTTTTGCAGCTCCGTTCTTTTTCGATCCTCAGAAAATTCCTATTACCAGTCAAAAAATTGTGACGAGTCTAACGACTCTCAAAATCAAGGCCAACGTTCCATTACATCATTCACAGCTCTGAATGACGCTAAAAGTCAGGCAAGAAATTGATTCTCTCTCGATTTGAATCGTAACGACGTGGATTATCGGGATTATATACAATTACAATTATTTTTGCAATTGTCGCGTGCCGTACAATTAGACCTGTTCTTCTATCTCAAAGGGCGTTATCAACACCAATGTGTTTCAAAGAATTAAATCTATATCTACATGTGAATAATTAATTGTAGAAGGGTAAATAATATATGCAATATCACAAGTTTCGACCCACAACGATCAACGACCCATCGATCAAAATTAGCGCTAAGAAAAACTCCCTGGTGACTACAGACATACTGAAGACGATAAGATAACTACGCATTACGTGACTTGAGACAAGTAAAGTCGATTATTGATAAGTCGCAATGACCGAATCGTGATTACTCGTACTAGCGATGCGCGCCCAACTGAGCGGGCGGGTGAAAAAGTGAGGCGACCGCTCAACCCGTCTCAGTTCTCTCGACACTAGCAGCGAGGTGGCGTCGTCTTCACCGAGGCACACAGGGACCAAACATTCTCAAAGTAACAACAATCATTTTCCATTCCCCCGCTCGGGTATCTCGAACTAATCAAAACTATTTCTACTGCTCGTGTTTTTTTATCAACGCTCTAATAAATCTGCGAAATCTAAGTGGATCTTGTCTTCGGAAAGAGTTTGCAAAAAGTAGCCGAGGGCCGACACCAAATTACAGGTACCGCAACCCGCCGCGTCAATCGGCTTGGCAAATTGGAGTGATTGAAGATCGGACGCTACCTTGATCTTAAGAATCGCGCGTGATTTCGTAATCTATCGAGAGAGAGAGAGAGAAAGAGAATAATCCGTTAAGTTCGTTGATCCTTAAGCCCCAAAGAGCTCGCGACCGGTGTCTATATACCTCGGACGGAGCCTACATTTCTCTTCTCTCCTATTCTGCGAGCAAAAGCGACCGCGAGCGATTGACTATACATGGGGTAATCAGCACAATTGCACGTCTCCATTAAATTATGTATCGACGGAGAAGTGCTTAAAGTGCCTACTTCCAATGTTTTCTTTGCAATGACCTATATTCACTTGCAAATGTTGTCTGTACCGATGAGAAAGAAACACTGTTTCCATTAATTTAACATTCTTTGATTCGACTACTTTTTCCGTTGTTACACTCAGGCGTACATCACAATAAGGTCTACGAAATGTTTTGTGCTAATATTTTAATCGAGTTACCTTAGGAACGCTTCCGTAAACACTACATGTTTTTGTGCTCGCCGCTAATGTAAACGCATCGATTGCACGAACCACGAATCCAACGCGGCGTCCATTGCGGACAAGAAATATCGTGCTTCACTCCTTTGCTTTGAAGTCGACCCTGGGTCGACAAAAATCAAAGGTGCGAACCGGATGTGACGCAGTGACCACGGTTTTTACTCCCTAAATCTTGATTTAAGAACTAATTGGAAAAAGTCGGTGCGCAGTTTTTTGTCTCGGCCATACCGAACACAAACATACATAATCGAACATAATGTTTATCGCCCTTTCCTCTCAAGATAAATATTGTCAAGCACGCAGCCTTCTGAAAAAGAGGATCTAAAATGTAGCTACCACAAATTACGCGAAATCATGCAATACATTTCTCATTCACCGATTGCTAACAAAAAGAACATCACAACTTCACTGCTAATAACACCTCATGTTATAAAGACTTCCAAAACAAAAACCAACATGTGCATGTGAGCGACAGGTCGCCATATCAATGACAGACATGCTCGAAACCTCGTTATCACTCGACTATATCGTGAGTCAAACTGCCGACCACGTGACGGCTCTATGTCATCGTCAAAAAGTTCCGTAATATTCGCGGAAAAATTCGCCGACTTCTCGGCAGCTGAGAAGACCGCTAAAAATCCGCACAATTGCGATAACCATGACACATCCGTCGTGCACACTTCCGATGGTTCAGTCTTTGACAGCACGAATGTGAAATCGCAGTGCACTGACATCGCCCGACGCGGGCACGTCGCGATAGAATTGGTCGGCGACACGCGATTTGTGACCGTGTATCTACATTTCTAGATTTGCTAGTAGTCGAGTGTAATGAAAACCCGCAGCCACAGCTGGTAGGTTTAAACTTCACCTATAAGTATAACGTTTGTAAGAAGCTGTGGAAATCTGAAATTATATTAGGTTAATAAAGGACTTGTGCCATTTATTTTGCTTTAAATTGAGATTTAATGCTTTTCCACGACCAAGGACTGATTTTTCAGTGGTCCGTTAAGAACCATACATTCCGTTAATTTGTTATTTGCCTGACAACAGCCAATCATATACTGTTTTTGTTTGTTAACAGTCTGTTAATTACTTAAAAGAGGACTAAAAAACGTTCATATGTGCTAGAACCCGGCCCAATCGGCACGGATAGCTCGCTGGTCGCCAATGTTTTTCACGACGGTCCCAAAACGCGTGGCTGCTGCGCGTTTAAGTGTGGCTCTCCACAAAATCGACCGACGCTCGGGGATATTTGATCGATAGTGTCCAATCCCCCCGATGCGTGTGTTTGTGCGGGAGGAGGGGCACCATTCCGTATGTCGCGCGGGAGATGGTAGGCCGGTACACAGATGTACGCGCGTCGCGTGTTATCGACTGCTGTAGGTTTTACCACTTTGCTAAACCGCGCTAAACGTTGTTAACAATCTTTTCAAAGCAATCGTGACTCATGACAAACCAATAACAACGACATAACCTCAATATGGAAATTAGAACACGCTGAGAAACATTCATTAAACATACGATATCATACCTCGTTCGTAAGAGCATACAACTTCCAAGCCGTTTCGTAGGCCGCTAGGGTAAGACTTATTCAAGTTTTAGGGAGAAGTTAAGCTAGACCTTTTCTTCAAGGAAAAGACCAGCACGATAAATCAAAAATGGCAAACCGTTAGGGTAATCGATTAATTGTTTGCAAAACATATTCCTACTGTCATCGATGATTCCCAAAATAAACCGAATTTCAAAGTGGCAACATACAGTGACGCATTCTAAAGCAACAAACGCCCTCGCTTCCGTTACAGGATGAAAGCCGTTCTCGTGCTCTGCCTGTGCGCGGCGTCCGCCTTGGGCTACCCCAACGGCGCCCCGACCAAGATCTGCGACACGCTGACACCGACGCACAGCAAGGGCGCCATCCTGCCCAAGATCAGCGCGTCGCCGTTCGCCATCATCTCCCAGGTGCCACGCGTTGCGCAGGGCAACAGCCTCAAGATGATCGTCTCGTCGCCTCAGGAGGTGTCCTACCAGGGATTCATGGTCCAGGCTAGGAGTCCAGACTCCAGTAAACCTTTGGGCAAGTTCACCGAGTTGCCGATGGACGCGCAGGCGATCAACTGCGGTGACGGCTTCGAGGTGAGCTTTTCAAATATTCTCTAAACCGTTTTCAAAAACGATTGTTAACTTTCATTCACTTTAGGAAGATAGATGTTGTCTATCCTTGTACCGAACCGAAGGACTGAAGAACTTGAACAACCAGATATTTGTATGATAGGCCGAAAGAGTGTAGAAACTTGGTGTATTGCATAACAATCTTTTTACGCCCACATTTCTGTCGGTTTCAATATTTTTACAAAAATATGCTTAGCCTTTCGGTAAAATTTGGCTACACTTTTGGCAAACATGAAGAGACTTAGCGTTGTGCTAACATGACGTCTAATTCGCATGATTGCTTGCAGAACACAGTGACGCACACAAACAAGTCGCTGAAGACGTCCCTTGAGTTCGAATGGCAGCCGCCCTCCGACTACGTGGGTTCAGTTGTTTTCCAGTGAGTATCTACGTCACTCTTGAGATAATTCATGCATTTGTTTTACAACGCAATTTCCTCGCCTGCACGACACGAGTTCAGCTACGTACTTGCAGTGTGAGAGCCAAGTTATGTTCAGTTAACTCGATAAAGTTGAGCACCTAAACGACGGCCAACAAGGTTTTAGAAAAAAATCGGTTGACTGTTCCCGTGGTAGCCGACTTTGTAAACCAGCTTAAATCGGTAAAGGACGAAAAGATTTTTGCTTATGGGGTTTTCTATGACGACTCCAAAGCATTTGACCGAATTCAATGCGACTTACTCGTTCAAAAGCTAAAACAATATGATATACGGGGGAAGGTCAATGATTTGATCAAATCATTCCTCATTAATCGTTACCAATCTAACAAAATCTCAAACTCATCTGGTAATCACCACTCGAAGGAAGTTAAGTTGACATCAGGAGTCCCGCGTGGAGCGAAAATTTCCCCATTACTGTTGATCATTTTCACGAATGATCTCGCGAATTCAATCAATGAGGGAAGTCTTACGACCTACGCAGATGACACTACCCAGCTTATCTGCGCAAATACTGAGTCTATTCATCGAGTATGCAAAGATGCCATATCCCAATTGAGTCTCTCAAATGGACTGAAGCTCAATCATGAAAAGACTGTGCTCATTAATTTTAAGATTAAACAGGTAAATGCGATAACCCCTTCTTTAATACCTTCATGGGAAAAGTATTCACTTTACTTTGGACTTTAATTTATTTTACTGTACTTTAATTTACTTAATTTACTTTGGACGGTTCAAGGTTCCTTGGCCTGATTACAAATAAAATTGGAAATCCCACATCGATATAACTGCTCTATCAGTGGCATCTAGCTGCTTCCTTGTAATAAGAATAATAATAACGTGTGATCTACACTCTGCCAAATCTGTGTACTTTGCTTATGTACAAGCCAAACTAAGTTATAGCATCATTCTATGGGGACAATCAGCACACGCCTTGAAATTGTTCATCCTTCATAAGAGTGCAATAAGGGACCCATAGCCGAGGTAAGCTACGATCCCATGCCACACCGGGTCTCTTCTACAAAGATTCGTGCAGACCCTGGTTTAAAACATTCAACATTCTGCCATTGCCATGTTTATGCATTTATTGCAAAATCTTATTTATGTTAAAGAGTAAAAAAGTGTCAATCAGTGTTGAAGCCCATGGTCATATATGGAGAGGCAACATGGAAATAAACCTAATTGTGACAAATTGCTCCGACAAAGGCCCGCTCTGTGTAGGCAATATAGGGTGTTGTACGCAATTGTTTTTATTCTCTAAACGAATTCTTGAGCTGTTCATCAACATCATAGTTTTCAGCCATTTTAATTTCGACTAATTGTGTTAAGTAGTGATTTTTTACTCGACTCACCCAACGTTCCATATTTAAATCAATTTGGAGCATTAAACTATTATTATTATTATTATTAGATTTAACCGCTAGAAAGTTGATATGGTTAAAAATAGCTGAATAATTCAGCAGGTAGCCGACTCTCGATCAGTTGATTCAAAATTTTACCTTGCAGAGCGATAGCCAAGTTCAAAAGACCCATTTTGCCCCGAAAATCGCAGACAGATGACGTCGGGTGGTAGTCGTAACCTTCTTCGTCAAGTGTGCGTCACAATTGTACAAGTCGATGCCAATTAGTCTAAACGTCTTGTCAACGACAACGAATTTGCGTACGAAGGGTCTCGACTCGACTCCACCGTCCCATTAAGAGGTTTATAAGGTCGAGTACGACCTGTGTACGACCTGTGTACAAGCTGTGTACGCGAGTAAACTCTCTTGGTAGAGAAAGATTCAGTTTTGTTTGCAAATTGACAATTCTCTCGCAAACTTTGCAAAATGCTTGTGTCCTAAACAAGTTTCATGCTGCAATGAAATGATATTTGTAAACATGATAGCACCAACCACTTGAAGTAGTGGACGAACTGATGATCAGTCCAAAGGGTCCTCTGAGCCGTACTGGATGGATCGGGTTTGCAATAATAATCAACTTAATTAGAAGAAATCAATTCTAGTGAAATGAAGCCCAAAATAAGATACATTTCGTCAGTAAAGAGGTACTCAACTGGCTCACATTGATTGAATTTACAGCTGTAAAATAAATTTGAGCCACGGCAGATTGTTTTCCACTTTGATTTGATTGTGAGCTTTTCTGTTCCATGCTATAATCAAGTTCTAGCCCGCTTATGAAATGTGCTTGTGATTGTGTTCAGAGGGACGGTGCTGCAAGACTACTCGACCTTCTGGTCAGGCATTCAGTCGGACCGCGTGGAGGTGGTGCGGAGGTCGGTGGACACTAGCGGCCAGTCAGCCGGCATCTCCACGACCCGCAGACCGAAGACCACGACGCCGACGCCGACGCTGCGCCCCCAGGCCGAGGTCGGGGTAAGTTGACAAAGCCGTCAAGGACCGATCTCGGAAATACACTGACATGTGCGTGGCATTTGATAGGAAACCCATTTGGATATATCGCGCTGGGTACACGAGTTATTAGTTTTGTTTAGAAAACAAATATCAGCCATCTGGGCAATCTGTTTACGAGGGCTACCGATGAAAAAACATGTGCTGGTAGATGTTCCAATCCAATGTCGACGACTAGGTCCACTTTCTGCTGAAAACCCGCCTAGGTCTCGCTGTTCTCCACTAACTGAACGGCATGCTATTAATAAGTTTTCAACACTTCGATTGAATTCAAACACATTCCTCCTCCCAAACACAAATACATGCTTAAAAATAATTTAACCTTGAACCGGAGAGCAGTCACAACGCTATCCAAGCGGACAGAGCTCACTTTACAAGCTCACCAAGTCCACCCTGTCCACGCACTAGCTACCTCACTACCTGTGTGCTCTGGTACTTGCATGCTGCGGGGCAAACTGCAGCTGATTACAACCGAATGAATGCAACCTGGGGAGGTAATTAAACTTGGGTTACCAAGTTACCTGCCTCCCGGATGACCCCTGACCTTCGAAAGGGTAACTCGCCGTACTTTATGGCTACAAAACTGTATGGTAATTAATACTAAAACTAGATAATATAAGAATGAAATCATTCGCTATTTTGTCAGGGGGCATTGGCAGGAATAAAACAGTAATACTTTGTTTTAAATGATACTGCAGTGGATTTGTATTCTGATTTTGTTAAAGCACTAGTAAAAGGAATAGTTTTTGATGCCAACCAGTATTTGCAACAGCACACTAAGTATGCGTGTTGGAGTGATCGTCATTTGCCATGTTCAAAGATTACGTTATGTTCATTTTCAAGGGCAAAACAATGTTCTGATAAAAATATATCCATCAGTTAAGAAAAGATAAACATTGATTTCGTTGGGGACGAGGACATTGCTTAAGACCAGCCCCAAATACCTCTGTAAAAATCCTGATTCAGGAACAAACGGTCCGTTATATCGTTATCCCCACCACTAATGCGCATGATTCCTATGATAACCAAAACGCTGGTTCTTACCCTGGTATAAAATACACACCGTTTCGTTCCAGCAACATTTTCTTGAGCCTGGTATACCATTGCAGACGAAGGCCACGAGGGATACGTTGACCGAGGGCTGCGACTCCACCAAGTCGTGCTTCGGGACGCCCGAGGGGTGCATCGCTAGTGGCAACTGCGAGGCCGTCGTCTCGTGCCTTGTCAAACCCGACATCGCCGAGTTCGAGATGCGTGCCAAGGGCAGCATCTACGTCGCCGTCGGCCTCTCAGACGACGGGGAAATGGTGGGTACCCTTTTTCGTGGTCATAATTCTGATCCTGGACGTGAACCTGATTCTGGACGCATAGATGCGTCCCTATGGAACACGAAAAAATATCTGTTAACAGGTATATCGCCCACCGTTTCTGCGGAAATAGATTTTCCAGTGGCGCCCTTTCTATTTAAAACACAGATAGTGTGGCTGCGTTATAGCGTTTTGGAGCTAATCAAGCACTTGCATTTTCATGCCAAAACCAAGCGAGATGTTCTGCTTATTCGATGCCAATCTACAGAATGCTGCACTCCTATGTCCCTAGGGAAAAGACAGCGTGATCGAGTGCGTTCGCCCTGAGTCCGGCAGCAAACCCAGTATTCACATGTCGTGGAATGTTAACACCGGGAAGAACAACGAGAGAATGAAAGGCTCCTTGGACGACGTGAGTATGAATGTCCAATATCTTGACACAAGCTTGAAAACACCGATAACTGGCCGTGAAAACTGTTCCCATTGCGGTGTTTTGTTTCAGTATGGAGTAAGTCTTCTGGACGGATCGTACGTCGACGGCGTGATAGCGTGCAAGTTCACGAGGTCGGTCGACACCACAATCAACGGAGTCGAGTACAACCTAATCCGCGACAAGCACTTCATGCTCCTCGTATCAGGAACTGAACTAAGGGGTAAGAATTATCTCTATTCAATGTTGTGTTTAATATGGAAGGGTTAGCTTGGCATCATGGGGTATGTTTTCCAGCCCTCGCTTGACAATATTTGGTTTGTGCAGACGACGGTATCTCGTATCACGACAAGGCTAAGGCTGCGACTAGCGAAGCACACAACCTGGCTCAGGGCGGCTCGTTCAAGAGCGCTTCGAAGCTGCTACTGCGGCTTCACGGTGCCTTCATGATCAGCGCCTGGATCGGAGCTGCCAGCATCGGCATCCTCCTAGCGCGCTACTTCAAGCAGACCTGGGTCGGCAACCAGCTTTGCGGCAAGGACCAGTGGTTTGCGGTGAGTTTTTTTGCACTGGAATGCCGCTGTGAGTTTGCATCCTCTAGGATGAGAGTTTTCATTCGGGTATCATGAACCAAGCGGTTGAAATGAACCATGGTATAAGTTTATTTTACTATACTCGAATAGTGTAGTTTGCACGCCATTGTATGAAATATTGTTAAGGCGATTTGGCCACGAGAATTTAGTTGTGAATCTGGGAAAAATATATCAAATCCCGATCATGCGAATATTTAAATAATATAGTCACCCAAGTGTGGTAACCTTTGCAGAGCAACCTTCATCCGTAGATCAGCATAGAATAGGTCTGTAAGACCAAGAAATGGCAGGAAACTTTGAATGTCAAGAATTAACCCGTGGAATATTCTAATTACTAATGCAGCTTACTATTGACTCAACTGGCCCCACAATCAGTTTATTGAGGTTTGCGGAAACATGGATTTGTCTATGACAGTAACTAAAGACTAATACGGTTATATAGACAAATAAGATCGCAAATTCAATCTTTTGTGTATTTCCTTGTAAGTCGCAGCATTGACAAAGTTGTTTGTGTTCTTGAATGCAGTGGCATCGGTTCTTCATGGTGCTGACGTGGCTGCTGACAATCGCCGGCTTCGTGGTGATCTTCGTCGAGCTGCAAGAGTGGTCGTCGGAGAACAACCCGCACGCCATCCTGGGCACGATCACGACGGGCTTGGCATTCATCCAGCCGTTCATGGCTGCCATCCGCCCGGCGCCTACCTCAAGTCGGCGCCCAATCTTCAACTGGGCGCACTGGCTGGTCGGGAACGTCGCCCACATCATGGCCAGTGAGTTGCATGGATTTGGCCAGAACATGATCCTGTGGGTTTTTTAAAGCCTCGGGTAGTTTTCACTGAAGTATTGATGGTACACTTTGACAGCATCCTGGAAATTATGTTTAGGATAGGCAGTCAGTGCAGGGGTTACGCGGAAGGGTCATTAAGTTGAAATGACCGAACTTTCTGTTATTGGATCTGTAAGATATGCACTTTCCAATTCAAGGTGCCTAAAGTCACGACAATTAAACACTTGTAGGGATATTTCTTAAGCAGCGGCAAATTCACGAGAACCTATCGACAGCGCATTATTAACCGGGATCGAATTTGCCATGGAAATATATTTCAATAGAACATCTATTGATGCACCATTAAACTAGATCATCTCTGTGTTACGGTTTCACGTCCAACATAAAAGTCGTATCGTGACAGTAAAGAAGTGATTTTTATGACCGGTCACGATTTGCAGTGACCCCCCGATGATCGCCATTGAGCGTGCCTTGCGTTTCGTTCCAGTCGTGACCATATTCTTCGCAACCAAGCTGGCCAAAGCAGAGTTGCCCTCTTGGTTGGACTGGGTGCTGGTCAGCTACGTCGCCTTCCACGTGGTCATGCATCTCATCCTCTCGGTAAGCAAGCGCGTCTTTCACTGGTCATTTGAGGGTCACCTGTACCTTGCTCTTCGCGGCGTCTATCGGTCACTTTAAAAACTTGACAAAAACTAATTTAACTGGGTTTAAGTAGACATGAGTCTAAAACGATCACTTTGAAAACTAAAAATATGAACTGCAGACTTAATAACTTAAAATAGGAGTTCCAAATTCCACTTTTAGGTTAAGCAATGGAAACATATTTATTCACAAGTAGTGAGTGGTCAAGCTGTTTTCAGTTTTTCAAACATTACAAAAACAGGATGTAATGCAACTGCGTTGCGGTTTGCGTTCGTGAAAAAAATATGCAACAGGTAAAGTTACATTTTTTTAAGCTAGTGGTAAAATTGTTTCAATTACCTTTCAGATCGCTGGCTGTGCGAGTGAAAAGAACAACAGCAAACGAGTGAACACGTTCCCGATGAAAGACATGAACAGTCCAAACAGAAATACGTTGCAATCTGACAGAAGTCTGGATGCTCCAGTAAGTTCCCACAGTTTTCCTCTAAGCAGCGTTCTTTCCCTGCATTTCATGTCTAATGCATCATGTCTGTCTGTTTCCAGCACTCCGGATTGCGCAAATTCCTACTCGGGTTGTACTTGGTGATCATCATCCTCCTGACGGCGGGCATCGTCGTGATCGTCGTCTTAGCACCGATTGGAGACAGCATCAAGGAGATCCAGAAGATCATCATGCCCGGCTCGGTCTGACGTGCGTCCAGGAAATGACCCCTTAGGGACACCAACGTTCACTTCCAAGACGGAGTGCTGTCAATGGTGTGGGGCAACGCCAACATCTCTGCCTATTTATTTGAAGAGGGAAACTTATGCCATAAAGTACGTGTTAGTTGGATGCGTTTGAGTGAGTTTTTGTTTCTCATGTGTAGGTACTGCAATTCCGTGTACTTAGTAGGTTCGCCTAGACGTGTGTTTGTAATCTCTGCACAAAGACTTGCGTTAGCTGTGTGTAGAGAGACCCGAAAACGATTGAATGTTTTCACAATGTTTTTATATTACGATACTGACCAATAGTTGTTGACCATTACTTTATTAGGACTGGATGGCAAGCTCGAAACAATAGTAAAGTGAATCTTTCGGATTTATTACATCCCCTGTGTGTGACCCCTGTCGACCAAAGTATTTAATACTAAAGGTTTAATTAACTATCAAAACAGTCTGTTTAGTTTTAAACGGAACTACATTCGTATTATACTGACAAACCTGTGTTCATAAGCTTAAATATTTCCAACCACCAAACCACACAGGGCTGTAAGGTAGTTGTAACAAATGTGACTTTATAATATTTCCTATAAGAGTATTACAAATAGGTCCTGCCTATCTTATTTTATAATATCCATCATCAGTTGCTATGTAACTTTTAGACTTCTCGATTAATTGTCTAGGTAATTAATCAATGATAGAACATCAATGATAGATCATTAATGATTATCAATGATGATAATCAATTATAGAAACTGTCAAACTTCACAATTCTCACAAATCGATTAATTTCTAACGATAAATCAAGTGACGATCAAATTGTAAATAACAACGATTGTTACACAATCGGAGCCCATCTTACAGCGTCTTGTAACAATTTAGCAATGGTGCTAATATCATTATTGAAATACATTTTTTTTTAACAAATTTTAGAGAACCAAATAAAACTATTTGCTAAAAAAATGCCAGTGTAATGATTTCTTCTGCCTTATACCATTCCGCCCTGGTCGAACCAGCCGCGTCTGGTGCTAGCCTCTTTTCTTCTAGTCAAACCAACCGACTTCCGACAAGAACCTCGAGTTGGAGCTCGCCCTCTTCGTCAGGTCGTGGTAAGCCAGTCCAGCAGCAGCCGCTGAAAGACAAACGAGTCATCGTGTTACCATATTACAACCTGGCAGTATACAATCATCAGTGGCAGGGTGCCCATCTAAAATCTCATCTTTAGCCAAAGTAGAGCAAGGGATAAATATCGGGGCAGACAGGGTGGCCGTTTTCTTTCGTTCCTTATTTGTCTCAACTTAGGCTAAATTCAATCTTAAATGTAGCTACGACAGCCAAACTCTGCGTTCTAGAACCTAGGTGGCACAAGACAGCCTTAGATAGGCACGATGGTTAATAGAACGGACCCGTTTTCGGTACCCCAACCAAGTACGAGGATCCCTATGCTCACGGTTAGTGATGAGCTGGGTGCCGGCCGCCGCCAGAAGGTGGTACTGGTTGTTGACTAGGTCAAAAACGATGTCCTGAAAGCTGGTGACCACCTCACGGGTGAATCGGCAGTGAATGGCACCACCGGAGTATGAGCTGGATATCAAGTTAACGCCGTTCTGTGGAAAAACACCGGAGCGTCAATTGGGAGATTGATGGCTTTTGGCGTTAAGTTGCTCCTGTCACACCAATCGGTCGAGATGACGCCCTTGCTCAATGCAGAAGGCGTAAAGGATGCACAAGGAATGAAGCTTTGAAAGACACTGGTCATCCTACTCTCACCAGGGTTGATTTGTGATTAAACGAGGAATTGGCACTATTGGTGTTACTACTCCTCGTCATTTTTCCACCTAACTAACTTTCCTAAATCTTAAGCGGCTTACTGCGGCAGCTCCCGACGGAATCCTGTTGTTAGACTTTCCGCTGTTGAACGACACGAAGACGTCGACGCGGTCGTCTGTTGAGCTTGTGTCTCGCACGCACTCCACCACGCTATCACTACCCTGAGGGGTGTAAAGCAGCTTTAGTAAAGGCTTTCAACAGCAAGATCGCATAACCATGATCATCATAATCATCATCATAGTAATCGCATAATCATGATGCAAAAGACAAATTTTGCCCGAACCATAATAGCGTCGTTTGAGAGACCGACGGCGACGTAGACGCCACCGACCGACTCCATTTCAAACGTGAAGACGCCTGCACTCTCTTCGACGGTGACGACAGCGATGCAGCCGCCAGTCTCCAGGCAACCAGATGGAGATGTGAAACAGGACTTGGTCACGTTGCACGAGTCGGTCCAGCTTTCCTGCGCCTGGCAAAGGAGGGAGCCGTCAACACCCAGACCAACGAGGGGTCAGCACCCAAGGGTCAGCACCCATGGGTATTTTTCGTTAATAAAATGTTTACTTACGAACGCTCCAGTAAAAGCCAAAGCACACAAACAAACTATGATGATTGACCTCGCCATCTTGGAGTTTGGGTACAATATGATCGTAGATTGCTTACATTGCGGGCGATCAGTGATGTTGGGATTCACGGATATCAAATCCTTTATCTGGTCTACTTCTTTCCAATGATTTGTCCGATATGATCTTACCTTTCCTTAGATAAAGAAGTAAAGAGTACGTAGATACCAATTAGTTTTGTCTCCGTATAGTAATATTTCATGTTCACCCCTGAAACATGTTAATCTGTGGCGTCGCATTATTTGTCACTGCTTTTGTTGTTTGAACACATTTTATGACTAACGTTGAAACAAAGAAACAATGGATAGACTTTTCGACTTTATATAAAATAGTGATGAGGTACAGTTGAACATATACAAAGTCATCAGATGGTTATAGAAACAATTGAATAAAGACGCAAGTCTCTTTAATCTTGACGTGCAGTCTTTACGGAGCCTGAAATTATTTTTTGAAATTTTTTAAATTTAATTTGAGAAGCTCTTTTAAAATGATAACCTCTCTCTCTCTCTTTCAAGTGGACTTTAATCTTACATTTTTGCTGAATAGCCTTTAAACACAAACTAGGAATAAAAGAAAATACACACATCTAAGAGCACTAAATGGATTGGTGTTTATTACATAGCGTTTTAAGGTCAAGGCTTGACTTTCATGAAGATCCTCTACAACAGACAATCTAGTCGAACCATCCAACCTCCGCCAAGAATCGGGCTTCGAAGCTGGCAAGCCGGGTCAGGTCGTGGAAGGCGATGCCAGGTGAAGCTGAAACAGAACCACCCCTTCGTAAAGTTGGTACACTCACCATGCCACACTTACCAAAGTCAAATTAGTTCTGTCTGTCAGCTTTGCACCTTCAAACTCTTAACACGATTGCGATAAGTTAGTTTGCAAAAGCAGGTTCCAGTTTTCTACACCAGTTCATTCACTAGCACCGCTGGTTCCAAAGTATCACTAACACTATCACCTACTTTCACCTACTATCACTAGTATCACTAGCATTGCTAGTTCCAAAGTTCCCATTCTAACTAAATCGGCTCTGAACTGTGACACGGAGTCAAAGGTAGAAAACAACTGGCACAACTAAAAAATGCACAAATGAACCAGTTCAGGTTCAGAGTGAACCACTCACGGGCCACTGCTAGGCGGGTGCCGGCGGCCACCAGCAGATGGTATGGGACGTTGACAAGGTCAAACAACGTCCCTTCGACGTCGGTGACGGCTTTGCGAGTAAATCTGCAATGGACGGCGCCAGCGACGAACGAACTCTCCAGCAAAATCACGCCGTTCTGGAGACAATCATTGAACGAAGTTAAGGAGAAGGATTCTGTAGCGAGTGCAGATCAGTTTTTGCACCATCTTTTTGGCCGTGTCGTGAAAGCTTATAAGCTAGAAATCAAGTATGTCGTAAAGACAGGGCTAAATTTCTTTAGAAGAAAGTTATTTTTCTATTTTTAGCTATATTTGTTAGAATGAACTACTACAGATTGGTTTGGTGAAGTGGTTCAGAGCCGTGGGTGAATGTTGTGGTGAGTGACGGACAATTGCTCTGTTGTAATTGACTTGTGGTCTTAAAAAGGGCCTAAAAAGGACCTAAGATTAGCTCTTCTACTAAGTTCTGGACAACTTACGAAATAAACGAAATGTATATTTAAAAAATAAATCGTGTTCAAACAAATTTCAATCTTTTGCCTTCAATAGACTTTAGTGTAAGTTTTTGTACTTTAACGATCCGGTCAATTTTTCCCGAAAAATTAGGTAAGTTTCTTGATTTTTTCCCATACAAAGTTGATTATTCAAGCAGAAACAGCAACATTAAACCCTTCTCTTTCTCTAGGTACAATCACCTACAAAGGGACAGTACAAATATTAAATATATAGGGAATCTGAGACTGATTTTCAAAAAGTCGGGATCTTTTTATCCATACCGCGGCAGGTCCCGTCGGGATCCTGTCGTTGGAGTGCCCAGGGTTGAATGAGACGAAAATGTCGACTTTGTCGTCTGGAGAGTTCACGTCGTGCACGCACTCGACTACACTGTCAGCTCCCTGAAATCGGGCAAAGATGTGGTCAAAACACCGTCAACACTCTCGTTTTCTGGACAAGTGATTTTCAACCATTTCTATCAATGGCTGGGTGAAGGAGTAAGTGACTTCACTGCTACAAATTGACTGTCATATGCCAATGTGACTTCTTATATGAAAAAACATGCCTTCTACCGACGCAGATGAAGTGCAAGACGAAAATTGAGATTAAGGAAAGATTTGCAGCAATTGAAGACGTCCTCACCATGCTAGAGTCATTTGAGAGACCGACGGCGACGTAGACGCCACCGACCGACTCCATTTCAAACGTGAAGACGCCTGCACTCTCTTCGACGGTGACGACAGCGATGCAGCCGCCAGTCTCCAGGCAACCAGATGGAGATGTGAAACAGGACTTGGTCACGTTGCACGAGTCGGTCCAGCTTTCCTGCGCCTGGCAAAAGAAAGAGCCGTCAGCACCCAAGGGTCAGCACCCATGTGTCAGCACCCTTCTCCTTCAGCAACGCAAGCACGGGTCACTAAAACATTTGCCTTCAGAACGCTGATTTTGGTAGTCAATGGTGCACCAAAAATATCTTTCACACAACAAAAATAATCTGCATAGCTCTGGGAAAACACTGCTTTGTATTTTTTATTCATGGAAAGGAAATAATATTTACATCTATGATACTTACAAAGACCCCTGTAAAAGTAAGAGCACACAAACAGACTACGATAATTGACCTGGCCATCTTGGAGATTGAGAACAATATGATATTTGGTAGTCTGTTTGACAAGATCAGAGATTGCCCTAATCGGGGCCGTCGCTGTTGCGAAACATGTTTGCTCTTATCTGTTTAAAATACTTCCACTCTTCTCTAATATGTTGGTAAAGAGAAGTTAGTATGTTTCGATTGATTTCTTGCAAGTCTGATACCAAATTGAATGAGTAGGAAAAGGAATCGAATCGGTGGGTAAGATATTTTGTTATTATATTACAATTATAATTTATTGATTATATTATATTCTGGCACAAATTTATTTGGTTTTGTCAAAAACCATTTGAACTGGGTTTTGAATGCTCTGTGAAGAACAATTAAATTTTCTAATGTTTCGTAACTTGTACCTGTAACTTTATCAAGGTTTAAAGTAGTCCTAACAATTTTCCGATAAAAAAGACATCACAAAAAATTAAAACAATTGCCTAGTTCAAGCGTCCTAAATGCATCTTAATAAAATAATCAGGGTCAATAATTGAAAAACTAGCATGTTTTGTATTTTCGAAAATATGTCCCCTTACAAAGTAGACATGAGTCAAAAACCAGTATTTGGTGTCTTTCTCATCTCATCAATGCGTAATGTTTGAATCTATACGTTTCTTGAGAACTGATTAAGTAATTATTGCAAGGAATAAACCAAAGTGAAAATTATATACTGATCTCTTCTTTTAAGCGTTTCAAATCTGTGTTTTGGTCCCACGGTTTCTAGTCGAACCACCCGACCTCCGACAAGAACCTGGCTTCGGAGCTAGCGCGTCGGGTCTGGTCATGGTAAGCGACGCCCCCAGTAGCTGGAAAACAAACCACCTCGTCAGAGTGCCATCATTCCGAACTCTGTCCAGACTTCCAAAGACCGAGGAGACTCACGAAGAGGTTTGAGTTCTGTGCCGACGGCGAGGAGCAGGTGATACTGCCTGTTAATCAGGTCGAACATAGTCCCATTGACCTCGGTGACGACATCGCGGGTGAAGCTACAATGGATGACGCCGTCGGTGAATGAACTTCCCAGAACAGTAACGCCATTCTGAAAGCAGGTATTCGAAAAAGATATTTCAGATTTTATTTTTCAGTTTTCATACAAGAATTTAAGTGATTTTAATATTCAAAGCACGTCCTCCGTCAAAATTTCAACATGAATTATGATTTTTTTTTTACCGCCGCAGGTCCCGATGGTATTCTGTTGTTGGAGTGCCCAGGGTTGTAAGAAACGAAGATGTCGACTTTGTCATCTGGGGAGTTAACATCATGCACGCACTCTACGACACTGTCAGCTCCCTGAAATTGAGAAAAAATGAAAAATATTGCCACAAAAGTTACTGAGGTGTCCTATGCTCGTGTTTTCTGGAGGTCTGACTACAGTTGCTTGGACGGGGAAATTGCGAATGGCGTTTTGGAAGACAAAATTAGGAAAACGTACTAACGAGGTTTAAGTAACCGCATGCTACTCCTTGGAGTTGCAAGCAGCGCCAAATAAATGGATAAAAAGTTAAGTCATCTATTTAAAAAAACAAGTAGCTGCTCACCATTGTGGCGTCGTCTGAGAGACCGACGGCGACGTAGACGCCGATGTTAGTCTCCAGTTCGAACGTAAATACGCCTGCCAGCTCCTCGACGGTGACGACGGCGATGCAGTCGCCCGTTTCGAGGCAACCAGATGGGGAGGTGAAACAGGACTTGGTCACGTTGCACGAGTCGGTCCAGCTTTCCTGCGCCTGTCAATAGTGGACGTTGGTCTTATGTTCTAAAGCCATGTAATGGTAGACGTCGTTTCATGTCTTCATTGTTATTTATAAATAATTTCAGATAAATACTTACAAGAGCTTCTGGTAGAGCAAAAACTGCCGCCAGACACAGAATTATCATCGAAGAGTTCATTCTGAAAACGTGTTGTAAAATTGATGAAAGCTTTTGAAAAAAAGGATGTTACAATTAATATCTTCTTTTTTACCTACTCCATGCTCTTTTAATTTTTGTGATATACTGTTTTGTATTCCTTTGCAATGCAGCAAAGCATAGAAATCACGAGACTGTGATAAAATTAATAGACGAGAAATATCGAAACTTACCTACCTTGTCAAATCGATGTTGAATACTAACAGACAGACCTCATTAAGTGTCTTTGTGCCCCGGTAGAATTAGGATGAGATATAGGACCACAAACAATGGCCTTATCGCACCTTAAGTCGTGCTAGGCACATGGTAATCTGTCGTAGCGGCTGTCAATCATCGGAATGCACTCATTCAAATGCATACAAAACAATGACCCAAATTTACCTTTTTGTATAAAAATAATGAGTGGATCCGATGGTGCATTTATCAATCAATCACGTCATCTTATCGGAATTAATTGTTTCTGACTTATCGCAGTTAATTTAGTGTTTTTCAACCGGTAGACAATCTGAACTACAAACAAAACTATTTTAAACCTATTGTGGTTTTTATATATATGTCTATTTTATCTAATCGTAGCACTCGTTTTGAAGAACAAACACATTTAGAGCTAGATTTGTAATACCAAGTTTAAAAAACATCGATGTTAAGCTTTGTCATTAAAACTAATGACATACAGCAGTGAACCTATACTTAATTTTGTGTTACTTTTTTCCGAAATAAAATACGAAACTCTGTTTATAGTTTTGTATAAGAAAGAATAGCAGACAATTTACACAAATTTGTTATTTATTTTGAATGTGCTTGTAGGTTTGCTGGCTAGGCAAATACGCCGACTTGTCCCAGATTACGAGGCTGTTTGCTGGCAGCCCGAGTCACGTCGTGATAGGCCAGCTTGGCAGACGCTGAAAACAGACGTCATGGTTGCATCAATCACAAACAATCACCGCAGTTTCGGCACAAAAACAGCTGCGATGCTATCAGCTTCGTTATCAAAAACAACTTGAAGGCTCAAAATCTCTAGATAATCTGCTAATTTAGGAAAACAATACGTTATCATTAATTAGTTTTAAGTATCTTACGCGTGGTGATTACGCGTGATCCGACAGCCAATAACAAATGGTATTCTTTGTTGCTCAAGTTGAACACGTTTCCGAGTACATTAGTGGTAGCCGCACGCGTGAACGAGCAACGCAGTCTACCGTCAACAAAGGAACCATTCAGGAACTGCACGCCATCCTGAGAGAAAAAATTCAATCACTGCTTCAACGCTAATTCCCATCGACCATGCCATGCATGGCTATGTATGCGATGACGTCCCTACCACTGTCGGAATCCGAGTGTTGGAATAAACGCCCGGGGCGTTGTACGATGTAAAGAGCTTCACGTTTCCGTCTCCGACGTCGTGTACACATTCCACGACGCTGGTATCACCCTTAAAATCAGTCAAGGTCAAGATCACCATTCGCACAGCACACTTAAAGTAATGTGAAAATCAATTGAGTATTCTTGCCTACCATACTTGCGTCGCTTGACACTCCAACGGCGACGTAAATACCTCCAACAGACTCCATTTCAAAGTTAAACAAGTTGCTGTCAGCTTGTTTGGCGACCGACACGACAGCAACGCAGTTGCCTTTGTCCAAGCAGCCGTCAGGTATCGCAAAACAGGATGTTGAGATACCACAAGCGTCGGTCCATTTTTTTGCTTCGACGCCGGCCTAGGACAAGCCAGGTGGTCATTATAACTGGTTGTTAGCTATTAGCTAAACAATTAGAGTATCGCAAAGTAATTTTGGTTTCAACTTACAGCAACAGAGTGTCGTATTGAAAAGGCCACCAAAAACACGCACAACGCTGGAAACATCTTGAAAGCTTTCAACGCAAGAACGTGGCAGTCTGAAAGCACCAGAGGACACTCGTTTTCCTGGACTGCAACAAAACAGTGCGTGCCACCCATGTTAAAATACCTTGCGCGGGGTCATTTGTATACATTTTTTGCCATTTGCTAACTTTACTAAACAAATAAACAAAAACATATGTTTTATTAGCTTGCTCTGATCAGCAGTTTTTTCGGTACAATCAGTACAAAAATGATACCTACAGTGCACCGACTTGCCGAAGTTATGTAAGACCAATCAATGTCTTATTTGCCATAAAAAGCAGTCAAAGAGAGAGATAGACTCGTTGGTTTTTCATCTTACAGTTATGGTGCAGAAAACTTGGGCTGGAGGACTTTAGCTATAGCTAAGGGTAGCATAAACGTATCGCTTTAAACGTTTTATATATCTTTATTTGATTGTTTCACCACATTTCATGTCCGGAACACCCATAGTAGAGGGTATTGTAAGTACATGGGTGATCCAGATTGTATTCCAATTTTATTAGTTCTGATTTAATCACAGTATTATCTTATATGTCAACATATTTTAGAATCTCTGATTACTAATTGAGATTGACGCCAAAGGAAATACGAAGAGCGAAAGATAAACGATAATTAATCTCGAGGTAGCCAATCGGTTACAAAATATTGTTATCCCTGGTTTTTCTAAGAAAGTTACTTTCTTGTATCTTATCAGTCTTTGATAAAAAGCAAAAAGTACATTCAGTTATAGGTTTTCCAGCTGCTCAACGAGAGCGGATATCATTAGGAAAAGTCGATCCACAAAAAACGTAAGTAACATTTTGTTTTTGGATTTGGTCTGTGCTTTGAGATTTACTATTTTTACCTTGTTTTTGCTCTGAATATGTCCCCCCGGTGTCCTGCCATAACCCTTAATGCTTGCTAAACTTTGCTGGACATTCCGGTCCCCTTTATTCTTGAGGGCCAAAAGACAAAAACCAAGACAAAGTATTTTGGTAGACCCCAGAAAGCACAAACTATTTCATGAATCCACTTCTCTGAACTTCTACTTCCGGAATAGAATTATTTTTATATAATACCTATTTCAATACTGTACTGAAAATTACCTATACTGAAAATTTGCTAAGACAACATAGTATATTTGTCAGTGGGACGATATCTATAGTGGCATAATATATTTCTCAAACCCCTCTTTAAAATCCCATTTTGTATTTTTGAAATATTTCTAACTAATTGTCCCTGCAACATTTCAGTAATCGCAACCTCTTGTTTCTGCGCAGAATGATCGCCTTGGTGCTTATTCTAGCGGTAACCACAGCGACTGCCGCTCCAGCGACGAACGCGCTGAGTCAGGTAGTACGTATGAACATGCTCGCTCCCCGAACGGTTCAGGACATGAGGAACACGGACCACACGAGACTCATCTATGTTGCAGGCCCACGACGACCTGTGGAGAGGCGTCACCGATGGCTGCGGGCAATCCAAAGCCTGCTTCTTGTACCCTGCAAACTGCTACGGGACGGACAACTGCGTGGTCGCTGTCTCCGTCTTGGTGACCGGCACGGCACCGGACACAAAGTACACCTTCGAGGCTCAATCCATCGGCGGAGTTTACGTTTCGGTGGGACTCTCGGGAGACCAAGCGATGGTGAGCAACCTTTTACAGGCACTCGTTGAAATAGGTTCAAGTTCAGCTCCATTTGGAGCTCAAACCGTGGAATCCAGGGCCACGGTCACAGGTTGGTTTTGACTCAAATCAATTGTCTACTGCGTTTTTTTTCACTTCCAACGTGACCTTGTGAAATATGACCTTCAGCGTAAGGAAACTTGATTGGCTGGGAGCTATTGGCTGGTAGCTAGCTTTAATCACATTACACAGCACAACTAATTCCCTTCTGAGACGCCTTAACCAACCCTCCGAAGTTGGAGTCTAGGTGCTTGGATAAATCAGTGGTAAAAGAACCCGTCTGGAAGTCGGTATATTCTGGGAATTTATCCAGGCTCGCTCCCCTTCCAACTAGTTATTAATATTCACCTGACTAGATATGGGTGATGGTGGCTAATGAATTTGTGCTTACGTGCGTGTAGAATGCAACGAGCGTTGTTGAGTGCGTCAGCGATTCCAAGAGTGCAGAGAACGAACTAAGCATGTACTCGTCGTACAATAAGGGCTTTGAAAACGAACGCGAACCATCGCCAGACGCCAATTTGGAGCTGCTAGGCAGCAGCTATGACGCGACCACCAAGGTCGCATGGTGCCAGTTCACCCGCAAGGAGGTTACCTCTTACCAGGGGCAAGAGTTTAACCTGGACACGACGAAGTTCTTCATGATCCTCGCCGCTGGAAGTCAAGCTGATGGTGAATCTTTAGGCTGAATAGCTGATCTTACTTTGTTTTGCAGTCTTTTCTTTCAAATCACCCTTTCAGTTTCAAGCCAAATAAAAAAAACGATGAGAAGATTTAGCCAATCCAAATCAATTTACACAACAAAAATAAAGTCAAAAAATTCCAGGATTCCATGCCCTGGACCACATGTTCTGGAATTAGGAAGACAAGTTCATTCCAGCCTTTTTTCTCTGCGAGTGGCACCTGCAATTTACATTTTGTTAAACTTTGGGATCATAGCCGCTGTAAGAGTTAATTTGATTGCACCTTGATATAGTATTCGGCATCAACAAGTGCGTGGGCACAAGTGTGACAATCCTTTGTCCACGGGAGGTACAAATAAACGCTCAGGCGTCTCTCTGTCCTACTATCTCCATTGCACCAATAAGATGTTTATCAACAAATAAAGGCGACGTGGTTGTGGATGCCGAGTTGTGCATTTGAAAGAAAGACTTGCAATACGACCCATGTTTTTTTTTATTACAGATATCAGCATTGGCTATCATGATGTGGCCATGAGGTACAGCGCAGACCAGCGCTACCTAGCAGACATTGGATTCTTCCAGCTACCAACCACTCCAGTGGTCTAAACATAGCCATACTCCATGATTCGACCAGCGGGTTGACGGAGATACAACCATGTATTGAATTATTTCGAATAAAGCTAGTCAACACTCAGTCTGTCTCATCTCATATCTTTATGTTTGTCTCACTGCATTGCGTTTCTAGTTATAGCACGAATTCATCTCAAAAACGTGTCTCTTTATGAAAGGACAATATGGTGACACTGAAATCGCCCTCACCGAATAGTCTATGTGACGTAGCTCGTGACAGCCAGGGTCATGATCAGACCGTGGTGATGGTGGTCACAATATGAAGTCAAGATGATCATGGATCGGTCTTGAATCGACGTGAGGCGCAACGTGATCAATACTTAATATCCAGGGTACTGGCAACCTCTGAAGCAATGTACCAACACAAAAACGCGCACAATCAGGAGTACTCATACTGTTTTTAAAATTTCAAGAAGATACTTTTTCGCATAGCATTTTTATTCTTCTTATCATTGATACCACGCATTGCTTCACGCGTAGTAAAATAGCCACGTCTAAAGAACGTTTACATCCTTTCATTACTTGGGCAATCCTTGACCAACGCAGAAGACTCAGTATAACTAAATATGAGGTAAGGTTTTGACATACACCTCTATATTCTTTAATAGAACAGTGTTTGCAGTCGATGTCAGACAGAAAAAGAGGTTAAGGAATAACGCAAAGGAATAGCGCAAAACGAAAGTTCGCAATTTATGGCAAAATTTCATTGTTTTCATTTCTCTCCTTTAATTTGCAAAACTCGTAGAAACCTTGAGACTGGACTCAAGTCTTTGTCGGGCTTTTAAGCTTAAACACCTCGAAATAACCACTGCCAATTTACTTGAATTTCTCTAGAATGATTGCCCTTGTTTTGGTGTTGACTGCAACCGCAGTCCTTGCTGTGCCTGTGTCTGATCAAGATGCACCGGTAAGTGCAGAATTTGCGTGTCCCTCCCTCCTTCCTTGACGCTTCATTTATTGGTGTACAATTAAAGTAAAAATCGAACCTATTATTATGTTTTATATTTATTTTTTTAAATCGATTTTTTATTTTCATTTATTTCTTACAACAGGTAGAAAATGTTTAATTTAAGGCATTTAGCTTGATTATGCCAAATAATTTTTTGGTTTTCTTCATGCTCTTTTTCATTTTCCTTTTCATTCACCCACTTCTTCCATTTCTCCTTATCCAGCCAGCTTTTTTTCTCTTCTACTTCATTCCATTTCCCACCTCTTTTCTCCACATCATCGTGTACTTTTTGTATCCATCTTTCTCTTGGTCGTCCTCTTCCCCTTCTCTCATACTCCAAGCTTAAAATCTTTTTTGGCAATCTTTCTTAAATTGCATTACATAATATAATATAATATAATATAAAACATACAATACATATAAAATATATCATAATATATTATATTATTTTATATTATTTATTATTGACGTTGGCCAGTCTGATACAACAATGGTAACATCTGTTGGTGATCTCTAACCAAATCCGCAGAGTCACGACGAGCTGTGGAGAGAGGTGACCGACGGCTGTGGGCAGAGTAAGGCCTGCTTCCAGTACCCCGAAGACTGCTTCGTGTCCAAAAACTGCGTAGCCGCCGTCTCCATCTTAGTGGTCGGGAAAACGTACACGTTCGAGATACAATCAGCCGGCGGCGTATACGTCGCAGTGGCGCTCTCAGCCGACGATAAAATGGTGATTTCTGGAGACAAGATCCCGAGCAGCTTCTTTCGAATGAATATTCAAAGATTATTTCTAGTCGTGAAGAGTACGAATTCTTGAAGAGAACTCTTGCCAGTTGCATACGTGAAAATTAAGTGTTTGGGTACTTTGGTTAGATAGGAACCTTGCACCTTTGTTTTAATTCTGATTTGACCATTCGGCCACTAGATACATCGAGCTATATTCCTCAGCTCCTCAGCATCAAAAGATATTCATCAAACGATGTTAATTCCAGGGCGACGACAGCGTCGTGGAGTGCGTGAGCGACAACGCAGCAGCCGAAGGGAAGTTGAGTCTGTACGCGTCTTTCAACAACGGCCACAATAACGCCCGCGAGGTGGAGGCGACTGGCCTGACGCTCGACAACGAAGCCAGCAGCTACGACGTAGACTCAAAGATTGCCAAATGCAAGTTCACTCGCGATGAGGTCACCACGTTCCAGGGGGTACTGTTTGACCTTGACAAAACGCAGTACCACTTGCTAGTGGCAGTAGGCACTAAAGCCACAGGTAATTGCAACGAACTTAGGATAAGACGTCAATTTTTTGGATCAAAATCATGTGACGGTCATCGGTGACGTTTGAAAGTGAGGTATGAACTTGTATTGACTTCCATCAAAATCGTTTTTCACATCATAATCGACGCGTGTTTCACAATTGTTTTAGCAACTGACTCTTTGATGTCTACCTTGTACTTTTCGCAAACCGTTCATGGGTGAATTTTAGCCACGCATTCAGACTTTTTAGCGTGAATCTGTCGGACCCTGATTCCAGATTCCGGGATCGGCTACCACGACGTCGCCAGATCATACAGTGTAGACAAAAGGTTTGTGGCCGACATCGGCTACTACCATCAACCTGAAACGACTTTGGCTGAGTGAAGATGGTCACTACACCAACTAGCCTACCACTGCATCACTACAGAAGTTGCGGCTTGCGACTAGAAGCCAATTAACTGACTGAAAGGTGGTTGATGAATAAAGAGTTTGGATTTATCGTGTTATCTTTTCCAAGACATTCTTCCTCCGAGTTACGGAATTAAAAAACATGCTGCAGACTCATTTTAAATAGACGTATCTTTAAAAATCTTTATCGGTGATTATGGAGTGGTTAAAATAGGCTGACTCTTTAAGTACCTACTGTTTGTCCAGCTTATCAGGCTGCATATTGATATAAATGACCAACAAGTCAAGTTTCCTTACTTCTTTATTCAAATCATAAGCTCAGGAAGAAACATTGCAAAGTGAGTAGCCAAGCGGAAATCAAATCGAGGTAATCATTACTTAAAGGGTTGTATTATCCGGTATTTATGCAAATCCACAGCTAATATTTTCTTCCTTGCTCATTAAAAAACGAAATTCCACAATTCCGTATTCCATGACATATGAAGAAAAAAATGTACCAAATGTATTTTTTTGCTCTTTGCACCAATGCGGTTTGTTTTGAGGAACACACACCTAGCTAAAGTCTGCAATGCACTGTTTTTGACGCACGTAGAATGACTGCCATCGACATCATGCTCGTATTGGCAACAACTGCAGTCTGTGCTGTCTCTGTACCCAATCAAGGTCACGTCGTGGTAAGTGGAACTCTGATAAGAAGTCATTTCAAATTGAAACCCACGCAAGTATTACTTTCAATTACAGATCGAGTATAAAAACGATCTACATTTTTTCCACCCATTCCTGCTGTTTTCTGCTCCGGGAAAACTTTTGATTATTTTTTTAAATCTCGAACTCATAATTTTCAAAAATGATCTTTTTATGAAAACAAAGCAATGGAGGTTCCAAAACAAGCGTTTTTAGTCGCCTCCTCCTCTAAATTCTTAAATGTCCCTACTTGTTAAAGACAAATAAAGCAGCTCTCACTCTGACTGATCCTTAGGAGTAGGACGGCACTTGCCAAATTTCTCCAGCTTTCCCGACGAAGACAACATCCACACAAAAGTCAGCCCCTGGGGCATGGACCATATTAAGTTGGACGCAATTGTAAACTACTTATTTTTATTCGCTAAAATTTCGTTGGTCGCCAGTCCTTTACAATTTTGCCAAAAACCAATATATTTTCGCCCGGGAACCGGCAGGTGGACACTTCAAACTTCTGTCAGATGATTCAACAGGTCATGCACAAATTGCGGCTGTACAAACTTAGATGTGGCTGTTTCCTGTTTCCGTGTCACACATTTTTATTCACTTTTTAATTCATCGTCTGCAAATACCCATCGTGGTTTAAAGACATTAAAAAAAAAAAAAAAATAATAATAATAATGAAAATGAAGGTACAGTTGAATGTGCATTTACCGTATATAGTTTCCCTGTTTAAAAAAAGTATTTTATTGTTGGACTCATGCAGGTTACTGATAAAGGAAGATATGCCGTCCCCGTGGCAGACTCGTGCCTGACCACCAAGGACTGCACGGCCGTCGTATCCATCCGGGCCTGGGTCAACGAGTACACCTTTCAACTGTGGGCTGTCGGAGGAAATTATGTCGCGGTGGGCCTCTCAGACGACACTATGATGGTATAGACACTTGTTCCATTGCGCAAGAGAGTGATTATTGTCGCAATGCAGCTCATATTACAATATTAGTCCGACAGCTCTGCCTCGGTTCTGGCGGGTTGGTCAGTAGTAGGTGTTACCTTTATCCATGGGTTTTAGCCAGATTGGCAATGGTTTCATCATAGAATTTCATCGTCTTGTTCTAAAGAATGTCTCATTATGTAGGGAGTTAAAATACATTAGTTTGTAAAACTGAACAATGGAATAAAACAGGCTTGTGAAATTTGTGGGTCGTCGTCATAAAGATCCAATGAAAAATAGCAAACAATAGAGGTATGGTATGACTAGAGGTAACAAGAAGTATAAAAAATCAACCAAATCCGATATGTGCCTAATGTTGCCAAAACTTATATTGCAGGGCAACGACAGTATCGTTGAATGTGTCAGTGACACAGCCGCTGGGGCAGGAAATGTGAGCCTCTACGCATCATTTAACAACGGAAAAGTTAATACACGTGAGGCTGTCGCAGTTGGTCTGACACTCGACGTCGAAGCCAGCAGCTACGACCCTGCCACTAAGGAAATTTACTGTAAATTCACACGGGAAGAGGTCACCGTTTTTCAAGGCGTAGAGTTTGATCTCTTCCGCACACAATTTCATCTGCTGCTAGCGGCAGGAACCACGGCTACCGGTACTTATGATAATTTCCTTACGTTTAGTCTTTGGAAATAGAAAATATAACAGTTTCCAAAGCCTGTTTTTATTTATTATAATATGAAACACCATGGCATGTATATTATACAACAGGAAACAAATTACAAATACAAAAATGCATGGTACGACAATAAGGTAGACACCAATGGCCTGACTGATCAGCTAGGTGCAGAATGGTGATACATTTCTTTCTTTCTCAATTTCAGACAGTGGTATTGGTTACCACGACATCGCCAAAGGAGCAAACTCCATCAAGGGTTGGGTCGAGGAGTATGGTTACTTCCAGATTCCTGATGTTTTGCAGTCAGAAAGCACTCAATAACCTCATTGGAGGAATGGGCAAAGTGTCATCAAGTCCACGGAATGTTCATCAATGTTCATGCTGAAAAGTCACAAGCATATTTAGCTACGCTAGCTGCCTTCAGCGTTAAGCAATTTACTACCAAAACCAGAAAAGGGACGGTACAATTTTAGTTCACTCACCTTTCTTTTGAAAAAACAGTATACTAATAAACAAGTATCTCTTATTATAAATGTATTTCAATTTTCAGTATATGAAATTAAAATATCTGTTACTGTTTACTATCACTGTAAAGAATGTAATTTTTGTCACATCTCAACACTATTGTGTATTTGCTTTGAAGCAATACAATTTTAAGACAATAAAAATGTTATAATGTACCAATCATTAACATAATTTATAGTAAATACAAAATACGGCGAGAGGTGCAAAGCTAACAAGTTGAGTGAGTCGCAGTGGTGTACAGTATTTTAGAACGAAGTCAGGCAGGACAGCTATTATGTCGAGTCCTGCTCATCAGAAAGCGTTGCTGTGAAGTCATGTGGCTTCCACCAAGCAGACAGTTGCAGCACTTTATCGCGTTGCTTCTCGAACGGCTCCCGGGCAGGTTTGCGCCATGCATCGTGGTCCAGATCCAGCATCCCAGCCACCACCTCCTGCAACGTTGGCATTTATCAGAGCATGCACCCTGGCTTTGAAAACAAATAAATCCAAGGCATGAACCAGGACAATGCAAGGTACCTATACAGGTACATTATCCTCCAGTAATCAGAAGCTTTATTTTCATTACCACAAAGAATATGTCACAGCATGGCCTACAAATTAAGAGTTAACAGACATACCATCCTTATAGTTTTGAGATCTGCACACTCAATGCCTGGCTCCATTTCAGGCCATGCAAAAGAAATTATTGGTCTAGTGGTATAGATATCTGTACTAGGAACACATAACCGTACAAGAGAGAGAGAGAGCGGCGGTTATGATAGAGTGACGGTACCTGCGCGAACGTGTCCGGGAAAGCCTTTTCGTCCTCGATTACGTGAGCGAAACCTCCGCCCGTGCCAAAATCGACGGCAAAGTACGGCAGCTCGCGTGGCAGGCAGCGGCGTACTCCCGTTTTGCGCGTGTCCACCAGCTTGTGGTTTGTACTCCATTCTGTCTCGCACTCCAGTATTGCTTTCTGCGGCGGACAGCAACATTGCATTCAGGTTAGCGTTAGACTGTCTAGGCCCGCATCTCAAAGTAGATACATTGATGAGCTTTGTTTCCTCAGGTCATGTACTTTCTGAATTCTTTGCATTGGAATGTTGCTGTTGGCAATTTTCATGGTTTTTTTTCTTTGAAAATTGACAACTTTAAGATGGTTTGGTGAAGTGGTTTAGAGCCATGGGTGACAACCGCCACAACCGCTCGACAACTTACCACAACAACTGTAAGATTTAACAAACTGCAATTGACAGAATGGTATTAATGGGTGACAATAAGTAAAGTAATGCAGATACTATGAATGGCAAAAATGAAACTCATACCCTTAGTTACAGCTTGAATTGAACACCATGGCATTAATCAAATGAAACGCATTGTGTTTAAATGAAATTTCAAAATCATTTACAATAAGTTTAATTTTTTCTTGCAAAATTTTAAACCATAGTCTTCTGGCATTTGTAGCAGATGTTTTTTTGCCATTGCAGTCATATTGAGAAAACAGATCTTGGAGTGAAATATCAACCATCCGTTAATTTTAACAGAGCAATAGGGAGCAACCACTTCTGCTGTCGAATTTGACAAAGCTAAGCCCAGGGTTTTTATCGTACCTTGAAGTAAATGGGTGCAGCAGCGCCTTCATCCCTGGGCAAGGGTACGCACTCTACGAGCATGTGCGGTCGATGTCGAAACCGCGTGGCCGTCTCGAAGAAGACAACGTCCTCGTCTCGTGCCTCGAACATTGCCACCAGGCCACGACGGAACAGCTGCAACAAGCATTTGCAGTGCAAACGTCGGCCCAGGTTTAGATGAATCGCTTGTCTGAACTAAGTTGGATGACGTCTAAGGGGCCTGCAGGTGCCAATGTGCCAGGTAATGTGCCAGGTAATGTGCCAAAGGGCTGGGATTACGAGTATATAGATTGGGAAAGTAAAGGGAGAGTACAGAACTTACCGAGCAGGGGTGGCAGGCCGCAATAGTGAAAATTCTTTGTTTAACGTTTCGGCTGTTGCATTTATCACTGGAGAGAAGAGACTCTGAGGATCTGTGCTCTAAGCATCTAATTTACACAAATTTATGGGGCAACATCCACAAAAGGTGGTGACTAGTGTTGGATTCACCAATTGTAGAGCTGATAATAACAAGAACAAAAAAATCGAGTAGGCTAGATGTTACATATGCTGGGCATCCCCAAAAGAACACCATCACTGGGTTGCATTTGAAGGATTAAGTTGGGTGAAGCTATTGGCTCGTGTTGCCAGTGCCTAGAGCAAGCGAGGTCTGTCGGCCGAACCTGCATCTCGGCCCAGACATCCTCGTCGAGCTGCGTTGCACTAGACGTGTGTCCAATCGGAACGATCATGCAGTGGCCCAGCGTTAGGGAACGGTGTCCGGGCACGCACAGGTAGGCCTGAAACAGCAATAGCACATTGGACGATCAAACACAACGAAGACTTGGATAAAATGGACGGGCCTGCATACTTAGACATTTTGGAACACAATAAAGAAACAGGCAAAAAATGTACAGTAAAGATTTGTTTTAGTTTGGTGGGAGAATGCATCTGGTAAAATGGGACTTCCCATGCAGGCACATCCATTGCCTACCTTCTCTCCGGAGGCAACCACGAGATGTCTTTGCAGACGCTTGCCGTGATAGCAGCGCTGGCAATCTCCCAGCGCAACGCTGGCTGCCTTGGCCTGCGCCAGCGCACGACTGCGTTCATCTGGATCACGCTGTCGGCTGGCCTTGTCCTCGAACGCAGCGTCCATTTCGTCGCTAGGCTTCACCTGCCGCGGCAAAAAGAAGAGTCAAGCTCAAGTTTACCAGAGCAGATTAAAAAAAATGGAGTTTCTTGGAGTCAAAATTGTTTCTATCTCTATATTGGGAGATAAAATCCAGACCACCCAGTGCCCCAAAGGCGTAAAATCGCAAAAAAAATAAACATAACAGGGATAACATGCATCAAACATCGGTATTCATGATTCCTATTTCAATTCCACTGGATAAAGTTAAAGTGAGTTTGAAATTCTCACAGTTAACTTCTAAAATAGTGATTGTAGTGCTACTGACCTTTGCAACCATATCCAGGAACTGCTTATTAGAATCTTCCACAGAACTCATCTTCTCACGTTCAAACTGAAACAGAAGATTCAAGCCGTTCAACGTCAAACACTTACTAATTTCTGGTTTAAAACCTTCCTACGGAAGACACGCACCATATCCTTGAGAGTGCGCTGATCGTCGTCAGGGAAGTATCGTTCGCGTTTCCCATCTTGGTCGTGAGTTTGCGCGGGCTTCTGCTTGCGTTGCTTGCCCGCGGGCCGCTCCATGCCCCGAGCGGGCCTCACGTTGCCCGCTGCGTCTTGCACGGTCAGCAGCACCGTCTCGTCCGCTGCCCGCGCGGGGGCAGATGATCGCACCGTTCGTGCGGACTCAAGACGCAGACGCAACTCAGCGGCGAGGGTCTGCGGTTTATCGGGAGAAGTAACTTGATTACTTCCTGCCGCTGATGGGGGTTTTTAGAAAATCGGTTTCCACTTGTGTACAGCAATGATTTTGGTAAAATATCACATGTATGCAGTGTTTTTTTGGTTTTCTGGCATTTCCACTAGGGAGCTTAAGCCAGCAAGCGAGGGATATGGCACATGTATGATTATTTCATAAATAAATGTTGAAATATGATGGTTTTTAGACTCATGTCTATTTAATTTATCCTTAGCACAAGTTTTTAGAAAAACTATTTGAACTGGGTTTTGAATGCTAAGTAAAGGGCTACTAAATTTCCCGACGTTTCGCAACATATACTAGTTACTTCTTCAGAGGTTTGAGCAGTCCTCTGAGCTCAAACCTCTGAAGAAGTAACTAGTATATGTTGCGAAACGTCGGGAAATTTAGTAGCCCTTTACTTAGCATTCAAAACCCAGTTCAAATAGTTTTTCTAAAAATGTTGAAATCTTCTCACAGATAATTACCCTGCTCCAATATCATCTGCACTCTACATCTTACCCACACACCAGCTACCAAGCACATTTTTCTACTCTACATGGACAAGGGAACCTAGCTGAACCAAAAGGTAAGTTCATCTATGTTAACAAGCATTCTCAATTTGAGTAAGTTGAGTACGTTCTTTCCACTTTCCCGCTAAATATTTCAGCCATTTAACAAACAGCAAACTCCCCACTAATTTTAGAAATGGTGAAGCAAGTAGCCAAAAAGATTCATTTGGAACAAATTCGTCGTTCAGCAATACTGATTACAAATGTAAGTAAGGGATCTATCCCATTTTTTGTCCAGAAACGTTGTGCCAATTCATTTCAAAATAAATATTTTTTGGCATCTGACTTGCCAATCAGACTTTGTGTGGTTCATAAACATGAATTTAAATTCTTTGATCACCTCTGTTTTGTGTATTGAAAACCCCAAGCACTGACTTTATTTCCGAGGATCTCAGCCTTGATGAGTTTTGCTCCCAGCTCGTTCATCTCTTTGTCGGTTAGGCGTTCCACTTCTTCCGTCTCCTTTGCTTCCTCGCCGCTGGAATCTGAACCACTGTCTTCCGGTAACACTTGTTTCGTAGCGGAAACCTTTGCAGGGTTGGTACCACTAGCTTCAACCTCTTCTCTGCTCACGCTGGGAGCACTGGGTTTTTTTTCCGAGTTGTCGCTGATTCGTTTTGGGTAGGAATCGGAATTTTCAGTGCGAGAATTGCTCTTCTCCACGGGTTTCAAATCTTTCTTCCGCCAGCCTCCTTCTCTACGACTGGAAGATACGTAGCTCTCCGCACCTGTAAAGAATACATTATTCATTTATCTTAATACATAAAAAGACATCACTTTTTTCACACATTTCTTTTTGGGTGTTTATACAAAGTTCTTGGTCCAACTGGGCAGATGTCATTTAATTCAATTGCCCTAAGTTGCATATATTTGTGAGAGGTTTCCTCCAAGACATGCTAGGTTGAAAATGAGTAAGAAGTTCAATGACATTTATTCGATGCTGTTGATTTCTTACGATCATCGGGTCTTCTAAATCTTCCACTTGGAGAATCATCTTCGTCGTCACCTCCTGGTTTGTGGAATCCTCTAGACCTTTCAAACGGTCTGCCTCCATCTCTTTCTAACTTGTTAGGATCTCTTCTGTCATCCCTCTTTCCTTTGCTCTCTTGATCATTATAACGTCTTACTTGATCTCTGTCTCTTCTCCCAAAATCTCTCCTTCTCTCCTGCTCCCTCTGACAATCTTGATGTCTAGAACGATTATTGCTAAATGGTCTGGAGTCTGCAGCCTTCTTCTCTGCTTCCGCTAACATTGACTGTAGCTTTTCTAAAGACTGGAAAACAAGTCCAGAAAGAAATGTTAGGGTTAACCAAAAAGAAATAAATATATAATGTAAATAACAATTTTTTTGGATAATGTTGTAATGTTCAAATTTAGTTCGGGATAATGCTCAGTGTTGTCTGCTGCAAACAATCCAATGGACACTTACGCCCCATCTTTCTGCTGCCACCGCCTCCAGTGAACGGCCTTCGCTCCGCGCTTGTTCCTCAGCTCTGGTCAGCGCTCGTCGCAGCCAATCTGCACCTTGATCTCCCACAGTTCCACTAGCTGAAGGCTTTGCATTGTCAAATCTATCTGTCTTTGCCGTAGAAGGGAGGCCAGTGCCTCCATCTTTCCAGTAAGGATTAAGTTCATATTTACTTTGACCCATCTGCAGACAAAAAAATTAAGATAGCAAAGACAGATACCAGACAACACTGTATTCCGATATCTTATTTCAATTACCGCATCAAGAATCATCTTTTCTGAATCCTTCTTCACAGGTTGCTTCTTTTCTTTTACAACACATGGAAAAAGTCCAGGCATGCTCATCCATTCATCTCGGGCATCAGTTTTAGGTTTCACCACATCGTCTTTAGGGTATTTTTCAGCCCATTCATCTATGTTCGAGCTACTGTCCGAGTCACTTTCCTGTAAGTTCACAAATAAAATTAGGTACGTTTCACTAAGTAACCAAATGGTAAACAGAATGATTTAGAATTTCGGAAAATTACAAACAGATTAACTAGATAAAAAAGTTAATGATAAAGTGACTTACTGAACGTTTTGCTTTCTTCCTCTTTTTGGGTTTTTTACGCTCGTCTTCTTCAACCCATTCGTCAGAGTCAGAGGTGTTATCCGAGTCACTTTCCTGCAAGATAACATTGTTGCTTTACTACCGAGAAGCTTGATTAATAAAAGGTTTTAATATTTCACACTTATCCTCGTTTTGAAGAAAACATGGTAACAAAATCAAAAGACAATAACGTAATAACACCAATAACACCAGATCATATGAAAAAGTTTGGTTAGGTAGGTACAAGTACCGATCGTTTCGATTTCTTCCTCTTCTTCTGCTTTTTGGACTTCTTCTTCTTGTGTTTCCTTTCAGTTGATTTGAATTGTGTGGCTGTTGCACTTGATTGCGCGTATTTCTCACCGTGGCTTGATTGCGTCTTTCTATCACTCAGTTTGATATCCATAATAAAAGCAACCGAAAAGCAATGAAACTTATTTTTAAATTCTAGTGTGTCAGTTGAGCGCGCAACAGCTGATTGGCCGGCCACTTGTGCCGACAGCTGAGCGGAAAATTGAAATATCGTTGGATCAACGTTGAATCATCTTGTGTACCTAGCTCAAAGAAAAATGTGACGTAAGTAATAGTTAATCTTTAGATTTAAAATAATCATTGTACAGCGCAAGAGTGATTATCTAGTGTTTGATTGCGTTTGGAGGTTGGTTTGACCATTGACGTTGGAGGGGCTCCGAAATTATGGTCGGAGTGTTTACCGCCGCACAGCAATGTGGCATACGTGCTCGTATGTTCTGTTTTCACAGATAAAAGGGCAGTAGTCTAGGCCGGTATCTTAGATGCTTATCTTATCGAGATACATGGAATGAGCTGAAAATGGCACATTATTTTCGGATCTCCGAACTGATTTGCTTGTGTAGACTTTAAAGACAGTGCAAAAATCGGTTAAAAGTGCTATCACAAAATACTACCAGCAAACTAGCAATCAAGTTCGCAAACTCAAGATCTTTCACGTTTACCAAGTTTTTATGTTTTAAATCTTGTGACTGAGCCGGCCAAAATCTAAAATCTATTTATCAAACAGGACAAAATTAGATTCGTTCTTAAAATAATGCGTTGGCTAATAATAACGGTCGCTTCAGCGTGTGCTGTTCTCAGCCATGTCATCCCTAAAGAACCTGGTGGTAAAAATGTGGTAAGCAAACGACCATCCTCCATTAACACCCTCTTGAAAGAAGCTTTGTGAAGAACATTAATACTGATCCCCTAACAAATAGCCCGACGCCTTCGTCTCTGGATGCAACGAGACAAAGTCCTGCTTCCTGGTGCCAGACTCCTGTTTGACATCAGGCTCCTGCAGGGCAGGGGTAGCCGTCTCAGCAACCGGAGATCACTTCCAGTTTGAAATGATGGCCGTCGACAGCGTATACGTCGCCGTCGGACTCTCGGATGATGCATTCATGGTACTGGAATCATGGATTCATAGTACTGGATACTGCCGGTTTTTTAATAGATTTGAACATATGTTTAGTCCGATTTCTCCTAATGTCAGATTCCCTTGGATTGCAGGGCAAAGACAGCGTGGTGGAATGTTTGCACGACGTGAACGCTACCGAAAAGGGCGTCCAAATCTTTGTGTCTTTCAACGTTGGCACGAAGAACACACGCATCAAGACCTCCGTCTCAGAGGTAGGTACGGTGCGAATGTTTGACAGGTCGTCCGTAACAGATATCACCACCCACCTCCTTTTAAATATTGGCTCGAACTCCCTCAGAAACCCTCAATAGGATTCGCTGTTTGTTCTTAACGTGTTGATGAAATTGTCGTATTCCTACAGAACGGGGTGAACCTGGCGACTGGGTCGTTCGTCGACGGCGTCATCAGGTGCACGTTCACGCGAGACAGCCTCACGCGAGCTGAGGGCGTCGTGTTCGACTTGGCTAAGCGACAGTACCACTTGCTGGTGGCCGCAGGATCGAGGCTTCACAGTAGGTTAGATCCTGACAACCAAACCGTATCTATGCGGTTGCCCTCAGAGCTTTCAAACGGCAACCCCAGTCTCCAAATCTTACACCCGAAACTGACGCAGTGTACAAACATTGTGTTTATAAGCAATTAGTCAAAGTTTCAGCACTATCATTTCTCAGTCGCCTGGTACTTCGTAATACTGTGGTATTGTAAGAAGTATTATTGCAGGAAATATTTGAAAGACTAAAAAATATCAGAGAATGAAACTCATGACCATAATAAATTACCAATTAGTTTAGAGACATGGTGGAGTGGTGTCATGCAAGGTCTTGTCCTCCGTTGTAGCGTATGGCATCGCCTTCCACGACCGCGAGTCTTCGGGGAGCCGCAACGGTCGTCTGATGGCCGACATAGGCATGTTCGTGAACCCCAACTCGGCGACGCCTAGCGATCCGGCGACATCGACGCCCAGCATCGAGTCGAGCGAGGAGTACGAGACCTACGAAGAGACTGGAGAAGACAACCAATCATGGAGTGAAGACAGCAACTCGGCATCGCCTAGCGATCCGGCGACATCGACGCCCGGCGTCGAGTCGAGCGAGGAGTACGAGACCTACGAAGATAAAGAAGAAGACTACACATCGTGGGGTAAAGACCGCAACATGGAAAATAGCAATACATCGAGCATCGAGAGCGACAGCTACGAGCTAATCATCTGCGGAACGTACGAGAGCGACATCTTGTACGATTCCGGGGAAGGCGTCGACGGCGTCGAGTTGACCACACTCTCAAACACTGACCACGAGGCTCACAAAGTAGGTTTCACTTCGATTGCTTCGGTTTCAATGACCGAAAATCGCGAAAAAATTTCGTTGCTGACAATATTAACGACACCTTTTGTTGTGTTTCTTTGGTGAGCAACTCAGAGACATTTGGCAATGCATGTCTAGTAAAAGACCTAACTGCGGAAATTTTGTTAATTCTTATATTAAGGTCGTGTACTTAGAGCATGGCCAAAAATGCATTTTCTCAGGAAGTTTTGAAGTAAAGAGTTGTTTACGACCAATTCCATTGGGCGCACCCTGATGATCTCTAGTGATGGCCGTCGTCTCTGTGGCTTCAGGGTTTCACTGCACGCGGCTGCAACGATACCAAATCGTGCTTTCTGTTGCCACCCTCCTGTCTTCAAACCGACTCGTGCACTCTAGCGGCGTCTGTTCGGAGGACTACTGCCGGGTTCGAGTTCGAGATACACGCAGTAGACAGCGTCTACGTCGCCGTCGCTCTCTCCACAGACGCCATCATGGTGAGTTTTCTTTGGCTAGCGACCACTACCAACTTCGAAGAAGTTTCCAAATTCCAATAGTCCACTCAAGAGTGCAATTGAGGGGAGTTGAGTCCTTCTATTCATAAACTTGGACCTAAGATAAAGTTCGTTTAAAAATATTTTCCCTCGGCTTCTAAGGTTCACACTTTTGGACTATATTGATAGATAAGTTTATCGCTGAAAACAAGAGCGCGCCAGACGTTGTTAAGTAGTTCATAAAGTCATTCAATAGCAAAAAAAAGAAGCTCCAATCACCCTAAATCACCTCATTGCCTCGATTTTTGCACCCCTACCCCTATTCAGATTGATCTTTCCTTAGGGTTCTGACAGCGTCGTCGAGTGCACCACGAACGGCTCCAACATCCACGGATACACATCTTGGAACAAGGGGCACAAGAATCATCGCATCCTCGGACCATTGTCGAAGGTGCGTCCCGCTTTAGCGACCGGTGCTTGCCAAGAGACCTTTTAGTCACCACCATGTTCTCGTTTTAGAGTGGGATCGCCCTCCTCGAAGGTTCGACCAGCGGCGGCGATGTCTATTGCAAATTCACACGTGACCCGGTCACGACGGTAGAGGGAGTCGTTTTCGACTTGACAAATAGCAAATTCCATTTGCTGATGGCTTCCGGCTCGAGCTTGAAAGGTACACAACTTAAAGCTACAAGCAAAGGGCGGTTTTTACAATGAATTACCCTTTTAAATGTACAGGTACGAAATGGCAATCTCTTAGGTATTTTAGTAGCGGTGCTTTGTTGATACAAAAGTCACGAACGCCTTAAGCGCATGTAAAATACGACAGCCGACGCTAAGAAGTAAGTTGGATCTACCATCGATCCAGCCCCAGTGCCAAGTTTTTCCGTCCTCTCGTTTCATGTGGCGACCTGCAATCGATTCTCCGCACCTAAAACAGATTACACTTGACCATGCAACGATTTTCCAGCCCATGGCATCGGCTTTCACAACCGCGGGTACGCCGGCAGCTACGCCGGACGACTCCTCAGCGAGGTCGGAATGTTCACACAGAGACGCCATCGTAGCATGATTGATGAGCCCGAGGAAGGCGACGCCGACGCCGACTCATACGAACTGGCGGACGCCTTTCTGCCGATCGTTACAATCGTATGAGAGGCTGATCAATAAGCTGAACACACAACGGCGAAGGAGACCCCCTCTCTAAACAACCCTTATAAAAAGAGGTAAGATACCTAAAAACAACAAACTAACACACATGTAATAATACAAGACGATAAAAAAGTCAAAACCATAGTATTTATTTCATGATTAACCTTTCGGAAACAAAAATGATACCATGAATGAACCCCACCATAGCTCGGGACGCTAGGTATCCCATTAAAATCGTTGTATACCAGCTACAACTCCCGTAACGAGTAGTTCCCTGCGTCGCCGCAGCGTAGTAAGCGTCGCTGCCTGTCAGGTCACGTCGTCGGTCGACGCCGCCGCGACGTCGCTCGGCGGCGATCGAACGGCGTCGGCGGCGGCATCGGTAGCCCTCGCGGCGAAGCACGGAGTTAGTCGAGAGAGCAGCAGCAGAGTGCACGGGTCGGATGCCATTTTGGATCGCTCGTCGCGGCGGATCTTTGCATCACACAACTCTGTGTGTAATTCGACGTCGTCGCTTGTTTCCCACGTCGCGACGCGAGTGCGGTATGCGACCGAATGGCCGTCGTGAGCGGCGGTGAATGCACGGGGGTGTACCCAGTGAGATTCTAGCGTGTGGCCGCCCGTTCTGCGGGGAAAAGCGCGGTGTGTGCGTGTGAATACCCTGTGTGACAGATCCTTGGGTTCCTGTTAGATTCGTTGGCCTGGCGAGCGTGGATGTGTCTCCTCGAGTGATCGGGTCTTAGGTGGTGGATTGCTTTGACAATGCCGCCACTTGCGTGTCTCGTGTGGGTCAGCGTCGCCGTTGCCGTCTCCGTCGCGGCGGCCAGCGACTTGGATAACACCTTGTTTGAGGCTGCCTTTCAAGGTAAGACGCTTATTCTGACAGAAATGTCGCACCTATGTTATGTGGGAACTCATATGGCGGGGAATTGACGGTGGTTTAATTCAAGAAAACCCTCGATTCTGTCGCGGGGGCGAGGAACACTGTTTCCTATAAGTGGGACATTTCATGGTCACCTAAGTACACGACTGGAAAGTAACACGCAACGTGTACGTACATTTTCGTCGTGCACGCACATGTACTTAATCATGGCTTGAATATAGGTTACTGTGCGTTGCCGAGGCTTTCCGCCGCTAAATTACTTGGCCCTATCGCTGCTATCACTGCTTCAGGCCATTCGATATAGAGGGTTATTGAGCCCACAGAATTTTGGAGTATCCATTAGCTAATGGCTTATACGATCCAAGCTACTACCACTAATAGTACACAAACGCTCATATACAGGGTAATTCATTTGCAACAATCAGCGTCACCTAATGCCGTGTCTTAAATATTCCATAATAACCATGCTCGGAGAAAACAGAGACCGCAGTCATCATTTCTCGCTGGCACTTTTAAACTGAAGGGTCGCAATTACAAGTGGGCATGCAGCCGATTCTGATTTCCTGCATAGCAATGCACGCTCGTTTTCCTAGTGGAACGCAGTGCACGCCCCTAAACATTGCGCCTCTGTCAAAGATCGGTGAGTAATGAGCCATCTAGTCCGTTGAAAAAGAGGAATAATAATCCTTCCTTGCCGCTTGAGCAAATATCGATGGGCATTTGCATAACAAATGGCAGCGCGCACGGCGACACACTCATTTCTGTGTAAAACATGTTCTCTTCTGAGCATAAAAAAGTTGCATAAAATACTACGTGGAACTACTTTGAAGTCGTCAACTCTATCAACAGAACCGTGGCTGCATTCTCATGCCATTCGTCTCGAGGTCTTTCATAGGTGGGTACAAACCTCGCGTTGTTCACTATGATAGTTTTTAGACTCATGTGTATTTTATCTAACCTTAATACTAGTTTTGACAATAACTATTTAAACTGTGTTTTGAATGCTAAGTCAAGAACAACTAAATTTCCGACGTTAAAACCACAAAAAACTACAAAAAATGCTTACAATTACCTAGTTCAAGCATCCTAAATGCATCTAACTAAAATAATCATGGTCAACAATTGAAAAAATAATATATTTTGTACTTTCGGAAATATAACCCCGAACAAATTGGCGTTTTTACTAACCAATTATGTGTGTTGAAAAGACGCCAATTTTTTGAGGTTGTCCTTACTTTATGTGATATAATCCAAATTTCCTTATTCATTAAATTTAGTTCGAAAATCTACCTGTCCAAATATTTTCTTCTAGATCCTGTGTGCTGACTTCTTCTTCTACCTCCTCAATGATATTCTCTATTCCATTTTTCTGTTGCAAAACTGTTCCCCATGCTCCATCTAGTTGAAAACTATCATCTTTATTGAATTTATTGGGCTGTTTTTTAATTTTTTTTTGCTTCTCTGACTTTTCTAGTGAATTTCCTATCATCTCGACATAAAATCCTTTTTATTTGAATGTGGTGTTGAAACTCATTCCCGTTTTCTGCACAAGCTGATTGATTTAAGTCTCTTTTTTTCCCCCAACACTGCTAGACTGTTTTGTTAATCTTATGTGTCTTTCGTGTTCCTTGACTCTTGTGCTAATTTTCCTACCTGTTTCTCCTATGTACATGTTTCCACACTCACAACTTACTTCATAAACGCATTTGTATTCTAAATGAACCTGATCCTTCACTGGTCTGACCATTGTACTTATTTTTCTATCTGCTTTAAATGCTGTAAAAATCTGATTTTACGAAATTACTTACATTACATTACATTACATTATAAAACTGCGATGGATTTGTTTTTCTTTTAAGCTGCTTTCACTAATTCCCTTTTCAATTATTTCAGCGTTTATTTCACTATTTCCTTTATTTTTTAACCTGTCCACTTTTTTTTGTACCTCCTTTTCTTATATCTTTGATTTTATAGCCATTCTGTTGAACATTTGTCCTAAGTGTTTCCTTTTCTTCCGCCTAGTGTTCCTCATCAGTTAATCTCGCTGATCTGGTCGCTAATGTGTTTGGCACCCCATGTTTTTGGCTAGGATGGTGACATAAATCTGCGTGTTTGTGTTTGTTTTCTTTCCGTAGACTGTGTGCCCTAATGAGCCATCTTCTTTTCTAATAACCAAAACATCAAGAAAAGCTGAACATCTTTTCTTGATGTTTTGGCATCAAAATTCCAAAAATACAAAATATGTTAGTTTTTTTAATTATTGACCCTGATTATTTTATTTAGATGCATGTAGATGCATGTACTAGGTAATTGTTATATTTATTTGTGGTTCTTTTGTTATCGGAAAATTGTCAGGACTGCTTTTACCCTTGATAAAGTAACAGGTACAAGTTACGAAACGTTGGGAAATTTAGATGTTCTTCACTTAGCATTCAAAACCCAGTTTAAATAGTTTTTGTCTCGCTTTGTTCATTTTGTGTTACCTCAAAATAATACTGCGGCCGGATTATTGAAACTTTGCTGTCGGTAAACCGTGCATATTTACCTTTCTTGGAAGTACAAATTGGGCGTCCGAACATTCGCTTTCCGTTATCGAGCAACGAGGCAATTCGTTTTGGTAAAATCGGAACCCCTGCTGTCCAAGGTTCTGATATCAATCATGGTTAAGGAGAGGCAAGCACCGGATATTGATTGCTTCCAGCGATATGATCGGTCGATCACGAAGGGACCCTGTCCACCCACCGAGGTATACGAAGCTCTATTGGCCGAAAATAAACAAACCTAAACATTCTCCATTCGGCAAGGATATCTCGGGGCCAATGGGTTAATCATCAGCAGACATGCGATTGCAGTTCTATTTTCAGGTAACTACTTCCAAAGTTTCTTTTTGGTAAAACTGCACACGATAACTACGGGTGGACTGCAGTGTTAAGTCACATTTTCATATCGAACTAAAAATCACAGTACGAACCCGGCGAATCGACCGCCAATTAACCTAGATTATAAACTCTATCATCGTAAACTCTTACACAAATAGCCAAAATGGTTTCTAGAATGCAAACATAGTTCAAGTCCCAAGTCTGGTTCGGGTAGGGTTATTCTCTTTCGTCAAACGCATCGATCCTGTTTGCCGGAGGAATAATGCTTGTTGTGAAGTCGTACAAAGCAATTCGAAAGCAATTAGACAGTCTCGTGAAATGTCGACATTGTTTTGGACATTGTGTTGGACATTGTTTCGCTGTGTGTACCTACATTTGTCCGCATGCATAATATACAGAGCGATTCCCACTGTGCTGCAATTCACTCGCATCAACCAGTGTGTACGTACCTTCTATTGTGCAATTGCACAATCTGAATTATTGCCTACATTCCTAACTAGTGAGGTTGGTTCGTATCCAGGGACTCGGCATTGCATGGTTCTTAGTGCAGGGAAAGAGCCATCAGGACTTGGACCTAGCGAATCATTGATCTCCTTACCATTGGACACAAACTTTGCCCTATGGCATGATACGCTATCAATACAATTCTCAATAACACTGAGACAGAGTTTCTATAAAGGGCGTAACTGAGAGGCACTTATATTTGATAAATCCACTCTTAATCACGGGTTCATTGTCTAAGTGAGCAGACACTTGCAAGGTGGGCTTGCTTTGAAGGATGCTGCCCCGAAGCTGCCAGGAGGAAGACACTAGAGGGTAGCCTAGTGTGACGAACAGAACAGAGGAAACACCTGATACTTTGTGTCTGCGTGTCCGGGACCGGAGATGACATCTAAGCCCGTGACTCATGAAAGCATGAAAGAGCATGGGGAATAGGAACAAACATGCTTGTCGTGTGTGGGTGCATATAGGTGGTCAGATTACTCGAGGTCGCAGAACGTGAGATTGATATATCAGCTCATGTATCGCAATTTCCTATCCCGGGTTTTATTTTCGTGCGATTTGCTGTTAAATTTGCCGACTAAACGCGAATATCACGATTGGGAGCGTGCATTTTAATAAAGTAACGCGGCCTGTGGTGAGCACGCAGATGAGTCGTGATGGGCACCGGAAGGGAGCGAGACGCCGGGCTTGTCTTCGAAGTCATAAAGCAGAACCCTTTCAGTCCAGCTCTTCACAAATACAAATATGCACCTGTCTAAAATCGAAGCAGGTAGAAGCAATAATTGAGTTCCACACGATAGAACTCTTGTCCCTCATCAAGAGGTGTGTGAAATATATTACCATACGTTTACATTCTGCCACGTTATTGGACTTAAAGTATGCTATAATTGAATTAGTTTTTTTTTCTCTTTCATTATTCAGATTTTTTGCTATCTCTTGAACTTGAAATTTTATATAAATTTTTAAGTTCTCATGTTGATGCTGGGGCAATAAATTACGGCAATGTCTGAGAGCGGATGCCTCGGCTGGTTGGTTATAGTAATATTTTTCAAGCCATGCCCGCAGACAATGCAGACAAAGAATTCAATCTCGAGCACACTCCCAGACAATTACAAGAAAACACAAGAAGATCTCATCTGCAGTCAGATCGCTGCAACTGCTGGCGGAGAGCTCGCTCATTTCACTGTCAGATCGACAACGCCCTGCCCGCGAAGGCAAACAGTTTGCCTGGTGAATCTCGTTGCACAGTCAAACCAACACATCAAAGTCAAGTCGAACGGTCCGAAACTCATGCTTTGCACATGCATCATAAATATACAAGTGCATCCAAACTTTCTGAGCACATGAAACTCACATTAGTATCAGTTTAAAGACAATTGCCAGTATTATAAATAATCCCATCGATTACGCTCCATGAGCGCTCGGGCAATGAAGATGGGATCCTGGATAACATCCATTCGATTGCGTTTTCCGCCAAAGATCAGCTCGCAGTATCCCCATAAAAGGATCCCTTAGACTCCCTGCGAGAATGCAAATCACCTCATTTCCCCCATGCCCGTCGTGGATGGAGAAAGTCAGCCATTATTATGTGCTTCATTGGTTGCATTGTGAAATGTGCGCATTTTTTCGTCGCCGACGGGAGGTTCAATGTGGACAGTGTACGCCAGGCCGGGGGATCGGAAATCAATGCAGTGAAACGCGTGGGGAGGCGTTGCATGGCGTGGGTGTGAACGCACTCATCATGGAAGAGTGCTGTGCGTAACGCACCTACCTGAGTCTGCCACCCGTGCGCGCTGGCAAATAAATAATGCGCTGAGGGTGGTAGGCGGGGTATTTACCGAGCATTATGAACGACAGACCAGGAGCACTGTGTACAGCCGCCATACTTCCCAGCACCAGCACCAGCACCAGCACCAACACAGGGCAGTAAACAAACCTGGCAGTAATGATGTAATTTACGTTCGAAATTATTATGCACACGCTGATTATTTAAAGCATATTCATGCTTGGATTGCACGATTTTTTTTTGGATTTTTTCTGTGATTGACAGGAGTAGGATAAAAGCGCTTTAGATATTGAATGCGTTAAGCTTGGCTGTTTAGAAAGGGAGAGTGGATAGAATGAGTGACCACTGTCCGGCCTCGTCAGGAGGTTCGATTTCGATAGAGATTGGACGCGATAGATCCGATCAAACTTATGTGTTTTGAAAGTACTTACCTATATACATACCGACGGAAATATTCAGCTGTTTTATATGAGAAAATGCATGTAGAGTGAGATCACATTTCCCGGATTGTCATTTCTTTCTTTGAGATCACAGCATGTGTTCGGTGCATGTGTATAGTAATACCATTTTCTCTAAGTTGCATTAAACAGCAACAAGTCGCATAACTCTAGCCATTGCATTTGTTTCTATCGTTGAGGTTAATAAAGTAAACGTCAAATTGTATCCGATATTCTTGCCTCGCGGCAAGGTTTCAATTTGCTTGCTGTCGACAGGGCTTATTAGTTTTTCTTCGAGTAGCATCGTCTTCAACCCTCACCCGATTCTGTGGAGAAAAGTCGTGGGAGTGGGATGTTTACAGATCCTAAACCCGCTGCAAAATGTTGTATTAAAACGCACAATAAAAGTGAACTGGAGCATCTGATAAAAGTGGATTTAGAGAGAAGAGTCGGGATTTGTGGAGCAATATCGAGTTGGAGAATGTTCGGCGCTTGCTTCCCTACGCCGTTAGTCGCGAGGAATGGAAGAAAACCGAGCCAAGGAGTCGAGAGGCTTCGTGGAGAAAATAAGAAGAATTGCTTTTAAGGCTGCTTCAAAATCTAGTGGCTCATAATTTAGTGGCGTTTTATCTTCGTTCGTCTAGAATCCAGCGAGCACACTTACTTTTCAAGAAAAGACGGCGGAGTTCATTTCTTGCCCACCTCTCTCCCACGGCGCACTAACGTGTAATTTATTGCCGTGGAATCTATATCACGAAAAGTTAGGCGTGTTGTCTTGCTAGGAAGAGTCATTGTTTTACATCCTTGCCAGCAAAAAAAACATGGTGGCTAGAGGACTTAGGGACGCTCCCGAAGACGCTAAACCCTGGTGGTAAGGGAAGGGACAAGTACCCCCCAATCAAAGTAACACTACTTTTGCTTTCAATGCATTTCGTGGCCACTCTCGCTGGAAGATTTTCCAGTGTCTTTGTAAATAAAACTCCACCGGAAAAACCACTGACATTGCTTTCTCACGGTGAAGCCATGATACCCGGAAGTAGCATCAGGGTGAGTTGGTGAAATCGTCACCACAAAAAATCTCATTCATGAAAATTCCCCAGCTCGGTTTAAATCAGAAAGCAATTAAGTAGCGGGAATTTCCCTGGCCGATCCCGGCTGCCCGCGTGAATTTGTGGCAGTCAGCCAGCCTCTCCCTGCCCGCCACGTAAATACCCCGGACGAGTTGGCTAAGTTAGTCCTGACTCCCCGAGTCCTGCAATCTCCTGACAAAAGACCGGCCTTCGTGCGCCGAGCAAGGAATCTGCACACAGCGCCCGTTTGCCGACTCCAACCTCAATTACAATCCGTGTTGAACATCGCCTCGGGTTTTTGCCTGCTCGTTTCGTTCCGTTCATTTGCGTCGACAATTCAGCCCGGAAAAGCCAGCGCCGCGGTGACGAAAACGGCAAAAACTGCTCGACCCGCATTGTGAATCTAAACTAGTGCTAGCACAATGCATCGAAATGAGCTCACAACTCGGCACCGTTCAACCGGAACAATTAATTACCATTCTTTCCCCAAACAATGCAATTCTTTCGTTTGCAATGCCATGCTGCAATTAGAAAACCCCGTGCGCTTTTCACGACTCGAATTGGTTCCACACTGTCCATTGCAATGTTAAAAGTGTAGATCGGCATCCCTCCCTTGAAGTCGGATATGTGCGATTGGAGTCCGTACAATGCTCGCGAGGATTAGCGGGTTAAGTACGATTAAACCGCATATTATGAGGCACCGTGGACACGATGAAGCCTCTGTAGGCATTTCGCCGACATTGTATCCCAACATTGTAATGCATATGAGATCAGCCGAGGCTCAGATACATTACATTCACCACCACGGTTAGAGCACAATGGTATTTTTCCATAGTATGCATGCATGGCGTGGTGGGCCATTGTTAAGGAAATGTAGTGCGAGGGAGCAGCAGCAGCAGCAGCCACCGCCGCGGGAGTTTCTATATAGGTATAGCTTGTAATACCAGGGGTAGACGCCGCTGAATAACGCGTCTCGTGTGATGATTTTCCTTCCTACGCGCCACTTGAGCGCCGTTGCCGAGACGAAGAGACGAAGTTAACGTCGTGTTTGCGTCAATTCGCCAAGATTTGCATAATGTGTCTCGAAATCACGCATCGGGATTGTTTGCAACAAACCGACTACACAATTTCCACGGTCTCTTGGAATTGCTTTGGCAAATAACGTGGTAGAAAATGGAGCATCTGCGATCTTGAGCTATGAAATTGCGTTTATATAATTTTAGTATAGCATGTGGAAAATGTCTACATTCAATTAAAAGTAGTATTGCAAATGAAGGTATGACCAGGCAAAGAGATACAGAGCGATGGAAAATCCAGCTCCTGATTAAACTCTTGGTACGGAGTGGCTGATTCGAATTGATGCGCAACAGATGACAGGTATTCAGCACAAACAGACACTTGACTGGCAAATTTTTAATCACCGTTTATCGATTCGTGACGTGATACAATTGTCGAATCGGAAAACGAGTCGCGTCGTTCGGCTCGGTCGCAGCTGTTGGCAATTAATCGAATCGACGTCGCTGGCTGACTGCGACGTCGACACCGAAATGGGCTTTGCGCTGGGATGCAAGGACAGAACCAGACCAGCGTCTTGGCATGGTTCGCCTCGGGACCCCTTGCAACCATTCACCAGTTCATTGATTGGATCGTTCTGACCACTGGAACGAGTCCTCCGATTGCCATACCGTGTTTTCACTGCCGACACGTCTCAATGTGTTTTCAAATAGCCAAACGTTGGGGTAAAAACTTAGTTGCTGGTTTCCAACTTGAAGATATCTAGTTACATGTTGACTTGAAAGTTGAAACAAACTTCCGTGTGGTTAATATCTTGAATTATTTCATACCCCCCGAACGCCATTGCTTAAATGTTACTGAATAAATCCAGCCTTTAGGAGAGCTTAACTCGCAGGGGCAGAAAGTAGGGAATTAAAGCTAATAAATTAAACTACGCTGGCAAATATCTGTGCTCAAGCCCTATCGGTGAATGCAATGCAAGCCTTGCGGTCGGTGCTATACTGGTGGTCATGAACAGGACTCGTAATCTCACGCCCCTCCGCTATCAATAACGATCAGGGGTTTCCATTAGAACACAGTGCATACTTTCCGATTAATATTTAGAAAGTTTGGTGGTAAAACTGCAGCTTTAACGAGTCGGTTATTTTGGGTCGAATTTTCACCAAACACAGTGGTTTGGCAACCGAATTTAAAATGGCTTCGCTACTAATCGCACCGCCGATAAAATATGATAATGAAAACACAAAAAAGATTTCAAAAATCAAAGGAACTGTTACTTTGCTCCGTATATTTCAATTTGTACTGCAAAATCATTTGTATTACAAGTGAAAAATACACACATATACATGCAGAGGTATTTATAATTTATTGGTCTAGAGCAAAAAGCGAAACTCGTAATGGATTTACAATAATTAGCAAGTAATCTGCGAACGAGATGATAATCTTTTTGCCGAGAAGTTCGCTTCCTGGGGCGATCTCGATTCAAACTCGCGTGCGACCCGAGACGCAGGCAAAGTTTTCACCGCAAAGTTCCCAGCGTCGTCATCGTCGTCGTCGACGTCGTTGAATTTCCCGGACGTGGATGCAACGCGCGGGCGCGTGTTCGCTCGGCACGGGAAAATTTCCAAATGGAGGGAAGGGAAATGAATCGGCCTCGCAGACAGACAGACTTCGTGGCTGTTTGCAAAGTTTTCTTCCTTTTTTATGTACGGAATGAAGAGACTTCTTTTATAAACTTATAAAATATGAATGAAACTAAGAAGAGACACAAAGAATACACCAGGTCCCATGAGTTTCAACTTTTTGTTGAAATTTCGAGATATGTTGTCCGTTGAAATGAAAAACATTGCAAGACCCGTGCCTTTGTACAGATCGTATTTACTCTTGCCTAGGTATAATTGATCACTTAACTACGTTGATTAATATATCAAATATTTGTTCGTACAAAGTGCCTGGAAATGGGAAAATAAAATATGTAAAAAAAAGAGATGCCTATCAGAGAACAGGAGACATCTCTGAAACAGGACATCTCCTTCCCACTGAAAATTTCAAGCACGAGAAAGTTTGTCCTGCTTTTTCATCTCAAGTTTCAGGTGACGTTTCTGAGGGATTGCTCTTTTTGTGCGCTCCACAGGCACTCGACCTTTTTTTTCATAATATGTCTTTCGGTTTGCAATATTTTGGACCAAACCCTGTGCCCAGCAGCGTGCTTCAAATCCCGTCGTTCCGCAAGGCTGCCAGTGATTCGGTCGCACTTTACTGCTGTGCTCAGACGCAAGTAAATAAATTAATCAAGGAGAGGCAGAAAATGATATTACGACTCACTTTCCGCCTCGGAAAAAAGTTTGAAGAGTGGAAAAGTTATTCAGACCCCGTGATGATAAAATCGTGAAACGAAATGCAAATACGTTGTTGCTGTATAACACCCTTCCCGATTTGATATTATAATTTTTATATTAGTACACAGAATTTGCATTCCCTTTTACCAAGCTTTTTTGGCATAGCCAGTTCATCGGAACGTCATTCTCTTCGTGCATGTGCCTTCGTGCGACCACGGTTCACTTGCATGAGAAGGGGAGACGGAAAAATGAGATAAAAATGATTCTTACAGCTGTTGTTATACAAGAAGAAAGTTTTCGAAAAAGAAAAGCTCACAAAAAATCAAGACTCTTGCTTCGATATTGCACTCTTCGAAGGTTTCCGCCAGACGACCTTTCTTTTCGGAACTTTACTAAGGACGCTTAACAATTCTTTTCTTTCATTGGAAACTACTCGGTATGAGCTCTTGAGATGCTCGCTTGATTCTTTTCCAAGTGTTCTGAGGTCGACCCAATGTTGTGTTTAGTATTCATGGTTATTTCACGGTTAGAGGGTAGATAGTGCAGCGCCCCCCCTAAAGATCGCTTCTCCACCAGTGCTCGTCTAGGATCTCCGCCAAGCTTCTGTATCGCTCTCGCAATACGTGCGCCGCCATTTTCGGTTGCCTTTCCCGAGTGAAAAGTCCTTTCCTGTTGCCGACCACCCGGTTGAAGTCTGCGTTGGTGGAAATAAAACGGGTTGCAATGAAACACGCAAAAGTGCGCGGGAATTTAACGAGTTACTCAATTAGTATTACCTTGTTTGGTGGCGAAATCAGCAAAGTTCCAAACCATTTCCCCGACAAAGAACTTCTTCTCTCGCAGTTGATCAAAGCTTTCAAAATGCTTTTGGAGCAACTCTCTTTGGTAGTCTTCCGTCCAAATTGTCACTGGCAACTTAAAAGACGAAACAAAAATAAGAAAGCTCAGATTTCATGTGGTTTTCGCGCAGTATTCAAAATATTTTAAAAACCAATAATAACTCCCATCAAATTTAGCTAAGACAGAACGCAAATAAGATTCTTTTGAGCAGAAACTTGGTTAAAATTGCACGCTGCATAAAGCTGTAACCATTTTCATAGCTTCTTTACGAGCGCTAAAGTGGTTAAATACAATGTCGCTCACCGCGTGCAGCCCGGCTAACGCCCCAGCTCCGTACTCGCTCATGTAGAACAGCTTTCCGAAGCGTGTGTGCCAGTCGTCGAACGCCGCCTCCACCTGATGGGGGATCAAGTCGAGCAGTCCAGCATCCGAGTACCACGCAGAGTAATGGTTCACACCGATCACGTCCATGAAACCAGCCTAAGAGAACGCCGATCACCGAATCAATCACAATCAAAGCGGATGACAGTTTTATGTATGGACCCGGGCTCTCTGCAACTTCGATTTCCCTAGGCGCTCTATTTTATTTTTTGAAATACTGCTCCATCTCCATTTTCATTTAAGCTTTTGTGTCTTTCACTCGCGTCCCTGTTTTTCTTTTCATATTTATCGTGAGAGTCGCGTGTTTGAAAGAGTATAGAAGAGGAAAGATCGATGAAAAATGTCTGCATAGAATCTGCTTGGCTGTTCGAGATTAAACACTGAAAACATGGACGTGTGTTCTCGGAGGATAGAGTGCTTTGCTTCAGTCGTTCTCCTTGCCCTTGGGCCACGCATACCGTGCCCGGTAATCCAACGGCCGAGAAAGATTTAGGCCAAAAGAAACAAAGTTCCACGAACATCAAATGCTGCACATCAAACAACTTTGTTTGATGCCGCGTAAAAAATCGCAAAAAGTCTCTACGATATCCGGTACCTTTTTTGCACGTTTATAAAAATCCTGAACAGCTGTTTCTACCTCCAGTGAGGCCGACCTGTAAAGTCTTACATGCAAAATGCCTAGCAATAAAAAGTGTAATCTCTTCAACCTCATTTCACTAGTCGTGACCTCCGTGCCCCTGCACCAAGTTACCCCTTGGTCGACGGCTGCTCCCTTGTTGGTGACGAACGAGACAGGTCGGGAGGAGTCCAGGGACCGCACGAACGCCGTGAGATTACCGTAGTATGGACCAGCTTTCTTCTTCTGCGACATCGACTCGTTCGACAGCGACCACATCACCACACACGCACGGTTCTTGTCGCGTTCGTACATCTCACGCATCACGCTTTGATGCGTAGAGAGGAGTTTGGCGTCGAAGAAACTGCGCACAGGAACACCATTTGCTGAGCGAACCTCATCGATAATCTGTGCAGTTTGTGGAAACACCAACTATATCTATGTTAGCCCTAGTTTGATAGATTTTCATATGGAAATCAGCTCAATTTGCGATGGCTATAGCCCTGACCAACAAAGTTAAGCTGTAAGCTTTAGTCTAACAGCACCATTTTGACAGCGGTGACGTGAGGCTTGTTGACAACACAGCTTTAACTCTCCGGTGTGAGCTGGACAAAGTTGAGGTAAACACAGAAGTTTACTATTACCAATAAACCCGTTACCAAATCATCGCATTTCAAACTGATATCGTAGAACCAATGGTAGCTGTTGACTCGCATGAAAGCTATGTGAAAATGTCAGGTGCACCATTAAATTGCAAGAAATCTAATGCAAAAAAAAAACCAAGAGCGGCATGGGCCGAATTGGAGATCTTTTCCATCAATAAGGCTCAAAAAGTTTTCAGATCGAGACGTTCGACTTGAGGCTAACGCAATGTGAACGCTGAAAATGAAAGGGCTTACTCAAGATTGACAGCAGGGCTCTCGGCAATTACCATGATGCCCCTGCTGTCTGCCAAGTCGAGGGCCTCTTCCGCGTAAGGGTAGTGCGAGGTCCGATAGGCGTTCGCAGCCAGCCACCCCATCAAGTCGTAGTCGCGTACCAGCACCGTGTAGTCGAGTCCTTTTCCTCGAATCTGCGACCCAGACGTCACTCTTTTATTTGCCAAAACTCTCTCTCGAAATATTCAAAAGGAAATCGGGAGGTAGTTTTTTTTTTTTTTTCCTTGCTAGCTTTAGAACGAGAGAAACATCTTGAGTAAATAATTTATTTGTGTCTAAAGCTTTCTGAACTAGTCAAAAATCTTCAAAATTCGAGAGACGCTGAAAAGCGTATACATGTGAACTAAGTTTTGTACACACAAAATGCTCCCGTGCATTTTTATTCGCGTTTCAATATTCATGTCGAAACGTTCATGCCTCAGTCGTGGGCTCTAATGAAATCCGACCGAAATTCGAGCGGTTTTAATTCTATAAGTGTGCTATGTTTACCGAGTAAAGGCAACTCACGTTTGAATCCTCGTGCTTGCCAAAGCCGCGCAAGTAAATGTTCTTGCCGTTGATTTGGAGTCCTTGGTCGGGAGCCCAGCGTAGCACACGGATGCCGACTGGCAGCCGATAGACGTCTTCGGTGTCGCCGTCGACCACGAGTCGCACCTGCACCCAACACCGTCACATTCCTTTAGAGGCGACAAACAACCTCAACCCTGCCGCGTTCGATTTGTGCCATTAATGGGATTTCCTGCTTCGGTCGAGCGAGGGGCACATTTCCACCACAGAATTCCATACAATAGACTGCTGCAATAAAAATGATTTGAATAAAAGAAAATAAAGCATTCAAAAGCATCGAAGATAACTGAACGTGGCGCATTCTAAAAAAATGTGCAAGAAAATCGTCACTAGTGTGAGGTAAACTGAAGAAATCCATTTACGCAGGAGACGACATAACTTGAAGCCAGCAAACGCCGCGCTGTCTTCCACGGCTCGTGAATAAAATAAAATCTTGCGGCTGAGTGGACGCGTAAAGTGTGTGCAGATATGGTATCAGGGACCTGAGCCACACTTTATTACAAGTCGGCCAGGCAGTGCCTCAAAGCATGCTCCCCGACAAGCTTTGCGCTGATGATTAACACGCGCAATTTACCGCTTGGCTGGAATAGCGTCTACGCAGTCACTGATAAAATTAAGGGATGCCTTGCGCGGAGGCGTCCATTTTTTTCAAGCGCCCATTTTTTGAAGGGTGCCAATTAAAGAAGCAGACTCCGGTCTCGTTAGTGAGAGTACTGAATGTTAAATTCAGTTAGCGACTGTTATTTTTATTAAGCGAAGGGAAAGAAATGAATGAGTTGCATCAATAAACTTTCCAAGATCACCTTCACAGACTGATAAAAACAAAAAAACCTCGCTTTTTGCCCACACAAGTCGTTATTCATGTCATACGCAACCAAGTTTATGCCAGCTCGATCGCTACCCGACATTATTCCCGCTGTCCGAGCAACGTCCAGCACTCGAACCTGCAGGATGTATTGATGTCCCGGCCGCGAATGCATGTAGGCTGGCCACCACAGCTGAGCGTCGGACACATTCATCACGGCGTCGCACCCGCTGGACGTCGCGACGCTGGGCTCCCGGCCCGACGCCGGCAACAGCGACACTTCGCAACGGGCCTGCGTCGCCACCGAGTTTTCGGCGACCGAGTATGACACCGAGTATTTGACCACGCCTGGTCAAACCAAAATAGAACGTAGATATGTTATCTTGAATCGTGTTGCTGTTTCATGACCGTGAAATCTTGACACTAGTAATTTGTAATGTGGATTTTGTCGTTAAGATTAAGAGACATTTTTAGCAAACCCAAAAGCCAGGCCGGCAAACTGGTTTAATTGCCAGCCCAAGTTGTTCAAAGCCCAACTTGGCCCCGTGACCTTTTCTTGATAGCCGATGATTATCATGGTTCAACGCGGGTCTATAATAGAGATTGATGGTTTATGAGCGATGCCTCGCTACACAATACACCGTGATTTCCGAGATGAAATCAGCAACCTGATTAATATTAAACAATATCTTGGTATATTTAGAATGTATTCTAGCCCACCCGCGTTTAGTCGATATTAGGGGACCCTTTCAGGCAGAACTACTTGCCTATCTACCTCGTGCCCAGAGGTGGAGGCTCAAATCAAAAAACGCGTTTGAAACGCATTTCAATTGGGTATCAAAGCTCAAAACATTTCTAGATATCCAGGTAAACAAAGATTCTACGAATACCTCAATCACTGTTTGGTATTGCAGTGTATTTTCAAAGAGTTTTGTCACAATTGCACATGTTGTTCGTTGAGTTCACTTACCAGTGGTTCCGTCGACATCAGTATTCACGGTGACGTCCTCGATGTGGATGCGCGGGACGGTGTAAAGGTAGACCGGCCGATGGATACCGGCGTAGTTAAAGAAATCAAAGGTGTACTCGTTGAGGATGTAACCGGGCGGGTACCTAAGGACAATTGCATCTTCTCGAACGAGGTTTCATTGGAATTCCAGGCGGGAAGCCAGTGAGATAAAATTAAATGTCTCGCGGGGAAGCAGGCCAAGAGGGCGAAAGATGGCGGAATAAAATTCTTAGCACCAGCACTAAAGACAAAAAAATCAATATGCTAAAGACGACGCCTCATCTGATATCAGTTCGCATCGTTTATTTCTATAAGCGATAGTTTGAAAAGGTAGTTTATTTTTAGTTATGGGGAAATAAGCCTTTAAAGTCACTTTGGGGCACGATCCTGCGTATACGAATCTTATTGATACGAAGCGATATATTTTGAAGAACTAGAAACATACCTGATATCGGTATATTGCCTCGGTACAGGGCTTTACAACGATTTATCGCGTGTAGACGTCAGACCCCGTATGTGAATGCATAAAGCTAGGAAAAGCTTACCCCTATCCATGGCTACAAGTCAATACGTTATCCCAAGAAGTAGGTTACACCAACGTCTGAACATCAATGGCAACTCATAGATTTCGGTCGGTATTCTTAAATATTTTATTGACACTTTGAAAGATTATTTTAACTTTTGACCCGTTTAAGATAAAGCTTTGAGTAAACGTGCAATGATGCGGAATTCGTTGCAGTCATTTTACTAGGACGAGAATCGCTCGCGATCGGCACAGTGTGTCAAAAATGAAAATATTAATAGACATGGGAAGGCTGGTCTTTGGTTATGTTTGGAGACATGTGCACTTGTCCTTGTTGGTCTCATTTCTTCATAGATGTGCCCAACATTATTTCTGTATCGCTTGTAAGTTTAAAGTGAATGAGAAAGAAAAATGGAAAAGTGAAGGCAAGGCAATGATCTTCATGAACCTAAATCTTACCCTGACATGCCCTGTCATCAGTATTGATAGCCTATGATAGCTTTGGTAAGCTACCCGTGAACCAGTGGTTGTCCAATTCTAATAGCGCAGCTCTACAAGCAATCGAATGATTAGGAAAATGCTCTTTAAAGTTAGTATTCCGCTAGCAAGCTGACCTTAGCGTGTCGTTGGGATGCTGTACCGACCCCTGCGGTATGGTGTCCCTGGTAAGGGTGTTGTTGACTGCGACGGTGAGCAGGTTCTCCGCCCCATACTTCAGCAGCTGGGTGATCTCGCCCTGGAACGGCAGGTGCCCGCCGGAGTGGGACGTCGCGTTCCTGCCGTTCACCCACTACCAACACAACGACCACCGCGTGGTAAGCTTGGGCTTGGCTTTGTCCAGCTAAGAATGAGGTGGTGAACGCTCCTGCTTGAATGGGCCGAGTTTAAAAACTTGAGAGACTTGGGATTGATCAGCTAAAAGATTGAATTGGTTTCTTATCCAGTAATTCAATTTCTTGCTTGCATTTCGAACATTTTGTAGAACGAAGCAACATTACAGTACATTGTTTCAAGAGTCTTTTCTGCTGCATTGGAACAGTGAATTGTTTTACCAAATGGGTAGCGAATTATCTTAGCGAAAGCAAACGATAAAAAATTACAGGAAAACGTGTGAAAGTATTTTAAACATTGCCGATTTTTCTGACACAATTGATGAAACAGAAATTATTATTAATCACCGGTCAATGTTTTAGAAATATAACAAGGTAACGACATTTGACACTAAAATAAAAGCGCCATAAGCTTAAATCGTGTGCCAAGTGTAGTGGTCATCCATCCGCAAGTTGCATAACTTTGCACAGCTACTGCGGGTAGAGTCTTGCAGGTTTGCACCGCCAATCACCGTAAACTAGGCCAGAACACTCAACGGGACGGGCACGAGGTCACCTAACGAGGCGACAGAAACTGTCCGCTTTATCGGAAGATCTGGGACAACTTTGGGACTATGCATCTCACGTTCTCAGTAACAACTTCCGCGAGTTGTGAACGTGTACATGATCCGATATTTCGATCCATTCGCGGATAGAGGTGTGTTCCTTCCGACATTTTCGCGGAACATGTTAGTCAACTTTAGAAGGTCTATGGAAAAGTTTTGAGTACAAGTTTTTGAACAGTTTGTTTCAGTTTTGAGCGAAACTTTGAGATGTACTTTTTGTATTTCTATTTGAAGATGAAAGGCTTTCATAAATGAAGTAGAAAATGAAATAAAAACAAACTTTATAGCTCCGAGATTGCTCATTATCTTGTTAAGTAAAGTATTTTGGTTAGAGGAGGATACCCATGTTTATGGGGAGTTCTTGGGAGAAAATTGATATTCAAATTTACAGTTTAGGGACTTAATGCAACGAATCTATTGCGGAAAGATTTTACTTCGTACAAAGTTCTATATTGCAGTTTATAAATTGAAAATGACTATTTAAAATCGCAAATCTAGACATCTTGCAGTTCCATCAAAACAAGCTGTGAGCCTGGCATCTCCATCAAGTCGCTTTAAAGTGTTATCTTTCCAAGCCACATAGGGGACTGAAACATATGGAACTAAGCTTTATCCTATAAACCACGAAATGAAGCTTTAAACCTGGCACCTCCACCAAACAATTGTAAAGCTCAAACCAGCACTACTCCTTACCACACCGTTTTCTGCACCATTTTCACCACCATTTCAGCTGAAAGCTTGGAATGTTTTCATGCAGCTACCCTGAACTCGACACCATCAAGTCAACAAGAACGAGCTTCAAAACGGCCAATACCGAGCGCCAGATATCGCCGCACATTTCTTTGCTCCTCTCTATTGCACCATGACCTTAGCTTCATTCACACGGTGAACTCTATGAGCTGGTACAGAAATTAACTAATTATCTACTAAGCCATGGTTCGGCTGTACTTATTGAAAATTAACATCGCTGCGTTTGAAGCAAAATTCCACCATCGGGTACCATTCCATGCAAATTTCGCCGGATTTTACCAGATTATCCATCTTTCCACCGGCTTCCATGTCTTTCCTTACCACTTGCGCCGTATAATGCACGCTCCCGAAGCGGACGAACACTCGCTGGGCGTCGGTCTTCCAGCGTCGCGGAGCGAAGAAGCGTCGCTGATACCAGACCCAGCCCACGTAGTCTCGCAGGCCGGCGTCGGCCGTGACGTCGTTGTAGCTGGAAGGGACGGGCATCTCGATCCACTGCACGCAAAAGTGCACACGTAGATGCCGTGGAGTCCGTCCAACAAAACAATATCAGCCTAATGGGGATATATTTCAGAAGTGTGACTCGACTGTCGAACATCTAGTTGGCTTGCATGGCGTAGTCGATGCCAGTCTATAGAAGATGGATATCTAGTCGATTTTTATGTGCAAAAGTGTGGGATGTATGTAAAGATATTGTGATGAAATATGCACCAATTCCAGAAATGTGTTACCCGTAGACGCGGTGGTGTATTTACGAATGTGTCGGAAGGAATGAATTTATTTGCTCTAGTAATGTATGAGCAAGTGGTTTTGACGTTACACGTGTGTTGCATTTTCAGCTCATTCTTTCTTTGCAATTACTTGTTGTCAAAATGAAAAGTAAATCCTTTAATTTTAAAACTAAAGTACACATAATACTGTTGAGGATTTGTTGAGAGTACTACATGTTTATATGCTGTCTTGGCTGAAAAGTTAGCGATCTTAACAAAATGAAGATGATTGTTGTTTGTTTAAGTTTTCAGCGGCAAGCATCTAGCTGCTTCTTTTAGCTAATTTTCTCTCTTGGAGAGTTGAGAGGAAGGCAGAGGGAGCCAAAAGTTTGGCAACAGCCTTTTATACGAGTCATACGTAGCGTCATGCTCACGTTATACTTTCTGTCTAAAGTTGATTTAGTTCAATCTGAGTTTAATTGCTCTTGGGAAACAAAATATTGCTCAATTTTAGCGTGTGCAGGTTGAAAGACGGCAAACAGACAATGCAGTGTCTTCAGATTTACCATATCTTGATGAGCTGTGCTATTTCAAAGTTAGTCTTCACAAAATACGAACTATTTAGTGAGATTATAATTCCTCGAAAATATTTCAAATTTTAAACTCGCACGGGTGCATTCGCAAGTAGAATTTTCAGACCTTCCCGTAAGAAATCGTTACGTTGGGGGTTTCTTGGTGATTTGTATGAAACAAATTTCCCTGGCTTAAAAGCATTAATCCCTATTACATTTATTCTACAAATACTTACAAAATAATTCCACCGTCGGCCACAGCTCAGAATCAGACTTACCCCTTCAAGGTCGCTTTTGTACCACTGCTCAAGAAAGCCCAGGTCCGGCTGCTTGGTAGGGGTCTTCAGAAACCTCCAGACTCCATCCAGCGATATCACTTCCCTGGTCTCCGACGCCCGAGGGTAGAGTATACCTCCAGTTGCAGGCAGGACATGGACCACGGCCAAGGTCAGCAGGCCAAGTACCAATGGACCAGACATCCAAGCTGACATTCTCGACATCGTAGGTCAGGAAGTCAACTGCCGAAACACCCATCTCAATTGAACGACGACTTCTGCTTGGGCAGCTCTTGCAGACGAAAGCACTGAGTTAAGCTGATGGATCTCAGCGCCGATTTTACCAACACGTTTTAAAACGCTCTCAAACGACGTTTAGGGGTGATTTTAACCGGTGGAGTAATTTGCTCTAAAAATTATTTTTTTTATTATTGCAAACCAAAAGATCAAGACAACACACGATGAACAAGAGAAAAATGTGTTCAACGATGTGTTTGCTTTAAAACGAAATATTTGGTAACTTGTAAAAAGAGACAAAATATCAGTGGGACTGCTTCTTTGACCTCCAAATGAGAGTTTAAAAGTTAAACTCCCATCCTTCGAGGTTTAAATATTAAACGGCAATTAGACCAGAGTGAAAATAGTGACGGCTGCTAAATACAATTTATTTTATTAAATTTAGGACTCCAATTAAGGACAAAGCCTTTTTGAATCATTGACAGATTCAAATTTAAATTTAAAACTATTTTGTGAATTTACCTAAGCATTTTCTTTCAAATCTTTCAAAATGTCGGCTAAACGGAGAAAATCAATTTTAGCCTTAAATCCCCCTTAAACGAGTATTAAGCAAGATTTATACGGCGTTGGTTGAAATCGGCCCTCAGACTCTCAATACTCAACCGTAGAATTGATGCTCACTTTCTAGGTACCCAAAAGCAAGAGGTTCTAAGAGCTTAAAACGTCTGACTCATCCGTGCGATGGTTCCATCTTAGAAGAACCTGGGCCCGAATCTGGGCGAATCTGGGCCCAGGAGGCTGAGAAACACAAGAAAAAAAGGCAGACACGATTCTATCTCGCGTCAAATAGCATACCTTTGTCTTTGAGCTTTTGATCTTTAAGTCGTGAAAAAGCTGGCACTAGTATTATCTCGCCAATAGTGAGCAAAACACATCGTCGATTTTACTTGTATCACACGCAATTACCCGGCTTTGTTATTGACCGGCTACAGCTGACGGCTGATCTGTCTTTCTGTCTATCTGTGTGCAATACGTGAATGAACTCTGCTCCTGTTATTGATGCTCTTTGAATCGATGTCAATCTACTTATGTGAGTTGATGTGATTCGTGCAGCTCGACTGGCTGGAGAATGCCTGGGTCATGTCACGCATTGATAAGGGGGACGTCATCTAGCAAGCAAATTACCATCAGATGGGATCGGCCATCGAGGGCCCCTTGACGGTTGGTGGGGAGGGGGGCGGGCGGGGGAACTCGACCGCGCGCGCTCGCGGGGGTGAAATTCGATCATCGTTATTAATTACATTTCTCTACCAAAGCTGAAACGCGGATTGAATCTGGAAAATAATTCAGCTTCTGTTTCCATTGTTTTGTTGCTGGCAGTACGCGCGGTCGTTTTCCTTGTCTTTCAGATTGCGCGTCTTTGAGAGACTGTTTTTTATTAAAGTATTCATTTATTTTTATTGCAAAGCATCTTTCACCCGCAAAGAGCGAGTGAAAATCGGATATCGAGCGTTGGTTTAGTAGAGATGGGATATTAAAGATACACAGCGCCAATGTAAACCTTTGCAAAGAGAGGAGTGTTTGTCGCGGTGGAGCGGAGATCGGGAGATCGGGAGATCGGGAGAGGGTTAGCGATAGTAATAATAATAATAATATGTATTTTTATTTTATTATCACGATTGAAATTTTCGGTGTGAGACATGTCAGGGGTATAAACTAAAAACTAATAAACTAATATACATATAAACTAATTTACACATTATTTATATTCAGAATGTATGATGAAAAGCGCCAGCAGAAATTTCAATATCAAAACAAAAAGCATGATAACGAATGAGGTCTTGTGGCTTTGCATAGCGAAATGAAACGCTCGGCAAAAAGCTTGGAAACTCTCGCTGAATACACGGATATACAAATCTTACGGTGCATCTAAATTGTACAGTGAATAATTATATCCTGTCGCAATCAATCACTCGGCGTTCCCGGGAGAACAGCTTTTCAGATCAATATTTTTTAACCAGGTTCTCGTTGGCCAGCGCAATGGTAAATAAGGATAAATACGAAATGATAACAACACGAGACTTGCAGGATAATCAATCGAGCCTTGACATTCTAATCTCGATACAAGACCACGCTAGCGCGCAAAGAAAATGGCGGCCGTAAATCGGTGGGAAAACAATTGGCGGCTAGAGAAGGTGACATCGTTTTTACGGTTTGGTGGGTATCAATAAGTCTTGCCAGTCTTTGTCCCTGTAGCTCCCTGACTTCCTATAGCCAACGGGCGCGACCACCTCCTTGCGACAGCTGCCAGCCTGAGTCGCCCATAGGAACGGTAGGGAGCGCCACCCGGGACGAGTAGGTGTCTGCTGCGACCTGCCGGTTGGGAAAGTTGAAGGAAACCCGCGAGGAGCGGTCACGCAGATCAGAGATCTCTCACAAAATGCTATCCCGGATTTTGAAACTGACGGTTGGATGTTATGGGATTGTCTTGGTTGAATGGCGGCACTGGGAAGAGGAAGCTGAAGGAATGCGAAGCTGGGGAAAGTTTTCAAGTATCTGCATGCTATAATGTAACTGGTAGGTTTCTCGGCTCTGTTCATTGTGTTGTTCGGAGGGAGGAGAAACCTGATTGTAGTTATTCTGTGCAGGCAGCGTTCCGTCAACGACAAGACAAAGACTTTTCAGATGAAATCCCTCACTGAAATTACAGATTAATGACAACCGTACACTGCTTTATTCGTGCTTTTACAATTAATGCTTAGAGCAGTAAATTCATAATATTTGGTTCATTCCGTTCGTCTGAGCAAATGCAACTTCTTTACTCGCATTATGCGTTCTCATTGGTGCGTGTAGCGTGTACGGTTAGTGAAACTCACGCGCTGACTTCGATATGCAAACTTTGTTCCACGTACTAAACTGTTTTCAAATAATTGACTCTGTATTGTCACCGCACGAAGTGCACGAAGTGTAAAATCCGGTCCATTGTCAGGAGGAAAGCACATTTACTTTGGGTCCTATTCACAGTACAACTGTCTCAATTCGCAGAGACCTTTGTCGCGTATCCGAGTGTGAAAGCCAGAGTAGGCTGGGTATATAGACACAGAAGGGTCTACCTGCAATTTTGTGGTGAAGGCAAATTGAGAGGCAAAGCAATAGAGATCTCTCTCTGCTGTTGTAAATGCGTGCGCTACAAATTGCCCTCCGCCTTTTTTTCCTCGTTCGCAGCCTAAAAAGGTCTTCTCGGAACAGTATAGCAAACTTTTTGTGTTTAATTCTACGCACAACTTTTTGGGCAAGCTGATTGGTATTACGTTATAACAATTTATTTACCACATTTGCATAGCAATGAAAATAAATTCTGTTTCATCCTAACCCAATTTAATTTCAATTATTTTTTTCCCCGAAAATTGTGTGTACATAACCTACTCCCAGGTGATAATGCGTCAGTTTCACCGTCGACTCCTTTTAATTGGCTTTTCATAACTTAAGTCTGTAATGTTTCCACCTACAGGTCGTACAACGACATATCTTACACACAGTTTCTTTTCCTCTTTAACGCGTTCATACGCATGTTATAACGATTTTCACATTCGCAGCAAATACACGAGACATGCCTGTTGTCAGTATAAGGTACGCCTTACTCCGCATGTCATTGAGAGGGTCGCGCCGGCGCCTGCACCGACCTGCCCCCCCATCCAAGAAGAGACGAGCGCATCCTCCTCGCGCCCACCACCCACTAATCCTCTTAGCGGAGTCTGCAAGAACGGCGTTCGCACCGCCTCCCTCTAGCTCGACTCTGCGTACCAACAGAGTTTCAGACAGCAGGCCTCGAAATAATCCTCTGTCCTGTCAACCCAACCGAGTTGGATATCATCAAAGATATCACAGAATGAATTTCGATGGATTATTGCGAATTCTTTAATTTATAATGAAAACTCATATCTTGGTCATAATCTAAAATAATGGGGTGCGAGCTCAACACAGCTAGTACCCATCTGATGTAATTTCCACCCCTGCACATATGAAAATGCCTATCACGTGCATTCCACCCTCACGCATACCTTATCAAATCATCTAATGGAGTACTTTCACCCCCTCACTCTCTTAATATTGCGGTTGATGATGTGTAAGACTAGAAGCCTAAACAGCATGAATTAAACTTTAACATACCTCTGTCAGATGCAGGGTGTGTTGTACGAAACGTGAAGGGGAAGCATTTCAAAATGTAATGTTTTACACGCAAGCCTCCATTTTTTTTCTCACAAAGGTAATTCGAGAATCATAACACTCTTCTTCCCATGAAGCTCATACCCGACCAAAATCCAACGATCATATTCGGCTTACCGCGTTTTCATTGCTCTTTTTGGCCGACTAGCAATGATCGTTTGATCTTGGCCCGATGCCCGCCTAGATTCTACACTTCAACTGAGTCGCACGTTTCAAACTGCGTGATTGCACTTTGCTGCCATCTATTTTCATTTACCTCGTTGCAGCCGCCTTTGAACATAACTGATCAAATCACCACTTTGCTCGTTTCAAACGTCAGTTAACAGAAAATGTTGGACGACTGCATCAATTAGTAGGATTTCATTGAACGCAAGAGTGCCGAGTGACAGATGTATTTCACGTGCAATTTAATCCTAGCACCGCTCCAAATGAGGAGTACTTTTAATTGAACATTCGAATGCTTAAATTGCATTGATCGAAAGCCGATTTGACATCGAACTCTCGCTTGGGACGAATTCGATTCAAATCAGTTTGGTTAATTTATATATTTTGATTGTATCCCAATATGTAGACCCATGGATCCCTGGCCAGCAAGGAAACATAATAACATAACATAATGATAATGGTTCTTTATTCTCTTTGACCAATTTAACACTTACCAGGATTGTCATATATTTGACATAAAAAATTCTTAAAATAAGCGCATCATGGTGTAAGCGACTCGTCCACAGCATAAAACCATTGGTCAATGTTCGCCAAAGAAGCAAACCCCAAACAACCGCCATGACCGAACATCACGCTCCTTAAAAACTCTTGAAATCGGAACGTTTGCATGCGTGTGCATGCGTGTGATGCCCAGTGCCACGCAGGTCGCGACCGAGGCAACGCACTTAACGCGGCACTCCTCGCTTGTAGTATGCAAATGACGGGCAATGTAGAGCATGCGACAAGCCAGCTATGAGGAGCGATGGGATTGTTTGTCACGATCGAAACCTCTCAGCAGAGATCTCTTCTCCAGCTCCTCAACCCAAGGCAGGGTCCCCCCATACAACGCCAGCAGCTTGCATTCTTCTTGTTGGAGATGCTCACTTAGGTTTAGCATGCTGAGTGCTTCCGAAGCCAACTTTACGTCGTGTTCAAGACAGACATGAGCTTCGTCGCTCCCACCCCCAATTCAAATTGTTTTGTTTAGATTTTTTCTTGTCTACGTTAAAATGTAATGAAAAACTGGAAAAGTTGTGCGAACAACGCTCTGTAAAGCATGTTTAAATCATGAAAGTTTAGCATTTATTCCTGTGTGTACCTGAACAGTTTCAATTGTAACCGTAACCCGATGTTACCGAGAGTTTCAGACAACCCGCTAATGCAAATGCACTCCCTAATAACAAGGTAATGCATGCTTCCGTTCAATCATCGTGTTGCACTAGGAGTGAATAAACTTTCCGCTCTGGTACAAAGTTCCGATTGCCACACGTGCAAGTGATGCATGCACCGGCAGTGAGATGCAGTGTAATGCTGTGAGATTATCCCACAGCCGGGCGCCATTGTAGTGCATCTGTGCGTGCGCTGGATTTCTTGCAAGTACCGCGGTGCGCTCGGCGCAGGAAAAACTGATTTACTGGCTGTTGAGTTATAAACTTACAATTGACTTTCATGGACCCACCAAATGCATAAACCATAAACCGTACAACAAAGTGGACAAAAAAAAGCGATTAGTATGCAACTACTTTTAAAAAACGTGGCTTGATATTTGGAGAATTTGTACAATATGTTACAAATCGTGTAATAAAACACACATAACCTACAAATAGCATGTTTTTTTACAAGAGAACGAGCGCTATAAATCGTCGATAAATCAATACTAATGTCTTTTACGAGCCCCGCTCAACGATCGATCGCGATTAGAATCGGACTTTTTGATTGCATCTTCGCGTAGAATTGAAAGATGTCGCAAACCTCCCTCGGCTTAAGCGAAATCGATCACTGCCGTTGAAGCGAACAGGGTGGTCGCCTTTTTTTTGTTAATAACTACGAGACGACGACGACGACGACAACGATGCGTTGTGATGTTTATAGATCGGCGTTTTTATTTCATCTGTGTTGGAAACTTTAAGCCGTGGGACGCGAAACTTTTCTCGGAGGCTCGCACCATTTTCTTGCCGCGCGAACCTGCTTTATCACTGCTCTGTGGGATTAGGGAACAATACCAAGTCAACCAAGCCACGACCCCGCGAAGAAGCAATCACATTGAATTTCTCTCCAGCCTCGTTTTCTCTATAACACACTATACGCCCAAGCTTAGCGCGAAATTGTATTCATGTCTTTTGAACGCGGAGGGCAATAATCTTTTTAACGACAATTTAGTGCCTCTTCTGATTACGTTGCCCAGAGTATTCAGGCTAGAAGTGAATATTAAACAATACCTTTACTCGAATTGGGTTAAAGTGTAGGAGAAGCCTGCAAATGATGTCAAAACTATTTCATGCTTGGTGTATAATAAGTTTGAGATGCAATCAGATCTCTCTTGAGAGCACCTCCTGGTTTACTGGGGGACTGATGCTTGGTGCTGGTAAAGAGCCATCACTAGCGAAATAACGTGGCGTCCCGGCCTAATGTTTTTTAGCCACATGCCGGAAAAACAGCGCGAAGTGTTCCATCGAAAATCGATTCCAGCGAATTTCGAGTTTTGCAAGGAAATGAGGGAAAAATCTTTCAAATGATACGATATCAAAAGCTGTGAGTTTAATATTCCGGTGTTCGCAGCTCGGCAGGGGAAAAAGTGTGAATTCTGCAGCGTCTAGACTGAGCGTTGCATTATTCTGCTAGCTCTCTAGCCAATCACGTCCCTGGAGCGGATTGAGAACCTGTGTTCATCTGAACATTATTATCATATTCACTTCAAACGTGATTTGTTTTGTTAGCACTTAATTAAAAGTTCAATGCAATACAGGAGAATTTCATTTTAAAATCGAATGGCCGTGTAATTTTTTCCATTGTCAAATACTACGTCGAAACAGAATGAAGTATCAGCTCGTTTCCAGGATTTCATTTGAACTATTCGGACAGAAATTAATGCAATCGTGTTTGTAAGACACTCATTTCCGAACGCTATTTGCAAACAATTTATTCGATGCGCTGTAGAATTTCTCGACTCAAATTTCAAGCGAGATCGCTTCGCTTACACGAAATGTAATTGATAGTTAGTACACCGTAACGGATCTCAAATTACAATTACTGTATAATTACTAAACACGCCTCTACCACCTCACCCTTGGGCCTCCCCTATAGTCTTGGACGCCAGCAATGCAATGAATCACCCAACAAGTCTCCGCCAAGCATCCGCGTCGACTTACCCGAATGCACCGCATGGTAAACCTTGTTTGGGACATCGACGCGTCTGCAATCCCTCTTAACCCGCCAAGATTTACGGGCAATGTCATCGACCCCTGGGGCAAAGTTCGTTAAGAGGGCGTAGAAACAGCAAGAAAGACTTTCAGGGATTGAAGAAGATACATGCATCAACATTCGCACAATAGGCATGCAGTGTAAAAAAAAAAAAAAAAAAAAACAGACTTTGCCATTGTTTTTTTCCCTTTGTATTTGGATGTATTTTAATGAAAACTCTCCCCGACTTCTATTTCTACGCCGTCGTCCCCAACGGCTGTTTATGAAAATAATGTAGATAAATACTAATATTGCTTCTGTGTGACTGATGATCAGCGTCGCTTCTTTGCGCTCTTCGGAGAGCGTCGTTGTCTCGATATGCACCGCAGAGCATCAATCTTCTGTCGGCGTCGGCGTCGCGCTGTTTTGTTTTATCGCTGTGACCTGGAGGCGTCGTTATTCCTCCTACGTTGAAATAATTGCCCCCCAACCCGCCTTTTTCTCATTGCATTTGTCTTACTGCAAATGTTGTACCAAACTGCGTCTCCTCCCAAAACGCCAAACAGGCTGCAGATTACGAGACAGATTATTTTATTCAACTTCGTTCCGTTTCGATCATACGCACTTCTGAGCTAAGCAGAAACTTTCATTCAAAAATAATAATTCTTTTAAATTTGTTTGTTGGCTGACGCATTTTTAAGATCCGTTACTCTGAAGAAATATCTATCGAAGACGCAGCGATCTTCGCTAACAACTTTGAAGACAACTGATTTCTGTCGCTCGCTTTTAGCGATCACCAAATCAGAAACTAAGCAGCTAGGTGTTAACAAGACAGGGTACCAGACAGAGGTGCTAGACGACCGGATCAAAGGAGAGCAAACTTTCAAACACGGTTACCAGCGGACAGGATTCTGTCAGTAATATTCTATAAGTTGAGTGTCAGTTGTAGGTGTATTGGCTGGTCTTCCCCCACCTCGTATCGATCACGATGATAGGCTCCAGTTCGACTGACAGCAGTCAACGTTGATTGGACATACGATATGAGAGCTACAAGCATCGACGTCAATTAACATCGTAGACATCGTCAGGATTGATTACTGCAAATGTGTAAATAGGACATTCGTCATCCACAGCAATGCAATGTCCTGGTGACAACACCCTCCTGTTGGCAGCCTGTAAACAGATTAACAACAATGAACTAAAGTTATTGACGACAAACGGCCAAGTTTTCGGCGAGTTTAAAAAGTCCTGAATCACTGGGGGAATTTACTTCTCCCCAATTAACGATAGCACTTTTGAAGGGGATGGCGTTTGAAAATATCGAAACTTTGATTAAAGAAAATGATTTAATTAACAATTCGTCTGAAAAGCGCCACCCGCTGTGCCAAGTTATTGTAGAAGACCAGATTCAATTGGGGGAGAAGTACGATTGGAATTTGAATGAAACCTTAGTGGCCAGCTAAGTGGTCGCCGCCTAGCCACGACTTTCAGCAAATTATTTCGACCGCGCACTCTGTTGCATAATACAAAATCGCGCTTTATTCCCAGACGCTTTATTTGCACGGGCGGCGGGTGGGGGAAGAGGGGGGGGGGATGCCCCCCCGTGTGGAGGACGTGCATAATTCACCGGGCACGCATATACGCTGGATGACACTGCGGGGAATACAAGTTTTAAATGCTCGCCATGTCACTGACGGGCACATCAAACAACAAAAGGGGCCTCGAAAGCGCTTAGCCGAGCCAATTACGCTCATTAGCACCATCACTCATTAGCCCACGGCTGCTTCATGGGTTAGTCAATAAGAAAACATAACTTCGGGCTAATTAGGTCAATTATCGAACAGGGAGGCGGTGAGCCGAAGTCACCTGTGCTATCTCAAAGTTGTTTGCGTAGAACGCCTTGCTGGAGGTCGATTTGCCGGGGCGTGCTAAAGTTCTCTTATTTATTTAGAATGTTATTATATTTATTTGCATTCCAATAATGCTGAAAGGCGTCAATTTTCCAGGATTAAAATCTACCAAACGGAAAAAATTAAAGTTATTTGTTCACTCAAGTAAAATTTTATTCAAACCAAGATAAAACTGTTCGTGAGCTCGGAGAAAAAGCAAAGAATCGACCGCATTTTTTTTTTTTTTTTTTTTTTGTATATGGAAGAGGGTAAGTTAGTAATCGCATTAAAAAAACCACCCTTCGTGTAAGACTTGTCAAGAGGGCAAGGTAAAGACTTTTTATTCCTGAAACAAATATGTGTGTGTCCCCCTTTTCTCCACACTTTCTTGTGTTAACTTTGCCCGCAATGGCGTGTTCAACTGAGTTGGTATTAGGTACCCAAACACCCACCCAGCGCAGTGTTTCCCTCATTTGCATGTGGTCGGGACATTAACTCGAGGTCGCCGTGGAAGGGTGTTTGCGGTTGTGTTTTTTAGACGCTGTTTCGCTTTGTACGGATAAAATGCCGGGTCTTGCACGTCTATTATAACATCATAGGGAGCTGATTCATTCCATCTGAACCAGCAGCTTACCAGCGAGTATGTGACAATCCTCCTACATTCACTCCGACATGGTGTAATTGTGTGTACTTGCAATGGGCTAGCCAAGTGCGCTAATAAACCTCCTTCAACACGTCACTATTTAGCGCCGTACTTTTATCAATATACATGGATTCAATTGCACAGGTGAATGCACGATAGCTCGAGCTTGGTCGGTGAACAAGGTTCCTCTGCATGAAATGCAAGATTTTTCTTATTTAATGAAACTAAATTTAGTGCCAGTCGAGAATGCACGAATAGAAACAAGACTGGTTCCGCTGGGAAATTGCTTGTTTATTCACGGACGCAGGTTTGAAATGAAAAAGTAAGTCCACCGTTAAAGTGTTCGTAAAAAGGTTTTGAACAGACTCTCTGTTTTAATTCGGTGGCAAGTAAAAAAGGAGAACACAGCAGGTAAACAAAACTCTTTCCGTGTCTTCGCACGTATTTAGTAAAATGTCTTTCACAGCCGTTTAACTGAGTTGAGTCACTGCCGTGAGAAATAGGTTTTGAATGCCATCAGCAATTATATTGAGTCTGGCATGACTGACATTTTAAGCGAGCTTTAAGCGACAACTTTACGCCAGGAAATCATACCAGGAATACCAGAAATCTTAAGGAAACCCGAGTATTTCCACAACGCGCGACATTTGGGAGTACAATTTGTCTCTCCAAGTTTTAAGTAGTCCCTGTTTACAGCCGTCTCTTAAGTCAATTTACTTTGCTCGCTTCCAGATAAAAGATTTCCTACGCACGGGTAGCGGCTCGCAATTTCGCTGATGAACAAGTTTCCCTAACATAAATAACACAAATTGTTTGTAATTACTTTTTTATACCTCGCCAATTGGAGAATATATTCTCGTAGCGCCTCTCAGAATTATTCCGTTCAATTAATTTCAGCGAAGTGTACTGCGTGCGTCAAGAATTACACCTATTTCCATGTGGTTGCTTGTGTAACCGTCTGATTTTGGGGCGCGGTTGCGCCTGCATCCCAATCAACCAACTTCTCAAACACATATTGACATGCAAAGTCCATGTGGTTCCAGTTTTCACACCCCTCTGAACGTCGCTCGATCAAATATCGGTCGCTAAAATATTACTACAACCGAACCAGTTCAGTCTGTAAACACGTCCGGCGCAGTCGCCGTTCAGCACAAACGCAGCACAAACCAAGCAAAGAGTAAACGAAAATTAATGGCGAAAATAACGCCAAGATAGCGGGGGAAATTCGGTCCATCTAACAAATTACCCCGATTACGCTTTGTCGGCCTGCAGCAGCGGCGGCGGCGGCGGCGACGCTGTAATCGACGGACGGCAGAAAAATAAATTTGTGACGCGTCAGAGCGAGCTCTAGTCATTTGTAACACTAGCACACTTTCGCGAATAGCCGCCGTGGAAGACAGCTTCGAAAATGAACGGCAACGAAAATTGAATCGCCTTTTATAGCGACACTGTATTACGCGCCCATATACCAATTCCAATTCAATCCAAATATCCAGAGAGAAAGAGTAATGAAATAATGCGTATTTTCCAAATGCATTATTCATTTCTTTGCGCCACTGCGTTATTCAATTCTGTGCCAGTGGCTTGATATTCTTCCTTCCTGGTGCATGGGGTGGCAGGTATGCGTGTAGCCTGCCTGCCTGCCTGCCTGCCTGCCGGCCGGCGGAGTGTGGAGGTACTGAGATCGATCAACGGGACATAGCAGGTCACGTTGGCTGTCGCGGTAGCGCCAGAGTTCACCCGACAACCACTTTTCCACCGCTCAGGCCGCCGTCGATGCTAATCATTGTGTGTCCATACGCAATTACCACGCCGGCAAACTCTAGTAATAGCCCAATCATTGGAGATGTCCGTGGCTTGTGGATTCATGCCACGTTCGACAAAACATTACTGAAATGGATCTAATGCGTTTAAAACCGTAAGCGGTCTCTTTTTGAGTTAGTGTAAGTGTGAGTTTGTAGTGTGTTTTTCTAGTGTGTAGTGTGAGTTTGAGTTGAGTAAATTGGTGCTTGTAATCATTAAAAAATGTAGTGTGGTTCGGTTGGTATCTCGAGTGCAGTGGTAACGAAGTTGAAACGGTCCCGCTATTGGAATGGATCGCGTCAAGAAACGCAGCGACGAACAAAGCGCCGCGGGAAAGTACTCCACCGACGCCGGGAGTCCGTCGGGACACCGTTGGGACGCCGCTGGGGTGCACGGAATTCCTGCACACATGGAAAGTGATTGCACGCGCGGCCGACGAGAGGCCCCCCTTGCTTCCCCCAACCCCAATACCAAGCCTGGCACACAGCTCGGCGAACGGAACGGATTATCAATCTCAAGCACATGCCGTTGCCGATCGTGATTCTCGCTCGACTCAGTGAGTCCAGAGATAATACATTTTCTCTTCATTTTTTCCCGGGAATTTTTGCAAATCCTTTTTTTTTTTTTGTCGTGGTTGGGAGGAATTACGCTACGGGGGACCGCGAGTATAGAAGCAAGTCCACGTCGCACAAATAGTTCGTTCACAGCGTTTCCCAATGGGCAAATACTGTTGCCAGTTTATTGCTAGTTCTTGTCGGCTCACACTTTACCGGAAAACCGGTGCGGAAAAGCGACGGAAAAGCGACGGAAAAGCGAACGAGTCTATAGACTCTTAAAAGTAACACTTTTTAGCCAGTAAATGTCATAAACGACGATTTGTTGAAACCAATTGGCGATGGCAACATGTGATCATTTCCTTCTTTATTGTCCGGGAGAAACATAAAACGGGAAGTAAAATTGGGTTTGTCGAGAACCCTCCGGGAAAAAAAAACAACGTCAAAATGATGTCTCATTCTTCTCTCGGGCCGAGTTACAATATCCCATAAAATACCCCACAGTTGGCAGCCTTGTTCCAGTGGAGACGCAAAACTTGTATGTTTACTTTCAAAATTTGGCAAACTACGTTCAAGTTTCCCCTAAAATTCGTTGGCTTTCTTTATGCTCGACTCGTCTGGATCGCCATTCCTTGCTATTATTATCAATATAGTTTCCAATTCATTGTTTGTTTTTCGTTCTGTGCATTTTTTTTTTTTTTTGGTATAAAATCCTTTTTTACTACAGTTTCTTGTTTTTCCATGTCGTTTGTTCGACCACTCCCGACACATAAATGTATTTCAGGGTGGGAAGATGGATGTGGTCATGGAGTGGGGAGGGGGAGGGGAGGGGGAGTCGTGAGCCGAGCACACTTCCGAGGACAGAGATTCTTCTCTGAAATCGAGAAATAATACCACATAAGTTCTCATTCAAAAATATCATACGGACAGATCATTTTCTCGGCTGCTTGAGCGGCGGCGGCAACGAATCTGAAAGGAGATTTTCAATGCACATAATAAAGTGCGCCGCCATGGAAACCTGTCATTTTAATTTGTTTATGTGTTCCACAACATGATAGGGGTTCATATTTCGTGCAATCAGAATACATTTCTTTTCAGAAAAAAGCCTCTCAAAGTCTGATGTCACCGCTCTAGTCAGAGAAAAGCTGCTTTAAAAATGATTCTCTTTAAGCACATATACAGGAACTCGAGTAACTAATCAGGACGATTTTCTCTGTAACTGGAGAGAACTGTTCTTTTAACGAGACAGCATTTCAAGTCCCGCCAGCAATTTACAGTAACATTCGTTGAGTGCAGTTTTAAACATTTTACTCTGCACATCTTTACGTCTAGGACGGACCAAAAAAAATCACTCTCAAATCGAGATCGTGTTCTCGACGTTTTGTCAGACGGACTGATCTTTCTTTGAAGTCAAGAACGCTGAGTTGAGGAACGCCACGAAGGACCGATGCAGACGTCAGAGCAAAACCTTTGGGTGACCTCGCAAAACCGAGCGTTGATCTGCTGAGATTTGTCCCAAAACCTGTTAAATTTCAAGTTATTATTGTCGTGTCAGTCCAGCTAGGCATAGGTCAAACTGTCATTTAAATTTAGGTACTACATTAATTTTTCTCCAAAAATTGAAGCATATTTTCTTTTCACTTGACCCCTGGATGCACCCCTCAGAGCAAACTTGGCACCTCCATTCGAAGATAGGCGCTCATAAGTGCAGGCAAAAAAGTAAAAGTGAGTTTGAGAACAAGAATGAGATAATAATGCAAATCTTTCCTGGACAAATACCAAACATCAGTTCAAGCTTCCAAAATTGTCAGATTTTTTAAATAATCATAGCAGGTTTATCAGTTCACGTGTGAAGTTCATATTCACCTCACCTACGAGTATTTCATGAGTACTACTATCTGGTTACTGAGCGTACATTATTGGAAGCTACGTCATTAATCGACACTTTTCTAGTTTTTCTAAATCCCATTGTGACAAATTGGCATTGTTTTTAAATTCCTCATCTGCGTGCACATGCTGTTTGACATCAATGTCTGGCACACGTGCAGATTCCTCTCAAAAGCAACTTGGTTTTGCAGGATGGATTGCAGCTGCTCGCAAAGACCGAATCCTCCCTAGAAAATTAGATTCTACACGAAAGTGCACCTTTCTGCCACAGAAGCTCGTGATTTCCCCCGGCCCCGCTCAATCAGACGTCACTAATTACTTATGTTCTCGACGTCGGCGTCGGCGCCGCACTGACATTGTTCCTACACGACAAGCAGACCGCTAACATCCATCACATTTTTCGTGGGATAAATTCGAAGAAAAGTCGTGGGGAGTTTCTTTGATGTCAGGAACCTCAAGACAAGATTGCGACCGAGCGCTAGCTGTGATCTCATATCAAAGGAGCCCTTGCTTTGCGGATACTTGTCCCTTGCATTCCGTCTAGATCGTAGGCACTTGAATGTATATCTAGCTTACCTATTTGTTCCTAGTTTTGTCATCATTACTTTATGTCGTGTTTCACGGCCGTAAGTCAATTATGCAAATGTTTAATTATGTTTTCAACTTGATTTTGGAAATTTAGATTCTCTTTGTATAAAGCAATTTTCAGAATAGGCCAACGTTCCATCAACGTTCTTATCCAATTACTTGGATTTGCATCCGCATCCCATGATTGTGATAAGTTTCCGCTGTGCCTATAGTGGGTACCATGTGCAGGAAGGGTTTGTGCGTGCGGGCATGTGGTGCTCAACTCGCGGTGGGACGGGTAAACACGAGTACACAGTTTCCAATTCCCGTAATGAATGACAAATGTAGACGGAACATGACACTGAAATAGTTTTAATGAGTGGAAAGATATTGCTCATTACGGGGGCGTGTACGACAAAGTATCAAATTCTCGTTACAATACTCGCTCCCTGCACAGCAATGTGAGTAATGACCCCGGCGTTCCCCGCAACACGCTAAAATAATAATAAGCGGCTTGTGCGGTATTTCTCTTTGTCTTCTCTGCTCGGCCGGCCTAGCTTTATCCAACCCCAGAGCAATAATTCAGCAACTATTATTGCGCTGAAATTGTTTTAAGCACGCCTGGCATTTTCTCATCAGGGTCGAACGCCAGGGGCTGAAGTTAGCTCCCCGGCTATTGTTTGAAAAGCATGCACTAGGTTGGCACGCACCCGCCGTCAGCCGCGTCGCTGATTTTGTAATTGGAAACGGTAAACATTGGCGCTCTTAATTAAGCCTTTATCGTGCTGCCAGCATGCAGTCACAAACGACCGAGGTTTTTTTTTTAATTACAAGACTGGCACAGAGGATTGGAATGTTTTGATGTCAAAACGACATGTTTTGATGTTGGCAAATGAACGTCATGTTGTATTGCACTTGTGGTAATGTCTTGTCATTCGTCGGATCCATGTGAGGTTGTGCAGCGATAGAAAATGTCTGCATCGGCAAGCGCGAAAATGCCTTCGGGAACTTTTCGGTCGATTACTTCACCTAGTTTGCCAATTGGTCTCGATAGGAAAATGCATTACCTATATAAGCAAGCATAATTTTCTTTTATATACGCTCGTGATATTTTTTGTTGCATTTGAATTTACAGAGTCGTATTCTTCCGCTATGCTCTTTCTATCATCCAACTGGAAGAAGTAAAAATTTAACAAAAACCTACTGAATCACTCCAAAAAAGGAAGTTAGTACAGCATGATACAATTTTGAACGTGCTCGTCTCCATTGATAAAGGTTCGTTATAGCCATGACGTCCATGCGATTGTTGTGGCGGTGCACAGCGAATTAGAGCATGCAATTTCAGCAAGTACCTACCACCAGCTGGCGATCAGCTTTACGAGCGCACAGAAGCACTACATATTTGTCGAACGCTATGCAAATCGCTCTATTATCATCGCAGACGAACACCCAGTATTATAGAGCGGTGATTTAGCGAGTGTTTAGCTCGCGAATGATTGTCCCTCCGAGGGAACGCGTCGACAACCGCGCGAGCTGCGAATGCATAATGCGTCCATACTTCATGCGACGCTCATGATCATGCTTGACTTGACGCCCCAGCGGCGCACCTGTTATTGTCGAACGCCATGGAGTTCGAACATATTGCCTCGGTACCAGTTAACTGCTCCACGATTACATTTCACTAAAGTTTCCTCGCAGTCAATCCGAACCAGTTCCAGTTAAATTTTATCTCATTGTCCCCACCTTTTTCACACAATTTAACCCCCCATATCCCTTAACTCATTGCATGCATAATTTTGTATGTAAATTAGATACAAATTATCAAAGTCTTCGCCTAAAGTGGCCCGAAAGCAAGTCGCTGAATGGAGGAGCCAAGTTTGCTCTGCGGGCTGCATTCAGGGGATTACAAAAGCAAACAACAACCTTGCAAGCCTTCTTGCAGGGAAACGGTTCAAAACGTTGATGTCATTATGAGTGAATTGCAACAAACACCCCTACCCAGAGTGTGTTTTCACTGTGTTTTCTCACACCATTTGCGAAACGCGTGAGTGACCCCATGCTTTCCTATGTTATTGCAGGTCAGTGCGGTCACGGAAGTCCATGCGAGCAGCTCTGCTACGAGCTCCACGACGGGATGTTCGAGTGTGATTGCAAGGAGGGATATTTTCTGCACGAGGACGGTTACAGCTGTCTAGGTGAGCATCCACAAAACCACCTCGAAACCTCAGCATGAACCCAATCAAACTCTGTCCATTTCATTGCAAAAATCACACGCATGTTTGTTTCCGAAACTAATCGATCGCGGCAATTGCGGCCTCGTTGTGTGCTTTCGTTCGGTTCCCGACCACTAGGGAGCTTAATCACGGCCGATAAATACAATCAAAATACACGATGCACTCATATGTCGAGGGAAATAAATTATTAGCCGCTTCCAGGAAAAAAAGTTGAACATGGCAGTACGGCTATAAATTGACTTGTTCGATCAGAAAAAAAAAACTCATTGTTATTGATGCTGTTGTTAACTATATTATGAAAAAGTCAAAATATGTCCTGCGGAATTTAGGCGTTGTGATTAAAGAACTTATCATAATTTACTAATAGTTACATACATTGCGCAAACAAATGTTTGACGAGTAAGAGAAATGATCTTTGCCTTCAGACATAATTCTGACGTATGAGCGTGTAAAAAGTCATTAATTAGAGGAATGCCTGCAAATAGGAAATACCACTAAAACCAAACTGCTTCCTAGCTCGCACATCGCAGCGATAATTACTGAGCAAGCGAGAGAGATGAATTAAGAGCAGGGAAGTGAGAAAGAGACAAGCTATAATTGGAACTTATTGCCTCCATGAATCAAACCAGTCCTCGAAGCTAGCATGTGTGGGAAGTAAGTTTAACTCACATAGACAATATCAGCCACCAGACGTATTGTTTCCGAAGGATCTCAGTGTACTCTGAATTGCCACTACTCGTGCACAAACTGCAAACGTATATCATGACCGGGTCTTCCAAGTCTAATTATTTAAGCATTACTGCAGCTATTGCAAGAAGTAACTAGCTGCGAGAAACGGAAACAAAGCAAAGTTGGTTCAGTTTAGATATTGCCTTGCATGACCTGAACTTAAAGCGATCTCTGGTTTGAAACTTTTGTCACCCAGCAACAAGATCTTGATAGCGGGTGTAAAAACACGGCTGTGAATGCAAGGGGGGTTGCGTGCCGTGCTCAATTCGACTGGGGTTCGACCCAGGCAAACTTGCTGAACAACTTTGAACCATTAGCGTGAAGACGAAAGTTTCTTCTGCAATAACAATCCCGCGCAGCACAACTCGCGGGTATTATCTCCCACCGTAGTCGTCGGCTCTTTGCTGGGTCTGTTTTGCTTATTCTGCGAGAATCTTTTCTCATCTGTCGCATACTCGACAAAACTAAGCGAAGCTGGATCGCAAATAAAGAAAAATTGCCAAACTTTACCATCGCCAGCTTTCTGGTTAATTGATATCGGCCTACGGTAAACATTGAATGTTCTTGTCACTGAGTCTCAAGGTTCGATTTATTGACGGCAGCGCAGGTTGTTCATCATGTTGTCCTACTTTCTTATCGGAGATTGATGTCGAGGGTGTTTCAAAGTTATTCGTTTTTCCGTGGTCTCCCTTGGCAAACAATGGCTTCGCTGCTAGCTCGGAAAATAGCCGGAAAATTTCTGTCGATGAAATGTTATACATAACGTAGGTAAAGACACATTGCAATTTTTTTTTCTTCGAATTTATTTTGCATCTCTGAAGCAAACAAAGCGTTGAATTGAATGAAAAGTTAAGCGTGTATTTTTAGGCCTCGTGTCATAGACATGCTCTGAATTCCAAAGCTGTTTAGAAAAAGGCCGTGACGAATAATCCTAGCAGAATCTCATATCCGTAGCCCGTCATAAAGAGCATCCACGGGCGCACAATTTCAACAAAACAACTTCTATTATCATTTGCATAATAGATTTATATTCCATGTTTATCTACAAGAAAAAAAGTGCTCGCAGCTTTCTTTCTTTATATGTAAAAAGTCGGCGTATGCGAGCAAGAGAGAACTGATATCAACATTTCCGAGCGACGTGGACAGACGAATGCATATCCTGCAGCAACCAGTGTCTCAGTATCAACACCGGCCGACTGGCAGCACTGAGAAAGACCGTTCGGTTTCTTCAGAGCCAGCGGAACCATCGCACAAAGCCAAGACGCAAACAAACGAGCCGCTTTAGTTCGCGGCCCCACCGCCGCGGGGCTCGGACCAAACTTCCTGGCTTCTTATCTCCAGGGACGACGTCCCTTCTTTAGCAATCCGATGAAAATAGTTTCAGATCGTTGATAGCATAAACATTCTTGAACTGTATTACCTTCTACAATAGATTTCCAACTATTTATTTCGTCGCACTTGGAAAGTACGGCAGGTTTCGCTGTGAACAAAAGCCGACTCTCTCCCGTGTTCCCGTTATCCGTGTGGAGGATAAAGAGCTGCCCGCACGTGGGCAGACTTGCAATGGGAGGAAAGCGAGTGCGGGGGCAAACATGATCGGCCTAGGCGTCGAGCGGTGATGTAAGGCGCTTGTCTACATGAACACGACGTCGCGACGTCGCGACGTCGTGACGTCGCCTCTCACATGATGCGCGTCGAGGGCTCCGCACAATATCGTCAGCACGCTAGGGTGCTGAAACAGCGAGCCGAAACACTAGAATTGTTTTTATTTATTTGTTAGTTTCACGTGCATACCCGTATATGAATATCTCGCTTGACAAGCTCGTCCTTTAATTATTTTTTGTATGTTTAATTCATGTTTGCAGCGAAAATATTTGCACAATTAGGAGGCACGATCGATGTGTTTTTGTTGATGTAAAGTACCAATTTCATCGCGGTAATTGCGAATGAGAAAATGTATCGCTTGTATTCATTCTGTGTGTGTGTGTGTGTGCACCATGTGTTTGTGAAATGCGACTTCAGACCTTGGTTGACCTCCTCCCAGCACGTTGTTTAATGTTTATGCGTCCCGGGGGGTGAAATCCTCAATGACCCATATAGCAGCTCTAGCGCGCGGCACCCACGGGACCCGGGATACGAGTCAGAGATTCTGAATTTAAACTCCATGGCTATTACTAATTAATTCTCGCGAATGTTAAGCTGGTATTTCCCTGGCCCCGGATTAATACCTCGTCTGCCAGTTTGCCCCTCGAGGAGTTCAGATCGGTGGGGAGAGCGCTATGCTCGCCGCGAGCTTGCGGTCAACTTGACTCTCTTTGGAACGCCTCTTGTTCATGACGAGCTGCTTCACATTTCACAAGTTTATCTTTAATAAGCTAGTAAAAAATTCATGGGTCGAAATTAAAATCCTGTTCTTCTTTACGATGCAAATTTTAAAGCCATGGAAATTCTGTTAAAATGGGAAGCCATACACGGTGAGCATGCGCCCTTGTAGGCATGTGAACGATGAACGTACTGCTTTCGTCGGGCATAAATGGGAAATTATGCCCGCATGGTGATAAATTTCCCTTCCCGCGACGTCCTGAAGGCATTCAGCAATTTAAAGGGCGTACACACACACCCTTACGGAGCATTTAAATACTGTAGCTTCAGTCAAATAAATGGCGAGAGTGCACTCTGCGAGAACACATACATGTACACACACTCTGCATCATTCCACGAAATTAATTTATTGCTCAATTTCTTTCACGTTTAACAAAACTTTGCTTCTATTCGGCACTCTAAGAGCGGTTATATTAAAAAATTTATGACGCTTTTAGCCACTTTTATCAGCTCCCTGCACCGCGTGCTCCTGGTCGTTAAAGTATACCTTGCATAAAATCCACTCGGCATGGCCTGCGCTCTGACCGAATCAGCCGGGGGAATTTTGTGACAAGTCAAAGGATGCTGCCCTATGGAAGAGTAATGGTAACAATCCTATTGAGCTTTTAGTTTTCATACTAACGTGCAAAGAAATTACCTTGCCAGGTGAACTCATTTCTTCCGCATTGACTTCGTTCTTACATTGCCTTCAATGAACACAGCTAGAGCCGTTATTACATGCGCTGTACATGTCATTTATAGGGATGGAAGTACGTTTTTGTTAGTGCTAATTGTAAAAAATGTCAAAAAAGCTCTTTGTCTTTAAATTGCATTTTTAACGAATACATAGTGAGGTGCATTGCAGTATGGATAAATTGTTTTCCAGGAACTAGACTTGCACAGAGCATGATGTGGATGTACTATTATTAACTGCCGAAAATGATTTCCAACAGAATATTTCATATTTTTTCACTTAAAACTATTTCTCTTTCCATTAAGCCTTTCTATGTGAAAGTCCCATCCAACCCCAAGTCTGTCATTCTCCTCCTTTGCTGAAGATGCAGTAAACCTAAAAGTAACCACGCCGATCTTGTTGTGTTCTGCAGAACTAAACACGACCATGGAGACCCTAGTGGATGCCGACGAAGACATCCTGTACCAGAAAGACGCGTCGTTCTCCGCCGAGCTGGACGTCGGTCTGAACGAGGTGGATACCGGCACGACGCCGCGCCCGAGCGCCGTGCAGTTCGTGACGGCTCCGGCAGCGACGCCGACATCGACGGACGACGCCGACGCCCGTGCCACGGAGTCCCTGACCACGTGCACCATGGACTGTGGCCAGGGCGGGTTGTGCGCCCTGGACGGTGGGCGTCAAAGATGCCAGTGTCCTTTGGGAAGAGGCGGGGAGCGGTGCAATGAAGGTAAGAGTCGTGGACAACTGTCGACAACTGTGGAAAGAGTCGTGGACAAGCAAAGTTGCCATGGTCAGAAAATGAAAATGATGACCTTGATAACTTGCAAGCTATATTTATGGAAAGACAGCATAGGACTTTTCTTCGAATTATTTTAGCACCCCAGAGCTAGATAAACTTACAAGCTTCAATAAGTGCAAAAGGAATTTCGTGCACCGGCGTCAATTTCTTTCATTCTCTAACGCAATGCAAACTTTTCAAATAAAAATATCATTTAAGTGCGCTGCCTCCTTTTCTTTTGCTATTTCTTCCTCCCTACCGTGGCTACCTAGAACAAGGTTTCGCGATTTGCACACGCAGTTTTGCTCGTCTCTGTTTCCACCAGATAAACGAACGTCGTTTCAGCATAATGGATTCTAAAAATGGCTGCCAATTTTCTGTACGTGCCTCCGGCGAGCATTTACTTGCAAGCATTCTTATAAAGAACTTTACTCTTAGAAACAATCTTGATTATCATTACTACCAAGCGCATGCATCGAAATGTGCGGCACGTAATACAATCAAAATCATTTTTTACGACCGCTCGAGGCGCTGCGAACTTTTTAACGGCGAACGATTGCAACTAAACCGACCTTCCGATTTCCGCGCATGTCGTGCGGTTATTTATCGCCCGACGTCGTCCTTATTGCGACGCCTCGACGACTGTCGCTCGACGTCGCGATGCCCGATGAGCCGATTATTCGACGCTTTATCAGTCGGCAAAACACATTTCGTAGTTCGATCGGAGTGCCCGTCGAACTGCACGCTAGGGGCGAGCTGAGTGGGCGGCGGCAGCAGTGATGGGTTTAATCCGTATGGTCAATAATAATCTGTGGAAAGCACAGCGCTTTTACGGCGGGGAAGTGCGTCGAACGGCCAGTCACGCGCGCGCAAAGTTACACAGTGGCTTGTGGTCGGATGGGCGGCTTGGTGGGTGGGTGGGTGGATGAGTGGGTGGAAGTGGCTCCCAATCCAAGGCAAGCTGGGGCTGACGCAACGAGGTAAAGGGTTCAAAGGTAGCGAACGTTTAATGGAAATAGGTCATTATCGGCACTGAACCTCGCGACCGGGATTTCGAGAGAGTACTTACTTCAATGAGTACTGCCGAGACGTTGTGCCTTTAGCAATACAGTGGTGAGAGACGCAGGTATTCTGGGAAATGTAATTAACTCGAGCCTCTTGTCTGTGCCTTGCTCCAATCCGAAAGCTCCTTTTTTAAGTATCGGTATATATTATCGAGGGGCTCGGTGATTCTATTGAAATCCGTTGCTTCAACGTAATCAATAAAATGGTTTTCGAATATAAATGGAAATTCAAGAACACGGTGCAAACAAAATATGCGCCACGAAATCGGTAATTTCAGTAATGATGATCGACATTGAATATCTGAAACGAATTTCCAAACGAGGCTTCTGTGCGTCGGAAACTCGAACGAATATTATTTCGTTCGGAGAAGCTGAACCAGATTAAAGCCTGCTTTCAGCCTAATTGAATGAAAAGTTGAGTAGATATTAATTTCCTATTTCCACTGTACACCAAACAACTGAATCAAACCAGTCCTTCAACTTTGATGTGAGCTTTAGAATTCAACTCTTTGATGCCGACTCAGAAGATCAATGAACCAGTCGAACGACGGTTGGTGGGCCTTGCGTTAATCCAGAACACAACGTCGGCTCCAAATCAGTTCTTCGACTGGACGAAAGTTGATCAAATAAAAACACCAGCACGCACCCGACTGCCTCTGTTTGCTAAAGCTTCAACGAGCTGCTATTTCTACTCTGCACGCGACTTGTCCCGCTCCGATTGGTTTTAATGCTCACATTTCACTCGTGTAAACCTTTTTGGTTTGCGCATATCTGTACATACATGACAACAGGTATTGTCACAATCCAATGGCCGTAACAATCCACGAACCATGCCAGTCGTCGCACTACATTTTTGACTAATTACGGAAACGACATTTTACGAAGTCCTTGCAATTTTCACTAACACGTTCTGTACCGTAAGAGACAAACTTATAAAGGGAAGAAAAATAATTGCTTTGAGACTGCAGGGTGCCGAGTTATTACTGCTTAATTGGACGCGAGCTACCGGCTGCCCGAAGATAGCGGATCCGTAATACCGCTCATGGGACGGAGCAACTTTTCGCAAGCCTGGAAAGTTACACAGATTTTAGATGATCGTGCCGGCACCGTTTCCTGCCTTCATGCACTGCTGTTTGGAATCTATTCAAGACTTCACTTTCTAGGCCGAGCGAATCTTTGGAAGTCGTTAGTGAGTGCTCTTGGCTAGAGGCCTCCGCGCCTGCAAATGCTGTTGTGCAAAACAAGAAAACTAAGAGTGTAAAACAGAATTGATAACTGTTTCTCGAGAGAGAGAATAGCGTCTAGACGAGTTTTCTGCATTGCAGTAGCCGAGTCTATTTCCAGTCCACATGCGATAACGGGCGATGACGGGCGTCCCGTGCTTTCTTGCCATTCCAGCATGATTTTCACCGATTCTAATCAATAATAAGTCCCTTTCCATCGACTTCCGCGCCAGTGCAGGACGGCGCGGCGATAGCGAACATGCACTAACTTCTCTGCAATGATTCAAAGAGACAATGGTCTCCGAGGGTTGCAGTAACTTAGCTCTATAACCATGCATACCTCTCATAGAAACTAAACTAAATCACAGCAACTTCTGCGCGAATGAGAAAACAAATTTACATTGGTGGCAATTTCATTAACTTTATTTGCTTCATCGCAGAAATGTTTCAACGCATAAGTGAGTAATTCATTGAATTGCCGAGGCGGACATGATAAATAATTTCATCTGCGCTTGACGAGGACGGGCAACGACACAATTTTATCAATACCATTTTCTCTCGGTTTTCCTCCGTCTCTTACAAAATATTTAGGTCAGCTTTTCATATGCTGGAGTGCAATGCATTTACGTGGGGTACCGAGTCCCGGTTTTTCTTGCAACCTTTCTATTCCTTGCAAGCTTTTCGAGTCTCGTTCCTGATTTCTAAACAAAACCACGGACAGTCGTTCTTGGAATAACGCGATGACTGCTCACGTTTCGAAATCCGGAAGAAACTGGAACTCTCGAGAGCGCATGCGTAAAACTTCGTCGCACACTCACACGCACGCGCACACACAAGTGCACAATCGCAGTCAAGTGTCAGGACTAAGACGCCGACGGCGACGTTTACTCTTGACAACAACAAAAAATAATGGCCTTTAACGATTCTTGCTAGTTTCGGTCAATCGACCCTGCTCGAACGCTCTACGACTGTTAGTAGTTTCATTTTCAAGAAGACCATGACTCGACTGGTAAATTTTCCGCGCGTAAAATTGACAGCGCAACAAGTAATTTGAAGCTAGACGAAGCTGAAGACGAAGCCGTGAGCGTATTGCTATTGTCGTCTGTTCACAACAATGTGGCGCTATTGAATGAGCACACAAATAGCTCAGCAATTTGTGTTTCGTTCGCTTAGTTTTTGCTACTGTGTCGAGTGACAAAGGGACAGAAAAAGCGCTGGGATTGTATCACCTGGTGTCGCGTCCACCGTTGTAGATGAGAAAGTGAAAACTGTGCAACTATGGCCAGCACCGTGCACTCGCTCTATATTTAAAATGAAAAGCCGCCTGCCAGACTTCTCCTGTATATTATTTTCTGAACTGTGTCCACGCGCTCTAAAATGCCACCGAGTATATTCATGGCAAAGCAAGCAAAACTTTTCTACCATGAAATAAATATAATGAAACTTATGAGCTATGCTGCACACTCAGCAGCTATTCAAATGAACATAAATCGCTTCACATGCGCATACAATTCTAGTGTAATGCTGAAATCCAGTTCGCAGGATGGTTTTTTTTTCAAGCAGTCCGTGCCCGACAGTTGTAGAAAGCGGTCAGAGTTGTGCACCTCATTGCTTTTTGGGGTTGGGAAATCCGATTGGTCATCAACACATTGTTATTTCCGTCACGAGCAAATCGCAATCGCTATCGCCGATCAACCCCCGCTGTTGGCGAGCACAAATAACACATTGGTTACAGAGGTCTGCCTGAACTCTTGCCTAGTGTGCCTAGACTTTGTTATCAAGTGAGGTAGAGTCATAATTTTATGTTCTGAATATTAAACAGTTTGTTTTGAGTAGAAGTCTAATCTGATATCTCAGAGTCTCCTTCACACAGACGACCAAACGACTCCTTCCTTTCCATCTGTGTACCTACTTCTAGACGTCTGGTTAAATGAGATTGGCAAAGGGCTGGATGGCCACTAACTCTCGCAGCACGAAGGGCATAGGGCTAACTCTGAGAAAGGTGAAAGGTAAATGCGTCAAGGGCGGTGGAGAACGGGGCAACGTAAGAGGATTAGCTAAGAAGATGAAAGCAAAGAGAGATAGAGCTAACGCGATGGTTTCATTGAGCTGCATGTCGATGGACGGAAAAGCTTCAGTTCAAAGTGCGAAATTGCGAAATTGCTGCAAGGATTGCTACACTACGAGGACTTTCCTGTGTGTCACTCGATTCTTGAGAGGTCACAAATTAGCTGCTTCTTCTTGCGTGGGAGAGGTTTTTTTTTTTACATTTTGCAAACAAACTTGTGCTGAATCGTAAACGATAAGTACATGACAGTGCGCAATGAGTGGTTCTCGGCGACGTCATCGTATTTCTTACGCCCACATTCCCAATCTCTCTTTTCTCTCTTTCTTTGCTACGTGGACCGCAATGGCGAACAAAAGTAATTAATAAAATGCCAGTGACGGATGCACTGAGCTCGGTGAAACAATTATGCAGTGAGATGATTCTAATTGATACGTCCCTCACATTTCAAATGTCTTTCGTGTTCGCTACCCAAGTTTGCATCCATGCCAGATGATCAAGATCAAGACATTTCACCTTCATATCTCTTTAGTAGCAATTTCACCGGGCCTCGGCAGCAAGCGAAGCAATGATACCAACCACCGAATAAGTTATATACTTATGCCATGGTTTCTGTTCTTCGCAAGGGTTTGGGACCCTCCTGTTATTGACCCGTTCGCCCCAAGAAGAGTCCCCCTACCCTCTCAGACTTCGGGGACACGCACGAGCTCTGTCCCATATATCAGCCCAATAAGGAATGGGGGGGCAAGACGCTGCTCCGAACGAAGAGACCGAAAGTCTTTACCCTAGGCCCATTCTCGGCGTCCGCTCGCCCGCTATATCGTATTGATAGGCAATGGCCCGGAAATAAATAACGCTCTCGAGAAAACCGACCGGAGAGAATCTGCATTTGATACAATATTCGCTTTTTTAAATGCGAAGCAATTTTTCAGCCTCGAATTGATGATGCGGCAGTTTGCACGCGATGTAGAGAATCACGACCGGCAAACGAGCTTGATCAACGAGGGAACGCGATTGAGGGTGTGGGTTTTCCCCTTGTCCTTTCACACATATAAGTGTCGCCTGCGATAGATGGCACCATTGAAGAGTGGACATAAGGTGAAAGTAATATCATAAAACGTTGACCCCTCGCAGACCTTGACGAAACTGTAAGAGGCACGTGCCCTCGATGGCTTGGGGCAGGCGCGCGGCACCAAATTGAGAGGGTGGATTGGAATTGACCGAACCGACGCGTTGTGAGGTAATGGTGCACATCAAGGAACGCGCTCTCTGGTTTCTCTGTCTGTCTCGTGCGTTCGCGTGATTCCTTCGGGAACTCGCTGGCTGCTTCGGGAGCCTTTGACTCAGAACCCGAGGGTTGCCAAATTAATCAAGAAGCTGAAGATGCAGTGTACACGGATTGCGTGGGTGTGCTCGTCTCGGCTTGTTTGAAGTTGTTTCTGCCGCTTGACGGATGCTGCTTGCACTGCGTGTGACAGAGAGCCGCCTTCCACCGAAGGATTCGTTGAAAAACTCACGAGAAAAACTTACCTTGTTCTTTCAGCCATGAGCTACGAAGGCTAAAAGTCCGGAAGCTGATTTGAAATTGTTCTTGTCTTCAACTTGCTAGCTCGTAATAATGTGGGCTGAGCTTTAATTTTTTTGAGCTTTAAATTGTTGAATTAGTTGGAGATCACATTTTTTCTATGAGATCAGTACCAGGGTCGAAAAAACTGAAAGTCCACAATATGGTTACCTGGGCGTACGGTGCGGTACTTGGCCGCCCCTGCGTGTGGCAGGTACTAAGTCAAGTATGAAAGTAAAAGAAGGGATGTGTCGAGGGTGGGAGTGAAGGGAGTGAAGGGAGTGAAGGGAGTGAAGGGAGTGAAGGGAGTGAAGGGAGCGAAGGGAGTGAAGGGGATCCTGTACCAGTAGGATTAATGAGGCTCTATGGTCACGATATGTTCTGAAAACGTATATAGAGGATACTTGTAATCCTACTAGGAAAGGAAAGATTGGGGGAAATGGGATGGGTGGGAGTTAGAGAGAGAGCGAGCTAAACGGTAGAAACGGGAAAAGCGAACGGAGGGTGGTAAGATTGGTAGATTCCGTGAGGGACGTTTCTCTATATAGGACGGAATACCCCGGGGTCGAAATGTTTCGTTAACCATCAATCCCACTGTCAGGAAAATGTGTAGTATAAGTTTACCATCCGATATTAAATAATAAATAGTTCTGGTGTTGTTCGGTAATATTATGCCAGTTGTCCAATATATTGGGAATGCTACCCAAGGTTTTCCAGGCTGTTTGAGAGAGCTCGGAAAACTCGAGGGGAGCCCGGGAAATGCTGGAGGGAGCGCCAAACGGAGGGTAGTCGTCGGTAAGGAAAGCCGCTGCCACTTCCGCCACCGCAGCTTTTCACGGTTGCAACTCACGATTCGAGAATCGATTTTGTAATTACCCCGTTATCTACCTGTGTGTTGATAGGGGCTGGACTGTGCGATAGTCCGAGTGGAGTTTCCCATGTTGAGATCCCTATCGCACGATATTTACACGAACTGCACAGCCGTTTCGTTTTATTTTTGTCATGAAATACATAAGCGGCCATTTGGAAGTCTAGGAATTGTTCGGAGATAATTGCCACTTCATTGCGCGAGCGATGCACTCGCCGGCCTGGAAAAACATGGAAAACATAGAACGGCATGAACTCTCTAATTGGAGTTTGTAATAGTTGAGTGATTGCACTTCCGAGCTAACATGATTCCTGCTCGGAATCTTTGCATATAACTTTGCAATGTATTAAAAATTGGTGCTAGTTTACGCGTGCCATTATTGAGAACGAACTAAAGCGGGACGTACAAAAGATAAGATGGCACTTCCGTGTAGAAGAAATGCATGTTCTGTCAAAAGAAAATTACGAGATGCTGTTTGTGAATATAGTTTTAATAATCCTTTCCAAGCACGTAGCCAAAATGGAATTAAATAATGTGCACAGTATTATTTATTTTAAATTTTAATTAACGGCATCGCACATAATTAAGATCATTGCATTAACGTGGTGTACACCTAGAGTTTACGCTTTTCGTGAAATTAACTGAATTCCATACTACCACTTTGTGCTTTGTCCGTGTTATTTATTAATTAAAAGATACGTTTGTTTTATTCAATGGTTTATTCATTGCGCTCGGTCGTTGTTGTTCCCGGCGTCCTGCGTTAAATTACATACAGGGAGTACGAAGATCATCAAGATTAAACATATTTAACTCGAGAGATTACATCTGAGTTTAATGTCCGCTTAAGCGTCGGAGGTGTATGTGTGCTTTGGAGAGCAAGTCATCCTGCCGGGCTGACTTGCTAATGATAATAATGCGTGGGCGGTACGCGAGGCAGGTACATAAAGCTCCTTGTTCGGTCTGTTGTTTGTCGAATTGAGACCCAAACTGTCCTACGTGGTAATAACCTAATACACAAGATAGACTGAGATATCGTATGTCCTTGCAATTTGAAATAAGTAACAAATTATGCATTACCAGACGACCTACTTTGTGCATTTCTCTACTCACCTATGATGGCGTCGTTATTCTCAATTCTTATACCGACCCAGGTTGTTCAGACAGTTGCAAAATTGTAGGCGATTTCCATGCGGAAAATGTGGAAATATATAAACGGGGTGAGAGGTTGAGTAACTTTTAACCGTCATGCCGTTTTGGCAAACAAATGGGCTGTCCATAAAATTATTTAATTAACTATTATGCTTGCAGTGAAGGGCAATAATTACTCAAGTTTCAGTAATAAACGGGGCGAGAACTTACTTTCGACGAGGGTGGCGTGCGAACATTCGGGCAAGAAGACGACACTTCTTGTCTTGGATGGCACAATTGCCACATCAGTAAAAAGTTTGCGCTGGAAGCGGCTTGTCAAAATCGCTTAGCGCTTTATTAGACCACGTCAAATATAATCCCAACTTTTTGTTACTCGCTCTCGTGGAAGTGAAGGGCTTTGCTCACGTTGTCACCCCCATTAAACCACGTGCATTTTTTAGTTAGATATCGACATTTTGTCGTTGCTTTTGTGCAAACCAAGGCGAGGCGATAAATTAATTTAAAAAACACCTCGACACAATCACAAGTTTAAAAACATTTGTCATACTTGATGCAGTTTATCCGCATCACAGCAGCGAATCATGATTCATTGTCGGCTTGGATTGGAGCTGCAAAATAACTTTAAATATAGCTGCAGCCAAGATTATTTTTAGAAACTAAACAAATAAAACAATGACATGTAAATAATACATTTCAAAGTAACTTTATTTTATGGATTATTGTAGGTACTAGAGATTTACCCATGTCCCGACCCCATACTGTGTTTGGCCTCGAATTTGATTACGTTTATTAGTTGTACTTTGGATAAAAGCAATGCGTAATGCAGTTACGTGTCCTATTTAGTTATCCAGCACCAAACCACACAGAGGGATAAGTAAGAAGCTTCTTTGAATCCACTGCCCTGATCCCTTGCCCTATCCCCTTGCCCTATCCCCTCGCCGTCGTTGCCCACAAATTTTATGCTAACGCTGAAAGTGCTGAATAAAGCTTTTTGACCATTTTAATGATTAAACAGCAACGCAAAGCCTTATTGCTCGCGTTTGCAAGGTGGTGGACTTGGTCGTATGTGCTGGTGTCTTCCTAGTGGCAGACCCGTGCAGGGTTGGTGATCATATTTCGAAAGGCTACGTCGAGGTGGTACGGGCTTGTAGGGTCACAGCCCGCTCGAATAGTTGCGTTTGATAAAGTCGAGCTCGGACGAAACTATAATGCAATATATTGTGATAAATAAAACTATCACAATAGAAAGCAGGTTTTGTCTATTTACTAGTCAATTACATCAATCAATGATTGACCGACATTGATATCAAATTGTGTATCATGTTGAAATGCTTGCTCATCACGTTATTTGAGCAAATAAAACGTGACGTAGTTTTGATGAATGAACAAACTATAATATTAAAAAAGTTTTGTTCGTTTCTGACCCACATATATAATTTAAAAAATACTAGTTGTTGGTTTACATATGGAAAGTAAATAAAACACGATGACAACACATTTCTGCCTCGACGAATGCTTTCTGGTTTTATTAACTTGATGTATTCGACCATCTGGGGCTTCCTGCTAGCATGTTGTCGCAAGTTTTTGACAACCCTTTACCTCATCGGATTAGAAATTCTGCTGTGTTAAGAATGTCCCGATAAAGTAGGGCAAGAACATTTATTCTAAGCTTGTCGCTCAACTTTTGGACAGATACAAACCCCTAAGATCCCAAACGAAAACATTCAGCAGATCACTTCCAAGATGTCTCTCCCGAAAGAAGCTCTTTCAGCTATTCAGACCATTTCCTCCACGAGAACCAAATCTGCGGTCCCATCTGTGTACATCCAGAAACGACCCACGTGTCACTGACCCAATCTATCATTTCCAACGTGTTAAACTCCTCTCCCGTTTCTTTACAGAAGTCGAGGTGGTGTCCCCGCGGTTCACGGGCCAGGGCTGGCTCGCGTTCCCCGCCCTTCGTGCCGCCTACAAGCACGTCCAGCTATCACTGGAGTTCCGGCCAGAGGCTTGGGACGGCGTCCTCTTCCTCACCGGAGAACGCGACGATATGACCGGCGACTTCATGGCGCTTCTCATACACCGAGGCTTCGTCGAGTTCAGGTGCGAGAAAGTTCCCCTTTGGCACTCCCTGTTTTTCTGTTTTTTCTTAGCGACGCATTCTTCGTCAACAGGCACTGTGGATCTGGTCTAATAGTAGTGTGATTATGCGGATGACACGTCTGCGCAATCACATCTTGGAATACACCAAAGCAATTGCCTTAAGATTGTTTCTTTGTTTTGCTTTACGCCGTTAATAATCTGTTCGTGAACATTTTTAATCCCAGAGAAGAGAAGAGAATTTTCAACTTGTTAACTGTGCATATTTCCTACAGTCAGTGATTAATTAAGATGTTTTATTTCCGTTATTCCATCTAAAAAACTTAATCTAAATAATTCTAGTCTCACAACTCGGCGGTAAAGAATAAAGACACTGAAAATGATTTGTCGTGTCCCAATTACGTGCTTTCAAAATTAGATTCCTAAAACAATTTCTAATCAGCATGAATACGTGTACCGCCAAGGTTTCCGTGCCCTTTGTAATGCAAATTTATCTTCTTTGCATCCGAAGGAATATGTGCCAAACTATTGGGCAAACCGTCTGTGATTCCAACGGCTTTCTCTCCCCCAGCTAAGATAGTGTACAATTACTAATTAACATATGGATAATTAGAGTTGGCTTATCCATTCCCTTCACAACCGCCAGCTAGAAGCACAAGGTTCCACTGGGACTCGAAACTACGCGACGGCCACATAACATTTATTTCAAAAAATATTATCTACGATGCGGTGAACGTTGTACCGGATGTCGAGTGCCCGGAAACGGCGTCCACACCGGTTACCAGTGCACAGCCACAGAGAGCGCACAAGTAGCATGTTCTCTTGGCGCTCTTGGTCCGATGCGAACAGATCCGATCCGAGATAAGCAAACAGCAACCCACCCCTCATTCTGAAATCTTCCTGCGATAGATTCATGTGTAGACCAAATGCAATTTCCGTCTCATGAACTGCGATTCTGTGAGACAGTTATCCATTTCCGAATCGATTCACGTGGTATGAAAGCTATCAACACATTTTATTAACTTCAAGTTTGCATTTTGATCAAAGGTTTTATGCTAGGTAGAATACAAGCTTATGTGACAGTACCAAGCCGCTAGATGGCATGCTTGGCATAAAGGCACCCTTGAAAGCGTTTGAATGTGATATTATTGAGAGAGCAAGTCAAAGGGTAAAGGGATATTCAGTACACTCTCCGGGTTAGAGGTCGACAAATGAACAGACCAGGAGGTCGGTGGCCTTTATGAAATATGAATGCTCTTTTAGTTTTTGATACACCTACCCTGGTATATGCGAATGTCGTTGCTTGGAGTTTTTCCTTTTGTAATGGAAGGCATATCGCGTTATACAGGTGATAGCGTAACCCGGGATATTAGCCACAAAAGAAACGGTGCTGGAAAACAGACACCATGTATTTGCCGTCTGGGGGTTTAGCGTTCTGTGTGCCATTGCTGCAAAGTTTCAATGAACTGTTTCAACCTGATAAGTGACTGCGCTTGTGATGCACCTTCCTGAAACAGTTTTAAGATGTGGACCACTTTGAGGTTAGAAGATGTTAAATTGGCTGTCCACAAAGACCAGTCAGTATTAATATGCATTTCTTTTCTTTTCAAATACTTTCTGAGTTCACAAAAAAAAAAGTCAGCCTTCACCTATGCCCTAAAAACAGTTTCTGTGACCTATGAAAAATGGATATCGAAGTGAAAATTCCTAGTGCCCATAATTATGGTTTATTTCAACTCAGGCATAGTCCTGGTAGAAAATTACCAATTCACTGAATTAGCTATTGCCAACAGAATTAACTAAATTCCTACCTCGTCTCAACCTCGCGTCGAGGGTTACAAAGGCCTCTACTTTTCTCTCGCGAAGGTTTAGCAGGCAGCCGCGTGAAGACGCCGACAACATCGTGGTCGCCGACAAACAGCGTCGACAAAATGAGTTGTTAGCCTGCCATCCTAAGAGACTCACATTTGAATTGCAAATCACCTCGATGCAAATAACGACCCTCACTTCTTGCTCATTGCACTATCACTTCCAACAGTCATCCATCCGCGCCTTGCCCTTGTCCTACAAGCCCCACCCATTCACCCACCCAATCCTGCACCCTGTTGTTCAACAAGGCACGGAATGGCAGCTGGCAGCTGATGTTTCTCCCGTTGTTTCGCCTCTTTTGCACATCTTTTCTTTTCGATTACTACATCGCAGTGTAGCAAGATTCGACGATCGTGGCAAATGTTGGAATGATAAAAATAGAAGCCCACGGCGAGCTCGGAGCGGTGCAGCTCGCAGAATTAAACGCGACCGACAGCAGCGATGCCTTTTAATTAAGGGATCGGATTAAAGGCGCCGCCTGACATGGCCTTTATTTATTGATATTGAAAGTGTGTCGGAGGGAATTAAATTTCACACAGTTCTTCTGTAGCACTCCGGATTGTTTCATTGCAAATTGTGAGCTCTCTGAACGTTTCCCAAGTTCGTCGAAATCGTCTCCGCTGTAACGCCCACCTAGAAGGGTGGCTCGTGAGAACTGGATCCCAATAAGAGGGTGGTATTTTCTTGAAATGACGCCAATGAACACTTAAGGACCTGCTCCTTGAAAGTTTTAAACCGCAACCGAAACTCTCCCATTCAGTACTTTCTGGTATGAGCTCAATTTTACTTTAGCTGTTTTTCGATTGTTTTGCCGAGGGATTATACTCGCAGTGATTAGGACTGGAAGTCGGAAAAGACAAGAAATAATTTCCTCCTAGCAGACAGAGGCCAAAGTTTAAAAAAAAGAAACATCTTAATATGAGCGAGCCTCGCATACAAATGGCGTTTTTCTCAGGGTCGGTCTCTGGAGGCATTGAAAGATACCGGCTGAAAAAAGTAACAAACTATCTCGCGTTTTTTTTCTTCAAAAATGAAATATGTGACTTCAATGAAAATCTCACATTTTCCCCAATAAATTTCCCTCGATCGCAAGTAATTTCCTTTGAAAGTTAGCGAAAACCGGAAAGTTGAAATTGCTGCTAACAACCAATCGCCGGCGTCGCGTTCGCGATTTCGGCGCAGACGAAGGGACGGACAAAGTTGGCGGACGCCTCGGGAATGCATAATGGCCGACGCCGACGCCGACGCCAAATTGGAGCACGTCTTCGGCGCCCCTAAGCCATGGCCGACGCTTGGCTTGGTCCAGTATCGCGGGCCGCCAGCAAACGGAACCAGGGAAAACCTGTTGACGTGGACTTGAACCTTTTCTAATCCTGCTCTCCACCGAACCGTCACGCTAGGTCGGCAAAGCTCATGCAGGAGCTGTGGGAGATTCGCCGGGAATATCATATCAAAGTAACATGAGTGTTTCTGCCAACCTTTGCGTGGCGATCAAATGTAACACTGTAGACATCCGCGTACCCTGAGTTTGTAACGCTGACTCATTTAGTTGAGGGAGACACCTGAAGTTATATACCTTGTGGTCTAAAGCTCACGGTCAGTAATATAGCGGTCGTTTTACTCTTATCAATAGTCACAAACATCTAATGGAGATATGCTTGCAATAATTTGTCGGCAAATGTCGATCCTAAACTCTTTGCTACTCGGTGCACCTTCACTTCATATTTGGTCGTGATATCATGGGGTTGCAAAGCGCCTCGTTGCTACTCGGTGACTAGCAGAGGTGCGTGTGGCAGCTTCAAATATTGACACTGCGTGCACGGACCGCCGTGACCTGAGCACACAGAGCTATCATGGCACTCGATATACCCCGAACAACGTGGACACGTGTAGGTATCCCACAATGCGATAATTTACAAGTCACGTTCCGCTCGGCTAAGGGTTTCCCGATAAAGTAATTATTTTTCTTTTCTTTCCAGCATGTCAATAAGTTCCATGGCGTGCTAAGTACCCACGGCTAAATTTAATCAACCGAATCTCCTGGCCACGTCTTTTGTGTTTTAAACCGCAGTCTAACCTAACTGTTTCTAAGCTGATTTGTTATGTGTTCACCGTCTCCTGAACGTTTAGATAAACTTTTAACTCGCTTGCCTCCTATGTGTGGGTGAGTGCTGCTGAAACTGAGAGTGGCAAAGAAAAGAAAGGACACGCTGTTTCCTGATTTATCGAGCGTCTCCGTGGTTGGTTTTCGTTCACCGCAGTTAGGTAATTTGGCAATAGAATTTAGCCATCGCTTTCCCGGGACGACTTTTAAAGCAAGCCACTGAGGAAAGACCGTTTGGTTGGCAGCCAAACTTTCTCTCGCCAAAATGCTGGATCTCTGCTTATATTTGCAATGCACCGATGTGTTGGTCCATTACCTCCTTCTATACACGATGAATAACGAAATTTTGGCGAGTCAAGCTGTGCACTGCATTACTCCAGAGCGTTGCCAGTATACAAAATCCTGTGTTCATATATTTTCCGTTAAAAATGTTCTTTTAGTCGGGCGTTCAAGCCTTGTCTGATCAATGTGGGGATATATTTTGAAGGAAATTTGTTTGATGAATAGTTTTAAGAGCCCTGCAATGTTCTACGTGATTTGTTTAACAATCAAACCTTACTCTATAGTAAAACTTTAATAACAAACGCTTCGACGAATTCACGCAGAAATCAGATTAAGACGTCGGATTACAAAAAAGCACAAGCTCATTGTTAAAAGAACCAAGAAATGACGAAACGGCTTTCAACGGAGACCCACAACACCGTCTTAGCTGAGATACTGTCGCTCCCAAGCATGGCTAACGCCTCACGGCGTCTTTTGTTACAGGTTCGACTGCGGATCGGGTATCGGCGTGGTGCGCTCTGAAGAGACTGTTCTGCTCAACCAATGGAATCACGTGACCCTCTACCGCCACCGCTGGGACGCGTGGATCCAGCTGAACGACGGCAAGCACGTCGAGGGACGCTCCAAGGTAGGGTGGGACGACAATACGTGAATTCTGAATGGAATAGTACATCTTTCGATGGCGCTGTTTTGCATACCTTAAAGCATGTTGAAAAAACCTGTTTATAACTGGGATTATTTATGCTAAGTAAAGCAACTAATTTGCCTGGCGTTTCGTAACTTACACATATAAGCAAATGGTGAACTGCTTCTACTTTTGACGAAATAACAGGCATGAATTGCAGACGTAGGAAAAATCTAGTTTTGCTAAGCATTCAAGAACCCAGTTTTTTTTCTTAACTTGTGTTAAGAGTAGATAAAGTAGACCTGAGTCTAAAAACCATACTAAAGACACCTCATTCTTAAAATATTACACACAAAGATAATTATTAGTCGCTATAGTAATATTTTCAAGTGGTGATGTTGACCTCGACGTCTGGACCAATTTTTCTTATTTGAATTTGTAATTCGTTTGGTGTAAAGAATCATTGCGCAGAGGAGAAACGATGGTAAATCTCATAGCAAATGTTGAAATCTTAATGCATTCTTGCGTTCGCACCCCCATTTAGTGCCTCGCATCGAGTCAAGCTGCTTCGCTGACAATATATGCATTCTACCACGTACACATGCATTCCAAAGTTGAGCAACAATGTGCTTGGTTAAGTTTTCCGCTCTCCAGGGGGTAAATGGGGTTAAGGATGATGATAAACTTGAAAACCACTTCCGGTAACAGGAAGGTGGGATATTGTTAGGAAACACGTTCTGGGACTTGTTAGGTAGAAACTAATTTCAAACTATGATTTGTGGGGATCCTCAAAAATATCAAGTGCATAACACTTAGCCGCAGAATACGACAGAGTGTTATGACATTTTTCGACGTCTGCTACAGAAAACAAATGGTCAACAAAATAAGTTGGAATTGTTACCAGTTTCTGTATCATAAGGTTGCTACTGGATTGACTTTTGGTTTTTTAAACATTTTTCACGAAATCTCCATCAATCTGCAATAATCTCTCTTCCCGTCGAAAAGCCCAACATATCCTTGAACTTGATTATGTTTTGATTGTTTTTAGACTCATGTCTACTTAATGTAACCTTAGCACTAGTTTTGACAAAAACTATTTGAACTGGGTTTTGAATGCTAAGTAATGAACATCTAAATTTCCAACTAAATTTATGTTTGTTTGGGTGGTAACCAACAAACAATCGGCAACTCAATCTCATGCCAGGGAAAAAAAATTGACTTGAGACTCGATGCACAAATATCTCTCCGTTCCTAACCCTGACCAAAATTAGTTACAAATCTAGAACTAAGAGTAATTGACGTCTCGCATTGTCAGGATGCGAATATCGAAGGTACACGGCGTCGGGACGCCATCAAGTACGCGTCGGTTGAAAAAGGCGTCAAACATCGTACCAAATACAAATTCCTTCTGAGAGCCTTCGACATCCGTTAGACGTGGTTTCTTGCTCAACCGCTCCTGTCTGTAGACGGTGCTCCCGATGCCATCTCTCCGCCTCTCATGGGAATTTGTCAATTAACACTTGCATCGATTTGATTAATTACCTTTCCAGCAACTAACGCGTCCAATTGCTGAAAGGTAAAACGACTGCAAGCTTGAATGTGCTAGACTCCACTTAGCATTCAATACCGAACATTGGATAATTTTCGCTTGCTTCAGAAGCGCCGGACCAGATATAACAAAGAAGAACGGGCATCAGGTTCAAACCCATGACCCCTATGACCCATAACCCCTATGACATATGACCCATATGACCCAAAACCCTTTTTGTTTACATTTAATTATGTGTGGTAACTGGCAACACCATTTTAATTGCAGCCCGAAGCCACTTATTATTTAGCCCCAACAACTCTTAATAATAAAATTTGACAAAGCTGGGGAAATTTTCACAAAACTGGGACCTACACGCGCAAAAAAAACAAGTGAAATAAGCGTTTACATAGAAAACGCTTCTTAAAGACAAGTTTAAAGTAACCCTCAGCGGAAACGCCCCACTTCCGCATCGAATGCACCGCAAGAAAGAGCGCCGTTACCGCTAGCAGTTCCGCCGAGCATGCAGCCCTCGACAACGCTTCCGGTCTTCTTCCGAGGCAATCCGCTTCTAGTTCGCCACATTGTTAATTTCCTTGTTGGCGTCTTGCCACCGACGGCGTCCACGCGGCTTCCGAGGAGCGGCGTCGGTCTTGAGCGTGCAGGCGTCGCGGCGACGGAGCGCGACGCCAACGGTCGATGCTAATGTGGCCCTAGGGCAAGAAATGCTTAACCTTATATGAACGCCACAGCCGCCACTTTTGGCTTGCTGTTTGTTTACCAAGTCGTTAGCTCCGGACAGTTGGCCTAGAGATTCACGAACTGCTTTTGTAGCGTGGTTGAATTATCTACCAAGCCAACTTTCGGGTCGCTGCCGGCGTCAGCCGATTTTTCTTTTAATTATAAACGATGGCTCGTTATTTCTAGTTTCACCAACTGCCGAGTCACGTTTGCAAATAATCCATTCGAATTGTAAGGCTTCTCGCGCAACGCCGCATCGGAGCAAGAATCAAAATGTGAAAGAACATAGCGAAATGAAATGCCGCTAGGATAGCATTTTCTTTCATTAGCACCGAGCAGCTCAGCAATACCTCCAAGAGCGAATTGTGCCCCGCGTTTCCGTCACCTCTTTTCACTGGAAAAGGATATTACAAGCCGCAACGCTGCTCATTTCAATGGCGTTTTTTTTTCTGCCGTCACCCTGGCTTTACCACAACGACGTTGAAGTATATTGAAGATTTTCAGAATTCTCTCAGAATTTTAGACGCACTATCCATTGACGCCGATGTGTTTAAGACGAGGGTATTCAGTTGGAGGGGTGCAAAAATAACCACCAGCGCTGGGCTGCTTGTGGATCGTTCAGTCTTCACTATTTAATGTGGACGGGGACGCGTGCCATCGTGGACGGATTACCGTCGCCGACCAGGGAATGTTTCCCGTCGACAGGTCATCATTTTCCAGATCAATGCCCGCCACGAATCGACCCAAAGCGGCGCTCGCTCCGCCTGCACACGAACTAAATAAGAAATAACGTCGCTTTCATGGAAACCGACGCGACGCTTCCGTGTTTGTAGTTTGCACGACTTGTTCGTGATGGCTGACGCCGGCTAGGTTTGTCACAGAAAATGGCCGAAGGTTTGCCTTGAACACAATAACAACTGTCTTCCGTGAAACTAGTTGTTATACCTTCTATTGAGGAAGTGCAGACATGAATGCTTGTGATTGCATTTTCCAGGGGTCAGGGGATGAACACATGTTCAGGATAGTTCTGTATTTGTCAGGAAACGTGGCATAGGAAAATATATGTGCTTTGTGCCATGTGATATGTTCTTGTGGCAGTTCTTCTGTCCGTGGACCAGCTTTTTGGTGCAACCATAAAGACTTTTTGAAATCCCTCTTTGAATATGAATTTGATTAAATGTGGTGCCAGTACAGCGCATAATCTCTCAAAATTATAAAAAAACCTCAACATGACAGTTGAATCGACAATGAGTGTCTAATTTATCTAAATTAAATGAGTGATTGATAATTAGGACATTCGAATGAGCTTCGACTTTTTGTCAAGTGGAACAACAAGTTGATTTATTTGCCTTATAATCAAGTCACAAGGATAACCTACAGTCACATTCATTTCGCTTCATGTTTCAAATTTCAGCTGGAACTAGCAAACTCGTTCCAAAAATCTACATTTTCCTTTGCTCCCCACTCATCATTAGTCAAGCTTCATAGAAAATAAGTCTGAATACAGAGTTTATAAAAGTTGCAGTAATGAAGAAAAATAAAGAAAGCAACTTTTCTAAATGCAGCTGCAATTAAGTGAAATACTTCTTTCGAAATAGAAGAAACAAAGGCCGGCTCTAGACGATAGCCATATATAAAATTTTGCATCAGCAAAAATATGTAGACGAACAATTTTTCTTGAAAGTTTCAACTCAAAATTTTAGCATAGAGCGTAGTTATATTCTTGCAAATTCCTCGTTGTTTGCAAAAACTGTGCATATTAACGCATTGGTGAACTAAGATTTTTACTAACAGAGTGCCAAATATAAAATGTTATACCAGCCAAGATACATAAAATGCGAACCTCTCCTGAAAGTTTTAGCTTTTTAATTTAAATTTTTGAGCAGATAAATGTTCATGTATCGTATAAGTCGGATGTATTGAGAGTGCGTTCAAACTGTATGTTAAGAACGCGATGACGAAAAACTGGTTTTTCTCAAAAACCTGAAGAGTGCAAAAAAGAAGATTTTGCACCAGCTAAAATATATTCATGAAAATGTTCTCCAAAAAGTTTTAGCTCGTATTTAGAACATAGAGCATAGCAAATACGTATTGTGCGTAAAAACCATACATTTCTAACACATGGGCGAAAGACATTTTTCTCTCAGAAACTTGCCAAGAACCAAAGATATAATTTTGTATTTGCAATTATACATTCACAACAAACTTTCCTGAAATTTTAAGCTCATTATTTGATCATAGAGCGTAGTTGTACGCTTCCAAAGAGTCAATTGTCCCCAAAAACTGTGCATATTAACGTTTTGCCGAACAATGGATTTTTTTCTCAGAAACTTCATAAGTGCCAAGCATAAAAGTTTGCACCGACCAAGATACATACAAGTGAAACATTTCATGAAAGTTTCAGCTTGTTATTATTACATAAATTATAGTTATGAGGTTTTAAACTCTCAACTGTGGGCTAAAACATTGCTTTTTTGACGCAAGGATGAACGGACGATTTTTTTCTCGTAAACCTGTGAAGTGCCAACACTTAAATTTTGCAGTAGTCAATATAAATCTATTAGCAACTTTTCGTAAAAATTTGATCCGTTTTAGAAAACACAGATTTTTTTTATAGTCGTTTCAAAAAACATAGATGTAGAAAGTGTGTCTAACAATCTCTTGGGATTTTTCAAAATTATTGATACTTTTTTCGACTTGGTTTTTAATGTACTTTTTAGCGCTGAAAACTGCAAGTCTGTAACTTGAATAGTTCTTTAGATATCGACTATAATACGGAACTGTGCACGCGCTAAAAGAGCCCAACTTTGGAAGGTCATTTCTCCCTCACTAGTTGACTTAAAATCAAATTAAAAATCCGTTTGTCATTAAAAGAATCTGTGTTATGAAGGTCAAAACTTTTTTTCGAAGTGTGCCGGTTTGATGTGGAATGACTCTCATGAATTTTGCCAAAACCCTCCGGCTTACACGAAACGAGCCCCGAAAATATTAATCACATTTCTGTGACTGCTACCAATTACAATTATCTCCACAATTAGTTTAATCTATATCGTACACGGGACACACTACAAGGTAATTATTTTTTTGGTTTTCGGTTACAATTTGGTTGGTACACCCGTATCAAACGCAAGCAAATAGTTTTATTTTCAAACGCTCTCTCATATTCAATTTAATTACTCAAAACGAACAATACGGCAAACAAACAATTCAACACAATCATTGTAACGATATTAAAATTCTAGCAGCATTACCCAAACCGAAACTGACAATGCAAATATTATTCCCTCCATGCAATGCATCTGAGCGAATGCATTATGCGCTATGTGAATTGCACACTGCGACCCGCTAATCCCGTGTCTTGTGCTACTGTGCATCCTAAACATGCCTGTGCATAATCGTACACAGCGTTGAAACTGAACCTGGCTTTGATCTATAATTAATAAATTCTCTTTACCAAACTCGCACCAGATAAACTCTGGCCACAGACGGCACCGCGTATTACCGTTACGACATCAAAGCGGGGAATGAAAACGTTATGTATCAATTGAAAAATTATTTTAGAGATAAAATGGTCACTTGTAAACCCCGCTTTTTCAAAACTGATTGAACGCGTCATCCGCGGTGGCTGAAGTGGGCGTTGTGCGTCACGGAAAATTTGATCACATTCATATGTTTATTGGAAATCGGTGACGTTACAATCCGGACAGAGATTTCCCTGTTTCCATTGCCGGGAAGCTGGTTGGGGGACGGTGACAGTTGGCCAATCCAATGAAAACCTGATTGATCACCGCATATTGCATTTATCATGATCGTCACATCACGATCACACGTCGTTGGCTAGAATAGCAAAAAAAGTTGGTTTGTCAAGCGAACAATAAAGTTACAGAGAGTAAATTATACTTTGTGAGTTCACAGAGTTCCCTGTTTGAGAAGATCAGATCAAAACGCCTTACGAAAGTGATGAAGCACTTAACTTTCTATCCCAAATAACTCTCTAAAAAAGCAGTCAAAAAGCAGCCCAGCTTAAAGGGTTCAAAATTACCTCGCGGACCACATACACTTTTAAAGTCCACCTCGTGTGGATGTTTTTCGCATTCAATAGACAGGTATCTTACACCAGTTCGACTGCAACTTGCAGCCAATCCGTGCTGAAACTCCTTACCTTTACAGGCATACCTTTAACCGGTTCCGACAAGGTCAAGTACGAATCACCCCTCGCCACGACTTTGATCGTTGCACCCCTAACCCCTTGTCCGATGTCCACAGGGTCTGTTTTCACGTATCACCTTCCGAGAGCCGCTCTTCTTGGGCGGTCCCGGAAACACGACTGGTCTGTCCGGGAAACTGCCCATCGAGGACGGGCTGCGCGGCTGCGTTCGGCGCCTGGAGGTCAACGACCATGTCTATTCCTTCAGCCCGGCTCCTCTCGGTGACGCCGCCAAAGGATTCGACGTCGGTAAGCTACCAGATACCTCTAGGCTCGTGATCTTGTTGCAATTACTCATGTGCGGAGTGCCAGCAAGTACCTGTTGAAGAACACCTAGTGGACCACCGGCTTAACGTCCCTCCGATGAACGGTACGAACAACAGAATTCCACTACAAATCCATGCCGTCGACTGTTGCGAGGTTGATAAGTAAGGCAGGTGAAGTTGTATCAACTTCGATCCCTCCTACCTCTGTCCCGGAACGGAACTGGTCATGGTTATGATGACAGAAATAGTGAAATACACTGGTCGGCCCTGGTTGGCAGCAGCTAATCGAGACCCCTGTAACTCGCCCTATCACAAATAGCAGGCGTTGAGCCACTCGCAAACTGGGAATATATAGCGAGAATTTAATTTTCATCCAAACGAGCAAGTCAAACTGTAGGCCCGAGAAGCCGATGCCTGGCGATGGATAGCGACGTCGACCGCTCGACAGGCGTCGGCGGCGTCGGCGGATGACCGACACATTAATCACACGTCGCTCGCGCCTCTTGCGGAGCATAATGCGAGTCAGTCGCAAGAAGGCGAACTAAATTCGAGCAAGGAATGGACGGAATAACAATGGGCCACGCCGAGGACGTGCACGCCCGTTCCCTGATAGCCGGGGATGGAAGACGGATTATTAATGGTGCCGCTCCTGTCCTCTAATTAACTCGACAAGACTTTCGACGACGACACAATGGCTGATCGCAACGGCGCTGTGATGTGTGGGCGGCGTTACTTCGCGGGCTTCTTTCACTGCCTGCCGGCGATACTTTTTTGAGTTTCTTCTGTTGCCTGTGACACGCGACCAAGAAAATTACTGTGTTCACTGGTTGTAAGTCTAGACAGGAAATGCCTCACAGACCTTTCAACGGTTTTTCTGTATCATAGACATACATCAACTTATCCTCTATGTTCGCTTGCCCACCTCAACAGCAGCGGCTTGTAGCTTTACAGTATTTAGTGAAAAATTCGCAAAATAATGTGTAGGTACAATTTCCAGCGCTCATAAGCTCGCCGGCGGTGTTTTTTTTGTGGTAATCGCAGCTTCATACCTAAATACTTGATCCTGGAATACTTCAATTTCATAAAACCTTCTACGGTCTATGCGTCCTGTGCGCCCGTTGAGGACTTGGGCTTGTAACTCTGCAGCACGTGATTCGTTCCGTTTCCCGGCATCCCGGCCTGTCGGGCCTTCTCTTGGCCGCTTGGGCCTGTCAGTCGCCGACGTCTCGCTGTCGTGGCCAACTGATTGGCCTACGTCTCCCACTTGGTGCCTTGCCGCGAAGGAGGCGCTATCGATCGGGCGTCGCGGACCAACGCGCTTTTCCGCCAACAACCGGCGGTTTTCCACCGATTTCCACGGCTGGCAAAATGCAGTCGAGTGGCTTGAAATTACGCGCTATTAGCGTCATTCGGAATGCGTTCGTCCGCTATTTCCAATCACATTACGGCTGGAGATGAATATTTGCGAATGTAGCATCGCACTCCATGTTGTTACACGTACGTACAACGTAATTAATGTGAGTGCAAAGTGACGTGATGAGCAAATATGCAGTAATAAATTGCTTGCACAAAAGCATTTGCTCTGGATGCTTTTTGTTTCACCGACCAGCGTTATATTGATATTGATTGCAACTGTCTTGTTCAAACACGCCTTGTGAAAACTGCACTGAGCATCGGACGTAGCGAGTCTTAAAAAACAAATAACAAGAATTAACCTTATATAAAAGCTTTAATTTGGCGATGTTCAACTTTTTAGTTTGTATCTGACCAGCTGACCAGCTGACCAGCTGGGGTAACATTTTTCTGTACATGTTGATTTAAATTGCGAAATTTGGTTAAAAACGTGTGCAATTGGGTTATAATTGTTCAAAATTAAAATCTCTATCCTATTGTGACACTTTGAGGGTGATTTGAAAGCGTTTTTTTGGTGAAATATTGATAATTGTGTTTGAAATTTCCTGCCTAGGAAAATTGGAGCCATGTCTCACAGTTCGATTTTTATTTGATTCAAAACTTGCCTTTAAATGACCTGCAGCATCTCGGTAATACTGTTCATGCATGCCTATGAAAGTTATTGAAGAAATTGAGCACAAACGCTGTTATTTACGTTCGTTTTAAGTGAAATAGAAATAATTTTGCAAAAAGTTTGACAGATGCATTCATTTGTTTGGTTTTTTGACCACTGCAGGGTGAACGAATTCTTAAACTTATCTTTGTGGCAGTGCATTCAGGATATTAAAACGTCAAAAAGGATTAGAACGTCAAATACTTTTTAGAAACCAGTCAAACATTGCTGGGAATAATTTTAAATCTTACATGACTTCAGAGCACGACCCAACGCGACATTTATACGGTGATTTGATGGGATTTTCGTTATGAATTTTATTTAAAACTGGCTGGCAAGGGAAGGTTTTGACAGTTCTCAAACAATGTCAAACAACTTAATTACCGAAAAAACTTACATTTTGTCAATTTTAAGTGCTTATCAGTTCATTTAACAGGTTTTTAGCCATATCTGGTGGAGATGTAAAAGGTATTTCACAAGTTTCACTCTCTAAGAAATATTTCACGGAAATCTTTTGACAGCCAACGTCGTTTGTTTTCGAAATTGTCATCGTGGTCACTTTGGAATTCACAGAGTTTCCACAATGCAGTGACCCCGAGTGAAATAAGCGGCAAATTTCAAATAAAATAAATGGGGGTACTTTTGATTAAGGTCCCATTAGAGCCTTTACATTTAAACCAAAATGCCCACTCCCTCAAAATAATAAGGTGCCGTTAGGCATCTTTGAGGCAGTGCATTCAGGATATTCAAACGTCAATGTCAATGTCAACGTCAATGTCAAATTCTTTTCAAAATCTCTAGAACTGAAGGAAAAACGTGTGAAATTGGCTTATTTTGGTTCTTTATTCAGGATTTAATCCAACTACGTCTTTTTCACGGTGATTTTAAAGAGCATTATTATAGTAAAGTATCAAAAATATTGTTGGTGTCTTGGCTAGCAAGATGAAAAATAGCCACTTGACAAGCCCGTGGCATTCTTGTGGAGGTTATTTACACGTCAAAAAGGTTTGGAAAGTTAAACAATCTATTAACACAACTATTGGAATCTTTTGTAAACATATTTAAAGATATTTATTGTAAATAGTATACGAAAGACAAGAAATTTCTTAAAATACGACGATTTTTCTCCATCCCCAGCCTAGACAAGATCACACAGTTGATTCCAAGCCATCAATGATATTTGTGACAAATATGTAAATCAATAACAATCCTAACTTTCTTTGCAGGTCTTTTACACATTAAATAGGGTTTTTAAACAAACAAAACACACTTGATTAGTTTTTTATTGATAATTTTGCCAAAACTAGATTTAAAGTGACATTGACAGATCAAAGATAAACATTTGACAGATATCTTTCATCGAATCAGGACGCCGTGGATACTTATTTTGTTTTCGAGGATGCCGTGATTATTCAACAGGTATTTAAATTCAAAACGTCATTAATGACGGAGTGCAGTTTTATCAAATCTAATCCAAATAAGCAATCTAAGTTTAATACGGTTTTCTATGGAAGTGTTTAATATTGTATAGTACTTTATGGTGTTACATGGTAGTCTATGTTATTCTATGGTATTCTATGGTATTCTATGGAGTTCTATGGTATTCTATGGTATTCTATGATATTCTATGGTATTCTATGGTATTCTATGGTATTCTATAGTATTCTATGGTATTCTATGGTAAACTATGGTATTCCAAGGTATTCTATGGTATTCTATGGAGTTCTATGGTATTCTATGATATTGTTTGGTATTTTATGATTTTGTATGGTATTATATGGTATTATTTAGAGTTATATGGTATTATATGGTATTGTTTGGTATTCTATGGTATTGTTTGGTATTCTATGATATAGTTTGGTATTCTATGGTATTTTATGGTATTTTATGGTATTGTTTGGTATTCTATGGTGTTCTATGGTATTCTATGATATAGTTTGGTATTCTATGGTATTCTATGGTATTTTATGGTATTCTATGGTATTCTATGGTATTCTATGGTATTCTATGGTATTCTATGGTATTCTATGGTATTCTATGGAGTTCTATGGTATTCTATGATATTGTTTGGTATTCTATGATATTGTATGGTATTCTATGGTATTCTATGGAGTTCCATGGTATTCTATGGTATTCTATGGAGTTCTATGGTATTCTATGATATTTTTTGGTATTCTATGATATTGTATGGTATTCTATGGTATTCTATGGTATTCTATGGTATTCTATGGAGTTCTATTGTATTCTATGGTTTCTATGGTATTCTATGATATTGTTTGATATTCTATGGTATTCTATGGTATTCTATGGTATTCTATCGTGTACTATGGTATTCTATGGAGTTCTATGGTACTCTATTATATTTTTTGGTATTCTATGATATTGTATGGTATTGTATGGTATTGTATGGTATTCTATGACATTGTTTGGTATTTTATGATATTCTATTGAGTTCTATGGTATTCTTTGATATTTTTTTGTATTCTATGATATTGTATGGTATTCTATGATATTCTATTAAGTTCTATGGTATTCTATGGTATTCTATGGTATTCTATGGAGTTCCTTAGTACTTTATTGTATTTTTTGTATTCTATGATATTTTATGGTATTCTATGGTATTCTATGGTATTCTATGGTATTCTATGATATTGTTTGGTATTCTATGGTATTCTATGGTATTCTATGATATTGTTTGGTATTCTATGGTATTCTATGGCATTCTATCGTGTACTATGGTATTCTATGGAGTTCTATGGTACTCTATTATATTTTTTGGTATTCTATGATATTGTATGGTAATGTATGGTATTGTATGGTATTCTATGGTATTCTATGGTATTCTATGGTATTCTATGGTATTCTATGGCATTGTTTGGTATTTTATGATATTCTATTGAGTTCTATGGTATTCTATGATATTGTTTGGTATTTTATGGTATTCTATGGTATTGTTTGGTGATCTATGGTATTCTATGATATTGTTTGGTATTCTATGGTATTCTATGGTATTCTATTGAGTTCTATGGTACTCTATTATATTTTTTGGTATTCTATGATATTATATGGTATTCTATGGTATTCTATGGTATTCTATGGTATTCTATGGTATTCTATGACATTGTTCGGTATTTTATGATATTCTAGTGAGTTCTAGGGTATTCTATGATATTTTTTTTGTATTCTATGATATTGTATGGTATTCTATGGAGTTCTATGGTATTCTTTGGAGTTCTTTGGTATTCTATGATTTTGTTTGGTATTCTTTGGTATTCTATGGAGTTCTATGGTAGTCGATGATATTATTTTGTATTCTATGGTATTCTATGGTATTCTATGGTATTCTATGGTATTCTATGGAGTTCTTTGGTATTCTATGATATTGTTTGGTATTCTATGGTATTCTTTGGAGTTCTATGATATTCTATGAAATTCTATTGAGTTATATGGTATTCTATGGTATTCTATGGAGTTCTATGGTATTCTATGGTATTTTATGGAATTGTATGGTATTTAACAATATTGTTAGGTGTTGTTTGGCACTTTAGGTTGTGGCCCTATTTAAAACTTTTGGAACGGCATCTGACAAATTTCGAAAACTTTTTAAAATATGCTTCAAGTCAAGTAAAATATAAATCAAAATGCCCACTCCCTCAAAATCTTAAGGTGCCGTTAGGCATCGGGTTCTGCTAGTCGTGGAGATAATTCAATAAAACGAGCATCGTGAGACAACAGGAGAGAAGCTGTGAAAGCAATTTGAAATGAGAAGATTGTAAAATAAATAGTGTATAAGCTATCACAGCGGTGCTCGGTGATAGTTTAAAATAATTATTTTACCTCGAGCAAGACCAAGACCCACCTGTTTTATTTGTACCTCAAGCGTTCATCAAAACTTTGGTCGGAGTTTGAACTCGTCGCTCTCCGACCGTCACACCTTGCAAAACTTTGTATCTTCACGTACCGCCAAACTTCAAGCGCTTTGCTGTGAAACTTTCTGTTTCAATGCACTCGGTCGTAGTTCAACTGCATTTCCTTCAAAATATGATGCATTTTCCCGTCATCAGCGTCAAAAAAAAAGCTCATTCAAACTGCAATATTCATAGTCATGCTAATTACCAGAATTACTCTGTATTAGCACGCGTAATTTGTGTCATTACTTCGGTGCAGGCACCAAATATGAATTACACAAATAACAACGGTTTCCAAACCCGATATCATTTCCGTCGCCATCGCGTTTCCCTTTCCATACACGTTCCCCGCGTCATCTCTGAAACCAAATTTCCCCAAACAGTGTCAAAAAACAATCATTCACATCCGCACGTTTGTGTTCAAATGTAATTAGAGCGCGTGCCCACCCAACGCCCCTGCACCCTCTCCAAGCGCGCTCCTGGCTGAATACCGTATCAATGCCGGCTCTGTCAGTGTATCTCCCTTCTCTAGCTGTCACTCGGCCATCATATCTGTCCCGCACCGACAGATGTGGGCGCCGCTGGCTAGATTATTCACTCTACTCGGGCTTAACTCAAATTAATTAGCACAAAACAGGCTGCAGTTCTAGAGATGGCGGCGGCAGGCGCCCATTCTTAGTTGCCACTTGAGATGGCGTCGTCCCCCAAACTCCAAAGTTGGTTCACACTTTTCATTGTCATCCCTGCTAGATGCGCCGGCATTACTGTGAAGTGTTCTTCAGTTGGGTGTAGGAGGCATAACGACAATCTTAAACTACCTAGTCGTGAGAAAGTTGACGTGGAAGACGTTACTCGATTTGTTTGCTTAAAGGTAGACTCCGGTTAAATCGGTTTTTTTGGGCCGAAGAATTTAGATGGAGATTCAGAAATATAGTTGAATAAAAAAAACCCGGCGTTTGTGCGATAAGTGTAGCCCCTGCTAGACGCAAGTAAAGTTTGGTGGGGTGGGGATGCTGACGTCACCGGTTAGTAAGCGAGTCGACCGTGCGGCTTGAGCGGGCAGGCATTGCTAGCCTAAACAGCATTGAGCGCGCGTGAAATAGTGTGTGGTTTGTTTGTAGTGTGTCTATTGTATTGTGTAATGACGGTTGTGTTCATATAATTATTTTAGCTTTTTTTTGACTTTCAATATGCCGTTCTGTTGTGTGTTTGGCTGTAGCAATAGCGCCAAAAAGCCGGCTTTGGACGCCGAGGGGAATAAAATTGGCTTTCACAAGTTTCCAAATCGTGAACGATCACCAAACCGTTTCAAAATGTGGATTAGAAAAATAAACCGTGTCAATTTCATTCCGTCACCCTACGCTCGCGTATGCTCTATTCACTTTGATAAAGAAGAGTACGAGCTAGGACCTTCTCTCAAAAGTGCAATGGCGATATACAAAAAGGACAGCAACAGAGTCTTGAAGAAATCAGCAGTGCCTTCGATAAACATGAAAGGGGACACCGACAAGAAGAGGCATGATGAGCCATCTACTTCTTCTCAGCCTGAAAAAAAAAAACAGCGTCGTCAATCCATCTACCTGCGAAAGAAGCGAGTTGCCGAAGCCGTGGAGGATACTGAAAATGCGTGTTCGAGCGTCGTCTGCATTGACGTCGAGCCCGACATCGAAGCTATCCTGCTAGCAGCGAGTCCGGCGACTCCTACGGAGCAGTCCGCTACACGAGAGATCGGCATCCAGTGTAATCTCATCGGCGATATTTTGCATTCAGACGGCAACAATGTGGCAAATACAGACAATGACACTGACTCAGAATCGGATGACCTGTACGAGTGTCCTTCATCAGGTTTGCGCTCTGATTCCGAACCAGACGGCGACACCGACGCCGAAGAAGACGACGGCTCATTATCGACCGCAATTCAAGGAAAAAAGAGACCCCATAAAGATTACGACTTATTCTTTGTCTTTTGGGATTGCTTGAAACCTTTGTTTACACTTTGCTCAAAATGTGGAGAATCAGTGCTTGAAATACAACAATCGACCAAAGCGTCAACGTTGATTGTTACAACGAAATGTAAGAACATGCACATTTGTAAGTGGCGATCCCAACCGAGCAACAATAAATTTGGTGTAGGAACAATAAAAATTGCGACTTCCATTTATTGCACTGGGATGAGTTTCAAAAAAATGGAATCTTTCGCTGAAACTTTGAATGCACTAGTAATGAGTGAAACAACATTCTATGACATCGTTCGACGTTTTATTACACCCGCTATAAAACACACATGGACTGAGCAAAAGCAAGAGCATATCCACGAGATAAACGATAAGTGTGACGGAGAGGGAGTTTGGGTGTCAGGTGATGGCCAGTTCGACTCGCCGGGTTACAGTGCAAAATATTGTACATACACCATCATGGATGTTAAAACAAGCAAGATCATTGACTTTATTGTTGTTCAAAAAGGAATCATAACAGGCAGACATATGATGGACATATGATGGCAGATACAAAGTGCACTTCCTCGAATTTTAGAAATGGTATTACTTTCTGTGCAGCAAACACTTTCTTGATCAGTCGCCATTGCTTCGCACTCGCCACAATCGCACCAGTCTTTTCGTGTAGCTCTACCTAATAAATCTCTATTCAAATTCTTAGTTTTTTGAGTGCCCGTAGAGGGCTTATTCTCTCTGTGCGATTTACGTGGATCTTGTGTGTAAGGAAGAAAGCCAGCCATTGCTAATAAATGAATTATAGCAGCGATTGCAACAAAACCAATGATATAAGCAGGTCGCGGGACCTGCTTATATCATTGGCCATACACGCGCCAGCATGCGCGGCTAGCCCGTGACGTAGCTACCCCCACCACCGAATGTTCGCAACCCTACAGCTCCGGAGCTAACTGCGCGACAGACTTGCAGTTTTTTCAGTCCTATTCACATGACGAATATGCATATGATGTTTAGATAACCTAAAAACAGCCGATTTAACCGGAGTCCACCTTTAACTAGCATTATGAATTTAAATAATTATCTTTGACAGAACAAATAAGAAATATCTCATCTATGTTTCCACCAAATATGAGAGGGACTTGTAACTTAATTAATATTTCGAGCTAATGTTGGAAAACACGTTGAGAGTGGGAGAAATGATTTCACATCTAATTCTCTAATGACTTAGCTGTAAGAGATGAGTTCAGGGACTGCTCTGCGGGCTGCATTCAGGGGTATGTTGCACTGTTTGTTGATTGTGTCCCTTGTACCATGTTTCAGACGAGTGCAGCGCTGACCGATGTTCGAAGGAGCCGTGCCAACATGGAGGCAAGTGTCTCACCACGGAGGATATGGCCGTCTGCCTCTGTCCACTCGGCTTTACTGGCGACCTGTGCGAGACACGTGTTGACCTGCAGGTGAGACAACGCCCCCCCCCCCCCCCCCCCACCCTGACACGGCACGTCGATTAGCGCGTTTCAACTTTCCCCTTAAAGTTTCGAGATAATATCCGAGAAGTAATAGGATGGTAGTAAAATTTTAACAGTGATTGGTTTACATTTTATTGAGAAACGACTGGTAATCTGCAATGCAAATTGAAAAAAGTCAGAGATTCTAATTTGTAATTTGATTTGCAAGTTTCTTCTTGTCTTCGGTAATTTTGTTCCTGATAATGTGCTAACGTGACTTGCAAACCAATGGCTCCAATAAAATCAAAATAATATTACACATTTCATGCATATTGAATATCGATTCGAGTTCAAATTTACCCTAAATATCATGAATAGAGACTGCCTTTCCCAACTGTACATCATCTAAGCGAGAAAACGTGCGTGGGTAAGAATTGCACTCGACTGTGACAGGCGATTGGGAGTGGCAAACCACTTTGAACGGCGTCCGCCATTCATCACTTAACTCGTCAACGTTGACGACGGCTTTACGACCGTTAGCGTCATATTTCGAGCGTCCGGTCGCAGGTTTAACGCGAAACTTCGCCGTTATTGGCCATTCACTTCCAACGCTCGCGCTTTTCCGCGCCGCTTTTCCGCGTTCAGAAAAGTGAGTAACTCGTCGCGATGTCTGTGCACGTCAAACGTCGTTGCAATTTTCCTCGCCTTTCAGCTCAAAGATGTTGGGGCTGAAATTAAATTCAAGCTTATTGAGTGCTAGTTTAATGAGAGTCGAGCTGGATTAAAGACGGAGATATTTAATTAATAAAGTCATATAGGAGCAGGTAAAATCCGCCAATATTTGAGTAATGAGTGTGCAAGAACTTTGGTCCATATTCCCCTCAGGTAAAATGCAGTGTCACATAAACTTGGCCTAGAGTTACAGAAACTCTTTTAAACCAGCGAAGAGTTTGTCGACTGAATTCAATTCTCTCAGTATATACAATAAAAAGGTTTTCTGTTGTCGCTAATTGCATCAGCTGCTGAAGATTGATTGAGAGTTTGTTAATGGCGCCACGTGGCGTGACCCAGAAATAATTACACAAGAGAAAATGAAAACACCAACAATTTGTGCGCAGCAGAAATTCGATTATCTTAATTTTAAGTTAGACCCGTGCGTAACCGAATTTTGTTCGGCTTTCCAATTGTGTTTTTAATTTTTCGTTGTCTTTAGCTGGTCGTTAGCCACACGGCCAAACGTTGTGGAAGGCGCAAAATTGCGCCCAAAAGTGCTAAAATTCGGACGGCTACTGCGCATGAACGGTGCGACATACAATTTTGAAAATATCAGTTTTATGCTATCCTAGACCTACTTAATTCATATGCTCACAGTTTTTGAGAATTAAAATTGGTAAATTCACTTTTTATTATTACTTTTTTTTTTTTGTAATGATTTAGTATGGAATGGCCCTTACAGAAAACATTATTCTTGCAAAAACCCGATTGCGTACAATGGAGTGCCACTACATCCAGCTAGGTCGTTACTTGATCCCGTTCTTTAGCGCGATAACCTAACACCACTGGGGTTATTTTCGCGAAGACAGATCAACATTACCGCTAAGACTCTCTCTAACTATAAACTCAATAGTGGCACTGTATCGCCGGTTATTTACTAGATTATATCGACACAGTTGACCAATTCGAGTCCATTTCCGTTGCTTGCAATCGAAAGAAAACACATACATCATTACAGAGACTTGATATTTCATTTCGCTGTTGCCACTGCCGGGCCGCTCCAGAAGGCAATAAACCCCAGTAAGCTTTGTTCTTCCTATCTCGCCGCTGCGTGACTTGGCCGCACTCTCCGGCATTTCCACTAGGAGAATGTACGACTTTAATATCTTCGCTTTCTAGCATCGTACCGACATCAATTTCTAGTTTTCTTCGCGTCGGTCTTTGCTTAACTTTCCTCCGCCGCGGGCTTGGTTAAAGTGCCCCGTGGCGGGATGAAGGCAAACTGCGAAATAATTATCAGCGGCTTTGCAACAGCACCCTTCGGTCTCGGCAGTGATTTTTTAATGTTTTTCATACAAAATATAACAAAACCGTTGAGCAAAACGCTTAGAGGGATTTCCGTCGTCAACGTGGAGTTCTCATTTCTACACAACACTTTCATCGTCTTTTGCAAGACTGAAATTGTTACGGCAAAGTTCAGAGCGAAAATATCCAATTTGGTGTCTTACGATCGGCGTTTCTTTTGCAATTAAGAAGACCTGGAAACGCCATTGATGACGTTTTCACGTGCAAGAGCCATACACATTTATTTTTTAATATCTTGCTTATCAGAACTAGGTCACTCGATAATCCAAATATCTTGGGCATAAGAGTTGTCTGCGAAAATCCCGCATTTAGTTGAAATAACGCGACCAACTTTACTTCTCTCTTTGCTTTCTAGCGCGCTATTTTGATATAAATCCCTGTTGGTCTTCCCTTGTCAGTAGCAGCTTCCGAAAACGCATTAAAAACTTTTCAATTAGGAGCTGAAACTTATCAAACGAAATCCATTATAATCCCTTTCATTTACGGCTTATCCAATCACCGATCATCAGATTAAAATCATCTCGGAGCTACTTCCGCTTCCGTCGCTCTTCTCGTTTGTTTGGCCGCTCTAGGTCGTCCAGCAAGGAAGAAGATGCGCCGTTCAACCCCACTTTCACCCATGTCCACAGATCCCTTCGTTCAACGGGTCCAGCTTCCTGCGCTACCCAGGTCTGGGGTTCACGGCACTCTCCTGGCTGGACCTGCAGTTGGTCTTCAAGCCGACCGCCAACGACGGCGTCGTCCTCTACAACGGGCGTCGCTCGGACGGCGTCGGCGACTTCATAGCGGTCTACATCAGTGACGGACACCTCGAGTTCACCTTTGACCTTGGCACCGGCGCAGCCACGATCAGGTTAGTTTCTGCAAAGTGATTTCAAACGACAGCAACAGTCAAAACCACACAAAATGCATTACTAGCGATTGAATTTCCAGCAGACTTCAATCCTTTTACAATAACGCTGTAAGAAAACGCCGAGATCGAATCGAACGCGAGCTGATTGAGTTTTACCCTGCCATTAAACTTTCGCTACCACTTTGTTTCAAACGTATTATAGAAGCGGCGAAGCAGGTCACTAGAGATTTCAAGTTAGAGTTTTACGGCTTGAATTAACGCGTTTGAACTTTCCACTTTCAAAAGGCTCATTTTTCACGATACCGCCATTTCTTGATGCGTCTATTGGTTGTCACCATGACGACAGACAAGCTGAAGACTCATCATTTAGTGTAAACCTCTGAATCTGCGTTGGAGTGCCTAATTATCAAGAAGGTTTTTGGCCGTTAGATCAAATTAGCTGTGCGAGTTGACGACAACTTTTGGACGCCAGGACTTTTTCCGAGCCGAAGACTCCTCTCAACTTCAGCGATAATCGTGCTCGTTGCTGTGCTCATGATTTCAAGACTCTTTCGCTCTAATTACAAACAGGCTGCAATATCAGCAAGTAATTTTAATATAAAGTGACTCGCTTCCGCAAAGCCAAGCCTAGATTCAGATTGAATTTCAGGAATATCTCGCAAGCGCCGACCCAGTTCAGGGCGCACGGAAAATAAACGTCCGAAAACAAAATAAAATCGAAAAAAAAAAACTTCATATCAAATTGCAAATCTGATAGCGAGGAATGCCTCGAATCTTCACGACGTCGCAGCTCCCATTCTGCACGTAAACTCGTTTCTTCCGCTCTTTGAAGACGCGCGACACGTCGTGCTAGAGCTGCCGTCGTCCACCCAAGGGTGAGAGACGCCGTCGAGGGTGCTCGAGTCCCACACGAATCACGACAGTCACGAGAAGAGGCGTCGTTCCGCCAATTAAACAACGGGACTCCTCATTAAAGGCACACTTTTCACGCGGTCTTGCCAGTTTAATTAAGCCTGTTACAGTTTTCACGATGGCACTGATTTGTACGCGCGATTACCAGCAGACAGAGTTTGGCTTTCTTAGAAAGTTTACGCTCTGAATGACAGGGAGGCTTGCCCGAGCTTGGCACGAAAGGCAAATTCCGACGATTTCTCCGCCGGCACCCGCAAGTTTCCAGCCCTGGTGGATAGGCAAAGTAATTCCGGCACGTGAAACATCCAAGTAATTTGACTCCGGCTCGGGTCGGTCGGTATCTACCTGGTTATAATCCCACGCCAATATCGATCGCTGTTCTATCTTGGCTGTAAGAATGCCACGGTGCACGCTACGAGAGGCCCTGTCTGCACGTTGACTTGCGGCCGCAGGGAAGTCATGCATAGACCAGCGCCTCGCCAATCGAGTTCCACTGTGCCAGTTTCCCAGTCGAGGGTATCCCGGATCCCGGCGCTATATTTAAGTGCAGTGCAATATTTTTAAAACATTTTATTGCCGCGCATGTCACGTTAATAAAGTTTATGAGCTGGGATAAAGTTAGTAACGTGTAACGAAATAGAACCAGCCGGTGGTTTGATTGGTCGACAGAATTTAAGTGTGAGCTTGCGAGCGCCTGGCTAATGGCAATTTCATTACCTGGAAGTGGTGACAATGCCTACAAAACAGCTGTATTAAGGGAAAACACATTCGAATGTTTTTGTATTCAATAGTTGATCCAGCGCCGTTATTTTTTTGTGAAATGCTGACTATAACTAAAATATTTAAAAAATGGCAAAGCAGCTTATTTTTCTAAATCCTACCGGCAAAATTTATTACTCACGGCCATCCAACTGTTTCCACCGCCGACTGCGACTAGGCTTAACACACACTTCACTCTTCTGTTCTGCATTTTCATCAGTATCAAAATAGAAGTCATGAACGGTAGGTACGCGGATATATAATTTTGTAGGTCAACTAGAATTGATCAACGCAATTGATGTCTTTTTGCTCACGGCGGTGTCGGCTAAGCAGCTTTCAAAAGCTGTGGTCAGCAATTTCAATGTTTGCCTGGGACGATATTTCACGACACGAACGTGCCCGGCACGGTGCACGCCCGCGGGATTGATCGCATGCAAATCCCGTTTTTTTTTTATACCACGCCTGGCGCATAAGACCGCCGTTCGACGCTCGCTATCGAAAAGTAAACTGTTTATACGTTCTTTTTATTTATTTTCCCGCCGTGCGCGGTGAAATAGTTGGTACAGAGTGGCAAAAAAGTGTGTGAATATTTCAAACGTCACTAGAATTTCCATAGAATGGTGCTTTGTACCCCATTTCGTCACCCTTTACCGTCATCTCCACACGCTTTGTGCAAAATATTTGTTTCACTTGCAGTGAAATGCAAAGACATGCATTGAGTGCCAACACTCGGCGATGTTTTACTTTCTTATATCACACAATATGAGCGATTTACAGTCAAAGAGCATACGGTCGATTTTTTCGCCCCTAAATGCAGCCCGCAGAGCAAAACACGGCACCACCACCACTAAATATTTACAAGTCAAAAGTGACTATTAGTTTTGTACGTCCTTCACTCCGAAAGCTTCAGGGTGGGAATTGTTTGCGTTCTTTGCGGTTTTCCTAGATAACCACCACTTTAACGAATCGAACGACAGTTTTCAGCCATTCGTGCCCCTGAACGCAGCCCGCAGAGCAATCTGATCTGACTTATTTGTTGCTTACAAGCGATTGTATTTCGATGGACAAGAACACTTCCAGCCATCTGGCTGTGAACTAGAAGTATTTTGTGGGAAAATAAATCAAAGAATCGTTCGGAAAAATAAACTCATCTCTGGGACCGGATCCACAAATGAGAGTTAAAACTTAACATCAGATTTGTAAGATGATCAGCCAATCATGGGGGCATTTCCAGATTTTCAAGAGCTGGGACCATGGTGATAACAACTTTACCACCAAATGTAAGGGGGTAAAGAATAAACCCTGCGTTGTGGATGAACCTGATGAACAACGACGTAGCTCAATTGTTTACGTGCTTGGCATCTCTTGTTTTTTAGAAAATATCCTGCAGAACACTAACGCCAGTCGAGCACTAAAGCAAGCAAAAATTCAATTCAACTTTCTCTTATACTCTGAAAATGTCCTAACCTCAAAATAAAATAAATCTGGCTTTTATTTCTTGCTGAAAATGCAACTGTTAAGCTGTTTGCAGTAAATGAATTCCTCCTTCAGCTGAACGAATGTTGAACTGTGGCATTGATTCAATGTCTGTTCTCAACCTCTTTTTTTTTCTGATCTTCAGGAGCTTGGAGGCGTTGTCGTTGGGCGAGTGGCACGAGGTGCGTGTTTCTCGTACCGGCCGCCTGGCGCTGCTGCAGGTCGACTCCCAGCCAGCGCTGCAGACGCTCGCTCCCGGCGCGTTCACACAGTTGTCACTACCACACAACCTCTACATCGGCGGGGTGCCCAACTTCGACATGGTGTCCCCCAAGGTTCGCGTGCGGGCCTCCTTTGTCGGGTGCATACAGAAGGTAACGGACTCAGCCTGGCTGGAGCTTTGGAGGACCATGGAGTCAACCATGGTCTTTCCATTCATTCTTTGAATGGTCACTACTGGCGTTTTTTGTTTGCTGGTCGACCAATTTTACTAGAGCTTGCAACGGGTCCTGTGAGGAGATGTACATAACATCACCTAGGATTGAGAGAATAATGAAGAAGTTGTGTTTCTTCTATATTGATTCTTTATTTGTTATTCGCCAAATTCCTGAGAAATTTTCCGAAGGTCACGATGTACCTGTGTGACTTAGTGAAAGCTGTTTTATTTTCTTTCTTGTTTTGACGTTGAGAATCAGCATAGAAACGTGTGAAAACTACTCTGATCTGTCACTGCTATACCTTCCTTGAATCAAAGTCGTTTCTCGCAAAAATACGAGTACTTTATCTCTGTTTGTATTTGCACTCCCCAATCCTCCCCTCTCTGGCAATTAAATCCACTGTTCGCCCATTATCTTTGCGTTCCAAGCCTAAGAGGGTAGTTAAATCAAAAGCAAATATTTAACGGCTTTCTAAGATTTGTACAGAGGGCGCTTTTTAGAACGCTGTACGGACGTAAATTTACAAACAAGCGATATTGTTAGTCAAATATATTAATCAGGGAAGCAAAATTGACCGAGCATGCTGCTAGCCATAGGAATTGCGAAGGTAAACTTCATAATTATGCTTGTTAGGGGAAATGTAAGGGGCACTTAAGACTGTAGATTTCTGTATACAACCTTTATCCGTTGTAAGGAAGTCATTTTCAAACAAGGGGTGTAATTATAGATCAAATACACAAACTGAGTAGATGACTGAAAACAGAGCCATGATCGTTCACATTGCAACTGGTACAAAGACTCGAATAGTGATAAACTAGTTTTAATTTAGCAGTATGTAAATTTGCCTTTAAGCAGTTCACAATTTCATATTTAATTTGGCAATTTCGGCAGACAGCATCCTGATCTGGTTCACAAAGATTTTGGTTTGTCACCTCCAAGCCAAGTCATGCCGGCTGCTCTCAAGATGCACTTACCATCCCCGGTCTTATTCTGCGCAGGTGCTGATCAACGAGAAGCCGCTGCAGATCGTCTCGGCTGCACTGGGTGGCGTGAACGTGAACAACTGTGCGCACCCGTGCGTGGCACGCCCGTGCGGTGAACTGTCGCGTTGCGTGCCCGAGCGTGACCACTATAGCTGTGCGTGTTACCGGGAAGGACAGTGCGAACAACAAGCGTCTTCACCGGCACGCTTCCTCGGGGACAGCTTTCTGCACTACACGGACACTGACACAATACGGAGGTACGACACTCGAGGAGGACTCCTCGCGTCGGGGACTTACACAATCGGGTCACAGAGCTTGGTATATTTTGCCAAATATTTTGGGCAAATTGGACTTTGGCCTTAACTGATGTTGATTTAGCTTTAGTTTATTTTTCGGGACTTTTAATGCTAATCCATCCAAACTAAACCTACCTTTAATATCCAGCACTCACAGTCGTTTTGGATCAGAAATTTTCTTTATTTTGTGGTATAGGGACTAGTAGTGCAATTTTTTCCCAAATTCAGGCCTTACGAGCTTTCCATATACTAAGTCTAGGCTTATTTCACTAAGTACTCACGTCCAACCAGCTTACGTAGATGAAAAGCCATGCAGAAACCCGTTAGCAACTTACCTTCTCTGTAGAACACCTTCGTCTAGCCTCGCCCCGTATGATTGGCAGCGGGTCAGTCTCACATGCCAACGTTCCTGGAATCTCAGACGCATTTCATTCAAATGGTTTCTCGTGAACTTCAAATAAAAAAGCCGCTAAAAAAACACAAAAAGAATTTATATTCAGTCTCTTGAGACGCCAAATGTCGTGACAAGTGGCAACTCCCATTGGAATTGTCCAACGCAAAGCTCAACCCGACTCTTATTTTTCACTCTACCTTTGTCAAGACATTGCATGCTCCAGTTGTACATGCTGCATATACATTCTCGTTGTCCCACCTCAACGATATCCAGAAGTCACTCACGATGCGTTCCTCCCGCCCGCAGGATCGTCAGCTACAAGGTTAACATCAACATGCGGTTCCGCACTAACTCGGCGTCTGGCCTGCTCCTGTGGAGTGGCCGCCTCGACGGCGCCAGCGACTTCCTCTCGCTGGGCGTCGTCGACGGACTCATCCACTTCCGGTTTGATCTGGGCAGTGGCGAGGTGGACATCGCCTATAACCAGTCGCGCGTCGACGACGGCCTCTGGCACCGCGTCAAAGCAACTAGGTAACACCCGACGTGACTTCACTATCCCCCCATTGGCCAACTAATTGTTTCAAAGACAAGCACATCAGGAGAAAAAGATATATTTTCATGAATATTGATCCCTTAATCTCGTTGTCAGAAATCAAAATATGTAAATATTTAACAGAAAAAGGCTGAGTACTCTTTTACGTGTGTCGTAAAAGAAGATATTGTATATCCGCATCTCGTTTGGGGGCGCATGACCCCGACAGCCGAGTATGACACAAGCACATGTTGCTTTATGAGCACACACATGCACCCCTATATTGACAAGAGCATCCGCTCTGTGTGCAGAAACGAGCAGGAGGGGTCCATAATCGTCGACAGCGGTACTGCAGTCAGTAGAAGGTCACCGGGTCGACTACGGCAGCTCAACACCAACACTGGGCTGTACATAGGTGAGTACCCACGCACATCGGGGTTGGGAAGTGGGAGACAGGAGGCACCCAAAAATCACACACGAACAGGGAAATGCATACCCGGGGCAAACAATGTGTTAAGGGGGTTGTATCACCTCCATCGTCTTTTTTTGGGGAATCCAGGGAACAAAATTATATTTTTAATGCTTTAATTGGGGTTGGTATTAACTGTTTTATCAATTATACAAATCGCTTTAAAGGCAAAATTCCGGAAAATACAGTCTAAATACAATGAACACTAAATACAACTAATAATGGGGGCTTTTCAAAATGGTTGACTCGTGTATTTTTTATGTTTAGTTTGGTAGTGCTACTAAAATAGTAGAATATATCTTGGGATCTACAGCTGCTACGAAAACTCAGATCTATTTCTCTAAAAAACACCGGAAAAACGCCTTGAACAGAATCTTTTACAACGCATGTAACTATAAGACGAAATAATATTTTTGATTTTTAAAAGCGTCAATCTGTTGTCAATAGTGTGATGAGTCACCTAGTTTTTGTTTCGTCGCGATCGGACAAGTGGTTTAGCCGATTAGTTGTATCAACGGTTGTATCCAGTAAACCTAGATATATTCCTGGGTACGCTTCCACTCCAATAACCTTAATCTGTCAAGGCTATAGGCAAGGTCCAGAACTTGAAGGTTATACGATAACCTTGCCTAGTCGATATTCCTGATTGGCCGTTCAGCCGTCCAGGCGTTAAAGTGCAGTTAGCTGGAAGACCCTCTTCCTGTCTTTGAGAGACTTGTCTTTCAATTTATTGCAACACTTCTTATCTATTCAAGACTGCCAGAAATATATCCCCCGCTAAATGAACATGGGAACCCCGTTCTTCGAAATGTAATCGATTGTCTAGAAATTGAACGTCTTGTGCTCGACAGGAGGCATGGAGGACTTCCACGAACAGGCCGGCTACAGCCACGGAGTGGTGGGGTGCGTCTCGGACCTGATCCTCGACACCGACTACCACGTGCACCTGCTGCAGATGGCGTCCTCCACGCGTAACGTCGGACGCTGCGGCTAGCCGCCCGGGACGACCACCCCACACCAGGCGACAGTGCTATTAGAACGGTCAGCCACGTCACGGCACGGCACGGCAGTGCGAACCAAGTGTAACGGGTGCCGACCGACCTAGTGGGGTTCGCAAAATGATGCCTCAAGGAATACTTTGCCTTAGTGGATTAAATAGTGGTTATGTTGTTGTCATTAGTTTTACAAGAGTATCTCGGCTGGAGCAATTAAACTTATCGTAGTCAATACAGCAAACAGGACGCAATTCGAAACGGGAAGCAATACCTCAGTGAATATCAGAAAGTTATAAAAAAAAAGTCTACAAGTCAATTTTAAACGACAAAAAGGAACAGTGTCAAGAAATAACAAATTTGGTGACAATTGTGGGCTAGCGATTGGGTTTCGATGAGTCTTGAACGTGCCGTGATTGGTTTACGGTATTTTCGTCAAGTGTAAGACTGTATGCTGAACCGTGCGGCCGAAATTTCAAGGGGAATTTATCATTTAATCGGTCCTAAGAACTTGGCATTAATGTGAAACCAAATGCATCGTAGCTAAATGAGATAATTTTCGAGGCGTGTGGCTAACGGGTTAGGTTTCCCTGAAAGGCTCCTGATAGGGGATTCTGTCTCGTTCGCTTCTCAAGCTCCTGGAGTTCCTGCTTGTCAGGACTCGGGACGAAGAAGAAAACAAGATGAGTCGAGTGTGACCTCGTCGCGCGGCGCGAATCACTGTGAGCCGAAACAGCGTTCGGAACTGTAGCCAAGAACAAACTGTGCTTGGCATTTTATCTAAATGAAGAACAGAGTTTTTTTTTTTACTTGAATGATATGTGTAAATATAATTGAATGTCGATATATTAGTGCTGTTCATGTCAATACCAAATGAGAATTTACCTAATTTGCACCTAAATTTAAAACAGGTATATTCGTACCTAGGTAAATAAATGAAAAATACTTTTGTGTTCCCCTCTAACTAGCATTCTCGTCTACTAGAAAAGCACAATTCCCGAATGGACGACACAAAATATATTAGTTTGTTGAATTGGAATTGAATTCGATATTTTGGCACAATTTAGAAAATATCACGTTCGGATCACCAATGATTTCCACTCTAGCGTTCCAATGAGATCTCTAATTTTTGACCTTATCACGATATTTGATATACCTACATGATAACGTAATGCAACACATCATTAGTAAGGCCCCGTGTGGACGTACCTATATCACTAAAACTACGGACGCGCGTTGAGTATGTTCATGTAAAAAGTCAACATTATATTCGTCACATTTATTGGTTTGATAAACATATCATTTTGTGAGACGTGGTCCCGTAGCATTAGTTTTGTATGTAATTTATGTACGATATAAACTAAAGGTAAATTATAATTCTGTCCGTTGATGTTTTCTCTGGTGTAGTCTGCAACTGTACATGAATAATAAATGTGTGTTAACTCATGCAAGAGCATATAAGGAAGGGAGTATGCTTTGTTACATGATGTATCCTTGTTTGAGAATTATATGGCTGGACTTCGAGGGAGTGAGAGCTGATGACTGATACGGCAGAATATTGTGTGAAACTGACTGAAAACAGTGATGTGTGTGTGTATCATTAAAGTAATCTACTTATGCATTTTAGCCACCACACCCATTAGAAATTAAAGGAATTAACTAAATTTACTTTTGGTTGAATGTGAATAAGTCTTAAGCAAATTTTATAGAGTTCACAAAAAAAGTAGCACGCAACGGAGGCTGGTAAAATTGCATCTCAAGCAAAGAAGTTTTATCATCTAATGTCAACCTTTGTTTCATTTTCCCATTTCACCATATGAAACTATAGACAGTTTTTTTCATTTTGCTTGGTTTCTGAATAAACTGGATAAATAAAATCAAAATACATTTTTTGCTTAAGATTTGAGATGTAATAAATCGATACAATTAAATTATGAAAAATAAATCCATTGTGTTTGATTTAATACATATTTGGGAAATTCAGAGCCATTGCTTGCAAGGTATGCGATTACTCAAACATCACTGAAACGCGGGTTGCCAGCACGTGTTCTCTGACATTGACAGTCGCCGTGATTGCGAAATTCAACATGGCGATCTAAATTAGTCAAAAACTGGAAATAAATATTATTTCTGCTTAAAATCTGATTTTCGGAGATTTAGGATGTCTAATAACAGTTCAACTAATGCGGTGAACACTGCTGGAGACGACAGTTTTGATTTTTTGTTTAAAATTGTCTTGATAGGCGATTGTGGGACTGGTAAAACCTGTGTTGTGCAAAGGTTTAAGTCCGGAACATTTATTGAAAGGCATGGCAGCACTATTGGAGTCGATTTTTCTATGAAAACTGTTATGGTTGATGGAAAAAAAGTGAAGGTACTTACTTTACTTTACTGTAGAGTTTTGAATTCTAATCGTTGAAATATCCTAAATAACTCTTCGAGTGTTGATTTTGGTAGTCATGTTTAACCTCAATGTCTTACAGCTTCAAATTTGGGATACTGCTGGTCAAGAGAGGTTTCGTACAATCACGCAAAGTTACTATCGTTCAGCAAATGGTGTCATGATAGGTAAGTGTCTCACATCTTATAGTGAACCTAAATTTAGCAATAGGTAGTCTGAATGTTATGGATAGCTTATATCTGTATGGATAGCCATATCTGCCTCCGCCTATTGTATTGCAGTTCTGTCATCCATTGTGCTGCAGTAGCAAAGCAATATGTAACCCAGTATAAAAGTTCAATGCTTTTAGAAACTTGAAGACTATTTTGGTCATTTCTCATCGTGTCAAACTTGAAGATAAATGTACACACTTTGTACTAACTTAGCTAAACCCATTGCATATTTTTTATGTTAATAACCATAAGTATTTTTTTGTTTCAGTGTATGATATTACAAAGCGATCATCGTTTCTCAGTCTTCAGCGATGGATTGAAGAAGTTCGAAGATATACTGCATCTAATGCAATATTGGTTCTTGTGGGTAAGTGACAGTGATGAATATGATAGAATAAAGCACTGATACCTATATTAATGAAATATTAAATGGAAGTTACTTTTTCACGACAGGAAACAAATGTGATCTTGAAAGCATGCGCGAAGTTGAGTTTGCTGAAGCGGAAGCAATGTGTGAATATATTCCGGAAATATTATTCGTACTAGAAACTTCAGCCAAAGAAAATACCTACATAGAAGATGCATTTGTTTGTCTCGCTACAGAACTTAAGGTCAGTACAAGTAACGCAACTAGTTCTAAACAAAACCTAAGCCAGATGCAGTTAAGAACCATAAAAATAGCCCCAGTAAAATCTCCTTTTGTGAAGAAATTGTATTTCAAACGAGCATTTCAGATACTTCTTTATTTCTGAGGTCTTTTGCCCAGTTCATATGTTTCACAATTTATTTACAACAATGAACGTTAAACTAATATTTTCTGTGGAAAACGACCAAACTATATATTGCAACCCCTGCCATTTGCAGTGCACAGAAAAACAAAGACACTTCTCAACTCAATTCACAAATTCCTCTTTTAAGTTAAGCTAATTAGTTAGCTCTGTGAGCCGTCCCTAAAAACTCCTGCCAATGAAGGGGATCCGACAAAACTGTATGATCCTGACTGGCTGCTTTGTGTCGACAGCGACGCCATGATGCTAATGCTGGAGGCAGTCACGGCTTGAACGACACCGTGCGACTCGGAGAAGGCAAGGCGATCAGCTCGTGTTCGAGCTGCACGTTTCGCTTGCCTCGCTGACCACGTCTTGTCGCATCAGGCACCAAACCTTTGCTTTCGTGTACCGTGTTGGCTCCGTGCTAACCCGAGTGCATCGATCAGACGTGTTATTTATTCGCGCTGGCTCCCACTAACGCATTCATCGTAACAACTTACAGGTCAGCATCATAACAATGTACTCGTCGAAAGTACCAGTGACATTATATATTACGAGTTTTTTTTAGATAGGTACAGTTGATACTGTGTTTAGTGGGCAAGAGTAGAAAAAAAACCAAGGGGCAGCTTTAATCTTTAATATGGATAATTTTTTTTAAACTTTATTTATTAAAAAATGAAACTCTTTGATGTCTAGATATTAGGTTAGCACTAGGCTGCCATGTTAGGTTATAAGAATTCTTTCTTTTCTTTTTTCTGAATTAATCTATCTTAAACTAGAATTGCTGTGAGGAAAGCTAGTGTTTTAAAATATACACAGTGAATTTCTTCATGTTTACGATACTTTTTCAGTTTTCTGATCTGTTCTTAGCAACTTTCTGTCCACAAGAAGGTTACCAGTGAAGCGATCTTACAAGTAATTATAAACTAGTGAAGAAAAGAGAAGGAAGTCCAACTAACCGAAGATAAATGGCTGATTGTAAATGAGCTCTTTTATGGTAAATTGTACTTACTGCTTTTCTCTTATCTCCAGTTAAGTAACAAGCCTTTCGGCTCTATTACCTTGTAATAATAATAACAACTCTGCAGTTGGCTTGTATGTTGCTAGACAGGATCTAACCTATATGGGGACATACTTTAATGCGATAGATCATTATGATTGATAGTCTTTTGCATGGCGTTTTAAATACCTAGTTATAATACTAATGTTGCCTTAGTCTATATTTTTATAAACACTATTGTCGCAATATTTCATGAGAGAAACTATCCTCTAGTGCCTTGGTAATTGCCTTTATTTACTACGCTAAAAGACTGCAGAAGCGTGGCCGATATTAACATACCGAACTGAACCAGCCACTCACTCGTTAGAATTCCACCCAGATATATTACGTTTTCCGTGTCCAAACAATATAGACATTACATGGAGATTATTCTTACAAAAACCCAAGGAATCTTAAGTTGTTTAGTTAATATATATATATGCGATGTAGCAAAGAGAGCAATGAGTCTCGTGTACAGTGCCATTTCTGGCCAGTAATTCAGATGCGGTCAAGTCCTGCGTGGACCGCTGCACCCGAGGTAATTGGTTGAGTTTTACAACCTCCTCTGTAGTTCTGATGCAGTTGCACGCAAGCCAGATAGTGGTGTCGGTTTTCAAGCAGGCGTCTTGTTTGCTTTACTCGTGTTGTAAGCCATCTGGGTAATCTGTGGTTGTTAAACCGGGCACAAGTGTTGTATTATATAAGATTTGGAATTTGTACCTGACAATAAAGTAACCATAGGATAGAAGGTGGCAGAAGTTGAATACCTTCGTATTTAATTAGAGCTTGTCCTTTATTGCTGCCATTATAACAAGCAGACACACACTTCACTTGCGACATATTAGGAACCTAATTAACTTGGGTACCTTTAAAATTATATGGCAAATAACACGCCAGAGCACCTCAAACATGGCTTATTTGAGTTATTTACCGATTGGATGGGAGTTTTATTCCAACCCTAAAAGACACAAGAACCTGAAATTACTTGTAATTTAGGAACAAAGCTTGTCTGTATTAAAGAAATGTATCTTAAGTAATTTTTCTCATAAGCTCTGACACGTTGATCTGTAAAAAATAATTGGTAAACATAGTTGGATGTATGGGAGATTTTTCAGCGCTGTTTATCTTTAATAATTTAGGTACAAGTAATAAAGGTTGCAGTAATATTATTTGAAGGAAGAAAGTGTGTAACAAAGTGCTTCTAACTGCACAGACAATAACCATGATTACTTACATTACGATGTAAGTGTTTGTTACGTATTGCCTATGAATTCTCAATGCAAGATCTGAAATGTATACCTGCTAGCAGCCATCCTTATGATAAAAACACTCATTAATATAGTGAAAAAATGTTTAACATAGTTTGGTTAATATTTTAAAGTTATTTAATTTTTGTTGTAATTTTTACGTGTAACATAACATAGACCTCAAGGATTCGTAGTTTGAAGGATAAAGGACACCTGAGACAGAGACACATATTTTGTTTGTGCCAGAGTAAAAGCAAAAAAAGCAACTCAGCTGCACTCAAGGGCTCTTTTGAATGCCATTCATTGAATTATATATTCAACTTGCAAATTGTTACCCTGAACTGATATTCCATAGCAATAATTTTCATTAACACATTATAAATCATTAGGCATCCAAGTGTAGTTGCAAATTAAAAAATAAATATTTAATTATTGTAAAATGTTTGGAAATTTTTATTATGTAGTTTCCACATATAATTGTCAATTTTTGATGCCAACTAAAAATGGAAGAAATCAACACATGATTGGAACATCCTCCCTAACAGTGATTAATGTGATTCTCTATTAAGCAACATTGCTCTACAGCTGGGTATACTACCATAAAATAATGAAAGGTAGGTACTGCTCTTGCCTGTTTTTACATACTTATTATTTTTATTTTTTTAACTGTGCTTTTTTACACCATATTGTTAAATAGGTTCGTACACCGAGTCCCAACATCTGGATACAAGTTACAACACTCCCCCGACTCGCATAACACACTAATAATATTTTTGCCATATTTCACGCATCTCCTTGTAGGTACCCCTCTGAGGCGACCTACAAAGGCTTATCCTCGTCGTCACCATCTCCTTCACCGACCTCTTCATCTGCCTCCTCTTCCTCTTCATCTGCCTCCTCTTCAGCATCTTCAGAAACAGCAACAGCACTTGATTCAGGTTCGGGATCTGATACATCGGTTTTAACAGCAACAGGGTCACTTTCAGCTGCATCAGATAGGGTTTCATCAACAACAGAACCATCTTCATCAACAGAATCAGTTTCATTGACACCAGTGACACTTTCTTCAACGACGGAGTCGGTTTCAACTGCAGCGGCGACAGGGACACTGGCTGCAGCCACGGTCGACGGTGAACCCGCTCCATCTACGACAATTTCGGACAGCTCGGTACCTAAAGACTTAAGTTCCTGTGGTTTTGGGAGAACTTCGACGGGATCCACTTCCCCAACAGGATCCACCTCAACCACAACAACTTTCTCGGGGATTGTCACTGTTGATTGGGTGGTTTCTGCAGTGGTAGGCTCAATCTTCTCGATGTCGACAGTCGAGTTGCGCTCTTCTTTGACTCCCTTTATTACCGAGACAATTTTGAGCGGAATGGTCTCGAAGAATGCAAATGGGTTGCTTTCACGGGCAATCGACGTAGAGTTCTCGTTCCCGACTGTTCCGTTTTCTGCCTTTGGAGGCAAAATTTTCACTGAAACAGAAACTTAGCATGAAGCATTGAACACGTTGCCGGCAAGAAATGTAATTGAATTTTTCTTAATTTCATCTGGCCTATGCCCTGAAGTGATAACATTTGTTGCGCTTGATAAGAAACAAGAATTGTAACCTGGTTATTTAAGCTCAGCTTGTTGCTGAACTTTTCAGCACAACTTCTCCTTAGGTTTTGAAAGCGAACCTCGTTAGCAACTCTGTATATTTCCTCCCTCGTATTACGTTCATCTCCAGAGAGAAACGCGTCAAGAACAGAGACTGTTCCTGTCTGTACTACTTGCCCTGAACTCACTGGCCCGTCCAATCTTTGCAGCCAATTGCACTTGTTCCTCTGCAGCCTTCGCGATCCATGCCTGCATCCCCGGGGTAAACGGCGACCTCACCTGTGTTTGGGACGGGAGTTATCTCTTGATAGAGCGTTCTGGAAGTTTGTTTATTTACCATCTACAATTGCAATAGCTGACATACCTGACGACGACGAGAGTTTGCCCCAGAAATTGAGGCTGAAACAGAGCACAACTATTAGTAAATATTCGGCCATGAAAGTAAATTGCGGGAAGCGCAAATTAGCAATAGGTACTAACCGACAGTACAGATGAGCACCGCCAACAGAACGGCACGCGTGGACAACATCTTGAGCTTCTTATTTTGTGGGCAATGACGGAGTACAGAAGTAAATGTTAGCTTACAGCAAAGGTGCAAGGAATTTATATACCAGGCTGATGTCTGTGTGCAATAGCCAGGGTCAACTGAATACTGCGTTTCGAAATAACCGTTCTGAGAACGTCCACTGCAGTTTCTGGGAGATAGTTTCGCTGCACGGGGACCATTCGGTGATAGCACACGAAGCTCGTGGGGATTAAGAACGTATCATGGCACGGAGGTGACAGGTTTTGCTCGACAGCCATTTCCAGGCAGAGACGTGCATAGTGGTTGCAAAATTGCCGTTGATAGCGCGTTGCATGCTCGATGGCATCCACGTGTATATGGGGAGGACCCATAATCTCAGCTTTCTCCCAAATTTGAATTCAATTTATTCAATGCCTGGAACAATTTGACATGGACATGCGTATTCTGGAAGATCGTGGGATTCACCCCATGCCAGTCCTTGCTGCTGTCGAAAGTGTTACCTGTCATTTCACTACCGTGTTTGGCTGGAACGGCACGGACCTCGTTACCTCCTACGCTTCTGTCTAATTTTGAGCATGCTAACACTCGATCGAGCCTTCATCCCATTGATGCACAGAGCAGTTTTTGGTTCAAAAGGCTACCCAATGTGTTGCCTTCCATGGAAGGTTTTGAGAGGTTAACAAGCCTCCTCTTAGGTAATATTACATTTTCACTAATAAGCGATGGCATTGGGAAATGCTCGCATGGTTAGGAGGGCTAAAGTCATTTTCGTGTTTGCTGCCGCTTCCTATATCTCAGGAATAAGTAACTCTTAAATAACAATATCATAATAGATTGGCCCAATTTTATTGTCATATATAATGTACTTATATAATGTATATAAAATAATATATACTGTCTAAAATTGTGTTTCATTTTTATGACACAAACTAAAGACAACAGAAGATTCGAGAACCGTGAGTTTCTCAGCTAAAGTACCATTCTGCTGCTAACAAGAAATGTTCCAACTGTGTACAAACATGAAAGAATGTGAAGAGGAACATGAAAATGTAAAATCATGGTTTTATTGGCAAAGTAACATCAGAACCTATTTCGTCCATGACTTCATGGCTCAGCGGTTATGTTTCTTGGTTTAGCTTGGCGAAGACGATATTGGAATCGGAACCGGAAGATGGTATCGTTGCGCTCTCTGCTGACGACAATATCTGGGATATCTGGGATCTCTGGAACCATTGAGATCTCTGGAGTGTCTGGGCTGTCGGGACTTTTTGGAATGTCCATGGCCAGGACGCCGTCCCCATTGGAAAACGGTGGGATCAATCGATCATCGTCGACCTCTTCGCCTGAATGAGCGCCGCCCGCTGGTTCGAAAGTCGTTACATTCGGGAAAGTTGCAATTTTTGGCGTCCTTTGCTGGTCCATCGGGAGTAGAGTCACATCGTCAGAGGTCGAATTGACAGCCTCTGGTACATCACGCGTCGTTTGAGAAGTTCTCGGTATTAATCTTCCAACTAAAACATAACATTTCGCACCAAAGTAGTGATAACTAATTAAACTCATTTACCATACGCTTCAAGTGTTACTTCTGCTGAAAGGGTGATCTACCAACATTGAATTGTTTCACTCACCCGCTCGCTCGAGGGGTTCGGTGTATGGCTTTATTTTCGACCTGACTTCTTTCCAAATCGGAACTTTGGCTGCCGAGTTTCCCAGCGACGCCCGCAGAGATTCCAGTGATGGAGGTACTTTCAACTACAAATAGATGCATAGCGATACTATTATTGTCACAAAAACAAAGCATGCAGAAATGCAAGAAAAGTTTATTATACGGTAAAGGGAGGATTTTCTTGTGTTACGAAGGCTCACAACTGAATTTCAAAACTTATTCAATCTATACCTTGAGTTGGTCAACAGGATCGAACTTTGGCCATGACATCTTAAGGCATGCATACGACCTGTTTTAGCCAGGACACCAGAATCGATTCTAAAATTTTAAAATAAGAATTCAAACTCACAGATGTCCAGTCTGAAAATCTGCCTCCTTCTGCACACCAGACTACGGCGAAAGAAAGCAACAGCAACGCGGCGAGTTCCCTCCGCAGCATGGTCGAGGATCGAGGAAACGTTTGCCTGGGAAGCCGAGCACACAGTTTCTGACTGTAGTGTCTTGTTGTGCTCTACACCACGTTCTTCGGTAGGCCAGAGTGGTCAGGAGAGGGGCACTTCGCTGCTCGATTAGGAGCGATTTGTTGTTGCTTTGACATGGTCGTCATCCTGCGCTTTAGGTGACTGGCGATGCATGCAAGCACAGCGCTCAGCCTGGCACGCTCTTGAAATATTGCACGTCAAATCCATAAGCAAGCTTGTTTCGAATTGTAATCCTATTTAGACTTCATAACATCAACACTGCCGTGAATGCTGACACGGTGTATCGAAAGTAGCTCACAATTGCTTGCACAAATGAGGGCGGCTCAAAATTGGTGACCCCGCGTCGATTAGCGAGTACAGCGAGGCGGTCAGCGAAGTTGTAACGAAATGGAATTTGCAGCCAACAGTCCCCGTTTGGGCATCAATTTTTGAGACGTTTTTAGTGTTGATAATAATAAAATACCCCGTGCATTGCAAGCGTTTGTAATTTCAAGAAGATTTCATCTAAAAACAGTCTTCATGTTGTTGTGTCTTATGACCACTTATAGAAATCTGAAACAATTCGCATGATTAATAAAAATATCTTATCAGTTTGCTGCAGCTCTCGTAACAAATTACCAGATGAACAATCTTTCTCGCAACACTGTCGATTTATGTACCTTAACAATGTATTGTTCTACTACTATTTTACTGTTGTATTGTTTGTTTTGACATTTTTCGAGTGCATCGAGGTTAAGATCGGCTGAAATTATCCAAGAAGAGCTTGGGAGGAATCAGAGATACATCATAATTATTGGCATGCACGACATAAAATAGGCCTAAAATTATTCTTGAAATCGTCTCATGAAGTCTATTCAAAGTTTGTTACGATGTCCATGCGTTTTTCTATATAAATATAACAGGCATCAAATAACATAACATCAAAACGATAACTTAACTAGTTATTTACTGATGCTTTTAATTAATGCACCTGTAACCATAAATGTCTCATGTGACATATAATGCTACGACTTTTTTTACTGACTCAAATGGGACAGAAACGAGTTTAAAATGAATTATAATATATTATACACACTCTCCGATTACCTCTTCTTAATGACTTTCATAAAATTGCATCATTTGGACGCTCATTGTGAAATGGATTGACGAGATGTCACGCATGACAAGCATTTCGTGGCAGCGTCTTGTCAGTCTCGACCTTGACAACAGTGGCGTCTTGCCACACAGTGACAACAGTGGCATGGATGCGCCAACCGTAGTCACGTTTCGTTCACTGTCAAAGGCTCGACATTACAGGTTCATTGGTACCCAAGACAGCGCCCAGTTGCCGGGCCCCTAGGCTGAGCTTGGAGGTGGGAACGCCACGACGCCGCCGTCGGTGATCCCGCCGCGCCGTGACGTCGACGTCGGTGACAGCACGTGGTCGACCGAGTGACATGTGCATGGGTTACGAGTGCTTGACTGCCGAAAGGCAAATAGGTGGATGAAGGTGGTATAAGAAGGATGTCAGACTCGCAACCATCGGAAGTCTAGTGGTGAGGCAAGGAATCATTGGTAAGTACCAGGGGTGGTCCACAATATTCTCAATATTGTATCAGTCTGTCATTGTTTTCATCAGGGCGAATACCATTTTCGATGGGCTGAAAGATTCAGATTTCAAATTATCATTTCTGCTCCAAATTCAGTTTTTCAACTTACCTATTCGAGCAAATCAAACTAAGTTTAGTATAAGGCCTCTTCCCTAAACATTGTTACTGAACGGATCAACAGATCTTGTTAATAGTGCGTCGCTGTGAAATCTGATTTAAATTGCTAATGCTTGCAATGGGCAAAGTATTTTTTTAGCTCTTTAGGGGCTGTTTTGAAGATGCGCACTTCTGCGCAATATAATTGGTGTGCATTTTTAATGTAGGGAATATGTAGGGTTTTTCAATTAAATTTAAATTTGAATTAAACCATCCAGTTCTGACACCTGACATGTTTGGCGTTGAAAAGTCATCAAGGTACAATTGTCATTACCGACGCCTCCAACAAGGCAAGTTCAATAATAGGTGTTAAACATCACGTTGAACATCCCAGTGCTGTTCATCTATCCGTGACATAACAATAATAATAACAATTAATAATAAGTATGCAAATAAGCGAGCACCAAGCCATTGTTACGATGCTGTCACACTATTGTCATCACGTTGGCCATTCTCCGAATTATTATGGCAATAATACCAAATTCAAGCTAAGTACACGAAGAGGAGACGCGTCATCAGCACGCGGACAATTAAAATTGTCTTGCCTCTGGAGTAAATCAAAATATCCTGTCAGTATACGTTTGTGACTGGCATAACACGCAAGTGGTTCGGGACTGGTTTCCTCGATATCGTTCGAAAAAAGCGTAATTGCAGTAAAGACAGTCGGCGCAATCAAGGGGAAAACTGGACGCGTATAGCGGAAAAGTAAACAACTCGGCGACAACTCGGCGATTGCGTAATAAATCAGCGATAATAAATTTAGAACGGTGAAGCAACAAGGAAGTCATGCGATTGTCTGTCATAAAACATAAATATCGATACCTTTAATTTCGAATACAGATAGATTTTGGTATCTGCACTTATTAATTAATAGTTATCCTGTCAGGGCCCATGGTAAGCTGACATATAATTACACGCAGTGTCAAGGTGCTCATCAGTGTCACACTTGCCTGTTCAGCGACCACAATGGCTCGACTAGCCGTCGCTGCGCTGGCGTTTGCATTGACACTGGCCAACGTCCCCGCTTTGGGATCTACGCAGGAGGACGCGGCGTTTTGGCTGCGCGTGGGCCAGGCACAGCTGGTGCGTGCGCTAAGCGTGCAGCCCAACTTCGAGCAGGCTCGCAACGTGATCTTGTTCATCGGCGATGGCATGGGTGTAAATACGGTGACTGCGGCGCGGATCTTCCAGGGACAACGGCATGGACAGAGCGGCGAGGAGCGCGAGCTCAGTTTCGACAAGTTCCCCCACATCGGGCTTGCCAAGACGTATAACGTCGACAAACAGGTAAGATGTCTCGTACGCTCGGGGTGTCGTCGAAACAATGGGCAAGTCAGAAGAGTCAAACCAATGGGGAGCGTTTCACAGCACTGCAAGAGTACTGGTGACGCAATGGGTGATGCAGAGTGAGATGAACCTAGCTCGGGAAAAAGGGGATTGATTGTTTTGTGGTGTTTAACGACGCACTGTTTTGACAATGGATCTTGTTGTCCTGGCTTAAAGGCATCGGTGAATGAGTTTGTGATATGTGGATGATGATAAACCTAACCTAACGTAGACTGGAGGAGGGCATTTCCTTGCCGGCGCGTAGCCTAATCTTATCAAAGGGCACCAAGCGGACCAATAGCTTAACGTCCCTACCGAAGGACGGTACAACTCGAACAACAGGACTTCTCCACAAATCCAAGCTGTTGAGAGGTTGATAATCAAGGCGAGTGATGTTGTACAAACTTCAATCCCTCTAGCGTGTCAATGATGGTCACCATCCGATACCTGACCAATCGTAGTGTTACTTAAATTGCCCAAAAGATCCGGTAGAGATGTGTCTCGCCCCAAGAATGCATTAATTTCTCATGAAATGCTCCTCTTTGATTTAAAAGCGAAATCAGAAAATTACCACCAATTCTTGTACGGTCGAAAAGAGTATCAGCTAAATCTGTTTCGAACATGGCGGCCACCTCTCCGCTACTCGAATCTAAATCTAAATCAAAGCCCTGAATCCAAGGCCTTCTTATCTGCAGGTACCCGACTCTGCGGCCACCGCCACCGCGATCCTCACTGGCGTCAAGGTGCAATACAGCACGATCGGCCTCGACGCCAACGCCACCGTGAAACAATGCGACGCCGACGACGCCCGCCGTCGCCTGCCCGGCCTCGTGACGTGGGCACAACGCGCCGGCAAGGCGACGGGCGTCGTGACCACGACACGCATCACGCACGCAACGCCTGCTGCCGCATACGCGCACACCAACCACCGCGACTGGGAATGCGACGGCGAAGTGCCCGTCGAACAGCGCGCCTGTGTCAAGGACATTGCGCGGCAGCTCGTCGAGGATGCGCCCGGCGACGCGCTCAACGTCATCCTGGGCGGCGGGTGGAAGCAGATGGGCGCTGTCAACAAGCAGGACGACGAGGATTCGTGCATCAGGAGCGACGGCAGGAACCTCGTCGACGAGTGGCAGAAAGCGAAGGAGGGCAAGCGCGCCGCGTATGTCGACGATCTGGACCAGTTAATGTCTACCGATGTGAGCAAGGTCGACCACCTGTTGGGGTTGTTCAGTCCAGGACACTTGCCGTACGTGTCCGAGCGTACGTCACGGCACCCGTCGCTGACCAACATGACGCTGCAGGCCATCAAACTGCTGATGAAGAACAAGAACGGCTACTTCTTGTTTGTGGAGGCGGGCCGTATTGACCACGCGCACCATGACAATATGGCGCGACTCGCCCTGGAGGAGGCGTGTGAATTGGACGAGACTGTCGCCGCCGTCCTGGACGCCGTCGACCAACGCGACACACTGGTCGTGGTCACCGCCGACCACTCACACGCGATGACCATGAACGGCTACCCGAAGCGCGGCGCCGACATCTTGGGGTTCGCTAACAAACCAAACGATACGAAGTACGAGACTCTGACCTACGCCAACGGGCCAGGTTACTCTGTGCACCGCGTCAACGCCTCGACGTTGTCTGACAAGGAGCACACGTGGGTGCCGGTAGAGTCGTTGAACAGGAGTTACCCGAGATACAAGCACCTGTCGGCCATGCACCTGAAGAGCGAGACACATGCAGGGGAAGACGTCGCCGTATATTCGACGGGACCGTTCGCACACCTTCTGGCAGGTGTCTTCGAGCAGAACTACATCGGGCACGCGATCGCGTACGCGGCTTGCATTGGGCCGTCCGAGGCGCTCTGCAAAAGTACCAATGAGCTCACACCGGGTCTTCCGCAGTGCGAGCCGGCCGTCTCTGCGGCAAATCGAGGAGCTTGGCACAACCTGTTTGTCTACAGCGTAGCCCTAATTTGTATGGGTTGGCAGTGTTTGACATGTTTATTATAGTTTTTTTATGCACCACTTCATTATTTCTATGATACTTAGTCTTTCAGTAAACTAGAAATTGTTCCTTTTATACTTTTATTGTACAACGCATTGTCATTTGTCAGTCTTTAAATGTGTTCGTATTTTGGCGGCAGATTCTCTGAGCCTCGCCTTTTTTGTATTCTCTCTTCTGATTGGCTGTAACGCAGCGAGTGTACTGTCACTACAAAAAGCGGCTGGTTGTTTGTTGGGGTTGTTGTGGCAGCACTTGTTGGCCAAACATGGCCGCGAACAAGCCGCTCGACCAGAAATCTTTGGAAATTAAGACTAAAAGCATTGAACAGACGTTGATTCCACTCGTAAAACAGGTAAGAGAGTAGTCTAACACCATGGCAATTCATTTTTCGTTGTGATTTAGTTGTAACTTTGCTAAAAAGTGTCTCGGCGAGGGTGGCAAAGGGGCTGGTAGGGTGTTCATCACTGCCCTGCCCCTTTCTTGAACTTTGCAGATGTTTGTTTATCTCGGCATTAGAATACATGGATTCTAAGCCAAATATCGTGAGCAGAACAAACTTATAATCAAAACCAATGCCTTTCACTTGTGTGTCAATTCTTGGCCAGGGGATGTCAAATTAGTAAATTTAATCCACGAAACTTCTGTCATGTTAGAGCGCTAATAACTTGTTGAATTGCCACAGGTGATATGGGTGGTTTACCTCGATTCAATTCCTGATTTACTTAAACGCACCTTTCAAGTATTTTATCTCGCTTATGTGTAGGTGGGTTAATCGATAAGCTTTCAATTTCATGACAAAATTGCAGTCATATTTTGAATATCTAATAAACTCACAAAGTCACTCATGTTATCATTAAATTGCAATTAGTACGTAACCTAACCTCTAGAGATGAAAAACATCCTGACCATTATTTTCGAGTTGATTAAGTGAGTACGAAGTGTAAAATCGTCTTGACTTGAGCCGGATGGGTGGTACCAGCGTACAAGCTGTTGGCACGAGCTATCAACTTTTGCTTGTGGTTTCTTGGTTCATTAAAAACAATTCGACTTAAGTGCTAACAATTTAAGTACCCCCTAAAGATTCCAAAGTTGCAGACCTTGAATAATTCTGAGAATTATTCAAAATGTTTGCCGTTAGTTTTTTTTTATCTACAAAATATTTATGGAGATTTGGACTAGACTGGCATACCCTGTCTTCTAGACCCGCTAACTGGCTTCTGGATCACCTACCTAAGCTGAACTGCCCAATTCAAAGCCATTAAACCCCTATCAGCCAGGTATTTCGTAGCACCGACTTGCCGTTGTTTACTCAGCCATTCTCTCATTTATTTATCACCAGTCACTGTTTTTTTGGCTCGTATCGCCCATTTCCCCGCGCGGCTATTACGAAGTATATATAAATAAAAATACCGCCGGCATTGCTTTCATTTCGGCCGAATCTTTGCACCACTGTCTCCTTTGTCGGCGAGGCGACGCCGCCCTACAGCGACGCCCGCGTGTCCTTGCTCTTGCCGACGTCGGCGTCGTGTGCTCTCGGAGGTCGAGTCATGAAGCGTGACCAGTGAGACGAGCGGGGGCCAAGTTGTGCTCGCGAAAAGCAGCTGATTCTGCGTGGTCTGGCGCCGCACGGAGGCCGTCGCCGTCGCGACGCCTAGCTAAGCCTAACAGCGGCGTGCGTTCACGTGGAAAACAACACTTTCAAAGTCTCAGCTTGTGCCCACCTCTTTGAGGCTTTCGACCAAAGTCACACTTGAAGCTTTCTCTTATTTTCCTCACTCCAAGGGGAAGATTTCGAGAGATTCTGCAACCCAAAGTACTTCCGCCAGCATGTGCTTTATTGCATATTTGTTGACACACTAAAGGAACCTTGCATACAACTTTTTACATCCGAGCGATTTCGCTCAATAAATGTGACGGGAACGTTTCATCATTTAGATTTTATCTTATCTCATGAGATGCAGTATTTCCCGCACTGGTACAGACAGACCAGACGCCGCTGTCCGACGCGCAGCGTGACTTTCCATTATGCCGACAATAACACGATGTCCACTCGGTTAAAGACCACGCTCTTTATCAAATATAGCTCGGGCTATTGTTGGACTCTTCCGACCACCGCCGTCTGACGTCCAGAGGCGTGTACGTGCCTCGTGGGGGTACCCGGCACCACTCTTTTGCCGGGAATATTCTTGTCCGCAGCGAGATATCAATCTTGATAGGAACCGAGTCACTTATCGTGCGCGGCGATCTGGCACGGGCCCAGCGTGGACTCGGTCACTACTTCTTGCGAGACATTTCCCTAACCGTGATTCGATGATTCGCTTGTGTGCTAACAACAAACACCGTACAAAGCAGCGGCCAGTCCATCGTACTTTCGTAGAGCCTGGAATACCATGCCACCAGGCATATCAACGTTGTATGCCTCACTGTAACGCGTACCTGACATGTTTGGCATATTCATACTCCCGTGCTAACGTCCAAATAATCACCAGTAGTTGAAAAACTAAAGACTACGATTAACTTGCTATTTTGTTGTGCTAAAACACACTCGAAAACAAAAGTGGCCGGGTTGATATGATCAAGTAGGGATTCCCATTTCACCCATTTCGTGCCTGCCAGCAGAAGCTTCAGAAGGTTCGTTCCGAATTGGTCTTTGCCTTTTGGGTTCCCCGTTCTTTCGCCAATCAGTCGCCCCGATAGTTTGAAATTGCTAGAAATCACCTCGAAATAGACTTGTACCCTGTCGGTGACCCCCTCCCCCAGCCCCAAGAATTGCCAGGTCCGCGCGTGGCCGTATTAGCGAGCCCTTGTTGCCCGGCGATACGTGCACGCCAGCAACGAGAGCAAGGTGTCAACAAATCGCGGGTCGCCGACGTCGGGACGTCGAATCTCGCGGCGAGATCGCGCGACGTCGACGCCGTGTTAATTGACACGTAGTCGGGACTCGCGGGACGGCGTCGACAGCGTCGTTGACGCTAAAGACGTGCTGAGATATTGGGAGCCCCCCCCCCCCCCCCCCCTAGCGGCAAGTCCGTGCTATTTCCACTCACCACGCCAGACTGTGCAGATGCACTGGGCACACCGCGTGGAACGAATGGAATTTTTAAATCGACGCTTCATTATTAGTCCATTAATTAAAATGCAGTCGGTTTCAATAAGAACTCAGCCGCAGAAAGACGATGTGAGGAATCTTTCATTTGGGGCAACCGCTCGTCTGGATTTATAATGGGATTTCAGAGTTTCTTAGAAAAAATGTCTTTGCTTCACCGAACCGTCTAGCCCCAGTCATAAATTATACTGTGCGTGGCATTGCTTAAGCTTTTGGGTAACTTTATCGCAGTGAAATCAAATGTAATCACTAATCATGGGACATAGTCGTTATAACTCCCCTAAACAGATCGACAGATAGCCGCACAAATTTCTGTGCAAAACGCTAATTTGCATGCAACTTTCCTGCGCAAATGACCTTCGGGATGAGAATCGCGCAAATTGTAACCGTCCCGAAAAAGCGTGCGCTATCATGCGGCGGGAGCTATCGGTCTCGTGTGGCTGCAGGGCGAACTTCCCGCGCTCGGGCACGGGGGGGGGGGGGGCAAGGGGGGCCGACGCCCGCCCCCGAACTCCTATTGATCACCGGGCACGGACGGAGCATGCGCCCACCCGTCGGGGGTTGCCGAGGCGCCCGCTCTTGCCCGGGTCACGGCTGATTCTCGGTAGGCAGCGGCTTTCTGTGTCTTCCCTCATTCGCTTCGACTCGACCACCCTCTACGCTCATGGGGGCCGCCGGACGAGTCGTCGCGACACCCGACACTTGCCACCGCGGATATGTGCTGCACACCGCGTAGCTTTGTCGGCAATCTGCGACGCGTGCTTTTTTAACGTTTAAATTTTAAATCACAGTTGGTTAACACTCAGTACAATATGGCGGCCTTGTCTGATAGACACCAGGTAAGCGACATTTTCCTTAATTAATATCTGGTCGTTTAAAAATTAAGTGTTCGTCCTCTGGATTGCGCCGCCGCTTGCTCGCCAAGGGGCTTGTGGTGCCGTTGAACGTGCGGGCTGCACACGTTGCAGCCGCGAGTCGCGCGTGCCTTTCCGCCGCCTCGCCGCGCTCGTAGGGTGGACGTTCAACCGCGACGTCGACGGCCCCGGGGCGCCGACTACGTCCTCGAGTCCGCGTGACGTCCTCTCCGCGCCGCGCGGTTCATTCATGCGACGTGCTCGCAGACCCCGCGCTCAACACGGCATGTGCACTTGCTTCTGAATGATGCACAAGCTGCAGTCACTTGCGGATGCAACGCGCCACCCGAGGACGTCGACTGCACTTAACGTTGCAGTCCATTAAAAGAGCCAGTCGTGTATGCCTTAGGCAAAACATGAGCCAAGCAGATTCAGCACTCACCACTTTCCCTTAAAGCCAATTAAGACAATGAGTGCTGCTCCCCGCTACTTAACGCTAAACGGCGTCGTCAGCGGGAGCAGGAGGACCGCCTAAGCCTTTTAAAAGGGGAATTACCGTTGGTATTACTTCCTGTATCGGCATGCTGATGAGAATTGCTCGGGAGAATGGGGAGCCAGCTCATTCCCGTCACATTCACCGCGCGACTGATTGACGGACGTTCGGCTCACGTCCCATGTTAATGTCGAACGAGATTGATAGACGGGCGACTGCACGACGTTCCGGGCCACGGCTTTGCGACGCCCACCCCCAAAACGCAACGCGCGTAAGCGGCGAGGATAACGACTGCGTCTGCCTTCCCTTAACGGGCCGGTTAGCGCAGCGTCAGTCGGTCCCTAACGGGGCGTTTATCGCTATTTATACCCAAGGGTTGCGTTGCCATTTCGCAGCAACGAGGGGCGATGAAAGTGAAATCACACGCTCGCCAAACCTCGTGCCCTATCCCATACGCACGAGCCGAGCGGAATGATCTTTATCGCTCAATTCATCTACGATCGAAGAGAAACTCTTTTTGCACCCTTGCTTTCTGCAAGCGATGCTAAAGACCCCGCTTAGGTCATTACGTTCGGATTCTACGCCTATTTTGGGCATAGGCTTCCTCTAATGATCGATCAAATCGTCGTCTATTTTAGTTCTCTTCACACATTAATAATGCCGCGATAAACATTTATTTGGTTATCCACCCAACTTATCATGGCATGTGTACAAGACTTATCGCTGGCTGTTTCTCGCGGGCTAATTGAGCATTAAGCTGTTTTTATGCAATCACTTTATCACGAGTCGTAATTACGGGCAGTCCCGGTCACATGCATATCCTCCAGCATTGGTCTTGGTAGCATGTTGAAACCCATTTGCATCCAGCACTGCGCACCATGTTTCCCTAATGCCGGGCGGTGTGGCAAAACACTGATTACACGGGCGTATACCGTGCTAGATGTGTCCCCCGTGCTATTGATCATGTTTCACTTGTAGCAAGTAGGTGCTTACATCGATGGGGGTGTGGGCGTCAAGTGTCTAATCCGATCCCTCGGAACGGTGGGGGCGGCGATACGTTTTGACGCGGTGGTCGGCCGGTGACGCGAAGGAGGCTAGGTCCACGCCGACGACTCGCTGGAGTCCTGACCCCAATGCGGATCTCATTAGTGCGGTGTCTGGAGCCGAAAGTAATGGCCACAGACGGCATGGACGTCGCGTTCTCTTCGGACAGCGATCAAAGTGCCCAGCATAGTCCATTTTAATTAAACTGTATTCTGTAGCTAAGCCTTATGTCTACACGGATTTTATGTGCTGCCCTATAAGTACATTTGAAATGCCAGAAAATGGAATGCCGGACTCGGATGAAAATGGCAATTTAACTTTATACAGTTATAAAAGTCTTGTCAATCTATCAAGTGCGATGACTGCTACTGCAGTCGCATGCCAACCAAAAGAAAATCAACCAGAGGAAATAGTAACAAAGCAAATGAAAATCTACCAACGGCAGAACCAGATGAAATGGGCCAGTGGGGTAATGGGGTAATACTCTTGAAAAGACATGTCTAGAGATGAAATGATTGCTTTTGTTTGCTCCATAATAAACTTGGTTCGCAAGTTTGTGCATCTATGTGCGGAAAACCACCCGTTGTGTCTAGCGGTACTCTTTCAAGAGACATAGCATGTCCTTGGGCAATAAAGTGGATGTAAGACGGGACGGCGCTCCCCGCCGTACACGCCCGCTATAGGTATAAGACACACGGTAGAAGTAGGATGTTAAAAGTCGGCGCTCGTAAAGCGGCATGCTATCTCTCTCAACCATTTACTGTATTTTCACGCGCTAGGCCGCCGGCAAAATGTAGGGTAAGGTTAGAAAGGTTTCGGTAAAGTTTGATCACGCGGCGCTGCAAAGCGACACGCAGGCAGCGGTGGTTGAAAATAAAGCCCGGCGAGCCATTAATAGTGATAGCATAGCGTGATCGACCATCGACCGCGAAACCTACTCCTGGCCGTCGTGTGCGGAAAAACTCTGCCCCAAAGGCGGCCGCCACTTTCCGACAGGTTTTCACCGAGTTTTCGCGGATGTTTTCCCGTAACGGCTTCCCCCTCCTCCCCCCCCCCCCCCCCCCTACAGTATCCCAATTTCTTTTGTGTGTAAACGCCCATTATAGTATGACGTAAGCGCGCATTGGGTTGAGTTCAGAAGGGCGCCGTGATTTAAGAGGAAATATACGAATAATATGGAAACGTGCCAACCGTGACCCCTACAACTTTTACAACTTGGTGTGGGTGCCATGCCGACAGAGTCGTGGCATTGTTTGCGGCGACCGAGTGTAACAAGTTCTCAAACCGTAATAACTCAAAATTATTCATTTCTTTTGGGAACGCCACGACGCCCGTGCACTTCTAGCCGTGCATTTCTGCCAGCTCATATGCATTGTTCTGGCTTAATGGATGTACGCTTTTGTGTGTGCTGTTGAGCTGTAGAGAACGCCGGGTTTCTGCACCTCGATGCAAAGCGGCTCGCTGCAAACCTTCAACGGCGGGCGAGTCACAATCCGATCGGATTGGTAAAATTGTGCTCTAGGTTTATTATTGGTGTGCACACCACATGCGGCTTTGTCTTCTCTGTCCGTAGGTAGCTATAGTGCCCATAATATGTTCCTGCACCGAAGCCATGTAGGTCATGGGGATTACCTTGGTGTCTATACACATCCTACCCCACCGGTGCTTTTATCACAGCTTGCTAATTCTTAGCCCCATACATCATTTACCTCCACCCACGGCCAGACTTGCTATCATAAATACCCGTGCCTTAAGTCGAATGTAGTAAAGGGAACGCGATCGGCATGCTCAATATCAGAGCAGCCAACGCATAAGTCTCGCATGGTGACAGGGCCGTTGCCAAAGTTGCAGCAATTAAAACGCTGTCGCCACGATCGTGGCGCTTGGACGGCGAGAATTATGACAGCGACGTCGTTGTCTAATTGCTTCGTGCAACGCAATTTCGTCACTTTAGCAAACTCGCTAATTGCGCGCGGGCCCCTGTGGACGTGCGTTCGTGAATGAAAATCGCACGCACTCTGCACACACACACACATACGCACACACACGCGCGTACTAGAGAGTTTATTTCCAGCGAATTCGCGTGTTTCCACCGTCGCGTTTGTAGCCCGGCGTATTCCCGGCGTCGTAGACGTCGACACTCGACGCCGACGAGCGTTGCGAAGCGCAATAAGCAGGCACCGGCACATTTGTCTGTCGAGCGATCGCAGTGAGGTCGGACCTCCGAGGTCGCAGTGCTATCTCATTTGCCGATCCCCGAAACGACTCAAAGTTGCGCTGCTCGGCGGGAAATGTTAGGGTTGTTGGGACGAGTAAATTGGCGTTACTTAAAAAGATAACACATTTTTTAAGCATTCTCCGCGAAATAGGGCGCGACTAACTTGAAATGAAAACGTGATGAAAAGTGTCTTGGTAATTAGATCTTCAGATGCGAGCCCATGAATTCAAGTGTCGCTGCATATTTCACACCGGTGTTGGCGGCGCGATCTTCGCGCCTTATTTTCCTTGCCACGCATAAATTAGATAATAAATAAGACGGCGGCGGCGGCGTGCGCTCGGGGGATCGAGGCGGCGGTGCACGAGATAGCGGCGTATCCTTGCAGTGCTACGTGCGGGTATCTTTCAAGTTCCCCAATATCCCAAGTTATCGATTCGCCCCCCGCCGCCCCCCGTGCGCCGTCGGGCTGCGAAGGACGCGGAGCGGCAGCGGGGGGCGGTGGGGGTGGAGGTCTGAAGTCGATGCGTCGAAACACACATACACACAGGACGCACCTTTTCGGGACGCGCTACTCGACGGCGTCGGCGTCGTCCCATGGCGCGCTTATCTTCCCTTCGACGGCGTCCCCCGACCATGCACCCCGCGCCGCCTCCCTGACGTTGCTGCCTGGTGCCGGGGTTTTAGCTATGAACACCCCCGGGTAATTTAGCAGAGCGTGAACGCAGGATCGCAATCTCATAATCGGTCCCGCGAAGCGAAGGTCGAGTTGCAGAGGTTTCTGATTGATTGCTGGTCGACGGGGAGCGTGATGTTTTGACAGAGAGCGCAGTGCCGGGTGTTTGTCTCGTCAACAGCAATAGTATTATTCATATCAATATTATTAATTTGGTCAAACGAAATGACATGTGTGATTGAATATGGTGGATGGTGACGATCTGACGATTGTATATGGAGGGTGGGAAAATCATAAATTTCCTATAGACATGTCGATGGGAATCTTGCACAGGGAGATGATTCGAAAAGAGTGTTGGTGGTCCTGAAGTTGATGGTCCACGCGTCTCCTGCAAAACAAACCCGACACAGTCAAAACGCCAACCCGCTTTGTTCTGACGCTCATCCCGATCGTCGCGACACGATTTGTAGCTCCATTCAGAAAAATAGCTATCAACAATTCGACCGAACCGCCGTCGTAGCATGTTTGTCCATTCTCTGCCAAGGGTTGCATTTGGGTAGCCCCAGTACATGCATTCTCACGACTGCCATGCCATGACGTCGTTGTTGGCGGGTCCATGATCGCCGACCCCGGTGGGACACTCACCTCGGCCCAACGTCTCTCAGTTTCACTTCTACCACCCGGTGTCCCAATCCCCGAATCTCCTCGGATCGCCGCCTCCCAGCCGTATCTGCTTCCACAGCTACATGCATGGTGCATCTTTTATGTGTGCCCTTCGCCACGCTGCCCATTAATATCTAGAGGAGCATTTCGCGACGTCGCTACCTCCTGGTCTCGGCCCCTGCTGGCTCATATTAGGTTAGCATAATGGTCTGGAACTCTTCCCGCTCTCACTCTCTCCCACCCCCCGTGTACCCTTTCCTTTTCATCTGCGAACGTACGTCACGCGGGGCACACAAAGTCGTTCGGCGCTGGCTCGTTTCGGGCGAGAGCGCCTTGCGCCTCCTCGTAAAAGAGGTCGCGTCCAATGTTGGGTGACCTATGATAAGGCCCTTTAGCGCACAGGGACTCAAAGGGCTGAACTCGCTCAAAGCGACCCCCCCAGTTTATCGTAGATCATCGCCTCGGGTTCCGAAAAGCAGCCGCATGGCTAGAAAAGAGTTCTTTTCTCACACTAAGTTATTCTTTTGAGTTCCACATCTATGCCAAAACTCATCGCATTGGTGCATTAGGAGGACCATTTCTTCGGCGCTGCCTTCGTTTTCGTGGCGCTTTGGTTTCTCGCATTCCGTTGATCTATGATTTCCGTTGATCGTGATGCGCGTTGTGGCGGCAAGAACGCGCGGACTTCGGAGATGATTGAAGTCCATCTTCCTTTCGCGCGCGTCGGCGAGCGATCGCATATTTCACTCGGGTCGGGTTGTAAATCAACTCGTGAGCGGAAAAGCCTGGCGCTTATCTTTACAAGAGTATTGACTCTCGGCGAACGTGTCTGTCTCGGAGATGATTGATTGTGCAGCGACCCGGTGCTACGGAGTGCAGCATTGTCGACCGGGGCAAAAGCTTGCCCCGTAAAAGCTCCAATTTGTAAAAGATTGCTCTTTTGTCGTTTTGTTGGCACGGGAGTAAATGACTTTAATGTATTTTTCCGTCAGTCATCTGAGACTTTTTCGTACTTAACTAGAGTAAGTGTGCACTATGACTAAAGAGGATGCCCTTCCTGTTGAAAAGCCACTCAAGGCTGTAAAGAAAACGTGGTGACCCAAAAAGTAATAAAAGCAGCATGCTTCTCAGACTGCCGCAAATACTGATCCAGCATAACTCTAACACGTCGACCACAGTGGATCCCATGGGCTGGTTTGGAAGCCAGTGGCACTTCGGGCATCTCTTTGGGAATTGGGACCGAGCTGGTCCAATCGTGTCTTTGACGTTAACACATTAATCGCACCACGACAACGCGCTTCCATTCGGTGACGTCAGCTAATGCCTCAGCGTCTGCAACTCTTGTTCCTTGTGCGTGCAGATTTCGACGCTGGTGACCCACCGCGAGCGCCCTCTATGCGGCGAACGCAGTCTGCGCGCGGTGGCGCGCGTCGGCCAGGCCGTGAACCTGGCCGTCGAGAGGTTCGTGACCGTAGGCGAGACGATCGCCGACGACAACCCCGAGATCAAGGTCGACATGTACGAGGCGTGTCGAGAGGCCCGTGCCGCCGGTAAGTCAAGAAACTTCTCAAGGACGTTCGTCCCGCAGGGTGTACATTTCCCTGGACCAGCTATCAACTTCTTTATGTTTTCACTGTTGTCCCTCTAATTAACCACTGGTTAGTTGAGTGGTCCCTTTACTTGACACCTTGTCACAAGCAGGAGTCTGCCGAAACTAGAGCAGAATTGTTGGCCAGTTTCCGTCAACAACAGAGAATGGTGCACTGTTCTGCGAACGGTGGACGTTAGTAAGTTACTCCTCAGTCAAACTTTATTCAAACTTCAGAGCACTCGCCGCTCTCGAAACTTGTCATAAATGTGGTAAAATTGTGTCATGTTTGCTCAAATCTCTTTAACTGATACCAAAATAGGTCAGAAACTTAACTGAATGTTCACACTTCCAGGAATAATTTGCCGAAGAAACAAGTAAAAACCTAGACTTTCCACGACTGAACAATTTCCTTCTCTATTCTCTACCCGTTCTCCGTTCTCTGCGCGGTGTCTATTTGTGTCTCCCAAAGCGTTCGTCTTTCAGAAAAGCGCTCTGATGAAAGCATTTCCACCTCTAGGAACTATATTTGTAATCACTGGAACGCACCCCGCCTCTGGGAACGATAGCAGCGTGCGCGGCTGATTTCGCCTCACCCGTTCTAGCCCAGTGCATGACTTGGCACCAATCCTGCTTCATTATTCATGTAATTTCCTTCACCCTGGCGACTTCATCGCGGTGGTGCCCCGCGGGAACAGCCTCTTAAATAACTAATCAATTTGCTACGCCCTTTCGGGCCATTGTCGACACCCCTAAATGCTCGGGGTTCGTGATACCCGCGCCAATAAACCACCTGGCAGGCCGATAAAAGTGTCACGAAATGCGGCCAGTTTCTGGCCCGACTCATGAATAAGACAATGGGGTGGAGCGATGCAAAGGCTGGTGTCAGCAGTGGCCCGCTGTGTCGGCCTTGGTAATGTCTGCCATCCCTCCGGCCGTCCGGCATCTGCCTCTAATCTGATGAGGACTCTCTCAAGAGCTCGTAATCTTATCCACTCTAGAGCCTTGCTGTTTTTAACGAGGCCATTTACAATCGTGATTTCGTGGCGCAGTTTTATCGGATTACGGTGATCTGCGGCGACCGACAGTTTTTCGTGAAATGCTATTTGTGAACACATGCCTCCGGCCTGGGCTTTCACGACTTCGCGCTATTTTCCTTCACAATTGCAATTTTATACAATCCTGTGTCCTAGTCCACACTCGGAAATAAAAAGGCATCCAGAAATCTAACTTGCCTTCCTGGTTTTTGGAAATTGGATCAATTTTTATAAATGCAAATTGAACATAACATGCTGTTTTGACTAGGTCTTTTGACTAATGCTATCAATCTATCTCATTCGACCTAAATTTCCTCCTTACCAAAATTCCTCTTGGCAGCTGTCGGTAGCTAGCTGATAAAAATTTGCATCTCAGGGTGCATAATAGTCTCATCAGATCTCTGGAAGTTTCTATTTAAATTTTAAATTTTCCACTCAAATTTATCCGGGGGAACAGTTGCCGTCAAAATGAATTTTTTGAAACTAAGCACCCTGATCGGTTTAGTAATAAATTCCATAAGAAAAACCTCGCATACATAATCCCACCAGTGAAATCAACTCAGGACGGCAAGAGACCAATTCCACCGAGTTAACTTCGCTAGCCCAATGTGGCTACCGTGACTGGCATAACGTGGGAAATTTCTTTTACACACACAGGCGGTGCAATTGAGAAGCTGTGCGAGGCAGCGCTGGAAGACTCGCTGAGAGACCGAGGCTCCGTTATTCGCGCGGCACGATGTCTGCTCGGATCCGTCACTCGCGTTCTGCTGCTGGCTGACATTGTTGTTGTGAAACAGCTTCTGCTTGCAAAGGACAAGGTTAGTCTTAACCTCGATCTCTGGGCCTAGAGGCCGCAAAAGTCCCAAGTCTTGACTTTTTTGTATGTCTCAACTTAACCCAACTCTCCTTCCAATGGGTAAAGAACCAATAAATCAAGGTGACAATACTAAACTGCATGCAGTGAATCTAAATTGTTACTGGCTTTGTTAGACATAGGTGAGATATACAGAAGATTTGACTAGCCAGTCAGAAAGAGTAACTAGATGTTTTAGTGCTAAACATGATTCGTTTAATCAGCCATTTATCATAAACACGGAGGGACACCATGTTCTAACGCACCATTGCTGCACTGGCAACAAGCAGAATAGGCCGACAACGACAACGGATGTGACCCTTTTGTCTCGTCTCAGGTGGCCCGAAGCTTGGGGAGGCTCGAAAGTGTTACCAATTTCACCGAGTTCGTCAAGGCGTTCAGCCAGTTCGGTGCCGAGATGGTGGAGTTAGCACACATGACCGGCGACCGGCAGAATGACATGAAGGAGGAACGACGCCGGGCGCAGATGGCGGCGGCGCGACAGGTTCTGGAGCGGTCAACCATGATGCTGCTCACTTCCTCAAAGGTACTCTAACCTTCACTTAAAGGGGTCCTTTAATACAGGAAATATGCTGGAACTATTGCAAGATATCTATAAAGAGGGGGGGGGGGGGGGGGCAATGATGACATCCAGCCAGTTTGCAAAATTAATTAAACCAGTATTTACCTAGATTAGAAAGTTCAAAAAATCTCGAACAGAATTGCTTGTCACCAGGAAAGAGCCAGGAACCTCCTTTACGCAAAGGAGATGCCCTCCGCGACCAACTACTAATGTGAATATAATAGTATTGCATTGGTCATTTTTGCCTCGACGCACTGTCAGAAAGTGAAGAGACTGTCTAATGTTCTACATCACAAAGCCGTGCAAAAAATAGAGCAATGCAACTCAATTTTGCTACTAAACTTCCTCTCAGAATTATCATGATCAGATATTGGCTGCAAAAGTTCACGGACTGAGGTTCCCAGAACTATTAAATATACTTCACGTAAAAGCCTTTGGGTATTGGAGGAACCTTCAATGTATTCTTGGCATTTAAGATCTCGTGTAGTAAGTAGAGTTGTTCAGAAAACTAGGACTATCTTATGCAGAGTTCAGAAAAACAGTGAACATTTGGTTTGAAACTAAGAGGTTATGTTGCCGATTTGCAGACCTGCCTGCGGCACCCGGACTGTCCATCGGCACGGGAGAACCGCGACACGGTGTTCTGCCAAATGCGGCGAGCGATGGACCTGATACACTACGTTGTCAAGGACGGTGTACTGGACTCAGCGGCCCAGCTTTCACAGGGTGGCATCTCTCCTGGAGAGCTGCCACAAGCAAACGAGGTGGGTGGAATCTCTGAAAACACAACCAAGTTTTGGTTCGTTATGGTTTGAACTGAACATAGTTTCAATTATCGTGGTTATCTGCAAGTCCTACACTGTTTGGGTCTTTCAGTGGGTAGTCCCATCAAGTTATGTTTTGTGTTCTGTTGGGCCTAAAAGTGCATGAAATAAGTTGCATTGAAGTACTCACCTCAATACAAATTTTTGCCAGCAGAACACAACAGGTTGGTGGAAACTGGCTCTCATTAGCCATTGACATTGTTGTAAACCTTTATAATCCACTTCTTTCACACACGCCACTTTGGTTGTTTTGGATGAATTGACATTCGAGTCAGGGTTTGATTCCCTCACAGAGTTTACATTTTTGAGTGGGTTTTTAGTTCCAGGTGAGAGAGGTGTGAGAGATGTGTTCATAATAATGAGGTTCTGTTAGGAAATATTATTGGTAATGTGTGGAACTATTATTGGAAAGTTAGGAAATGATAATGTTTGTCAAATCTAATGTAAAATTGTTCATCAATAGGGATGTCCACCCCTACAGTACTAGGTTTAAACAACTCCCGGCTAGCTCAAGACATAAATCTCCGCTTTATGAAACAGGACTCTATTTTAACGGTGTTCAATTTTTAAATCCTCTATCTGATGATCTCAGAAAATTTTAGAAATTTTAAGACAAGACTAAAACAATTTTTGATAACCAAAGAAATGTATACCATTGGCAATTATGCCTTAAGATTATATTTTATTGCTTTATGATTACTACGACGACTAAACTTGTACAAAAATTTGTATAATGTATCACATCCAACACATGTATTACAGCTAACTAAATATTATTAATTATTTCTGATTATTCCTGGGTTGAATCTGGGTTTGGTCGGTTCTTTCAAGACTGTCTTGATCAGTCAGCATACAAAATTAAATTTTTTTCATCACAGTTTATCTGTAATTGCCAACCTGTACTAGTGACCAATTGTTTAATTCATACTTCTGAACGTCTCACTGTTTCCCCAAGCCTAGTGGCTAAACGGTACCTTGTATGCAATTGCAGGAGGACTGGGACGTGAGTCGGACGGTTTCGGGTGCACTGAAACACTTTGAAGACCTCGTCGAGATGACTCGACTCACGCTGCTGGGGCCAGGATGCAAAGAACGGCTTGCCACGGCGCTGGACACCATAGTCGAGCGGACTCAGGACTTCACCGACTCCGCTTACACAAGCCACGAGCATCGAGAGAACATACTGCTGCTCTGCGATCGCGCAAAGCTGGAGCTAAACCAGCTGCTCCGGGTCGGAGTTAGCCTCGTGAGTCCTACGTCACACCTCGTAGTTTCATTTTACATTGGTGGAAAGCAGTAATTGCGTGCATTGAGTAAACATGATTTAACACTAGTTTCTGATAAAAGTTTCAAGCTGAACTTTGAAGGCAGGTTCTTAAAAGCTTTCAATATATATTCAAATGGAATGTTTAAGAGATGTCGGCGAGTACTCGGAACTTCAACCCCTTATAACTTTTGAAGTCTTCGAGTAAAAAAAAATATATATATACTTTTACCCAAACCAACATTCTTAACAAGTATCCCGAATTTCATGAAATTCCATGTCGGTCATGGTCAAAATTCATTTTAAGTGCTCCTATTTCACATGGAATGACCCCAATGTAATGATGCTCAATGGAAAACAACTGCTTGTTAAGTTGCAGGAGATCTCTAGATGAATTAAAGGCTATAATGTTTTAAGATAGGGATTACATGGCCAGACAAAAGACCGTCTTGGAGTCATGATTCATTGCTTGTCAGTCAGCAATAAGTCAAAGAACACTAAGGGACACAGACCAGACAAGTTCCATTCATTTCTAATAAAACATAATGACGTGCTTAGCATTTGAAAAGCTGTGTGAAGTTAGTACCCCAAACTCTAAAGCCCGGCTTGGTGGTTTCGGTATTTCAGGAGCAATGTGAAGGAAGCTCTCCGACTCGCGAGATGGAAGCAGCTGTTCTGGGCCTGCTGCGAGCCACACGCGACCTCCGCCAACAGCTGCAACAGACGACGGTAGAGCAGGCTGACGACCTGTCGCCCGTAGTTCATACGGGGCACGACCTGGTGGCTGGCATTCGAAATGTTGCACTCGCTGCAGACGCCGAACGGTTGGATGAGTGCGCTGCAAGATTCCACGAGTGTCTGGAGCACATATTAGAGGTTAGGAAGAGACTGAGAGCTCTAGTTAGGATTCACTTGCATGGTCTAGAGATTGGTAGGAAAACAGGGATTGGTATGCTAATGATTGACCTGAGCTAGGGCAAAATAGGTCGCGTGATACTAGCCCCTGAAGGTTTTCTTGTTATTCATAGTTGAACTAGGGAGCAATTAATGAAGGGACAGTGCTTGCAGTCTTAGCATCAGTAAGTAGGTACCTTGGATTTTACTTAAACTTGTGTTAGTGTGTGAAAAGAGTATATTCAATTAGAAATGTGCAGTTATTTTTAAAATGGGGTGGTTCAGAGCTGCAGTAAGATGGTGATTTGCCAGTTGAAAAGGCTGTGGGCAAGTCAACTGGAGACACTTCTGTGTATCGGATCAAGATCAATCAGGTTCCTGAACGTGCGGCTTGTTTCTGCAGGTTTGCAAGTTACTGAGGCACATTGCGGCGACAGATTCGCTGCAAGTGTCGTCCAAATATTCCGAGATCAACCTTCGGATCTACGGGCCGCAGGTGGTGACTGCCGCCCACACGCTTTCTGTTCACCCCACCTCCAAGATAGCCAAAGAAAACGTTGAAGGTACTGTCGCACATTGCATCTGCATCTTAACGCTCATGAGTCCCCAACACAATGCGCTGTAACGTTGTTTTAAAAGATTTTCACTCCATAAAAAGCATTAGTTTTAGAAAAAAATATATATTGTAACAATTCAATGGTTTTTTGCTGCTTGCCAGACTTTGGGCAAAAATAAAGCCTTAAAAGTCCAATTCGAGAAAACACTTTTCTTGTGCAAAGAACAATTGTAACCATTACTTAATAACAATGAGTAATGATTCTGTATTTCCTTATAAGTAGCTATTATTGAGGAGAGGGACACATAATACTGCCATTTTGATTTTAGTGTTGCAAACAAAAAGTTGCCCACTTTCAGAATGGATAGGTTGCCTAGCCAGCCACCTTGATACCCATGGTCGTCAAAATACATATGGCTTTACATCAATGCATTACTGTGCAACGTATCCAATGTATTTACAACCCTTCATACCAAACACCAGCTACAAAATTTGTGCAATCCTTTGATACCCTGGCTAGCAAGTCTTTCAGCGGCATGCCCTGAGTTTTGTCCACTTGCCGCAGTGTTTGCCGACATGTGGCAATCGCTGGTCACCGACATCAGCTCCATTGCGAAGGAGGTGGTAGAGCAGTGCCAAGGCCGCATCCCAGAGAAACAGATGTACATGTCGCTACCTAGGCCAGGGGTGAGTGGAACGTGACAACTGGCAGGCTGACACCTGTCAGTGAAATCTGACCGCACTACTACCTTTCATGCACTTGGTGCCTTCCTACATTTGGAGTAGTTAAAATATTCATTCAGACATTTAGACAAGAGTACGTCCAATTTAAACTTGTATTTTTTTAGTACAGTTAACCTAACTAGGAATCACAAACTGAGAGGCAATAACCACATTTACGTAACTTGAGTTAAAGAAGGATTTTTTTTACTCACTCATTTATATATTCATAGGTTTAAGTGTCGCGTCTTTATTTTTAAACATACATTGTCAAGTATTCGTATGTAATTAAAGCTATTGTATGTATTGCAGAAACACGGATCCACAAGCAAAGCTCTGAAGCCTGTGAGACTTGACTCAGAGGTATGTATTTTCAAGAATTTCATCTTAAAAGTGTATAAGCTTGGTTGCATAATATTGGCTTTTACGTAGTTATTGAAAAATGAACAGAACTAAAGTTGTAATGTATTTTGGCTGTCAATTTCTGGCTAGATGAGCACATGGCTTTAACGAAACTGACTGTGGTGTTGCAGGAGCAAGCAAAGATCGCCAAGTCTGGGCTGGAAATGAAGCTGATCAGCTCGGAGATGGATGCGGAGACAGACAAATGGCAGGAGAGCGGAGCCGGCGCTGCTGTCGACGAGAACAACGACATCGTGAAGCGTGCCAAGAACATGTCGTCGATGGCATTCTCCATGTACCAGTTCACGCGCGGTGAGGGCGCTCTCAAGACCACGCAGGACCTGTTCACGCAAGCCGAGTACTTCGCCGAAGAGGCCAACAGGCTTTACAAAGTTGTCCGTCAGTTTTCTTACCAGGTAACGCATCTCTCGCACTACGTTGCTCTCGATCTTTCTGCAAGTTTGCAAAGCGTGTTGTGTGCATTAATGACTACTACTTCCTTATCTACTTCAGCCAAACTACACGGCGTACGTTCTTGTTTCAACACTTTTTTCTGATTTTTGTTCGAGGAACAAATACTTTGTGCCTTTGTATGATTTGCCATTAAATTTTGGGCCGATCGGTTCGCAGGGAAAATCTTTCCGCCTGCTACCGCCCGCTAATCTGTTGTTTTGTTTTGTGTTGTCACCTGAAACCACATCTTTTTCTGGAAGGTGAATTACTAATACTCACTTGTTATTTTCAAACTTTTTCTCTGCAATCCAGTACAAATTCTTTCCTTGCTAAGCAATATTTTCACATTTTTAACAACTATTTCTTGTTGCTACCAACTTCTGGTGTGTAAAATTCTACTAAACTACTGTTTTCTACATTTCCTTTTACTCGTTTAAGAGTTTTCTCTCTTTGGACAAAGTCTACCTGTTCGTTAAGTGTGAGATTGCTGCGTCTAATATTCTTCAAAAGTGGGTCTGAGTGTTTACTTGGTAAGCTAGTTAGTGTTGCCCCCTCTAGAGACTCTTCTTCTCTACCTTCTTCGTAAAGCATGACTCGTGTCTCTTTCTTGGCCCCACCACGCAGTTACCCCAGACGTAGCCCGATTACCTTCCTAGTTATGTCAGATTCTTGGCATGCATGCAACTCTGTAGATAGGGAGTTACCTGCCTGCTTGTGATAGTCGACTGAGATCGTTGTGAAACCAGAACGATATTGACTGCCGCACAGATCAGTTAGCTACAGATTAAGTTATTGTCAGTCTAAACTGAAAATATTTTCATGATAATACTCAATACAGTTTTATATTTGTTACATTCATATTGGTATTCTTAAAGCCTAGAATATTTCAACAGAGAACTGTAAACATTTGTTGTAATAATCATTTATGATCATGATCTTATTGTTTATCATTATCACCATATACATAAATCAGTTATCACTCAAAACAATTATCATTCCAATCCTTATATCAGGTATTAAAAAAAATCTTCTTTCTAGTTTTGATATCTATAAAACAAAAGTTGTATTCATTTGAATATTAAACTGATAAGTAGTTACTTCAACTAATTCAACCACAACCACTGACCCTAAGCATCATGGCTGAATTTACTTAAATAGGTTTTTATTCTTTTTGTGATATCTTGTTAAACACAGGTTAATAATACGGTACTTCCCTGCCTGTACAACCGTACCTATTTGTACTCATGTGGAACGACTAATTTCAATCTCTGCGTCTTTCTAACTCTGTATTTTGAACGTCGAGAAATATGTGTTTTTCTGTTGGTTGGTTTGGTTATGTCATTTGCGTGTGTGAAACTCTTCGTAAAGAATGCACCGAAAGATATTTTTATCAAATCTCTTTGTAACCAGTGATGATTTGACCTAATAACGTGCATCTTTTTTGTCTTCGATTACCAATATTTTCTCTTTGGAGGCCTTGTTCCAGTTGTATGCCAAAATGCCCTTGCTAGCGGTTGCTATCTGTGTTGTAGCCCCTGGTCTGCTGTTACCTCCTACGTATGTATGTGCCTGAGGTATACACTTAGGTATACAGGTACTGTATCACCCCATGCACTTAACTCCTCAGTTCAGGTTTCTGACCTCACTATGACATGTTTAGGCAGCACCTCTTTGTCTGGTTTTCTTGTCTTGAAGAAATACTGCAATATTTTGAAAGCATTTTCCATGTCTTGATGGTCGATGGACTTTGGATTTGTGAGAATGCTGTCTACACATGACATGTAATGTCAGTTTGGTAGTATTTTGTAGACATAACATGCCTAGCATAATATTTTACATCATAGTAGACTCTTTAGTTTTGCACTTTGAAACTTTTAACTATCTTATCTATGTCTAATAATATGCAATGTACTGTTTTTAAGTGTAACAATCGGCATTGCTCCTGTCGCGCCATGGACTTTACAAATCAGGATTCAAGGATTCTAATTTTCTTACGTAGCTTTTTTCTTAGTAATGCTTACCTTCTCATTAAGTCTCGTCTCTTCATTTCAATAATGCACTGATTTTATAACCTCTTACAACAGTTAAATTGAAACTATGTTATTCAAGAAGTGCTAATTGTTCCCAAATCTTCAAACTATTGAAACACTTTTTATTTAGCTGTCAAAAAAAATAATCTTACTCTTTTCAAAAGAGATGTCTTCTCTTGACTGAATTCTTTTCTTCACGATATCTGCCTGTTTTACTGTGGAATACGTTACGTGGCCCCAGCAATGCCCTCTGCAATGTTTTGTTTGTGCCCTCTGCAATGATTGTCGGTCCGAATCCTTCTAGAATGTTGGATAGCTCTAGCTGCAAGTAGTGGAACTTGTCACTGTCCCATAGTCCGCCCACACACCTGACTGCTATAGTGTCTTCAAGATGTTAACAAGTCATTCACTATCAAGTAAATGGGCCTAGGACCATGAACACTTCGTACCTAGTAAATAGTTACTTCGAACCCAAGCGATTTCTACCACTCTGTCTATCTAGCTCAGTCGATGTCTACTTAGGTTCTCTTCTGATAGACACCCCTTCCACCTACGTCTTGTGATACAGGTAGCTAACTGCTCAAAATGCTCAAGGGTAAAGCTCAGATGTAAAACTTTTGGCAGACTTAAACTTATGACTAATGAGTAAATAGCTCACAAACAATCACAAACAAAATCAATACTAAGTGATATCCTTAAACAAAATTAACAACCCACACTTAAATTCAATGTAATTCAAAATCAATTACCAACTCAAACTAAACAATGTTTTTTTTTAAGCTATAATACAGTTATGGTGAACTAATATGTTGTACCTTTATGCTGTTATTTTAACTAAAAACTCAAACAACAGGCATCTTTTGTCAAGAAAGTGTATTGCATTGTATCGCATTGTATTGAAAAATTCAAATTGCTAGGAGGAATTCAAGGAAATAATCTTCTTCTTACCTCCTAAAATAATGGTAGCTATAGAAGTTCTCAAGCTTCAGCAGAGTAGGCAAAGATTTTTCTTGTTGCAAAAAGATATCTGTTGAGTTTGTTTTATGGCCTGGTCATTATGCTTGCCTAGCATAATTTTGTTCGAACTAATAACTTTACGGTCCGCTACTTAGAGATGGCAAATATTTTACGCCTCGCTGTTATGTGTAGGTTCCGATCGGCACGCCCAAGAAGGAGCTGCTCGATTACCTAGATCGAGTGCCGACGCATGTTCAGCAGCTGCAGTTCACTGTCAAGAACCCGACGGTAGGCAAGGCCGCCACGTTCACCAAAGTCGACAGCGTCATTCAAGAGACGAAAGGACTAATGGACAACATCTCAAAGGTTGTCACTACGTGCTTCACTTGCGCTACTAAGGTAAGCCGTGCATTCGTGTGCTTTTTGGCACATCCATTCAAACAACATAATGAACAATTAAAAACTCATTTCCTTGCAAAGCTAGTAGTAAGTTAATGTGGATTCCATTAATGGTTTGAAAACCACCTGATTTGAAAACATTCTCACTATTGGTTTAGTGAAGTGGTTCAGAGCTGTGGGTGAATGTTGTGGTGAGTATCGGACTTGCTCTATTGAGATTGACTTTTAGTCCTGAAAAGGACCTAAAAAGTTGACGTTTCGTCGGCGTTGGCGCCGACATCTTCAGGACATCTTTAGGACTGTCCTGAAGATGTCCTGAAGATGTCGGCACTAACGTCGATGAAACGTCGACTTTTTAGGTCCTTTTTAGGACTACAGGTCAATCTCAGCAGCAAGTCCAATACTCACCACAACATTTTCATTATTCATCAAGCATTAGTTTTTCTTATTACATAATTACAATTGTATGTAGTTCACATATCACACTTCAAATAAATAATTATGTACTTTAGTTTCATTAGTTTTCAAGTCCTTTGGTTCCTGCAAGTTTATATTCTTGTTTTCATCTCCGTTCATATTTTTCTGTAATTCTGTTACTTTTTATTATTTTTCTGTCGGTGTCTGCAAAAAGAAATACTTGCTTGAAAAAGGCTTGGAGCAGAGTGATAGGGGTATTATTTTTTTGGTTGCTTCATTTCAGCTGTCAATCTGTTGGGAAGAGCTGAACCTACCCATGCAACGTCTGGAACTTCAGCCGAGCAACAACAATCTTAAAACGGCCACGTTGCCCCGGTGACTTTCCTCGCAAGCGGCCGATGATAGTAAAGTTTCCAAGCGTTATTTTTTATTGGTTTGGAAGCATGTCGTCTGTGAAGTAGCATCGCATCGCATAACAGTACTAACCTACTAATCCAAAAGGAAAATTGTTCTTTTCATGAAAGGGTTACTTAGTTTAAAAAAAAGGCTTCTAGTGAAATGTGTGCGCCAACTTCTGCATTGAAATGTATGGCAATTAGTAACTAAGTCATTGATGCTTCCAGTGCTGGACAACTGTTTTGGGTGAGGAGTGCTATGTTTTGTGATAGTTTTGCAGGAAAACCGTGCTTTGCAGTATTGGCAAATAAATCTGTGGTTTCTTGTTTTAGAGCTGCCTGTGCTGCGCAAACTAACAGCATGTTTCTCTTTAAGGTGTTCACATTTGATTGGTGGGGTAACACTGAAATTATGACGTTAACTTTCATTTAACCTAGCGGTTTGGCGTGTTCGAAACACCAGTTCTCATTAGATAACTGAAGTTAAGCATCATTGCTCTGTGTCTGTTATTGGATAGTTGATCATCACTATCCTTCATTATAACAGCAACGTCACTCGCCTGGCTCATCAACCTCTTGCCAGCATGAATTTGTTGACGAATCCTGTTATTCTTTTTTTTACCGTCCTTCAGAAGGGGCGTCACCACAGATTATTGGTTCCCATCTTGCTCTTCCACAAAACTAAGACTTCTCCTCTTCCTTTCTAGTCTAGGTTAGCTTTATCATCCTTATCATCATCTTCTCATTCAACGACGCCATTAGACCAGTGTCGCAGGCCCCATTGTTAAAACTGTGTCTTTTAACCCCACTAATCAATCAATCAATCAATCAATCAATCAATCGATCAACTTTAATTTAACCAGATGATCCTCTGCATTTTTTTTCAAATGCCTATCATATCAGATCTATTGACAGTTATTTTCATAAGACTTCTCGGCAAAAACAAATAACAATTATCATGCAAATTAGGCAAATCATTTGAAAGAGTGGTGTGGTATTTGATCAATATTGTCGATTGTTTGGCTTGTCTCTTCAGTAATGCCAATTGAAATCAAACTGTGAAATTGTGTGCCTCTTGTGTTAGTTGAACCATGGTTGAATAGGAGCCGTGAAAGTATGTTGTGCATCCTACGTATTGTTTAGAGTTTGAACTTTGAATGACATTTAAGGTGTTGGTTGATACTTTCGGGTCATGTACGCAATGAAAAATATGCCAAACTCATGTCCGTGTCTGCCGTGCGTTTCTGACCACGGCTCTTTGTGCTTGTGTTGCAGTATAACCTGGACTTCCGAGGACTGTCTGCCCGTGGCGCATCCGGGTCGCCATTCCGAGAGGAGGATGGCAGCGGGTCTGGAGCCGGGGGCGAGGGCGGCAAGATTGGCGGCGGCCCCGGCTCGGACCCGTCCATGTGACAGTTCGGGATGGCCCGGAGGGCCAAGGGCGACGCCCGCCGCACTAGGGTCTCATTCTTGTTGTTCTGAACAAGGAGCAACCCTCGTGCGGCACTAAGGAACCTCCAGGTCATCGTGACAGCGTTAACCAACTTACAGAAACCACTACTACAACTCTACTCTACTACCAACTACAAAGTCGGATATTTTTCGACGGAAACGTTTACGTTTTTAATTAAAAGACACTGGCGATTCGCCGTGATATGACATGGAACACTTCGATGTGATTCGTAGGACTTATGGAGAGAACTCCTCTCACGCTTTGTGAGACTTGAGATTATATATCGGGTGTAACTGGAAACGTCGTTGTTTTGAGGTAAGCGCTTTCTCTGTATCTGCCGTCGCAATCGTGGCAGACATTCTGTGTTTCTTGTATGTGTATTTAATGGTGGGTTTATTATCGCAGTGCTGTGTCTGCGGATTGTTAAAGACATTCTCTAGGCGTGGTATAGTTTCAAAATTTTATCAGAACTTTTTTTGTGATGCTATGATAGATCAAAATATTATGATATCTAGTTATTTAAATGGAATAATGCAGGGCTAATCTCTCGTGAGGATATGGGACCTATTTCTAGAGAATGACTTAACTTTCCATAGAAAGCTCTCGGTGTGACATCGTGCTTTTGGGTGAATGGCGGGTACGTAGTGCCACCCTTTTTAACGTCGGTGGATTTCATTTGTTTGTCGGGAAGTTGCCTGAGCTTGGTAGGGTATTTGCGTTTGCTCATTTAAATAATAGACGTGAATAAATGGATATTCAGAATAAAATTGTGTAAAGATAAGTACATACTGTAAGATATTTGTAATGCATATAAAAGATCTGGAAGATGGCTGATCGATAGCAAATCGAGGAGAGAAATATCTGGTAATATTTAAAATACCAGAAGTAATTTCACAGTGGAAAAACAAGTGTATTTATTATTACGTATTTATTTCACGCTATTTGAGGCCAAAGCAGCAAATATCTGGCACAAATATAAAAAATCTTTTTAGATAAATACTTTTGCGTAATCTTGGCAGGTTGCATCAATTACCTATTTACTACTATAAAATTAAAATCAGTCGACACTCGAATGTTAAGTATTTGTTAACATGAAATCCATGGCTTCCGAAGCAACAATATCAAGTTGGTGTGTTTTCTGTTCCGATTCCCACCAAGCGTTTTTTAAAACTAAGTATTATTCTTAATATTAGCGTAACTAATAAAAAATACTCTAGCTGGAGCGTATACGTGCCAAGTGCTTCCCTACATTCCGCCATAAAATGACAGTGCAATCTTGTATTATCCATTCAAGCTCTTTGTATTCTACCTGAGTTTATATGTGCATATCATTGTGCCCCAGATATATCACTTTGTGTACATCTAATTGTGACATCTTTAAGAACACATAATCAAATGACTATGCCCCTATTTCGAATACGGTATGAAGCAACTACTTCGAAGGCTCGATGAATTGCAACGTTTGCTACCAAATAAATTGGAAGGCTTTCTTAACAGCAACCAAGGCAACTGGAATTAGAGCTAATTTTTAGCAAGCACTTTAGTGAAAAGACTTGCTTTTCATCTTAAAATATCCATGCATTTTAATCCTTAACTTCTGCTTAAGATTTTCATTATTTACTATGATGAACTGAACACATTTTTTTGTGGTGGTGTCATAACCGTAAAGCAAGATAATTGTTTTTGCAAGTATTATATTTATTTAAACATTATTTAAATGCAAATTATGTATTTCTATTTCGGCCAAACCGTTCATCCAGTAATTAATCATTGATTACTTCTGCTAAAGCTAGAAAACTTTCAAATCTGCATTTAGCATACACTGGTATAAATTAGTTTGCCTCAAGTTTTTCAAACTCTTTGTTAATCAGGGAGGCTACCCTGAGGGAAATGTTGTCTTGGTTACTGTTTAAGACGTTATCACTGCGAGAATAATAAATGCAGCCTAACTAATAGAAGTTAATTCATACCACACTATGTATTTTAATTGGCATTAATGTCATACTTGCTGGATAATTTAATAATTGTACAAGATTAATATGATATCGTGCCTCTACCAGTATCGAGTGTAACTACTACTATTGCTGTGAAGTGTGTTTTGATGCTTTAGTAGTACGGTACTGTAACATATCAGGAGGAACTTAGGTAGCAAACCAACTGAGAGTTCTGCCGGCCGGTACCACTGGTAGATTACAGCGAGCTTACGAGTCTCACTTGAATACTCGAGTGGATATGTTCACTGAGAACGTTAGGGTAAAGGAGTTGCATCGGCAATGTAGCGGCGATTGCTTTTCCGACTTTGTATTTTGCATATATTATGAAATATCTGAATCATAACAATCAAAAAAACAATCGCGTAGATATCGTTACGAATGTGTCGAGGTGTTTTCGATTGGCTATGGAAAATACGATTATTGTGTTCCTGGATGTAGAGTTCACTCGTTGAGTATTTATTGCACTTGAATGAAAAGACAAGTTTATGATGGAATGGTGGAGCAACTCTTAGGTACAAATTGGTATTGTGTTTTAGATGTGAAATAACGGTAGTTTTACTATGCATTTTTCAGAACGCCTCAACCCTTATTTTTTATTGGAGTTGTGTAGTAATTTTGAACTTCTAAGAAATTGTTACCAACACAATTTCTAGATGGCCTCAAGCTGGCTAGTTTTTATAAAAATATGAAAAATTATTACTTTGTTACTATTATACCATTTAAGATTTATGACGTAAGTTTTAGACATTCTGTGTATTACCTTTGTAAATGGAGGCTCAAGTAGGTAGTTGAGTATATTCTAAACTATTTCAATAACAGAGTTGTGCTGCCGTGAGTACGTACGCTCGCAAACGCCTCAGGGTAGCTTTTGATACAGCAATATTCTCCATTCCTCCATTATTGCTCCATTCAATAATTCATTTAATAAATTGCAGAGAATATTGATTGACAAAGAGTTTTTATTTTATTCATAATAGTTACAGATTAGGTCAACACAGGTAACCTTAGCAGTCTCCCAATAAAAACTTAATGCATTAACAGTTACCGACATTATGCACGCCGTTCTTTGGTTATTGGTTACACGCATTGTTCACCTTTCAGCGTACCTAAATCTCTCCGGGCAACAACATATAAACTTAGCACCCTTTATATTAACGGCACTATGAGCTCGCGTCTTGTAGACGCGGGTTATTATTAATCTCACTTGCCACAAATCCAAGGAAGAAAGCTACGCATTACTATTACAGGTTATTATGATGAAATTACCTCACAAGAATGTTTTCTTCCCAGTTTGGATCCTTAGAGGATGGCTATTTGTCTTCAGATATTTCACTTTTAGCTGATATTATACATCCCACAAACAAAATATTAGCAAGGAACATCAAGTATCATCTTTTAGCAATGCAGCACTAGTAAGGTATTGTGCCACAAGGCTCTTACTATAGCACCGGTTAATCGAATAACCTCCCACTCATCAATTAAACTTAGTTTTACTGAATATTACGTACTAAAAGCTTTCTCATTGACTTGATCATGATATGAATAATGCTGAAAGATTTTGTGATAAAATTAACGTCATTTACCCAAGCTACTAAGAGCATCAAAATTAAAATCAGTTCAAAACACACTGCTCCGGACAAGTGATAAAAAAAAGGACATTGAAGAGCAAACGAAATTGAATGTTACTCCGGAACAGCGCGTGTCCAGTTTGAAGACAACATCTAAAATCTTAATCTTTCTTCAAGTTCACTGCCTGCTTTGCTTGGTGAGCCTGCAGAACTGCCACTGCCTCCTCGACTTTAGCCTTCAACGACTCGTTGTTCTCGAGCATGTGCAGAAGCTCAGAGTTGTCAATTTCCAGCAACATTCCCGTGATTTTACCGGCCAGATCCGGATACATCCGTTGTATTTGAGGGAAGAGCCGCTCGCCCAGCATCTGCTTCTGCTCTTGTGGTGGTGCAGAGGCCAACATATTTGTGGTCAGTGGCTCCTGACCTTGTATGTTCAGCGCCTGCTGCTGCTGAAGTGGCTGCTGCTGTTGGATTTGCATGGCCTGCGGTGGATTGCGCATGTTGGACGTGTACTTATAGTTGGTCGGACGGCCCTGGGCCGAGACGGTGGGGGCTCCAAGTGGTCGGCCCTGCATGTTGGATCCCTGTCCCTGTCCGGTGATTGGTCGAGCGGTCGACATAGCATTGCGGATGCCGCTTGACTGCACCCCCGGAGCTCTCGGCCCTCCACGGAATGGCCCCTGCATATTTTGGAAGCCAGAAACGCCACCCTGTGGAACACATTTATTTTCAGCTTGCATGTAGGCTGAAAATGAGTTAGATAAGTCTTGGGAGCATTCCTAATTTTTGGTAGTAAGGTCTCTGAATTTTCTTCAAGGCTGTAAAATGCATGAAAGTTAATTCTACATCGCTGCAAATACATTGTCAAGCACTAACGTACCTGTGGGTTTGATGCCCATCGCGGTGTAGCACGAATCTGAGCCATCTGAGCTGGGCCAAAGAATCGCTGCGGTTGCTGCGGCATGGTTGGCACGAAATAACCACCCGCGTTACCTGCCAAGGAGAAAAATGAAATGGCATTGTAACTAGATTTGTAGAAGACTAGAGGATTTCACTGCCAATCCTCTGCATCTCACATCAGGTTTTGGCTGCTTACCTGGAGTGAATATCTGCCCCATTTGCTGCATGCGCATGTTGGTTACGCGTTGAATGTACTGTGATGCCAGATGGGCTTTGCGATCCTCTTTCCTTTGGGCTAGTGCAACATAAAGAGGTTTTGTTCCAACGATACGGCCATTCATTTCCGTCACAGCCTTGGTTGCCTCTTCCGGTGAGGAGAAGCAGACAAACCCAAATCCTTTGCTGCGACCTTCATCAAGCATGACTCTGGCACTAGTGATTGTTCCGAAAGGTGTAAACTCCTTACGCAAGCGCTCATCGTCGATAGTATCATCCAGGTTTTTCACATAGAGGTTGACACCTTGGTAACGATTCATCCTTTCTATTTTCAGCAGTTCAAATTTCCGCTTTAATTCTTGTTGACGTTCAGCCTTCTTCTGTGCTCGACCAACATATAATGGCTTCCCTTCAATTAGCTCCTTCCCGTTCAAATCTTCCACTGCATTTTCTGCATCGTCAGGGTCTTCGAACGCCACAAATCCAAATCCTCTGGACTTTCCATCATCTTTGCTCATCACTCTGTGGCTGGTTATACGCCCATACTTCTCAAACATTTCAAGTAAGGACTCGTTATTGAAGTCTTCTCCAAAGTTCTTGATGTACACATTGGTGAAAAGCTTTGCTTTCTCTCCTAGTTCCTTCTCACGCTCCTTGCGTGGTACAAATTTACCAACAAATACTTTCTTTCCGTTTAGTAACATGCCATTGACTTTATCTATAGACTTCATTGCTGCCTCTTCAGTTTCAAAATGTACAAATCCATAGCCCTTTGATTGCCTAGCCTCATCTTGGGCAACTTTGCAACTCAGGATATTTCCAAAGGCCGAAAATGTATCATACATAGCTTTATTATCAATATCCTTGTCCAGATTTTTAATAAATACATTTCCCACTCCTGATTTACGCAAAGACGGATCTCGTTGAGACCACATAATACGGATTGGCCGACCCTTGAGCATGTCAAAATTCATCGTATCCAAGGCCCTTTCTGCATCAGCAGGTTGCTGAAAGTTAACGTACGCGTATCCTAAGGAACGGCGAGTAACCATATCACGGCAGACCCTAATTGAAAGAACGGGACCCGTTGTGGAAAATTTCTCAAAAAGCATGGCTTCAGTGACATCATTATGTAAATCACCTACATACAGGGAAGCCATAGGAAAAGTGCTATTGCTTCCTTGATTCATTTTGACAACAATCTATTTCTTTTAGAAAATAATACTTATGTAGTTACGTCTAACTGTATGTTAGAAAATTAAAGTGAACACAGGCCTGCTGGCAATCCCTTGTGGAAAAGATGGCTTCAAGTTGTTGTAGTACCTAGGCACGCGTTGAAATGAGAGCCTACTGCCACACAACACACTCAAGTTTACCCTTATGTTTTCTTATTTTGCGATTTTTTTAATTGTATTTTATGATTTTTTGTTTTTTTTTATGTGTTGTTGTTTTTTTTTAAGGATTACTTGACGTTGTGGAGTTTGGTTGTGTGACCTATTTCGGAGACACAACCTCCCGCAGCCCGCAATAACCTACGAATATACCAAAATGGCAGACCGGGATCGGGAACCGTTCGGCGGCAGCAGTCTGGAATATCACATGGCTTATCGCCCAGACACAGGGGAGGTGTCCGTTCAATGTATTTTCCTTATTCAGATGCTTTTGGTTTTCGCCAACTAATTAAATTTGTTTCTTCCCCAGCCCAACGAGATATTGTATACGGTGATCACGAGTTGATGACGATTGTGTCTTTTTCACCAAAGTTTTAGTAACGCTTGCAATTGTTTTGAGTTTTAACTCATGACACGAGGGATCCATTTTAGTGTACTTTGAAATTTCCCTCGGCGAACAGCTGTTCCCGCTCTTCAAGGTTCGGGAGATTCCGGTGGAAAGAAACTCTTTCGGAATCACTCGGCCTTCATATCAAAGCAATAATGCAACCAACAAAGTGAAAAGAGAGGAAATCGTTTTACACATTTACGGACATAAGCGGGTCCGTTTTAGGTTGCGAATGAAATAGTGGTCGAAGGTATAATTTAGTATGCTAGTTTGTGTTATTAAAGAAAAACCTATTTCGACGGAATAGAAATTCAGAAGCTGTGAGTCGCGTCAGTGGCCTAAGGGACTTGACCACAGTTTTGAGCATAACTATAATTTAGTCATATCTTGTTCTCCGAATAATATAGTTAAGATTTCTTTCTTTTTAGGTTAAATATTACCATGGATCACTTGCCAACTGGAAGCGGGGTCGAAATGGACCAATTCAGCAGCATGATTAGCCTTCAAATGGATCAGCCAAATTTAATTGAAGCTACCAAACGGAGGAGGCAAGTAGCATACTACCAGAGATACTACTTGAAGCTTCTTGCAGTTTTGTCAAAAAATTTGCCAGTTACGATTAACTGAACAGTTGATACTTTTTTCTCTTGCAGCAGTAACCGTTCCATTAAAAGACGGCGATTTGATGACGAAATTGTTGAATCGAGTTTGGGAAACCAAGGTGCGCTAACAGCATCAAAAGTCGCTCGAACTCGCACTCATTCTACGTCAAGCCCTGGACTTGGCCCTTATACAAGATACCTACCCTCTCCTCAACCGACTACGCCTGTCACTCTCACAGGTTAGTGTAATGAATACGATATGATGACAGCTACTCTTATGTTTGTGTCATCTTAACTCTCAGCCTTCAAGGTATTCATTTTACTTCAAACTTCCACATGGATTACAAGCTCAGTGATCCAGAATCACTTCTGTACTAGGAAATTTAATATAATTAGAAAAAAGGGGCATTAACTGGCCTAAAAAAATCTTTGGATCAATAGCTGCTCATTAATCTTCCACGATAATCTTTAGCCACATCCGCTGGACCTGTTGCCGAGGTGGTTGTACCGACAACGTCAGTGGCGGTTGCGGCTGTGGCAGTCGTCCCTGCTGCAGTGGGCATAGCAAGCGTGGCAGAGCCGGCGCGGCCTCGAAGGGCCGGCGGACCCAAACCGGTGCCAGTTGGAGGCAGGCGCAACCGACGGCCTGGACGCCACCAGCATTCTGTCGCCACCAAGGACCTCGGCCGCTGGAAACCAACCGACGATTTGGCCCTCATCCTTGGCGTCCAACAGGTTACACCACCTAGTTGCAGTTCATTGTTGATTTAGAGTTAGGTTTTTTAGCACTCAAAGATCTTAGTTAAGCTTAAAATCCCCACATCAGTACGTGAACCAAGACTAAATCGAACATTGTGACCTGTTCCAGACCAACGACATGCGCATGGTGCACCGCGGCGTTAAGTTCTCGTGCCGGTTCACGGTGCAAGAGCTGCAACAGCGTTGGTATGCGTTACTCTACGAGCCGTCTGTCTCGCGCATTGCAGTGGCAGCTATGCGCAACCTGCACCCCGAGATGATCGCTAGCGTGCAGAGCAAAGCGCTCTACAGCAAACCGGAGGAGCAGCTGTTGGCCACCATAAAGCCGGTGAGTCTGGTCACCCCTATTTTCAGTATCAGCCAACAAGCAAAGCTTTCAGAAATATCCCATCCTGGGTTCAAATTGCTATGCTCAATCATGGGGTAGGAGAGCCCTCCAAAGTGTTGCAGCATTATCCTTGCCTGTAAGCTAAGACAGTTGGGACCTTTTCCAATGAATGGCATTATTTGCAATTTGCTTTGGTCCCACTGGTGACGATCAAAACAGTTTTCACTCAAAGATTGTAATTATTATACTATTGTGGCAGACTCTTACATTCTGGAAGCAATTTCTTTCAGTAGCCATTCCCCATAACTTCATAAGACTGGATAATATACCAATTAAAAATCAACCTGTGCTTCATGCCACCTTATTAGCACACTCACTAAAAATTTACTATGAAATATTCACTTGAAATTAAGACCAGTTATTTTGTAGTTCACTTAAAAAGGCTGGTACATGTTACAAACATTTCAAGAAGCAGTTAGGCTTCACTAAGTATTCAATGGCATTCAAACTTGAGCCAATTCTTGTTGATTGTGCTTGCAACTCAATGCATATGTTAACTCAATGTTAGTTAACTGGAAATTGAGTTACTTTTGTCTTAGATATTATCTTGTAATCTTTCTAACTATTTTCCGTGTTGTGGCAGGCTCCAAATCCTACGGTGCAGATTTTCCAGGATCTGTTGGAGAAAAATGCTCACTTATTTCACCCAGCTCGCACTCCAAAAGCTCTATTAACTCATTGGCTGCTCATGAAGCAGTACCATCTGCTTCCCGATCAAACAGGTACGAATTATCATCTCCTAAGTACTGGCTTTCCTAGATTAACTTAACAATCCTAACCTTGAACCTTGTTAGTGTCAAATTGGTGAGCAGCTGACAATTTATAGGGCTAATGTTTGTTCTTATGTCACTGGATTCAATTTCCAAACTACAGTTTAATATTGTATGTGTCACTCTTTATGTGCATACATTGTTTTTGCCTATTTGTTATTACAGTAATAAATTAACTAACTAAACCAATAAAAACTAAATGCATTTGTCATATCATATAACAAAAAAGTAACACTTATGTGCATTCCTGGACTCTTAAAACAGTCCAGTTGAAAAAGTAATCACGAGTTTGTTACATGAAATACAGTTTGGGATAGTGAGACCTAGATGCCGAGCACATGACATGCCATGTGCTTTAGATAGCGTGTCACAAAATGTCATATGTATGCCTAGCAGTTAAATAGTTCAAATGTCACGACAATCTCGTCAGTTTTCATCATTACCAGTTGAAAGTTATGATGTTGTTTTATGTATCGAAAGTCTGGATAGGTGTAATGGGAAGAGAAAAGTGGAGAAGTGGGATAGTTCATTTGTGATTGTTAACTCCTTGGCTACTAGAAAACCATTGATAAGTTCCATAACAACTTCACTTTCTTCTTCTGCTTACATACCTATTAATGTTAGCAGCCTCATTTAAGGAAGACACTCTTCTAGAAGACGAAGTTCTCTAGCGTTTGTCTGGTTTTCAGTACAATCTCTGCCGCGCGGCGAGCATGTCTTGAATTTCTCGGATGCTGAAGACTTGATCACTGACGCAGAACTCGTGGATCCACGAGACATTCGCTGTGAGAAGAATCTCGCCCAAGCTGACAGGTGAACAAATCAAGGCTAACGAACTAGTGTCAATAAAAATGATGGCATAATATATTCTGTGAGGTCTGTTCATCAGACCTGAGCAGAACATCATAACAAAGTTGCTATATTTTGGGGCTTAAGTACCTAAGTACCATGTAAATATATCTATATACATCTTGCAACGTGAACTGTGCTCGCAGGAAGGGCAAGAAGGAGATGCGCAAGCTGGAGAATGAGATCGGGCGCTGGCAAGTGCTTGTAGACTCTGTGACCGGCATTAGTCCCCCAGACTTCGACAACCAGACGTTGGCCGTTCTTCGTGGGCGGCTGGTCCGCTATCTGATGCGCTCCCGTGAGGTTAGTCTATGTGCAGTATCATGCGCTAATTAGGTGCAAAACCGAAATTTTAAGATGGGGAAGGAAATGGCATCCTCAGTTGAGTTGAAATTGCCTCAAATTCAAATTTCTTGTGGCAGTTGTAGTTTGGCAGTGTCCTTATTTACATTCTGAAATTCAATCGCGTGTGATGTAGAAATCGCTAGGAAACTATTGTCGTGTTGTTCAAGTAGATAGATGCATTAAAACGAAAAATAATAAATTTAGCATGCAAATGTCAACTAACTTTAAACGATCTAGAAATTTGATCCAAGATTTTGGTGAGCTATCTGGCATCTTGACACCTACGAGGTTTTTTTGAACTCTTCCGTGATACTTTTAGTACTAAGTGCCAAAATTTGCTCCAAATTTTTATTTTCCATGCAGTTGTTGCTAAGATGTTAATGGCACAAGTTACCGAAAACAGAAATCAAGCATAGCTGCATAGCTGCATAGGATCACAAACTGGTAACTGAATAATGGGCTCGTCAGTTCTTGTAAAATGTTACATAATAATAAAACAGCACATTAAAAATTTAAATAAATATTACAATAATGATAATTTGCATCATAATGCAGAATACAAAAACAAAAATAATAAATAATAAGATATAAGATATATAAAACAACGTTTAAAAGATATTTCAAAGAATTTCTCCACTCGACAGAGAGGATTGTCAAATAATACCTGTTTTACATCTGTCCTGTATTTTTTAAATAGGTTTCTGTTGTCCAATGAAGGGGTAAATGATTAAAAAGCTTAATTCGTATATAAAACACAGTAAGTTGACAATTTGTGTAAAGGGATTAAAAGTGTATTAACACGCCTTTTTTTTGTTTTATAAAATTGTACATACAGTTTTCTTCAAAAAAAAAATCCTATTTAAAAAAACGAAACATACAGTCTCCACCTGCTCCAAGCTGGATCTTGCTGATTCCGTCAAGTCTGAAATACATGTGCCGCTTGGTTGTTAGATTACGGTCGGGCGTACTACACACGACCACAGTGTCGACATCGACCTCTCATTGGAAGGACCGGCGTGGAAGGTTTCGCGGCGTCAGGGCACGATCCGTCTGCGTAACAACGGGGACTTCTTCATCTCCAGCGAGGGCAAGCGAGCTATCTACGTCGACGGCAGACCCATTCTCGCCGGGAACAAGTTTCGACTCAATAACAACTCGGTTATTGAAGTAAGTCAAGGAGTAAACTAGTTTTTGCCTTTTTTCATTTGATTTTTATTATATTATACAGCCAATGAAGATACACAATAGTAAATTTAAAATAAGATAGTTTATTTTCTTCTCAACTTGCAATTGTAATCTCATATTATGATTTTACTTTTTATTTTGCAATATCTTAGTGGTTAAAACAGGCAGCTCTTTACAACCAATCCAAATAGACAAGTATACTTTTAATGTAGGTAATGTTTTTTGTCATTGTAGATAGCCAGCCTACGATTCATTTTCCTGGTGAACCAAGAATTGATCAACGTAATTCGCCACGAAGCTGCAAAAATGAACCTACAGCCTTGAAATACAGCAGCTTCAAGATAGGTAAAGTATGTTCAACAATAAAATAAATATAGACATTAACCTTACTTGGTTTTATCTCTCTCAGTTGGACAGCTTGCTTTAAGTGAAGTTGCAGATGCATTACTGTAAGTAGCTGTCAACTATCAAGTACTTTGAAATAAAATGTGTGGCTGGAGGGTCATAACTTCATAAGTCTGGATAATTTTTGTGCAAAGTGTGCGATGTACTGGGAACTCGAGTAGATAGCGATTAAATAAATAAGAAGGTACATAGCAGACATGTGTTTGCTACTCAGAACCCTTCGATAGTAGTACTACTTAATGCTAAATGAAATCAAATTAAATAAACAATAATGTGGAAGCAGACACATACTCTGCCTTAATATTGGTATGCTTCTTGAATTCTGTCTTTCCATTGTCTAGCCCTTGAGCAGCAATACCATTTCAAAATTCAAAGCCCTCTGCATAGATTTGATTTCACCAGCTTTTAAGGCAAAAATGTCTCTAGAGGGCAGTTATTTGATATCTTTGCAAATCACCGGTTAATGGGGAGGGATCTTGAGGGCTGAGATTGAGAACTTCTATCGCTTGTCCACAAAGTCCAGGTTGACATGACGGGCAGAAAAATTAGGCCGCAAAATTTTCCGTTTACTTTTTTCTAAAGACCATTGCTTACCTCATTCTTTCAAAATTTTTGGCTGACATAAGTAAATTCAGAATCATAAAAATGTACAAATATTTTTTTGGGAAACAAATTGACCCAAGAGAGGCATCATCAAGTGGATCAACTGGATATCGAGACAGAAAAGAAAAAACTCTGGCAAGCTCTGGGGCTTCTTTGAAAAATTGCAAAATTGAACAAATAGAAAATCCAGGTCTAGCTAAAGCTAGAGCATTTAAAAATAAACTAAATAGCAAATTGAATCTTGAGACTCTTGACCCAAACAACATGTTACCTCTACATGACGTGAATGATAGGCTGACTAAGTGTAAGGTTTGCGCTCGACATTTCTCTCCGCAGAGAATACGAACACACCAATCCATTTGTGAGCGTACCATCCAGAAAGATACACAAGATGCAAAACCTTGGACACCTAATCCTGCTCCCATTGTAAGATAGCATCCGAGAACTAGTATGACTAGCTTCATGCAGTATTTATACAATATATTTTACTGTTATAAATCTTACAGCTCCAATAATGGAATTAATTCATAGCAATAGTTGGTCGCATTTTATTTGAGACGGGTAATATAGGAAGATACGAATGCAGCCTAGTATTCTACTAATATAGGAAATTATGGCTAATTTAGTAAACATGGAGCTTAGTCAAACCTGCTTGTTAATGTGTACAATTACGTAGACTTTTTCAATTTAGCTTGGCTCATTCGGCTAACTGCTGTAGGAAATATATTGCACAATAGAAGTAATTTAGTGTTTGAAAGTTGGGCCTTGGTTCTGCTTCAAACCAGTTCCTGATTAAAGCATTATACAGAATTTGACTTGCATGGTTTTTTTTTTTTCAGATAACGCGAAGCAGAAAGCCCAGACACAAATTAGTAGTGCATCCTCTGGGGGTCAAACCCGAAGCATGTCCTCGTAAGCGATCTAGCTCACCGGTACCACCAACTAAGACTCTTCTGAAAGCAACAAAGCCTCGGCCTCGGACCGCAAAGCCCGACCTAAACGACATAGCGTTCAGGAATGCGATCTGTCAGCCGTTTATGGAGCAAGCCAGCACCAGCAAGAACAAACGCCCGCTTTCGGCGTTTGCGAACATAATTCCTAAGATGTCTTCAAGACCAAAGGTGGAGATTGACGAGCGGATAGCGTGCCCTACATGTCAGAGGAAGTTCATCAAGGCTTCAGCGGAACACCACATTCCTTGGTGTATGCGACAGGCAACACTTATCAAGCCGCCCAAACCCCCGCCACGGAAAAAGTATGTAGTGCCTAAACTTCTTGTGCCTACTACAAAAACTCCCGCACTAGCACAAAATCCTAAAAAAAATGTTGATGCTTCCAAAGCTCCAGTAATTGGAAAAGAACAAGAAACTAACAAGTCCCTAAGAGTTCAATCTCCAACTACTGTTGACAAAGGTTCCAAGGCCAACTCTACTAGCAAAGTGTCTCCATCAGGTGCTTCTAATGCTCGAATAAAATCAACGGAACAAACAACTAACACGTCACGAAGAGTTCGATATCCAACTACTGTTGACAAAAGTTCAAAGGCCAACTCTACTGGCAAAGTGTCCCTATCAGGGGCTTCCAATGCTCCAATAAACTCGAAAGAACAAGCAACTAACACGTCACGAAGAATTCGATCTCCAATTGTTATTGACAGAAATTCAAAAGCCAACTCTACCAACAAAGTCCCTGGAGCAGGTAATGTCAAGTCATCCAGGAAATACCCGTTGGTTGTGGCTGAAACAAAGCCAACAAAGCCGGTAAGATGCAGGACGCAGGCCACAGCGTATCCACAAACGCAGTCACAGAAGCGATACTCGAGCCATTCACATTCTGCCAACATAGAAAATGCACAAACCTCTAGCTTTCTTCCCACTCAACCTTACTATTAAGCGTTGACTGGCCCCAATCTAATGCCATTAGGAAGAGCTGATTTCTTAAAGTCAAGCCAATCCTGTTTATAGTAGCAATGGTTTGCTTGTTATTGTTGGTGTAACGTTTATCCAATGTTCTTTTCTACTAATAAAACCAAATCCCATCTTTGATCCCATCTTTTGAAATTGCTCATTAATTGATCAATAAATACAGAAAAAACCAAACTGTTCCATTATTTATTGAAAACTTGAATTAGAGCTGGCAGTAAACTCGTTGCATCACTCCATGTTCTCAAGTAGCCGCAAGCGCTTCAGGCAGGTGAAGCTCAGATATCACAAACAATTAACTGGTAGTACCCAATAAATTTCTTGATTCCTGTTGCAATCAGTGTTATCTCTTTATGCTCCCGATCTGCACAGTTCGTGTGGTAAGTTGGAACAATTGAAAATGAAAAGAAAGTCAAGCACAGTGCACATGTTCATAGAAAAGAAAAATTTAATTCGACTGTCGTGTTTATTGATAAATAATCGAAGGGCGCATTTGCTTTGCAAGGGGTATCAACAAGTCAAACCTCGAGAGCCTCTCTTCTTCTCAGATCAAAACTGAGCGAGTTGTTCTTAAGACCACGGTTTAGTTGTAGTTATTAGTTTTTTTCAAATTCGTTCAGCGAATTTTGCCGAGGGAGAATGGTAGTATGGATAGAATTTAATGGGGTGTCGAATGCTTACCCTTGTATTCAGGTCAGATCAAAACTGGGTAGGTTGTTCAAGTTTAAAAAATAAACCCCCATTTCAGCGGGGAAAGTATTGGAGTCGGCAAGTGAGAAAAATATTCTGCTGTCTACACAAACACAGAATGCTTGGCAAGGTGGTTGATGGTTCTTGGGAGGCGCCGTTTTGAAGATTTTACCACCCTATGATGGATTCTTAGATTTAGCAGGACCCAACTTATTGCGAGGAGAAGGCAGGTGAGTTGCGGATGAGAAGTTGGTCACCGTCAGAAGTGTTGATTAAATTTACTTCCAAGGCAGCTTATTTTAGTAAAATAAAAATGCTATTTTGTATTTTAGTATAAAAATGCACAAACATTAACGTATATCTCGTCTGGGAACGAATAAATTTTCGAGAATTGTTAGTTTTCCTTTGAAAACTTTGACGCAACCCATGATACGTCTGCGTACCACGAAGTTGCCTATACGTACGGGTCTCAACTGTGATCATCGCCCTTCACAAAGGCTACAAATGCCGATATGGATATTGGTCTCAATCGCTGAGATCATGTACCTAACCGCGATTCATCTGCCCTCTGGATTCGAACGTGCAAACTAATGCACCATATTTGAATAAAAGCGCGGTGATATTTAAAATCAACTGTGACCATCGCGCTTCAGAAAGTCTACAAATAATAATATGGATATTGGTCTCCATCGCTGAGCCCTCTTTTCGCATGTCCTCTTTTCTCGGCGATGTTACGAGAAATACTCTAATTGCTTGATGGCGCTCAGATATTTAACCATTCTACTTAAAAAAAAAGACAAAAAAGGCGGTGGGAATCGAACGCGCGCCTTGCCGCATTGCAATCGGATACTGCAACCGCTCGCCCACGAGAGCAGATTATCAATTTGTGAGTTTTTGTGTAACTATACATTGATATTGGTTACTTAGGCCGAGAATTACATCGTTGGCAACTTAGTTGGTTTATTACTTTCGTATATGACCTGGTGAGCGTAGCTCTGTGGTAATCGCTGTGCTTCGTGGCGCGAAGGTATAGCGTTCGATCACCGGAGGAGCTGCTTTTTGGTTTCTTACCATCGAACTAGACAAAACTTGACCAAATATGAAAAATGTTTCTAAGTCCAGAGAGTAGTACCAATTGCTACCAACAGATGGCTCTAATGCTAGTTTTGTACTTAACTCTAGTTATCATGTTCCTATATACTTGTTGCTAGACGTAGGAGCTGCACACGGGGTATAGGTGGGGTTTGGGGTCGTGGGAACGGCCCGCAAAACTGGCGGGCGCGACTGGTGCGGAGCGCCAGGAGCGCCCGGCAGTTTTGCTACTGTCTTAATCATACGCAAAAAAAGAAATGGCAAAAGTCTATCACTACGTCTTGGCACATACGTGATTCGAACCCAGTACGTCGTCAATCCTGTGATTGATAAACCTCATGCCTCTAACCGCACGACCCAGAAGACACATATTCTATTCTTCATTTTTGAGATATTTGAGTCACCCGACTCCAGCAACCACTGGTGGATGTTGGATGTCGTATTCCAACGGTAAAAAGGTTCCTCCGTCGAGTGGATTAGATCCAAGTATCGAATACCGCGAACGTAACCGAAGCAGTGACAATACCGATGTGCCACGCAGACGGCCATACAATTAATGAAAAGATGAAGCTACTTGAATTTCATATTTGAAAACCCGGCTTAATGGATCGCATTGACCACAGCCTCGTTAAGTTCGATTTAGAACCGCTGTCCCGTTCGCAGTCTAGGAATTTTTCTTTTAAAAGGATTAAAATACTAACAACAATTATTACTCGCCCTCGCAAACTTGAGCTAGACCCGGCCGCCACAAACAGCAGTGCAGTTGACCTCGGCAACTCCAATAAATAGGCATTCACCATTGCAACAAGCTAACATGAGTACGTAATCTTTGGAGGCTGACTAGAGGAACGCCTGTCTAAGCTTGATAAACGTTAACAATGTCCATATTTTCTCTTATTTGTTAAGTTTCAACGAACGCGCAGTCGTGTTAAGACGCACCGTGACCCCCAGCGCAATCTGGTGGATACCAAATGTACCATGATATTTTCCGAGTAGAAAATTTTTGTTTACATATAGTAAATATTTAATATTAAATACTCGTTTCTAATATAATATTCAATTATATTACAATATCCAATATATCAAGCTTAATATCCAACAGGTTGCGCTGGGGGTCACGGTGCGACTTAACACAGCTGCGTGTTCGGTGAAACATTTACAGGTAAAAGAACCTGTTGGCCCTGTTCATATGCAACAGAGTTCGCCTGGCTTTCCTCCCGTCGGGGTGTAATGTTTGCATCATCGCGGTAGATCTAAGTAAATGGTGAATGCCAATATTGACGTAGTGGGTGAGCGCCGCTGCTCCGTTTGGAGTGATGGGGTGAGGGGCCAATATTTGCAAATATGCCGGGTCAAGTCCGTTATTCTCGGCGCTGTTACGAGAAATACTCTCATCGCTTGATGGCGCTCAGATATTTAACCATTCCACTTATAACAAAAAAAAAGGCGATGGGAATCGAACGCGCGCCTTGCCGCATTGCAATCGAATACTGCAACCGCTCGACCACGAGAGCAGATGATTAGTTAGTGAGTTTTTGAGTGTAAGTAAGAATTGATTTGGTTACTTAGGCCGAGAATTACATCGTTAGCAGTTTAGTTGGTTTATTACTATTATTTACGACCTGGTGAGCGTAGCTCTGTGGTAACCGCTGTGCTTCGTGGCGCGGAGGTAAAGCGTTCGATCACCGGAGAAGCTGCTTTTTGGTTTCTAACCATCGAACTAGACAAAACTAGACCAAATATAAAAAAAAATTATAAGTCCAGAGAGTAGTATCTATTTCTACCAACAGGTGGCTCTAATGCTAGTTTTGTACTTAACTCTAGTTCTCATGTTCCTATATACTTGTTGCTAGACGTAGGAGCTGCACACGGGGTATAGGTGGGGTTTGGGGTCGTGGGAACGGCCCGCAAAACTGGCGGGCGCGACTGGTGCGGAGCGCCAGGAGCGCCCGGCAGTTTTGCTACTGTCTTAATCATACGCAAAAAAAGAAATGGCAAAAGTCTATCACTACGTCTTGGCACATACGTGATTCGAACCCAGTACTTCGTCACTCCTGTGATTGATAAAACCTCATGCCTTCAACCGCACGACCCAGCAGACATATATTTTATTCTCCATTTTTGAGATATTTGAGTCACCCGAATCCAGCAACCACTGGTGAATGTTGGATGGCGTATTCCAACGGAATAAAGGTTCGTCCGTCGAGTGGATTAGATCCAGGTATCGGATACCGTGAACGTAGCCGAAGCAGTGACAATACCAATGTACCACGCAGACGTCTGCACTATTTGGGAAAAGACGAACCTATTTGAAATTTACGTTTAAAAAAACCCGACTTATTGAATTGCTACATGACATTGATCACACCGTCCTTTTTGTTCATTTTAGAATGGGCAGTTCGGGAACTTATCTTTCAAATTTATTAAAATATCACTGACAATTATATTCGTCCTCGCAAGCAATTGAGCTACCACCACCCCAAACCGTGCAGAAGCACTCAACAACTAAAAAAAAATGTGCTTTCGCCATTTGCAAAAAGCTACCGTGAGAACGCAGGCTGACCAGTGGAACGCCAATGCGACCCCGGTGCTCGACTATAGATCCTCTATTTACGTTTATTTGTTACGTTTCACCGAACACGCAGTCGTGTTAAGACGCTCAGTGACCCCCAGCGCAATCTGTTGGATATTATATGCACTCGTTTAATCAATGCTGGACTTCGGTCGGTAATCTGGATATTGATACGCCCGATTCTCTACTCACTCGATCGCGGACACCGCCATCCTGCATGGTAAATTTTTGGGAAATATAAAACGTTAACATAGCAATAGATCTAAAGATAGCACTTTATGCATTATGTACCTACCCTCGATTGATCTGCCCTCTGGATTCGAACATGCAAACTAATGCACCATATTTGAATAAAAGCGCGGTGAAATTACAAATCCGCTGTGAGGGTCTTTGGCGGTGAGCATCGCGCTTCATCAAGTCTACAAATGACAATATGGATATTGGTCTTAATCGCTGAGATTGTGTACCTCCCTCGATTGATCTGCCCTCTGGATCTGAACATACAAACCAATGCACCATATTTGAATAAAGACGCGATGAAATTAAAAAGCCTTTAGCGAAGTTATATAATATCGTTTGGGGTTTGAAACGCCCAACAAAGGTACAAAATTTAATGCGTCCAGTCGCACGTCATTGAAATCAAAGTGAATAAAGCATAGTACATTGTAATAAACCTACATCGATGATAATCAAAGAATGAGTAATTTATCAGCATTTCATAGAGCCCACTATCTGCCCAGTCCATCTCAAACTCTGAAAACATGATGAGACTGTAAAAAAATATGCGAAATATTATTCTACAGATCAATAACGATAATTGGTATCAACTACAATTAAATTATTTTCTTTCCTACTTTTTTGCTAAGGGAATCCATTGCAGTTTGGAAGGATATAAGAAAGAATATAATATTTCTTAGATGATGGGATGCAAGGTAAGTAGGTAACCCTTTTTACTTACAACAATGGTGTTTGGTTATCAGTTCAGTAATCAGTTAAATAATTTCTACTAATAATACACTCTTTTGCATTATAAGCTGAGGGCAACTTTAATCCTGAAAGTGCATGAATAGTAATTGAGAAAAACTGATTCAAATGATTAATTTTATAGTGTAATAAGGTTCTGATGCCCAAATTGAACACAATTCAATACAGCTCCTTTCATTAACACAAGAAGAAATGATAAATGTAAGTTTTTTATGCAAATCTTTTCTGGTTGGAGCAATCAGGAGTACACCACTTTGGACCCCACTTGCTTACAGACAGTGGTAACGTTACAAAATACAGGATACAAAATTACCTTTCTACCCACTGTCAATCAGCAATAGCATTTTATAAATATTGTACACAGATAAAAATAACTTTCTGACTTATCACTTATCATCCCTTCGCTTGATTTAATCTGTGAACTTCTTTCTCCAATTGTGCACAAGCTTGTTCGATCTCGTAGTTCTTGCTTACGAGGCCGACCCAGGACGCTTCGAGCTGCCGCAGCTTTTCCCCGGCAAGTGTCTGCATGTTTTTCCGCTCCCAGTTGATCTCCTGGATCTCCTTGCGCATGCCCTGGAGCTGCCGTTGGGCTTGGGATGCTAACTGTACTAGAACCTCGAGGTACTTCTGCCATGCTTCGCACCCGTACTCAACCATCAGTTCCAAGTTGCAGATCCTGCAAACAAGATTAAAACACTGCAACATCTTGGACCAAAGTAAAATTTGTTATCTTGAAAGTTGTGAAGTAGGTAGACATATCAAGAACTACAGGAAAATTCTATATTCATAAACAAAAATGACAACTAACCTTGTAGCTTGATGTTCCAACTGGGCCATAGAGTTCTCGACACACTCTACCCACGCTGCAATGTCAGTCATCTTGCCAGCCGGAGGTGGAGGTAGTTCATAGCGTTTCATACTTAGAACATCCATTGGTTGGCGTTGGTTCATCCGTTCAAACTCGCTCCGCATAATCTCAGTCTGTGAAATGAACAAAAAGGTCAAATCTAATGTGTGAGAGTACTCACAGGCCAGTGAATAAAGGAGACCCATATCAGAACAAAATAGTCCAAGAACATGTAAAAAAAGACATTGATAACAACATACCTCAAAAGCACTTAAATTCAGAGGAGGAAGATGCTCCAAGTAGTTTTTTGTTGGCCTGTATCGACGTGTCTCTTCTTCGACCATGGACAGTGCCTAAATAAAACCACAAAAATTATTGAAAGGTAAAAAAACAGATGCTAGTTATTTCAACCATGTAGTACATGATTTAATTTAACGTATGTGTATGTAATTTTAATATACATAACATTGTCAATGTTATACGTATATAGTGTGTATCTTGTACAAGGATCAGATTGACCGAGCCGGTCGTTCTGCTTCACATCTCCACAGGTTTTGATTCCCATTGATCAACTTCATATGGAACAATGTTGGTAGGAACCACAAGGCACATTGCTACACACGTTGTTACTTAGCGAATGTGAATTTTGAACTTCGTCTACTCATTTATACCTAATGTAGTCTATACAATATTCACAATTTTTCGCAATTGCTAAAACCATAATCCCAAACTAATATGAGCACATATTTTAACACAGGGGCCTTCTCCTGATCCGAATCTAACCCCTCTTGCTGGAAATAGTCTTCTGGGATAGGACTGATTCGACTGCAATAACCAAACTGGTGGTTTTCGGAAAGGAAGGCCTTGAATCTGGTTAACCAGAGATATATGAACCAACTCCTGACTGCAACCAACTCGATATGATCCTTTCACGAAATACACAATCGACAAACAAATAAGCAAACGAACCAAAAAGTTTGGTTAGGAATTCGGGCTTTGGTCTAGAAGTTGCCTGCTAGATAAATAACCCAGGTCTAAATGATATTGTAGAAGAATCGCTTTCCAGTGTTCTTTTTACAACCACGTATTACTTACAGCTTCACGAACTCCGGCTTCATCATATCCAAGATCAATGTAAGGAAGCGCGTCCACCACAATCTCGCCCGCCATATTGGTCGATCAGATCTGCAGCGAAGGCTGGCCGTTGCATTTACCATAGGTTGGTACTACCGTTGAGTGTAGGTGTCAACGGTACCACAGCTAGTTCCCTGGAACGCTGGTACCAGAGATAAATGGTACCAAGGCCTGGTCCCGCTAGTACTGAGACATTTTTGTTTGGAACCAAACGTCTCAAGGTTTGGCGCTGTGCAATTATCAGCCAAAGATTACCTTACAATATCACCCCAAATCCCACCAGTTACCTGGGATACCACAAACTCACTTCCCAATCTAATTTGGCCTCAAAAACATGACTCACCTGCAAAATTTTAAATTTCAGCAAATCTAGATTCTGTAAATAAAACTATGCTAGTGGAAACAGAACCAAAAAATGCATAACTTCTCGCAACCACAAGCTTCACCGGTCTCAGATGATGGTCTTTCAATCGGATCAACTGCCTTCCAGGTAAGTAAAAAAGACAATTGGAAAACATTCCTACAACAGTTGCCACAATGAATAATCTTTCTTCCCAAAAGGTACAACTGGACATCCAGCCTTTCAATAAACAAGAGATTCTCGTCCGCCTCCAACCAAAAGCAGTCGAAATTGTTGGGATACACACAGAAAAATGCGACACAGCACACAAGACGCAAACGCTGAGAAAGACCTACATTTTACCTCGTCCCATGAACGAAAGAGCGCTTTCTGCCAACCTTTCTCCTAGCAAAATATTGACTCTCACAGCTCCCTGGGTTTAAACGGAAATAAATTTGTAATAGAAAAGCACGTATTTTTATTCAAGTGCAGCATTTCTTATCGTTAAAAAATAACTCGTGTTCAGGCGGTCGATTTTTATTCCGTTTTCACCAAATCCAAAATCAAATTTTACAGACATTTACTTTTTAGCGGGCGAGGCAGCAGGCTTGGCCGGAGCGGCGGCAGCCTTAGCGGAAGTGGCGGCAACCTTGGTCGCAGACTTCTTTGTGGCCTTCACCCCCTTCTTCTGCTGGTCCCTCTTTTTGTGAAGAGTTACTACCCCAGGTACTTTAGCGACCTTCTGCTTCTTAGGTCCCCGCTTCTTAACAATAGCATTACGCTTCTTTTGGAGAGCGGCATGCTTGTCAACCTGTTTCAGGATCTTCTGTTCCTTAGGCGTGAGTTCGATCTTCACCTACAGAACACAAAGAGCATTTTATTAGAAGAGTATTTTTTAAAGATTCAAAGATGCATTTGAATCAGTCAGGATTGGGATAAGATTAGGCACAAAATTTCTCAACCTATCAGGATGCAGTTGTGAACCAAATGAACTAACCGTGAGCTAAACCTTCAAAACATAAGAAAATACTTCGGACAGGAGTTCTGTGCAGTTATCGAATGTCAATAATCACTGGCAGATATAGTATACTGCACCCACGGCATACCGAATCAATCGCCTCCATCTTCGTTCTACAAGAACAGAGTAACGGCACCCTATCAAAACTCACCCCTTGCTTTTCAAGAAGGATCTTCGCCTTCTTACGCTTATCCTTGAGTGCGTCCAGGAGTCCCTTGCGCTTCATGGCGCCAGCGTGGGGGTTGAGACGCAACATCACACGGGTGTTCTTCAGCGGGTTCAGTTTCTTCACCTTGTGGAAGACGCGGTTCCTAGCACACAAGACAAGATACTTGTCAATAAAGGTGAATTTAAGACAAGGAAATAGCAGCAGAAGATTTTTATCAATTAATTCGGGAAACAAAATTTTCAGACAATTTGGCGTGAACAAAAAGAAACAACTAAGTTAGGCTGGATTATTGTTGTGAAGAAGGAAAGAGAGGAATAGCAACTTATCAGAGAAGAAGATAAATGTTACGTGACACAATTGTCGAGTCATTTTCAGATTCCTTGAGAATTCTAAAGTTTAGCCTTTAATAAGGTTATTATTAAACACATTCAATTTTGACGAAGACATCTCGCTGAAATGTCAAAATTCTCAGGAATTCTAGACATTTTTTGACTAGTGCACAGTACACAAAACCAATTTCCTTCTCCGGCGAGTGGTGCTATTTCTCTCTTTCTTTCATTTACACAAATGTGTACAGGCTAACAGGCTAAAATTTGTTTATATAAAATATGATTTATGTAATTGTATTGTCACTTAATCCAGAAGTCAAGAATGTAGCCAATTTGAGACAAAATAGCTCCCAGATCCGACAAATACAAGTGACGCTAAGATGTGACAGTGGCACGTACTTGCGTCTCCTCAGGTTGCTGAGAATTTCCTCAGACTTGAGCAGGCGGCTCAGGTCAGTGTTGGCCATCTTCGGCTGGGGCAGGTTGTAGCCCTTCTTTAGCGAAGAAGTCTTGCGCCACGAGCCGTAGAGAGCGTCCAGCTTCTTGAACGCGGACTCGGTCCAGATGATGAAGCGTCCAACGTGTCCACCGGGAGCCAGCTTCAGCAGGTTCAGACGGTCGATGCTGATCAGATCGACTCCTGGGATGTTGCGGAAGGCCTTGGACATACCCTAGGGACCAAAACACAAACGTTCAAACAACAGCCCACGACCTCGACAGCCGAATCATTGGTTCGCAATATCGAATCGTCTCAGAGGGTGTTAGTTGTGATCAGCTTTGAAATGCCTTGGTTTGAGAATCACAGAGAATCATGAACCAGTACATCATCATTTCAGCAACTTTCACCCCTCGAAATCCCAAGAAATTTAAGTATATACGTAATAAAGTAGTGAACTTTTTGGTATGTTACTTGAATGTCACAAGAATGCATTTTTTAGATAGATACAAGAGGCATCCATGTTAAGATCTCAAAGCACTGAAGATGCAGTTGTCATATTTACAGTGCAAGTTCTTTAGGAAAGCATCGACACAATTCTGTTGACAACCAGACCTCTAGAAGACCTTAAGAGAAGTACATAATATTAAAAACATATTCAACACTTATTATAGCGTATTTACTTTTTGTTCAGTTACCTATAAGGATAGCAGTTGAGATCAGCTTATAAATGTCAAAGTGGATCATGGAGAATCAGAGTCCAGTGCTCTATGCATTTCATCATTTCAACAACTTGCTTCCACAACCCTTAACTTGTTTCCTATAAGCTAAAAATGCTTTGCTATTAGCAAGGTGCATACGACTTGAAATAATGGATAATTTAAATTCACTTAATTAATCAAGCACAAGCCAGAGGAGTATTAAAAACTCCAAAGCAAGCTTCTTGTGGGCTAACACCGCCCTCACCCCGTCACAGAAAGACAGGAAGGTAACGCCTAGCTAACCAGTTCATCTTGCCTCGGTTATGGAACAACTGCACTCGCAAGGAAGCACAATCGTGGACATTTTTCAAGGCAATTCCCTAAGACGAGTAATTCAGTCAATACTAAATTAGTATTTCTTTGTAAGCGTTATCAAGTTCACAAGTTAGTGTCGCCGTAAATAAGGAATGTTGAGATCAGCTTTGAAATGCCTTGGTTTGAGTATCACAGAGATTCAGGAACCAGTGCTAAAAGCACATCATCATATCAGCAACGTTTATCCCTCAAACACGAAGCAACAGATACACATAGGTTATATATATCCTTCCCTGTCGCTATGCTAACATTGAGAAAGTTTGTACAAAAACCAGACCAACAAACGTCATTCAACAAGTGATATTACAACTAACCCTAACCACAGCTAAGATCAGCATTTAAGCTACATCTAAATAAAAGTGGCAACTTAATTGCCAATTGGACCAAGAAAATGCAGTTGTGATCAGCTTAAAAATGTCAAAGTGTATCACGGAGAATCAGAGTCCAGTGCTCTAAGCATTTCATCATTTCAACAACTTGCTACAATATCAAAGCATAGAATAAGCATTCTAACCTGAACCTAATTAACGCAACTCTTTCACTAAGCAAACAATCGGTAGCTTGCTTGCTAATTGGCTAACGTGACAGTTCTTTGTGGGCTAACACCGCCCTCACCCCGTCACAGAAAGACAGGAAGGTAACGCCTAGCTAACCAGTTCATCTTGCCTCGGTTATGGAACAACTGCACTCACAAAGAAGCACAATCGTGGACATTTTTCAAGGCTAACTACCCACATAAATAATAAATTCACATGAAGTTGATATGTCAAGTTACTGGGTTAGTGTGCATCATAACCGGCACCAGATAACTAATGAGACCAAGAAGTTACCTTGAAGGATAGCAGTTGAGATCAGCTTATAAATGTCAAAGTGTATCACGGAGAATCAGAGTCCAGTGCTCTATGCGTTTCATCATTTCAACAACTTGCTTCCACAACCCCTAACTTGTTTCCTATAAGCTAAAAATGCTTTGCTATTAACAAGGTGCATACGACTTGAAATAATGGATAATTTAAATTCACTTAATTAATCAAGCACAAGCCAGAGGAGTATTAAAAACTCCAAAGCAAGCTTCTTGTGGGCTAACACCGCCCTCACCCCGTCACAGAAAGACAGGAAGGTAACGCCTAGCTAACCAGTTCATCTTGCCTCGGTTATGGAACAACTGCACTCGCAAGGAAGCACAATCGTGGACATTTTTCAAGGCGACAACACATATTAAATATTAATTATCATGAAATTGAAAGGCTTAGTCTAGTCCCAAACAACACCTAGTTAGGTTCGATGATAATTCACACCAGATAATTAATGGGATAGCAGTTGAGATCAGCTAAAAAATGTCAAAGTGTATCACGGAGAATCAGAGTCCAGTGCTCTATGCATTTCATCATTTCAACAACTTGCTCCACTATTAAAATATGCACAATGCAGTATGCATGTTTAGTTTCTCACTAAAATTGCATGTCATACTGCTTTGACAAATAACTAAGGTACCTTCACCTATCAGTGTCATTAGTACCATAAAATGCAATTTTAGCATATGTTGTCACACCCTCTGAAATGACCTCTTGTCAGACAAACCATGCCTAAATTATGCTACAAAAAGCAAGGAACATGTCACTAACTTATGGCGAAGAAACACTTTCTTGTAGGCATTATAATAACAAATAAGGATAAATCTATATAACGTTTCGTACCTGATCCTGGTCGTAAATGATCAATGGTCCACGACGCTGAATGCGACGACGGTTGCGCATCTTTCCTTTGCCGGCCCTGAAGCGACGAGACTTGTAGACCTGTAAGAACACAAATAATTTCCATGTCAATTCCACAAAGGCCTTTCTTTTTGGCCTGTAAACATTCGAGAAAGCTTCTCGCTAACAGAATCCTACACACCCCGGTTAAGATTTTTATCAGATTTTCAAATGTCAAAGTGTATCACGGAGAATCAGAGTCCAGTGCTCTATGCATTTCATCATTTCAACAAAATGTACCTACATTAACAACTCTATGACACAGGATGTCCAGGTTTGTAACATTTCATATTACTAACAAAGTAATATTTTTTTACCTTCTGGATATCAGTCCATGCTTTAATGCGGCGCAAAAAGATGACTGCCTGCTTCGTCTTTGTGTATTCCTGGATCTTGTCATCCACGACAAGCGGCATCTCAGGAACATCTTGGATCATGTGTCCTAAAATGAAAATGAGCATGAGGTTAGAAATGGTTTGGAATACTGACCAATATATGGAGAAGCACAGTTGTAGGGCAATAATGAGAAAAAGGTCGTCTGCAACATTTTTAACAGAGATCGCAAAGGTGCTAAAAACCATTACAAACAACACACTAAGCTCTTCAAAATAGACTTTCAATTATCAGCACTAATGCCCATGCTGACAGACCTACCTACATTTAATATCAAGCATGGCCAATAGAAATATTTTGAAGCATCAAGCATGGCCAACAGTTTTATGAATTATAAAACATCAAGCATGGCCACCAGTTCAGTGACTCTGTATCTCCATGCATCTCTTCTGCACAATTCTAACTTTCTTGAGCCTAACCTAAGTTACTTACCCTTCGACATGACGAGTGCAGGCACACCGCTAGCAGCAATGGCGGACACCAGAGCATACCGCTTCTGGTTCACATTAATCTTCCGATGCCAACGACGCCACGGCTTCGTGGGGGCAAACATTCGTCCTCCGCGACACATGTTTCCAAACGCACCCTGACCAGATCGGTGCGTACCACCCCCTCGAACACGTGGAATACGGGCCACGGCTCGGCCAGTTCCCCATGACTCGGCACTGGTCTGGTGACCTGAGAATCAAAAATAATGTTGAGAACAACCTAAGAACACGGGATTTTAATCTTAACACTGCAAGTTAATTAAGCTTACCAGCCTCCTTGTTCACAGAGTATGCCTGGCGATGATTCTTGGCCATCTGGTCGTGGACAAAGTTGACGACATCGGGCCGGATAGGTGCCTTGAAAACAGCTGGCAACTGAACTGTAGCACTTGTTAGGGTGTTTTTCTCCGTATATACGGAGATCAACGGGCGCGCTGCCGACAGCGACTGCAAAATTAATGAGAAACAAGACGTGAGTGCCAGTTGCTAGGGTCAAATCGGTGTCGATTTTTCTTGGGAAAAATACAGGAACCACAGTGGGCTCAGCTTATTTATAATGGGCGGTTATAATTAAGAGTGGTTGGCAATAGCAAATTATGCGAATGAAGGTAAAATGAAGTGAAACATTAGAAAATAGTTGAGAGCTGCACGTGTAAAGAGACCACGACGGCTAAGATCAATGCTCTGGATAATAGTTAAGATACCGCATGTAGCAAATAAAATTAAGTTTGAGAGTTGAGCACACCACTCGCAATTGGTTTATTGCGTATTTTTTCGACCCGCCGATGTAAACTCACCATATTTAAGGGCTAGAAAGTCTCTTTCGTGACGGACTCTTGCTCCGCCATACGACAAAGAGCTACCGGAAACTACACGTTACGGCTAATTCCCAGGATACACCACAAACGGGGTTCACAACTGTTAGCGCTTTCTGATTCCGGTTGGATGACACGAAATTCAAATCGTCCGTGCACGGTCATTGAAAAAATCACTAATGCAAACGCAAATAACATTAATTTACTAGACAAGTTATACTGTTGTAAGAACAAAAATAACTTAAATACAATCCTGTTAGAAACGTGGGCTCAAAGCGCTTCTGCAAGCAATTAAAATTGTGAAATAACAAAGATAAAATTGAAGTAGATGAGATCAAAGGGATCCGTCCTAAGGACCGCGATTTGTCTCGCAAAGTTGGCGCTTCCTTTATAAGCTTATTTTTTGCGCTGAAAGCGTATGTTTTAGGATCACAGAGACTTGTCATAATTGAATGTTAAAAAAACTATAAGCATTTTATTAAATATTTTTAAATATCTTTTCGTTGTCGTGTTGGCTGCCGTAGGTACAATTCAGAGAGATCACGTAAAACCAATCAATTAGTAAGAAGATTGTTTACTTATTCCTGGAAGCAGATACAAACACATGTCATATAAATGATTCCACAATTAAATCTGAGAATAACCCCCACCCCCCATGTTCTTTCACAAGACAAAAAACGGCTCAAAAACCTACAGATCGACATCAGTGTTACCCCGATCATGCGCACTCGACAAATAAATCGGAAAATTTAAGCTCGTTGAAACAATTGACGTTTCAAATTATTAGCGAGCGCGTAATCCCTCTTGATCCTCACAAGGGTTGCCACGAACCCCAGATCTAGCACGCCATGCCTACATCTTGATGATTGAATCTGTCTCTCCAACTGTTTTGTCTGCAGCAAATACACAATACAGAGTAGGTAATACCGCACCGAACAACAATAACCGATCTAGCATGGGATGTATTCTCACGCTCAGATGCGTCCTATTAGAGTTGAATCGACTTGCCTATAATTGATTGGGTTCCAACTCTTTTTGTCCACCTCACAACACATGTCTGCTATGCTGTATTACGTTGGGTCGGGCAGTGGGTAGCATTACAATGCAATAATGCATGGCCGAATCCAATAGCCATAAGTTTTCATGTAGTATATATGTAACTGTATTTTATTTTCAAATTGCATGACAGATATAAAGTAGATTAAAATAGATACGAGCCCATGTATATATATACATATTGAAAGGAGAGCTGCACCACACGTTTCAATATAGTTGACAGGTCGGTCGGGCAAAATCGATAAGAATAAAATATTGCGATTTGAAAATGATGAAATGTCAAATAATTGGCATGGCGAGAATGGCGAATAACTGACAACCTTTTTGAAGCTAATTATTAAACCATTAATTACACCAGTTTGTTAATGTGTTTGAAGAGACACGAGATTTTTATGTCAGCCAAAAATTTGTTCAATGGTTTGGTTTGAGCCTGGCCCGAAATTCGGGCTTAGGGGCCTCTGGCACGGCCTTGCTTTCGGGTTTTTTCGTGCATCTCTATTGCTTTCCACTAATTTTACTTGTTAACGTTTATAAGTCCCAAAGTTTTTTATTGTCGCATTTCTATCGGATGAGGACGAGAACGCAGCTAGCGATAATCAAGAGGAACCCACCTCTGATTTGGTGTCAATGGCATGGTAAGAAACTTGGAGGCTGTCTGCAAGCGTGTTCACTTCGGGCCCTCTCCTCGCTCCGGCCTAACGCCTCTCTTGAGCCCACGCGAGCTCCCGTCGCCGCCGATCATGCGCCAAGTGCTGTACGGACGCGAAGATGCACGCTTGGGATCGCCGACGCCGACGCCAACGCCGGCTCGGAGGCTGTGCGACGTCGAGCGCCGGGTAGATGCCGTGCGGACGCCGCGTATAGCACAGCTCGGGATGAAGGCACGCGACCTGCTCGCCGTCGTCGTCGTCGTCGGCGTCGCCGTGCTCGCTGGTAAGTAACGGCGTCTACAGCCCACGGGAGGCGCGAAGGACAAGGCGGGGAAACTGGCTTATCTTGAATTCATTGTTGACAGTTCTTAGAAAGTAGCATGCAGAATGATTGTGATTCCAAATCATTGATGTGGCAAATGAGATTCTCAGATGAGAAAACTGGATAGTTGATCTCCTGCGGCTTACTGGTAGATAATTAACATCTATATGTTGTCTTTCTGTCGTGAATTCAGCAGAAAATGACGCTCATCACGAACTCAGATCAGCCAGACATGACAGGAAACAAATTTGTTTGCAAATATGAGTTATTCCCAACTTGTGTTAAGTTATGGGACGTTGGGACAAGAGAATGTTACCTCCAGTTATTCTGTTCAATACACGTTTTGGTGGAACTTTTTCTACAACTGATCGTCCTTCAAATTTTGCCCTGGCCGGGCCGTGGATGTGCAACCGCGACTTAAAATGAACGCACACCACACGCACCAAGAGTGTCTTTATGAAATCACACCCCGAATCGCGACGGACGCAACGCACCGCGTTCGGGCAACGAACCCAGGAACTCACCGGTAAATCCCCAAGGACCGTAGGCGTAAGGAAGGGACAATCGTTGCTCTGTCGGGTACAACAAATCCGTCTCTTATCGAACCAATGAAAGAAGTTACTTGCAGCCGTGTCGTCGTGGCAACGAGTTGGGTAAGAATAAGACGCGGGGTAGTTTTAGCAGCCCACGACGGGATGCCTAGAATCTGTAAGACGTTGCAATGCACCACAAGTCCACCCTGAGGTACCACGTTATGGATTGTCGGCCGTGCCATCCTGCCCGCGACACATGGCAATTCTGCCCGTTGCACCAGCATGCATGGACGCCGTTATCGTGGGGTATGGGGGCCCGTCACGAGTGCGGTTGACACGAGCGAGTTTTGTCGCGCGCGGATTACACATTCAGTTTGACGTCGCGGCGAGTTGTCCTGTCACGTGGTCGGGCGTCGCGGCGGACGACGTCGCGGTGCCAATTATCCCTTAATACGACCAATTAGGCGGCCCGGCATCAACGGGACGGAGTTTCCAGAACTGTAGCGCCGCGCGGGGAAGAAGAAATTAGAGCTCGGCGAATCTCTGCGTTTATATTAGGCGATTTCTGTTGCGGGTATACTTCCTTTTGGTGACACTTCTTTAGTAATCAAAAAATAATTAAAACGATAGAAACCAACCTGTGCTTTCGTAGCAAACAAAGAGGGAAAAACAATTTCGGTGTTTTAATAAAAATGTCAGTGTTTTAAATGAATTCAGAAATCAAACTCGGAAAACTCCACAGAGATTTTTAATGTCCCGATACTTGCTTGTCTCGAGCCGGGTTTTGTAAGCAGCGACGGAAGTGAATTAACTTTTTTTAGAAACTGCCGGACGCCGTCGTTGATGGCCTGTCTGTAGACATAAACATGGGCTGTCACTAAAATAATGGTTTCTCTTTCCATAACATAACGAGATTTTTGTACATGTAATTATGTGGAAGTGACTAGATGGACGCTGTTGGTTTAGCTATACCTGGAGGCAACTCTTTTAATTTTGAGGGAGTATGATAAGGATTAAAAAGCCATGTGATTAATTAAACATTTTCTACTGCAGAGGGTCTTATCAGCAGTTCCCATCATCAAACAGTGGAGGAGATAGGTCGGTGACGTTCTCAGCATCTCCTAAAAGATGGGGTTCCCCATCAGATAAGTCAGTCTCATTGTTTTAGACTCTGCCGAGTTTGTCGTAAAGACCACCTTTCCCTTGAATGCTTCCCCTGTGTAACAAATAATAGCTAACCAGGTAAACCAAATGGAACCTCAAGCTCCCTCAAGCAACTCTTAGCACCAGAGTTTTCCCGCCCTCCCCTTGGATATTATCTGCTGGGCCTTGAGTAAGCCGAGGCTTATTCTGTCCACTTAACATCAGGGTGACTTCAAGCATGATCTTGCCAAGCCAAGTGTCACCCGCGTAAAGATGCTAGACATCATCCTAGGATACAACTCCTTATCTCACTGAGTGGTTGACCGCCCAGAACATCTTGAATATGCAGAGGAGGGTTGATCGTCGCCTCAAGTTCATTGCTGCTATGTATTCCGCGTCTGTTAAGCGTATCAAAACAAAAGTATTATCTGTAATTGACAGTACCATGACAGCTTGCAATAATATAGACCTCAGCAAATCGTTCGTTACTTTTTAAAACCGCCTTTAATGTTGTATAGTGTAAGGCTGTGGAATGTAATTACCAGCAATTGCACTTGAACGGGTCTACATGGAAATGATGAATAGATTTTGATTGCAGCAGATGATGACATGCTAGGATGTCCAATCGGCTCGCATGCAAAACTGTCCACCCGTTGAAACCACAGACCAGCGTGACAAAACGAGCAGAAAGTAGCGAACATAAATCCCCGTTAGCTTTTTCGCGGCGACGAGGTCGGGAAATCCGGTAAAAGCTTTGTCTGGTCGCTGCTACGTCGTCCAATCAAGTATCGGCTAATGATTTAGCTACTTCCAAAGAACGCATCTTACACCAACCAGGAAAAACGCGTACCTTAGTTATGAAGTTAAATTCAAAGAAAATCAAGTATCATTTCATGCGATACAATTGAGAGTAACAATTGAGAGGGAAACAGCTGATAGCGACTACGGCGTCCTTTGCAAATAAATCGGGAACATGATTTCGTTGAATAAAACAAAAATGGGAATGAAAACGATCGTAAAGCAAGATAACAGTACACACATAGTAACGGACGCGAGTCAATTACATGGGATAGTGTGTGTGGAAATGTGAATAAGTATAAATACTAAATAGCTGGATCTATTTGGTCCCGCGTATGTATGTGAAATATTCGACCCATTCCAGCATTTATAATACTAGCATAGAATGTAGGATATAGCTTTTGGGAGGTAAAAAGCACAATGGGTTTATACGTCATTTGAAATTAATAGTGTCCTGGATAGAGTTTATGCAGATGCATATTATAGAAACCGCAAAGTGACAGATAAATCACACACAGTTTCGAATTCATGAAGCAAGCAACACATGCCAACCCAAAACTAAATCTAGCTAATTGAATTTTAATTTTGCACCATGCCCGCTTTTCTATTGTCAACTCAACAGAAATGAATTACAAAATGACGATGTCACTTATTCTTTGAATGGAATAAAACCATGTCAACCGTTCGGGCATACCCTAATGAAATTCTCAAACGTGGAAATAGAAAGAATAAACTCTTCTCGCCAACTGTAACGCAAATTCAGGCGAGGAAGTTTAGGTTTAAATGTTCCATCCTCGTTTACAGCCACGCCACTGACTTGCCAGGGGGTTTTGCCATCAGAAATTGCCCTGTTTCAGTTCCGGCCGAAGCAGCCACTCGATTGCCGGATTATTACATGTCTTCAGATCTAATAACGAAGCTGTCCATCAAAACGCGAACTATAACGACCTTTTTACGAACTTCTTAGCGAAAGCATGCAGCTAAGACGTTCCAGGCAAGTTTCAGTAGGGGGGGGGGGGGGGGGGGGGGGGGGAGGGGGGGGGGGGTAAAAGCGCTTAAATTCAAGTCGTGCTGAAGTCAAATGTGCCCATCAAAATAGGGTGGCCGTTCATTAGAGGCAGAGTTCGACCGTTCGATGAATATTTTGTTGACGAAGAGGATGGGGGAGGGACAGGAAAATCGGTTTGGTTTGCCACTGGTAGAACGGTTCATCTCTTTGACATCGTAAACGTGCACCCCGACTCGTGTGCAGCGGCAATTAGTTATCCCCGTCGACAATGCTGTGCTACCCGTTAAAGAAGAGTGGGATATTATTTCTGTGATATAAACTCTAGACCACACCATTAATTATTTGATATTCAGTTTCACAAACGAGAGAGAGTGAGATCGCAGTGTTTTTATAAGTGCACACTCTGAAAAAAATAACTGTAAAAAATATTTCTCGTAATATATTATACCACCACGTATTATATAATCTAAAGCAAAATGCTTGCTGTTCCCATACGAGTTTTTATTTTTGGTGAATTTTATAAATCATTCCAGACTGTTCCAGACCACACCATGCGAGGATCGTGATTATTTGGGCGTTTAGCAGGCTGACTGGTCTCACGGCTGTAAAGCACGTCGTAATTGAGCAAAGAAACGTAATTGCTTTTTACAGCACCCTGCCAGCGCGCTGTCAGTGAGAGTTGCGATCCTCTTTGATTTGATTTTGATCCCGACGCGATTGTATTCTTTATATAGTGCCGCGCTGTGCACACTTCCTCAAAGCAAGCTGCAAACGCATTGCGATAGAAATCATTATTTTCAACTATCAAACAGGTTGCAGAAACCTCAAGAAATGAGTTTCATCTCACTACAACTGGTGACAGCCGCGTGGGATTATCATCGCCTACATAAGAGACAGTTTCTACTCGACGTTGGCACCAACGCAGGCCTCAGCGTTGGGCAACGCGGCGTCCCCCCTTCGACCACTTGAGAGACATCAGCGTGCAAGGATCCGGATGTTTGCATATGGCCGCCCAGCCTTTGCGCGATCTTAAGTGGAGCTCGATACGCGACGGACAAGTGACGCCGACGACGCCGTCGACGGCGACGTCAAAGATGTTGCGAAATTTTGCCGTCAGCAATTTATCATCGAACTCTGCGCTGGGAAAGGCAATACACTTGGTCTGCCGTCGGCTTGCGATATTTTTGATGGATTGTGGAGATTTTGACAAGATTATGGGTCATCAATCAATCATTGACACATTACGGCATTCAATTTCAGCTTTTATGAACCTGTAGGTACTTCGTTGTGTCCAGCGTTGTACACAGTAAAAACAGTGAATAGCAAAAACACCTGAGTACGCGTTAAGTTGTTTCTTTCAGCTGGGATACAAAACTTTGGCATGAACGTAGATTTCAATCACGTTACCATGATGTAGATTGTAGAAGACAGCTTAGGATCTTCCTCGCCGCCTGCCTAGAGTGTTTCAGTGGGTTTCCTTCGGGCTTTTGCTCCCTCGGACAAACGATATGAATAGTGAAATCGGCGCAACTCCTCACAATAGCCTCTCCGTGAAGGAGTTGAGAGCTGTCGACAGGTTGAAGGGTGGATTGAATATGCTAAGCCCCTGCAAATCGACCCAGAATAACATGCTTGCAATATGCATACAAGCTCTAAAATAATTCACGTTGTGATTTAAATGCAGTTCACTCTACATCGGGTGTTTTGCCCGCTTTTCAGCGAAGCTCAATGTTAAAAGAACACGAGCATTTGTCTTTTATGATGGGTGGTTGTCACATGCCGGACGAGCGGAGACTATCATTGGAAGGTCTCACCAATTACCCTCTCAAGTCCCTAGTTACGACGGTACTTGAAACGCTAAAAATTATCAAGTTCTCTTGTGACTCACGGACCACAGCACGTAACTTCAAAAATCCAATTACCTATTTACGTAAGTTAATTTACCACAGCCGTGAATACACACGAGGGTTTTAATTAAGTCATGTTCTCAAAAGTTAGCTGTGGCTAAATTAGTTCCCCGCTTAGGTCAACTGTGAATTACCTTCAAAACGACTTAAATGTTGCTTAAAAATATACTGCATGACTTCCCATTGTAAAGAAGATTAGTTTAGTGGTCCGGTAACATTGGTAGCAGCTTAAATATCAATGGCAAAGTCAAAATCCCTACATATGGTATTTTGTCAAAATTTAACTGTCACTGTCAGTCGTTCGTCAGTTGTTTTTCTTTCTGATTCGGAATCAAGCTGGAAGAAAGTTATCAAATACATTATCCCGCAAGCTTATGATGGGCGATGGTTTCAGAGAAAATGTCTGGCGATCATTCTTGATGTTTTCAACCAGACACTAAATATCTGGAAGAGTTATTCGAAGAGATACACGAAGAAATACACTTAGCACCTTCAAGCTGGGTGATAATACTGCCAATTAGCCGAGCTAAATACAAAACAATACAAAATCCAGTATTTAAATCGAATAATTATTTATAACTGGTTGTATATTTCGCCAAATATGCATATTTACAACGCCCTTCCGTAATATTCCACCTTAAGGGTGTAAAACTTGAAAAAAATTCGTCTATATGACAGTAAATAAGTAATTCTAGAGAATTGTTTAATAATGACGCCTATTTCTTTCGACTTATCTTGCAATCCAACACGCAGTAAGTCGCTGACAGACGTGGGGTACGGCAAGTTCCGCTCATCAAATGGAACGAGGGTAGGTTGAGGAGGAACATGAATCATGTAGCCATTACAACCGAGGAAACACCTTCATGTGCACTCAAGCAACGCTAACCACGGAGTCATTCGATCCAAGACGAATTCGCGGGCGCACTAAGACCCACGGCTTTTCAAGCAGAGTAAAGAAGCAATTTATGTCAAGTCAACGGTGAAGTCATTTCGCGTAATCTCGTTAGCTACGGTTGCTCTGTCACTATCCGCTACGTATCAATGTGGCAGTGGAATTGGGTCCAGCCATTCAAATGTAGTTCCTTGAATGGCGACGGCAGCGCTGCGAGTGTGCGTGTTGCGTCAACGCAAAATAATGCGTTAACATCGCGTGCAATTAGCTGCTGCATTGTTTTGGAGGTAATTAGCAGTTGGTGCCAGGTTTAAAGCTGCATTTGGCGGCGCTGCAGCGTCGGTATTTTATGCACAAGAATGTTGGATTTAGTTTAGTTGGGAATTTGGGACAGCTCGCAGGTAATATCATTAGTGAGATAATTCCGTATTAAAACAGTTCGTTTGCTCTGGAGAAGAAACGGTGGGAAATTGTAACTCAATAAATTCAATAGATCGCTTTGACAAACAATGTAATTATCACATTTGGAACTGGATTTTCTGAAACTTTAAAGCTCTTAGCACTCGTCGGGAAATTTATTTCCATTTAATCCGGACTCATATTTCATACGCGGGTGCCAGCAGTAAATTTTCCGCTCGATCAAATAAATTAATAATAGCTTATTGATTGGGACCGATTGCTCTGCGAATAATTTAAATGGGGTGCTCGGATGTTGAAGACTTAATGTTTTAAAGATGAGCGATAAGAAGCTATTACACACCTAATAAAAATGCGACATCGCTCACGATCGCTACCCACCGATAGCGTCACACGAGAAACGACTCATACATTTTCATTGAATTTTCTTTGCCAGGTGGAAATGGTCCAAATTTCCAGCGAATACAAAAAACGGTACTTATAAATGTATTATACGGTACCGACTCGGCGAGGACGGACAAGAGGGATGGGACAAAGTCGCCGCCTCTCGAGTAACGAGGCCAATAATTTTAGGCCTGTTCTTGTGGTATATCAATAACGCTTCTTGTTGTTATCCATAAGAATTACTGAACTTCAGTGCAAGACGCTTGAAGGAGGTGGAATATTTCCCGAAACTGTTTAAAGGGAATTATTTTTTTGTGTGGCCCTGGATGTGTAAAGAAAGTCATAGAAAAGTGTGTCCAGCGAGCATTGAGATTTATAAGAAATCATCTGAGATTTCTGCCGGAGCGCTCGGCACCTCCATCGACGCTCAAGTAGCAGTGGAATTTGCTCTAAACCTGACATATTAACTTGCTACAAAACTTCTGACGTGCATTTTTCTTGTGTCGTTTGATTATTAACAAAAATCATCCTGAGAATGAATATTTTTTTCAGCCAGTCCAATTTTCTAGGTCCCAGGGGTTGAAAAACCTCTCTGTATTATTCTTGGGCTGTTTTTTTTGCTAGGCTCCCAAGCCAAAAAATGTGAATGCTAATCATTTTTGCTAAGGGCTGTGGTGACAAGCGTGTTTTAAGAAATCACCAAATTTATAACAAAGGAACATAAATAAGTGATACAATTTCATTTTGAGGGGGAAAAATCACTTCTGTTTTCGGAATTCTGCACGTGAAACGGTTAGTGCTATAACCTAAGCTTTAACTCAAGTACTTTTTCACCTTAGCTCAATCAGCCAACGAGGGACGAAGACACAAACAGCCTCATAACGCTAGCAACAAACCGCGAATGTGCAGAAACTTTTCATCAAGTTTAGGGCATTGTTGTCCGGCGCCCCGTCGTAAAACTGTCCAAGCGCGGGTTCAGGTGGTGGCCATCTCGAGTGGATTCAAGCTATAGCTATGCGTGAGCTTCACAGGTTTCTAGGGTGGGCAGGGGGGGGGGGGGAGGCAGGTGGGTAGGGGGGCAGCGGGGGCGGACCCAACTTTCAGAGTTATCGTCGTTATTCGATCCTCAGATGCTCATGCCATATACAAAAATAAATTGAAGTTCTATTCAAGAGAGAATTGATGCGATTATGCTTCAAGAAATGAAGCGCTATGTAATACCATTTTTTTCTTCATTCAGATAAATAGTATGGCTGCCTTAGATACCAACGGAAAGCTATTGCTTACGACCGGTTCGTCATTCTCAATCATGACGTGTAATATAAAATTTCCTGGCAAACAAGTCCTTCATATTTTCACGATTTTGTCTTCAAGCCCTCTTCTCAGAAACAAGGCCTGGCCACAATTAGTTTAATAATGTTTTTTTTTCCTTCTTTTAAACAGAACAGAACGTTAGCATTATTTTCAATTATAAATATCTTGAAAATACGGGTCAGAGCTCGATTTCTGTTTTCCACAATATCGCACAAAGGGACGCCTGACAAAAAGAAAAGCGGATGGCTTTATGCTTGTCGAGCGAATAGTGCGGTCACTCCTTTGCGGTACCCGAGTTAATTCGTAAAGCCCGGCTCCAGAGCCACCCACTAGAAAGCCTTCGATAAAGTTCAGGTAATTACCTTAATTAATGCACTCGTAAGTACAATGTGCATGGCATACAGGGCCCAAATTAAACAGCGAGAGGAAAATATGGGCAGGGAGGGTGCGTTACTATATCCCCTCGATCTCAGGTGGATCCATCGAGATTTATTATTTGGCTCACCTCAGAATCCAGGTGTGAGGAATATGAGAGAAATATGTGGCATCCTTCAAACATTTGCCAGGGTTAAGAAAATTAGTGAACTTTATGATGAATGTCAGTCGGCACATTAGCACACGGTCCCGAATCTTTTGTTCGTGTCACGGAAATTGGTCCTAGCCTACAAAATTTCTTTCAGAGACTAAAGAGTACCCTAAGCTTGCACCTAGTTTCCTTGTTTCGCCACGTTACGTAGACCTGCCACTACGACAGCTTGAAAATAATCTGTGGTGGAGGTGCCGAAACCGAGCCTGTGACCCCTAGCGCCCTTCCATGAGAAGCTCAAGACGTTCCCCATCAACTCGATGAACTGGCATAATCACGTTCGATCAGCGGGAAGGACGCCAGACATCAGATGCAAGCCTCACTTCCCGTTGGAGACACGAAATGTCGACGACGCTCGTCTTAAGCAGGGATTTCGCCGGATGGGCAAACAAACAAAATTAAATTTTAATTGCTTGGCACTTGTTTAAAAAGATTTGTCGAGAAGCTGCTTCTGTGTCAATTAAAACATCAAGCTGAGTTGACTCTGAAAAGCCTGCGACTGCTTGCTACGCAGGTATTACCTTGTGAAGGTGTTACATTTCAAGCCTATATGACGAATTACCATCAAAGTGCGTTCATAACTGTGCGTCGTGAGTTGAAACAGCGTCGAGATGGAGCAAAAAAGAGCGAGCCTGCTGCCTGAAAAGGGAATTAGAAGGAGATAACTTGCAAGCATGGTGAAAGCAAACCGAAATCTAGAGAGAGAGAGAGAGCCCGCAATAAACTTAATTAAAAGCAACTTTTGAGACAGTTTCTCGGTAGAATCCTTTAAACTGGAAATCAATACAATTACAATTGAACAATCTGCAGGTAACTTGTAGCGGTTGTGTGTGTATGTGTGGGGATTGCATCAGATTGCACATCAGCGCCATTCAGTAAGTTGTCGCTGCTGTTGCATGCAATTTCCTAAACGATCGCACATTCCGCATAATATATAGACTCAATAAACGAGCAGTGTTTGCGAAATGAGGATCCATTATTTACAGCTCCATTTCAACGGTGTTCACCTGAATAAATACGATTAATTATTTTATATGCTGATCGTAGATTGCATTTGACAGTCCGTTTTCGCACACAAATCTGTGGCAGCAACTTTCGTGACGAGTTAGATCATAACTCACAACGCGGACAACGGAGATAATTTCTATCCCAGGGCTTAGAGCTAAGCATCCTAATTTCCTAATGGCCTCGTGACATTTATCGGCAATCTCGTCATCGTCTTACGAGCATACCAGGACGCCTCTTAAAGAGCCAGCACATAACGTAATAATTCCCAGTCTGCTTGACACAGAGGTCCCTTCGTCACGTACGTGCAGCGATGGGTGGGGTAGGCGCGATCTTCCCGACCGGCCCAAAACGTTACGTGAGACGACAACGATGCTTTTCATGACCAGAGTCGACTTCTGCTAAACACATTCTCATTGGTGAACCAAAAAACGTAGGCACTCGTTATAAAAGCAAATTTCAATTGGCATGTGACTCCTATGTGTTTTCATCCCAATAAACTCAACCTTGTTTGACTTAAAAACTCAAATAAGCTTCCTCCTTCAACATATTAAGAATCTAAATGCCAAACTTCCAAACAACTATTTGTAATAACTGCCCTGGGTGCAATTGGCATTCCAGTTGTGCTGCTTCTTCATGTGCCGGTTTCTCGTGTGTACAGGTGGCGCTGCCGGCGACGAGCATGAGTACCGACTCACACGGTACTTGATGGCCAACTACGACGCCTCTGTGCGTCCAGCCGAGAACTCGTCCGAACCGCTCAAGGTCGTGTTCGGTCTCTCATTGCACCACATCATCGACGTGGTGAGTGAACACTCCGCACATTTCCATACTCAGCACCTTGTACAGATCTATGATTAGCACCCAGTACAGATCATTTTCAGCGCGATGCCGAAACGACGAATCGGTACCGGAACAGCATGCTCTAGTTCCGGGAGTGAATGTACTTGTACCGGTACTGCATGCCCGGTGCCGGCACGACAGGTACAGTAGAGACAGCGGCGCACTCCCTTAGGGCCCCTCTTTTGTCCCTATCTTGGCAGACTTTCTCTGTCGCTCCACGCAAGTCTAATCCGACTCCAAGTTCTCCGTTACGAGGGAAATTCGGAAGAAACTGCATTATCATCATAGGAGCATTTTATTGGTTCACATTCTGAATGACAGAGAGTAACGTGATACCCATAGGCAATGATGTATTCGTAAAATTTTTAGTGGGGGTACGCAAAAATGACCAAATATTTGTGTCGGTGGGCGGGGAAGGGGGGGGGGAGGAGGAGACCCAAGGCGAATGCACCGAAAGAGTGGGAAATAGGGGGTTTGGGTGCAGCTCTAAGTGCATTTTTATTCTAAGGTTTTTTTGGAGTCAGTCTACGAGTTTACGATTAAATTGGGCTTGGAATGACCCCAAACCAAATTTTGGTTTTTTAGGAGGAGCAAGGCCCCAAAAGGGAACGCAAATCCACTTGCTTCCTCTTCTGCATCTTGAATTGAACCAAATCGTCCAGTGCGGCTCGTATGTGGCAATTAGGTTATTGTTTGTATTTTTGTCTTTCCTGCGAATTCTTATTATTTGAAGCGGGTTTGCTTCTGAGAGCTTGCACCACCTTGCGACGCCGCGAAAGCGGCTACCGACTTCCCTACGTGATAATAGTAATATGGTTCTAACTAACCCCTTTGTTGTGAGTCGCGACGCCGACATAATTCCAGTCTACCTACTCTTAGTACGTTCGCATACAGTGGCATTCTTGCTAGGTCTATTTTTCAGTAAGTGAATTATTAGGAATGAAACCCTTAACTGGGATATTTTCGTCTTGAAAATAAAGAAGTGCACGATATTTCGAATAATCATAATTTAATACTGCGTTCCCTCAAAAATGCAAAGTGGGGGTACGGCCAAAAATAAAATTAATAGTGGGTGGACTGCGTACACCCACGTGTATTGACCAATACATCACTGCGGCCATAGGGCTGTCAATCTCAGATTTACAGATAAATTCTGATCTAAAATCTAAAATACAGATCTCCAAATAAATTCAATTCCTAAATGTCTGCCGCGATTTAGGTTTTTTTTCTCTTTGAAGGTTATGTTGGTCAAGATACGGTCTTGATCGATATCATTTCTGCATTAGCATGTAAATGTGTCTCATCAAATCGTTGACAGCAGAGAATCCCATGAATGGCACATGCCTGCTGATGGACACAACTTTAATGTCTGTAATCTGGTTGAACACAATCGCCATTCGTTCCATAAACTGACAGTTCGACAGGCGAAGACGTCAGCTGTTGTTGCAAGCCGAGACCGGCAAAAGCCAAGCACACAATCAAAAAGTTGCTAGAAAATGCAAACGTTTCGTGAAAACAGAGCACACAAATAACGCTGAGTACAGCATCGCCGGCGTTCCAAATTCGTGAGCCAATTAATTTCTTTGCCGAATGCAGAATGCAAGGAGCTAAGAGTAACAAGTCGGGAATTGCTTTGATAATGCAAGCGATAATCCTGGCGGACGAGTAAAAGCAATTGTGCAGCGAGCACCGCGCGCCAGAGAAATAACGCGAGAAATAAAGCAACATTTCTCTTGAGCTCTTTCTACGTTTGTTAGCGAAGAATCGATTGGCAAACCAGCGCGGCAAAAAAAAGTAGCAATAACACCGACTCAGTACGCGGTCATGAAGTCCCCTCTATCAATAACGTCTTGGTATATTAACCGTGTACCTAGACCAGCAGTCTGCGTATCCCGCTTCTATAGAAGCATTACTCAAGTGGTCATGCCCCATCTTCTGAGAAATGAGCGAAAAGCAAAGAGTTCCAACCGAAATCTGCTCGAAGTTCTGTTCCTTACAACAGCAAACCAAGTGGTCTGACATGCATTAAAATTTCCACTCGTTCCTGTGACACATTTCCCTGCGAAGGAAAACAATTCCCTGGAGTACGATGACGGATACCGTCGGAGCGTTACGTCAGCTGTGTGTGCGGTGCACTTCAGTGAACGAAAGAAACCTCCAAGTTTTCAAGTAATATCTTTGGCCGATTTCGTGAAATGTTTGAACATTTTGTAACCGCTCAGGGAGCGAACAAGTTGAATGCCTAAAATCTCTCCACATTTCTCTTTGTTTTCGTATCAAGTTCACCGTACCATATTTACCATAAGTTCACCGTATTTAACTTACCGTACCATTGGTGACGATCCAGCATAGCTAAGGCCATCAAGGACCATACGCAGACCCTACCTGAATGTTCCAGCAAGCCGTCATACGTGACAGCACATATGTCAACAGACCCCCCCCCCCCCCCCCCCCCATTAGAAATCACCTGCTGGCTCCACTCGACTCATGCTACGTCACAACAACTCAACACCCCTGGCACAAACAACGCCCCCTAGCCATGATTCACCGCCAGAGCACCCATCGCTTTATAAAAATGCACACACGCGTCAGTACCTATTAAATCGGTGGCAAGCACTTCACGCGGAATGCCCGCCACCGCTTCCTGCATGCGTCGATAAAACCCAACTAATTGCTTCGCACGCGACCATCTTTTCTTTTCTCAACGAGAAGACAGAACAACTTTGCGTATTCGGCAACCGTCTCGTCCGTCTAGCGTTCAATTTCAAGCGAAGGCTGTTTATTTAACGAGATACATTTCGGGTTATTTCCTTCATTGGGGCCGCAATTTTATCGCCGCTTGCTGGCAGAAAGCGGCTCCTGAAATCTTGCCCCTGGATTTATGTCTGGAATAGGGATTGTTCACGGCTATAGGCTGTCATGTCAAATGATGCACCTACCCCCGGCACCCTCGCGCGGTTTCAATCTGTCCAATAAAACTTCCGAAACTTCCTCTTGTAAGCTCGCGCTGTTTTTATGCCTTTTTCATCGTAATAAGATTAAAACACGCTGATTGAATGAAGAAAAATAGCACACTCAAAACTAAAAGTTTAGAGCGTCGTAGTGCATCACCTCGACGCTTTCCGCGCCACTGAATCGTAATCTAATTTGAGGCCCGCACTCGGCCGCCGCCGCCGCCGCCGCCGCCGCCGCCGCCGCCGCCGCCGCCGCTGCCCCCCATTCTCATCCTCCTAGCACCCACCCTCGATTGCCACTAATAATCCCTAACCCAATTGATAATCGGAAACATGGGGGCGAACGCAGCGCTCAATTTCGTCGCGGATTTTTCCCCAACTCGCGTCGTAGAGGGCACAAGACGCACACGCAGCTGGAATGACTGACGGCGACATCCACATTTGGGGCAATAATTCAGGCCGGGAATGAAAACGTCTGTCGTCGGAAATGTGAGATCTACGCAAACAAATTACGCGCCGCATGAAATGTAGGGGGTGCGTTGAATGCGTTCTGTCCATGCCATGCGTATTTCTTACAACAATCATTCTGGTTACAACAGCTTGCAACGATGGCCGGAATCTGGCATTCCCGAGATTGCCAAACGCCCACAGTAAGACGGCAAGACAAATTTGAGAACTGCATCCCGGAAGTAACCTTAGACAAAACAATTCTAACAATCGGTCCTTAATGCTGTAATTAGTCTCAAATGAATTCCCCACAAATCATCGGCTATTTCATATTTTGTGTTCGCGTCTCACAAGAGACAAGGGTGTAATTCGAGAGAATCAAGTCTGCAACGTGTTCCGCGAAGAAAACAAGCCGCTAATTGAACTTAGAACAACGACAAGCAATCTTGTGTCAATGTCGGAAGCACTGAGGTGTTACCGCTCATGCACGGCTCATGCTCATGCGCGGTGAAGCCGCATTATAAGCCGCCATCAGCCGAACCAGAGCATTCAAGGGACTGTTCTTCTAATCGCCTCCTGCACGGAAAACTCTGCTAGGGAATTATGCGTGTTTACCTCATCAAGCTAATGCGCCAAAGTTAACAAGTTTCCCCCCCAAAGTTCCACACTTGAAGTTGCAATGTTTCGCCGGCGCTATCCTTCCCAGACGATCTAATAAATAGTTTCACTTTGAATCTACTGAGATCTGGTAATTATAATTATAATTAACACACTTTAACTTGTTCCGTTCATGCGAACGAGCGAGGCCAAGGAGTTACTTCACAAAGGGAAACTACGCTTATGAATGTAGTTATTGCCATACTGAAATTCCACATGAAGCGTATGATTTAAAATTGTTTGTTCGCGTTGCCACAACAACAACAAGCTACATAACATAAATGTGAATCCAATTAATATTCGCGAATCTCATTGTATTATCTTTCATTGACTAAGGTTAACATAAACAATGTCCCAGAATAACAAATGCATTCCACAGCGATGAGATCGAAGTCGCCCCACTCGCGGAGCAGGATTCTCTGGAGCGGGATCGCATTGGGTGGGACTCGGAATGGCTTGGCCGGCGACGTGCGGTCTGGAAGCGGTTCCAATTATTGTACATCGCTATACACAAGCATGTTAATTGATTTCGCTAGTTGGGCAACATGTATTGGAAGGCGTGCAAGAAACTTGCACCACCAATTAAAGTCAGAGTAAACCTACGAGTCTTCGTCAAATTACGCCGGAATCTACATGCTTTACGAATGAGACGAAGACAATTTGTTAATTACAGCATCAGTTGTATGCAATTCTCACTTTAGAATGGCCTGGAATTTGAATTGTACATTTAGTTTTAGCGTGTCCTTTTGCTCTGACCATAAAACTAATAGTTCGTGATAATATGGGTTTGGGAATAGTACTAAAACTTATTCTGGCTATACTATATTAAAACTTACGAAGTAGAACGGGGATTATCGAAGAGAATCCACAGCTGTACGATTTTAGTCAAAAGTGTGAAACATCCCATAAAGCCTTTTGTCCACTTCAAAGCTCGGGCTTAGAGTTTTGTAACTCTTAAGTTATGCAGAGCAGCAGAGGGTGGGCACCCTGAAGCAGTTGCTATTTACAGCAAATGTCAACAGACACCTATGAAAGCTGGTAATATTTTAGCCAATCAGAGCTTCGCTTTTAGGCTTATTATTAATTTGTTCGCAAGGCCTGATAAGTCCTTATTTCACGACGACTGTCACGTACGTCATAAGAGTGTTGTTCTTCGGAACTAGCGAGCGACCGGTATCGACAAGCCCTTCATTCTGCTTCACCTAAATGCACACTTTCTTGCTTGCTTTCTTTCTTTGTTAGCCGCCAATTTGGACTCACGCGGCGCAAAACTGTCTGTTTCTTTAGTACTTTGTCAAGGGGCTGACGTGACGATATACAGTATTTGATAGAAAAAAATCAATCACTGGATTCGGTGTGCACAAGTGGAGGCGATTTCGCGAGCGCCAAGCGCGAGTCCTTGAAGACTGCCGTGTCTTTCAGCTTTCTATAAAGTAACTTGTCAGCCGGCAATTAGACCAGCTGGATGGCTGCGGGAGACCTGAAACGGAGGTCTTGGAACGGGAGTCTTGAAACGAGAACACACACACACACACACAGAAAGTGGGCGACCTGAAAGATGTGAGTCTCGCGCAGCGTTCGCTGGAAAGGAAACTGATGAAAGGGAAAATCGACCTGTTTCAGCAAATTATCTTTTCTCGATAGGTTTGCCACGCGGGAAACTTCGATGAAAAAAGTGCACAACAGAGATCTTAGCTCGTTTTTTCTTGTTCGGACGGCGTAGTCGAAAAGAGGAAAAAATAAATTATCCAATCGAGCGCGATTTCTAACCGCAGCATTTGGCCGCAGCAGACGACTCTTGCGAAGATAAGATAAGCGGATTTTTTAAAGTAACTCAACAATGCCACGAAACTTCATCGGTTAGTGTTTCGCGCATCAAACCCTATCGACGCCCTCGTCTCGGAAGTAGACTTTCCGTGAACGAATGCCTCTTTTATGGATGACTTCTCTGACAAATAGCTTTGCTGGTGGTCAGTGTATCTGCTCCATCTTAGGCTTCCTGCCGGCTTATGATGTCGCTGTCAGCGAAACGAGGTGCACTTTCCAGCTTTAGGTCTCTCCGCCTCGTCCACGACTGGAACCACGTGTCGCCCAGAGCGTGCGAACATACACGCTTCATTAGTCAGGACAGTATTTACCAGCGAGCGACCGCCAGCCAGCACAGGTAGCAATGCATCGATTGTTGACACGTTGTAAACACTTTGTTTATTGACAAGCAGCCATCACTCATCCAAGCGGACAAATACACAAGCGTGTTTTAGTACCAAGACACTGTAAACATGCAGTAATGCACTCCATCGGTATGCACATATCATATGGAACAGCCGGTGCATACCCTCCCGTTTTTATGCCCTTTTTGAGGCTCACCCAACCCACTCATTTCTCTCTGGCCAGTTTCCTCCATCACGCTTTCATTCCGTTCGCGGTTTTCCCCGCAGATAGACAATTTTTATTTGATTTATTCCCCTTCCTGTTTGTCTTCCGTCTTCGAGCATCTTTTTGTAGGTCATACAATAATTCCATTGAAGGAAACCACCTCCCTCTATCTATTCTCCTGCATGCGCCATTATGGCAAGCCACGCTTCCTTTACACAAAGTCTGATGGGATGACATAACGTCCTGCATTTGTTTCGGCCCGTTAGCATTCCAGAAAAAGAGGATGTCTCTTGACTTGGATTGTATGGAGGATAATTTATTTGAAGGACAGATTGAAATGATTGCGGTTTAGTAGCACAGAAGTAAAACCACGTGAATTAACATTCTGTCGTTTAGTTAATGGCGAAGGTGTAAAACAAAATGCGCAAATGTACACAGTCAGAACAATAATTTTTAATCAAAAGTTCGGCGTTGAACTCTAGACCTCTAAACGCTCCAGCATGTTAGCGAATAGAGCCCAACTTAAATCAGGTTCACGAGCTGTGCCTGTTCATGAGAGTGCATTGCACACACCATAACGGGATACCTAATGGCATTCCAGACCAGCTCGGATTAAATCTGTCCCAGGAGCGCGCGGGAGGGAGTCTAGTTGGCGGACATTCTAATCGCTGTCCGTTTAGTTTTGTAATTAACGTGTATACAATTTGCGTACGCCAGCAGACAAAGGCGTTGCCATCAACTTGACGCCGCCAAGTGTAACAACGTGACGAATGGCGTCGACCACAAAGTCGGAACCAGAGGCAGAACACAAGGTAACATCGGCGTTGACGTTACGTGAAGGTCGAATGAGTCACTTCGGTCGGTCACTTCCATTAAAAACACTAAATACACCCGCGTGGCCGTTTGCCACAGTGTTATTTGCAGCTGTTTCGCAAGCCTGGCATGGATGTATTGTTATGAACGACTCACGAGCGACGATCGATAGCGTGGAATGATGATGAGGCGGGATGTCAATTCTGAGATGACGACGTTTCTTTCTTGTGAGTCTCTCGCACGGCGCGGCGTTGTAGCGTCGTCGACGGCCACCTCGCTGTAGCTCGTCCGCTTCTTCGATATTTATCCATGCATACTTCTAGCCCGCCAGAGGTGTGGTGGAGGGAGCAAGGGGGGTCTGCTTTGCTCAGATTAATGGCAAATATTAATCTCAGACAGCAGTCTTGTTTTCGTGGCGCGTTTCCCTAGCAAACTGAGGTGGTTCGTCGAAGCTAATCCCAGATACGATTTGAAAGAAAAACCCTGCCGGAAAAGAAGAGCCGCGTAAGACGATAAAGTTTTCACCGCCAGTGTCGATGGTCCTTAATTACGTTTCTTTATTTTCTTTCACGTCCAACGTTCTTTTGTGGCGTGGCGAAAAAAATTTGCCGACGCGCTTTTCTTGCAGCTGTTCCGAGCATCCGTAACTGTCTGTCGTACGCGCGATTTTTAATCTAACCGATGATTTTTTACGCGCGAGTTCGCTCATCTGGCATAGGAATTAGAATATCAAAAGCATCTCGAGTTGTAGACAACGTAATCTGCATAATTATTTTAAGTGCTTAGGATTCTTGAACGTTTGAACGCGTTCCCCGGCCGACAAAAGGTTAAGCCGGTGACTTATGAAAATGGCAACAACACTTAGCACTAAACACAATCACACGGCGATACTTTTCACATTCGGCCCGGGATGGTTCTATTTCACTGCTAATTACGCGAGTCAACGATTACCAGCGCCAACGTTGGGTAAGCAAGTATATACACTTTATAGCCCCACGGTTTTAATGATACGAGTTCGTGTTTTGGGAAAATATTGATAAATAGCGGAACACGCAGAGTTTGTTTAGAGAATCAATTAAATTCAAATTCGAGTCTCCCTCCGGGGTTCTGCGACACACGATTTTAACATTACATTAAACCCGTGCAAAGTCCTCGTTGTGCCAGTAAACCATGCAGCAGCCAATACTTTGCCAAGCCTAGCAGACTACCGGAATAACCACAAGACTTTCCAGGCCCCTGCTATCGAGAGACAAGCAAGGTGGGTGGAGGTGCCGAGTTTGCTCTGCGGGTTGCGTTCAGGGGCTGACGGCGAGGGAAGTCCAGTGACCAATGCCCGAGGAACTCAAGTTCATGGCAAAGACTTTGATGGCCTGTTGTTAAGCACGCCTTGTAACTGGAATTGACAATGGTGGAGGCGCCAAGTTTGCTCTGCGGGCTGCGTTCAGGGACCAAGTAATGTTATTGTTTAATTTGAAGTAGTACCAGTGGTGTAACTACCTACAGGGCAGGCGGGGCGACCGCCCCCGGGCCTAGAGGTTTTTCTCTCCTACGAGTGAAGGCTCGTGGGGCCCAAAAGAAGGGAAAAACTTGGGCGCGTGCCGTACTCGTGCAGGCCGACGACCCATGTTAAATGTATTTTATGTTTGCCACAATAATCTTAAAGTTAATAGTTACATTTCACGCACTCTCACTACCCCATTGAGACAGTGGCACTAACCTACTCCTGGTAATGGTCACATAGTACGTTGCTACTGCCGATGAGTGCGTAGGCTACTCTTTGTCGGCCTGGTCTGCCTTACTCTGATATGGTTTCGTAGTCACTATTCACTGGGCTACGGTAGCTGACGGCAGTCACCGCTGGGCCCAAAAAGGCGTAGTAAATGTGAAAATAACAAGAAAGTGAATAAACTTTCGTAAATCAGCAGCTTTTTCGTGCCTCCTGGTTCGAGTTCCGGTATGCAGCGATAGTTTGGCTGTGACAAAATAAACTTTTAATAACGCTGGAAATTTGCCTGACGTGCACTACGAGAAAATCCAATAAGAATAAATTAGATTATACTTGTATAATACGGGGGTTAATTAAGAATTATCCCAGTCTCAGTTATTCTCAATAAAATTTGGCGCAAGGTGCCTTGTTTTATTTCCTCCCATATAAAGTTTAGTGTGCGGTCCCTTCGATCTTAAATCTATCATACTTTCTCAATCTGTAGCCACTTCAATGTGAATATCACTGCAAATTGCATTTGATGTGGCACTCTTTTAGCTGTCTCAGAACGCGTATGAGACTGAAATATTTGCGTTCTCGTCATGTCAGGACTGCTCAAATTTCCCGAAACGAAGAAATATTGAATTATCCAACTGCTCGCAAACATGATCCAGACATCGTTGGTGCCCTTACGAAATGTGTCTTTGTTGACAAGGGCCCATGTCGTCGTTCGGGCGATTTTCCTACATATACTGAATCAAAACGAAGCTTTTCTGCTAGCTTCTATGAAACAACCCCCAAAACGGGGCTCGGCTAGTCACCTGCACTCGATGTCGCCTTTTGTCAACCGTGTAGGATATTTGCTGACAGAAAATAAGACAGGTAGCTGTTTAAATAAATGGAAGCTACCCCGGGGGCAAATTTAATTCGTGACTGGTAAACTATTCGTAATTTTTCACCTCGGATCGCTTTCGGTGATCCCGATTAATTACTAAATCGCAAAGAATTGTTTATTTTTTAGTAACCATCCATTTTGTGAGCATCATTTTCAGCATTCGCAAGTGAACACAATATACATATGTGTGCGACACAGAAACATTAGAATTGTTAATTTGTTTTCAGACCCTTTCCTTTCAGGATGGGGGGGGGGGGGGGGGGCAACGAAAAATCTTGCCCTCGGGCCCAGGTGTACTTAGTTACGCCAATGAGTAGCACATTTAATTACGTCGGTGTTAAGAAATGAAATGTGGTTTTATCATATTTAATGGAAAAACACAGAAGCAAGTGCCCTGTGAAAGAGTGTTTTCACTGGCGGTTGTGGCCATGCCAGTGTATGTGGTGAACTCACGTAATGCCGCCGTGAAACTAGGGATATTGCTCGTGGGCCGCTGGGCATTAGAGAGCTCACACAGAGCCGAGGCAGGATCCTGACGTACACGTATGATATTACCTGTTACATGATTGTTCTGTAATGTGAACAGAAACAAAACTCTGTCCACGATATGTGAACAGCTCATATTTATTTAATCTGACGGACGCTCTGCTTTTAGAAATACACTTGAACATTATTTCGTTCAACAGGGAAACACCTTTTCAAAACAAGCCAGAAGCTGTTTGCATGAGAATTTAGAGGTTAAAAATATTCAACACATTAAAAATAATCTGCGCCAATGTTTCCTTTTTATCATTTTGCATGCGTTCTCTATTCCTCAAGATCCTCAAAGACTTGGATGCTGTAGCAGGTATTCATTTTATTTTATCTGCTAGTATACCTGGACGACCGATTGTTGTAGTTTATTCGAAGATATAATCCATGCACTGGTCAAAACCTATAGTTTATCAACATTTAATTGGTATTCAAATTTAATTTAACTAAATGACGCAATTGAAAGATCCATAAAAGAGCCGAGTTTCGGCCTCACAACTAAACCTGATTTCACGCGTTTCAGGACGAAAAGAATCAGATCCTGACGACCAACTGCTGGCTGACCCAGAAATGGACCGACCACCATCTCAAATGGAACGCTTCTGACTTCGCCAACATCCAGGTGGTCCGCGTGCCGTTCCACCAAGTGTGGCGTCCTGACTCCATTCTCTACAACAAGTACGTGAACCCCAAAAATCACGCATCGCCCGTTGCGCACGCAGGGTACGCGATGAGTATGGGCAACGACCGCGAGTTGGCTAGGTCCGGGTCGTACACCAATTAGTCCAACGCACAAGAGTAGCATCGGGTACTTCGCGAAAACTGCACACATTCGGTGTGGCTGCAAACATCCCTATGTCAGATATTGTTTAAAAGCCTCTTGAGATTCTGCTCTACGCCCTTTTGGCTATCAGGGGTCTCCTATCACCCCGCTTTTATTAAAGTAATGCGTACATGCGTGTACGTAGCATCCGGTAGCAAGCAGCGGTATCACCATACGGCGTCTCATCTGTGTGATCTGTAAAAATTGCACGCACTCCGCTCTGTGCCGGCCATTGTGTCGTCCCCGCGCGCCATCGGCTGGGGGTGAGATTTCAAAAACGGCACGCGTTGCATGGGTAGGCATGGATCACGTTTCACCGCCCTTAGCTTGGCGAGCCGAGGCAATCAATGGGATGGGGAGCGCTGTGAAAGAGTCCAATATGCATTTTTACTACGAGCAAAATCATGCGCAAAACTGTTCGAAAGCAACAGAAGGAGGCGAGCTTTATCCGCGAACGTAGTATGGAGTTCGCTTCAAAGTCCGACCTTGGAGAAAACAGGCCACTGCGCTCATTTCAAAATGTCATGCACATAACACAACATGCAAGCCACTTCATTGTGCTCGGATATGGGCGTACATGTGCTTGCAATTAATGCACTCTTATAATTGCAAATATTTAATTGCAGTCTGCTGCAATAGCAGGCAGGCATGTAAACCCTTCTGGTTCTGGTTATGAATTTGAGCGAGCCCTGGCTGCCTGCGTTCGGTATTGTGATTTATTTCTTAGCGCGTTCAGAAAAGAACACGCCGTCGTGAGCATACAAATTATAACAAAGGCAAGCCTTGCTGGCCCTTTCAGGGGATGACACTGAGGCGTGCAGCTCGGTGGATTCAGATGATTACAACTAGAAAATACGGCGACGTGTCAGCAATGAGCGTGTAGAAATCAATATCGCCTTATCACGGCATACGGCATTCGGCATCCGGCGATGTGCATCTTGGCGGTGACGAGGCCGGTGACGTTAGCGGTGCCAATGGTAAAGCGAGATTCTTGACGGAGAGAGGCACGCCGCTCTCGACTCGTCTGACAAATGTTGACTCGACTAAAAGTTTGTAGATTAATTATAAAATTAGCACGATCGTAACATTCTCTCCCAGCCTTTGCTCGGCGAGCCTCCTCATCATCTCCAAGACAATTGGTCGGCGGCGCTCGCCTCAGCCACGAATTCAGCTCGATTTTTAAAATCCAATAAACTTGTGTGTACACTGATCTGATTCTGACGTCAATCACGGAGAGTCAAGACCAATTAATTTGGAGCCCCAAAGAAAAATGAATAATTTCGCTGGAGATTAAATCGTTCGTTATTATGACAAAGCTGGGACCACTCGTCGATCGAGACTGGTTGGGACTGCGGCAAAGCAGGCCAAGAGTCCCATCCGTGCACCGCGACCTCTACTTGAAAACTTCGACACGGCACGTCCGCGCGATCTTAATTTCAAATTCAACTTTGGCGAATTAATTCAGTTCATTAACCTAACTTTAACGAGGTAGTAGTACTATACCTGAACTACGCCAACAGCTTAATTGTATGTGCTCGAGCCATTTACAAATGCAAAACTAATCGACAGATCCCAACACGACGCTCAGAGCGACATCAACATAGAGAACGAGCGAGTTATCATGTATACCTCCTAACTGATAGGTACATGCTGAATGGAATAAGGACATCTACTTAGTTGCAGGTGTCGCGCATAAAGCTCCGCGCTATGACAAGATTATTCTGTACCTGTTCGACGACACACCAAGGAAAATGCATTTAGCTTACAGGGAAAATGGTCTGTGCTCGTCGCTTTCTAATTTTCCGCTGGCAACATTCCTCTTACAAATTAATTCAGCATATATTCGTGCCAAAGTCGTGACGTGGGGTCGACGTGGAAGCATTGCGTCGTTGAGCACTAACATTCATACTAAGACATTGGTACAGAATGCTGATTTACTTGCTTTATGACAGGTTTCCGTGACATTGGTCAAGACAACAGCCTGTCGCGCTTATCCTTGTCACGCCAGACAATCTCAATAGGACTTTGTGACAATGCTAATAATGAGTTTGCCACCAACAACAAGGGCTGGTCTCTACCCGTGGATTTCTCCTATGTTTCAGCGCCGACTCGCAATACAATTCGGCGGTGATCAACACGAACGTGATCGTCAGCAGTTCGGGCGAAGTCGTCTGGCTCAGTCACGGCATCTTCCGCTCCTCATGCGACATCAACGTCGAGTATTTCCCGTTCGACGTGCAGAGCTGCAACCTCAAGTGGGCGTCGTGGACCTACGACGGCTACCAGGCAAGACAAAGCGCCCTTCATACCAAAGTCCTAAAGTCCTGAAGTAATGCCTGAAACCCCAAATCAAGTTCAGCCAAAGACCAATATCAAATAGAATTGCAGGTCAGGGATTGTTTGTAATTGAAGTTGATTTGTCGATCATGAATCGATACAACGACCGTTTGCATTACATTTACCAACTCGAAGATATCAACCCCATGGTAGTCCAGGTGATTTCTTCGAGTACTGGCACGACTTGTGCACAATAAACTTGTAAAATATGTCGCCAAGACTGTTCTTGCGGAACTGGGAGTCATAAAATCCGCTGTGAACTTCGCCTGAGACTTCTAAATCACGGAAGAGCTTGTAATAAGTATCTTGTATGTGCTTTGGAAACAGAACAGAAACTGTTCGCAGAAACACTGAACCCTGTCGTAGCTCTGCTCGACGTATTAAGTATGTAACCCGCATTGCCTGTGGCCATATTCTACACTGTGTGGGTTGCAGTGATCGTAGCTGGATACCGAGCATATCCGTTAAACACTGCACATAATAGCACGTTGAAGGGTGAACGCGTCTTAACGTGACCCAGTGACCTTGAAGCGTGTCATCCCGTGCAAAGGGCTTCCCGTTGTTTAACGTTAGCGGCCTACAAGAGGATATCGCCCATCATACGTGCACTTTCAATCGCATGGCACGCCGTGCTCTGAACAGAAAATGCAGGCCGTTTCTGTAGAACTCGGATGGATACTAATTACCCTTCAACTTAACGGAGCATCTTTTCGAAGACAAACCACCATCGAGTGATTGTTTCGTGCGAAAACAATCAGCGCGAAATTGTCTCCGACAAGAATTCTGTACGCGAGCATCGCCGCGAGGGCTTTCGATTCAAATCTGCGGCGCCCAAGTTTGATTGGTAGACAACTTGTTTTTCAATAGTTAATGCGAAAAGTCGCGTTTGATCAGAGTTGACAGCGAGCGGTCGTACACGACAAAAGCCGCGAGGTTCTCGGGGGGCGATGTGTTGTGGATCGCGGCCACCTAAATGTTGTGGACCGGGTAGCGGTTCCATGCTGCCACCACCAGAGGTTAAGGGATCTGGACCCTGTTTCCTGAAGGGATAATTTAGAAGTCGGTAGACATGATCGGCGGAAGGCTCGTGGGCGACTTTGTGAAAAGTCTATACGTGATAAGAAATGATTTGGTGAACTGAGATATTTATTTAATGACACAATCCTAAAACTACACCAAGTGAGTAAAAAGACTTACATTTCGAGAAGATCAGGACACGTCCGTCCTAGAGCGAGGATGAGCAGAGAGTGTCTTTTGCTTTAGCTGGACAATGTTTTGTGCCCTCAAATCGGGGTTCACATTGCTAACTCAAGAGACACTTGGTGGGAGGGTGCAAGTTGAAATACCTAAATGCAGGTGTGATTGATAAGTGACTGTATTTCTAAAGCGCGCGGGCAATGACCGACGGGATGGCCTTTGAGACTAATTGTCCAAGACTGTGTGAATAGCAAGCATCATCCCTTGTTAAAACGTAAAGAATTTGGAAAAGGGTTATTGATTCTAAAAAGTACCTGTCCGCTCCATGACATCACCCTCGCCTTTCTCAGATTGTTTTATCACCCCACGGTGGTGAAACAATCACAACATTACAGGTGTGAAAACAAAACAAACAAACAAGATTTTAATCACAAAACAAAACAAACAAAATTTGAAATTGTAAGAAAATTACGAAACATATCTGAAAATCATGTGAGGCTAAACTGTCACAATGGGAATATAATAAAAAATTTTAAAGAATTTCTACTCTAAACACATACAAATACAAAACACAATTACAAGTACAAATTATTCACTCGACAATTTCAATAAGCGAATAGACAATAATACGTCTATTTTGATGCAATTATAGTGTTCTGTTTCACTCGTCGTCGTCGATGATTGTTCGATAAGGTCCTTTTATGTTACTTAAAATGATCTGAATTCAAACAATGAGAACTATGCAATACAAAGAAACACTGCACTTTCCTAGCTTGGTGCACGACAGTAGCTCGAAGGGGTCACTTTCTGGTGGGGACTTGCTCTGAATGAGTCATTTGGTCGCTGTACGTTTGGAAAATTGTTCGATTGTGGGAATTTGTAGTTTTCCCCAATCTTCGTACGATGGTCTCTTGACGATAGCCGTGAGGTCGGCGTCGCAAGGTTAGTAGACTCTGCGAATGTCGTCCCACGAAGCTCCCAACTCGTCCGGCTCTGAAGTTGCTTCTCAAGAAGGATGGTGGTTTCGAGGCATGGCAAGTGCACGTTGATCGAGAACATCCGTAAAATATATAACACAGGAACAATATCTCATTTTCATGTATTTTTTTTTTTTTTTTTAAATCCTTGTCCTAATACTTAAAATCAATTATTAATAATCATGGCATCAATTTCTTTAGCTAATTCTCTTTTCAAACTCGTGTTCGTTAATCTTTTCCGTTCTTCAATAAACATCTTCCTCTTTTATTGTGTCACATCATCAACTGTCTTTCACTCATCGTTCTTTCTTAATTAATTCTGTTTCTATTCAATAATCTCTATAATCTCAGTTACCATGTTTAACTTATTACAATTCGGATTTCATGTTTTTGACCGAGCAAAGGTTTTTACTGTTAACAATTTCAATTAATTTAATTTTTCTCAGCGTTTGTGCTGTTCACTTGCTCCGCTGGTACAGGTAGTTGCGCCCTCGCCTCGTGTTACGCCTCGAGGTAGACGTCTCGGCGATCCTATTGTTGTCTTCGTCCTTGTCTCGACGCCGCTTGCTCCCGTTGAAGTGTTATACTTTTTTTTTTTGTTATATGGTGGAACAATGTTAAATGTTTGTTATTTGGAAATTTTCTACTGGTAAAAGAGATGGACATCATAGGATGGATAAACTGGATGCAAAGGTACTTGTCTGTACGACCTCATTTGTAAAGTCTCATCTTGACTCTATTTTGGGGCACCAACCATTTAACCACACCTCTTCTGTGCTTTCGAGGTTGCATTTTCTAAAGCTTTAAGTGATGGAGTCCTTTCCTTACGCAAACCTGTCCTACTCGGCAATAACTTTGATATTTTCCTTTTCAATACTACAATTGGACTTTTTTGACTAGTTGAAGGCAAATGAGAAGTTTCAGTGTCCTCTACGTCTTGACTGGCGCTTGCGCGGTCCTCTGCTTCGTTAATCGCCTTTGAATCAGTTTTTTTGCTTGATTTTTTCCAGAATTTGTTTGTCCAAAAGGAAGAAGTGAAATTTGAAGGCATTCTGTCGTTATCATACAGATGATCCTGTGACTTTGATCGCGTCTCTGTCTCCTCTAAATTTTGGTTTATGACGTTGTCACCATAATTTAGCGAGTATCCTTGCGAAACTTTGTCGAAATTTGGAATTACCAACTCAATCTCGGTGTCTTTAGGCGTAAAATCGTCGTGCGTTTCTTCTTCAATGGTTTCTATAAATGCTTTTAACCGGTTGCTATGTACTACTTGTATTTTGCCCGTGTAAACGTGTTTTATTTCGAAGACTACGTCGGTTTTTTGTTTAAGAATTCGAAACGGTCCTGACCAATATTTTGCCCATTTTTTGTTTAAATTTTGTTTTAAAATTGGTGTGTACAAATAAACGATGTCGTCAGGCTTGAAAGTTACTTCGACAGCTTTTCGATTGTAATATTTTGCATTTTGTTTAGCACTGCGTTTTAAATTTTCCCTAGTAATCGAATATGCTTGTTCCAATCGCTTCCTGAGCTCACTGGGATAGTGCTCGTCCGTGTTGTAAATGGGTCGCGATGGTTTGCTGAATTCCGCGTAAGGAATTGGCATTTCGGTACCGTATAGTTGAAAATAAGGAGAGTGTCCTGTAGAAGTACTTATGCTGCTCCTCATGGTTAGCATAACTAAGGGCACGCAATCATCCCAAGATAACGGTTCGTTTTGGACATAGTGACTCATGATGCTATGAAATGTTGAATGACTTCTTTCGATGATACCATTACTTTGACTGTGATAAGTTGTGGTGGTTTTGTGTTTGATTTGCAATATGTTCATTACCTCATTAAACATTTTTGAAACAAAATTACTGCCATTATCACTGACTAAAATTTCGGGACATCCAAAACTTGCAACTACATTGTTGACAAATGCGCGCGCAACAGTGGAAGCTTTTTGATCTGGAAGACAACAATAAATCGGATATCGCGTCAGACGATCAATGAAAGTTAGCACGTATTTATTCCCTTTGTAACTGGTGGGAAATGGTCCGCAAATATCGCAATGTGTGATTTGAAACGGTTTTCGCAAATTTTCGTCGTGATATGATTGTAAAGGGGCATGTGTCGGGTGTGGTTTTGATTTTCGCTGCTGACAACTGACACATCGCTTCACATATGCTCGAATTTGGTTGAACATTCCAGGCCAGTAGAAACGCGTTATCAGAAGACTTGTCGTTTTATGAATTCCAGCATGCCCGGAAAATGGCGAATCATGATATGTTTTTAATATCACTGAAATCATTGTCTCAGGAATGACTAATCTGTGGTTACTTTCTACACCCTCTCGATATCTATACAAAATCCCTTGCTCGTTCAGGTAAAATTCGGTATGGGTCTTGCTATCTTTTTCTAAGCCGTTAATGATCGTAATAAGTTTCGCATCTCGACGTTGGCAAATTTTGACTCTGTCTAAATCCCAAACTGGTTCGTAATCTATTTTCTCATTTTCCGCGCATTTTCTTATTGTCTCCTCGTCGTCTAAATCAGATGTAACCTTTTCTTCGCTGAGAACCTGTACATTTGCGATCTTTTCGCCTATATCCTCTTCGGTCGGAATCTCAATCGTGTCCTGCTCTAATTCTGACTTGCTCTCTAAACCTGTTCGCCCTATTTCTCTCGTGACCTCTACTGGTTCTTGTTCTAACTCTTTCGTGACCTCTACTGGTTCCTGATTTTCTGCATTTATGATCGCTACTTGAATTCTACTGAGTGCATCTACGTGTGAAATTTGTGATCCGGGAACATATTGGAATTCGAAGTCGTACTCGGATAATGTGAAACACCAGTTGCTGTGACGACACGATTGATTAGAAATGGTCAATAACTGTTTTAATGGACGGTGGTCTGATTTTAGGATAAAGTGTCGGCCGTATAAGTAAGTTCTGAAGGTTCTCATTCCCCAAACACATGCTAGTGCCTCGCGCTCCCAAGCTGAGTATCGTGTCTCGCGGTCTTGCAGTTGCCTGCTTGCGTAACAAATGGGACGCTCGAAGCCTTGAACACGCTGTGCAAGTACGGCCCCAGCACAAGTTAGACTACAGTCGGTCGTTAAGATAAATTCTTTACTGAAATCTGGAAAAATGAGGACTGCATCGCTGCATAATGCTTTTCTCAAGGTGTTAAATGAGTCGTCGCACTCTTTCGACCAAATGAAAGGTACATCTTTCCGCGTTAATTGACATAGTGGTCGAGATATCGTTGAATAATTATTCAAAAAACGTCTGTAATACGATGAAATTCCCAGGAAAGATTTAACTCCTCTCACATCAATTGGTACGGGCCAATTTGCGATAGCTTCAACCTTAGAATGCAATGGTTTTATACCCTCCGAGGAGATGAGAAATCCTAGGTATTCTGTTTCTTTTTGTAAAAATGTGCACTTAGAAGGTTTCAGTTTTACTCCCGACGTTCTCAGAATGTTGAATATTTCCTTCAATCGTGTGATATGTTCATCTACAGTTTTTGAAAATGTAATAATATCATCTAAATAAATGAGACAAGTGACATTGCGGATACCTGCGAAGATGGAGTCAAGATAGCGCTGAAATGTTCCTGGGCTATTGCATAAGCCTTGAGCCATCCTCTTGTACATGTAATGGTTTGTTGTTGTGCTGAATGCAGTCTTACACTGATCTTCCTCTCTGATAGGTATATTGTAATAGGCGTCTTGTAAATCGAGTGTAGTGAAATATTTTGAATTTGACAAATAATCGAGAGATTCATTAATCTGCGGAAGACAGTATGCATCTTTGCGCGTTATGTTATTTAATTTCCGGAAATCTGTAACAAATCTGTACTCTGTAGTACCGTCGTTCTTTTTCTTTAAAATTACCATACATGGCGCACTCCAGGCCGAGTTACACTCTACGATAATGTCTTTAGCGAGAAGCTCGTCAATTTTTGCTTTCATTGGGCCACGCATGGATTCTGGTACTCGATAGGGGCGCAATCTAATCGGTGCATTATCCCCCGTGTGAATAACATGTTCTACACCAACCGCCTTGCCCATGGTATCCCCAGTCTTAAAGAAAAGATCCGCATACTCGAACAATAGAGCGGCAAGCGAGTCCTTTTCATTTTTGTCTAAGTGGTCATGATCTACCTGACACATCGAATCTATGAGTGACAGCGTTTCGTTTGGTTGCAAAGTCGTATTTATATTATTTACAGAACATACCTCATCAATTTTAATTGTGGTGTTAGTGATGATATCGTGATAGATTTCTATTGTACCGAGGGTAAGACCTTTCTGGAGTTCTATGTCCCTTTCTGACACATTTATCATACGAACCTGTGCCGTGAGACTGTCATTTTCGGTGTAAAGTGATCTTGCGCATTGTAAGCCATGCACCGACAATCGAATAGGTTCAAACAATACGTCCTTTTTAGCTTTGTCCGCGCAGACCCCCCTAGTTTGGATACCTTCGGTTAAAAACTCTGAGCGGCCAGGTATCGTTATATTCTTGCTTAATCTTAATTTGACGACCTTTTTTACACTACTATCTTTATCGCGTTTTGTACAAGATTCCTCGTTTTTTAAGTGGACACCATGTGGGGTGGGCTGTACATTTTCTAAATTGGACATCGGTAGAATTTTCACAACAATCGCATCTGCACTTTGCTGATTCTCTTTCAATGTCGGAACCATACCTGAATCGTTGTTTTCGCCAAATCTAACACCTGTACTTGTTAAACTGTCAGCGGTATCCTCCACACCTGTTAAATCCTCACTAACAACACTGACCGTCCTCAAACCGTTAACTGAAACATTTACACGCAAATTCTCGTCCTTTTTTCTATCTCTCACAAAATCACACATCAAGAGAACTTTTCTCTCTCCATTTTCCGAAATATTAATTCTCAAATTCATCAAAACTCTATCTTCTCCCTCAAAATCGCTCAAAACATCTGTCAAAACCTCTTTTCTTTCCTCACTAAAATCTGAAAAAACGACACAATTCTTCTTATCTTTCGCAAAATCTCTCACAATTTCTCGCTCAAAATCTTTATCAATACTGATCTCAAAATCTTTCTCAACTTCTTTCTCAACTTCTTTCTCAAAATCTTTCTCAACTTCTTTCTCAAAATCTTTCTCAACTTTTTTCTCAAAAACTACTTTCTCAAAATCTTTCTCAACTTCTTTCTCAAAAACTACTTTCATGTCAATCTTCAACGGCTCGACATTTTCTATTTCCCTTCTCAAAACGTTTTCACTTGCCACTTTATCTACAACTTCTTGAAACTTGCTCATTTTTAATTCTAACTGTACAATCTGTGCTTTTAACTCGCTCAATACGATGTCATCGGAAGTTAATGTTTTCGGTGTGGTCTCGGAAATGGCTTCTAATTTAGAAAATGATCCAATTCTTTGATTTCCCGTCAACGTTTTCTCCCGTACCTCTTGACTACTAGACGCCGAACCAACAATGGTGTTCCTTACGTTGTGAGAATTTACTTCATGTTGATTTGGACGACAGTCCGCAGACGACGCAAACGCCCCATGGAAAGTGTGGTCGAGTTTTACAAAGTTATCATTGTGGATTAACATGTCTTCATTAAAGTCCAATACCATTTTGAAATATTTCATAAAATCTCTCCCAAGAATACCGTCACATGGCAACTTCATTGCTTCGTTGCACACTGCGAAACCCGAATACAAGTACTCGTATTTCCCTAATACGACATTCAAGGAGGCTGTGCCCAAGATTGGCAGCATTTCCCCTGTCACCGAGGTAATTGTGCGAGTTTCCGGCCTATACTTAATGTCACCCTCTAGAACTGACTGGCTTATAAGAGATACTTCAGCCCCGGAATCTACGAGAAATGTTACTGGTGTCCGATATTTATCAGTTACAATTTCGCCTCGAACCCGCGTAGTGCCGACGCTTTGCACTCGCCAATTGCTGAAAACACGTGCCGAAGCCACATCGGGTGACCGAATATGGTGCACGTCTAAAAATCCTGTGGTGTATCACCACCTTGCGCCTGATCACTCTGCGGGGAATCCTTTGGCTGGTATCGCCCGTCCTTAACCGTGCCTCGGACCTGCGGAGCCCGTCTATACCAACAGTGATCTTCGCGATGTCCCCGTTTGTTGCAATTTTGACAGACAGGAATTGGTCTAGAAGGGGGTGCCGATGAAGCGATCTTACTTGGGCACACGTTGGCGTAGTGTCCTCTCCCTCCACAACAGAAACACGTGACGGTTCGGCCCACGGAATTGTCATTTACATGTGGGGGTGTTCGTGACTGATAATTTGGATTGATATTTTGGGGCACCGACTGAGGTTGCTCCTTTCGGACGGCTCCTACCAGAACGGCGGTCGGACCGATCGAGGCTTCCGCTGCCTCCTCGTGAAGAGCGAAGTCTAATGCTTCTTCGTACGTTTTCGGTCGATGCGTCAAGACGAAGCGTTTTATGTTGCCCCCGATTCCTTTTAAAAATTGTGTAAGGAGGGCGCGTTCCAGAGCTTTTTAGGCGTAGGCCTGCTCGCCCAAGTCCTCACCTACTTGTTGTGTCCTAAAACCCGCGATTGACAGTCTCGTCGCGAATTGCTGAACTGTCTCAGACGTTCGCATGATGCAGGCCGAGAACTCCTCGTTCAGTTTCTCGACACTGATATCGGTTCTGAACCATTTCGTGAGAGCGGTTTTTAAGATTTCATAAGTCGCTCTTCTAAGCTCTGGGTTGGCTTGTACATATGCAGACGCGTCGCCCTTTAGCTTCATACGCGCAATAATCGCTTGCTGACTTTTCGTCCAGCTTCCCATAAATGACATTTCATCAAGCCGGTCGAAAAAATGTTCTACTGATACGCCCGACGATCCGGAAAATTCGGGAACTAAATTTAAATGGCTAAGATTTGAATTTTGAACAGCGGTTACCTCCTCTGCGGTCGGAGTATGGTTAATAAGCGGCATTGTGAATTTATGAAAGACCAGACTGAAGTTAAATTTTAAAGATTTTACCTGAAAAATGCAACGCGACGCGACCTAGCTTATCTCGGGCCTCTCTACTCTAATCCTCCTCATCTAACAAACAAAACGCACATTGGATCGAGAAAAAAAAAACGCTCATGACGTCACCATGGCAATTAACATTTGAACACTGAATTTACGCATGATATTGTTTGGAAACGAGTTCACCCAAAATTTTGTAAAAATTGACATCGCCACTCTACCTTTTCGTTATTGAGTCGGGAAAAGTTAAGTTCATCAAGTTGAGAATAAAATTGAAAATGGTCAAAATTCGGCAAAGTCAATCACGTTTGATCGATGTGAAATCCAACCTTGCGAAGAGACTCGAATCCCACCGCGCTGCCATCAAAATGTTGTGGATCGCGGCCACCTAAATGTTGTGGACCGGGTAGCGGTTCCATGCTGCCACCACCAGAGGTTAAGGGATCTGGACCCTGTTTCCTGAAGGGATAATTTAGAAGTCGGTAGACATGATCGGCGGAAGGCTCGTGGGCGACTTTGTGAAAAGTCTATACGTGATAAGAAATGATTTGGTGAACTGAGATATTTATTTAATGACACAATCCTAAAACTACACCAAGTGAGTAAAAAGACTTACATTTCGAGAAGATCAGGACACGTCCGTCCTAGAGCGAGGATGAGCAGAGAGTGTCTTTTGCTTTAGCTGGACAATGTTTTGTGCCCTCAAATCGGGGTTCACATTGCTAACTCAAGAGACACTTGGTGGGAGGGTGCAAGTTGAAATACCTAAATGCAGGTGTGATTGATAAGTGACTGTATTTCTAAAGCGCGCGGGCAATGACCGACGGGATGGCCTTTGAGACTAATTGTCCAAGACTGTGTGAATAGCAAGCATCATCCCTTGTTAAAACGTAAAGAATTTGGAAAAGGGTTATTGATTCTAAAAAGTACCTGTCCGCTCCATGACAGATGGGACGGTGAGTCGATGCGCAGGGACAATCGGGGAATCGCAGATGAAATGTCAAAAGTTTTGTTGCTACAATTTTTAGAAAGTTGGTGAATCCATGCAGCATATAGCTAGCCAAGCGATTCAGAGATCAGAATAAAAAAAATCGTGCAACGTACATGGCGAGTTGCTCTTTTCATGCCACGTACCCACGATGAGGTTTCTAATTAGACCGAATGAACTACACGGATCATTTGTCAAATGAGGACAAAGTCAGCCGAGCACAATCAACGAATTGCGAACTTTTCTCCAATAATTACAGATGATGAAACCTTTTCCCCAGCCACGGCACCTGGAGATTTAAACCGAGGCAGATAGACGTTGCCCATGTGAATGAAGCCTGTAAACCACCTTTCGAGGCACAATAACGTGCTAATCAATATCGCAAGTATTAGCGTACGTGACAGTATTGCTGTCTGTCTACTGCGGTGAAACCGTAGTGCGGTGCAGACAAAGGGTGCAAAAACGGCTGCGAATAGGAATGCCCAAAAGAGTTCCACAGCACCGACGGCGAGCCCGGGACAAAATGCTAAACAGGGTCTTTCTTGCCGACCAAAACCGGGCCTGTATTGGAGCTAACACGTCTTAGGCGTCGCCCTGATGTACCTTAACATTATCCATCCTCACCCCATGCACAACATGTCTCCAGAAAACCTATTCTTGATAGATGGCCTAAAAAAATCTTGCTCGGAAAACCATAATGTCCACGGTGGTTTTGTCAGGTAGGGATTTCTCTCGTAAGCTTTCCACAAAACCGCGCGTCCGTTAATTTAACCAACAGAAAACCCATTAGACTCAAAATCCTGACATCTCTTTCTGTGATTCCCATGTTCCACATCACAAAGTGCCTGAAAAGTATTGCAGGCAACCCCAACCGTTGGTTGCTGGTCCCGACCAAAGAGACAGGACGGTGAGAGAGAGGTTGGGTTGGGTGACTGCTTGCAGCTGGACCTAGTCAAGCAGATGGAGGAAGGCGACGTGAGTAATTACCAAGCCAACGGCGAGTTCGACCTGGTCAGCTTCGACGCCGTCAAACACGTTGAGTTCTACTCTTGCTGCCCCGAACCATACCCGGACATCACCTACACGATTCGTTTGCGTCGTCGGCCCATGTTCTACGTGTTCAACTTGATCCTGCCCTGCATGCTCATCAACGGCATAGGTGAGCCGCGCATGCGAAATGTCGTCGGCGTACACCCAAGGCGTGGAGGCTGGCGAGAGTTAAGTTGGCCGCACTGGGTTGCCGACACAGTTTAGCAGCTCTCGATTTTGGATTGAAATATATTGATTATATATCAAGTGGTTTCAAATTTAGGTTTAACTCTCTCAAAAGGGATCAAATGGATTGTAAAATCTGGTCACAAACAGCCCGTGGCACTAGCATATTGTGGATGACCAATTCCAGTTTTCTCCCTGAAATTTGAGTAGAATATTTGGTTCCCTCCCACAAGATTAACTCAGACAGCCCCGTGGATGTATCTCCTCAAAATAATTCCCTTCGCCCCTCGTTGAAATTCTGACTGCCCTACACAATAGAATTGATTCAATTTCATTGCCAGTCGAGCTTTTAGAAAGTGAGAACATCCAAGCAATTTCCATACGTTTTCAATGCAACGTGTGGCGAAAAGTTGATTACATTGCTTGAAGAAATAGACGGAGCGCTTCTTGAAAGTGAAATACCCAACGGCCCTTAAATAACGATGAATACTATTCGCAGGAGGGCACAGCACGTGCAGTTGGCCAAATAAATGGCACCGTTGATTAGAAAGATCGCTATCGAAAGTTCTCTGCAGATGAATGTTGTAAAAAAGTCACTTCTAATCTTCAAGATCCAAGTGCTGAGACTCATTGTTTCGTTCCGTGCAGCTCTGTTGGTATTCTACGTCCCTTCCGAGTCGGGAGAAAAAGTCACTCTGGGGATCTCGGCGCTGCTGTCAATGACTGTCTTTCTAATGACAATAAGGGAGAGTCTACCTCCTACAGAAAAGACTCCGCTCATCAGTAAGTATACGCACCACCCAGTTGACAACGGGTATGTATAGCTAGGCGAAAAATACGCCATTGCTTTTGCATTAGGAAACCCAGTAATAATAGATCCTTCCGCTTCAATGCTCATGAAAAGGTTGAGTAATAGATACAGAATGAATGTGTCTGGGAACACGTCAAGTCTTTTCGCGACAATCAAGTCGAGAATATTTTCCTTTTTGTATTATGCAACTTTCTCCAAGAAGAAATAAGTAAAATATTATCACTTCATAATCAGGTGTTGGCTAAGTCTCAAGACACTCCCTAAAGATCTATATAAGTGTGGGGAAAGGATCCCATCTCACGGATAATCAATGCCACTGCGACTTTGGTTAGGTTTGCAAATGTATCTTTGCTGACGGTTCTAGTCAATGTGTGCATTCAAGTGGGAAAAATGCGGGGAAACTGTTCCTAAACAAGGTAAAGACGGTAGTCTTACAATTTAAAACGTCGCATAATAAAACCAGCGACAGTCCACTGCCACTGGTCCGATTAATAAATAAAAGCTTACCCTTGAAAACTGAGACTAGATTCTTGGGAATTATAATAGACGAATCTCTCAATTGGGAAAGTGACATCAATGACCTGAGTAAAAAGGTAGCCTCTTTGGACACTGGAAACTGCAAGGCTTGTTTGTTTTTCAAACATAGAATCAAGACTATCCTACGAGGTAATCCTATGCGGAAGTGCATCAAATTGTAAAATATTGTTTACATTGCAGCAGCGTGCACTTAGATTCATGACAAAAGCTAGTGTGCACCCATGTGCTGTGACATGGATAAACAACTCCTGCAGACTCTTGTTTAAACGTTTTAAAAAACTTACTCTTATTTGTTCATATGTTTTTAATTTGATTTTAAATATTCGAAACAAAAATAGCTTATCTTCAGCCAGGACAAATGCATGTTATGAAACAAGACAAAAGAATCAATTGAAGTTACAAAAACCAAATTTGCTCGTTTATAAGAAGGACCTTCATATGCAGGCTGTCTGTTTTACAATGTTACTGCCACTGAAACAGAAAGATAAGAATAGATGTGACTTTAAACAAAGACTAAATAATTATCTCATTGAACAATGTGTTTACATCATTGACGAGTTTTTAATCGCCCATACAGATGTAAAATGACAGTTCCTTAGAGCACAATGTGTTTTTGTGGAAATCAAATTAATACAATACAATGCTTGGTTACTATGTACAATACAATATAATTGAATCCCAGTGACAAAGTGGGGAATAGATGCGTGTGTTGGATACAAATTCAACTTCGCTGACTCTTTTTTCCATTTTAATTGCCACGTTTTCTCGCCTTTTTCGTTTTATCACGCGTGGAACGCAGCTCAATGAGTAATTGCTAATTGGTGCACAAACATGATTCCTGGAAATGAGTAATTACCACCCGCAGTTTCGAAACTGCGAGCTTTGTTCTGAAAAACAATTTCCACCACGCCATAGTCTTCAGCTACTGTAGCTTTATTGAAAGACACGCTTCAGGCTATTATTTTTAATTTAGGAAGTTTGGCGATTTTCAAAGGTTTTCTCGTAGTTTTGACTCGAACAAAATAACTTTCGTACGCAAAAATAATTAAGTAAACAAGCTGAGCTCTAAACAGGTTTTACGAAATTCGATCCGAATTAGAACATTTATATTAGACCAAAGCATGGGGGGATAATTAGTCATTTGAAGACGAGCAGAAGAACTTTTTTTAATTCCTAATACTCAAGGTTCCACTGAGCGTTCAATAATAACTGATAATAGAAGAAAAAGTCCAATGCAAGCTTAACTCCTTCAGATTTCCATGACTTGGTTGTTGTCCCTGTCTTCAACCTCCGTATAGAGCTTGCTTGAGAAATCCCTTTACATTTCCTGCCCAAGAGAACATGTCAAAGGAGGGCAAGCTCTGAGACCACCAAACTATTGCAGGCATGTACTACGGCGTGAGCATCTGCCTGGTGACGTTTGCATCGGGTCTGTCAGTGGTGACACTCAACGTGTACCACCGAGGGGTGCGTGGGTCCGCGGTGCCGTCCATAGTCAAGACCATAGTGCTCGACAAGCTGGCCAAGCTCGTCTTCCTACAGTTCGAGCCGCGGGTTAAACTTCCTGCGGCAGCAGCCTCGGCCACCGTACATCACGTGAGCAAACAACAAAACTCGTTTTATTGGCTAAAAACATGGACATGAACATGGACATGAACATGGCACGAACGGATGGAAGTCTACGGCTCCAAAGAGGCTGCTAAAAGTAAATTTTCTGTAAAAAGTCACTTGAATTAGGTTTCACCTACCAATGTGCGAAATCTGATTGAAATTGCAAACGCTTGCAATGCGCGGGGTATTCACTTTGTCGCAAATTGTCGTCTCTTGTAAATGCGCAGTATACACGATGTGGTTTACAATTACATAAAAAAAATGGGTTTTTAATGCTTAGTGACATCCAGCTAATTTCTCAATGTTTTGAAACATGTATTTCAGCTACTTTATCAAGGGTAAAGCTCAACTGAGCTTCAACAGCTCAATTCAAATTTTAAAAAAATATTATAGACACTGCTACCGGTTACGGCAGTTTTTGGTTTTCCATGCATATGACTGTGATATTGGTATCAATATTTTCCGTGCCAAATCCACAATGTAAGCTAGATTAACCACTGTCTTTTTTGTCTGTAGGACATCAACCCACGCACGGGCACAAGACTCGACTGTCCACGGCCGCCCGACAAATGGACTGCAGAGGACGTCGAGTACAGCGACCCTCTGCAGATGTCCCCGCGGTTCATGCCCCGGTGCAGTCGTACTGAGACAAATCCAGGTAGGGCAAAATACCAACGTACGAGTACAAAAAATAGTAGAAACGTACACAGACAATTGGACAGACAGTCCAACCCTTGAGGGCAACGTAAAGTTCGAAACTTGGTAAGGTGCAACGATAGCATTAAGCAATTCTCTTGAGAATTGAAATTGCAATCACTGCTATCACAACTTTATATATATTTTTTTAGAAATAGCTATGAATTTAAATATTTGTGCAGTTAGATTACTAGCTAACAAACATAAGAAGCAAAAAGTGTCTGAAGTAACCCTTTCTTTTAGAGCAGGAGCAGGAGCAGGAGCACATTGTACTTAGCTCCCATTCTGAATTCTCAACGGGTTCAAGGCCCTACGAAATCTAGGTTCAATAACTACTTAAGGGACGTCTTTTAGCTCATAAGTAAGGGAAATCTTGGAAACAATTCAGGATTACTCTCCAGTTGTAACAAAGGATGAGACTACATTTATGGCTAAATCTCAGGTCCCTCCAAAAAGTTGGCCAACACTGACTACCTTCAGTAGACTTCACGCCTGGTACCAGTTGCTAATCCGTGCGTTAGAATCTTAACGCTTTCCCGCATGTGATATCAACAGACAGCTTCGAGGCTCAGTTCCTGCGCGTGCTTAAGAAAGTGAACCACACGATCGAGCGCAACGAGGGCCGGCTGGCGGATCATGAGCGCCGTGAGCAAACCGAGATGGAGTGGAAGCAAGTCGCCATCGTTTGCGACCGCTTCTTGCTTTGCGCCTTCCTGCTCACCACTATCGTCACCAGCACCATCATCCTCTGTGGTTCCCCGTATGGACCATGATGTTTCTCGTTTTCCTGCTAGCAGGACGCAAACGGTGCGGCATTGTTGTCGATGGCCGGCAGACGGTGCTTCACCGAGTGACAATTTTTTGAACTGTTGCAGCATCGTCGTAATAAAATGATTGGTTTTGTGGGCGCGTGTGAATCGGTTGTGAAGATTCGTTGATCAGTGGCGATGTGCCGTGTTTTTCGAGAAGAAAGGGACGTTGTTGAGTTTTCGATTTATATGTTTATGCAGCATAGTAGTTAGGTACTATGTTTATATTGATACAACCATCGGATACGTTTTTATATTTTAACTTGGAATATTCTTACAGTTTAAGTGCTAAACGTGTTAGGTAGGAAGTGCCTGCTACAATAAATTGCGTCTCGCCAGATGCAGGAGAATGTAGCTGCATTAAATAGGAAAATTAACCAGATGTTAGTAAGGATAATAAAAAAGGTGTTAATTATTTATCTAGATGTACTAATATGACAATTTCTGATGCCTACAAATAAAAAAATAATCGCTAGGTAGTACCGTTGAGTGTTTATTTGAAAAATTATTTATTTGTATCTTAAATTGAAATTGAATACATCTGGTCCAATGGCCACAAATTGTGCAATAAACCTTGAAGCTTAATAACATACCACTCTCGACCCAACTTCCTTACATAAAGTGCACTTGTGAAAATTGTTGTAACATACTTTGCTTCCACTTAAGTATAGATGAAACACGGAGCATTGTGAAGGCAAATAGAAAATCTCACTTTTGAAAAATAAAGAATCCCAGCCACCTTGATTTGATTAAAAAATAGACAGCCACCTGTAGCTTTGTGCACAAGTTATTAATACTGGCAATGGATATAGGCTCTAGTAACTTTGTTTATCTGACTGCAGAACATTTTGCTCTTGAATATTATTAAGAATTTATGCTAGGCATTGAATACTCGATTGATTTTACATTTTGTTTTAGAAAAATTGAACCACCTGTGAATAAAATGGGTGGTTCCTTTCGTCAAGAAGTCATTGAACTTAATAATAATCTGGAACTGGTGCACAAGCAATTTTAACAAAGTCTTGGTACTGGACTTGACCATTCGGAGTGACATTGGCTTCACGGAATATCTGCTCCACTGGAAAAAAAATTAACCAATTAATAATCATGTAAAGCTCTTCACTGTTTTTATTAGCTAGGATCATAAAAGGAATGACAACATTGACTTGATGTTTCAATCCAATCTGACAGTCTACGCTGGCAGCTTTTATATCCGTCTCACCTTGCGGCCTACTTAGTACATACCCTCTTTGTTACTCAAACGCTCGCCCCAATTAAGAAGCATGTGCCGCAGATGACGTGCCGGAATAAGACCGCGTTTGCTCGCATCTCCAGCACGAAAAGCATCCACCACCTCCTTTGGTAAATCTTCCGCTTGGCTGTGTACGTGCATGACTTCCAAAAAGTCGGCAAATGACATTTTTCCACCCTTGTCTTTGAGATATTTCTTAAGTTCGTGAATAGTTGGACTCATTCCCAGAGATCGCATGATGATAGTCAATTCGTCCAGAGTTGTAATCTGCCCTGTTCTTGCAAACAGGTAGAAACACTCACGGAATTCATCAATGTCTTGTTCCCTGAAGTATCGGGCCTGCAAAAAATCAAGTAAACACATTTCATCAAACGTGACAAAGAGCCTTTATGTAAACCATTACTCTTTTCGTTTCTTATAACAATACTCGGCCTTATTAAACTCACCATTTCCAAATTCCGTTTGTAATAACTAGAAACAAAATATAGAGCTTTAATGTAGAGCTATCTATTGTCTTTGAAGTAGAGCTCGTGAATGTATATGTCACTGTCAGTGCCAATTTACGTGGCACGCCCTCTCTTGTGTCATTTCGAAACTAACCTAACCTCCGAAATCCGTCCACTTGTCAAACGACAAGTGCCCTTTATAGGTTATCATTGGTCAATTAACTGAAGATTTTTCTATTATTACTTATAATCTGTGCCGATGCGAATTATCTTGATGTGATCAATTCTTCTATCCACCAATCCATTTATTTATAGTATGCTTTCTAATAGCCTTATTCTCAGCCACAAGATACTTTCTTGGGTGATCACCCTTTCGAGCTGCATTTATACAGTTTCTACGGGTGGTGAGTAGAGCTTATCCTACCCTTTAAACATGAGCTGAATTCAACTACATATTTTTCCATTCATGTCAGTCAGAAATCCTTAAGACTGTCTTACAACAACTTTGACCAATCAAATAATTTAACAAATTCCAGCAAACAATCTTCACACCTACGATGGTATCTCTAGTGGAGAACTCATTTCCATGGACATCTTCTTTGAAATCGTTGACCCTGAAGAGTTGGGATACACTTACAGGATCCGCCCAGCCAAGGATTTTGGCGTGCCTTTTGTGAGTGAATGTAGAATATGTCGTGAAGATAAACTGCACTGCATTAGTTCTTTTGAAAAAATCTCTAACCAATACTTGATCATTTTTCAGAATGACACATTTTCAATGCGAGGAATTCCACTAGTACCTGTCCATCCTCCAAATGGTTGCGGCCGGCCTGACAATGAAGAGGAACTAGAAGGAAGCGTAGCGCTCGTGGAGAGGGGGTGAGTACCCAGTCGCCACCGCTAGCATACTAAACCTTCACAAAAATGTTACACAACCAAAACAAGTGAATATCACTGCCACCAGTTACAGCCATAGTGATGGCACAACTAATGATTGAATAGCAATTTGACACTATATTCTGTCACAAGCAGTGAGTCAGTATTTTGGCAAAAACATTCTATTTTTGGTATGAAAGTGTTCCATTATTCTTTTACCAAGTGGCAAAGAAATTTACAATCGACTTTTTGTTGCAGGGAATGTTCCTTTTTAAGCAAAGCAGTTGAAGCAGAAGAGGCAGGTGCACTTGCTGTGATAATTTCAGACAATGATGGCGAAATGGATAATCTATACATTGAAATGGTAGATGACTTGTCGCATCGTGAAGTCAACATTCCAGTCGGCTACTTAGTTGGAAAAAATGGGTAAGAAAGATTCGGCATACTCTTTTTATGAGATTATTAGCGCTACCAGAATTTTGGTTCTTTATGATGGTTTTTAGACTCATGTCTACTTGATTTATCCTTAGCACAAGTTTTTAGAAAAACTCATGAATGTTTATTTCTAATAAACTCTGACTGCTCAAACCTCTGAAGAAGTAACTAGTATATGTTACGAAACGTCGGGAAATTTAGTAGCCCTTTACTTAGCATTCAAAACCCAGTTCAAATAGTTTTTCTAAAAAATTTTGGTTCTGTTTCATTATTATAGCCTCCAGATGACACAATTTGCTAGGAACCAATGCACTTTGCACTGGTATACACATTAGTAATTGCCTCTTCATATTTTTTCCCAAATTATTGTTCAGTTGTGGACAACACAGGCTAGAAATAAACAAATGGTTAAGAAGACTTCCCAATTTGCAGGTATATGATTCGTAAAACGCTGGTGAAAATGCAAAAACGCTACGCCCTCATCAACATACCAGTGAACCTCACCTACGTCGCAGCACAGAAAATCAACCAGCCTCCGTGGGTTGGGTGGTGATGTTCAGGGGAAAACATTAGAAGCAAAGTTGCCTGCTAAAATCATTCTGTTTCTTTGTTCCTCAACCAACGGCAACCAGCGGGACGATTCTGAGATTTTGCTTTGTGGTTGCCAATCGAACATTTGCATTTCTTCCATTTCAACCATTGGCAATGTTAAAGATTTCAATCAAAATGTAGTTGTCAAAATCAGAAAAAAATCTTCGAATCACAGCGCAGGCCCATTTTGATCCGTAGCAAGTTGAATTTTATGAACTGGCTGCATTTCTTTAGTTTCTTTGATTGATGTAATTTTAGTGTTATCTTCTAGTCATATGAACTATCACTGGATTCAAAAGGAAGACTCCGGAGGGGAGAGGGGAAGCTAGAAGATATGTTACATGGTCTATTTTATCAAGTAATTTGGCCGAAATATAGAAATCTACTGTCTTTTTTGCCTGTTCTGTGGGCGGTGCATGTTTTTGTGTGCACACAAAACCTGATGGTTCTGTAATGAAGGAAAAAAAAGCCTCGTGAAAAAGTCTTGTCCATAAGCTTGCAACGCTTTCACGGCCAGATGAACCACGATGTGACTTGATTCTAGCACCGACTTGCCAGTCTCGCGTGTTTTTGCTCAAAGACAATCAATCACAACCAAGGGCATGGATAATCATTTGACAGAAATTTGTGTCAAAAATAATTACTTTTCAAAATCTCGGGACCTTACTCGCCCAGACATTTTGGACTGAATTTCGGTTCTTCACTAAGATGACACAGCTGGGAACTAAATTGAGACAGATGTAGGTACAAAAAGTTCTGTTCAAGGAAAGACTCTTTTTATCAATTCATGTCATAGCATAGCATGGCATTCCTCTGTCTAAACCTAGTCTTATCTTTATCTAATTTTACTTTATAATACACCATGAAGAATGATATTTTAACTTTTGTTTGCTCTGCTGTTACGTCTGGACGAAAATATTCTAGCCACGAGTGATTCAAATTTAAATTAAAAGCAACCATTTTGCTCAAATTCTTATGTTTTAGCATCATCACCAAGCGGTAGCAATAGAAAAAAAAACTTTTTGTTGTGGGTCAGTGGAAGTGACATTAAGTTTATTTGTGATACGCCCAAAATAAATATGACTGCCATGCAATAAACACATGCAATAAACACATGTAACGATCGTTTCTGGTGAACAAATATGTACTCTTTTTGGAACCAAGCTACTTCCTTGAAAAACCAATCCAACCGTAGGGGAAGTTTCCCCGCATTCCCCAACAGTTTCATCCAGTGGTTAATTTGTAACAAAAAAGGTGGGTACTGGGTACGCTCTCAATTGAATTCAGGTGCTGTTCTTGATCGTGTGTTTTCTTGGGGAGCGGCGGGTGGGGCGGGTGGGGGGGGGGGGGGGGGGAGAGGAAGCGGTGCCAAAAGGCGAAAAACATTTAAACGATCAATTTCTACACTCTCGCTATGCTTTGTCGGCACTGCCTGACAAAGAGTAGCGTTGCCTGAGCTTAGCTAAGCTTAGCCTTGCTATCGCTTTGCGTAGTCATAATTTTGAGCTAGTGTATTTGGCACTTATTTTTCAGAATGATAAGATTCTGTGAATCTATCTACGTTCTACTGAAATGCCATTTCCAAATCAAATGTTCACCAACACGTAAAAATAACATGTGTTTCTTGAATTTAAATGTAGAGTAGACCATACTTTTCCCGGAATGAGTGGTCGACGTACACTATTGCAAGAATAGGTGGGTTCACGGCGCCCAAAATAAGCATTGGTTTCATCGTATTGTGGTTATCATCTGACATAGGAGACTGCCATGTATGCTGGACTAACAACCGGAATGTAACCTTGTGCGTGGTTTGCTTACGCTTGTTGTCAGAGGTGCCTCTAAAGGTGGAAGGGGGAAAGGGGGCTATTACCATGCGATTACGTGATCGAACCATTGGCCGTGACTTGCCAATCACGTGGACGTGCTATCATCGCGTCGAGTGATTCGACCGATCACGAGGCAAACAAACAATCTGATCTTACACCCAGTGCCCAGCGGCACCGGTTTAATGGCGTCGGTGAATGAGAGGTTGATGATGAACCTAACCTAGACTATAAGGGAGGAGGGGAAACCCGGTGCCGGCAAGTAGCCTACTCCTGTCGAAGAGCACCAAGGGGACCACCGGCTATACGTCCCTTCCGAAGGAAGGTACCATTCGAACAGCATAATTCCTCCACAATTCCATGCCGTCGAGAGGTTGATAAGCAAGGCGAATGAAGTTGCTGTACTAACTTTCATCCCTCCAACCTCTCACCCAAATAGAATTGGTCATGTGTATGATGGTCACCCATCCAATACCTGACTCAGCGCAGTGTTGCTTAACTTCGGTGATCTCATGAGAACCGGTGTTTCCAACATGCCAAACCGTTTGGTTAGCTCCTTACAGCATCATCTTACAAGCAATTTTCAAAATACGAGTCATGACAAACTTTGATCTTTGTGAGAAAACGAGAGTAAAATCGGTATCATGCGAACTAAAGAGCCTTTTAGTTACAGCTTTTCCTGAGAAATTAGAGTAGGTTGTAGGGTACCCAGAAAACCAAGCGAAAAACCAGGATTCCACCGGAAAATTCCACGCCCATGTTATTACTGATCACATCTAGCTTGATTATTTCAATTGGTTTGTTTACGTAGGTAAATAAAACCACGAAATCCAATACGAACACTCGAAAAAATATTATGCTAACAGAAAGACATATGGTGTGGGTGTAACCAGATGCAAATTTGGGGTTCACCTTCACCTTCCCAAAAACAATTCCTGGTATTCCAATGACACACAGGTCTAATCGGCATCGATACATGTCCATGGTTGCAATCTATAATACAACGATACCCACTTACAGATAGTGATACCGATAAAAGAAAAGCACACAAGTTACGTCTGGCAATGAGATACATCTCTTAATGGGCTATCAAAGCAATCGGTGACCTAGAGGAACATCATTCCACTAATCACCGGGGACGAGCGCTCTATTAGTAAACAATCAATAGAAATAGGTACTCGTTATTCCGGCGGCTTCGCGGCGATTGCGCCTATCAATTGTCCGCAGCGGACGCAGTTTATCCCCTAGCCATGCCGCGCCAAATTCCAAGCGGCTGTCACCTCTACGTGCGCGACGAGCAAATGCGCCGAGTGGAAAGCCCGGCACTCAATTCAATGCTTTTTATGCAACACATTTCGCACATGTTTGTCATTTTTATTTCGCTTTGCGAAAACTAGTCCTTGAGGAACACCACTTGATGCATGGCGGGCAGGACGCGGTTGTGTGCGAGCGATGGCGTTTTGTGCCGGGAAAAATAAATACAAGCTCATTATCGCCTTTGTTGACGTTCTTAAATGCGTTCCCCCTTAGCTCCGTATGGTGGCTAAAAACAGCTTAAGAATTTACGAAAATGTGCATATCATCGCTCAGTTCAAATCTCATATTAATTGCCTTTAGTTTGCCTATTGCCTGAATGGCGAGTCATCCCAGTAAAATAACAAGAAATAAAAGTATCCTGCAGTGAATCCAGAGTGAATCAGGATCGCTTTTCTCTGTATGGTTTTAAATCTTATAGAAAACAGGACTTCCTGGTTGCTGAAAAGGATGCTCTAGGCGCTAAGGCAGTTTTTCCCTAAATGCGGTACGCATATCCTTTAGGGTACGGGAAAAGTTTAGCGGGGGTACGCACTGCAATTTTTTCGAGAGCGTCACCCACTAGACGCATTTCTGAAATGTTTTTTTTTAGTTTTTAGCATGGGCCCCACGAACTGGAAAGTTACGTTTTCATGCATTTCTATCACCTGCAACTAACCCAAGTTTTCTCAGCTTTTCAAAGGTGTTTTTGTTTTTTCGTCATCTTGAACATATCGTTAGACCACAGGTTAGACTATAAGACCAAAGGTTGTGGAAGACGCACCATAGTAACTTTTAAAAGTGCTGAAGTTCGGACGGCTACTGCACATAAACAGTGCGAGATACTATTTTGAAACGAATCTGTCTAGACCTACTTTATTTATTTGCTTACAGTTTTTTTAATTTAAATTTCGTCAGGTACATTTTTCGTGTTGATTTCACCTTTTTGAGATTTTTTCTTTTTGCTAAAGGGTATTCGATGTTACTAAAATTTTAGAAAGAGTACACAGATGTCGACGTTTTGGAATCCAAGGGAACTCAAAAGCCCAAATCTCATACGTTCTAGGCAACGAATACATTTCTAGCCGAACCGTAATGAAACAATAAAATGCCTACTTTGTGTCCAAATAACGCGAGTGCAATTGATGCGCCAGCACTTGCTTAATTTCGAAGGTAATTACAGGAGTTGTACCTAAACCTGGTACCTACTCATTGACCGGCTGGTTGAACGATCTCCAGGTAAAAATAAAGCAAGCACCTGCCGACCGGCCGGCGCTCGGCTCGTCTTGCTATTCATTTCATGCCGACACAATCTCTGCAGGAGATTCAAGTGTAATTTCCTCGTGTAATCATGCGTTTGATGCCGGACGCTAGAACCAGAAGATCGTCTTCGTCACGCAGAGGAGCTGTCTTTAAAATCCTTGACCCTGCGCTTTTTTCTTCCAACACAACAAAAATTCTTTTCTTCTCGATTTCATTGGCGCACAAAAACGAGCATGGTGGCTAGAATGAGCTAATCTTCAATAGTTCGTCGTGAATCGTGATAGAAGATAAACTCCGGCTACGTGTGTGACAGAGAGAAATGCGCACTTTGCGCCTGAGGACATTGTTATATTCCCATCTCACGTCCAGCCAAAGAGCGGCGTCGGTTTAGATGGACATCGGTCAGCGTCGAGGAGGGGATGCCGATGTATAAATACGAGGTGCTAAGACTTGAGGTATATTCGACGTCTGTCTTCAGCACCTCTTCATCGGGTACCAACCAATCTTCTGCTACCACAAACATGAAGTCTACCGTAAGTGCAGTGTGCTTGCTCCGTGTCTTTCTCGCTAACCACCCTTTTAGCAAACACTTCGCAACGTTGCGAGTTCCGTGTTTCTTTGAAATGATTACTAGAAATTTTTGAAGATTTGAAAAGATTTTCCCTTTGTGTCATAGGAACACCTATGCTACGCCCAAAGTAAAACTCTAAGCGCGTTAGTATGTGTTTCTTTAAGTTTTACCCCGTCACTCCTTAGAGCTTACAAAAAGCTTATGGTAAAATGTACCCCCTGTGGGTCTCGTGGGAGAGATCATCCCCATCGCATTGTCTTGTATTAATCCGAGCGCTTGCAGATGCTGTTGCTGTTCGCCGTGGTGGGCATGACCCTGTCGGCGCCGGCGCCTGTCCCGAAGCCCAACCCCCAGCTGGTGTACAGCTACCCTGCGCCACTGGCCTACTCGGGGTACGCAGCGCCCGCCGTCGTCGCGGCCGACCCGCTCTACCCCGCGGGATATGTGCCCTACTCGTACGGCGCGCAAGGTAAACACACATAACCCCTAAGTAGTCAGTCGTATGCAACAGTGTTGGTTTCATGATTCGGACGAAACGCGTACAAGATTTTAACCAGCAAGATCCAGAAAGCTGCAGAGTCTATATGTTTCCATTTGGAAAACGCGCTTCTGAGTTCTAACTCTCTATTTTTTTTATGAAGAAATTTGAACACAGACCTTCAATCTCCGGAGATCAGAAATGCTTTCTATCACAGTGCAACTGGACTCAGCTGTTTGTTAGCAAAATAGGGTGGACAATCTTTGTCCATCAGTTTCTCTAAGTTAACTTCTTTACCACACGGCAAGACTGCCTCACTTCAGCAATTGTAGCAAGAGGATAGTGCAAGCCACATACCACGACAAGGACCTCCTTTTCCACGAACTTTCCAATACTATGTAACAAAAATATATTAAAAAAAACTCCTTTGCAACTAGCTTAAAAATGTTCAAGAAAAGAAGCGAGCTATGCTCTTTGCTCCTAAAGAAAATTTGCTGTTTAATGTCCAACTCAAGACTTAAAGTAACGCTCGCATGAAACCCTACTGCCCATCGCTTACGATATAAGTACGCTCGTGTCTCTGATCAAACAAAAACCGCGGCAGTGTCTCATGCATACTTGTGCTTGCTCTGTTTCAGCATACGGGTACAACTACCCCTACGTGTACGTGTAACTCAACCTCATCGCCGCTACTTATCTAACGCTACTAATCGAACAGTCTGACAGATGACATCACTAAATCTCGACCACTCTTTCCATTTAACATAGATTAACACAAAACCATAAGTATTATTTGCTAGTTATCTCTTACTGTAATAAGTCGCCATCAAAATAAATTGTTGACAAAAATTATGCCAAGCGTTCCTGTTAATAGGTGATTATAATCGATAAATACTAATATTGTTACCCCAATTTAAATAATAGAGGTAGGACATAAGGTCTAATCCTATTGTCTTAAAATATAAAAATAGATATCCTATCAGATATTCTTAATATCAGGTAATTAAAGAGAATTTCAGGGGGTGCTCACTATTTGGGACTCCCATTAAATGCTTAATAATAATAGAACCATGAACTTTGCTCAACCAATTATTCTCATAGAAATTTTTTAATACTATAATATGGCAGAACAGAATGTATTAGTAGAAGTGTATAATCAACCTCTCAAACAAAGCGTACTTAGTTCAAGGGTATAATTTTGAGTCTTATAATAGCGATTCCTCCGTGGCGATTGTTTGCACAAGACGGAAAATCATTGCTCCTTGACGGATCCGTCGGCCATGCCGTAGTAGACCTTGGTGGCCATCTTGACGAAGAGTCCAGTCTCCACGACCCCAGGGATCATGCTGATGTCATTGTTCACTGATGACCAATGTAAACCGGTTGCCGGGAACTTCCAGTCCAGAATGAAATTACCATTGTCGGTGATCACAGGCCCCTGGGAAGAAACGCACAATACCTCAACAAAATGATAAGGGAGTTCTACACTTTAAAGAAAGACATTAAGCCACTTAAACACCAATCCTAGAAATTTAATAGGATAGAATGTATTCCAATTAACAAACTAGGGTCCTATTCCTTCTGGTTTATAATGACTGAGTTTCAGGTAAAGTTAATTGATAAAGACAGGTAGATGCTTACCGCTTTCATTTTGGCCATCCGCAGCTCTACTTGACCTCCGTACATGAGAGCGATCTTCTTTTGAACAGGCACATAAGCCAACGGAATCACTTCGATTGGAATTCCTTTTTTGTATCGCTCTCCCAAGTTGATCGATTCCTTCCTGCCATTTACACACTATTAGTAAACGATAGATTTTTAAGGAATTTAGCGATTGATTATGATTTATGGTTCTGGCTCACAAAAAGCTAGTAAGTAGTGCAATAAGATGCATGTCATGCTGATGGTGTTAGTAGAGAAGTGCTACGGTTTAGCATGCGACAGACACTAGGTAGGAAATTTTAAAGGTAGGCAGTAGTTTTTGATAGTTAGGTTCTCTTGACTTGCAATTCCAGAAAGAAACAAAACATTACGTATAATCAGCGATGATAATCAGTTGACGAGCACAGGAAGCTACGATTTTCTCCTGAGTCAGACAGGCTCCACCGCCTTTAATAAGCGTCATCTCACTATCCACCTCATCGGCACCGTCAATGGCACAATCCAGCTGTGATGGTAGCATAGTATTAGAAAAGTCGCATATCCTCTATCGCAAGCTTGTTCACATTTTTGGTGCATGATAATGTGGTTCCTCTATCTTGGCAGTACCTCAGGATAGTTTTCTAAATCGCCGAGCTTGAGTTTGTGTGTGAGTATCAGTTGCCGAGCTTGGAATGATGTCGGAATGCACACTATCTCGAGATTCTCTTTGCGAACTCTTTCCGCTAACAACGAAATAACCAGTCTCAAATTAAACATTGTGAAGGATATATATACTGTCTACTGAAAACAAAAGTAACATAATTTGAAGGCTAGGCAACTACAAAATTTGGGCAAAAACCTAGAAAAACAATCCAGGCAAAAACTACCTAACACCTAGTAAAGGGAAGTGAATTTATTTCTAACCAGATATATTCGTACATTTTTGCAAGTCATGTGGCCAAAAATAGTTTTGTAGTGGAAAATTAAGCAACAAGTGCAAAAGGAAAGCATTCGCATGAATAAAAATTGTGCAGTGGAAATTTGAAATGAGCGATTGGTGCAATTAAGTAGGTCTGTACACAGGCCTACAAGCACTTACCCAATCTTTCAACAGCGTAAACTATGGTCGATCCACTGCCTACACCAACGACGGTATTGTTCTGCAAATGCAACAAATAAAAAGTAAGTTATGCTTTACAAATAGATAGCATATAAATGCTACACCAGGGTACCAGTATACAATTTAGAATGGTATGAAGGTATGGCAACTACTGAACATATTCAAATAATTTAAAAAGTTACATTGCAGGGAAATTTAATCATCTCAAATGATACCATGAACAATTTAGATTTAGTATCAAGTTCGCATTTTTTCGAAACACAGCTTGCTGATTAGATCACTAGCTTTATTGCAAATTGTATCTATTGATGATTTATTGATGGTTTATTATTTACCTTTACATAATCATCAACAGCCCGGAATGCGGCGGCCTGCTTCGCGCTGTCAAGGGGATTCATGATTTGATGTAATTTTCTTGTTGGACAAAAGTTACTGAGCTTCGGTCTAGGCAAGATGACGGGAGAAGTGTAATCAAGTTGTGTATTAATGCAACCTCTGAATATTTCAGCGTGTTTAGGAGACAACTTCCATTTTTTGACTTTCCACAAACACCACGAGGAAACGGCGGACATGACACACTACGCCAGAGGTCATTGACGGCTGCAGGTAGCAATGCGTCATCTATAGGACGCCGGTCGAACTATTAACACGTGATCGTACGACAGCCATAATTGACGGTTGTGTGGAAGACAAGAAACAATCGTTTCTATTGGCGCGTTTCGATATGTAAAACTTTTGCGATTGGTGTGTTAGTATCATCTAATTGATCTTCGGCACTTTATTTGACGGGGTTCTACCTTGGCCTGCTTAGTTTCAGTTCCTAATCTTAGTAGAGTTGTAGCAAACGGTTGTAGCGTGGTTCGGCAGAGTGAGTTATTCGAGTGAGGTGGGTGTGTCACGGGTACGGTACTGTCGTGCTCGCTGAAAACTAGTGACTCTTGAAGTGGACCTCGTGAAAATCTTGAAACTTTAAAAGGGGCCAACGATGGAGAGCATGAAGGCAGTTGTTGATACGTTCTGGAGTCCTCACTTTTGGTTACCCCCAAACATAACCTGGACAGATATTGAACCAAATGAGTCAATCGCCTACACAAACTTCAGGCACCTAGCCATACCATTGCCATTAGCTTTTGTATTTTTAGGCATTCGATTGGTTTTAGAAAAATATTGGTTCACTCCTGTGGCATTGTTTATGGGTGTTAAGAACGATAAAGTTAAGAAAGTTATTCCCAATGCTATTTTGGAAAAATCTTACCTTACGAAAGGGAAGAAAAGCATCACTCATCACCAGGTCGCTGGTCTTGCCAAACAGTTGGACTGGACAGAGCGACAAGTCGAGCGATGGCTTCGAATTCGTCGCGCAGTTGACAAGCCGACGACGCTAGTCAAGATCTGTGAAACGAGCTGGCGCTGGTTTTACTACACTTGCTCCTTCTGCATGGGCATCTTCTGCCTGTGGGACAAGCCCTGGTTCTGGAATATCGACTTGAACTACAGCAATTATCCACATCACGGAATCACCTTAGATTGTTGGTGCTACTACATGATGAACCTCGCCTTCTACTGGGCGCTCACGTTCAGTCAGTTCTTCGACGTCAAACGCAAGGACTTCTGGCAGATGTTCATCCATCACATTCTCACCATAACCCTTCTGAGTTTTTCGTGGGTTTGCAATCTGCATCAGATTGGCTGTGTTGTTCTCGTCATTCACGATTGTGCCGATGTCTTTCTAGAGGGAGCCAAGTTCTTCAAGTATGCTAACTATCAAAAGACTTGCGATATCATATTTGCAACATTCACTATCTTGTGGATCATCACGCGATGTGGTTTCTATCCGCTATGGATCATTTATAGCACCTCAATCACGGCCCCTACACTTGTGCCAATGTTTGCCGCTTATTACTTCTTCAACAGTCTTCTCATTGGGCTGCTAATCTTGCATGTGATTTGGACATATATCATTGTCAAGATCGCCGTCACTGCCGTCACGGCTGGTAAGATGGACGGGGATCTACGAAGTTCGTCGAGTGACGAAATATCGGAAGAATTAAATGCACCGGGTGAAAATAATGACAAAGCAGCAAAGAAGAGCAAATAACTTCCAAAACATTCACAGAGAATTCGGGCCCGATTTTGGTGTTGGTTCAGACTTGAAACGTGTGTGTGCATTTATCAGTTTTAAGCCTACAGTCTGACTGACTGCCACCTAATTGGTTTTACAAACCAATTAATCTTTACTACTTAAAGCTTATTTTGTATCTTAGATTCGCTAGAAAATTGTCTTCGATTTTTGTCTTCTATGAAACTTTGTATATTTTATTAATATTAAAATATCTACTACTGTCTTATCAAATGAGAGGGAGTCGTGTCGGATATAGCCGTGTAATATTTGCTTATCTACTAAAAAAATACACAACAGGCGTAGGCCTTTTGACCTAGTCTAATAATGATAATTATTAGGAAGTTAGCTAATTTATATTGTATAAATTATAAAAATTTGCTGCAGTCCATGAATATTAAAATAAAATTGCATTCTTAACAGTTTGCAGATGTGAAGTTTCAGTCCCATAGTTTCACTCTCAAAATTTCCTTCGCTATTCAATTAAGGTAGTTCGGGAATCATTCTTCCATATCTGTCCTGGTGGCCAGTAAACCACCAAGGCCCATGACACCAATCATAACAGTATCAACCAATAATCCATGACAAAAACGTTAACCTTCCTGTCTTAGAAAGATATGAAGTAGTACTTATTCTTTATATGGAGAATAAAGGAGTTACTTAGGAATTATATAAAAATGTAACGTAAATGTAATGTAAAATGTAAGAAAAACAAAATAATCTCCGAATAAATGGCACTTAGTTGGTCACTGGATTCAGCTGACCTTAAACATTAAATCACTACAGTAAATTTGTCGCCAGGTAATTTTCACATACAAAAAATGAAAACTTGGCCTCTTAGCTATTATAAAGTCAAAAAGTCAACATCCATCTGGACAAACTGCCCCGATGCAAGGTCGAGCGCAGACGCCGATATCTCAGTACCACCAAACACCATCCTCGTGTGAATCTCCCTGCGTTTCCCATCCTCTTCCTGCGGCTCCACAAGCGCCAGGTGCAGCGTTAGCACCCCGCAACGTGTGACGCCGGGATCGGTGATGAAGCAGGCATCGTCGGCGGCTGCAGCGTAGATGTTGATGACGATGCGGCCCTGTGAGGGCAAGGTGGGCGTGTAACGACGCACTACGCTCTCACCGAGCTCCACCGCCTGCTCTGACGAGACAAACTTGTCCAATACGTCGGCACACCACTCCTGGCCATCTCGTACCACCAGCTTTTCTGTAATCACCGGCAAAGAGTTCAGAGTTTAATTAAGAGATTCGGTTACAAGCATAGGGTAATCAATACTAGCTGTACTGTTAGTTGGCTCAAAAACTCATGTGCCACTTTGGCTTGTATTTAATGTTACCCACTTTATCTAACATAGTATTTGCTAATCACATGATGATCGACATTAAAAGCATATGCTAATTGCGCTTGAGAATCTACCTCTTTTAAAGTCAAACCAGTCAAACCTCTTGCTGGCTACACTCCCTATGTTATGTATTATGTGGCTAGAAGGTATCCAGTTCTCGCCGACCTTATGGGAAACACGCATTGTGCATATGATCAAAGAAATTGTATTTACAGTTAGTTTTTATAGTTATTAATAAAATATACCTGTATTTCTACAGTAAAAAAGCTGTAATAAAATAGCGCGTAGCGTGCAAATTAAGCTCTAAAGCTCATCAATTTAAACTCATAAATATGCACACTGTTGCTATGAATTTTCCACCCATAACAAATTATGATAACATCAAAACTGTAAGGCATGTGCCCATCTAGCGTGTGAGTGGTCAGTACTATAAAATACTCGCCTGTATGGCAGGCAAAGAATTAAGTGACCACTCAGTTTCCACAAGGCCAGGCCAGGCATAACAGTGAATGGTAGTTGTACCCCGATTCCAGGAAATGCAAAATAAAACCATCTATTGTGAACTTGTCAAACTTCACCTGCTGACCCATTTTGCCCCTGGGACCCTCTCGGTGAAGCACATTGTACTATCCCCCTGATGCAAAGGATTCGTCAGACTCACTCTCAAAGCTACTTTAGTCTATTTCTTTGGTATCTCTCCATGGCTAATGACCGTGGTCACCTTATTCTGTTAATATTGTAAGGTAGACACACTATAGGTATGTTTGATTGATGCTATAGGGTCAATAAACAGAGCGGATATGGGTCTAGGAATTGCCACTGCTTGGGATGCTTACCCCGGGGATGAAGGTCTGCGTCAAAACGCTTCATGACGCCGACGCCGTAGGTCTGCTTGGAGCGTCGCGTCGTTATGAGCGTCGGGTTGAGTCCGAACAGTACGGCGCCTCGCAGGATGGCCAAGGACACACCTTGCGGGATGATCACCTTCACGCGGTCTTTGAAAGCAGTTCTCACCTACATAAAGCCACAGATCACGGAGGAATTAGCGCAGACCTTATGCCTTGGTGTACAGCTCTGCAGAGTTATGGAAGAGATCTGTAGACTCAAGAGGAGTCGGTCCTTGGCGCCGTCAGAGGGAGTTTTAGCCACCGCCACCTACCTTCCATTCCCATTTGATTATCTGGGCACCCAGTGCTCATGCATGGCTAATTTATGCACGCTATCTGCCGGTACATCCTAATTCCCTATGAACTGATTTAAACGCTAAGCAAGAATCTATTTTTGAACATCCTAACCATGATAAAACCATGCTCAAGTGTGAGTACTCAATCCATTTATAGCCTACAGTAAAACGAAGAAGCATGCCTGGGTGACTGATTTGTTCATGACCTGGGTGTTCATCTGACAAATAGGGTGCTTGCCCTCGAGTACATACCTCGTGCTGCAAGATCTGGGACTCAGCGAACCCGCCAACCAGAAAGAGATACTCGACGCGGCCAACGGAGGGAGCGTCAAGGACGGCGGCGATGTGCTCCAGGATCTTGTTTACTGTCGGTCCAAACAGCTCGCGCATCACGCTCGGCTGCAAACGCAGCATCCCTTGCGAAGACCACGACACCTCTTTGCGCCCTAGTTTTCGCACTGCCTGCTCCACCTGGACACGGGGAAGTCGTTTGGCAGACATGAGTGTGGAGGTCAAATCGAGGAAAACACGGTCGGTGGATGCGGGACCGACCAGCTCACTCACGGGGACAGACTTCTTGGTGTCACGGTTTTAAGATGAACTCAACCTCTGGGGTCCAGCCTGATTCACTGGCAGTGTTTGATCTTTTAGAACCTCGTTGTTATGTTGGGACAAGCGATAGGGCCGCGAGCCACGGTCACTACGTGTTGGTGCAGATGAAAAGGTTCTCTCCGGGGATTGGGGGTTTGGGAAGTCCACGATAGCAACCAAGGATCTGGATTACTCGTAATTTCGAAACATAATTCCTAATTTCCCTGCCAGAAATGGAAAAGAGTAATCGTTCGAGATGGAAATTTATAGAATTCAATCTGTCAAGAAAATATCTTTGAAGCTGATAGGTATTCTTAATTTTAAGCGGGTCCTTTCCGACGCATCCATCCACTCGAGAAGTATCGAAACTGTACCCGTTCCTACCTCCTTGCCGGAGTGCTTCCGGTAGTAGTCGATGAACGCGAACGGCGGGAACACGTTGAGCGGCGCATCCCTGAACGGGCTGGCGCTGCGTTTGCGCGCCTCAAAGCTGAGCATGAGCTCGACGAAAGCCGCGGGCCTCTTGAGTCGGAACTGCTCGACGAAATCTGCGCCGAACGTGTCGCCGAGCAGCGCAACGAACTCCTGGTCGACGCGCACCGAGCCCCACGGGCCGCCCGTCGCCTTGTGCAGCTCGCGCAGGGTGCTGTCCTCGGCTGCGCCCGATGCGGCGCCTGAGCGGCGCAGCTCGTGGACCGTAATGTCCACCGTGCCACCGCCACAGTCAACCACCATGTAGCGCATGCCTGGGAAGATCACATGGGTGTGAAGGTGGCAGGCAGGCACCAAGGGCAAGGGCAGGAGTGGCAGGAACTATGCCTCGAGGATCAAACCAAAGCCATATATTCCCACTAGCAATAAAATAACCTCCTTCTGAGAAGTGGGAAGACTACGACGGAAGAAGCACAGCAGACAGGAGTGTCGTATTGCTTTAGTTTTGCCATTTTCTGAGTGAGGTATACTTTGCTTGAAAACTGAGCTGATTGTTAAGATGATTTGCAAACGTTTGAGGACTTGCCCGACCTCTCATGACTGGATGTCGCTTTCCAGGAGTCAACTTTCCCTGCCGATTGCATACCGACTTGATTCGCAGACAAATTAAGAAAATGTGTCTAGGCACGCACTGCGTATCTATCGAGAAATCGCACTCCTAGCACGCGCCTAGATTCAATTGATCGTCAATACAATTTGCATGCATTAGAAATTTAGTCTCCATTCGATTTCAGCTCCCCACGGCAAATTCCGTGGAACACGCAGAAGAACAAAGACATTGCTAATTAGGACAATAATTACGATCATTATTACTTCATTTCACTAATTATTTGCGTTTCTGCTAAGTTCAGTCCGTGGGTGAATCTCAGGAGCGCGCGACACAATGACCTAGTCATGGGATAGTTAAATGTCTGGCTAAAGAAAGAAGCCGCATGATGATTGGGTGACATCCGAGCCCGTGTTCCAAAAGTTCGGCTAGTGAAAAGTCCCGCAACCATTTGCTACGTTATTGTCCATCATTGTCGTTATTGTCATTTATTGTCGATCTCATCCTACCTTCCTTGGTGTCGTGGAGAAGCAATTCGCTCGGCGCCGGCTCCATGGCGGGGAGGCTGGCCGTCGACGACCACGTGGAGGCGTTGTCCTTCTCCATAGCGCGCTCTGGCACCAGCTGGTTCATACGCAGCTTCCGGCAACAGAGCGACGCGCATTCGGGCTCCAGGGCGATCAGCAGCCCGTCGGGGTGGGCGGCGTCGGCGATACCCGCCTGGTGACCGCAGAGAGGCGATTGCTATCATGTTAGTTCTAGGTCATTATTTGGTAAGGAGGCGGTCTCATGGGTATAAAAGGGATGTCTGCTTGTTTAACGTTGTCCTGGCTATTCGTCAACATACCCCGTCTCATTGCAACGTGACGTATTCAGTCAATTCATGTGTAAACAGCCAGTGAATCGAGTCGGTGGAGCGAATCGATGCGTGAACACTGTGGACACTGGTATCCTGCCTGCTTACTACGTGAATGCGGGGTGAGGAGTTGGATACTCTTGTCCTGGTACAACTATAGACCCTCTGGGTCCGTCCCGAGTCACCGGATTCACTTCCACTTTCTGGACTGGGCAGCGATACGAGGACAATGAATTGCCGGTCGGTCGGTAGGGGGTGCAATCGAGGTCACTTCCGGCAGCAGCGGGACAGCCTTTCAGGTTTCAATGATCGCAAAATGTAATGTATCGGGGAAACTTGGCCAAATTCTTTGCTTTGACATGTAAAGCGAAAATGGATTGCTTGCTGCTCACAGTGTAATGAGTTAATTAGAAGATGATTTGTTACTTGGCGACAATGACTCAGATAAACTACGTTTAAAAATTAGGCGCAGGTAAAAAACCGAGTACAAGAGTTTAGCAGAGAAATGATTGACAAGGTTGGTCTTTTGTGGTATCCGGGGCTTTTACGAAATATGTGAGGGTAATTGAAATTTCCAGCTATATTCGGTCTATAACTCTAATTTGTTCAGCCACGAAAAAGTGTCCTTTGTCCCTCTCCTCGCCATGAACGCCATGGCCTCCTGGTTACCTGGTAGGCAGCCTCGCGCATCAGCTGTTTGGCGGGCTGCTTCCAGATCGCCGGGACGGTAACCACCCATCGGACATCGTCGGCCTTGACCTCGCCTCCCGCTTGGTCTGACAACTCGGTGAGCACCAATTCCTTAAGATGTCTCAACGCCTTCCCGAAGACACTCACGGCCGACACCTGCCTCCCGTTGGCTGCGCTAAGTAGACACCCCCGACTCACGTGCTGCTCCTGATGCAACACCATCTTAAACTTGTCAAAGTAGAGCCACTTCTTCGCCTCCTGCGGCTCGAGATCGTGGAAGAAGTCGCGCGCCGCGAAGCCGAACGAGTGGAAGTCACCAGCTGGCGTCAGCAGCAACGTGGTCGGGATCTTCTGGTTGTTGATTCCCGGGTCGCCACCCTCCCACTTGCGCATCATGTGTATGGTCACGTCCGGGTCGCGCACAAAAGTGAACGCGTATCCCGTGTACGTGGTGCCGAAGTCGATGGCCACCACCACGAAACGATTGTCTGCAATCTTCGGCTTCGCGGGATGCACCCCGCTCTTCGCGGTCGGCGCGTTCTTGACGGCGACGTCCTCCAAGCTGTCGCACGCCATGTCCTGAACGCCGTCGCGGTCGTCGTCTGTCTCGAACGCCTGGTCGATTAGGTCGTCGATGGCAGACGGGAACGTGGTCTGGTGTACGCTGTCCAGGGAGGTCGCGTTGAAGGGCAGTCCGCGCTGCTCCTCGAGGATCGACGCCGCCGCGTTCAGGCTGTCCAGGGACATGTACTTGTTGGCCGATACACTGCATGGACGCCGGCAGTTGTTCTTAATAAAGAGTCGCGGCGGCGCCACCCTCGATTGGCTGGCGCTGCTCAGTGACCTCTTGGCGGGGACGGGCGTCGGTCGCGTCTTCGGCAACGTGTTCACGACGGCGTTGTTCTCGGCAAACGCGTGCATCTTGGCGTCGTCCCCCGTGATCGTGATTTCAGTCACCTTGGTCGGCCTCTTCGCCGGCTTCTTCATGCTGGCCCGGATCGCCTCCTTCTGGAAGCGACTCTTCGGATCTTCCTCCACATAGACCTCCTCCACCAGGTTGTAGGTTTCACCGTCGAGCATGGCGCCAGCTGACACCGTCTTCAAGTCACTTCCGATTGCACTTCGAACGCGACCCGATTTGCAGGCTGCCTCCTGGTTTTCTTCTGGGTCTGACGAGTCTGCCAGGTCGCAGGAGCTGCCCTGGATGCCCGAGTCCATAGACAGGTCCTGGCGGTTTCTTCGCAGACTCAGTAAGCTGTCGTCCGACGAGCTGTCAGTCGTGACCCCCGCGATTTGCAGCATGATCGGACCGTCTGGAAACAGACACCGAATTTAGAGGACGACTGAGATTAGAAACGGGTCCCAACGGAAGCTGCTCGCAAGGCACCTGGCCGGCTACTGGGTAAAAATTAATCTTGGCACTGAACTTGGAGTCTGCGAGTTAGAACACTCATGTGCAAGTATGTGGAGCCGGACACTACACTCGTTCACGTGCATGGGATAATTATCCAGATTTGAGAATTGCAAGAACAATGGGGGTCAATTTACATGCAATTAGCCTAGATTTTAGTCGGCCGGTCGCGATTGTACCATGCTTCACACATGTTTACCTATATATGAGTGGTAAACATTCCAATTGCCTTACCGTAATTAAACCAATTATATAGTATGATATCAATTAATATCTACTTCTTTGTGTCTATACATCATCAGGGAGCTTTGTATTTTATTGAAACAAACACCAGATAATTGGATGTGATGTATACGAGCAATCAGCGTTGCTGCATGAAAGCTTTGATAATCAACTTTTATTGAGAGCTAGAAATCGAATATGATTAAAAAAATTGTGCGAAAAGTGCATTGCTATCGCTTCCCTTGTTGCGAATACTTGGCTAGCTGGGGTGTTGAGTTACTCGACTACCTCTGATTATAAATTGTAGATAATTGTTGCAAATAGCAGCTTAATTCGCCCAGCAAGTGAGACTACGGTTTCAACAGGGGCCGGATGGCAGTAATTAGTAGGTACAAATTGCACATGGCTCGTTTAAATGGGCGGCAAGTGGCTTCTTTAACGCCTTGACTTCCGGAGATTGTCACCGGGCAATCGGAGGAAGTGGCCGGGGCTCTTGGATAGGACATAGAGGCAACTAATTTTAGCGATTCTTTGGTGCCTTCTTTTCCTGTGCAAGTCTTGTGGAAGTAGACGACGATTATTCTATTAGGCATCAAACTAAATTTAGCTTAATTACGAAATTGAATCAAAGTCAAATCATAGTCAAATCATCAATCAAGGTATTAGTCATAATTCATTGAGGTTTAGTCGGCACGGTTAGTGAGAATACCTGTAATGAGAATTTACGTCAACGTTATCTTGGTACTTTGATGAGGCATTAGACTCCGGCAGACTTTACGACCGTTCTTAAATTAAACCACGGTCAATTGACATCAGCGAGCTGCGTGAAAACATGCGTACAACGTCACAGAGTGAGTGATTGTGTCGATTGCAGAGGACAATCACAGTACGGCGATAAAATGTGAAAAATCTGAGATTACGTCGCTGTTGATTGATTATAAGATGGCCACTGATTTAGAGCGAATCGGGAACAAAACCTGTATCGTTTTAAGTTTTTTGTTTTATCAACAGATTGAAAACAAATTCCGGGGATTTTAATTGAAGTCCAATTTTACTGGCATAACGCGGTTGCATAAATTTTTAATTGTACTCAACATGACAAAATATGTGTAAGTAATGACTGCAATATAAAATTGTTATTTTCTAAGCGATAACAATGTTGGCATCCTAAGTATTTCGTATGCTTTTTTTGTAACATGTAACAGCTATTATGATAATTTCCGTGATTTCCTCTAGTTTTGTATAATAACGTTAAAATATTGAAATGGTCTGCATACCAAATTGGCGAAATCGCTGACCTAAACAACCAGAGGCATGGCGTCTTCAACTTGATGCAAGAGGAAAACTCTGTTTTTTTTCGTCTTAGAGTCTTTATGTTCCCGTCGAGCAACTTCGCGGGAGATGCTAAACAATGAATTAAAGATTTGCTATGATGGGTTAGAGAGAGTTGTTTCCTCCGAGTTTTAGGTGAGTTATTAGTTGTAGAAGGAATCGCAAGGCGTGCACAGAGTCTTTGACTGCTACACCCTGGCATGCCAGAAGCTCATTGACAAACGCCTATCAAAACATGGGCGTTTTCCCTCCGTCTCACTCGACTGCCTCTGATCTCTGACCATGATTGATACATCCTCCAAGAACCAGAAGAAACAACGCAAAAACAACAAATCCACATGCCGACTAACTGTGATTCTGACGTCTCAAAATCGCGGCTAATTTTTCTTGTAGCAGTGAAATGCATTCCGTCCGTACCCCGTAGCGAGCATGAAGGAGCCAGTATGCGAGTTAAACAATGTAGTACGTACTAAATAACTAATTAGCCATTTTACAAAAACGCCTTGCAATTAGAGTATCGCGTGCGATGGCGCAGACTCTTTACCTTGGAGCTGCGCGGTAACGGGAAGAACTGTCAGCGCAGCGACATCTCTGCGGAAGGGGTCGTCGCTCGCTTCCGTTTCATGACCGGGCACCTCGATCTCGACACTCCGAAGGTACTCCTCGTAGCTGGAAAAGGGCTGGGCGCGCACCAACTGGAACCCCTGGGTGTCGTCGACAGCGTCCTGCTTGGCGACGCTCCGAAGACGTTCTTGGTAGTCGACGCCGAACTCACCGGCGTCGTCACGCCCGTGGCCTCCGTCTTTCATCTGGCTCTGGTGGTCAAAATGTTTCTGAAGCTCTTGTTGTAGCTCCTGCTGCTGCTTCTGATAACGCTGCACTTGTTCGTTGATGTTCTCTTGAACCATCCTCTGATCGTCCTGATGTTTCAATAACTTATGCTTCAAGTAGAACTCGCCGTGTTTGCGCTGGTAGTGCTGAACTTGTTGCTCCAAGTCCGGATGGATTTCCTGTTTCTGCAGATCCTGTCGGTACTGTTTGTTCCACGCATGCTGTTGCTGCAATCGGAGCTGCTTCTGCTGGAATTGGTGCTGCCTGAGCAGTTGTTGTTGCGTCGCGTTGCCGGCGAGCTCGTCCCTCCTGGGGTGGACGAACGACTCAAACATGTGTGACGGAAACCTCCACGTGACGGGCGGAAGACTGGGGCTTGACGGACACCCGACGGCGGTGCTGGACGGCGACAGGTCGAGCGATGTCGCGCGCGACACCGACATGCTTAGCGACCCGTGCGCTAAGGCGACCTCCTCGACCACTCGACCACTCGATGTCTTGCGTCTTGAGTTGTTTCACTGGCGATTTTAACATTGGCAACACGCGGTATCACAGAAGAACGCACTGCACTGCAGAAAATATCCACGGTTTCTTCTAGGCGGTGTGGAAATGACCAACGCGAGTACAACGCTCGTAGCCGAAGACCCGTTGCGAGGAGAAAATGAGTTGGCGCGTAGATTGACCAACGGCCTTCCTTGTGGGTCTGTGTGCCGAGCCGGCGATGGCAGGAAGAGGTCGGGAAATGACGCGAGTTCTGCGCCCACCTCGAGGAGTCGCTTTGCCGGCGTGCCGAGCGAGCGTATCGAACCGAGATGCGAACCCGCGGACCGGAAAGTTACGTTACGTTATGTTCGCAAGCAGCGGCTGGAGAAAATGGGCTAATATAAGTCATGAATCGCAGCAATAAGACGGATTGTGGGCGGTGGGGGGCGATTAGCAGGAAGGAGGACCGAGAGGCCTACGTGGTGTCTTCGGCGAAGAGAACGACGGAGCGTCGTTGGATCTTTCACGGAAGGGGAAGACAAGCAGTGACCGGTGAATGCTCTTCCGGCTAGGTGTTCTATTGTAATGTGGCGATATTTTAAATTAAGGTATAATTATCTAAAGAACAAACAAAAGCAACCATTGGTCATGTTTTGGATGACTAACTGGGGCAGTATTCTCACTTCTTTAAACACGAAAGGATTCCAGGTTTCAAAGAAACTCTTCTGAATCGATAAGAAGTAAGACTGGGACAATTCGGTTGTAAACTGCGACAGGAAGTGGAGGGTGAGGTCGCTTTAAACAAATCTGCAGCGCTCTTTGGCGAATGCTTGAGTAATGATTCACTGCGAGGTATATTTAGCCAAGGAAATGGAAAGCGGAGGAACTCGTTCCCGAATCGTCTATTTTAAGAGAATGTTCCTACATGAAATTGGTCGGTAAAGACCTGGAAGCAGCGTCGCTCAGCTGCCATCAATCAACGCGGTATTCCCGTGTAGTAAAATGTCTGTGTCCATGTAATTTAGCTAGAGATAAAAATGAAAAGTTGTGCATTTTATATTAGAGAAAGCAAACTCATAAATTGCTACCAGTAGTTTTTTTTTCGCTTTTTATCAAATGGCGTGTAACTTACATTACAATGATTTTAATACTAAAATACATTTTAATTGCCATTCGCATAATTCAAAACTATTATATTCGAGCAATCACGAAGATAAATCTACGATTAGAAATATTTTTTGAATGAAATCTAGTGTGAAAGTGAATGTATTTCATTTAACTCTCGTGTATATCTCTGCCAAGCAGGGATGTGTCTTTGATGATCAGGGATATGGTAAACACGTGGAAGCTGCCATGGTATTGTGAGATGCATCTTTAAGTATCTCAAGTACACCTGCTTCAAAAAACCAAACCAAATTAAAAATTAAGAGTTAAATAGTGACTGAACCAGGCTGTATGCTTCATTACTTCCATTATTGACTGAAACCCACCTCCCTCAAAATCTACCAATGGCCTGCCGCATTCTCCAGCCGAGCAGAGCGCCGATGTGACTTTAATTGTGCAAGCACGTAAGTTGTGAATCAAGTCACGCACACGGTGAGGGTGCTCCGTGGTACCAGGGACGCAGGAGTCACACGACTCGCGACCTCGCGAGTCCTAAATCACATGCGCCGACCACAGATTCGCGGGCCCCCCAACTCCCCCAAACCCCCTCAACACTGAGAGCTAGTTGGAACTTTCCGCCGATCAAAGAAACAGCATTTTCTGTCTGCTGCCTTTGACATAACAACTCGGGAAAGTTGGAAAACCTTGCGTACGTTTGGATAAGCGGTGCCAGAAGACTGTTTGCTGTGAATAATTTATGCGGTGAACGAAGTAATGTCTAGATTTAAGTTTGATAGTGTTGTCCGCATGAGGGTAACAATTTAGAGATCGATTCATGGCCTAGATTTACAAAATAATCGTCCTTGCTCAGTGTTTTGTGTTTAGTGTCTTTTCAGCCTCCGCGCGAAATGTATACCTTGTATTTGAGGATTCGGTAAGTGCGTAATGACAGGCATTCAAGTAATACCAACAACCTTCTAGGAAACAGAAATGTACACTCTTTTAAACGGAACGTGGCTTGGGACAGAGATGCCAGTGCACCGTTGAGGAGAAGTCACCCTCCTCAGGAGCCTCCAGCAATGGTGGATCCCTCCACCCTGCAATGGACCTGGCAGTGGCAGTCTTTTAGATGCTCGAGGCCGCGGTTCCTAGTGCTGGTATGTACAATAAATTCACAGAGTCCAATCAAATTTGAACAGCAATGAATCAAAAGAGCAATCTATCAATGCCTTAGCGAGGTGTCAAACGCTAATGGTATTTATTTGACACCTTGCAAATGTATTTGTGAATTATCGCAATGTTTGCAAATAAGTTTTTGAAGTCGAAAAAAGAGCATGATTGATGTGTACTGTTAGAAAATGTTCACAGAAATTGCAAAAATATTCGTCAGAAAGTTTCTCTTTAGGTCAGCGCTAGACTCATATTTGTCAGTCTCAACTGCCGAGAGAAGCATTGATACAGAAATCCGTTTACCACAATACCGATTGTTGCGATGACCTTTATCGGCAAGCACGCGTCTATCGATTGTCCCCTGAGCAAATATGGAGCGTCATGTGTAATGAGCACTTATGGCTGACCATTAGTCGAGACCGACGCTATGCGCCGCGACGCTCATGCATCCATTCGGCGTCGCGACGTCGTCGCTGCTGGTCGGACGTCAAATGTTAAGTCAGGATCATGTTGTTTCGTTGTAGTGCGTCGACGATTCGACAAACGGTGCAGTTCACTCGCGAATCTGAGTTTATAAGAAAAAGAAAACTTGATTTTCGTGTGGTTCACCAGTTTAGCAGATGAACTGACATAGAAGACTTGGTTTTCAACGTCTCTTCTGTTAGTGGAAATACGGTTTTATTTAACATTTTTAAAATTGATCTCAATTTTAAATAAATCCCAGTGACAGCGACGTGGGTGCTAGACCCCACGGTAAGACTGTGCTTGAGGTGTTGGAAACACCCCCGAGGCCTGTGCTTGACGCTCCCGGGATTGCAACCTCGTGACCTGTGCCCTTTTCTCTGCCGGATGAACGCCGCGAGCCCCCGGGGGATGTGACGATCAAGCCGATCAGTGGACAAAGCCCATGTCTTGGGTATGGGAGAGATTCCGCAACACTTTCAGGACGCCGTCCGTCATCGATGACGTCGACGACGTCGAGGAGATCATCATCGAGTCGTCGAGCAGAGTATGCACCCTATTTTGCTCTCATTTTATTCGTAAATGTTTGCACTCCGTGGGTTTCCACCTAAATTAATCACTGCTTGCCTTTCTTTATGAAATTACCGTATTACGGATTGGAAATCTCTTAATGACAGGGTGGCTTTAAGCATATGATTTGCTAGGGGACATTGTGTGGAAAATGAGCTTCAAGTGCCTCAATGGCAGGTATGTGGCAGGGTTAAGAAGGCTACTCCCGCCCATGGTCAACTTGCTGACGAGTAAGTAGGGGGTAATAAAATATCTCGTGTATACAACAAAGGTCGCTCTGAAGCTCGTGTATTTTATGGGTACTTTGTTATGACACGCAATAAGAAAGCGCCATATGAAATTCTTCCAAATTAATAAATAAACTAACTTTTTCATGGTTGAATAACCCACGCCATTTCACATGGCAGTTTCAATAGAATAAAATTGTCGTTGAAATATTAATCGAGTTTCCCTTCGTTTGATGCGCCAGTTAGCCGTCGTCCGTCGCGACGCTCAGATCGCTCGTTTTCGACGTCGTCGTCGCCTGCCGAGCGTTTAGCAGCTCCAATTAAAATGTGTTGTTGTGATGGTCCACGGGCCGCACTCTGTCTACGCCAAGCAGTTCCTTGCCCTCGTCAGTGAAAGTGCTGTTAGTGATGTTTATGAAAATGAGCTAGTGATTATCATTTGCAAAACCTCATTGTTTGCGCTAAAATCAGTGGACTTTCCTCCTCTCGTCTGCACCAACGGATCATTGCCGTCGAAATCGAAGTGTTCCTTGCACAAAAAATCGCGGTCGAAGGTGTGTTCCTCGCGTGAAGACACGTTATTCTACTGCCACCCTGAATTTTCGTGCTGGACACGCATCAATCGATTTTCGGCTGTTACACAATTGTTTGTCTCTGTACTTGAACTGTCCCATAAGTTTATTTTCATGTACACAATACCTCGTTTGCTTTTCGGCAGACAGTACATAGTGTCGAATTGGAGCAAGCAGTCCTGCAAAAACTCCAGTAAATCATTAATAATGTCCACTTGGCTGTCATTTTTGACTTGCGAGAGGTAAACTTGGAGTACCAATGAATTTAGGTGAATGGGAAGAGGTGACGCTTCTAGCCATAACATAATAGATATGTAAATGCAAAATGGGCCTCCCAATATAAAAACAACCACTCTTCTAATCCAATATTCGATTTGAAACCTAATTTTCGCGTGGTTGACAGCGACCCAGCCAGTCACACCTGCACTCCGAGGTAACGGTGACCGCAAAGCTCCCCGGCTTCCCGGGAGGCGGCGACTTCCCTGGCGAAAGCATCGCTGGCGTCGGCGTTGGCGTCGGCGAGGAGTCAGTGACAACATGCTCAGCGTGCCGAGTGACTATCCATCACCACCAACAGCCTGCACCTCGGCTGCGCACCTCGTGTCCCTTCTGTGGGCAGCCGTACGCGCAGGCGCGCGTCGCGCAGCACCCGACGACCCCCACTGCCGTCGCGACGCCTCGAGCCGACGACGCCCACCTGCTGCAGCCCGTCGGCGTCGGCGTCGGCGCCGGCAGGGTCCGCGGACAGCGGTCGGGCTCGGATCCCGTGCTGCCGTCGTTTCGCTTGCCGGCCATTGTGAGTGTTGCGTAGGGCTACGCCACTGTATGTCGGACGTACAGTTGTGTTAGCCTTACCTTGCTACAAGCTGGTGGACTCTGATTACACATTGCCAACTTTAGAATGCAAAATAAAGCCAGTCTTCACCGGGGAGTTTGAAATTAACCAGAAAATTATGACCAAACAATGCATCATGCACTTAAATTCTTTGTGGATTTATCAGTTTATTTACGTGAAATTAATTCTATTGAAAAATAAGAATATAAATGCAAAACTAAAAGTCCTAATGACTTCTGCTAAATACCTACCGTACACTAGCGGATTCTAGCAATGGCTGCCAATAAGCAGTTTGCGAGCTTGGTTTCCTGCCTAAACCTGATAAAAGTTAAAAGTAATCCAAAATATATTAATTTTAACTTTGGTTGGTAAACATTTATTGTTTTTCATTAAATATTTTGTTTTCCTGAAATTATGAAATGTTTCAACCAAAGAAAAACATTATTTTGTTGCTTTTAAATCGGATAGTTAACAGTAGCATCATGGTGTCATGTTTTCTAGGTTGGTACAAGCACCCCAGAAAGTGGCAAACTCAAATTAATCCTAGTGTAACAGTAGCATCATGGTGTCATGTTTTCTAGGTTGGTACAAGCACCCCAGAAAGTGGCAAACTCAAATTAATCCTAGTGTAACGTGTTGTTTGATGCACATAGCTTATTTCGGGAACAGCAATTTTTTGCGACTTAATTTTACAAAAACCAATTTGTAGACAAGCTTGGGAAGCTTAAATATGTCAACTTGCAGCAAAATAACATGAAAAGACCGCTCTTCCAATCTCAACATAAATAAAAGTAAGGTTACCTCAGATATAGGTAGTACCTGTACAATGTGGATTGAGGAAAATCCTTCAAAGTGGCACCACTTAGTTCTATTGTGGGTGCAATACGTACACAAAACAACGTAGAATCGTTAGCTAGCATACACCTTGGGGTACTTCAGATTTGTCCAAACATAAATTAGCCAGGTGTCTTATGAGGTAACCTTGGAAGTTTATCAAGGGTCAAAAGCGCCAAACGACAAAGAATAAGACACTTGAAACTTCGAACAGGAATTTCGCAGTACCGTGGAATAGACATGAAAATATCTTCAGATCCCCCTAGCAACAATAAGCACGGGTGGTACTCCTTGTAATTCTCTGTTAGAACCAAGTTATGTGGCTTCCACAGCAGGAGCCGATGCTGGGCCACTCGTCGCCTCACTGTGACCGAGTGGGCAGCTTCTCGGTGAACCGCCTGGACGTGAACCTGAGCAACATCGGCACGTTCCTCATGCGCCCTGGATCTGACTCGTCTCTGCCCCCAATACCCAAGGTATCAGTCTCCACTGGCCTACTTGCACCGAGATCAAAGCGGGGACTGGACACAACAGTTTCAAATTATAGCCCGCAGCTATTTGCTGATTTTCATCAAGTTGACTAGCCTATATGGCTGGCGGTCAGGGTAGAATAGTATCAGGGCATGTAAGACTGAAAATTGCTTTTGACCGAGATAAACCATGCTCTGACTCAGACGGACATGCTCTTGACCAAGAGTAGCAGGAATCTGCTCAGTAGATAGCGAGGAAATCGCACTAACGCGACTTTAACGAGAGCTTGCCTGGCAACGATCTTGATCCTCTCCAACTCTGACCGAACCATTTCATTGTGACGACAGAGTAGCGACACCAAGTTCCTCTGTCTGGCGCCGAGTCCCACCTCGACGCCCGAGTCCGGCTTCCGGTCGGCGCTGAGCAGCGTCGAGAACCTAACCGGTTCCGAGCCAGACGACCCCCGGTTCCTGCCTGCGTACCCGACTCGCAGCAAGACTAGGGAAGAGTTCCTGTGAGTTTGCATTACCAGCCAGAGCACAGAGCGGCCAGTTCGAGTCAATTCATGCACGAGACTCTTGCTTGACTTCTCAAAACTCAACCCTGTTCTTTTATATCCCACCCGACATCACAATATCTAGCCCCGGATCCCAAACAGCCAAGTCAACACCATGGTCAGGTCGAAATATAAACATCAAAATACCCTGGAATTAATGCATGAAAATTTGGATGCATTACAGATAAAATAATCTTTATCTAGAAGAGAGGTCACGTGTGTAGCATGGAAATTGAATATGGAGCACAATATGCACTGCAATCGACAGTTGTTTTTTTACAAAACGCTAAAAAAAGACTTGTGTGTTACTATTGACGTATTACATCCAAGTATTTGTAGAACTTCTGTGCAATATTTAGCCGAGTTCGTATAGAAACATGATAAAAAAGTCTAGTCCCGATAAACAAAGTCAGTCACCGGACGTGGGCTAGGAATATACGTCGCAGAAACGGTCGTGTTTTCTTCTCCACCAAACACAACTAACATCAAATGTGTGCGTGACACGATATCGACAGAAGCAATGCGACTGGCAATGGCTAGTTTTACCCAATGACACATTGTGGCCGAGAATTGGCTGCATCAATTATTCCGTGCTGCCCACGCTCTGTAGCTAAGGTAGCGTGACAGTCGCTCTAACGGCAGCAGTGACATTCACCGACGCCACCCCCAGCGTCCCACGATCCAGGTCCTTATCAGGCTTTATACACCAGACTAGTGAATATTTCACAATACACTGCCCTCGTTACAGTTCATGTGTCAGGGATATTGCTCTACAATCGCGAAGTGCGATCCATGCAACGACCACTTGCCGGGCAAACACACCTGCGCTTTTTTCACGTTTCTCACTGTCATTAAACCATGTGCACACATGCTATTTCTTATTTATTTTCATCATAGCACGAGCATGAGGCTATTAGTATAGCCAAATAAAATGCCTGTCCACGAGTAATACACGTCAAAAAGTTTCAAGTAAAATGGGACTACCCGAATTGAGTTGGTCGAAGCCTTTGATAACGATAAAATCGATTTGATATACGCTGAATTATAAATGGAAGGCACGTGGCGGCTAGTTCGCTAGAGAAACCTAGAGGCAATCAAAGAAAATTAGACGTTTTTGCTCTCGACACTGTTGAAACGCTTTGAGTTGCCCCTTGAGAACGTCGCTATGTCTTGGAGGGTTGCGTGCGCTGGACAACCCCAAGAGCGGCGCACGGAACTGGGTAAAATCAACAAGTAACCAGAGACGACTTACATTGCGTCTCGCCCCATTGGCCGGTTGACCGAGCGATTCGATCTGACTGTGGTTTGATTGGTTACAGACAAGACGTTCGGAGAGCGCAACAGACGGATAATTATATCCCTCTTCAGCGATTCTACATGCGCACCTACGACACTTTCACGGAGATATGCGCCCTCTTTAAGGTGAAGTTAACGACATCAGAGCAACATATATCTAACAAAGTCCTGATTTTGCCCGGATCTTATTCTCGGTTCAACGGTGTTTGTTAACACCGGGCCAGATAAAATGGATCGGTCCTCCATCTTGGTCTTCAGGATTGAATAACTGGATTATGTAGTAACGGGCTGCATGATTTTTTGCAGGTGGTGAAAGACACAGATGTGGTGAAGCAAGAGGAGCCAAGCCTCAAAATGGAGTTCCTCTACGCCGTTCACGACGCCATCCGGGGGATGGTAATGTGGGGAAAATTATAGAACATTTTGGGGACAAATAAAGTAAAGCTCTAATAAGGGATACGTAATAGCGCATGCACGCAACCAACAAAGGGAGCTAAAGAAAAAGTTTTCCAGCGACTTTTTTCATCAACAAAAGCAAGTTTACTTTGTCACTTTGATGAATTTCTGGTGATTTGAAGGGCGGAGTAATTGAAAGGGCAAGGAACTTTCTCGCAGAAATACGGTTCAGTCCGAACAATTTGAGGAGTATCCGACGAGCACAGTTTGCATTATTCACGACCATTAAACAATCATTTACTTGTCGAGGTCGAACCTCTTCAACTCAATCGAACAAGCGCCCACAAAAAATTCAGAATCAACAAATTGCGAAACATAATTGGACGCGTGCTACAAAAGGTTCAACTCGAACACTTAGCGGTATTATCTGAAACAAAAGCGAGCAAATACGAATCGCACTATCGATTGCCCCCCGCGAGTGCTTTATGAATATTAACATTGTCTGACATTTTCCATGTTTGTTGGCAGCCTTCAGTAATCCACAAGACCGTGTTGAAATCGATCATCAACGCCCTACTGGAGGAGAACCGCCTGTAAGTTTGTCGGGCTCTAATATCGATCCACTGGTCCCAAACAAACCACCCAGAAACCACCCACTTGACAAAAGTTCCACCAATTTGTTTCAAGCAATTCAACTAGCATTTTTTTATTTTTATTCGTATTAATAAAAAGTCATGTTTATTTGATTTAAATCCCTATTATTTTGATTTTATTTTGATCTGCAGTTCAACTAAGCTAGTGCCTGATCTGACTCGATTATGCCTGCTATATATTTTTTGACGCAGCCTACTTAGCTTCATATTTGACAATTTACAACAAATCTTTGACCCAACTGAAGAGCTGATGGACCCTGTTGCATTCAATCTACCTGCTGCAGCGCCCTAGGCTCACACTGATAACGACAGGATAGCACAAGTGAGGTCGGTTACCATGGAGGGGTCCCAACTTCCAATGGTGACCACTCTAATCTGTGGTTGCAGCCTCTACCCCAAAGACAACGTGCGGGCGCTCTACGTCCTGATCCAGAACCCAGTGTTTGCTGCCCAGTCTTCGTACACCATCTTTGCACATCTTCTGCGCCAGGTGGTCAACTTGCAGAGCAGCGACCATCAGCTGCTTGTCTCCTGGTTTAAAGTGTAAGCGCTCCGTAATTTTAGGGAATAACCCGGTCCTATCCTGGCAGGACGCATCTATTTCGTACCTCATCATGGGATCTCTTGGAGGAAAACGAACGGTCATTAGTTTTTTTTTTTTTTTTATTTCATGCATTTCCGATTTATGATATATGAGGTATCGCAGGGTGAATTTCTGTTTCTTGCTGCATGTTAAAGTTAGTGCCCGATTGCCAATCAAATTGCTGCGAAGCATCGCGTTGTAAAATGTACCCTTTAAAGGCTTCGCCGAGTTGTTGACCCCAATCAATTTCAGAACGAAATATCCAAGTAGCAAGGCTTTCTGCGACCGGCCAACGGGTAGACGATCTACAAAGGGGTGGGAGAGATAATTATCTTCAATCAACAAATAACGTAGATCCATTATAATTATGAACTTTTTCGCCCCTTCCCGTTATAAAACGCAAAGTAGAGTGATATCGACCTATACACTCTACTTGCAAGAAAAAAGTCAGTGCTTTCTGCATGTACTACATAACCGTACAGGTACAAAGCAGTAAATCACACTTTTTTACTTGTCGGCGACATCACTTGCATCTTTCGGATCAATATACAAATCATAAGGAAAGGTAGAAAACACAACGCAGTTTCGTTCGAATCGCTTGCGTTTCAGAATAACGTCCGTGTGAATCGTACGTTTGTGGAAAAACACGGGGATGTGTGGGGGTAAACACATCCGCTGCATATAACGGCTGCAAACCTATCGGTACCTATATGTATATATCGGCACCTTGCAAAACAGCAAATTGCACCGGTAGCCGCGAATGCAGCACGCGAGGAGGCCGATCCACGTGTGATGTTTATCTGTGTTCCATGGCAACGTTGTGTCCTGGTCAGGCGAGGTAGGCGATAGGTGCGATAGTTATGACATCGATAACTAATATCTTAAAGCACAACACTTACTATAATCTGCCTTGCAACGAACGAATATTACCGATGTTTCACTCGGTACAAGTTTGAAATAAAATTACCGGCGTGTTTCGACAAAAATGTCCGTTTACTTTCTACGTGCGTACCTTTGGTGCAATGCTATGGTTATTGATCAAATTCTATTAATATTTTGAATTATTGACGCCGTGAAAGCAAAGAGATTGCGAACTCTGTAGACCGCAAAAACGTACAAAGCAAATAGCGACACAATGCGCTGTATCCAAGTTGCCGTCAAAGCAATGTTTATTTATTGATGATTGACATGGACAGAGACCAAAGCACCTATCATAAAAGTTTGATCAGCAGAAATAGATTATGATTGAGAATTTTACTAATGTAGAGGTATTCGGACGAAACCTTATTTCGAATATCGTTTAAGACAAGATGCTGATTTCAGCTAACTTTAATGTGAATGGTTTTAACAGGCTGGAGGTGGACAAGGTGCGCATGATCGTACGTCACGTGATCCAGTTTGTGACCATCCGGCAGTTCCCTCCGTCGGATAAGTCCCTGCCGCCTCTGAGCAAGAGTCGCTGGTGGATTCCCACGGGAATCAAGACTCTGGCTCTCATCAGTAAGTACTCATCATATAATCACTTTCCAATTCCCACTTGCCAGCAAGGCACTCGACAATGCCCACAACAGCTCTCCTCGGCAACAAGAAAATGCAAATTGTGACCATCAAGTTTGGCTCAAGTGAACAATCGGTTGCAGATGCGGCCAATAACTCGAGCTCACCGCCTCTGCTCGACTACTCAGAATTTTACAACTCTGCACTGGATCACATGGACCTGATGCAGGACTATTTCAACTGGCAAAGTCCTCAAAGGCCCGGCCAGTTTTCCTTCTGCCAGTATCCGTTCATACTTAGTATTGTGGCCAAGAGGATCATCCTGACCAAGGTACTTGACCACGACTACGCTATTTAGCACACATACACAGAATTGTTTATCTCGTGTGTTGCTAGTGACACTATCGAAATTGACGAACCAAAATACCACCTTCAATAAATGGAGCGGGAATCCTAATGACACGGAAGGGATTAGTCTTAGAAGGATGTTTGAATGTTTTTGCATGCGACTTGTCTCAGGATTCGGAGCAGCAAATGATCCTGACCGCTCGGCGGTCACTGGTCGCCAAAGTCGCGAGGCATCAGGCACCACAAATCGACATCTTCTTCCTCAACATCTTGGTCCGAAGATCGCATCTCGTATCCGACTCATTGAACGAAGTAGGCTAAACTAGTTCTACAGCCTCAAAAAACAAAACTGCCTGCTATGTGAGCGGCTAACAATTCTGCAATCTCCTCCTCAGATAGCCAGCAAACAAAAAGACTTGAAAAAGAAGCTGAAAGTGTCGTTCGTCGGAGAGCCCGGCCTCGACATGGGGGGTCTCACTAAAGAATGGTTCCTTCTGCTCATTCGACAAATCTTCCACCCTGATTACGGCATGTTCGTCTATCACCCGAACTCGCGCTGCTATTGGTTCTCCACAGATCAGGTTTGTTCCTGATTGTTGAACGACGCACTGTTTTGGCAACGGGCCATGTGGCACTGGTCCAATGACGTTGGTGAATGATGATTAACCTAACCTAGCCTAGAAGGAGAGGAAACCCGGTGCCGGCACGAAGCCTACTCCTGTTCAATAGCACCAAGGGGACCAACGGCTTAACATCCCTTCAGAAAGACGGCACAACTCGAACAGCAGGATTAATCCAAAAATCCTTTTTTGAGAGGTTGATAGGCAAGACGACTAAAGTTGCTGAACTAACTTTCATCCCTCCAACCTCTCTCCCGAACAGAACTGGTCATGTGTATGATGGTCATCCATCCGAAACCTGACCCAGCGCAGTGTTGCTTAACTTCGGTGATCTCGTGATAATCGGTGTTTCCAACACGCCAAACAGTTCGGTATAGTTTGTTCCACGCTCATAACCATTGTCAAGCAACTTGAAGGAAAAGCTCGGGTAAGTCCATCTCAGGCGTGGGTGGGATTTCCTGAAGTGTTTCAGTAAAATGCTGGACTTTGTCAACGCTGGCTGCGCCTGCTGTAATGTTGGATCGCGGCCATCTGGCAATGCACAGTGCCATTTATGCGCCTTTCCGGTCCAAAACGACATAATTACACAGAGAGGACTGTCTGTTAATAGAACGGGAATCTCCGAGAGTACAACCTGATCGGTGTGCTGATGGGTCTGGCCGTCTACAACTCGATCATCCTAGATCTGCACTTCCCGTCCATCTGCTACCGGAAGCTGCTGTCGCCCCCCGTGGTGCCCGCCGTTGACATGGCGGGCGTAGGCGTCGTCAAGACGCCCACAGTCGAGGACCTCGCCGAGATTATGCCGGTAAAGTGGTCAGAGGGCCCCAAGTCCCCCCTCCCGTTATCGTCGCGGCTTCTTGAAGGTCGGACATGCAATAATAGAGGGGTATTTAGATACTACAAGTCAACACTGGGGTAAAAATGTAAGGAGAATCTTTATGGATATCTGAAAGGGGTGGCTAAATTCTCAATTAGTATTTATTGCTTTTGAGGTGGTTTTACACTCACACAACTTGGGAAAATATTCGGATGAGGGACAGGCTGCATATACACAAAGATCACACTGGTTCACTTTTCCAGGATGTGTCCCGGGGACTGTCAGAGCTCCTTGCCTACGAGGGCAACGTAGAAGAGGACATGTGTATGAGTTTCCAGGTATGAGGCGTATACTTGGTACGACTTTCACTTCTTGCTGCAAAAATTTGCATCAGGAAGACATTTAATCAATAAAATTTCTCTATTTTTCTCGTACAGGTGTCATTGGAAGAATATGGAGACATAAAGACTTACAATTTGAAGGAACACGGTGAAAACATTGCCGTGACCGATATGAATAGAAAGGAGTACGTACAGCTCTACAAAGACTGGGTGCTTAACACGGCAATTTACGAGCAGTTCCGGGCGTTCTACCTCGGGTTCCACAGCGTTTGCGCCTCAAACGCTCTCATCGTAAGTGTTGAGGACAGCGAACGTAAATGATTGGCGGCTGAAATAATTCAGCTTATTCACTTTCACATCAATTCAAAAACATTACCTAATCACAAAATCTTTCTCTAGTATTGTAGGAAATGAATTTTTTATGAACCTGCAAAAATGCCATGATTTGTGACATGGCATAAACCGAGAACGCCAAGAGACTAAGATTCAACTGTATGGAAGTTGTATTAGACATAGTTTTGAAAAAGTACTTTAAGGTTGAAATGCTGCCTACAAGACTTGAAGGTTCATTGGCGACTTTATCTTGACTGCACAGATGCTGCGGCCAGAGGAGGTGGAGATGCTGGTCTGCGGCTCCCCAACACTGGACCTCAACGAGCTGCGCAAAGTCACCGAGTACGACGGGTACGACTCGGATGACCCAGTTATCGTGTAAGCAGACTGTGTACTTATATCGCAGAATGAGGGTACCAAACGCACCTCCTTAGTTGCACTGCTTGTGGAAAGTCTGGTTGCACACCTAACCTGCCTGTTATCCAAGTATTTTTTCGTGATTTTGGTTCTGCCCCCAGTCACAACCCTTGCCGCTCAATAAATAAATGCATGTCAAGATCAAATACCACTTACTGTTCCCACCTTCCCTTCTCGATTCAGAAGCTTTCAACTGCTAAAATCCCGGTATAACGACCTAATTACAAGGTCAATAGTTGAGACACTGCACTGTGAGCTACTTGTATCAACTCCCACCAACACACCTTATAATTTTCCTGTCGGTTACAGAGACTTCTGGGAGGTCCTCGGTTCCCTGTCAGACGATCTCAAGAAAAAGTTCCTGCTGTTTACCACTGGGAGCGACCGAGTTCCCGTCGGTGGGATGGGGGAGATGACCTTCAAGATCACGCGAGTCACCAACAAACCAGAAAACTTGCCTGAGGCCCACACGTGTTTCAACCAGCTTGTATTGCCAACATATGATAGCATGGACTTGCTAAGACAGAAGCTCACTATCGCTATCAGCAACGCTGAGGGATTCGGGCTCGAGTGAGTGATGACAATGCCAAGTCGTTGTGGGCGTACAGTGCAAGTGACGACGACAGACTTGTTTCGGTGATAAACATTTTAATTATCGTGCGAGAGAAACGATATCAAATGAAAAATGTGTGTCGCTTTTATATGTTACTGAGGGTAATTATGCCCAACGTTGAATTTTCAATTGATTGTGATTTTTTAATGTGATCTTGCACTAATTTATGTCTAATACGACCGGATTTTGATTGACATTTATGTTTTTGCAAGCTATCAGCAGCTGTCAACTACACATGATTTCTAATTTATGGTCATATGTACAAGAAATAAACATGATTGTTAAATAGTATGTGTTCTACGAATATAATTTTAACTTAAATGTAACATCGTACCAAATGAAGCAGATCGGTTTCTGCCCCTCATACATTTTTATGTCCGAGACTCTGAGTATGTCCTGTTTGTTATCAATACAATAAAAGGGATAACCGCCATGTTTTCCCATCAGTCTTGTTTCTTTTTGCTTCAATTGCATCCAACTATTACATGCAATGTTCACTTGTGATGAAATTATGCAGAACAAAAAATATTGCTCGATATAATGATAGCATGTTCTGCTACGTTGATCGAGAATCATACCTACCAAACCCTACTTAATGTTATTTGTATGCATCTGTACAAAACAAGTAAAAATACTATCCTCTTCCAGCCCATACGTAGGTGCCAAACAGTATTGAAAGGCAGGCATAGCTCTTTGTAGTTTTAGCAAATGCTAATGGCCATACCTCCAAATATACATACATAGGTGTAATAAAAACAAAAAAAAATATATGAAAAGAATAGAAGAAAAAGTGAGGAGCTGTACAGTAAATTGTACAAAAAGATTCTTAAATAACATAAATAAGGAAGGAGATTACAGTGCAACACCTTTGAGGAACCCGTTCACAATTTGTCTTCCGCTATCGTGATCATTAGCCTGTGTTCAGGCCATTTGAAAGTCTTTGGAAGAACCAGCTGAAACAAAATGGAGAGTGTCAGCACCTTGAAAAGGAATTCTTCATTTGAGAGATAAGTAAGTAACAAGGGTTGCAAACACTAAATTGAAGTCACTCACATTTAATGATGTGACTAATTCGTTTCTCTTTCAATTCTATCTAAATCTAGTTAAAATTGTAATCTGTAAGCAAGCATTTTACATTTTGGTCACAAATTGAGCTACTTATTGGCGCTCTGCCAGCCAAGAATGAGTCCTAAATGAATTATCAATTGCCAATAGTGCATACATTGTTCTCATGGGTTGCAAATGGCGGAGTACATGGCTAGCGAGCTGCGAGCCTACCTGTTCAGGGGCGGTCAGCACCTCGAGTGCTTCGGCCATGTCGAGTGCAAGCCGATCTGGCACAAGCGCTTGCAGCCACGGTCCATGAGCCACGTAAGGTCGTTCTGCGGATACCAGCGTGCCAGTCACAGACGGAGAGACCACGGTGATCGCCGAGTCTCCAAGCACAGACTTGAACGTGAAGTGCCGGCCATGCCTCACGCGCCCTCTGCAATCAGAGGTGGTTGTTAGTTCCGACGCACAAGTTGATGGTATATTTTAGAAGTTACAGCTGAGCTGTGTCAGATACTAATTACTTATTAGGCACCTCAGTATTGCAGTATTTAAACTAAAATGTCCATTCGTTGTTACATGATTCAAGTACTTGAGAACACTTAAACACAAAAAGGTCTCCTGTTTAAGAATTTCCTTTCCAATTTGTGATTATTGAATACTGACCTTATGGCTAAGGGTAGAAGGCCGCCTGATTCCAGGTTGAAGGTAAGGTGAAGGCTTTCAAGTGTTTTTGTGCGCAGCAATTCAGTGGATTCCAGTAATCCTCCTTCTGTTGTCGTCGAATTGCTGTCATAGGAATTCTTCCGGTTAGAGTTGTCATTGCTGTGAAAACAACGCAGTTAATTAATGAAATGTGTTGGAACATAATTAAATTGGAACATAATTACGGGCAATAATACTTTTATCTTTTGATATTCGTCAAATCATTTTCAATTCAGTATCATTTTGATTATTATTTTTGGGATAACGTCATCAAGTTTGGAGTTCCATGGTACTGGTAACCCAGCTCTACTATGTGAATGACTACTTCTCTCAGCAACATGGCAAGCCATTCCCCCAGATAGAGTCCAGCCAATAGCAACACCTTCAAACAAAGCCACTGCACTGCCAGAGACTTACTCATCCAGGTTTTCCAAGCGCCCTGTCGGGGAAAGCTCAGGGTTCGAGTGCATGAGCCCCTTCTTGAGTGCCGACTTGATCTGGCGCGAGTCGTGCTCGGAGATTCGTGGGGTGGCGTCGGCGTCGAGGTCGGCGTCGGCCCAGGAACAACGAGCGCTCACGCCACTGAGATTAGAACCCTCGGTCTCGATTCCCCGCTCCACGCGATCTCCCGCTGCGGGATCCAGCTCCAGCATGCTCTCACCTCGCCGCATGTCAGTCAACAGCCAGGCACCTCCAGCTCTGCAATGAGAAGCAACGACATTGAAGACAAAATGTATGGACTTTTTCGAAATCCATAGATTAAAAAAATTAAAGATCCATAAGGTTAGTGCAGAATAATAGGTAATGTAAAAGTGTCAAATGTTGGGAGGGGTGTATCAAATGGCTTGACTTGGAAAATCGAATTATAAGTTTGCAAAAATCACTATGGAAAGCCTATAGCTTTTAATAGCATGAGTTGACATGTGAGCTTAGTCTGATTCAAGACCACATTGAAAACCTATCACCTGCAAAATAATTGTGACACTAAATTATGGATCTTAAGTTTTTGAAACTGGATGAAAGAAGAATTTTATTTGAAACATATGCCAAAATCCATATAAGGAGGGAATTGCAGGAAACTGTAGACTGTCCCATGCTTCTGTCTGCTTTGTATCCTTTTATTATCTTGATGATCTTATATCTTCTGATCAAAGAGATAATAAAATGTGCTATAATTATTAGTATTATTATGGTCATAAGATTAGATAATGTTAGGTGCAATTACAACTCTGGAAAGCTGAAATGCTTAAATTGTGATGATCCTATTTTGCTGTCATTCAAAAAACGAAAATGGTAGTTCAGTTCAGGCTGTTGTGATTTGGACAATGCGATGAAAATGATAAAAAACCGGTGCCAGAATTCCAGGATGCAATGCTCACCCTGGCAGTCGCTTGAGGATGTCCAGCACCCCAGGACCGTTCCAGTGCTGGGCTGCCTGCAGCTCCTCAGTGGTTACGCCCACGATCTGCACGAAGTGCACCTGCCCGAACGGTGTGGTGGCCACCCCAAGCTGGGGGTCAGCGGTCATCAGCATGTGCTGGATCCGCGACTCGCTGTTGTCCAGAGCGCAGTGCCATGACACATGGTCACCGACAACCAGGGTGTTCCCCGACTGGAACACGTACTTGGCCAGGGACTGCATCACAGCCGCCGGCCATGTGGGCGGCGCCGTTTCTCCCGGCTCACGTTTCAGCCGGAAAGTCAGCTCGAAGCCGAACCCGCTGGCGGCGTCGCGGCCTGGCGTCGGCGTCGCCGTCTCGTGGACGCGGCCGTCGCCGTGCAGGTCGGACAAGCCGAAGCTGATGTAGTGCCAGTGTGGGGGGATGCCGCGTTCCGGCAGCCCGGCGTTTGTGTACATGCTGATGTAGTCGAGAGGGTCCGGACCACCCAACCTGTTTGGACCCATCAAGCACATGCGCTGTGGTAGGTAATCGGCAGCAGTCGCCGCCGCGGAATCTTCAACGTTTCGTTATCTTTCCGCCCGTGAGCGGTAATTAGCTCGTCGGAATTCGAACCCAGACCTACGCGCCGGGGGGTTCGGACGGCTATTAACTACGGCTAGAGCGGCGGCAATGAGCATTCGAGGAACGGGTAGCATTTGTTTCGCTAATAAAGTACGTCTGTCTTGGGCTGTTATTGCGTCAATTAACGGGAGGCCTCCGCTTTTAATCGCCGCGTCTTGACTGTCACGGGCCACCCAGGCAGTGGCGGGGAACGCACATGGCAAGGTCAGGCTGTTAAATCCCGGGGCGGAGGGCCGATGGACGACGGTGGGTGGCATGCTACGGACGTCATCAAGACAAGGCAATGCCAGGCTTACCAAGGAAAGATAAAAAACTAACGAGTAAAACTATTTAGGATGAGTTAACTGATTTGATCGGAATTGATTCTACGGAGTGACGGGTGAATACCTTCTAAATCTCATCTGAAAGAATTTCTGGTTATTTCACATCGATCCTCCTTAGTGGGTTCCGACAAGGTGGAGACTGCCACATCCAGGAAGTCTCGTTAATCGTTATTTAACGCTCAAGAATGTCAACCCAATGGTTCCTCAATTTACTGAGAAGCATGCCAGATGTGGATTTGTCATGCCCGCCGATGTAAGTGGCAAAAACGACGAGTGCGTGATCACTCAGAAGCGCGCTCTCCCAGCGAGCTCCCACGGCTCCTCCAGGAGCGGGGCAGGAAAAGGGGAGGCCCCCAGCAGCTCACGTGCCAAACGTCGCCCCGACATGTGGCACCGGCGGCTCGGCGTCATGAGGACTCGGCGTAATGCGGGGGGAACACGGCAAAAACAAGCAACGCGGAAATCGTTCGTGCAGGCGTTACGCAGAACGTCGATTCGGGGAAACGAAGAATGCGAGTGTGTCAAAAAGCAAAACTTTGTCCCTTGCAACAGGTGGTTTCTGTTTCCATTATTTCTGCGCACGCGAATTTTTAATGAGAGTTGTGACTCATCAAGCACTTGGTGGAAAGAGTGAGCGGATATATGTCCCTTTCAAGGAAGGGCACGGGCCCCATGGGGCGCTAAAAGGGGTAACTTCTTGGAATTAAATTAGACTGAAGAAGTTTCAAGGCGGGGTCACTGTCACCCTCATATCCGTCCCGCACCTATCGCAAGTATATTTTTGGCGTAGACGCTGTACAACGCGACCTAAAAATATCCGATGTCGTTCGCCTCTTTGCGCTCGAGTATACTTCCGTCCTAGCCGTGTGAAAACACCACAGAACCATGCCGTTCATAGAGGTAGCTATCTCGTGGGTCGGGTTGGATACTATTGTCGCCCTACCCCCAAGGTATTTCTTCCAAATGCCGTGACTTCGTCTACTGTGAACCCTTAAGAGGCCTCGGATTATTGAAGACTTTAGTCTTTACCGTCTAATTCCCAGCTCAAAATTCCCCGCACTTGACTTATAGTAAAGTTTATAGCTCGGTGTCATTATATAGTACAGAAAAATGGTGGGGTGACCAGTGACCACAATCACAAAGAACGGGACTTACAGCTGGAGCACTGGCCAGCATCCATTTGTCAAGTGGCGGTCAGACGTACGGATCAATGACTGAAAAACCGAGTGACAACATCTTGGAAGTGAAGTGGGCCACAGCATCGCTGCAGCTGCTTTGATAACGTCAGACGAAAAAGGAATTTCATTTCAACAAGAGGCGACTGATATCAAATCAGACAAACAAGTTGTTAGTGCTGTCTGAGTGCGAGAAAGTTAGACGGCCTTTATCAAATTATTACAAACCAGTATTTCACGAGAGCTGTGACTTGCAGAGGATTCACTTGATCCAGATATATGCCGCGACATTGCGAGTACAACGCCTCTAATCCTGGAGGCGTTGGAGGGAACACAGTGACGGGAACACTGCCACACCGAGAACTTTGACCACCATCCTCTTCCATTTTTAAGTGACTACTGCTAGGCGTGCTAGGCTGCTAGAGAATCTCCGCGAGCAACAAGGAACTGGGACCTTGGATCCATGGCGCCCTCTACTGATACTTGTAGAGACTGTCTTAGGAATGCCATGACGGCCATATGTTCAAATCCAAACGCCTGTTCCATTTAAACAAATTTACATTTTTATTTATTTGGGTGCGAATTCTGCATACAAATTACAATGCACGATGATAATTGAAATGAAACTATTAACAAAAAAAAAAATCTATTCGTTGACATGTATCATGTAGTTAGTTACATCAGATCATTTCGGAGATTTTTCGGTAAGTAAACGATACATTTAAAAATGAATTTTACATTAATATCGCTGGATAGGCCACGAGAGAGTAAGATCATTACCTATCAAGGGTGTTTTAGTTAAACTTACTTTTCAAGAAGAGACCTCATTATCTACGATCATAGCTAGATCTACACTATTTACACCAAGTACCGAGCACATTAAATACATTTTCCATCAGTAAGTGACAGATATAAATTGAGAGTTCTCTTGGAATGACTTTCAGAAAATGTTAACATATCTTCTCCGTTCGGATAGCGCTTACAGCCAAGTGGATTATTCGATAGGCGTGCCCTGAAACAAAATAATACATTTAATACAAAAATAATACAAGATTAATTATCGAAAAATGCAAGAAATTGATCTTACCCATTCCCTGGCCATCAACAGCAATGTGTGATTGGACAGTTTTGGCCCAATAAGTGGGTTCATTTGTGCCATGTAGCAGCAGAGCCAGCTGTAAAACAGCAATTGTCAACATAAACATTGAGATACTGGTAATATATCCACTCAATCTCAATTAAAGGGATTAATATACAGATTCCTTGGAGCTCATAAGCTCAATGCCAGCACTAACAAGTTGCCATGATTCATGTGGAAGTTACAATTACAAAGAGTAAACCTTTGGCAGCTTGAATTCTCCACACCTAGTGCAAGTTTTGGAGGGACTATTTCTTGTCCGAATTCACCCACACTGCAAACGAGGCTGTGGCTCTGGCTAAATATTGTCCAGCCACTCACCACTCATGGACATGTTCGCTAATCTTCCAGCCAGTGCAACATCACTCTGTATTAAAGCTCCCTCTATAAATATTATAGCCGATAATAATTTGATTGCCAAAATCGTTGTAATTATACTTACAACAACCAGCACGTAGCTCCTACCAGCATGAGGATCAGTTGGAGGATTCTGTAATGTAAGAAAGGTACATCATCAGCTACATCAATACACAGAGGTACATCATCATTGCATTAAACCCCATTGCATTAAAGCCTAAAACATATTTCTAAATCCCAATTTAAAATCTGAATGGAAATACTGGAAATAAATGGTAGCCAAAATATTGTGACCTTACCCTCGATTCGGTCCTTTTGGTACCACAAAAGGTAGTACTATTCCAACGATTCCCCACAGAAGAGTAAAAACAATAACAGGTATTGCAGATGCACCCATGGCTTATGAGATTTGTACTATTAAATAGTAAACGCACGAATTCCTATCAAAAATCCACTAAATGTAGCTGTGACGGACCTATCCCACTTTTTCTACAAATCACATGACGTTTCTCTCACAGACGCAGTGCTGCCACACTACCAAAGATTATACGATTATCTGCGGGAACGAAAATCGAAATGACTAATCTCGCTATTCGCATGTCAAAAAATCGGGGAAAAAGGGTTTAAAAGGGTTCCATCAATAGTAGAAATCAAAATAAAACGATTGTTCCTGCCAATTGACTGCATTAAGAAAGAGAGAGAGGACTGCAATCATATTTCTAGAGATGAAAAATAACTGTTTAAACTCATGTTTTTATTCAAAATCAAATGAGAATTGGCTATGAGGCATCATGGTTAAGTGTTATATGACAAATCAATAATTCAGCTTTGCCACACTTTACTGTAAAATTAATTGAGGTGTAATGTTTAGATATAACCCACTTTTTCTGGGGTTCACACTTTTATTTTTAATGGTTGTTTGGGCAAATGCCCTTTTGATGGTCGGACAATGGAGCCCTCCAATGCCATGTTCGAAAGTTGCAACGGCAGGCACGGATGAAACCTCAAGGCAAGGTTGTCGTTGAGCTGGTAGCATCTCCGCACCCTTTCGCCACCCCATTCTTGGCCGGGGGTTCTGCCAGCTCCCCGTGCTTCGTCTGTATGTCTTTAGCCTGGGGCCATAGTGAAATTAAAAAAGGCATCACACTGATAACAAATCTATACTTAAAACTTATTTTCTTGAACTTATCCAAGTTTCTTATGTTCTAACAAAGATAGAAAGATCCAAGTGTTTCAATACCTTCATCTTTTCCTTCTTAGCAAGCGAGCATTTATTAGAAACATCATGTGGCAATTTGTGGTGGTCTTCATGTTCCAAGCATGCTCTGCTTGGGTTAACTTTCCTTTTTGAAGACTTGGCATTAGCAGTCAGCTTCCGTTGCCCCAACATGGGCTTCCGAATGCCATCTGTGCGACATGGTGATTTATGGACCGCCGCCAAATTCCTCCTGACGAGGTCTGGTGTACTGATTTTCACATGTTGACCTAGTGGGACTTGAGAATAATTAGTCATTACTTTGATTCACCTATCTTTATTGAATTAACTTACTTGTGGTATTTAATATTTCCACAAAGATTCTGCAACATCAGTTATCTCATTTCAAACAAAATAATACCTTTGGTTTGTTTCTTGTGCAAGTTTTCTAATATGTCTAATATGTTTTTCTTTTAAGTTAAAAAATGTAAAAATGCACTTATTGAGCATACGGTGTAAGAAGTAAGTGCATTTGCAATAATTCTCCATTCAAAGTTTTCATTTATTTGTTTTTATTTTAAGAGATTTTAAAGCAAGAGGTTTTTAAAATGTGTAATTCAGCTGTTTTGTGTAGCCTACCCATGCTTTCCGTCCTTACTGCCCTCCATCCTCGGGCAAAATCATCCAGACTTCCCTTCCGTTCTTCTTCATATTCAACCCTGGGCTTGGCTTGCTGGGGAAAGCATCCATACTTGTAACTATGTCACCATGTAAAAAATTAATTGCCCACTTAGCAAAACTCTCTCCACTTAACATGAATTAGTTAGTACATCAGAACAAAAAAGTTGAATCCTAAGCATTGGTTTGAATGGTTACCTCAGGAATTTCTTGTCTCGCTGCCAGTGCACTGCTAGCCCACGCCACAAGTGCTGGAACACGATACCATTTCAAAACATTGCACGTCAAAAACATTTGTGGTATGCCTCATGCCGAACCTAAATGAGACTGGGTAATGACCACTAGGGCTTCATGAAATATCTTAGCAAAAACGCCACTTGCTTGAATCATTTGACGTCTAGAAATAAAAATTTCTTGAGAACAAGTATGTTGGACAAGAGATCTTACCATACAGCACGCATATTCTTGGCAGAACCATATTTGCACCATGTATGCAAATATCACTAGTTGGTTACTATGTCAACTTGATAACCAACACACTTTTTGTTTATGAAATTAATATTTAAGACGAGTACAATGTACAATCGGTACTATGGAAATAGCACTCACTATTTTAAATTCAACAAGTAAAACTTCAAACAAAAAGCATGGCGGATGGTTGTGGAGTCTTGACGGTAATATTATTTATTGTTGGTGCTAATAGTTACCGGTGTTTTCATTGTTTAAATAAAATACTAGGGCTTTGCGAACACAATTTCAGTTGAGTTGCGGATTGGCGTAGGGATTCTTTGAATATTGGGTATGTGATTGTTTGACAGATAATTCTTTATTGCAATCAGAGGAGGAGGGTAAATCATCAGAGAGTTGTCTGTGTAAACCATAAAGGATGATTAATATCTTTAATTTTGTTAATTGGTGGACCTACTATAAGTTGCTCACCCTCCAGTGTGCCAAAGGTCCAAAATTATCTTGCATTCGTTACTAACTAATGTTTAAGTACATTGTTCAAATTTCTCACCAATGAAAAGAGTTTTCAGTTTATTTGAAATCGTATTTAAATTGTAAATGCTTGCAATCTGCGGGGTATTAAAGTAAGAATACAAAAAGCAATACTGTAATAATACTGTAATACAAAAAAAAGTGTTCAGTTTAGTCGTTCCTAAAGCTAGAAAGTAGAAACGCATGTCCGGCGATGGAATTTTGTACATATTTTCAGACATATTTCTCATAATTTTGAAAATTTAACTATAACAATGTGGTTTAAAGTACATGACATAATATTTGCTGTGAATTGGTGAGGATTTTAGTTTAAATAAGAGTATTTTTAATCAAAAAGTTTTAAGAGTGACATCAATTTGAACAAGTTTATACTCATGTTGGCCAATCTTTTAGTTAGCCAGTAGTATTTAACATTTTGTACGCAGTAAACTTAGCTAAACTTAGCATGGACCGACTCTCCATGGGAATGTTTTCTGTACATTTCAGCTTTTCCTCGATCTGCTCGTCTTCAATGAATTTCAAATCATATGAAACAAAAGTACAGCAATTAACTGAAGAATAACCAGGGCCCAATTGAATATGTGTACACTGTTTAAAAGTTGACAACAGCTAATGCAGGCAGAAGACAAAAAGGCTGTTTTTTTTGGCAATTGTATCATTAAAACCAGTCCAATTAGTCACCACTCTGACCTTATGAACCAGCAGAAAAATGGAGGAGTCTTTCTTACAACCATCAACAGAACAGGACATTGAGTTGTCGGAAAGAGTATCTTTAGACTTGGAAGAATTGCTTGGCTTTAACGAAGCAAAGAGAAAACTTGAAGAAGCAAAGTTTTTGCCGGATCCCAATGAACCAGAACCAACTTTCTACCCTAACAGAATATTTATCAATCATATAGATGGTTTTCATGGGAAGCATATTTCAGAGGTAATGCATGTTTACAATCTCAGTGGGTTTATCAAGACTCATATTTCAGCTCAGCTGCACAAAACTTATAGACATAAGGGCTCACTATTTGTACTAACTTTTGAAGCATATATAATAATACCTAGAAAGCTAAACCAGTGAAGCATTTCTGGTATTTTGCTTGATGGTTTTGTTTGATAATCTTGCATTTGTTCCATTTCAATTAACAGTAGGTAGATATCAATCGAAATTTAATTTTTGTCATCGGTAAAAAATCTTAGAATCGCAAAGCTGGATCTAAGCGAAAAATTAATTCTTATTGTTGTAGTTCTTAGCAAACCAAACAATAAACCCAGTCCAAGACATTGATGAGGCAGAGGAAGTTGCTGAAGAAGAAGAAGACGAAGATGAAGATGGTGAAGAGGATGAAGAAGAGATTAAAGAAACAAACTATGAAAATGAACCCCCGTTAAATGCTCGAATACCATTTTCAAAACGCGAGATTATTGGAACTCTGAAGGGTAGAAAGGTAATACTTTTATAGGCAGCCCTAAGGCCATGCAATCCTTAACTCACGTTTGCAGAAAGTGCTTGAAAATAAACGTCTGTTTAAAAAGATCAACAACACTTTCTGATTTTAGTACAAAATTCCTGAAGAAATCAAACACGTGATACATTATTCTACAAATTCGCCAACAAATAATGATGAGTTCATGGATGAAATCATGAAGTGTGGGGTAATTGTTTATGATATTGGAAATGACTTATCTCAGATAGAAGAAGCTGCATTTGTGTTGCATGGTGAGTATAGTTTTGTTCAAGTGACAAAGATATTCCAGTGTAGGATTATAGAGAAATTTTCCACCGTCTTCACAATGGAAAGTTTGGGCTTTGTAATTCTGGGAAAATAGATACTGTAACTGTTTTTGGTTTTAGAAATTGAGAAGAGACTGGCGTTACTGAAAGAAGAAGATCCAAAAGCATTCAAGCAAATGAGAGAAACAAGACATTTCATATTGCTATCGACTGTTATGACTTGGGCTCTAACCAAACCGATAGATCCTGTAAGAACCAGTTTGCTCTACTTCAAATTCCGTTGTTTGTCTCTTAAATACTGTCACTACTCCAAGAGTTATTTACACTGTATTTCCATTACGATCATTTCTGGAGATTTTAGTTGTCGAATAATTTAAACACACTAAAGTTAACGTTCCGCAACAGGATGATCCAGACCTGCCGTTTACCGAAGCTGATTACCGTAAAAGAAAACCTCACCCAAATTTCAAGGAACATGCTATCTTTGAAAAAGAGGTGGCAAGAGTTGGAAAACTGGTAAGCTTTTAAATTTAGGTTCAACCTGCTTGTGACAATATGTGAAATGTGGAGGAAAATTAACATAAAAATACTTTCCTATTAATAGTTTAAAGAGCAATTGAAGACAACTATTCTTTGTTCTGGTATTACTTATGGTGGCGAAGAAGAGACACTCCACTTTTTATTCAAGCAAGCATGGCTAAATGATCCAGAGATGCCAATCTTTTTGAAGGGAAAGAATAAAATTCCATTAATGAACATTCATAACTTGGCAACGTAAGTGCGTTGATGTTTAACTACTAGGCACTAGGTAGTATTTTTTTGTATTTTTGTGACTCTAACGCAACCCAAATGCCTTATGAAATACTTTCCAGGCTGGTGAATGCAATCATTGAGAGGTTCCCTCCAAGCAGCAAATATATTTTTGCTATAGAGCCACATGTCAATAGATTGAAAAGCATTGTGCAGTCAATAAGCAAAGCTTTGGGCTCCGGACAATGTAAAGAAATAACAAAAGAAGAGGCATTTCTCAATCCCGCAGTGACGGTAAGTGTATACATAAAGATTATACTTGATATGCAAACAGTCTATAGACAATATGTAAAGATCCTGGTTTGACAAGGAAAACCTTTCAGCACGACATCTACGATAAGTTGACCGTGAATTTAAACATGGAACCTGGCTACGTAATAGACAACATCGAGATGAATTGGGTTTCGGAGGGAGCTTTTGCAGAAAACATCCAGGGGCTAGTAAACGAATACAAAAGTGACCGCGGACTAAAGGAAAGTATTTTTTGATTTTACTCAAAATTGAAAGTCTTATAAGCTTAGTTTTAATTTTTTTATGTAAAGGATTATTCATTGCCTCAAAATCTGTTTACGAAGAGCAAAAACAGAAAAATTGTGAATATTGGTTTTCGTAACAGTAAATTTGTTATTGGTTACAGCCGATAAAAATTTATATCCATGGGCCACCGGGGATTGGTAAAGCTCGTTTGGGAAAACGCTTGGCACAGCACTACAAGTTACACTATCTGCGAACAAACGAAGTCATAGATTATGCAATCGCAGAAATGGTAATATTTGGCAATGGTTTTTAAATGCTACAAAAAAACTGGAAATAAATAACTTTAGGTTGAGGAACATACTATACGTGAATAATACATGACATTTTACTATTCAAATTGAATACAGAAAGCCAAAATAGCAAAGATAGAAGCAAAAGAAAGAGCTCTTCTCGAAGAATCTGAGAAGGAGGATAAGGAAGATGAGGAGGAAGCGGAAGCTGAAGAAGCAGAAGCCGAAGAAGAAGAAGAAGACGAAACAGTCGAAGAGACAAAAGAGGAGATCAAAGAAGCGTTGAAGGAGATTTTGGAAAATATGGCTGAAAATGACGGAAGACTTGACGAAGAATTTCTAATCAAGTGACTTTAAAATAATTTATTTCCTAGTATGTTGTACATTATGTAGGGTTATCAATTGAGAAAAGCAGTCGTAACTACCTTATTGTTTGCCTGGTTTGTAGGATATCTTTTCCCCAGGATCTAACCACGAGACCTTCCAAAACTAAGACTCTTGCTACTGTACTCAGCAATTTACTTGTTTTGATGCCTTAAGAACCTATAAGTTCTAAAACCACAAGTTTTTAATGTCAGAATTTAAATCAACTACAAAAATGGTACTTACTGGTGGACGACGTTCATGGCAGGATCTTCAAAGAGCGGCTGAACTCTCGGCCGTGCAAGAACCAGGGTTACGTGCTGGTCAACTACCCCAAGCTGTTAGACCAAGCAAGGGCCTTGTTTGGCACAGAGGGAGACGACGACGAGGAAGAAGCCGGGGAGGAGGAGGACATGGACGGAGAGAACAAAGGTCCGGGAGGGTACGACGCAAAGATCATGCCAGGTGAGAAGAAGTAGGCACTTTGCCAGCCATCAGCGTTACACTTCATATTTGGAATTGAGAGCCATTGAATACAATTTATTTCTCAAATGTATTTTATGTCACTAGTCTTCAAAATCCTTCACTTATTGACCAGTTTGATAATGAAATAAGTAACAGCATATTATGGATGTGATTCGTTTCAGATCATATAATCAGCTTACTCGCAAGTGACAAGTTCCTCAAAAATAGAATGATGAGTTTGACAGAAAAAGAAATTCATGGGACGCGATACGACGAAGTCATATTTACCGAAAGATTGGCGAGATTCAGGTAGGGGATTTTACAGTGCTATTCCTTACGCCTAATACGAAGTTTACTGAAAACTGCCTCTGTAGATTTTAGTTGATAAACATCTGATAAATGTTTTGAACAACAAGAAAATGAACATCTAAATGTTAGTAAAGATTTTTTTCTGTAATTTAGCAAAGATTTGGACTGACTGGTAGTTCTAATGTGTGATCTTGGTTGCTTGAAAGTTAGTTTTTTGCAATGTACAACGTTTAACTGTGCAGGGAAAATAATGGCGACATTGATACTGTCCTCGACTTCTTTGACGAACTGGAGTTCCACCCGATGATGCTAAAAGTAGAGAATGACACTACGCCAACAATGGACGGTTCCTTCAATGCTGTGCTTGAACGAGTCGGAAAACCTTGCAACTTTGGTACGCATACATTTTCGACGCAATATTGCTTCGTGTAAGTAGTTTTTTAATATAACGCTTGTTTTGCCCTTTTGCAGGACTGTCGGATGAAGAGCTCGCTAGTATTGAAAGAGATCAGCAACGGATGCTGGATCGAGAAGCCGATTTTCTGCAAATGGCCGAAGAGAAAAGACGTTTGGCCGAAGAACTTCTCCACAACAACATGGAGGAATGGGTAAAACCAAAATATTTACGCTGCATTTCCTTTAAAATTATTTCAAAGCAATAACTTTGTGAAAAAAATGTAATATTATTCTTCAGATGAGCCAGTGGGACTCATTGAAAGTGGACGAGGAGCAAATGATTGCCCTGGACAACATGCCGCTGCGCCATTATCTCATTCAGTACGTCCTACCTACGCTGACAAAGGGGCTGGCCGAAGTTGCACAGGCCCGGCCTAAGAATCCGGTGGATTTCCTGGTATGCCGTCATCCTTCTATGTCAAAAGCACATCCACTCAACATCAAATTTGCAATGATTCCAAGGGATTTTTTTCTTGCTAGTAGAAATTTCTCAAGTCTTTCCTTTTGTTCCAAATTTTTTTTTCTTGAGTGAAGCCTTCCTACCTATTTAAAATATTAACTTAGAAAAATGTTGCATTTAATACAAATCGTTATCTGGTCTAGCATACGGTTCCATATGCTGACAAGATTCAACCATGATTCAACAGTATCTGATCCAATATCGTTCTTGGTTGCAGGCACACTTTCTGTTCAAGGAAAACCCTGAAGGTAAGATGTTTCAGCCTAGCTATTCCGCTGTTGCCGAAGAATTTATGGAAGCAGTTCAATTGTTGCAAGAGTCGCTACAAAAAATTCAATCCATACCTAAAGTTGAAGACTTTTTGAAGCCTGGAAATATTTAGCTAAGCAATGTAGAGTTTTTGCTAGTTGATGCTTAAGTTCTGTTTTGAGAATAAATAAAACAATTTTGTGTAAAGAACAAGCACAGAAAGCTTACTTTTACCGGTGATTAAAAATGTTGAATAATTTACAGCCCCCGAGAGGCAAGTAAATTTAACAAAGCATCAGCTATGGTAATGGTCTAGTTTAATCATTTGGTATTGATAACTATACTACATAGATAGGATATCAGATACAAACTAGTCCATGCATAGTTAAAAACATTCAAATTCATTATGGATAGGGAATATGATCTTCAGATTTGAATTACGGCTACAGCTAAATCTGGGACAACTGACAAAAACGCTAGCATGAAATCTGTTTGTTTGTAAGTTAAAGTTAATTAAAAATATGTTACTGTGAATTCTCAGGATTTGAATGAAAGTGACAATAATTATACCGTTGAATAAGTACACTTACAATTTGTCACGAATCCTTCACTTCATTCAAATATCATTCATAATTTTGCTATGTTGCATATATAATGCTTTCAGTAGCATATAAAACGATGATACTGTCCATCTTTCGAGAAATGCAGATAAGCTAACAGCTCCTGAGCTAGCAATGATACCGCTAAGATTCCTTAGAACACAAAAGCATCGTATCATCGTAAGAAATCATTTCTTAACAGTTCACGATTCCGCGAATCAATAGGTAAAGTTTTTAAACGGGATACCTTTTTCTGAATTAGGCGCCTGTAACTAATACAAAAATACTAGGTAATTCAACATTGTTTGAATTGAATCAGCTGGCTCCAGGACAGCTAGTTTTATTGCAAATGTAATTACCTGATAATACATAGTTTCTACACCTCAATATCTTCTTTGTTACCTGCAGATTTTACAATTGCATATCACACAATGGCAACACTATCTCTGCCTCCTGAGCCAATTGTAAATTTTGACTCAGGATGTCCACAAATAGCATGCACTTGCAGACTACAATATGAAACTACAAGAAACTTCAATGACAATGAGTAATTACACAAAGATAATTTGGTACAGGTAAATTTTAATTTCAGTACCAAAATACACGTATAGTTTTGAATTTGACGATCAAAAATCTAAAAACTGGAAAAAGAAAATTTCTACCACATTCAGGCCAAACTTCAACAATGGGAATTGGGGAAACAATTTTAAAATTTTCTTCCACTACCTATGCAATAATAATATTAATTACATATTTTTTTGGAGCATGTGATAAAGAGTTCCTCGTAATTAAAACTAGTTCCACACTCAAGGAAGAGTAGGAAATAAAACCAGCAAATCTAGGCAATAAATAGGCCTAATTGTAATGGAGTCAACCATTACATGACGATCATGCCGACAATTTTAAACCAGCTCTTGTGTTAACACGCATAAACTCTCAAAATATGAAAACAAGCAACAACCAATTCAGGGGAAAACACGAGAAGTACGAGGATAATTATCATCTTGGAAGCAAATAGTTTTGATAGAGCTACCATTTGCAGTAATCAAGACATGACATTGATATAAAAATTAGTCCAATTCTTCTCTCTAGACCACATAAGTGTAATCATTCAGTTAACATGCTATCGTACTTCTAGTAAATGTATATATGAACTAATGATCGAGTAAACCTACTATCAAAGCACGCAATCTTTAACTCCAGCTTCGTTTAACAGACAATTTGTAATAATATTAAAATTTAATGATTTAATATTAAATTTGCTTGCGCCGAACTATTAAATAACAAGCTATCGACGTTTTATTGGAATGCATATACTACTATATACATTGCAACGCTTGACACAGGTAGCTTCGAGAACTCAACAAGTAAATCTGAAAGAAAATCTTTGACGTGATAATAAATGCAATTTGTAACTATAGTATAATCTATGTACAAAATATTTACAGTAACGCTACCACATAGGTTCCGCTAGAAGCTAGTTAGTAATTTCATGGCGCAGCAAAATTTCATCAAACTTCAGAAGCATTTCTTCGGCTTAAAATCGAATTCACCAAACTATTGTAGTGGTGACGTATGCATTTTGTACAGACATTCCGTGAGAGACGTGAAACTTCTTGGAGTTCCCCTTACAATGATTAGTCAAGGATAAAGAAACCTTATGAAAAAACCAAACTTGATTTTTAAACTTATCAAGTTAAATATCTAACTTAACATTTATATTGTTTATGTTTTGCATTTAGTATTTTACATTAAGTACAGTACATAAGCAGAGTTTGTGAATAGTTCTTATGACAGTAACTTTGTGGGTGAACCTTTCTCCCTGTGAGAGCATTGCTTATAAGCCTCCAAATTTGTATACAAATAATAATAATAATAGGAAAAATAATGATAAGTAGATGCGTTTTACGTCACAGTGTTACGTTACGTATTTCATAGCCATACTTGTAGCGCTCGGCATTTGCATCTTGCTGCTTGAATCGTTGTCTTTCTCTTTACTGTCGAGAAGCTTCTCTGTTCTCTTGCCGGCTTCTTGAATCCGAATTTCATTAGACATTCCCTACACGAGATGCAAAATGATACGATTAAAAAACACATTGGATATGGCCAGATTCTTGAAAAACAAAGCACCGTGCAAATGGTAAACAACTCCGCAAAGAGAAAGCTCACATCAACAGAGGAAAAAACTACGAATAACTGGGCGCAAACGAAAGCATTACAATTTAAGCAAATTCTCATAACGGCCAAAAACAATTAAGCACCCCCGATCAGATTCGGATCATAAAACAGCATTATTTTATCTTTGCTTATCTTACGAAAAAAGATATCGTATTTTCAAATGATCGAATTTGTCTAAATTTACATTTAATCTTTAAATAAATAATTAAAAAAAAAATGCTTTGGAAGCAAATTGAAAATCGCATACAACTATCTGAGACTTGGCCGATGATAGGATTTGAGACAATAATAATAATAATATCTTGTTATAAAATTAGTTAAGCACTTTCCGCGGCGAGAGCGCATGCCAGAGCTCGCCACCGCAGCCCTGGGCGTGCAATCTGCGACAAATTACTTGAGGAGTTCGTGGGCTCGCTGGTTGGCGACCGCTATTCGGGTTTCGTTGGACTCGCCCTGTTTCGGGGCACACACAAGCAACATATTACGCACACACCGACGCCACTCGCCACCAAGTCAATGACTGCCACCAAGAAGTGCAACCAAAACGTTCAAATTCATAGCATTTGTGTTTTTTCCAATTTTCAATAACGTGAGGTCTTTGCGCCAAGAGTATCACAAACTAAAAATTTCATTTAAGAAAAACTATTTGAAATGGGTTTTGAATGCTAAGTAAAGGGCTACTAAATTTCCCGACGTTTCGCAACATATACTAGTTACTTCTTCAGAGGTTTGAGCAGTCATCTGTTAGTTACCTCTGAAGAAGTAACTAGTATATGTTGCGAAACGTCGGGAAATTTAGTAGCCCTTTACTTAGCATTCAAAACCCAGTTCAAATAGTTTTTCTTAAAACTAGTGCTAAGGATTATTCAAGTAGACATGAGTCTAAAAACCATCATAAAAATGTCATTCATTGCGCTTACATATGTGTGGAAAGTCATAGGCATTGACCGTGTTGAACAAACCGTAAAGTTATACATGAGGAGCGATGAGAATATTTTCAAGTTTTTAAAAGTACGTTGTTACTTCTTGGCATCTGTTTCTTGGTGGCATAAATCAATTACAAGAAAACCCCAAACTTGCAGGAGTATACAGGATGTGGCGGAAATGGGAAGGATTCTGATTACTATAGATCACAATTCATATATTTGCTCCATTAAGGGATGCAATAGCAATTATTTGATCAATGGAATTATAGAGGTTGATAGTTTTAACCAGGAAAATATTATTAGGTGGAATGAACAAATGCAGATTGACACATTTCTTAAAATCCCCAACAAAACATGCAATAGATTCTAACAACAAAGAGTTATCAAGGACTGAATTAAGTAACAATCCATGCTTTGATTTAGCACTTCTACAGTTAATTCTTTACGCAATATATTCCCGTGCAATTATTTTTCATACATATTAGTATTTCTTATGGCAATAAGAACACATCGCCACAGCCACTGAGTTACATTTGAAAGAAAAGTTATTTTCCTTCAAATGTCAAATTTAATACGATAAGATTGACCCGAAGTGCCAAATAAAAATACGTTTGGACAATTTGCAGCTTTTTATCAGGTCCTTGTGGCATTTGAAAACACAATGATCAAATTTTCATCGAGTCGGCCACCAAGAGGTCCCGCCAACAGATGGCAAGTATGACCTACCTTGCGGTTGATTCTCTCCACCTGCCGGTTCTGGTTCTCCAGCTCGGAACCCATGTCGATGGCCATGTTGCGCAGGTTACCTATCATGGTGTTCACCTCACCCATGTTGTTCTCCATCTCGTCTTCTCGAGCGTCGTTTGTGATTCTGAAATCAAACGTCTCGTAAGCCTGGCAAACTAGTCGTGACGCGAGGTACGGCTCTGTTAGAGATCCGTGTTGTAGTGGCCAGCTCGTACGGTATAGACAACTACGTTAAGTCTCTTATTTGGAACACCGGCAGTTCGATTTAGATCTTGATTTTGATTATGATTCAGCTGTTATTGACCAGGAAAGTCACGATTGACTTTGCAGAAAAAGCTGGGGCATGGCATGGTTCACAGATTGGTTGTATCTTACAAGACATTAAAACTTTACAAAAATTTGCTCAAGGTAAGTCAGCTGAGGAATATCGTAAACTTTGTTCTTCGACTCCAATTAAGAGAAAAATAATTTCTTTCATCCCATAAACATAGCAAAGCCTGTCTTTTGAATCCTAGTCCTAAATCTGGCATCTCTAGCCCGTGGTATATTGAGACAACTTATAATTTCTGCGTCCGACTCACTTGGCGATGTAGCCGCCTTGCGGTCCAAGTCCGTTCCGGTCGTCCATGACTCGCGACGGTTGCCCGGTGACTACCTTGCCGTCGTCGTTGCCCTTCCAAGTTCCCACGTCTTCCTTGAAAGACGCTGACCTGGAAAGAAATTCCGTATAGTGTCGACGCAGAAGTGCACAGACAATTATATTATGACGTCAAAATTAAAGTCCGAATAAAATAATACGCAAAAGAAATACCGTAAATTGACCGAAATAATGTAAATAGAAGACTCTTCCCTGAGCCCGGCCTATTTATTTTCTTACATATTTTCGTAGGTTTGATTGATATTTTACCGTGCAGACCGTCGGCTAGTTTCTGATAAAAAATTTAGACAAAGATAAGGACGAAAATAACTGAAATATTCTTGAACAACACAGAGAACTGCAGAATTATGTGGCTGAATCAGCGAGCGTTGCGTGTTCTCGAGGAACGTACTTGTTGCACGGCAGTACACACAGGCCGCAGCACTTCTCCATCCCCGTGAGATTCTTCTCCGCTTCCTTCATGTCCGCGTTGATCTGGTCCATGCCCTCTTCGATGCGGTCCAGTTGCTCTAAACACCACACACAGCAACCACGGTTAGATCACAGTCCTGTGACTTTCAAGACCCTATTGGAGGGTTCAGCTACGTATTTTGGAATTTGAGTTTAAAAGTGCCTGGGTTTCTTGTTAACTTGACTGAAGATATTTTAATTAAAGCAGTTTTAAGTGAGAGTTTCAAGTTTTTGCATGCTTATGAGTCATGAATCACGATGTTTAATTTTTAAAACAGATGTCCAAATCATGTTGGGGTGTTGATCGGTATTTTGTACCTAATTCTTGTGCCATTATGTGCAGATTGAGGCACGTCACTTTCAAGTTGGTTTTAAAAAGTAATGTTTGTTGGATACGATGGTTGTAAGGTAGATGTAGGTTAAGGTATAGGTTTCGTTTGGAATGTGCAAAAACTTCTATGGTTCACTACGATGAATCAAAATAAGAACTCTCATGCTTAAACTTGAATGGAAATAATGGTGTCGTATTTTATACCACTTACAGTTCATGAACACTTGGAAGCTGTGTCTTAGATGTTGGAAGTGTAACAAAATGTTATTTTTATTATTAGATAATAGATTAGTTGTTACTTTAAGAGGGATTCCTTTAAAACAGATAATATTATAATATTCAACGTCACCAATTGACCACAGCCAGTGCATGCATAATAAGTTACCACTAATTATCTCTAATCTAATTTGTCATTCACCCCCCAGGTGTTAGTACAGTTCACCACCAACACAAACACAAAATTCTCAAGCTAAAACAACACTGAAATCTACTTCCTACAGTAGCTGCAATTCTTCAGCTGTATTCCTCCCAATTATTATATTTTTTAATTTATAACTTGCAGAGGGCACATAAAAAAAGTACTGCTGTTTATGTGTTTATTTTTTTAATTCAAAGATTATTGCTGACAGCTTTGAATTAATGCATGCACACAGAACTGATCGACATGTTCTCAAACCTGCCCTAACGCAATCGCAAGAAATTCTTGGCTTTCCCAGACCAAATTTGATGAGAAATTGAGCCGACTTCAAATCTGCGACATCGAATCGTTTGGATAGAGAACACAATGACGCACGATGGCAGAGCCGTTTTGACTTTCTGGGAAAACCAAGATTTCTAGGTGAACATCGAGTCAGCCACACACTGACGAAATATGTGCACAATTATGTCTTGTAGATTCTGATGTGTTCACAAATTTCATGTGTTTTTAAATTAAAATGTTTAAGTACGTAAAATTGAAATATTTGAGTAATATTTCTTTTCTTTTGTTGTTGCTTATTACGTCAACAGCCATGAATGCCAGTGATCAGAGACATTGTCAAAAACAAAGCTACATAAAATACATTTATGTAGGCTGCACAACATAGAACAAAGTACGGTAATTTTCAAACAGTAATGGTTGAAATCTTACCCCCTTGTTCATCCAACATCACTAGGGTTTTCATTCCGACTTCGTGGCTCTACAAAAATAGTAACAGGAGTATGAACAAAATTGCTGGCGGACCTATGGAGCACCTCCCGCTAGAATGCCCCACCCCTAGGCTGGACCGTGACCAGGGCCCAGAATCAGGGACCGCCTGTCACGCCACTTTGCGCACTCTTGCTTGCGTAAGAGTCTCCGAGCGGTACAAACAATACAAAACACCATGCAGAAATTATTCACACAGAGAACCAAGGAATCAACAGAAAACAGTAAATGGTCAAAGAAACAAATCATAAAAACACAAGTAAATCGGTATATAAAATGGCTACATGCTACAAAAGTTAGTAAATAATAAAACTCCCTAAAAATACACTGCAACTTGACGGATCTCTGCGTATTACCAATCACCAACCGATTGCACTAATTGATCGACTAACTAGTTTCTAATCTACATTGGGTGACTAACTACGAGCAATTATGATTAACACAATTTGGCTGCTCGGCCTGCAACTCCTGTTAGCGAGAATAAATAGCTGGGTGTCGTAGGAAAAACGCCACCAAACTGGAGAGCAAGCTATGTTACGTCCGTACGATATAGCAACCCAGAATCCACAAGTGCCAACTTGGTGACCGATCCTAGAAGAAGTTAATGGTTAGAGCACTGGTTAGTGGTGGATGGTTGCGGGGCACGGGTGGGCAAAGCTAGCTAAACGCACGCCCTAAGGGCAGGTGACGGCCGTCAATATCCGCATCAATATCTTACCCCCTTGGTGGTTCAAGCTTTTCAGAGTCTGCCCGCCGACCTCCTCACTCTACGGCGGACGGGAAAAGTAACAAAATAAATCATAGCTCGAAATGGCAAAACACAAAAATCAACACACAGAGGAAAAGATGTAGGGATAGAAAAAAAAAAAAAAAAAATGTTTATGCCTACAGAGAAACAAGGAAATAAAAGATGGAAAATGTAATACAACCCCTAAACAGTGAACGAAAATAAGAAGCGTACACTGCTGTAAGCATGAAGTTGAAATGGAGATAAAGTTCCAAAAAATGAACCAACACCCTTTCCTAGGATGCCGAGGAATGGGATGTGAACGTTGGAAGCAGAGGGCCAGGGGCAATCAATTTGCGCTTGGTTTGATATGTCCGTTCTCATTGAACTGCTGACAGTGACGGCCAAAGTGGTTTCCACAAAAATGCCAAGCCATCGATTGATCCGGCAAGTAATTGGTTCCACACACTTGAGGTGAATCGTGAAAACTGATCTGGAGAACACAACGTCAGACGTCTCAGTTTCTGGTCGCAACCGGCTGAGAGCGAGAGCAATGAAGCACGGACGGCAAGACCAAGGCAAGACTGCAAAACGAGAGCACATTTACTTTGCACGTAACGAACCAACGAACGAACCAACGAACGAGCCGCATTAAGCTTGCCAAAACATCAACGTCACTTCGGAAAAAACTGTCAACGTATTTACACCAGAAATGATAATCATATCGACACAAACATGCAGCAGGGTTGGCTCGCAGAAATAATATGTTGATTGCATGTCGGCATGGCATTATGGAGAGTCCATGCTGCCACGTGGGTGTGCTCTGTTGACTTTGGGGAGGTGCTGAGTAACCAAACACTTCGTTTCTCTTCAATTTGAAAATCTGTTGCAATTTTATTTCAATACTGAAAACTAACTGCAGTTCATGTGTGTGACTCGGTGTATATATTTTAGTTACGAACTTACGATTGATATTGATTAGTATGCCTGTGGTTGAACAAAAGGTCTGTACCATTATCACATTTTAATACTTGTATTTATTAAATTGAACCATTTTAATATACGAATGTTATGAAGATGGATGATATTTTAGCACGTGGGTTTTGCACTATTGGTGTTGCTTATTGGAAACATATCAACTAAAACTAAGTAGTAGGTACCTAAATAAAAGCAGCCATGTATTCTCATGCAATGTATGTAGAAAAGACAACTTAAAAGTGTAATGTGCAATGAGATATAGTGTGTAGGGTGACTAATGTAGGAATGATCTCAGCAGTTAGTCTGTGGTGATCGCACGAGGCTGGGACCCAGGTAGGAGCTTGGTCAAGATGTGCAAAGGAAACGCAATCAGAAACCAACTGTCAACACAAAATCATTGCTGGCCGCTTTAACAGCGGCCAAATCGATAAATTTGCTGTTGGAAAGCGTCGGTCCTGATTGAGCCACGAGTGACTCTGGAGTAGGGAGATTGTAGGTGGGCGACTGGTTGGGTAGGACAACTCACCTCCCTGGTCGTCCAGGGCCACCAAGGTGCGGATGCCAGCTTCCTTGCTCTGAGCAGCACGAAAAAGAACACATCCATATATTTAGTTTTCCCTAACCTCTCGAGGCAAAATTAAACAGAACCACGAGTTGGACTACTGATGTTGCGTAACTGTTGGCACAATGCTGAGTTTCACAGGTGTGTGTGTGTGTGGGTCAAGTAGTTTCCAATAATTGGTTTACATAAAGATAAAAAATTACGTATTTCAGGTTTGGGATTTAAGACGTCGAGTGTGTCGTTGGACGCACCATTTCTCCTGGAGACAACAAAAATAATTTCAGCAAAAATGTTTTAAAAAAAGCGACAACGCCCAATGCGTACGTCCAGGAAAAACGGCCGCCGTGTGTGATTTGTGCGCGAAGTGTCTTCCTCCATCCGGTGTACTCTGTGACATCTCGCGAGTGAATGATGATGAGTTCTTAGCATAGGAATGACTCTGTTCGGTAAAAGAAAATGCGACAGGTGTTGACATATGACGATTCGGTGTTTTTCTCTAGCTAACTCCACTGTGTTCAGACTCCGGGTAGCGCTGTCTCCCGAAGATGTTAAAAAAAAGTTGTAACGAACGGAAAAACAAACATAATTAGTTATATTTTCAACCTCAGGGTGTCTGGAGTGTGTATGTATGTCACCTTCCATGTATCACATAAACGCCCCTGCTCTGCGCATGCAAACACGTACTCATAAACGCTTCCAAGTCGCCAATTTTGGAACGAGTGTTGGACATTGACACATAGAACGTACGACACAAGAAGAACAACACATTACATTACAGTACACAAGACAGAAAGTACAGTAGTTGGTTTAGCCTAGCTGGCAGTGACACAGTGATTCCGTAGGGATCGAGTCAAGATAACATAGAGTGAATGGTACACACAAGACATCAAAATTAAAAGTAATACAGCAGCCACTAGAAAGGTGTTGTTTTGGGCACAACAAAACCTTATTTTTTTTTTTTTGGTAATTAAACACCTACACAGAAGAAAATGCACAACAATTCAGATAACAGAGATAAGCCGGCCAGAGCTGACACACAGAGAGAAAATAATAAAGAGATACGTAAGCATAGAGAAGAGACAGAGACAGAGAGATAGAGATAGAGCGAGAGAGATAGGGAGGAGACCGTTGAGTGAACCTAATTATTGTAGCTAAGCATTAAGAGAGAACTTTTAACTTCGATACTGAGTCACGGTTTCTGTAATTGAAATTTCCATCCGTGCCAAGTTAAGTTTAAGTTGAAAGCTGTAATAACAAAAGTGGAGCCGATCCATAATTAATTTTCCTTATAGTTTGCAAGATCTTTGTTTTGACATTTCGTTCAGTGTTCAGAGGTAATTGTGTTGCCTGCAGCTCTCACGTGAGCCGTCTGTAAGCATTTAAGCCGAGCACTATCACAGCAACTTCGCTCTCGACAGAGTTAGTCAGCTTACGTTGCATTCTGGCTGCCAAGATTGGAACCAGCACACGTGGAAACGTTTCACTGTCATTGCAGGACTTTAAGACAGTTTGAAAACATGCTGAACACGTTAATTATTCGTAACCGTTGTTTGCAGTAAAAAGTGTCGAAAGTTCTCTCCATGGTTTACTTAAAAACAAACGCAGGGTGGGTCTCTGAGTGACTGGAGTTGGATGTGAGCTGCCTCGATCATTGTGGCTGGCGAACGCCGTTTGTTTTGAACGTCCGTTCCGCTCCCAGGGACAGAGCATCGTTACCACGCTTTAAAACAGCACCAAACTTTATTCCCGATTTTTTTATACGAACGCATTACCAATTATGAATCTAGCTTTGTTAAAATTTCAGCTAAATTTTTTTGCATCCCTGGGCCAACCAACAGTGATTGAGGCGTGCGATTATGTACAGGTTGGCAGGCATGCAGCGGTGGTCGCTGGGCATCCAGTCTCGATGTCTCGGCCAACGGAGCGCTAAGCGTGGATCTTACCTCGTTATCATCGCAACAAAACCTCACCGGCTGAGTCAGCATCGACAGCAGGCTGTCTCAATCGCTAATCGCTAACGCTAACTACCCTACGGTAATATAGGTGTTAAACCGCAATCTCGTGGGGGAATACAGACGGTACCCTCTCTAAGTCTCCAGGGAAAATGTAACCTAGAATTGAAATTTATGAAATTTAACGGAGTAATTAAAACCACGTTGCTAATTTATATTTTATTTCGTAAGCCCGAGCGAAACTTCGCAACGCTATTGGTCAAAACACAAATATAGTAAACGTGTTTAAAAATACAAGCGAACAGAACAATGAATCTACACGTTACCTAACAATTGACACGGAAAATAATTTAAATCCCCCAACGAAACGGGGTGAATAAATGAAAACACCCCCCCTCAATAAATAGACGACGTTATAACAAGAGAAAGTGCGTCCGAAACAAACGAAAGCCTGATATTTCAATTTTAAATCAACACGGTTTGCAGTGAATCGGACAAGGGGCTCCACGAGAGTGCCAAGGCCACAAGGTCACAAGAAGGTGCAATCACATTTAAGTGGGGTGAAGGGCACACAAATGCAGGGCTGCCCGGCAATCCACGGAACATTCAGCAATCAACCCTGAAAATGCACGGCATCACACAAAAGGGGAGGGCGGGCGAACACACAGAGCGACGGTCGATAGGCCCTAAAACAGGGGACAACCATTTCCCTTCCCACGTGAAGACATAAGAAGAGACGAGGTGCCACATTAAACACTGATAACAGCGAGATGAAGACGACATCGAGTGAGACATTGAGACAACAGGGTCAAGAGTGAGACAGCGCATGTCCAGTCGGCATTGCATCGGCATGTAAAAGGTAAGTATAGGTAGTGAGACTTAAGAGTGAGACACAAATAGTACACACGACGTGAAGAAAGTACACAGACAAGATGAGAGATCAATCACGAGAATACATCAGTGGGTAAAATGGATACAAATATTACACAAGCACATACTAATCCTAGATTAAAATTAACTTGTGAATCTATTTAGTCATATTTGTGGGAGGGACGGGGGGCTAGATAATTTAATAAAAGCGGTAGAACGTTCCATATTGTTTAGAGATTGATTCGTTATGTTGGATGCTCTGATTACTTTGCCTCGCTGCATTCGTGTCGGCAAAAGCAACCGAAAATCGTTCTCTTTAACCCTTGATCCTGTCTCATCAAGCAACACCCACGAGCCACGAGAAACCCGCGAGGACGCCTCCCAAAGAATAGTCGGCACTTTGACGCGCGTGGGCACCAATCGACTGCTAATTTCAGTAGTCAATTAAAAGCAGGACTTCTTTCGATGCTCTCCAATCGGCGATGTCATCAGCACGTCGCACTCGAGGCGATGACGTCAGAAAGCACAATTATACAGGAGGGTGGGGAGGGTGGAGAACCAAGACAAGTCTCGATCACGGCGTGGTTCTTTTCAGCGCCGCGTCGAGCGTTGAACGTGCCCGACGCGACCAGGCAGAGCGTGAACATTCCCAAACCCTGATGGGGTCTATGACTGTCCCGGGACAGCAAAGGGCATCATTAAAATTACGTCAAAGAAAAGCCAGGAACGTTAATCAGCGTTTGCATTTCTGAATTCTGTCATCCTCGCTTATTAGCGGTGAAAGGTGTTTTAAAGCGTTTACAAGTTTAGGAGTGTTATGACTAGCTTGTGGCCTTGTGCAGAGATTCGTACGACGGGGAATTTAGAGCTTCAGTGAGTAAGCAGGCTCTGGTTGACCTCAAAAATCAGTAACCAGGAGAGGCCTTGACCAAGAAGTATTGAAGATTCCACTAGAAACCGAGACTCCACCTTTCTTTCACTCGAGATTCCAAAACCTGTCGAGCCATTTCTCAGCAAATACATCTATTTTTCATAGCCGCATGTGAAAGAAAACTTGAGTGATGTTCCAGTTTGTGAAAAGATACCTAACCTTTCAATTCTAAAAAAAAAATACATGCATTTCTAAAAAAAACCCTGCGCATAGAAAAATATGATGAAAACATATTTCCCGAAATCAGAAGCGTTAGGTGATGAGTCTCGTTTTCTCTACGCGCCATCGATTCGCAGGCAGACGACGCTTCCAAGAACTCGACTCTCTATTTACGACGACGACATGTCATTGTCAGTCAACGACATGGCGCAGCGATCAAACTCTCATCAGCGACCGCCGGCGTTCAAAGGTGTATCGGGTCTGCTCGTCGCCACTCATCGCCCTATCAATTGTTAATTAACTCCAATTAGACTAATTAAAAGCAAATTCTGCGCTCAAATCTTTGGGTCGGGGAAATTGACCAGCCGAGAGATGAAAAGCAGCTTACGCTCTTTGACAGAAGCCGTCCGTTTCAATAAGCTTGCTACTCCCTCGTGCAAACACGAAATAAAGCAATGCGATCACGATGAACACGCCATGGAGGTAAAACCATTAGCTTGACCTGCTGATGCGGTCGCGCTGAACAATAACATAATCCTGTAATCTTCCTGTCTGGCAGGTAGGATCGCTTGCCCGCCCGCTAGTCGGCTCGCGAGCACTGCACATCTGGAGTACAACTTTACAACATCTGGAAATGAGCGCGCTCTAACAAGTTAGCAGCGCTCATTCTTTTTCAGCCGATTAAAAATTTAGCTCCATCATAAAATGTATAATGGAAGTAAGTCACTCGCAGCGGGGTAACGAGCGGAATTGCACACGGGCGTGTTTTTTTTTTTTTTTTTTTCCCCGCGCGCACCTCACGCCCGGCTACAATTCACAATTTTCCGTATTATCGTCTGATGAACTGATATTCTTTTCCAGGCGCGTCACGGAGCGCCGCGCCTGGGAAACGGACAAAAGTGTTCCTTCCGAGATGATTACTTATTCATTTCATGAGGAATTCAAGTCGCTTCGGAGTCGTGGAAAAATGAACCGACTTTGGACAAGCCACGAGGCGAAAGGTCAAATGCTAACTCACAACTCCACGAACGGAATCGGGAACGAACGTGGCCTGTACTCTCATTCTAATATAATGATGCAACCTAATGAGGCAGCCGAAACAGCACGGTATATAAACATTCAATTTAAGAAATACATCCAACCAACGGATCAATCTCGGGTCAATATGGTAAAGCGGGTAGCGAGTTGGACCCTTTCAGGCCCAGGACATGGATTTCATAACAACAAGTCAGAATTAGGGTCACGGAGGGTCGTTAGGTTGGAATAATCGCTCACCTCCTCGCATAGTGCTATCATGCGCCGGGTACTCTCCAATGACTGAAACAGAAAGACACACAGACGTTAGCGTTGGTGCAGACAAACGTAGGGTACAACTTGCTTTGGGCACAACTTGCCTAGGGCACGAATAAGAAAGCACTGTATTAGTAAGAAATAAATATGTTCCAATAAAAACACTCCCCCAATATCTCTGGTTAGCGCCGGTGGCAAACTTTCCAACTTTCCATCATAAATGCAAAGTCTATAATCAATCAATACTCGAAGCGTGGTTGAGACGCGCACACTTCGGTAGGTACTTGGTTTTACATGTTTTCCAACATCCACGTGCACATCCTGATCGCATCCGCGAGTTTCGGCGACACTTTAGCGCAGCAAACGCGACGCGAAGTAATCAGCACGTCAATTTAATTCAGAGTGATAAAAAGATTAACGACACGTGGATTAAGCGAGCCATTAAATTTTGACGGCACGTACATGAAGTTTCGTCCATAACTTTCCATGGAACAGATGATTGAATTGTGAGGTCAATTCCACGTCGCCCTCCACCCCTCCACCTCGACACCACACTGCCTAGTTTCCCGTCGTTGCACATGATTCCATCAGAGAGCTCGAACGATCCTAGAACGGAGGCGATACGCCTATAGGCAGTCTAGACCATGCAGTCCTGAGTGCCAGCTCCAGCATACGAGGACAGCGAGGTCCAGAAGACTCCAAATAATATCGCACCATAGAGTTTGCATTTTGCTTGGAAGGCTCCTAGTCTGTGGTAATTAGCGTGAATTGCATCGTTGCTCTTCTGTGATAAACAAGGTACTGCCGTAACAACATGAACGCAAAAACGAGGTGCGGTAAAACGTAATGGCATACATGAACCAGGACATGGAGAAAGTAATTATTCAAAAACAAATAAAAAAGTTATCCCACCAACATGAAACACCGAAACATAACAGCGGTATCCCCGGCATGTGTTGGCGTTCAACGAGGGAAGCGGAAAATGTGTGTGTGTCACGTTGAGATGCGCGGCGATCGAGGTTCCGCTAGGGCAACGTGCGCGACGACCCGTTGACATTTCGGGGACGCCGTCGCCTCTGCTGTGCGCCGACCGCAATTTCGACACGGCTGCCTCGTGGAGGTTGCAGGTGGCGGCTTCGGTGGCGACACACTGACACCCCACCCCTGCCGGGAGGACGCCGAGGGACGCATGCTAATAGTCAATATGTCATGCGAGGTACGCGAATTCGACCTGTTGGCCGATGTGGTGAGCGATAGTAGGGATGGGAGCCCATCATCTCGTGTTCCAAGACTTGTCAATGGAAGACCGATCTGGTGTACGACGAACGTTTACCAAGCGCCGTACCAGAGATGGGTATAGGGCGTACTTTAAACACAACGTGCGTTGCTACACGTAGCTGATTTCCAATCATGACAATATTTCCATAAGATGAGAAATGAACTGTAATCTTAAAGGACTGTACCGTTTACTTATACACCAATCCGTACTGTTTTCAATCTTGCAATTAATTATCCGCAATGCAATGCATATTATTTGAATGGCATCTTATTTGATCGTTCAATCTGATAAGTGGAGCGTTCACAGTGAAACGACTACTCGTGATTACAAGTGAAGTAATAAGTACACAGACTAATTATCATACAACAAAGATGGTTAACCACGATTGCATGCCAGCTGACATTCAAACTGGCGTCGAATTGTTCGTACTAGGTTGACTGTTGGGCACTGACAATGCCGAGCCAGGTAATTATTGTTATGTTTGCCGAAATATATGTATACCTGTACATGCAGGTTGTTGAAAATTACTCCGGTTTCTCCGGTACACAGTCGCGGGGAATTCATCTGAAGCGCAAACCAATGTTCTGACAGCGAGAAGGGGGGAGGGGGGACAATCAGTTAATTGCTCCTTGGCACGTGTAGCGACTCGCAGGGGAGGGCAACAAACGATCCATTTTTCAATCAAATAAAACCATGCATATAATGAAAACCAAACACAAAAATATTACACCGACACCACGTTATTATACCACAGAGCATTTTGTGAAACGTAACAACTATAGGCAATGATTGTAAACAAAATTTGTCTTTCGGTTCCTTCCAACCAAACCGCTCGTTGCCAATGTCAAGTTTGAGCAGAAAACACCGAAACTAAAACAATATTGTATATCTCGTCATCCGAACGCAACGATAAAGCGGCCGCGAATAGAGCGTGCTTGCAAGGGGACAGAAGGCGCTCATTACGGGTTGTAAATTGCAACTCGAGTCGTGCCTGGTAAAAGCAGCGGTGCATTGGGAACTTGTCTGAAAGGACTGCATCCCCAAGCGTCGCCTAGCGCGCAAACTGAGCACGAGTAAAATGCATCGTGAAGACAAATGAGTGCATGTGATTTCCCAACGTTTCTTGAAATAGGAACGTGAATGTGTTACTCGTACGGTGAATCATGTAAAAATTCTGTAACCAGATATGAGATACCAACAAAACGGATCCGTATTTCGATATCGAATGGAAAAGCAGTACAGGTCGAGTTGTAGCAAAGAAATTTGTAAAAAAATCCGCCGATCCATAAACGAAAGCACGATGGCCCGGGGGTGTAGATGTTCACCAACAGAAAGGCGGTTGCAAGGATCGCGAGCCTCTAGCGCCAGCTTCTATTTTCCACCTCATTTTGCATTCAAGTTTGATTGAATTCCAAGAAGTCCCGTGAGAAAAAGAAAACACGATATCTTGAAACAAGATACGGGCTTGAATCTCCCGACGTCCCGAATGAGATTGAGCGGGGGGGAAAATACGTCGACTTTTCCTTGAATTCATTGTTGACGTATACTCGGAACTGCAGTCTCGTCCATCATTCAACCAACAGAATACAATTCTATAAAATAATTAAATCCCGCGGGGTTCACTAGTAGACAGAAGTAACTTAGCAAGCTCTGGCAGGTTACCTATTGTTGTGTCAAACATGATTTTCGGGCGTCGACTTGAAACTGTTTTCGAAGCAGAAAGCACACCACAATTCGATTCCCCACGGCGCCCCTGCCGAAGCCTTTGTCAGGCGAAACGCTGTGTGTGTTTTTTTTCATATTCCAGGAAATACGATAACAACACTCCCATGAGGAAGACGGTGTATACACCTCACTCGTTGCGAGCCAGCCTCTGTCGGCCGACGCCACCGACGCCGACGACGTCGAGGCAAAATGTCAAAGTGTGTCGACGAACAGAGTTACACCCCATCCGGTCCAAGCAGCCCCGGCAAGCGCGCGCGTCGATCAGATATCGCAGAGTAGTCTAATTAATAATTCATTTATAACAATGTAACACAACGAGAGGCAACTACTTGGCAGAGCCCTTGAGGCTCACAGAGAACTTGTGCGTTGGCGTGAATGCGCCAAAAGTGATGCAACGCTCTGGAATAAAAGTAAAACTTGGCTTTACATCGGGACAGGGGGAGGCGTCGTGCGGCATCAAGTCCAAGAGATGCAAGGCGACCCCGACTGTCTGGCCGACCTGACACCAGGCGCCCTCCTCGAGAGCTCTCGGGTTGCCAGAGAGACGATGGAAACTCGTTTTCTCCTCGGGGCGCCGGCGGCGGAAAGGATTCAAAACTCGGGGGAGTCACCTTGGCCCTCCCAGAAAAGCAAGGTGTAGTTCCCCTTAACAGCACTCGGCTTGTGGAATTTGACGGCACGGCACTTCCCTAATGGGGATACGGGTGTGAGAAGCGGCTCCTCCACTTCTATGCGGTTTAATGTGTAACGGTATCGTGACAGCAAGCTACTGGCTAGATCCGAGAAAACGAGCCTCCCAACGGGACTGAGTTCAACAGTTTTAAAAGTCAACTGCAATTCAGTGCACCGCGGCTCTTGACTAATCGAATTTTAAATTGTTTAACCAGGGATTGAAAAACGGCATAGAAAGAAACCTGAACGATGGCCATCGATTGAAGAGGCAAGCTGGCCTAGCATTGATCCCGGCAGAAGCATCAGCCGTGGTAAGCAAATAGCTTGCATGTCGGCAGCCCAAGGGACACCCATGGCTGGTACTGCTCAGGCGATCGCTAATATGCAATTTGTCTGACCGAGCCGACCTGATAGGGGGGAGGGGGGGACGAAGACCCCTTGGTAATTGGCCGGGATGTCATATCGCCTTGTAGTACCGATAGTCAATAGTTCGTCGTGCGATAAATCGCCCCACTGTCGCTCGATACAGCGACCTCGTCGGCGTCGAAACGACACGACGCGGCGTCGGTAGGTAGGTATAAGCCGCGGTCAATCAGGTGGACCTCGCGAGCGTCGCGACGGTGTCCGAGCGTCGCTTGATCCCGGTTTGATTTGTTTTGTTGGCAATGACGTCAAGTGGCGAAATATAAAGAAAACACGAGGGGCTTCTTTTTGTATTCGATAGAACTGTCAAAGCGGCGCGTTGAAAGCTCCCATGCCGAACGGCAATTCACGTCATCTTGGAAATAAATATTTGATGGAAAAAAGAAAACGCACTCGTTGAATGAATGACCCAATTAGAATCTAAGACGATACGAGAATGTTTCGTTTTCTTTGCGTTCGTCTCCACTCGGCAAACTTCGGACTCCGAATTTCCCGGCCCCGTCGTGACTCATGAATAGAAAAACGAAACGGAACAAACGCCATCAACCGCACGTCAGGCAGTCTTTGTTCTGAATCCAAGATGAAAGAAAGGTAGAAAGGAAATGTATTAATATGAATAAAACAATTTTAAGGAGGGGGTCGGTCTGTGGGCGCCGTTTGAAAAATTATGGGAGCAATTTGTCGAATGAACGCACTCAGTGGGGGACCAGGTGGGCCCAGACCCATCCCATTGACCCACCGAACAACTTCACGCGTCGCAAGCAAAGCATGGCCAGCAACAAGTTTGCCGACGCCGACGCCACGGCGTTGACGTCGGCGTCGCGTTCGTCAGACGCCTCAAAAGAGCATTATATATTTTTAGTTCCGTATCAACCCGTTTCGATTTGACCAAATGAAACATGTGAGCGTGATTAAAAGTGTGGAAGTGGTTGTGACGAGCATTGTGTATTTATACGCCTGTGTACGAGATCGCATCTCACCCGTTAGTAATGTCATGAAAGGACGTCGTCCCACGCACTCGCGTTGGACGTCGGTGTCTCCCGACAAAAACACTGGGAACAGCAGCACGCAATCGCCGAGCTAGGGATCGTGTCAGGATAATAGCAAATGAAATGTAAACCTGAGTCTGGACAGCAGACTCGGTCCAGACTTTATGCCGAGTACCAATAAATAATTCCTCCCGTTCATGTGGCGGTCCAGTGAGCAGTAAACAACTTAAACCGAACGTGTAGCACAGAGCTATTGCCGTTTGCAAAAAAAGGAAAGGAGCAGTTTGGCATGACCACTCTTGTGAGCGCTAGTATTGCTGAGAAAACTCTCCACTATTGTATACTATAAAATTATTATAAGCAATTCGTTTCACAATGACGACGGCGATGCTGAGCAAGCGCCAGTACTTGAGTTGTTACCGGTTAGTACGTTGCATTATTTAGACGTCCCGGTCGCCGCTGGAGACATAGCGTGGCGTGACGTGGCGTCCGCGTGTTTTGAAAAAAAAAAAAAAACCAGGCGCCCGCGTCGCTAAAACGGGAAAAGGGCGGCAAACGGCGTAATTGAAAGGATTTCGATCCTCGCGCCCGAGTTTTATCACCGTATTCTGTGACCGCGAGCTGAAAGCTGATTTTCATAATTTACCAGCGTGTTTCGACATTTGTGCGCTGCAAATAATTGAGCGTGCATCACTAATTTTCCGACCTGCAATTGCACGCAGAACAGTTGCCAATGCTAGAAACTGATAACAATGTTCAACAAGAAGAGGAAGTACAGAAAGTAACGAGCACATAATATAAGCAGATTGGTACCGAGTTGAAGTACATATTACTGAAAGCGCACGACATCATTTCTCTGCGTTTCCTCGAAGAACCGACTCGCGTGTCGGCTCACGGCCGACGTGTACATCATATGGGTAATGGTAATATCTGATGACGGCGATGACGATGTGGTGTTCATGTACGCGCGGTGCCGCCGGGTAGGCGGGCAACACCTGTAGCGCCAAGCAGGTGCCCGGCCCTGCCCTGCGCCCACACAAGCTCGGCCTCAGCTCCCCGAGCAAATCGCAGAGTTGTACAGGGGTTGATTGCGTTCCCATCAAATAAACAAGAGTTTCCCTCGAAATCTGCATGTTTTCACATCTCCTCATATGAACCGTCCTCCCTATGGACGACACCGTCAACACAGCAATATGATTTTTAGTGTAGGCACACGTACTTGCTGTGTTTTGTACATGTCGCTGCTAGGAAATGTAGAAATCACGAGTCCAACAGAACGCGAAACTATTTGTGCCTTTCAATAAAAACAATATCAACCACACGCACAAAAAAAAACAAGCCCCCGGCACCGAGCGTCGAATTCAAGCCCCGCGGATTCAAAAGGGTCACGACGCCGCCCGCTAGCGAGCTACAAGTGGGCGCCGCGACGCCATCGGCAGCGTCCCTTCGACTCACGCGCCGTGACTTGGGCGTGTTGTCGCTGGAAGCAATGTCCGTCGAGCGACCTCTTGTCAGACACGAGGTAAACGGGACCGACAAGTGCTTTGCCAGTCGTTAACGCGGTGTTAACACCGGGTGCTAAACGGTGTTCGACTCGGCGTTGCGCCAGCGTAGCCCGACACGGCTGCTAGGACCTATCGCCTGGTTGACAGTGACAGACTAAACAGACCGTTGTGTTTTTAGCTTGAAAACAACGACCACATGCTGCCGATTAATTGCTGATGAGAGGGGACCAATTCACTCTACCACAACTCGCTGGCGTGTTTTATTCAACAGAAACCGCAGCGGTTACTCGCTCGTTTCGAGTTAACGCCTACCGGCTTGGCACAGCTTTGGTTCGGCAAAGGTTTGCTAGGACTTGGACTTTACCTCGACTTCCTTGGCGTTGACGGCGGGCGACAGGATATCGCCTCGCCGCTCGCACATTTCGGGGCCCCGCTGCACGCCTAATCCTAGGTCGCCGGTCGCACACTCGCCCGCCAGAGTCAATCACTCGCCCGTCAAAGGCCCACTCGCCCACACCGACGGGTCTCACAAGGCGCCCACCACCCCGCGCACTTCAAGGGACAACACCGTCACTTTGTACGCGTGCGATCCCAAATACCACCGACCTCTCTCCGAGCCCGAACAGACCGAACTGCTACGCACTACGATATAAACCTGAGAGCAAATAAAAGCGCTATCAAAGAACCGGTGGCAGCGACGGGTTCCAGAGGGTCGGTCCGTTGGGAAGACTAGTGTGACGCGGCGTTAACGGCGGGAGGACGGAGTGCCGACGCGTTCCTGACCGTGTCCTGGCCGTCACTGCCAGCTGGCGCGTCGCGACGCCGCGCGAGACGACGCCGACGCCGACGACGGCGTCTACCAGTGACGGACATGACCGACGCCCGGGCCGTTACCTATGGCAACCTCGCCTACACTCCGTACGCCCGTGCGGTATCGCTGTCGATCTGTCCGAGATGAGGTATGCGTTCGGTGGAAGGGGAAGCTCTTAGGGTCGTACACGTGCTGTCCTTCTGATAGCCACTGGGAAGCCCCTGACTTGGAGTACATTGAACCAGGACATAGGTCCTGAACTAATCGCTTCAAGGTCGAGACAAAGTACATGCTGGCATCTTAAAGGCTTTTTAAGGAAAATTGTCTTCACTTTGAACTAAGAACCCACAGAGAAACTTGAATCACTTCATGAAGTTTCAATGAATAGTTGATGACCTAATGCTACCACCAACGATGGGGTTGAGATTTAGATTTTTATTCTAATAAGCGGAGCGCTCGTCAAAGGGAAGTAGTGTTTTCTAGGAAACGAACTTGAATCATATGAGTTGATGCATTCGTTGTGTTACACCGTTTGGATGATGGACACTCGTGGTCTGAAAGTATGTTGTCCCTGAGTCGGGTTAAGAGGTTGACTGTCTTGTGGGAAGAAGTGGACAGTGCTCAGGATCCAGCGCGTAACGGAAATTGGGGCCGATTTTGGGGTACACACGACTTAGCGTAGTTTCTTTTGCAGAAACAACCGACATGATTCCAAGATTTATTACAACTCGGCCCCCTTTAGTCTTCTACGTCCAGTTTATGATCCAACTCGGATCGACAGGGTCACCCATTTCCTCATCTTCGAACCCTCTCCCGTCCTCGAGCTCCCCGTTGACCGTCGTCGCGCACCCCCGATGCGAACCAAGCGTAGGCGGTTCACAAGCATCGCGACGCCACCGACGTCGGGCGAAATGCGTCGCGTCGTCTCATGAATGGGGCTTCGAATTGAAATGCAGCCGAGCATTGCAGCGTCGCGGCGGCGGCGGCGTCGGCGTCGATATAGACTCGAGCTCTCCAGACGCTTGAAAGTGTTGGTAATTCCTGCGCCCAACGGCAGCCGTGCCGAGATAAAGGTGACGGGAAGTGCTTTGCCAGGAACTTTATTGGGTCGAGTTGTTTGGCAATCCACATGCCACCCACTCTTTTCAGTGATCCCACATTGTTTGCCGCTTGAATTGTCACCGATATATCACTTACAAAACGGCGGAAAACCCAAGATGCAACCGAGTGTTTTTATTGCAAACGTAAATCGGTGCCAGCATATGGAAACGTGTTCTGTCACTTTTCATTAGTACAAGCAAACACCCCTCAAAATGATGTACCATTAAAACATCAGGGAATTTTTGTCACAACGAAAACCCCAATCGTTAAAAACCTTTAGCCTTCAAAATGACTCAGACAAGTCTTGGAGGCTTGTCGGGAAATAGGTGCCAGCAAAGAGAAAATTGTCCGGCCCCGATTTTGCCATATGACCATCCATAGCCCCATACATGGAGGTGGGCTTACGTTAGCCTGGCTAGGCATGATAATCTCACAGCCAAGTCCGGTACCACCCAGAGTAAGCTATCCTCGACACGGGCCCCTGTGCACAGAGCGGACATGGACGCCGCGAGCTCGGCGCCTCATCACGACGGCGTCGGCGTCGTCACGTATGCCTATCGTTAGGAAGGTATTTAGGTCTTGCAAGCCGCGTTGCGTGGGGGTCGACCGACGCTGGGGGAGAGAAGGAGGGTAGAGAAGGAGGGTAGAGGGGGCAATTCAATTAGATAGCTATGAATGTATGATAGCGAACTTTCTATGCCGGTTTATTAAAGATGTCCGCGTCTGGCGACCCTTATATTTCTGGAACACGCGCGCTGTGCTAGAGGATTATTATTTTGTCTGGCTGACAGGGCTGCCTTGAGCATACTGCGATCTTCAATTCAAATTAATTGTGTGGTTTTCCCGTAATTGCCGACCGGAAGCTAGTGGCGATCACGAATCGGCTCTCATAAAACAAAACACAGTTTTCACCGTGAAGTGGAGGTGCCGTCTTCTGGGACCTGGCACCTCCACAATCAAGATTTTCTGTCTTTTGACGCATCGACGGATCCAAGTAAAAACAAGTAAACAATTTTCTTAAAATGGCTAACCATGGGCTATTATTTGACTCAATTTAAGTGAAATTCAAAGCAATATAGAAATACTAGTTGGTTGATAAATCAAAACCTGGCCTAGCGACTGAGAAAAGCCTGTTGAGATGCTGCCAAACATCACTGGGAAAGCGTTGCGATTTGAACAAGAAGGTCATGGCAACTTTCCGGACAATTTTCCCGTCTCTAGTGCCTAGCAGTCGTAGCGGGAAACTTTGGCACTGTCTGGGAAATGCCGATAACCGTTCCGGCGAGCTCTGCCAGATGGCAGCACCTGCCACGCGCGCGAGCGGCGACGCCCATAACTAACGTTCGCCGCTATACAGAGCGCTCTAGCGGGCGTCGTCGCAACCCGGCGGCGTCGGCGTCGCGAAGTCGTGATAAGGAGGGGCAAGCGCCGAGCGCGGCAATCGATAACACGATAAAACGGCGACGGGTACCCCTCCTCGGTCCTTTCCCCGCCGCCCCTACCTCTGGCCTTCGATGGCGCGGGGAGGCACGGGGCCAAACGGCAAACTGCATTTCGCAAGACAGGGACTGGAAATTAGTTCAGGTGTTGGGAATACTTCAAGTTTTCAGCGAGTTTTTATTTGTGGGAACAACAAAATTACGAGGAAAAAGTAACTTGTGGGGTTCAGACCAAACTTGGACATATGCAGCGGAGTTTAGACATATTTCATTTAATTGCGTGCGAACAAAAACCACCAGACTTTGCGAGCAACAAACATCAATTGAATGTTCATCCCAGCGCTGCTTTGCCTACTTGACTTCTGACACCGCCGATATAATTTGGTTCCCTTATGCGCGGGCCCTTGGCTATCAATCAGTCATTTGCACAAATTGACTGAACCCCTTGGCGCCACCAGGCGTGTCTTCTACGTTCTAGAGCCGGCTCCTGGAGAGAGCAGAGATATTTGCCCGACCGAACTCGATCAGGTGGCGATGTGGCAGCTTATGACAGCTCCAACTCCACTGCTCAATCGAGTCGACCACTCGACCAGCATATCTGTCCCAACTCGCACATAAATACCACTCTCGTGTACACGTTGTTAATTTATATATATTACGAAATATGGGTAATTCCTTCCGCTAAAACACCCCAATGCAAAGTAATTTACTATTTCCATTTACCGTATTACACGGTCGGGTATCCAATGGCTAGGCGGCAATTTTCCATGAGATAATGAATGCACAGAGTCAAATGAGCCGTTCCCTGCCCAACGCGGGCCAGAGTGTGTGGGATCGATCCCCGACAAGGGCGACGTTGAGAGACAGAAGAATGCCCGTCGAGTTAACACGCATATCACGAGCCCAGCTGGCCGGAGGGCGCAGGATAGCCCTGGCGGTAGCACCTCCTGTATGCAAATCTGCCCGTAGCACGCTCTATGGTGCTCTACGCACCTGCTATACGGACAGGCGCCTGCTATGCTCTCTCCACTCATAACAATGTTCGGTGCTCACTCCATGGAGCCAGGGGTGCTCGATGTCATATCGTTGTTGGACGACGCCGTTGTGAACGAGGGAATGTGTAGGCCTAAAAATGTGCACATTTATAAAAATACCTGTTGGGTCGATGCCGTTGAACGATGCTGCACGAAAAAAAATGGTTTGCTGCGATATAAGGGGGATAAAAACCGATCTCAAACTGCCCTCGGCATAACAATTTTATCATTTTGCAGAGTTAATTGAATTGCGTATGTGGTGTCGCTCTTTTAATCGTTCGGTGCGACCTGCGTATCTTGGAGTCGGAGGTCGATAGGTCGCTCAGTGCGTCCTTGGTGCAAGAAAATTATACGCGCATTTCCCTGAAGAAAACGCAAGTCCAGAAATAGTCGGGAAAAACCGGGGGACGAACGGAGCAGAGCGGCCGGCGAGAAGCAGGAAAGTTTGAAGGTCAATGATAACGGCCTTGAGTTTAGCGCGCAGCCAGTCGGCGTCTGCCACGACTTCGAGAAGGTGATTCCTGAGGTCGGGCAGGAGGGGCCACCGCCAACAATTACAACAAGTAGGAATCAACACATTTACAGGTAACCATTTATCGTGTAACCCACAAACGCTTTGCATGCATCATGTGCCAGAGAGTGCATAGCTGCATTATAGCGATGCAGCTTGTCCTACATTATCGAGGCATTATGGCTTCATTGAGAAACATTCTAAAAAGTGTTTGCCTGCTGTACTCGCTCGCTGGCGGCATTAAATTCCACTAATTCACGGCGATGCATTGTTGCGAGTAATGTTGACACAGTCCCAGCCGGCTGTGGCACGCGATTCGAAGGGAAAAAACGAATAACAGGAACCATTTGTCAACATCAACAATTTCCAAAGCAATTATCTAAATATTTATTCCGAATCACTCTCGACCACAAGTAGGTTTAGAAGAGAAGAAAGGTTAACCCAATTTTAATTCGTTATGTTCTTGCGTCTAATTGAATTGTCTGCTAGTGTCAGTCCAAAAGATGTATTTACTTGTCGCTTTTTGTGTCTCGCGGTAAGAACTTTGCAGCGAGTGTTGCCATCGATTGGCGCTAAGCCGCGTAGAGTAGGGGGCCTTGGGGTCAGCCTGGAAATAGCTGCCAATCTTCCCTCTCGATGGTTGCAGGTGATCATTAGCCACTTTGCGAAGTGCTGCAGTCGGCGTTTCGAGTGGATCAGCCTTCTACCAAGCCAATCAGCGTGACGCAGTGCTCGCGATTTTCGCGGAATCGGGTTAAACTTAGACCTGTCTTCGCGCTACCACGAAATCTGCTCATTTAACAACTCATCAGCTAAATTGTGTCAAGTGGCACCGAGTAATATTCCAGAAATGTTACTCGTTAAATCAAGTAACACCAAGCGGCCGCCGTTTCGGGTGCGGTATACTCAAGTGCAGTTAAAATGCAAACCTCTCGTTTCATGAATTGCCAAATTTGCATCTACAAAGTTGCTTCACTACTAAATTTACACGAATGATCGATACTCCATCAAGTTTATAGCCAAAAATGTTGTCAAATTGTGTTCGTAAACAGTCCTGGCACAACATACCGCTACACAAAACCATGCCAGGCATGTTGTGAAATATGTAGCATAGTTCTAATCGGTGCTCGTCCGCAGTCTCCTGTCAGGCGAGCTTTAGCGCATCATCTCGAATTCATCTTCATCAGCATCCCCCGGCAACGGACCACAAAAGCCGAGCCAGCAACAAAGCTCCGCGCACGGAGCTCTTGCATCCGGAAAGGGGTTGCAGCAAAACACCCCCCACACATTATTAATCACCTTATGAGTCGAGAACCAAATGAACCTCCTAAGGCTAGCGAGGTGTAAGCCGGTGTATCGACACATTCTCTGCGTGTAAATACGTGGTGTGGGTACACGCACGCTCGCATTCACTGTACAGCCCGGCACGCGACCAGAAAGCACACCCTGACTTCGACTTCCTTTCAAAATATTGTATTTAACACGAATCTTCCCTGACCTATTTTCGGTCTGCCAGCGTTATGATTGATTATTGAGTGACTACACGCGGGCGGAGCGACAATGAACGGAGCTGGAAATTTGTGATGTCGTCCCTTGTCAGTCGCCCCCCCCCCATGATTTTGTAACACAATGCCAGGCTCGCGACACCGGAATCATTTTCGTTCTTTTAAAGTTAGATGTTGAACTGAATTGTTAAAAAAAAGTTTCCTTTGCAGAGAGCTCCATTATGATCACTCGACATTTTAATTTGTTTCCGTCGCGGTTCAGGCATTTCACTTTAATTGAACAAGCCCGTTCCAGACAACAAAGTTGACATTTATATATCCAAAAGACAAAAGTTTTTCCGTTTTTTTTTTGTTTTTTTTTTTAGAAATTAGCTGTCATGTCGTCAATGAAATTTAATTACGTTACAGCACGAAAATGACACTAAAAGTTACCATTCATTACGTGAGCTTCAATGCAAGCTTCAGGTGTGATAAATTATGCTGGTGGTCAAAGGTAACTGAGAACTGCAATCCTTTTCCCTGTCTTCTTCCCGCAAGCCCCAGTCCCAGACCAGGCGCGGTCCAAGTTATAATTCAAGTCTGACTGGAACATTTAGCAGTTCTTGCACAGGCTTACTGTGAATCGAACCATTCGTCAAGAACCCACGACCCAAACCCATCTAAGTCTTAAGAAAAAATGTACCATTTTGTCTTGTGGGATCTTGAAAATCTTTATATATCTCGCCCTAGATTTACACAAGAATATTACCCGAAAAAAATGTCACTAAAAAAACTCACAATCCGCCGCCAATTTGAAAGCCCATTATTGTAATTGAAAGAATTTGCAACATATGTCCATATTTACATTTTCAGACGACATCATGAAGTACAATGCCGTTCAGGATTTTAACCTCTTATTGTCAGTATTGTGGGCCTGCCCCGTCAACCCAGAAAACCCAGAATCGTCGTGGTGAATATGATAAACCTCGCTCCCCTTTTGACTTAGAACCTAAGATCCTTTTCAACGAGACCCCACCAAGAATCCTGTGTCCCTGTTCCCGTCGATTGACGACCTAGACATCGACTCCATGAAGTATTGAAAAGATGGTACTCACTTCATCGGTGACCTGTCCCGCCTTGAGCTGGAGTTCCTGGAGTTCGGTCTTCGGGGGCCCCCCATTCTCGGGGACGGCGGCTGGCGCTGGGGCGGGCATCTTCGATCACTCTGCAGCCAAACAAAATAACACACACTCGATTAGATAAGACAAAAAAGGTAAGCCGGGAACATCAATCAAGTCAAAGTCTTAGAAACCTTAGCTGCCTTAGAAACAAAAGACTCGCTCGTGTAAGTGGAGGTCACTGGATTGATATACATAGCGTCAAATAAAAGTGTTCAACAAACTACTTGTTTCTTAGCGCAACACGAATTAAACAGTAACAACTTTCCCCTAATGTCATACAAATAACGAAGGACGTGCCAGACAGCAGAAGAATACTGTAACAGGGTCTGGCCAGATATTTTGCCAACTTATCAATGGGGTACAACTCAGGAAAAGAATTCGTTGAGACGGAAGTTACTAAGGCGAGGGAAGGCTGTGGAATGCAAGACCGAGTGGGCCACTCTCTCATCCTTTCAGATCCGATAATCAAACGAGGATCCAATGAAGATGATCATTATTCAATATCGGCCATCAGCTGACGGCAACGCGGATGGAGGAGTTGATCCTTGGGCAAACACTCCCACCCCATCTTGAAGTAGATGGCGGCTCCAAGTAAGCTTGGAAAAACAAGTAAGCTTTGCCGTCCGGGGCGATGAACGAAGCCAGACGAGCAATTTAATTGAGTGCTGTGTAACGACGCACTAACTGCCAACTCCTAGTCGCACTGGTGTCGTAGGTGATTTACTATATTATTGGCCATTCTGAACAATCAGTAAGTTTCCCATTCTGGTGGCTAATGGTAAAGTAAACATCGCATTCTCGGCAGCTGCCACGGGATGTACGAAAGTGCGCGACCCGTGAATTACAAGTTTTCCTACAGGCAGTTGGGTACATTCAAACGAAAACCCTGCCATCGAAATAAGCGCAGCTAAATTTCAATTGTTCCTTCGCCACTGTCAGGTAGCCAGGATTGCAGCGCCCCTGCTAGTGCTATAGCAGGTCTCCCAGGTCTATAGCATAGTCTCCCAAAGCGTTCCTCAACTCTATCCCGGCTACTGGTCGCCGAGCATCTCTGCGTGTTGTCTGAAACCCGGTCATAAAGCAGCATTTCCAGGAGTAAAATTCACAGGTACGTGCGTCTCAGGATAATAGCCGGGATCCAGACAGGAATAAATGCCCCTCCTCCACTGCGGGTTTCTACCAGCGTAAACCACCCTGCATCGAGACAAAGCCATAGAAGCCGACAACATAGTGTAGCTACGGAGAGGATGTGCGGAGTACACACTTGCATTTCCCGTCACCGCTAGTTTTCATTACACATTCACTATGCGGGGACGCTACTCAAATACCAAGTACGTCGTCGTCTGCGATGCAAATCGCAACGTAACGCAAGTTTGTAAATAAACTGTGAGAAAATCTTGTAGATGCCACACATTGACATTGCCATGGCCAAGACTTAACATAATATGCAAAGTGAGTTTCTCCACTTGAGCAGCAGAAGACGTATGACCAAGCAACAACTGGACCAACAGTAGTAACAAGTGTCCGAATGAGTTCGGGGCTGTGGGGTTTTGGCCCAAGATTTTGGGTTCGGTGAGGCTCGTATGCACTGCGGCTTACATTGACTGCAGCGAAGGCCAAAATGGGCACGCGTCGGCCGGCTCGGGGCGCCGTCATGGGCAACGTGAAAATCAATAACTAGCCATGCAAGGGCACATAGCCGCTGCAGGGTGCCTCCCGCCTCCCTGCCTCCTTTTTGGGCTGCACCAGACGGCGGTGTTAGCCTAGCACATTGTTGCGCTTTGACTCTAAAGTCGCTCCTGCGTTAATTTCCCTCGTATTTCGTTTTATTTCTATACACCTATTTCACGCTCGACTGACGCTGAATTCACATCATACAATGTTATCTCAGAGTTTTTCATGGCAATTTTTTTCCATGTAATGTACAGAATTTCTTCACAAATATTACGGCTAGGGGTGTGGGAAAACATTATTTAGAGGCGTCAAAAGCGTGGAATGTATAATGCTTCCCTCACACCTAGCGCCCTTTCTGCAATTCAAACCAGTGCAAATACGCAGCGCGTTTTATTCACGCAATTGCCACCGTCCTCATTCCAAGTCATAACGATATTTTTTGTTTTGTTTTGCATTTAACTTCAATTCTTTTCAAACAGCACCAAGGATTCACCGAATCTGCTTAAATATGTCATTCAAAACAATAAAAAAAACGCCATCAAATCACAGCTGTATTTGAACTTTCCAGACGAGATGAATCAGAAGTTTACAAAACAATGCGTGTACGCACAGGCCAGCACGCAACACGCACGACAGCCGTAACATATAATGAAACACTAATGCATTTGCGTGCAAGTGAAGGTGCAAGTACATTTGCAGTATGTTCATGTCCCCACAATCGAGTTATCAACAGCATTGCATCAGTCGATAGGTTGAAACAAATGAAGCCACTACCACGATTCAGATAGCAATTGTATCGAATTGATAACGGGACACGCGACGATATAAACCTCGGTCGATATGTACGCAAATCATCATATCATTATCGAGGCATGTGTATATTATTATCGTGAATCAAGTCCTCGACATCGTATCACGAATGCATGTGGGCGTCGAGCGATTTTAGCGCCAAGGTTCGGTGCTCATCAAAAAGGAATCAATTGGGCAAACTCCGAGCGCATTCATTATTCACGTACTCGATGGCGTAGTACAGGTAAGTGTGCCTATGACGACCACCGTGAGTGGAACGAGCGCGCAAGACGCTGGACTCCGATGAATGAGTTGAAATTAATGAATGAAACTTGCTTAACTCGATAAAAAAGCAAACAAAACGCACAGTTTCGCTAGATTAAGCTGTCGGAAACTTTTCCTGGATTGCATTAGCAGATTTTCAAGCGGAATTTTCTTTGCATTACAAAAGTGGGAATGTGGATAATAAAATGTTGAGAACGAACCGTTTTAACTGTACAGAAGAAAGACATTTTATTTGCACGTGGCGAGCAATCACAACATCCGGTAAAAGTGACTTCCTAATTGTGCGCCAGCAATTTATATGCGCCCGATTGGTTCATGGGCATAGTTCACATCATCAGTTCAATCAAATAGAAGACTGTAAAGTGAAGTGTAGGTAACATGCATACATAGCTCTGTAGCAAGGCGAACTTTCAAAGGGATTCTTGCCAGCTTCCACCAGCTCTTTGCTAATTCAAATTAGCAACGCTCGTTTCACTAGAAAACGTTTTCAGCGAAGTGAAAAAGATGAGAGAATATTCAGCCGCTCGGTACGAAAGCACTCGTGAAGGTCGGCGTCGTTGGACTCTAACGTGATGAGGAGCGCTAGGCCCCTAACAATTATTTAGATTGAGCAGACGCTAATGCTGCGCGAACGGCCGCTAATTAATCGGGAGCGCGGTGCAAATTCGCGCTTGCCAGCCCGAGCGGGGGAATTCGCTCGTGGGAACAAGGCCGGGAAATGATTACTCGGTTTTTACTGTAGACAGGATTGTACAAGATCTGATGAGCTTTTCGAGAGAGAAGATTAATGAGCGATGTCTTGAATCCTGAGAGCAAGACTACGATATATGCATTGCATCATAACCTGGATGGTAAGATGCTTGCAACAAAAGAAAAGAGATACGTAGATAGAGAGATATTGCGATCAATAGATCAGCTGATTTCCACATATGTAGTGGAAGTCAATCAAAATATATGTATCGGCAAGAATTTGAGTCAATTTAACTAAATCAGCACGTTTTCTGAACATGGATTTTTCAAAATCTCCATCAATCTGGTCTTACGAGGGCGTTCCAAAAATTAACTGGGAGCTCACTAACATGGAAGCCCACAAACATGGCTGACCTAGCAACAACATATACAAGACCGGGTTTGTTTTACCTCCCAACGATATGCTATACACACTTGCTCAGTTACAGACAACAACCTGAATGACAACGATGTTCTCCAACTAAATTACTTTACCAAACCATCCTGCTACGAATGCAAAAGTGGCGCAATAGTACACGTTTCTGGAAATCTCATTTTGGAACTTAGTTTTTGGAAACGAGAAGTGGTTTGGAAGGGAAAACATGCTCTGCAGAGTACAAAAACAAGTCCGCTATATGCCGATGTGGAGCGTCTATGTGGTGAGTGAAGTACGGAGTGCATCGAGGGCGCTTGGTTGACGAAACATCGGTGATTAGTCGTATTCAGGATTGATTAACTATTCATTGAACATGACACAAGGTGCACCGAGAAACATTCCAAGTAACGACAAGTAATTGCCACTCTAATTAATTGTTCATATGGGGAAAGGTGTGCATCAACGCGAAATTTAACGCTCTCGTGTAACGCTCACAGATTTAACGCTTCGTTAGCTAGGCAACAGCAATAGCAAAAGTTGCCGGTATATATTCTCCTAAGAGGGTGGCAAACCATTCGATCTAGAGCCGTAGGTACTAAAGATATTGCATCAGAAGACAAATCGCCAAGTACTCTGCCATTCACACGAACTATCAATAATTCAAGACATTCAATAAAACGCCATGCAGCTCAATATAAAATGAGCCACGATGCTTTCAATACTCCTGAAGAAATAATAAATATTCACCAGGCGAACGCCGACGGGGGTCAAACAATAGCAAAACCGCTAAGTTATTGAACGCGGGCAGAAAATATCTCAAGCGAACGCTTTTTGCAGTGCCCAAGACACTTGCCCTAACAGTATCCCTGTTACTCTTGCCTCACTCCTGGGTCGTCAGCCGTACAAGTTCACCCCAGATTTCCCCAGGGACACTTCCGTGCGAGCTGACATCAGAACTGAATTAATCTCATCCTGAAGGCGCACCACCAGGATTCGGAGTCCATGGCCTAGTTGCAGCCAGACAGCGGCATTGTTCCTCGAGGTACGCTTACCGTGCGAGTGGTGAGAGGTACACAGCACCGAGTCATGTCTGCCCGAGGCCGCATCAATTGAGCGGTTAAATAAAGAGGCGAAACCGGCATTGTGCGCCGAGAAAAAGCGATGAGCCACCAACCAGAAAGATTAATGCTGCAGCTCTCTGAACGAAAAAGATAGGATGGGTGGGCACCAATGGGAATGTAACTTGGATCCATATAACACGTCATGCCGAGCCATCGCTCGCGGTGAGCCAAGATTGATGAAGGCATATGGGAAGTCACTGGCATATGAAACGCGTGGATATCAGCCAAAGAATTCTCGCATGTGTGATGGTGCGCAGATTGTTTACACTTGACTTCGTATCGTACGGCCCGAATGTTACAAGTAGTCGTCAATCGCTCACTGGCTGGTATCGGTCAGATCTGATTGACAGGTGGCCAACGTGCATGTAGTCCAGCCTGTAAGTACCTACACCACGAGCAATTCAATGCGTCGATAGAAAGTCCATGCTCTCGGATCGTTTACGAGCACCGAGTATTTATAGTACGCCAAGAGATAGCGAATTTACTGCGCTAATATTTCTGCACGGAATGTGACGTCTGCCCTTCTAACCAACAGCGTGGTTGGTTGGATGCATAATAAAACACTATTTAGATTGAAAGCTCGATCAGTGTGAGTTCAAGGGCTGGAACGATACTGCTTTTATTTTTTAGGGGGGAATGCGCGATGTGATGCGTTTTGTCTGGCGAGATCGATTTTCGGTACGACCAGTTTCGCTCCACGTGAGACCGAGGGAGGTGACTTTCCCAAGCTTTTATTTACTACGCCAAAGGGTAACATTTTGTATCTTGACGACCAAAATCTTATAGTAAAGCCAGGGCTTTCAGCCAAGTCAAAAATGGGTCAATATTTTGCAATATCTTTCGTTTGCATTTGCCAATGCGTTTGAAAACAATGCGTTCAGGTACATTGGAGGTGCGACTGAACACAACGGGAATTTGGTGTGCAGAACCACAAAACAAACTGAAATTAAACGTACACAATGCCAATTCCAACGTCCCGTTATTCTAAGTGACATCGGGACTTGTTATACCCGAACTAGTTCGCTCTAACCATTAGCAGCGCCACCTGAAAGACTCTTTGTTTGATACCGGAGTAGTTCAAGAAATAATCACTCCGGCGCCGACGCCGAGTAATTGTCAACACCGGCTGAATCTGCCACCGCATTTCATAACAATAACGACATGATATCTCTCTTATCGCTCCACAAAACAAAGACAAAGAGCTTGCGACTGGGATGTCAATTACAAAGCAGTGGAGAAGACAGTGTCAGGGAGAAACATCTGGGAGGCAGACAAAGTGCAAACAGTATCCCATTTCGTGAAGAGAGCATCATCGAATCTCAACCGTGAAGCACTACCGACATCATCGAAGTCACCTGGAAAACTCCCTCTCAAGCAGAAACGTCTTTCTTAACATCTGTGGAGCACAATTTGTAAAAACGACAGAAGTCGATTTTTAAGACGCAAAAGAGCATGATGAAACTATTTAAAGCTGGGGGTTGAATGCTAAGGAAAACAACTCGTTTTCCCGATGTTTCGCAACTTATGCCTGTTACTTCATCAAGGGGGATAGCAGTTCTGGCTCGAAAACAAAAGAAAAGTGAGTTGCCCTCAATGAAACTCTAAATACATCAAACATCTAGGGTGCCTAGACAAGGTGATTGTTTAATTTCTTGTGGTTCTTTTGTTATCGGGAAAATGTCAGAACTGCTCTCACCCTAAATCAAGTAACAGGTATAAATTGCGAAACATCAAGAAAATTAGTTTTTACTTACCATGCAAAAACCCAGTTTTAAATAGTATTTTTTTTCATAACTAGTGCTAAGCTCAGATAAAGTAGACATGGGTCTAGAAATCATAATTACCGACGAGCATGTGCTTTCATCTTCTACGCTAGTTTTATTGATTTATTCCAGAGGTTTAACGACGCACTGTTTGCCAACGGTCCCTGAGGCACTCATCTGATAGCGCCAGTTAATGAGTGGATGATAATAAGGATGATAATAAGGATGATGGTGAACCTAACCTAATCTAGAAGAGATGCGGTAAGTAAACCCGGCGTCAGCACGTAGCCTACTCCTGTAAAAACCACTGGCTTAAGTCCCTTCCGAAAAGCGGTACAACGCGAACAACAAAATTCCTCCACAAATTCATGCTGTCGAGAGGCTGATGAGCAAAGCGAATGAAGTTGCTGTACTAACTTTCATCCCTCCAACCTCTCTCCCAAACAGAACTGGCTATGTGTATGGTGGTCACCCATACAAAACCTGACCTAGCGCAGTGTTGCTTAACTTTGGTGATCTCATTAGGACCGGTGTTGCCAACATGCCAAACCACTCAGAGCTAGTTTGATGACGTGTTGACAATCGACATAGTAGGCAACCAATTTTTGAGTGGTTATTAGTGTTTCAAGTAATAAAATATAGCCAGCATTTGAAATTTAAATAATATCTCACGGCATGGTTGCCAGCATTTCATTGCAAGCGAAAATACTTTTTCCTTTCTCTGGGGTTCCACGCAATCCCTCGGGACGTCGGTGCACGCCGATGAATATCAATCTCGTCCCGTCTCGGTTGCATCGACGGCCACTGCACGGATACAGTACATGATAAGCTCTCGATGCTAATTACTCGCTCAATATTTGATTGCTTGCCAGAAACCAATCGGATCCTCCAACCCCGCGAATCACCGGACCGTGGCAAGGACATTAATCTAGGACAACGCCAAGAGATAGGGGGGTCGCGTGGGGCGATTGCACACCTGATGTCACGCTCTTTTGACGTCAACCCGCGTACCCATTCCACGACGCCTAGACGGTAGTTAATTAGCCCCCTATTTGTACCCATGTCAGGTATTATGATAGTGCATAGCCGGTACACATTGTAAACTTTCGCGGGTAACAGTGTTAGCCACTCGTTTCGGCGGGATGGTCGCACGCGGCAAGGCACTTGGCCGTCACGCATATCAAACCAATAAGAACCGAGCGAGCCAGAGGAATGGAGACGGATACACTGTATTCTTTCAAACAAAGAAAGTCATAGTGAGTTAGCAAGTCAGTGGGATAACAATGTGTTAGTACTCACTCTTAGAAACGCTCTGTTCAACAGAAAACCTGGCAATTTTCAAAAGCACCTTCGCGCACTTTGAGGGAGGCACTCACGAAACAGAACACGACTGGAGCAGCGTGAAGGCGCAGAAAACCAAAGTGTGCAAGTGCGGATTTTGGAAGGAAGAGTCGACGGGGGGAGGGCGGTAACGTGCGACTGAGCTCGACAGTGCCGGCGAGGCGAGTGCGGCGTCGCGCTGGGATAGCCGACTACCCTCCGGCTGGCATTCGACGTCGACGTCGGCGTCGGCGTCGCGGCGGTGGCAAGCGCCGAGTCGTCGGATCGTGTGTTCGCAAACTGCCATTGATCGCGCCGCACGCCGGAACCCACCCTTGGCGCTGCGGCGGCGTCGATCTCGCGAGCGTATCCACACGGCGAGTCTAGTCGGGGACACTTGACGGTGGGTGCACACCATGAGGTGCACACCATGTGTGTGTATGTGGAGGCTTTTGCTCCAGAGCCGGGTGCTCCCAGGGCGGGCGGGATTCGGGAAGGTATCACGTCCGAATTCCAAAGAGAAGGCGCGCTAATCCGATGAAACGCCAAGCGAGGATGGCGCCAGGATTCGCAGAGAGAAGCCGGCTATTAAAAGCGCCGGCTTAAAATTAACAAATGTTGTTGTTGTGTCCCGACGACGCGAGATCAAAGGGATTTTGATCGAATGTAATTAACTACGTCGCTGGATTTAAATTTAAGTCGTAATAGAGCGGCAAAGTGGAGAAGAAAAATATTATGACAGGAGGAAAGTGGTTCAACGGATTGTTTTCCCTCGCAACCTGCCGCCTGCGCCGCGGGGTGGCCGTCAACCTCGATTCCGTTGAGTGCCGACGACGTGGGTCAATCGACAAGCAGCTTGGGGTGCATTAGCGAGGTGTACATTCTCACTCGGGAACCGGAATTCTCAGATACAGCCGTGAATTGTTCGGCGAGGACAATGCTGGGATTCGACGTCAACGTCACGGGCAGATGGACACCGATTTACTACTCGACGCACATCCCACAACGTGGACACACAACATTAAAACAACAATTAACTCTTTTAAATCACAGGGCAATAAATTTTGAAAGCGCTGCTAGCAGCAAAAAAAAACAATTTCGCCCGTCTATGCTCTGCGGGCTGCGTTCAGGGGCCACAAGCACAAGCCTTGCAATGACATCCTCATTTACTATGAGATCATTGCTGCCAGCTGCAAGTGCGTAACATGCACTTGAGATGACGTCATTACCGAGCCGATGTACGTCATCGCTATCTGCATGAGTTGCACGATTTGCGTTGAGGATCTCTCAGAGTGCAGTCATCGCATTCCGCCGAGAGGCGCGAGGTGCAAAGCGCTTGAAGTGGCATAGTTTAGTTGGGTTTATTTTACCGTACATTTCCTTACTTTTCCTACAGCCTCTCTATACCAGCGGCAACTTGCCAATACAATGGACGCCGATTCACTCATGCACTATAGAGAGCTATCGAAAAAATGAATTGAAAGTAATTTTAGTTCCACAGTCCGAGCTATTGGGAAGGATTTTGGCTATTATCCTACCTACCCCACCCACAAACCCCACCCTGGTTACAGCCAATGTCCCCTGTTCTACAAAGCAACGTTCCTCCCTGATTCAAGTCGTAGAATATTAAGTCTTTGAGCTAGCGACACGTTGGACGCCGTCTGGCTTCTGTCTAGATCAATTTGGACGCCTTTCGGTGACGCCGGGGCCGCGCTTTTGACAGCTAATTTCCGCTGCGTTTCGAAATGCACACGAAGCTGAAACGTTGATCCGCCCAAAAGCCACGCGGCCGCCAGTCTGCCCGGCATGGACTCGAGGCGACCTCACCGAGCATCGATCGGCCACCTTCTGAATCACACCCGCAGGATCGTCCCGACCTCGGCCGTGGCGACTGCGCCCGCGACTCAACTAAACTAAGGCGGAGGCGAAGAGACAAAAAGCCCGTCTACAGCAAATAGACAACCCAGCAAACAATGTCTCGCATCGCATGATCGCCCCGCTAAACCTGGACGGCAACCGCACCAAGAGTCCTGGCCGCCGATTTGGGATTAAACCGGGAAGAAAGATGCTACGATGTTCGGTTATATCATAGCTCCTGGACGAACAGGGATAAGCGATTTAATGCCATATAGGATGCAAACTCTAATGAAAATACCACGAAATGACAGAGGGAACCAGTTGCGGAGGTTTTCGTTCGGTTTGCTTTATGCTGGTTGCGCGAAAAAAAGGAAAATTCGGCGTCGTCACAGGCTCTTAGCGATGAAATTCGTGCTTATTTTGTGAGGGAATTTGGGGTCGAAAGGACAAATAAATCACACTGTTTCGAGGGCGTCTTTCTTTTTTGCATGCTCGTTTTTTGCGCACATCCAACCACCGGGTTTTATGCGACGCAAGAGCATTGAACGGCGTGGTGGTTCGCTGTATACCTTTGGGTTTTCAGGGGTCAACCTCTGACCTCGCGAAAATCACCTACCGATAACTAATAGACTGACAATGGTAGTAACCGAGAGGTAGCCACTGTCGCTAACAAAATTAATTAGTTATTTCTCAAAGATTACTCGCATTTAAGACTATTCTACGATAAATCAATCTTTATTAATGCTAACCTCAACGACTGATTTACATTCATCGATATTAGGAAACTAATCATTTATTTGTTGAGGTTTGCTTAAAAGAACAGCCGCGCGCGCTATCGCGTGGTCACAACCGTTACCACGGGTCGGAGGCTCGTTTTCTTAACAGAATGTTTAACTTAAGCACTGTGACTCTTGGTTAATTAGCTACCCAATGGCTACACCGCCTGACGGGCGACCATGCTCTGGTCTGTGGGCATGAAACACCGTGATCGGCCGCCGAGAAGATTTACTTGTAGCCTCAGCTAGCACAGAACAAAGTTCAGATTGCTTATCGACCGAGACCACGGACAGTGCATGTTGCTCACAAAATTTTCTTCTCCAGCGCCCGAAAGCCCAAGCGTCATCAATAATTCCACTTGTGAGAAATTTTCCGTGCCATTTGTCAAAAAACAAAGAAACAACTTTTCTTCCGCGCGGGGAAATCTGGTGATCAAGAGATTTCAGTTGTGATAAGTGCAAACATGTTTGGCGTGATCGGGAAAGATGATGACGAGCGATGATGAGTGGCTCGTGAAAATGCAACAGGCGCTCGCGGTATTTCAAACAGACGTTGACTGATGTGACTTGAGGAAAAGCGCGTGAAAATCGTGATATCTTTATGCTAAAAGATATGTTTTCTGTGTAGCCTGTATGTTACAAGTGCATTCCGTAGCATTTCCACACAATCGCTTTCAACAATTTTTTAAGACTTAACAATTTTCGTCATTTCGTTATTCTTTAACGTCACCCATTCCACTCCACAAGACCCCATTCCCAAATTCCAATCCCTTAAAACTTCAAGTTTTTTTCTCATTTATTTTGCACCTTATACGTGCGTATGTAGGTATATATTATGTAGGTAACTGTCATTTTTAATCAATCCACGATCTCTAGCCATCTTTTCCATCTTAGGTTAGGACCAGTTAGGTGTGTAGATTAACTATCATGGATTAATCAAATAACCCACCGAAATAAATATACTAACCTGTAATTTTTCTCTTTTTCTCAATTCTTCCCATTTTAAATCTCCTTTCCCTTGCAATACTTGTCAATCTCATCTTAACTATTTCAATTTCTTCCTCAATTTCCGCTTCATTTTCTACCTCGACACCGTTTCTCGCTTCGGCCCCGTCGGAACAGAGCAGGTCATTGCAGGCAATTGAGTAACGAGGAGTTTACCCGCGTCTCAAAGCTTTATTATCGCAACACAGGAACCGTCCAAACAAGCACAACAGATCGTTGTGTACTGACTCCACAAGACTAGCAATCTGCAAACTTTAATACAATCTCTAGTCGCCAGTCCATGTTTAAAAGAAAAACAATTGGTTAACACCAACGTTGTCCCGACTTCAAACTTCCTTCCATCTCTCACCATGACTTTAACACTTGAAACAGCGTCAAGTGAATCCCAAACAGATTGTCAGAGCAAACAAGAGAGATCTCACCCTACGCCCCGGGGCCGAGCTGTTGCTAGAGTTACTGGTGGATCACTGACTTCCACCTTCATCACCTCTAAACGACGCCACCTCTCCACAGCGGCGTTGACGGCGCCTCTCGCTTCGCAGGCCCGAGACCAGTGGTGAATCACGTCCGTGTTTGCATGCTGACATCTTGGACGTTGACACAGTATTGTCACACCGCTTTCTGTGTGGGTTCAGGTGGGAAAGGTTGGATCAAACGCTTAGCATGGGACCTATCATGAACACAACTGCACATGTGTGGTAATCTGGGATCTTCTAAATTCGCCTTCCATGGAATAAAGCTAAATAATTATGCTATCCTATAATTTGAATACGCAGACAAGGCTGCACCACCCGCTCTGACAGGTTACTTCGTTACACTTTACATCTCTAAACAATTTCATGTAGTTTCACTGCAAAGGATTTCCGAACCATAGCTGCAACTTTTGGCTTCGCGGACGTCGGCACCGCTGGAAAACCTCGCGGAAAATTAGTTTCGTGCCCGCCGTGCCTTCATGGCAGACAACGCCATCGCCGCGCTACCGCCATGAATAACTGATCGGAATTAAAACACGCAAGCATACATGGCGCAAACACAGAGGGAGGTGCACAGAAAAAACTAGCGGACCACATTCAAACGAACACTAGAATTTGAATAGTTAATTAAATGTGATTGCACAGAGGTATGTTTGGGTGCAATCGGGGGGGATGTGTGGGGGGCGACAACAGCACGAATAAAATCTCTCTGTAAAAGAAAATCCCCGTGAAATCCAGGTCATTTTTTCCAGGTTCTAGTTGCCACGTCTGCCATGCAAACTTCTCATCAGCATGACACCCTACACCTACCCTATACATGTGAACGCACCCGGAACTACAGTCACTCGAGTGTCGGTTCTAAACTTTATCGATACTATAAACAGAAGCAGTTCCGGTTGGGAAGTGAACCCTTTATCTCCGGTACATTGGACACGGGTCCAGGACTCACTCCGGAGCAATCCCGAGGGAGCAGCCAGACAGTTGCAAGCGGTCCTGACATCGATTCCAGGTCTAGACATGCACGATCAGTGAGTACCGACCACGGGAAGAGGGCGGCAGGGGGCAACAACATCGACGGTGTTGTGTACAGATTATGTCGCACTCAGCATAGGCCATTTGTTTGGCTAATTCGTCATCTCCCGTGAGAGGCACAATTAGCACGGTATGACCGATGTTCTTGAAGGCAATAATGCAGTGGCCATGGCCGCCAGAAATGCGTTCATTAAGGTCGGCTGAGGGAAATCACGCATTAGAGATTTAAAATAATAGCAGAATTGCGTTTCGAAAAGCTAAATTGCAGTGTTTGTCGCCAACCCACGTCGAGGGAAGAAACAGTAATTTGTACAGTAATCTTGTATCTCCATTCTCCAAGATTAAAAAGATGTGTAAGAACCTGAGTCAGTGGCATCTTGTTTATTTTTCTTATATGTTTCTTAATGACTGTCTGTACAACATTTCATGCTCTTTAAGACAATAAACCAAACCAAAAAATAAATAAAAATCACATTCACGAGCATTCTTTCCGTTTTAAATGTGTTGTCTACATTGACTTGACGTTTGCAAAATAGCATTGATTTAGAGAACATCACATTTTGAGCCCACATTTTATGCAGTCAACTTTTTACCAATTTAAATATAAAATGTAAAAACTGGGCGTCAATGAACATCACCACAACAGCCAATAGAGGCTAGCGATCAATTTCAAATTTAATTGGTTTCCTGTGTAAAAGTGGCTGTGGTTTACAGACCCAACAACATGCCATGGATTAACCATCAACTCTCACCGCGGCTCTAGTTGTTAGGTAGAATGCGGGTGCATGGCCGCCCTAGCAGAGGTGTACCACCATCGAGGCCCTAACAATCGATACCAGCGTGGCACGGGCACAGGGTCCTTACACACACATCCTCGAGCCATCGATAACCATGGATCGAGCCATAGATCGAGCCCATGGATCGAGCCCACCAACTCATTCCCGCTTAATTGGTGCAATGGCGTCACGGCGCTAAAGCATTCAGTCGCCGAGAGGGTCGGGGCGAGAGGATTTGAAAAGTTTCCAGCTTTACAAATGCGCGTTAATTTAGCAAAAGTTTGCAGAAAGTTGTCGAAGGAAATAAATTGAGCGTCGTAACAAGTATTGGCGAATTGTTCGGCTCGGTTCCCTATGGGCTCGATTCTGTACACTCGTGTGCAGGGATAGCGTAGGTATGGGGTACCTGAACGTTCCAGTCCTGCGAGACAGTCAATTGACTTTCACAACCCTCCCAACAGCTGAGTTAACAACTACTCTTGCTCAGGCTGCTTCGCTAGCGAACACTGCAGCGATTTGGTGGACCAGTACATACTTCGTATTCGAGGTTTTGGTTTTGAATATGGTATGACCAAATGCAGGGCTGCTGTGAACCAAACTTTCTGACGGCTACCGTAGAATCATAGAATAGGAGACATTGTTTTCCATTTCGCTTTGAGGCGCTGTGAACTTGGAGGTCTGCACGCAGCAGATTCAGTCATGTCAGAGTTGTTGACGGATAGGGAATCCCTCGAGGGAAAATAAAGCGTCCAGCGAGATCGTGATTTCATCTGTTTTGACCGCGTTAAATAAATCCTTCTACTAAAATACTCTTTCATTAATATCAGTGGAACCTGTAAACGTTATTAATTTATCATTTACTAGTTATTTATAAGCAGCTTTCAATGAATTCATTCATCAGGTTTCGATTCATGCATGCCGCTAATCAAATCACAGGTAGCTATTACGTGCAAGCTAATCGATAGGTTGCGATTGTGTGCTATTTTTGGAAAAGGTGGGAGGCAATTTTTTACGTGTTTTGTATGAAATTCGCTGAATGCGTACTTAGCAAGCAATCTTTATACACATAGCTTGACATTTCGATTCCTAAACCATTGTTTGTGAAACGTGTAGCTTATTCCAAAGATCCTTTTCACCAGATAGTGACCGTCTGAAAAAATGAATAATGATGATAATGCTGTCAGAGAGAGCAAAACCACGGTATTGTATCTACCTTGTAATTGAAGCAAAGATAGGTAATCGAGATGAAAATACCATTAGTCTGCAATGAAAACAAGCAGCAGGTACGTTCATAAAGGGTCAGAGTATTAAAGGGTACTGCTATTATTACTCGACCATTTCCATGTCCGAGGAAACTAGATACCCAAACCTTAGCCCAAACCACACTTGCAGTATTATGTTTTTAGTGCATTTTGTATGGGCAAGAATGGTCGGTGCAAGCCTAGACCCTGACACTCCTAACCAAGCAAGGAAGGACATCACATTCCCACCTAACTGCTTCTCATGTCTGTTAGACCAGCAGCTACAGTCATAAAGTGCGGTAGTAATTAGTACAAGGTTTTATGGAGTTCTGGGTTAGTCGTATTCTGTGGCAAGAATCTCGTCTCAGTCTCAGCACATTTAAATTCAATTAAGAACTCACTAAAGAAAGGTTCTCTTTGATGCACTTTCATAAAATGTAAATTCCTAGAAATGGTTCCATGGCAAGATTTATGACAACCACTCAGTTTTAGTAAAAAAAAATTATTATTATTTGTGGTGTTTAACGACGCACTGTTTTGACAACTGGCCATGCGGCACTATTCTAATGGCGTCGGTGAATGAGTGGATGATGATGAGGATGATGATGAACCTAACCTAGCCTAGAAGGGAGGAGGGGAAACCCAATGCCGGCACGTAGCCTACTCCTGTCGAAAAGCACCAAGGGGATCACCGGCTTAACGTCCCTTCCGAAGGACGGTACAACTCGAACAGCAGGATTCCTCCACAAATCCATGCTGTCGAGAGGTTGATAAGCGAGGCGAATGAAGTTGCTGTACTAACTTTCATCCCTCCAACCTCTCTCCCGAACAGAACTGGTCATGTGTATAATGGTCACCCATTCAATACCTGACTCAGCGCAGTGTTGCTTAACTTCGGTGATCTAACGAGAACCGGTGTTTCCAACATGCCAAACCGTTCGGTATGAAATGATACTTTCATACCGTGTGTATTATAATTATTCCGACATTCGACATTCAATAAAAAAGTATATTATTGCACCAGAGAAAATAAAAAATATATGATGTTAAAAGACTAAATCATAGCACAGTTGAAGGGAAAGTATGAAGTATTCGTGAAGCTTCAAAACAGACGAGGTTTAACTAAGACCGAGCATTGACCTTGCAATTTGCACACACGAGAAATTACCTTCAAATATAGAACATTTCATCGCATTAAAAAAACAGACTTTTTAACAAAGCTCATCTTCCTAGATCCTGTTAAACAGAAAAAATTGACCATTGGCATGCAAAAGTAGCTGCTAAATTGGACCTCTGTATTTGAGAGGAATTTCTGGGAAAAGACCTTGTAACTCAGAACTTCAGTTGCTGGTTCTTTCACAAATTTCAACCTGGATAACCCAAGGTGGCCTTAAAAATTAGCGACTGCATAGGATATTTTTCTTTATTACTTTCTTTATTTATTACAAAAGGGGCTGTATACTTTCCGGTCAAATGCAAGTGCACCCTTACCCACTTTAAGAACCCAATTCAAAGACCTTCACTTATTTCACCTAGTACAACATAAAGTACCTAGTGCATTGCCTTGCGGATGCTTACGTATGTTCCCACGGCAGTTGTAATTCAAATTATAGGCCTACTACTTCCAAAAATCAATCAATTGATTGATTTGGCATAGTATAAAATCATATATGTCACTATTAAATGTATCATCTGATCATTTATAAATACTAACACATTCATATCATAAAATCGATTGAATAATATCAAATTATTACTATGATTACAATCAATTATAATAAGACCACCAATATTAAGGTGTCATGCACAAGTTAATCAAAATCTTTACCTTGAGTATAAGGAAGAAGCAGAAATAGGACTGGCTTGGAGCAGATAAACTGTACACTGCAAAGAATGGAGATTTTTCTTAACAAGAATTAATTTAGTGTAGTATTGTGTTCGTACAGGAAAGCTAGATTACGACTGTTGATTGGATTTTGACTTTTTAATGTTTTGTAAATTGGTATGTACTGTGTTTACTTTTTACGACAGTTCACTTTTCATCCCATAGTTTTTTGAGCTTCTTGGCGCAATATTTACGTGTGTTATTATTATTGTACCTATTTAGGTAATTGGTCGCCTCAACATGAGCATGTCACTGAGATTGCCGCCAATTCAATTTCCTAAACAAACCTGTCAGAGAGAATTCATCAAGAGAAGTGACCGGTTTCTTAAATGCAACTAAAGAGAAATGCACAAATATAATTTACATAGACAGAAACATTTGCTAAACCCTATTTCTGACAGCACACTATAACCCAAGTTATTTCCTCAACTATGTTGGCTTTCGTAAAAAAAACTTAATTTCGTAATAAATATTACCTAGAAAGTACATAAAATTACACTGGAAAATTGAATTACCTTTCTTTTTTTATTCTTTTGAGTCTAATCGGCACTAACAGTCGCCAACTTGCAAATTTTTAGCAATACGACACAACTGACACTCCTTCAGAATTTCCAGCCACCATTTGCTTTTTGATGCATTTTGATTGGGTGCGAAGGAGGCCAATAAGAACGCGGCTCATGGCAGCATTTGAATTCCTTCCTGTAAAACCGATTTTCACTCAAGATGGGAAGAATATGGTAGCTGGCTCACATAAACGCTTAAATATACGAAATAACAAGCCTCTCTTCAAGCAGAGATCAGGTTAACCTTTTCTCTTAACCCAAACAACTCTTAATTTTCACTTTTGCGGCCCCCATTTCCATATAATCCTTTACCATTTATTATTTCCAGTCTTATCTTTTTTCTCTGCTATAATCAAACAAAATTGGTGATCACTTACTATACATGTACCTACTGCCCAGCCAATAACAATCGCGTGTAAGGATGAGAAGACCGAACGGTTTGGCATGTTGGCAACACCGGTTCTTGTAAGATCACTTAAGTTGATCTACACAGCACCAAGTCAGGTATTGGATGGGTGACCATCATGCACAGGACCAGTTCTGTTTGAGAGGCTGGAGGGATGAAAGTTAGTACAGAAACTTCATTTTCCTTGCTTATTAACCTCTCAACGGCATGGATTTGTGGAAAAATCCTACTGTTCGAGTTGCGACTTCCTTCGGAAGGGCCGTTAAGCCGGTGTTACCCTTGGTGCTCTTCGACAGGAGTAGGCTACGAGCCAACACCAGGTTTCTCTCCTCTCTTTTAGGCTATGTTAAGTTCATCATAAGTTCATCATCAACCTCTCATTCATCAATGCCATTAGAACTGTCGTCAAAACAGTGCATCATTCAACCCCAATAATAAATCAATCAAGGATGAAAAGGGATAGTTCACTTTGTAAATGTTGAATGAAACATGGTGTTTATTCATTCCATTTCAATAAATCTTAAAACTTCTTGAAACTCTTCTTCGATCCCGTTCCTTTGGTCACTTTGAGTACATTGAAACGAACGGTCTTGCTCAGGGGCCTGCACTCGCCAATGGTGACGATATCTCCAAGCTCAACATCTCTGCAAATAACAAATTCACATTATTTTTATATTTCTTTAATTCAAAACGTTTGGCTCTGAAGGCTGACATCACCAAAATCGAGCTGAACTTCATTCAAATATGTATTTTATTGATTTTCCAATATTTTGAAAGTCTTAAAAAACATAAATACTTGATAAAAGGGAAATTTACATTTGAGAATATTTTGAGTACATTTGTGAAGAGCTGTTCCATCACATCAAACTGGATTATTTTGTAGCTGCCAATATTTCCCCTTCGGTAATCTCTAATTAGTATTTGAATCGAGCGTTTTAAATTTTAAGCTGCTCGATGAATTCAAAGAAAATAGTGTCCGACAAAATATTAAACAAAGGAGAAAAATTAAGAGTGCTTGAAGGCCGATTGACGTAAATGAGAAGAAAGAAGAGTTCAGATTTCCAGAAACTAGGCAACTTTCTGGCAAGTTGTGATTTCCTAGTATTTTGTTTATCTTGCATCGACAATATCACAGATATCATTTATTCAACTGATTGAAAGAGTGGTATTTCCCATGGTTTTTTTGTGTGCTATGTTTTAGTTTAGTTTCAGTCTTCAATTGAAGTCTTATGGATAGAATCCATAAAATTATAATCCCTGCTCATGGCATCGACAGACAGTCGACAAGAATAGTTCAATATGAATGTTCAGGTCTGACACCAACTCTGTTTGCATTGCAGTGGAATTATATAGCACGTTTTATATTAACATCAAGGCCAGAAGCCAAGCAAAGTGAACCAGCTAGAACTATTTCCCAACTAGCCAAGCACAATAAAATCCCATCTTCTCACCAGACATAATAACTCATCTGAAATGTATTTTCTGCATTTAGAGACCAATCTTACCTGAAGCACGGAGAGAGGTGGACAGACATGTTGCGGTGTCGCTTCTCAAAGCGGTTGTACTTGCGAATATAGTGCAAGTAGTCGCGCCTAATGACAATAGTACGCTGCATCTTCATCTTCAGCACAATCCCTGTGAGAATGCGGCCTCGGATAGACACGTTGCCAGTGAACGGGCACTTTTTGTCGATGTACGTGCCTTCAACCGCCTGATAAAATGGACATACTGTTAGATAAGGCGGAGTGTTTGCCTCTTTTAAGCGCATGCAACTATAGACGAATATCGCCGCTCCGAGCAAGTTCTAGGACCGACGAGACATTTAGACATACAAGTACAAACATAGCACCAAACCCAATAGACACCAGAACATTTAATGAAGCAGTTGTTATTTGATGCATGAGTAACACTTATATTTTATACACATTGATTGTTAGCATAAATGGGTGTTAGAATTGGTGAAAGGGGTAAGAAGGCGTGTTGTGCATCATCCATGTTTTTCTTAGTTTTATTCAAGAGTGCCGCTGCTAGATGAAGGTAGAATTATAGGTCTAATGGGGTGCAAACATTTCCGTATGAGAATCTAGTTGATTTGGAACTTAGTAACTTCCTTGGTTGTCACTCAACACATGGCCAAAACCAGAGGTTGCATATGGCAAAAAAATCATTTCGTAGCTGAAACTAGGCGTTAACCCAAACTTCAGATGGTATCTTCAATAGAAATTATAAATGTAGAAACTTTAATCATAAGGATCATCAACGTCCTCCCTTCACACTCCATGCGGATCATTGACGAGCAGTCACAACGCTGATCAAAATTACATTAATTATTAGGAAATGTTGAGATATATACCATTAAAAACCTTGATAAGAACTTAAATAAACACCCAACATTAGACAAAACATTACAGATACAACATTTAACAGCATGAATTTCACCCCTTCTCTGAAATAAAACAACTGTGTTAATGCATTAAAAATTGCCAGTGCCCAACATAGAAAAGCACCCAAATTGTCCTGTCCTTGTCAAATTAAACATCAGACATTATACCAACACAAGCAGGTGCAACACATAACCAAATTGTTAGATATTTCTCCGCTGAAATGAACAAGGTAGCACCGAATGCGAAGACATTAAGAGTAGACCACAGAAGACGTAAAGCCGGAACCCTGCTTGCAACCAAGCTGCCTGACACCGCCATAAACTGGAATACACAAACCTCTCTGGGAGTCTTAAAACCAAGTCCGACATCTCGGAAGCGTCTGGAATTTTTTTTCAAACCAGCTTTTCGGTTGACGAAAAGATGCGGCTGCTTCTGGTACGCTTTCTCTGTCTATAATAGTTAAGCAAAAGAAACACAATTAGCTCATCCAATAATGAATGTGTATCCACATACCTCTCGCGGTGTTTTAAACCCCAAACCAACATCACGAGTGTATCGCATAGACTTCTTTCTCTTAAGAGCTATGCCTTGTTTCTTGTGGTTAAGGAAAACAGTTGGTTGCTTTTGGAATGAGCGTTCATTCTGCAAAACACGAATATAAGAGTATTCATATGCATGTTTACTATGTAAAACAATTGGGCAGTCTTGAAAAAAATGCAGAAATAAGGAAAGCAAACGCTATACGTTAACCACGATAGTTAACCAAGTAATCGTATCTGTCAAAGCGAAGGGTGAACGATTAACCAAATTGGATTTAAATTGAAAATATCTCTGAGCCTTCTGTGGCTCCAGCATGATTGGGATAGTAGGCCACGTGCCCAACGAAATTCTCTTTATATACAGCCATCTTTTCTGTTTTCATTTAAAACGATTAAAAAAACTGGAAGAGAAGATTTGTAAGTGACTTAATATATAGATCACTTATTCGCGTGAACACGTTTTCGTACGTAAATTTATGTGAAACTCCTCGTAAATATGCGGTTACCTGATCAGCCATCTTGAGACTTTACGAAGGAAGCCTGTAGTGCGCTCGGTAACATGTAACTTCGGAGCGGAAGCTAGGCACCGCTCGAACGCTCACCAATTCAGCCGCGAAACTTCGAACTTCCGTTCTTCTGTTACGCTGCATTCTTCATAGATCGACTTCGTAGTCGATAACAAATAATTAATTGACTCTTTGACTTGTCTTGAATAACCAAACATTCTGAAACTTTCAATTGGTTTTGTGGTTGTGTTGCAACATAATTTATTATCATACAATATCTGCATACAGTACAAAATAAACCAATCAAATTCACTTATCTTCCAATCACAATAATTTCGTACTTATTTACTAATCTTCGACTCATTTTAATACAATCAACAGTCGTTCGGTATAATATAAAATATGTTTTAATACTAGACCTAAGTGAGGTCTTCTGTTACTTCACCTACCTACAAAATATAAACATTAAATTCATTATTTGAGGCATTTTCATATTATTCCAAATTAATTGTTTAACAATTGATTATTAAGTATAAAAACTTCTTTATTTTATTTGAACTCGACCGTCAACGCTTCGAGATTGGCCACTATGATAAAACGTTTGTACCGTACTTTGCAAGACCAAACAAGGTAACAATAAAATCTATGAATACCTATTTACATTCCTCTAGGTAGGTAGGTAGCAAACGTAATGCTACAGACAGCTCAACGGTAAAAAGTAACAATAATATCTATCTATAGGGGCAGCTCTGCACAGAAAAGTATGTAGTATTTGGTAAGTTGGATGGTGTGGGACTGATTGGAGCGGGTGACTCTTCCACATTTCAAAGCCGTTAGCTCAAGGAAGGTACTGTAGTTTGCCTTGGTGTTATGCTGCCCTGGGAATGGATTGGTTGATGGGTGTTTTGTGAATATGTATTTCAAACCCAGACAATAGAAATAAATGTTGACCAAAAATTGAGTGTCATATTGTCATATCAAAATATATCTTGCTTAACGAACTACAAAAAGTAATCGTATTGTATTCATTGCCACATGAGTATTTTGATCAGTAAAAATAAAATTACACTCTGATGCAAAATCTTTGTGTCCTAGATGACAAGAGATGTCCATACAAAACCCAATTTTTGTTTGTTAGTGATATACATATATATAGCTTACAAAAATCTTCGTATTACTAAAAGTAATATCATCTTCAGTCGCACATGTACCTATATTTATATTCCAGTTATATCGTCATCTCGATTTCTAATAATGTGATGCAATAGTAGGCTAGGTACTATGAGATATCTCGCTCACAAAATGGCTATTACAACACCTAATGCAAATTCATCGATTCAATTCTAGTTAGCTATCTACTTGTGACCGTTATCCGGAGTGTTGTTGTAATCGACGTAGACTCTGACCACTTCTCCAGAATACTTTCGCTGCGACGGCATGAAATAGTGATCGGGCTGCAGCTCTGACTGCGGCCTCTGTGGTCCACGCGACCGCTCTTGCGTGTAGTACCCGCCGTGGTGTGGGGGCATGTGTGCAGTTCTTGGCAGGGAGTACGTGGACCTCTCCCTGGGCGGCTGCGGATAGCCACCTCTCGGCCGTTGCAGTGACTTGGTGTCAGCGTAGTGCGGCTTTCCTTCTGGATAGTGACCGCCACCCTGGCCCTGATAGCCGTTGTGGTGAGGAGGCCCGTTTTTGTGTGGGGTGGGCCGTTGGGGTTGCGATGAACCGTTCGGGGGCAGGGTGGAGCCTAGACTGGCGCCTACGGGCTTAGTCTCTTCAGATTCGAACGCCTCGAACGCGTAGTTGGTGTTGGCCGCAGAGAAATCCTTCCATGCGGAGTTGGGGATCAGTTTGTCCTGAAAAGGAAAAACTGTTAGACGATGGCTCTTCACGACCTGTTTTCTTGTATGTACAAAATATTTACATAAGATTAAGTCAGTGTAAGCTGAAAGTTTTTCAAGTGTTACCTTTTGATTATTTGAAGATTTTCAATCAAGCAGTTTATTACGTAACATTATTTATATTAAACTTTCTTATCTTAAATATTTACATAAATTTGGTTTTATTCTACCACCCAGTTCTAGCGCTAAGGCAGGTATTAAATATATAAATAATTACTTTATTTAAGTACAATGCACTCATTACATGTAGTTGGGCTGTGGTTTTGGCAACTTGCAAATACATTGTATACGTTGTAAATAAGATTGTTAGTCGCAGAGAGAGGAAAGAAGGACGTAAGTTAGTAAACATGCATTGGTGTTAGCAGGTAGGATGAACAAATGGCATGAAATGCTCGCGTGCAAGCGTCGTCCATTGATTCTATGTTAAATGGAATCGAAGGTTAAAATCATTAGCACCTGGTCTTAACAGCGATCTCACTAATGATTCAGTCGACTCATCCACAGGGAAACTCGACAAACAAACGAGATTAAAGATTCAGAAAAGAAACAAACTGTTATGCGTTAGATTTTGCAAATCTGTTTCCGCTGTTCCGGCTTGCAAAGAACACCGGCTACATGAAGAAGAAGACAAAGTCTTATTGAAGGGTTCGACTCACCAGGCCGTACGCAACTGTCTACCAATTCCTGCGCCCCGTGCCGTAAGTTGAGCCCGGCTGCTCTGGGCGGGCTGGTGCCCAGTCGCCCGTGTAAAGGTAGGGTGTGGAGGGGTCGTTGGGGTGGAAGTGACCCGGGGCCCCAAGCGGAATCGCGTACACGCGCTAAGCATGCCACCGCAAACATAAGCCACGATCAGAGAATACCTCGACACGCCTCGCGAATATTAGTGAGCTTTCGTTACGTTCTGTGTCTACGGGGATTGATTCGACTATTGGAAAAGGACCTATAAAATTTTACCAAAGCTGTGAAAAGCTCCTGATTTTAGCAATCTAATCGGCTTTCTGGGTATTAGTTCAATTTTGGCATCAATAATTATTTAAGCGTTATTTTAGGCGCCCTAGATTATGTGTTAATTATTTTAAGTGGCTTTGGAACCTTTACCAATACTGCCGCCAGCAAGTAGCAAATTTTGGGATTTGCAATGAATACCTAATCATTATCGCAAACGATAACAAGGATCAAGAGTGTCGACGAATAAACTTGTTAAGAACACAACGGGTTAATAACTACCGAGTGCAATAGACTGGAAGTAACATGCTTGAGTGTTAGGGATTCATGTTCACTAACAACAATAGCATCAAAGAGACATAACCAAAAAGTGCTCTGCTAATTCTTGTTGTTCCTGGCACATTTCTTGAGATCAAAGTTTGGTAGAACATCAACCACCATTGAACAAGGAGTATGCAATTCTAACAATGCACTTCTGTGTTACTGTCGTTTGACACATCCTTGATAGTTGCAAATCCGATCTGCAAATATGATTGTAATCTGCCCTGACGGTACCTTGTGTCGTGTTGAAGGCGTTCTGACGGTTTTGTAGATCGTGCATGCGGCTTGGATCACGGCCACAAAGACTAGTGCGGCGATACAGCCGAGTACGATGTACAACTTGGTCGACGACAGCAACGACCCGCCCTTCTCTGATGCGGCATCAACGGGGATCGAAGACGTCACTGGAATTTATTCACGAGGTAAGGACATGTTAGGTTTCAAAAGTAAGAAATACTTTTAAAAAATTGATTACGATAGCTCCCAACAAAAATAATGGCTAAAATATAACAATTTATTTGAGAAATTGTGCTTTTTTTGTTGCACTTAATGACCAAAATCCAAAACATCTAACCATCATTACTCTGCTCATGATATCAGATCCATTAGACCAGTACTACAGCTACAGCGCTTATATCCATTTTCTTTTTCAGAATTAATATTCACTGGTCAATGTGAGTCTTAATAATGTTTCCCAAACATTCATCAGGGGAAGAGGAAACTTATTACCACAGTCGCTTTGTTTCTTTGTAAGTTCACTTTCCTCCTTCTCTTTCACATATGCACCATTTTGTACAATGCACACCAATACTTCCTATATCAGCTTCACTGCAGGAAGCTTCTATGTTTCAACATCAATACCCAGCCTTTAAACATCGTAACCCAACAAGTAGCTTCCAACTGGTTCTATAAACCCGAATCTGTAAAGCTGACTCACGGCTTTGTGGATGGAAGACAGTGTAGGTTGGGTCGACCTGCAGGTTTCCAACGTGGCCCGTGTGCACCGTCTCCAAGAACGCAGTCTCCAAGGAGCTTGGACTGTCATCCAGTGCACGCCCCTTCTCAAACTGTGCCTTATCAACCACCATATTCATCATTGCCACCAGGCCACCGTCTTTCCTACATTCACATAAAGAGAATCAGACATCAGAGTTTTTCAATTATATCCTCCATGGTACTTAAGAGTTTCTTATGCTTATTGCATTAAAGTCCCCTGGGAAATGACTTTCAATTCTTATGGTAACCACACTGTAAGTATTGATCATAAGATATAAGATATTTAATTATTTATTTGTTTACTGCTTGGATCTCTTTGGCTTGTTTGCAGTACACGACCCATTTTTAGTTTATTTTCAGCTAATGTCTTCCAGCACCCAAGAACATAGCAAAAATGTGATCACCTTAGCGCCTTTCTGTTTCCGAACTCTATCTCCTGCTATCTAAGCTTCTCAAATGGAGCGACCAAGCTATCCTAAACTGTGAGTTGCTTACTCGGTGAAATCTTCAATCTGCAACTCGTGGAATCCTGGCAGCTTTCCAAAGACCCCATCGAAGCCAGTTGTAACTGAGTTTGACAGGTCATCGAAGGCAGTGGACCCGCGTTTTGGGGCCTTATAGCCTTCGCCGAGGTTGACCAGCTTCACAGCCAGGTTGTAGAATAGTCGAGGGGGAGACGGCGTTGTCACCACCCTCATCTCTTCTGCACAAGCAAAGCAATGGGTTAACAGGTGGCAAGCTACAATTAACCCTCTGAAGAACAAAGATTTCACTCCTGTGTTAAAATTAATGTGGCTATTTCTTCAAGCTTGAGAGAGATGACAATATTTTAAAGCCCTGTCTGATTTTGAAATGGTCTGATTTTGGCTCTGAGGAAAAAATGGCTTTTAGAAGTGTTTTGAAATGGTACCTTCGTTCATGGAATGGACAGAATTAAAAAATTACGTTGAAAACAATTTAATTAATATGTACATACCTTGAGAGCACTGCTTGATGCAAATCCTCTCCGAAGAAATGCTTGGTACCGTCCGGTGCTTACGGATTTTCTTATTACGAGGATCAAAGTCTCCGCCCTTGACAGGGAACTGGAAGTAGAAGCACTTTCCCTCGTCGAAGGAAATGTCCTGCGTTGAAAAACAATCCATTTAGCTAAATCCCCCAACCCCAGTGTGTTTGCATTCAGCTTTCAGCACTAACTCTAATGTTCCAAACCTTCGGATCTGTGGACGTTCGTGCTCGAAGGAATGACATGCGCGTGATACCGTCCTTAATGCGACCCGAGATGTTGTAGATGTTCTGGGTATCGTCCAACGTGGGCGCCGTGTAGCCGTTTATCCAGGTGTCCATGAGGAACACACGTCCATTGTTATCCACCAAGCCGAGGATTGCATCTGTCTGGGACTGAAAGGGGACATGCTGGTGTTAACTAGGTTCGTCTTAGTTCTTAACTGCAGTGGGTTTGGTAGGAGACTGCAAAAACTTTGTGATGAGTTGCCATGTATGACTTCAATAGTGTAAAAAAATAAACCACGCCTTAGTTAAAAACTTGGTCAAATCTACTGGAATTTTCTTATTTTCTAATTTTCAAATGCGCGGAATTTTTTACGTTTAAATTGTGTGTAAGTGTGTGTGTGTTTTTGTGTATTATTGAAATGTTCGATCATCTCTCTTATCCTTGCCAAACGTAGAGAAAGCATTACGCTATTTCAGTTCTGATCTCAACCACCTGGATTTAAGTCAAGCAGACTCACCATCTTGGCGTTGTCTGAGAATGCGATGCCTGTCCAGGTATCTGTGTGGTTTGTCTCGATTGTGAAGCGTATCTCGTCGTTGCGTTTGAGGTACTCCCACTTGGCAAAGTACTCGCAGTCGCGCTTGGCAGGATCACAGTTGCGTGGGGTCTTCCAATGTCCGCCGCACGCACTGGCGTCGGGTACGGCAGACGCATCAGCTTGGCGCACGGCTTCGTCTAAAGAAGAAAATGGTTAGCAACACTCTTCTTTGTAAATGAATCAGGAATGCAGAATCCTCCATAACAATCTGAATAGGTTACTAAGGCTTTGCAACATAATTTGAGTTTCTATATATACGAGCATATTTTATTTTGTTCTTTATTCCTTTATTTTTCTTTGGGAAGGGATCCCCATATGCTTCTTTGAGTGATTTGAGCAAGCTACTCAGATGCATTTCTTAGCTTTAATTAGCCTAACATATTTAATTTTGATAAACTGTCTTGTTTTAATATCCCCATCGTTGCAGTTCTATTAATGAAAGAACTTTTGCAGACTTGTAAGGAAGCTTTGTGGGATCCGGCTAACGACGCAATAAATCATTCACCAAATGTCATTAACATCTCATAAGTTACTTTCGTAGAGTTAGTAGAACATTTACCGAAGAAGTTGAGCGATGTTTGCCCTCGCTGGTCTGAGTGGCCGTGATACTTGAGCTCGTCTGGCTTGTAGAAGTCCTTGATGGACGCCTTTCCGTTCTCCAGGCCTGACTTGGGGACGTGAACGTAGCGGTTCGTTTCCTGTCCTTGCGCCCAGATAACGTGCATCAGCGCGTCCTCGATCGAGTGGTCAGTTGGGTCCACGGCTAAACAACAAGGTAATAAAACAACACTGTCATCCAAGTTGCATGTGATACGATCGGAAAGTTAGCCAAGAGAGATAAATGTGCAACCATATTGGGTTTAGACTGAGACCAGTTGAGTCTATGCACTCTCACCATGATGGTTTTTAGACTCATGTCTACTTGATTTATCCTTAGCACTAGTTTTAACAAAAACTATTTGAAATGGGTTTTGAATGCTAAGTAAAGTAACTGCTAAGTAAAATTTAGTTGTCCTTTACTTAGCATTCAAAACCCATTTCAAATAGTTTTTGTTATGCTCTCTCACCATTTGCCTAGAATCTGAAATCTCAAGTTTGGGAATGTAACAAAGATGAGATTATATTATAGATAGTTTCGCACCTTTGAGTTTCTTCCTGAACAGGATTGTTGTGACTCCATCCTTCTCGAAGCCCATGGCAGCTGTGAGATCATCTTTGCCTCCCCAGAATGAGTCAACGCGGGGAGTGGACCTAGAATCCCGATCATAAACTCGATGTAAACAAGTGGCTGGAAACTGAGTGTGTCAGGGCATAACAAAGTTAAGTAATGCGCAAGACGTTGTCACACAATGACAAATAAACAACTATTTATCAAAATATGATTCACGAGCTGCTTTAAGAAACGTCACAAAGTACACAATTAATTTGATGTGTAACTTGTTAAAATCCTTTCTACCTGTCGCGAGTGTAGTAGTCCCATATGCGGCTGGTGGTGCCCCTAGCAGTTCCGATGACGAGGTCTGTGCAATCCATAGCGTTGAAGTCGTGTCGAGGGGCATACGGGTGCGAGAACTGGACGTTGCTCTTGGCTGCAGGCAAATTCGATAAGTTAGTACCGCAGGTCGGGTGTGCATAAGAATCGGTGATATTTATTTCAAATAAAAAACCGTACCTTTCGTGATAGCAGCACCTGCTGGCTCTGGTTTGGGTTCAGCATTGCCTGTGAATAGTCAATTGCAATGTCATTATCCAAGCCAGTGTCTTCAAGAAAAGTGAGACTTAAATACATTCCATTCAGAGTTCAACTTAAAAAGAGATAGTGAAGTTGACATTGAGAAGTTGTAAGATTTTGTTAAATTATGTATACAGATTATGTACAAGTCCAGAGAAAGATGTACAAAAGATCATATTCAATTAGTAAAATCGTAATTGTGTACATTTCATATCTCCATGCCCGTTGTTTGAGTTTCAGTTTCGGACACCGAAAACCATAAATGTACCGAACATAATAGAAGAATTCACAAGCCGTACCTGCTCCACGAGGACTACCCTCTGGCTCTGATTTTGGCTCTGCTTGAAGTTTGGCGTTGGGCTCGGATTTGGGTTCAGGCTCGGATTTGGGTTCAGGCTCAGATTTAGGTTCAGGCTCAGATTTGGGTTCAGGTTCAGATTTGGGTTCAGGTTCAGATTTGGGTTCAGGCTCAGATTTGGGTTCAGGTTCGGAAGTGGGTTCGGAGGAGGGTTCCGGTTCAGAGGTAGGCTCGGCTTTGGAATCTGGCTCTGAGCTCGGCTCTGGCTCTGCAGTAGGCTCCGCCTTTGCGTCCGGCTCAGAGGTGGGCTCAGCCTTAGAATCGGGCTCAGAACTCGGCTCAGCTTTCGAGTCTGGCTCGGAAGTCGGCTCTGGCTCCGAGCTAGGCTCCGCCTTAGAGTCCGGCTCCGAGCTAGGCTCCGCCTTGGAGTCCGGCTCCGAGCTAGGCTCCGCCTTAGAGTCTGGCTCTGAGGTCGGCTCGGGCTCTGCGCTAGGTTCCGAGGTAGGTTCGGCCGTAGCCTCTGGCTCCGCGCTAGGTTCGGGGGTAGTCGTCGTGGGAACCGACTTGGTCGTTTGCTTCGGCTTGAAGCTAGACTTGGGCCGGAAGTTGGACCTGGGCTTGGGGGACGTGCCTTCGGTCTCTGTAGAAACCGGCTCGGGGGTCGCCTCGGGTTCCGAGGTGGTTGCCTTGGCGCCTGACGGACAGAGAAATTGAGATACCAACCACCACGACGACGAAATGTTTTGTACAAAACTGGCAAGCGAACGCTCGTCAGCAAAGAAATTCAGTCTTTTAAACGAAGACCCAACAGACAAGGAACACAAATTAGAACAGAGACAACAGTAAACGCTCTGAAATTAAGTTACAATCAGCGAAATACCAGGTATGTAAATGTACTGTATACGCCATTTTGTTTTGAATCTTTTTACAAAAGAACTGTCGTGTTTGTGATTATTTCATATATGTATATGTTTTCCGAAATCAGAGTGAAGGCAATAAAAACAATGTACAGAAGTGGAAGTTTGATCCGCCAGACTTACGTTGCGTCTGCTTCTGAGGACTCGCCTCTCGCTTGTTCCGTCCCTGCTTGGTGCTGACGCGGAACGAAACACTCGTCTCCACGGTTACGTCCGAATCTTTCGGGGCCTCGTCGGTCTTGGTTGCCCGCGACGATACCGATTTCTTGCTCGGCTTCCTCCTGGACCGAATCGTGGTCGCTGCCGGTTCACTGGTTGGTTCCGGTTCGCTGCTGGGTTCAGGCTCGCTTGCCGGTTCACTGCTGGGCTCGCTGCCTGGCTCTGGTTCCGCCTTGCTTCCCGGTTCCGCCTTGCTTCCCGGTTCCGGCTCGCTAGCCGGCTCGGCTTTGCTTCCCGGCTCGGCCGTAGCTTCCGCTGCTGGCGCTGATCCCGCGGGATCAGCAAGCTCCGGGAAATTGCGGCACGTTGCCGTGAGGTGGCCCGGACGCCAGCCGACTCCCACGTAGCTCGTGCCATTGACTACCATGACCACTTCTATCTCCTTCTCCTCCTTCAGGATGCGCCAGTGCAGGGCAAACGTCTTGCTCAGCTGCCGCTTGGTGTAAGCCGTGAAATCCAGCTCGGTTGTCTTCACGGAAGATCCTGGAACCCAACCCGATTACCCTCTGAAATGCTTCTGGTGCACTTAAACGCTTTCTACATTTTTATAATTTGGGCCCAATGAGCTACTAAGTTATGCTACAGAGCTTAAGTCACTGTCTAAATCACTTATTTTAACAGTTTGCAAAAATAAAATTAGAACCTTTTTGATATCTAATTCAATTGTGATGACAACCTATGATTTTATTGGTATTTTTAGAGTTAAGCCATTGATATTATGTTCCTGGTGGCTCCTAATAGATTTTTGAATACACAAATTTTCAACAAAAATGCCAGCCACTCTGCTGTGACTTCAAAATGACTTAAAATACCCAAAAAATCAAAACTCTTGAGCCTATACTCACGTTTGTTGCAGCTAGCTCCGAACCAGCCGAGCTCGCAGTAGCATTGCTTCCTGGGCGCCGTAGTGGCCTGCACGTCGACGCACTTGCCGCGGTCTCCACAGTCCTTGTCGTTGATACACTCGTCCTTGTACTGGCATCGAGGGCCATAGTAAAGTCGCGTGCACTGGCACTTAGCCAGCAGGTAGCGTCCGTGGTTGCTGCAGTCCTCCTTGAACTCTTTCTCTACGGGCACATCGCGGGCAAGCACGATTAGCGCTGGTTTTCACAAGGCAATAGGTTGTTACAAGATCGAATGGGTAATCCTTGTAAGACATTTTTAGTATAAAGTTCTACGACCTATCATGTTGTCTTTATGTTGTCTACATTGTGCTGATTTTTATTTTTGTTTCAACAAGAATGCACATGTTGATGTAATTGCAATAATAATTATGATGTTAGTTATTGGTCAGGTGTATAATTTAAAAAAAAATGCAAACTGTGCTGTTTAAAACTCTAAATACAAAGTGCATTTGCAAAATTTTTTATTTACTATTAAACAATTTTACAACCAAATGGTTCTACATAAAAAAAAAACTTGTTGGCACAATTAGAATTTTACCAATGTTAGGTCCCTACCTAAAGTAGGTCTTAAACATTTGAAATTTAAATTAGCAGAAGCTGCCAAATATTGGTAAGCAGTTGGCAACAATCCAATTTATTGGCAGCAATCCACAGGTCATTACGTACGCTCAGGAATGTTTGATTGTCTAATGTCACGTACTTGTGCGAATATCAACGTCGGCACACGACCAGAAGCGGTAATTGTTGGACCACTCCAACGCCTGGCGCATGAGCCTGACGGTGCAGTCTGTGCAGGTGAAGTTGGCCGGCAGCTCCACTTGATACGACTGGGCACTACGCAGAACATTGGGGCATGGTTAGTCAAAAAACATAGCTAATGTCGCTTTATCAAAAGGGTTGATGAGTATCGCTGTTATGATTTTCTGAGAGGAGTTCTTTGCAGAATTAAATTAACTCCACTTAGGTCAAAGTTTGGAAGGGTAATTGGAACTCAGTAGGCTTGTCATTCACTATTGAATTCAAAAAGCATTCCCACACCATAGTAGCAGAGTAGAATAATTGCTTGAGGTGGGTAGATATGGCATAAATGAATAAAGAAAATGTGTGACTGCCTTCTTGAAAGTCTTTTCTGCATACTGTACGAATGAAAAGTGAAAAACACGTTGTACGCAATCATCCCAAACATATGTTTGTTTAGCTGTTATTTTTTGGTGGGCCTTATTACAGCGAATTCGTTCTGCATGTCCAAGGTCGTGCTTTGGAATGAGATACCATGCGTCAACACGCACGCTCCGGGCTAGGACCAGAATTAGAAGTTTATAGAAGTTTAAATTCAACATCGGTCGATGAGGTACTAAAGATATCTCTAGTGATCAAAGACACTAATGATTTTCTAAGCCGGTAATAAATCACTCGTTGACCTCCGGTTCGGCCTAAACGTAATGCGTCGAATTAATCCAGGGCTATTCCCTAGATTCGGGACTGTATTCAACCTGAAGATGAACTATTGTGTGGTACTCACGTGGCATCGTTCTTGACGAACTCCGAGTCACCGGTGACGGGCGTGAGATCGAACAGAGGACGTCCCAGGCTGTCAAGGAGTTGAAGTTTGTAGCCGCCCTGGAAAACATTTCACACCAGCTTGTCAGCAAACGGTCTTGGGATGGCGCGCAAAGAAAAGATCTGCTTAGCGAGGCCGACAATGAGGCGGTATCCTTGACCACATATTTAGATGAAATATTTCTGATTGAAATTCTGTAAAAATTACTCGGAAACAACTTGATTCGCGAATAAATTAGTACTTAGAATGCGTATTAATTCTTCGCCATCGGTTGCGAGCCATTTAAGCGACCATAAGCGACCATATACAGAGAGGTAGAATTGTTTACAACACTAGAATTAGCAGCACAAACGCCAGCGCATAGAAGTGAATGGTGTCCTAAGAAAAAATTCTCACAAGTACGTGTTATTGTAGTGCGGCTTTTCAGTAATTAATCATACGGTGAGTCAATGTCGATGGTCAATCTAGGGCAGAGTAAAAACGTCCACTCCGTGAAGTGGGTAGCATTTTCTCTATTGTTCAGGAAGTGCATTGGTGAGACAATACCAAACGAGTTGAACGCGTGCGACATCTTAGATTTATGACAAATCAGCGAGCTCGGCACAAAGCCGTTTTTCTACCTCTACCAATTGCCAGGAAAGTGAACAGAAATTGCTTGCTGTCACTTTTAGCCAAACAAATTGAACATCGTTTGATGCATAGCACGTCGAGAACCGGATGTAACTATTTGGCAGTTGTAAGTGGTCGAAATTGACTCCTCCATGATCAGCCAAAAACTTTCCAAAATACAATTAAATCGTAAATTATTCGCGAACGAGCGCTTGAAGCTTAAACATATTTCAAATTAGAAGGATTCTGACATAAAGTCGGTTCTGGGCGAGGCAAAATTTGGAAATACATAAAAGCGTTTACAGAATTACGCTGCCAAAGCTCTAGGTGCCTCAGATATTTTTTCGATGCTCTGTTGCTATCAAACGATATTTTCTGAACATCTAGAATGTGTGAGCAAAGAAAGTCGGTGGGATCTTCACTCTCCGATTGTACCTTTCAATGTCTGTATTTCAATCATGCATCTAGAATGGCTGATTGTTATTATCATCTAGCAATATTAGACTCTCAATCAGGTTCAATTTTCTTTGCTGATTGCAAAGAGAATTGCTGCTCAAGTCTTGGTGTTGACCACCTCGGAAAGGCAAAACAGATACCACAACAAGGAGGCACTTACCCTGTGCGGGTACGCAAGATGCCACGTCACGTTGAACGTTGACCCCGACAGCAGAGTGGTTTTGATGTCGCCTGAAAATGACAAGAAAACAAGTTAAATTGTTGTCACAAAACAGCAGTAAAACTTGCAGGCATCTTCTTTGCATGCTAACTAATGAAGTTATCTCTAAAATTAGCCTATCGAATTATGTCAAGAGCATCGATGATTCTCGAAGACACGAGTTGAGGAATGTTTTCTAAAGTTCAATTGCTTCACAATTGAGCAAAACATCGAACATGCCCGTACGCAGTTTGGCAAATCATGTTTTTTATTGTAGCTACACGCAATTTAAGTGATAGTGATAGAGCAGTAATGCAGTGAATTGCACGGAAAGGAAGTGGTCACAGCTTGGCGGCGGGACTGCGTATAATGAGTCTTCCATGTAATAAATTAGCGCGTGGAAGGCACCAATAAGTTTTCATCTTACCGTAAAACCAAGAAAATCTAAGCATGCTTTCAAGTGAAGTGCAAGTTTATAATGCCTTTCGATAACAAATAGGTAATGGCAATGGCGATGGCGATAGATATTGGCCATGGCGATGACCGGCAATGACGAAGTTCTTAATGATAATAATTGCAGTCATACAAATGTCAATTATCCCGGGTAACTGTACACAATTACAGGTTCATCATCACAAAACAATCATCCTCGCTTGTCACACTTTGAGCCAAATGTGTGCAGCGGCAGAAAATGTTGTGTGTCACAGGAGCCAGCGACATGAGCACTTGGTTTTAATGAGAGTCTCACTGTCAAGATTCTACAGCGTGCATAGTGCACAATATTTTCATACATGAAGTCCTTTATTGCACGGTTTTATCGTAAGTGTATTGCATGAGATGCATTATGAGAAAACGTGATCATTATAATATTATCTAATTTAAAATTATTCATTTCATAAATCAAAAGTTTGCGTTGCATAAATCGCATGTGCAGTCTGACGATTAAAACATAAAATTAATTGTAGTTTCACAAATTTAGAGCTGTTGTCTCGATTTCCCAGCGGAAGAATTAGATGCTAAATGTAAGTCAGTCTGAGAAAGAAAGTGTTGTAGGTCGGTACACTCTTATTAATGTATGTACATATTTTAACGCGAGGCTGTGTGGGGCTTAATGAAAGAACTATCATAATATTCTAAAATCGTTTCCTTCATAACGTTCGAAATGATTGAAGCATGGAAATCATATGAAATCTACGCTAGATCAACGTAGCAAGACGGAACGCTGGTTTTGGTACTATTTTCTTTTTCACACAAGCGTTTTCTTTCTGCTGGCAAGTTGGTGGGCCGCATGGACGCGTGAGAGAAATTACTGCACCAATTATTTCACTTGTTTTGTGCGCAGTCTCGTGGAATTACAGCCAACACAACCAAAATTCAAACTAAACACAAAATGTATATCTAATTATAGTGTTTTACGCTACGCATCATTAATACAAATCATCGTGTTGAAGACATTATAGTCGAAAGTTAAAAAAATTACTGAGACAAGACTTGCCGTACGATGTTTAAACATTTATCGTTGGTTTGTTCTTAAAAGGGTATTTGATTCTCTGGCAAAAATTCGACGCGCAATATATTCCTAAAATTGCTTTTCTGTTTTTGCGATTGACGTACGGTATGAAAAGTGCTTGCGGAATGCAACGAATCGCACCAAGAAGGCACTGGGAGAGAATTGTTTTACAATCAGGTACAGCGTGGAAAAAACGAAAAAACAAAGTACATTGCGTTTGATGGAAACCAATTTGACTCCAACACAAATCAATTTGATATCAATAACAAGCTGAGGCCAAGCTCACACAGACAAGGAATACACCTCGAAGACAGAGAGGTTATCGCCTCCCAGAGTACTCGGGAGTTCACGGGGCATCTCTCATACACGGGTATCATATTATTGGAACAACTCCAGTCTTGGCTCTGAAAAGCCTTCCCTGTTATCGGAGACAAGCAAAAATATCGCCGTATTGTTGCTATTAGGTGCCACATTCCCAATGCCGGTCGATGCCCAGTTTTAAACTCGACCACGAAGAATAAAAATATCACTAGAAATACTTGCTGGGAGTCGTTGATCCACGACCAAGTATGTTTTTGAGCTCAAACAGAACATTTTCAGGAAAAATGTCGTGCTGATTAGTGTCATTAGTCGATCCTGTGAGGCGTGGAAACAGTTGGGTGTAGCGAAGAGTGGTCACTGACCATCCGCATGTTTGCAGACCCAACTTGGGCAACGAATTACTTTTAGTTGGGTCACTTTATCGTGCGCACCCACCCAACGCGTTGACACGTTGCTCGTGATTCATTAGAGAAGTCAGAACACAGAAAGAAATCAATCCAACTGGAAAGGCTCCTTCAAGTATGATTCGTTAAGGACCTTCTGGTTCAAGAACTTTTCTCAACCGTTTGATATTCGTACGACAGTATCGAAAAGACCATGAGGGAAACATGTCTCAAATTAGTTTCAGACATCTTCTGTGCCCCCAAAACCGAAGTTAACTATTTGACAGAGAGGAAAGTCAATATCACACAACGCGGTGGTTTGGTCTTGACAGGACAGACCACATGCATTTTCTTGCAGTTACGTCATGGCTATAAACTCGGCGATCGTTGCTCCTTGACACGGAACAAATTCTTTCCAGCAAAGTCTTCTCAGCGACCGACGAAGGGGACAACAGTGACATCTTAGGAGGGACCATGGACAGGCGCGTATTGTTCATCTTCGATCGAATCGTCTTCGACGCATGCGTTGCCAAATACAATGTGTTAAATAAACCGTTTCAATATCGGAGAAAGCCACGTCTATGAGCGTCTAATATTCATATTATGTTTTAATAACATATTATCCTCATGTGAAAGTGAGTATATACCATGTTATGCACTGCATGAACTGATACATACATTTGCCTTGCAAGCATACATCAAGCCCCGGTTTACAGGAAATAAGATTTTGTCCGAACGTATTAAAACCAGTCTCCACGCCGATATTGTATAGATATTATCGTAATTAGTTGATTACCAGTCTCATCACTTCTCTATCTTGCTTTTTATTTAAGCAAATAACTCACCGCCGGCATCGAGCGCAATTGTAATGCATACCATTTCAAACATAGTAATACCAGGTATAGTATTATCTTCTCTTTAAGATAGAAGACATGATGGCTTGTCAATAATTTCCTTTACTGAAACTTTATACACAGTACCCCCGGGCCATTCTAGTCACGTGATTAGCTCTTGTTTGCTACATGCGTTTACCGACCAGCGGCAAACTTAGCAAGGTAATCAACATAGTTTACCTAATCACAAGAATATCACTCTGTTGTAGTCTCTGGTTCCGTACCGTCAACAAAGCATGCCATGAACGGACCCAACACGGCAAAACGTGTCCGTCTTGCCGATAATTTTTATTTCGTGAACTTTCCGTTTCAAGATTTGACCATGATCGAAGTATGCATTTACGATGTCCAATTACTGAGAAGATAAATCAGAATCATACTTATCTACGTAAGTCCATGAATATCATTAAAACAGGTGAAAATTATTAATTGGATATGAACCTTTCTTCCTTTTCGTTTAGCACACTAAACACAATTGTAGTGTAGATACAATTAACGGTGGGATCTCATTCCTTTCGCACTGAAGAATCTCATTTCCGCACGCCGTCGTTTTTTGCGTCGACGCGTTCGTTCATGAGTGCAGATCACGTGCGCCCCATAATCTGTGATGCTGCGTTAGCTTGGAGATGTGTGCCAGCTAATCAGCCCGATCGCTGGAGAAATCATCTGCGACAATGTGTGTAAACACTAAATACAGCCAGTCATCTGACAGTTTCCACGCAGTGCATTTGCGTGTGGTGAAAATCATGCCTCGAAATCTAATTAGCCTCTTGCTTTGCGGATGAGTCTCGACATATACGGAAGCGTGATTGCTAATTAGGTAATGTGCGATCGTACGTTGAAGTAGGACGATCTTCAACGACCTTCTGAAGGGTCCAAGTGGAGACTGTCGAGCGTCACAATTACTGACCACGTTACTCAGACAATATTCGAAATTGACTTTCAAACCAAACGTTAGACGGTAGTGTTGTTGACTGCGTTTTAGGTCCATGCCCTCGAGTTTCCTTAACAGTTTTGTCCACAAAAGTGTCCATGGTAAGTATTTGTGGTTGCCTCGCGTTGTGTCTATGACATGCAAGTTTCGGTTTCGGGTTTAGCCCACGGTCCTCCGCGAAGAGGTCAACGCCATTTGTCACAACAAGCGACTGACGCCAGCGATTTGGGAGTAAAAGTAATCAATCTCCGAAAAAAAATAGAGTTCGGAAAGTAATAGGCACTTTCAGAACAGCACGAAAGTTTTTTTGCCAATACCACAGAAGTTGTAAACTAATTGAAGAATAAATTACTGCATACCATGCTATAATACACATTTTCAAAGGCTTTGAACGGTATCGCCACTTAGTTCTTCCATTATACAACAACTATAGCACAGAGATTCGTTCCAGGAGGCAGAAGTTCAGCAAGTACCTTCGCTGGTGAATACAGAATTACGTCGCGGCGGCAACACAGACTGGTCCGCCGCATGCCTTTGCCGGGGTCGTAAATTGGAAAACGTCCTTCGCGAATCGCTACTTTCTTTTCCTATAAGCGACCGACCGACCGACCGGCCGCAGATATAATAGTGCTATGCTAAAGCACGTGCGCTCGCCTTGGTATCGAGAGAAAAAAACAGCTGGAATCCAGTCGAGATATTGTCGCGATTTGCAAGACGATGGGGAAACTCCTAGCACAGATGTTAGTCTTAAAAATGTGCGTTACATTTCCGATCCAAATCACTAACAGTAATTCACAATCACTCACAATCACTAACACAATTACTTTAGAGACCAACAGTTTCTGAGAAAACTTTAAGATTTCCCGGATGTTGCCCACAAGAAAAGCGGTCCTATTTTCTGTGAGCTATTGGCGCGATCGCCGCTGGCCGGCGCTCAGCGAGAGGTGGTCTAAATTAGAAGGATGTAAATAAAAGGTGGGCTCGGCCCGACGCGCCGAAAGTTTCGACACGAGTTGCCGCTTGGCGCGGTGATTTCAATGCGCTATGTGGACCACGCGGTCGCACGGTACCCACCCAGCCCAGTTGATAGTTTCTCCGTTGAACAATGATTGAGTCCACACTAGCGTCAAACGCTGCTCCGTGTCATCGTTATTAGAACACTTAAAAACCACCACCTCATCATATGTGAAACCTATGCTTATAAATTCTAATCAAACTGACAGAAAATGAACGTGTACGGGCTGGATTGCAACACGGAACCAGTTTCCTACCAACATTGTGAATTTTGGAATTCATGTAAGATTGCGTACACTCGTGCCAGGTACACGCCGTTGCGTACCGACGATGTTTCATTTCATCCGCGCACTCAAGGTGTTCTGTCAAGTTATCCCGTCGAAGATCACGAGTTCCCAAGGTGACCCAATCCCACCTTCAGCGCCATACCATTACAGCAGCTCACTACGCAGGAGTCCGGACCAATAGCCAGGCATCTCCATCAATGCGATGACGTAGCGAGCTATATTGGAGAATTGCAACTCTTTCGAGTATTTTTTTCTAGCCACGTCCGCGTGCGGTGATTATGCCATTTAACTGACAAGATCCGACAAAAATGATAGAGTACACATCTCCTTTAACGACGACCTTCGTAATATTTTCAAGATGTACGCATCCGGCAATGCTAGCAATTATCACATTTCCGTTAATGAGGTCATCAAGAAAATGCCAAATAGCCCGACTTTCTTTTCAAGCTCTCCGGCACGTTTGGCATGGCACAGAGTGTTATTATCTCAGCGTGGCTACTTCTTATTCGCGGGCGATGCTAGTGACATAGAACTTGGACTTGATTGCCCGCCGCGTTTCCTTTGATCGAAGGAACAAATCACGTAAAGTCGATCGCGAATATCAGTCGCGGTCCTAGCGCATGCCCCATCGCTAGCTGCGTGCGCAATGGTGGGAAACGAACGCTTTTTTTCACTATCTTTTTCTAAGTCGGCGTTCGGCGCCAAGGGCTGGCTGGTTTGCTCGACGGAACAGTGGCATGCATTTGTTTCCTCGTTAGCGTTTTCCTCAAATTGAAATACGGAACGAAAATACGAAAATCTCCGATGAGTTGTCCGTTTGTGGTTTCACAGTGTTTGAATCTAAACACCCAACAACGGTCATACTGCTTTAAAGAAAAGGCGGAAGATGGTACGAACAGAATACGATTTCACCAGAACGTAACGTGGGCCAAGATATAAAATCCCCATTCCTCGGTGACTCTCCCAAAAACTGACATCGATGAATTACACTAAAAAGTCACGCCGAGAAAATTATTCAAACCCATTTTTTTCAACTCCAATTACTTAACAATGTCTTCAAAGTGTTGCCATATACTACCCACAACCTCTGGCACGAGCCAGGGAGCCTGTTACTGCCTATAGAACAGTCGCTATGTTTATAATTCCGTCCAAGTAAGCCTTCTGGCCGCGAGCGTTCATCGCCCCTACCCTGCACGAAAACACCGCCGTCCTCGCGGAGCCACCGCATTCAACATGATCGAGTAGGCGAGTGCATTCGATCGTCCCCGCACGATTCAGTCATGACGAGCATTGTCTTGGTAAACCATCACCATAATTTCAGCACGATCTTCTAGCGCATCTCCATAAAGCACTAACTCCACGGACAGTGCATTGTTCCTCTATAGGCACACTCCTCCCCGGCACTTCCTGTCATTTCTCCTTTTCAGATCCCCAAAGCGAGAGTATGGACATCGCGAAGTGGAGGTGCGACAGCTATTCCCTTGGTCGGGTGAGCATAAGGTGCCACTGGGGGCCGCGTCGGTGTTATCCTTGGGAAAGCGGCAGAAGAAGAGTCCTTCGGTTGTCAACCCGGCCGAGCTAATCGTTCCGATTGCGGCCAACAATGCGAATGATGCAAGAAGCGAATTACAAGACCTTGGCTTGGGCACTCCATCTAGATTAACGCAGGTACCTTTGTAGCGCTGTGATTTTACGGTGCCGACGTCGAGAGGCAGAAAAATACTTCATTGTGTGAAACAGTCTAGACCTATATTTTTCTTTAAGGGCGTTGTAGACAAACGCAGTGTGGAAGAATTTACACAAAAATGCCCAGTTTTGTTGGTTAAATCTGAAAGTGAACAACATTTGCAGAATAGCAATTCTCTAAAAATAATTTTAAGCAAAATTACACCAAGATAAACGCAGTGTATCAAAGATTTTGAAGTTTTTCGAAGTACGGACAATAACATTTTGATAACAGTTATGACTAGAGATAGAAGAATCAGTTTTGTACGCAACATTCTCTGGGTTGTTATGTAGAAGTTAAATGATTCTGAGCGAAGGGCTGTTCTGCAGATATTATTTCCGTCATTACATTTTTCACGGAAACTGCTAAATACGCGGCTTAGGAATGAGATAGAAAATAATCGAATACATTAAAACATGTGAAACGTTGAGATTGGTGTGAGGTCCTTATTTCAGTTTCCAAGTGACAGTGGTTTGTAACTATCGTCAGTAATTATATTTATCCCGTAAAACCAATAATACTGGCTGAAAATTGACCACCGTCTAAAAATCTTAGTCTTCAATTCGAGTCATGTTATATTATGGATGTATGAGTCTGTGATGATAACGAAATAAGCTCGGCCAGCTGAGCGGTTTGTTGAAAGGCTTGTCGAACTTTGATCGTCTATCATTATTATTATTATTATTATTATTTGTGGTGTTTAACGACGCACTGTTAAGACAACTGGCCCTGCGGCACTGGTCTAATGGCGTCGGTGAATGAGTGGATGATGATGAGGATGATGATGAACCTAACCTAGCCTAGAAGGGAGGAGGGGAAACCCGGTGCCGGCACGTAGCCTACTCCTGTCGAAAAGCACCAAGGGGACCACCGGCTTAACGTCCCTTCCGAAGGACGGTACAACTCGAACAGCAGGATTCCTCCACAAATCCATGCTGTCGAGAGGTTGATAAGCAAGGCGAATGAAGTTGCTGTACTAACTTTCATCCCTCCAACCTCTCTCCCGAACAGAACTGGTCATGTGTATAATGGTCACCCATTCAATACCTGACTCAGCGCAGTGTTGCTTAACTTCGGTGATCTAACGAGAACCGGTGTTTCCAACATGCCAAACCGTTCGATCGTCTATCCACGGCACATTTTCATCCCTTACTTAACATCGTCACCAACCAATTGGCTTCATACAAAATGTCGAAATTCCAAAAACGACACATTTTATTTTTGGTCTGCGATAAGATCTTTGGGAAACCCAGTAATCTAGCTCAACCTGCCTGCTTCAAACCAAAACTATCCGCAACCTTTACATTTGTGTTACACTGATAGACAGAGAGGAAAGTAGTAAATTATGAAAGGTTCTTAAGTCCCCTTGTACATTGCATCTGGGTACAACGCCATTAAGACAGTTTATTATCTTGCTATTTTTCTTGTTGTGATTCGCTACTTTTTCTAGCTCTTGGCTCATGTATAATACTTGTTAATCGTGTTATAAAACTAAATAACTCGATAAATTAACTGGGTTACATTCTGAGCTGATGAATGGCAATATTTGAGTCTACCATCAAAGAGTATTCAAAGAAAACCTCTCCGAAATCACGAGCAGACCGGCACTTTATTACGGTTGAAAATTCGCTAGTTCGTGCATCGAGCTGAAAATAGCAACTAGGTTGCACTAACAGCTCGTTATAAATATAATCACGGACTGAAATAAAGCAGCGTCCCGTTATCGAGTCCCTGCATTCGGTGCCGCGTTGTGTGCTGGCCACTCTGCATGCTCTAATTGCTATCGACATTGCCCGCTCTGTCTCGGACATTCGCAGATGAGCAACGCGGTTAATTGGTCTCGCCAGAAATGCACTTGCATCTCGTACAGCCATCTCAGAAATGCCGGGGGAATTCGAAGAAGATTCAAGGTCAGCGCTCGACGTCCGCACTGGCGCTTCCAGAGAGAACCAGACTAATTTGCAAGCGTCTGGAAGTGGTTATCTTCGTCTATCAAAATTGTGTTTACTTTCGATTGCTTCTTAGAGGAAAAGAAACGAGGTTTGCAAAATAGAAACACACAATTGACTAAAATTCTTATAGAAGCCATATTCATAATGCATTCCGGTCACATTTTTGAGAGAAAATTTTAAAGAAGTTGCAAAAAAAATAAATCTTGCCTTGAAGAAAATGTGCTGAGGGCGCCGAACAATTGCGTTGTGTACTAATTCATCGATTAAGTTGATCGTAAAGCTGGGGTAGGAAATGCACTTGGGTCTTCACAGTACAATCCTAGATCCGCCACCCCTCGGCTTTAGCCCACTAGTGACCAAAACATCCATCAAGAAAAACTCACTCTTTGGCACGCCGCACGGTCCTTTCGTCCTCGAGTTGTCCAGGAAGTCCAGGTCGTACTTCCGGGCGGGCGGGAACGTTAGCGCCACGTGGGCATAGGCAACACTGCAGCACGTGGCCGCCAGGAGCACTGTCCGACACCACATCATGGTGGCACCACTGCACTGAGTTTACTGTCACTCGCACCCCAAGCTCCCCGAGCACTGCTCCACTCCACACCGGCCCTCCTCGCGCTCTGCAAAGAAGAGACAAAGGGTTAATCGTTGGTACGTCATCTCATTTCATTCTCTGTGTAGGGCTTGTGATTCTGGGACCACAGAAATTCCAGGGGAAATAGAAATAGTGATGGGGATTTTACACTCTGGTAACATGTAGTTTGCTAGCCCACTTCCAGAGAGGGTTCTTGTCTATAACGGCGGATGCTTAAAAACAGAAAATATTAACATTTCCCTGCTGTTCTGTAGCATAAGACAGGTATGAGAAAGAAACAATATCCTGGCGCTGTAATTTGTAATTCGTAATATCTGCTCTTTCAATATCCTAGATTTTATGATCTAATATCGTTATTAGTGAGAAATTAATTGCTCTACAGTAATAGTGTAACATTGTACATTTGCAATTTAAATTTATCTATAACGCGTTTAATAAATTGCTTGGCTGTATAATTATAACAACACACGCAACGCAACATAGAACAACTTCAAGATCCAACAAAGTCTTCATTCAAGTGATTGTCACCCACCATTGACGCAAATCTATTTAAAATGTCACGCGTCCGTTCCTTCCCGATCAATGGGACATTTAGCGGCAAATGCGGTGGCAAACGATCTTCGAGGATAGCGACGATGGTTAACCCAAGAAACCACTTCCTCGACTTGTGAAACGGCGAGCCGACCACGCGCAGCCGTGGAAATGGAAGTCAGTAAGTGGCGATTTATATTAATAAGACGGCTATCTAATCACGATGACATGCTTGAAAGGGTCATCACTATAGCCATCCTTGTGCCGGTACGAGAGAGTTTGGAAAAGCCTGGTGCGGTTTAATACAAGAGCGAATACCTAATGCGTTGGATGCGCTCTGGACTGTCGGCTGCAAAGAAAACTCGGTACGCTCTCGCCCGAACAATTAGATTTAGCTGCAATTAGCGCATAGTGGAAAGAACCCCGTACTTTGCACTTGTTTAGGCCCACTCATCGGCGAGTGGGTACGAACACTGGAGATACAATCTCGGCTGGAGTCGCGATGAATGCAAATGCACCGTGCACTTCCTTGTTAATTTCAATACGACGGTCGAAAAGAAAACACATTCTTTCTAGTCAGTTACGACTCATGGAAAACGAACGGAATCTTTCCATTGACGCTCGTGACTGTTCAGTTCGATTGACAGAAGCTTTTCACCAACTTGCTTCAGTCAATCTTACAGCGGGCCCAGAATTAGAATGAAATTTCCAGATTCTGTACAAATAACCGATTTCTTTCGCCACGCGTTTAGCGCAGTAAATACCCGCTCCCATGTTTACCACTATGCAAATGAGCGTTGAGGAAACCTTCCACGAAGACCCTTCGGTAAGATCGTGTCCATCGCCGTACGCACGCACGACGCAGCGTGGTCCATGGAGTAATCGTTTGCCGTCAACGCCTATGTCTTGTTACATACCACGATCTCTGCAGCCGAAACGGAATGCCCCCCATACTCATTATTCTTTCCATCCGGCCAAATTGCCGACGTCGCTCAGAGCAACACCGCGGTCAGCACCCTTCAGTCGGCGATGTGTGGCGAGAACCCGCGGCGACTTTCAGATCAAAACACTTTCAAGACCGAAGGTGGTTGAGGTGCTATCAGCGCTGGGAGATTTCACTTCTGCCTCGCGACTGACGACCACAGCGTCCATGCACCTGACTTTGGCGCGATGAAGAGAAATCCGATTACCAGACAAGCACAGAGATCACACTGTCATAGGGTAGTTATCGATGGATTTCAAACCGTGTTTTGCAGAAAATCGCCGCACGAAATCGATTCTAGATTGACGTGCTGTTAGTAACGATGCAGGAAGTTGCAGCAGACGCGTCCGATTTCCCACTTTCGTCAAAAAAGTCAGCGGCACGAAACGTTCTCTCATTGTCTGTGCGAAGATGATTAATTAAAAAGGCATTTCCGAGCGACCCATACGGCCATGGCGGCAAGTCAATTGTTCGCGTTACAATATCATAGCACTGCGCTATCTATGGTACAATAATAATTTACAATGGAAATACGTGTAAACGTAGCATGTAATAATAGCAATAATGTTCCTGACTTATATCGTCTTCAAATTAGCCTTCTAAAACTGTGGTGGACCACGCGGCGTGGTCTAGCACTCGGTTCAGCTATGGGACTACCAAAGTACCAATTATGTTCTGGACCATGCCATGGTATTGCCGCACTCTGATTACTTCCACCAGATAGCATGGCCAGCGTCACATCTATTCATGACTCATGACTCACGAATTACGTTAATTAAATGCAACAATTGGTCCAATGAAATGATTATCTCAAAGTGTGGTTACGCACGGGAGTTACCTAACAAGACATGGGCATTATTGCTGACAGATTCCCACGACTTTTATTTAGGTGCTGTGCACAGCTTCGGTGCCAACATACATTGTGCAGCGTAGCGTTGAAGGAGCGAGGAAGGCGCGCCTGGCGTCCCGGGAAGCAAACACGTTTAGCATCTCAGGAGATTACAAAAGAAAATCTCTATGGAGAGTTCGATGCTCGTAGAGACCTGGCCCATTATTCTGAGCGAGATGCTAGCAAGCAAACATGACGCATTCTGCGGCTGAAGTAATGATCCGCTGACGAAATCGCAAGTGGACATTCTGGTATTAGCACCGAGAGTCCGCACAAGCATTAAGGTAATTATACAACTAAGACGGGTTTCGTTTTCATTTCAGGTGCAACGAGCGGTTTGGCGATCCACTGATTTCGATTTGTAATCGACTTTGGACAAGACTTGGCAAAACACCTTGAGAGTAGGAAGGCAGATTTTGTGATTTAATAATAGATAATTGCATTAGTGGGCATGCGCGAGGTTGGTTTTATTGATAAGCATCTGCTAATCATGTTATGGTTAGCGGGGTATACCAGCATGCCGTTTTGTTCGAAAGGGAGCAATGCTTTGCGATGACGACATCGCATGCAGGCGGTTCAGTCTGCGTCTTTCCAGCGAGACGAGGATGCACCGATGCAAGTGCAATAGAGGGAGGGGGGTGGTAAGGGGGGAGGCGCCAAGGCAGGTGGCTCGGACCCGGCCGAGATGCGCTGCTGGAGGGTCCAGGCTGTCGTCAAGGCAGCTAAAAGTAACGTCAGACCTGAAAGCCATGAGCTCGCCTCTTTGAACAGTATTCAGACATTCAGACCATCATGTCTTCGGGGTAGCGTTGCAAAAGATGAATAGAACTCGCGAAAAATCCTCGACAAGCTAGAAGTTATATGCCAGAAACTGCATGTACACTCAAGATGAAACTCTCTGCCAGAAACAAACACCATCTGTAGATCAAAAGGTTGCTGCCTTCGACACACAAAGCACATTCTTCGGCGAGGGCGTGCATCGTGAAACAAAAACAACTCGATCGATCTTTGTGGTACAGAGATTGAAAACAGTGAGTCACTGCACCGAGATTGAAAACAAAATCACGAGAGTTCGTCATCTGAATTCACGTCAAAATGAGTCAGCTAATTACCTGATGTGTCACAAAGACAAGCAAACCATCCGACAGTTAATCCTTGCGGCACAGCAGCGTATCAATTAAATCCAGAACACTAATCAGGCAACAGGTGAGGCACGCGGTCCGCTAAACACCTTGCTGCGACACTGCATTCACATAATGTCTTCAACGTTCACTGCACCGCGGTCGAGAACCAACTGGCTGGCTGTCTTGCGCCGACGCTACCTGAGACCTGCCCGAGACGCTCGTACCTATGGGCATGCGCACTGGATATAAGAAAGTACGATTTAAACAGGCGAGGAATGAGCACACCTGTTTCACACTAACCTCAACAATCGCCCAAGGAGGCGAGTCGACATTCCTATGCGTACAAGGAGACCAGGAGAAGGAGGTACCTACCACCGAATGAGAGAATCAGAGAGGAATTGGTACATTTTCTCGCATATTGACGCTTGACCAATGTGCCACTGCGTCAAGTGATCTTGCTATCGTGTTTGGCGAGCCGGTTATTACCAAATGGTACCCGAAGCAAAATTTGATAGCACTTCTTGAGATGGGAAAGCGCGGTTACGCGGCATCGATGCGCCCTAGGCGGCACTGCCGATGGTTCGCCCTTCTGAAAGGTCAGCGCATGTGTGCCCTCAACCTCTTCAGTTCGTTCGCTTATAGCAAAACGCTTCGCAATTTCAATGATAGCCGTCCGTCCGCGACAAGAGAGCATGAATATCGGTAAGCTCAAAGCGCTAAAGACTTGCTGCATTGATTGGTAGCGACTCGGAGAGTCAAAAAATAGTTTCCGAACACACAGAGACAACTTTCACAAGCCCTCGGCTAGATAAACTACCTTGCACACACATGCGCGCGTTTGAAACCTGTGATTAATGAATCAGGATCTAATGAAGTGAATCTAAAACTTGAGCGGAGTCCGGCGAGCCGAATGTTTGGTAATAGGTGTAATCCGCTTAGCTCAGCGGTAAGGTGTGCGACCCCCTGACCCGAGTTACCAACACCGAAACCTGAATTCCACTGCGGCACGACGTGTGTAAACTTTATTCAGGCCTCGTTACTGACACCCCGTACATGGCGTGTACCTGCCGACAAGTGCAGGATGAATTTTGTGCAATTCATGAAATTATATTACTGGTTTTATATACACTAAAATTATCACTAATTACATGGCGAGAAGTTAATGTCATCGAGTGGTTGTCTCGTTTTTTTTATTTTATTGTGTGCTGAATTAAAGTCGAGCTCTGATTCTGAGGTTCACGGTTCGCGCAATGAATCCACAGATGCAATTCTTATTAAAGTTAAGCAATATTGCGCTGGGTGAGGAGTTGGATGGGTGACCAGTTCATGACCAGACACATCATACACATGACCAGTTTTGTTCGAGAGAGAGGTTGGAGGGATAAAAGGTTGGGCAACAACTCACTCACCTTGCTCATCAGACTCTCGACAATATAGATTTTTAGCGGAATCCTGTTGTTCGAGTTGTACCGTCCAACGGAAAGGAAGTTAAGCTGGTGGACAGGCTACACACCGGCACCGGGTTTCCTCTACTTCCTTCTTAACTAGGATAGGTTTGTAGTTATTCTCTTTATCACCCACGCATTCCCCGGTGCATTTGGACCAGCGCCACGAGGCCCGTTGTCAAAACAGTGCGTCGATAAGCAGAATAAATCAATCAATCAAAAATTATATTAAAAATGAATTAGTTTGCCAATCAGTTTTGCTTCTTGTTATAATGGTGGCCACATTTTCTAGACAATTGGCACCTAACCTTCATACTTTTCAACATCATCAGGTTTTTTCGACTTATTCTAACCCCGAAGCAGCACTGAAACTCTTTCAAAACCACCAAGCACGCCATGCTATGGGAGGGAGGACTGGACTTACTGATTGATACACTCCTTGGGGGATGGCTTCACCTCGGTTGCGCCAAGGAATTCCTTGGTCAGACTGCAATTAGCCCGGATAGACAATCAACCCTCGACCAAAAAACAAGACACGACTTTCCGATCCCTCGAAGGGCCAACGAGTCTGGGTGAACCAAATCTTGTGAACAGGAAATGGGGTAATAAGCCGTGACCATACACGGCTAGCTTGTTACAGATTACTCCCCCCTGGCGCTCAGAGAAAATCATGCGGGGTCTGGGTGGCCACTTTCGTGTTCCCAAAGCGCGGAATTAGTGGTCCAGACCAAACGCATTAGTCCTAGAGTATAGTTGATCTCAATTTCGCTTGATACTGGGTTAGGTCGACCTGCATAATCGAGCATAAGAAAAACTATAAGCGAGGTATTTTAATCACGTCATGCATTATCATACCATAAACACGACAAAAGTGTTCCTTTTCGTGGATAATGTGTGCCTATCTTCAGATTAAAAACCGTCCTGTTCCCCCATTTGTTGTTGTTACCCATATTGTGACCGTTCCTCTCCAGCTGCATCAAAATAACCGGTATCAGGCACCGGTCATTCTTGTGTCATACCTATATTCCCAACCACCCAAGCAACTTGTATCAAATTAAAAAATGACATCCTAAAAGCAATTAAACAAACTACTGATAAGGAACCGGTTTGTCATGCACAGGTACTTCAGATCCTCAAGGCACGTAACCTGCCATGTGCTAGGGTCATATCCAGGAGACCAAACAGTAGATACCTGTCTGATATCGTACAAAGTTCATCACCGGGGAAGTGAAACAAGTGTACAGTGTAATTGTCCGAAACTCTTATATCATACAAATCGAAAAGTAGTTACGGCGACTCAACATTCCTCTGCCAGAATTTTCCGGTAAGCCGAGCATGTCGCATTCCTCATAAACTGCACTGGAAAATGTTATAATATTGATAACTAGTAACTATAACGATACTTAATTTATGTGTCCATGTAATATTGTAGAAATCGTGAGCTTATATGCACTCTCCGCATTTTTGACAACCAATCGTGTAGGTCGTTAGATACATATATTTACACCAATGACTTTCGCAAGGCCGTTGGGTTGCGTTGTGTTATTTATTCGCTTCTCAATGTTCAGAGATATACATGTGATGTTTGGTGGACATGAGCTACTAATCGAAGTCACCCATTGAAACTTTCACTACCCGGTCGCAGCCTCGCTCTGCTACAGTCGCATTGGAATGGATTTCGATTCACAGAAGAGTCACCGCGAGCGAATTAATCAAACAGCGCGTGGAACATGCTTTTTACATAGCAGAGCGCGCGCCAACGGCATTAACGCAACGCGACCTAAGAAAGAAAGCAAAGAAAGAACATAAAAAAAAAGCTGTGAATTACACAATGAAGTTAATTAAAGAGTAGTGACTAATTATTGGTCGCCAATTGAAAGTGCGGCAAACGCATGTGAGTTCGAGCGGAGGACGTTGATTATGGACTACACGCGGGTGCACTGGCTCATTGTTCGGTGACTGCCCTGCGATGCCTGTGACTCCAATTGACTTCAACTTTCGCTGCATTCTTGGACAGCGAGCAGTTACTTTATCGGAATTTGCAAAAATAGTCACCTGGAACGTTTGTTAGCCACGAGCACTCGAAGTTGATTGACGATGCCGCATAATAGATCCCAGACATAGGTGATACAAGAGGCTAAAACGGGAATCTAATCAGAAATCTTGCTGGTATGGTAATAGTCTGGATCAAAAATGTAATTTCGATTTTAAAATGCAAATTAATCACGCAATACCTTATCTTATTCACTCTCATTTTTATACAATTATGTTAAATGGCCGTTCCATTATTATTCGAGGTCTCAGGCAAAGATTTTTCATCAGCAATTAAACAGTCATGATTTTTGAAATAAATCCCCTTCCCATCTCGGTTTAAATACAAGCCATATCGGTTAGATGATGAATTGCCGCAATCTCCACGGTGACAACACCGGTTGGTTCTCAAGAACTTTAAACTGCTGCCTGCCAATCCTCATCGGTAATTCAATGCCACAATTCGAGGCACGATTTTATCCACAACGATCCGTCTGCAGTCGAGCGGCAATTAAATTTACCTACCTTCAAACAAATATCGCAACTTGCACATTTCTGAGTTGCGAAAACGCACATCCGAAACGGTGCCATGCGCTCGACGATGGGATGTTCTACGTGCATACGCTCTCATTGAAGGAGAATTCACGATAATAGCAGGAAGAATTTTGCCGATTAAATATTAGATAAGAATCTGCTCCGCCTTTCTGGTTATATGTGCTTTGTTATTATTCCATGAAGGAAACAGAAAGTGGAGACCATGGGTTCATTATGGTGGTACCTGCGGTCGGTACTTCACAGACTGTATTTCATTCTATTTAGAACAGTTTTAGATCCTATTCAACTCTGTTTACTCTGTTTACTCTGTTTACAAGTTGAGTTATTCGTTTCGTATAGTTTTGCAATTTGGCGAGTAAACAACAACACGCATGGGATTCGTGGAAGTCTCGACCGATTCAAATATTGTGTGAAAAAGGGCCAACGGTTAACGGTTAGATTTTGTGAAGCACAGAATCGCGTCGCTGTGCCATGGTCTTTTTATGTCTATGACACAATCTTGTGTTATAGTCACACATTTTGATATGTGTGTAAATAGGTATAAAGGTACGTGGGTCTCAGTGCTTGCAATACCTTCTTTCTACTTAATGAATTACTTCAATATGATGTGCACACACATAGACACACACAGAAACGACGATTTCAAAATTCGCACCAAACCGGAGCTTTCATTTCGCCAAACATTTAAATGTCAAGCATTTTTTGTGTGAAATTAATGGAGCCACTATTCTGAACAGAAGCGACACGGCAAAATCTCAAATTGACACCAAATTATAGTAGAACCCAAAGGTAGAATCGATCAAAATAAGTGAGGCAAAAAACAACTGAAAGTCGCATGAGCCTACTTGTAATCATATTACACACTCGATTCTGATTGACACTGCCAGCTTGGATCCTGATAACAGTCAAAGTGGACAAACGAATTTCGCACTTCCTGTTTGTGCCGAGATTCGATTAAGTGATTCATTTGCTTGCCAAAGCAGGCTGTTCTAATGTACCAGGAAGTGTGTCGCAGGTGCGTATAGTGTTTTGGGCGGGACACGGAGGAGAAATTGCAGCCGCCGTTTATGTCATGAGCTTTAGGAACTTGTGTGCGACTTGGATACGACGCATGGTTTCGATAAAATCAAGACTTTCACATTTTCATACATAATAACAGCGGTATCATCGGCGGAGATTGAAGAAGAATTCTCGGTTACACCTTGACCTATAACCTGCCCACATAACGATTCATAAAACGTGCCAATTCATCAGATGCTTGAGAGTTGTAGTGGGTGAAAATTGTATTCAATTCCTTTCAAAATTGCGTTTCAAATAAGTCGTAAAGTTAAAGAGAGAGAAAGAACTCTATTATTTGAGAAGCGTATTGTATTTTAAATCCTGTGATGGGATTAGGATTAAAAAAAGTAGAGAAAATAAATATCTCTCTCTAATTCGTTAGGAGACGGTGGTTGATAACCTATCTGTGAAAAACAAAAACTTTGGGCTCGTCCGGGATTTGAACCCGGGACCTCTCGCACCCTAAGCGAGAATCATACCCCTAGACCAACGAGCCAGTTGAGAGAACGAGTCATATATTTACAATCTAATACAGTTGGGTTACGCCTACTTTTAAAGTGTTGACATTAGCTACTAGAGCGCGCTGATAACGCCACTAGCGCGAATATTTGATTAGTACTGATTTTTAAACGGGCACAAAGTAGCTACATTTTTTTAGCCTCGATAATTTAAAAGGCTTCAAGGTAACAACTGCCAATTGACGTCCGTATTATCAGCATAGCTGTAGCATATATTTTGAGGGGCACAAGGACTTACACACAGAATGATATGGTTCATGGTAGAAATTTGTGCTCACATTTATAACAAATATATTTTATTTTGTTTGTTTATTTTGAATTGTAAATTTGTACAACTATTTCCTAGTTATAAATGAAGTCAAGAAATTTTTAATTCAGAAATCTTTCACCGTAACGTGTTTGCTATTGCTTGGAACAAAATATTATCAAGGAACAAGATAAATAAATAAATCAATTAAATGCCTAACAATTTTATAAGTTATGAGCTGGACTCGCGTTCTTGCTGACGAATAAGATTCCAATAGAAGCCTTTCAGTTTCTTCAAGGAGTTGTGGTTTCCAATCTGAAAGAAACAGCACTATGTTGTAGTAATGTGGTAAAACTGTGTTAAGGTACCTGGCTGTACTGTAGAAAGCTGTGAAATCATAGGCCATACATTATTTTATCTACCTTACCTCTACAACTTCTCCATTATTGAGAACTACTATCACATCTGCATTCTGCACTGTACTAAGTCGGTGTGCAATTACTAGCACGGTACGGCCTCTTGTTACATTGTCCAACGCATGCTGAACAATCTTCTCAGACTCGGCGTCAAGGGCACTGGATGGGAGATCACAAAGATAAGATTTAACAAATCAATCTGGTCAGGTTGTGCTTGCAGTGATTTTGATACCTTGCTACACACATATCTGCAACACAACCTTTCCATAATTCACCTTGTTGCCTCATCTAAGATAAGTATAGATGGGTTTTTTAGTAGCGCTCGTGCGATTGCAATCCGTTGCTTTTGTCCCCCCGATATTGTGACACCTCTTTCTCCCAGCACCGTAGAATATCCTTCTGGGAATCCGCGGATAAATTCATCGGCATTGGCCAATTTTGCAGCTTCAACAATCTGAAATTATGCAGTGAAATTATTAAGAGCTTCAGTGCAGAGGAACGTCTCGGCGATTGAAATTGGTACCTGGCTATCCGTTGCTGCTGGACACCCATATCGAATGTTTTCCATGACACTTGTGGCAAATAAAACCGGCTCCTGATTGATGAAGCCAATTACTCTTCCTCGGAGCCACGATGGATCGAGGCTCCGAATATCAATGCCGTTGACAGTTATGGATCCGCTATCAACATCATAGAACCTGAAAATTGGGTTAAAATATCAAAAATTTGAATTTAACTCAACAGACGTAATTTTATCAATGTAGATAAACATTGATAAACATTTCCACACCTCTCTAGAAGCGCTGCGATTGTTGACTTTCCATTTCCCGACGAGCCCACCACGGCTACCGTTTTACCAGCCTCAAGCTGAAGATTGAAGTTCTTCAATACTTTCTAAAAAGAAAAGCCATTGGTGGATTTTCAGCAAATTAAAGATATGAGAAATCACATCAGCAGTTTGTGTCAACTTACTTGCTGTGGCCTTGTTGGGTACGAAAAATACACATTTTTAAATTCAATATCTGCTACCAAAGAATGGTATGGGATCATCTTGCCGCCAGCTATTGGGATAGATGGTCTCAAGTTGATGTACTGAAATTAAGGAAAAATATTTTTTATTGTGAATAAAATTTCAGCAAAGTTACACTGAAAAGAAATGCCTTGCTTACGCACTTCAAAAACTCTTGCCCCAGCACCCAGGCCCTTTACAAGCTGCCCGAAGAAAAGAGAGAGCTGGGTAAGAGAACGCTGGATGGTCTGGGTTGCAACTAGGAACGACATCAAATCGCCAGCAGAAACTTGATTTGTAGAGAGAAGATATCCACCGAGAGACAGTGTCGATAAGACCATGCCATTCAGAAATAAGTTGGTGCCACCCTGAAAAATTGACAGCAGTGAATTACAATTCCTTTACCTACTCCTGCTTAAATGTAAATTTATTTTGCTGTTCTTGGCCGTTCTCACTTGTACCTACCTGGAATAGGCCGATTCCAAATCCTAAACGCTGGTTCAACTCTCCAGCTTCAGTGCTTTCTTTATTAAACATTTCACATTCCTTGCCTTCCATAGCAAAGGCACGAACTGTGCGAATATTGCCAATAGCTTCTTCAGCAACAGCCGTCGCTTTGCCAACCTGAAATATTACAACATAATTTGCAATGAAACGCAATAAGACTTTAAAACTTAACAGCTCGAAGCCTTGCTATGTTAACAAAATATACCTGTGCTTGAGCATCTTTGGAGAGTTTTCGTAGGAAAGATCCAAGCAGGGTTCCTGCAGCAATCACTGCGGGAACGATTACCAACATTCCAAGGGTCATCTCAGGAGAGATGATGAACAGTGAAACGGCACAACCTGCTATCTAAACAAATCCTAGTTAGAATATTGATTCGAATTCGTGGAGGATCTCACATGGCTGAACGACACAATGGACTTCACCTGGGTAACACTGCGCAGTCCTTGTGATATGCACAGCTTGAACGAACTTTTGAAGTCTTGGATATCAATTGTGAGCCTGAAACAAAAATCAGCTTTATTTTATAGACCCTGGTATCTAAATTACCTATTACATACAAATTATATACAAGTAAAAAAATCATCTAAACAATGCATTTAAATGTGTAACAATCTGCTATGTATAGCTTTTACTTGCCTATTTATTATCTCTCCTGTTCGTTCTTGGTCAAAGAATGCGATATCTTGTTTCATTATAGATGAAAACATATTCTGTTTCATGCTAGTAGCTACTTTTTCTCCAATGTTTGAGAGTAAGTAGATGTACGCAAATGTAAATATTGCCTGAAACGTTTGAGAGCAAAAGTAAATCTCCGGACTCTTTTAAATCTAGAAATAATTCATGGTTTGAGCATTTGGTGAATACACACTTGAGAAAGATACATGAACGCAAGTTGCTTAGCCGGCCCCAGGACTTCTTTCCCAAAGACAGCCTGCTCACCCCTCGGAAACTTTGCGACAACGTTAATCACAGCTCCCAATAACTGGGGTATCTGGATGTTTATTATAGCTACAATAAAAGCTGCCTGGAAGAAAAACACCATCGCTATTCAATTATATAAATAACTGGAGTGATTTTGCACATATGTCTATGAATTTTCACATCAAATTAAACACTTGCAGAAGACATTTTTTGGGAACAAATCAAATTTTAGTAAATCTTACAATGATTGCAGCAAGAAGGGACCACATATGTGGTTTGAGCATTTGCAAGAACTGATTCCAATCAAATTTTGGGTCTTCCTTGGCGGACTTAAACCCAATGAGTCGAGTTCTCTTTTCATGCTCTTCACAAAATACGTAAGCCTTTCCATGGCAAAGCTTCACTCCAAGTCCAGTTGCAACTCCAAAGTTAAGCTTCAGCCAAAAGAATTTACTCTTTGGCTCTTTCGAAATTGTCGGTAGACGCAGAGCGATTCGAGATATGCTGTACCGTTCCAGGGATAAAAACGATTTGCGCAGCAAAAGAGATGGAGAGAACTTGGTTCCATTTCTGAAAATAAAATGATCTACATTTTTACATTTTTTATCTGAAGTATCTTTATTAGTTATCAGCATGAGGTACTCAATTGGGTCAAACAAAAACTAAATAATTGAGGTTATGTTTAGAGTTTTGATAGGATTTTGGCCCAAAAAATTACTTTTCACCGCTTACTTACCTCCAACTAGATACTAACGGACCCCAAGGACAAATATTAGTTACACACTTGGCTTGCCACATCATTTCTTGTCCGGGTGATACTCTGATGCATTACTTGCTACTGCATTCTGCAAGTGACAGCCTCTTCTAATGAGATCTTAGCCAAAATCTTAGCTGTAGTCAAAGGCTGTAGTGCAATGCAAGTGCAATGATATGATTTACTGCCAGTGTCATTACTTGTTTGGACGCTTATAGCTTGGCAGTATAATTTTTAAATGAGAGAAGTTCAACCCACTTTTATTTATGGAGTGAATTATGTGGATATCAGAAGAATGGTTATTAAATTAAGAATTTTAACACATGTAACTTAATCTTTAATATTTGGAAAAAAATGTGCACTTGAAAACTTTTACACAAATGTACAATATAAGTGAACTGGGGTACAATATGTAATCCTTTCACTTTTGAGTGACAAAAACTTGAGCCAGGTCATCGTAATCGTAAGTTCTTTTCAGAAAATTATCAGTTAGTCGAATCCCGGAAATGTTCTGCAAAAAATAACACAAGATGTTGTTTAGTATTATTTAAGACTAAAATTTATTTTCCTATCATGACGTCTTAGAGCAATTCAATGCTAACCTGCAGGCCTGCCGCCAGCGGAACCAAACACAGCGGCAGCATGAGAGAGGCCCCTGGTTCCAGTTTGCCCATCTTTCGTCCGGACACGCCACTCCAGACCAGACCTGGAGATGAACCGGGTTCCAGGCCTAGCAGCAGGTCCATTGACCGATCACTGAAACACGCACAATATAACTCACTCAATCTCACATGGGATTCTACACACAGACAGACCCGTTCTGTTTTGAGCTTACCAAGTGTTAATGATTCGACACATGAACGTGAAGGCTTCTTCCAAGTGGACTATATTTGGCAGTTCTTGAACAGAGAGTCTGATGTCGCCGTAGTCCGGGGCCTGAAATTGTGAGAATAAAGTAAATTCCAAGCGTAATTTTAGCGCTGCTTACCAAACATGTGTCGAAACAAAACACCAACGTCACTACTCTACCAACAAAGTTCCTTTTTTCACTGCTTGATCACCCATCAGCTTAAATTTTATTCCAAACAAGCCACTACTAGCGTGGAGGTTAACATTGACTGATGTGAATATTAGGAAAGTGCATACCATTCGCTGCAGCTGACTAGTCTGCAACCTTCCACGCTCGCCAAGGTTCGAACGCCAGACGATGTCTAGCTTGCCGATATTGGTGGCACCGCTAAGTAGCCGCAGGTCTGATGTCAAGCTCAGTTGTGGCGCCAGGCAGTACAGGAATTGTCGGCTGGACTGCGGCTGTAGCACGTTCACGTGGCCGAACACCGATTCGTTGTCCTCCGTAGTGTTCAGAGCAGTCACTATGTTGATAAAGAATGTTCTTGTAGTTTGGGGAAACAAACAGCAAAAGTGCACGGGTAATATATTTTAGTTGTTAGACACATTTGATTGTTGCTATTGGGTTTGGACTGTGCTAACAACTTTTTGAGTACGGATTTAAGAATGTATTGTATACATGCTGAGTTGAAGATGTTAACATTTATTTAACAAAAATATATTTATGATAAAATCCTTCATCATTTATCCTCTAGCTAGTGTAACTTCAGTTAAACTTACCACTGAACAAATGCGAAGACTCGAGTGAAACCTTCTCTAGTGATATCGGACCAGTCGTTATATTCTGTACTTGAGCTTCCAAATAAACTTCATCTGACTGCAAGAAAGTCATAATGGTTAACACTAAAACTGTAGTCGCCTATGTCATATTAAAAGTAATAATAATCTCAAACCAGTCTCACTTATACTCACGATTAAGTCCTGCGCATGCAATTTGAACAACGTGCAATGAGCGTCAGTCACAAGAACAAAGCATGCATTAAAAAGACAAATTATTAGTGCACGTGCATTCGGTGGAGAAAGCTCAATGAAATATTGATCTGTATTTACCCTCCTTTTAAACCAATCATAAGCTTTTAATGTTATGAATACAACCACTGTTAAAAAATGTCTTCATTTAGGAGAAATTGAACCCAATGTTCTTCGATTTTACCAAATTTAATTTTGAAATTCAATTTGAAATTCCAGAGGTTCAATTCCAAATATGGACTCATTTTTTAGGGGATAGTAGCGTACACAATAATAAAATTACCCATCATTTACAAGCATTCATTACTTAAATTGAAAATTAACAAGCATAAGTTTCAGCATGCCAAGCCCATATTTTTTTCTCAATTATAATAAGGAGTGGAGACTGCTTTTTCAAAGGTAGCATTTTGTATACTATTACTATTAGGTGCCATTAGAATACCTACTTTTTGTAAAGAAGAATGAAGATAAAAATTGATATAACAAGCCTTAGCTTTGCAAACAATATTAAGAAGAAAACTCAGCGTGAAGGAAATGAAACATTGATTCAGTCTCTTCCCTCAAGTGTTAAAGGCAAAACCCGAAATGTTGAACAAAGAATTTTCACTAACGCGGCATGCCACTACCGCTTGGTAAGTTCCGTACTCTCCCTTTACTTTCCCAATCAACATATTCGAAATAAACCAAATTCAGTGCAGCCAGGCCAGCTGCTAAATAGATGAGTCCGATTTGATGCAAAAGTGCTTTGTGAAACACCCAACAACATGCAGATTTCCTTGAATACCTTGATCCCATGCTGTGTAATAAAGGTTAAGATATTAAGTTAGACGATTTTCCTGTACCTCGGCATTGTAAAACTTTGTCTTCACGTCGAGTGGTTTAAGAACTTGGAATTTAAAAAACTTCCGAAAAGATAAGCGATTTTTTGTTGTTGGTGAGGTGTAGCTGACCTCGCACACTAGTCTGGGAATAAAAGAAAATATTTCATCACTCAGTGCCTGGAAAATAACTAAGGTCACCAAAAGCGCGGTCTTTATTTCCCTTACATATGGGTGCCAACTTCTTTGACCTCGTGGTGAATAACATCGTCAACTGTTTCTTGCGGAGAAAGCTCAGCAGCAACAGTTTCTTTCTGATGACCTGCTAGTGGAATTCGTTGGGAGCTTGTCTGTAAGTCAGCCTTTAGTAAAAGATAGAATAAATAGGAATTAGCACACTTTACACTCTAGCCCTAATTAACATCGGATTTTCATCGTATAATGTTTATTCAGTTTAACGGCGCATCAGCTGTTTCACAATTCGCTTCCAAATTTCATGGGAAATGTGTTGGTAGTTTAAAAATTAGATTTTGATGTTACCCTACCTTAACAGAAACTTCTTTTGCAATTTGATTACTGTCGTTATGAACACATATGTAACTTGAGAACGTTTCTCCCAGATAAATGTTCCTGCAGAAGAAATGAGATTAGAGAATGAGGTTTGATTGCCAGAGAATGCCAGTCGTTTATGTATATGGTTGGCATGATTATGACTGGTTACCCAAAACTCTGTGGCAGTAGCAAGAACTGTCCTGCTGCTAAAGTTTCCACACCCGGAACAGAGGTAATATCATTTCGAAGATCATTGTTTAGAAGGTTGCCCGGTAGATCCTTGGAGTCGCTGGTAACGATTAACGGACTGCTCAATGTAGGCCTCGTCAATCGCATTACTGGGGGAAAAATAAACCTTCATGTGATTAAAATCAACTCGTTGTCAAATTTATGACGTTGGAAAAAATTAACAACGAATCTGTTGGGATGTGTATTACTTGTTTTTAAGGAGGTGACTGGAGGTGACCCTACAAACGTCTTTGCTACACTACCTTTCAATGCTAGGATGTGTTCACTCTTGTCTTTGGATGCTTCCATTGTGATTGAGATCCTTAATATCTTTCTTGAGGTGTGAATGTAACACAAATGTTACCAAAAAACCGTCGTATTGACAGAAAAACACTGGAATATAAAGTTTTACAAATATCGGTCTTTGGCAGCTGTCACTGTCAGATGGGGAGACTTCACCACCAGTCGCTCCTAATTGGTTGATTTAGGTTACACGTGTTGATTGCTATTTTGAAAGAAGGCAAATAATGGACAAACGGTACACCGCGGTACACAATTTATTTCTTTGTCACAAAGTACACGGAAAGAAGAATAAAGCAACCGTGGATGTAATCCCTTGGTGTGGTGTATTCAATGAAAGTTCTTGTAGTTTGCGACTAGATAATCAATGCACAGATGGAGATCTTTTACTACATATTGTCGTTGAGTGTGCATATAGGTAGAGGCCCAACGTTATTGGTAAGGTCTCTGCGTGAAAGCTTTACCTCCCGAGAAAGGTCCCGAGAGAATGCGCGGGCATGTCCTCCAAGAACCCTCAAAAGCGAGGCGGGTTAAATTCAAACAGACGTTTATCAGCTGAATAAATGCCTAGCGGTCGCATCGCCAGCGACCGAGCTGTGACGTCGCCTGGAGTGGGGGTAACTCCACTCGCTTGGCAAGCGAGGCGGGATGAATTCAAACAGACTTTTGTCAGCTGAATACATGCCCTCCCTCAGACCGCCGGCGACCGAGCTGTGACGTCGCCTGGAGTGGGGGTAATCGCAAGCTCTTGGCAATGCATGCAAAGCACCAAGGTCGCAACAATAACACAATGATAGCGACTGGTGGTTACCCTCTAGCTAAGCATGTGGTTGGTCATTTCCGCGGGTAGATTTATAACCCTACGGCTTGGAGCAATATTACTGTCAGCAGCATTGCTTTTTGGGAAGAAGGATTTGGTCGGAATTTTTGGGCGAAAACATAAGTCTTGTTGCTTGATTTACTTAAAAACATTGTTTACCGAGCAAAAATCTTTTATAATTTCCATCCCAGCAGTATTCCAATGGATGCCGTCGAAACGGCGATTTGTGCCACGGCCCATGAATCTGAATGTAACAAAAGAAGATAGACAAGTTAATAAATCTAGATAACGATACTGCGAAGTTATGCGGGACGTTGCTCAGGGTAGGAGGGTACTCACTCTTCGAAAAGTTCCCGATTTGGCCCCTCAATTCCGCAAAAGCGAGGAAATATGTCTATGATGGACACATTGGAATCTGCAAATTTAAAACATTCCCTATGTTTGGATTATTGGATATTATTGGATAAGTATTGGATTAACATGATGAGTGACAATCCAATACCCAATGATGGATGGGTATGGCATACCTACACAAGGCCAGTTCTGTTCGAGAGAGAGGTTGGAGGGATGAAAGTTAGTACAGCAACTTCATTCGCCTTGCTTATCAACCTCACGACAGCATAAATTTGCGGAGGAATCCACGATATCAATAATATCAACACAATATTTTTGAACACTATTATCTGTTAAATCCATCGACTTACTGGTATTCTGCTTCCTAATGAAATGATTGACTTTCATCAGTATCGCCCTTGAGTGTTCGTCATTAAATATTTTCGGGCTCGGAGGAATCGTCAAAATAAAAAGGTGACCATCTGCGCGGTTGCTCAACAGAACGTGGATGATCGAACGAATCCGCTGTTTAATCGCGGACTCGGTCTTCCGTCTCTGTGGGAAAAATGCGCGTAACTCAGCTGTCAACAAGTTGTACCAACCGTGTTGCCAATTATTATGGGTAACTTATTATAGAAATACTTGCACTACGGCACGATCAAAATATCTAATCAGAAAAGAGCAATTTTTACCTGAGTTTTCAGAAAGATTCCTGCTGCCCCCCACCCACCCCACCCCCGCCCACCCAACCCACCCAACCCACACGCAAACCACGCTACTGGGTTCGGTTGCGATCCATATGTTTATTACCCACTCATGATAATCGACTTTATTTAGAAATAAAACAATTTAAAAATAAGAGCGTGTCGGAAGGTTTCGTAACGGAAAAGTGTTTACATCAGAATAGAGTTAATTAACATTTCCAAATATATTGATTGGGGGAATATCCCTACCGATTTGTGTATGATGGTCACCCATCCAATACCTGACTCAGCGCAGTGTTGCTTAACTTTAATGATCTCACGAGAACCGGTGTTTCCAACGCACCAAACCATTCGGATAATCAATCGGTAATCTAACTGAAATGCACTTGAACGTTTACTGCTAAGCCTTTTCTCGCAAAGCAGATTACCTAGCAGAGAAGATTTCTTGGCCTTAGTCAATTACCACAAATATAGTTTGGCTTCGAAAATCAAATCAATAACCTCTCCTAGTAGGCATCGAACCCAGGGCCGGACGGTCGCGTGGTGATGAAAACAAATCTTAAGAAAATACAAGTGAACTTTGTTGTAACTCTAAATGTTAAAGCAAACGTAAACCAAAGAGCAATCAGGGAGATGTGATTTCATCGGAATATTAATATCAATTTGCAATCGCTGCAAATATGCTTCTTGCCATTTGTCGGTTGTAAAACGTCACGGCGCAAATCGCTGCACATCTTCAATCCTGCTAAGACTGTAATGAGCACATTCGATTGAAATAATGGTATCATGTGTGTAACCGGTGTTACCGTCGAGTGTGTGTTGAGCATATTATTTTGAATACAAATATTTGTCTTCAGGTGTTTTTTTTTCTAGCTTTCAATGACGCTAATTGTCACATACCGGGTAAATTTGATTTGATTGGCGATTGATTTACGTACCAGAATGTCATTTGTGCCAATCAGAAGCAAAATATTCCTTCTGATTGACAGTGTGTTGTTTATTCTTCGGGTCCGTATTTTTTTTATCAGCTGGCTGGAGGTCTGGCCGCTGATAGCAAGCGAGTCTAGAAGAAGAACATAGGTATTAAAATTCTTTTTTGAAAGAGTAAATTTGGCAATTATTTATTTCCTCATTTGGGGCGATCTCAGGAATTTCTAGTAATGTCGATATTTCATTGGGCAGTCAAGGAGAAGGATCCCCATAGCATTTTTCCGTGAAATGACTGAACTATTGACTGAACACTTGAATTTGAACCTTCCGCAAGTTTAGCTCTATACAATATTAACATCTCATAACAGCATTAACATGTAGTATTAATATCTTAAGCTTTTGGCTGCATAACTCTATGCGCCAATATGCTGAATCGCAAAGATTATATTGAAATGCAATCAGCTACTTCTTCGTTTTGTCTTACACCATAAAATTCGTCTTTGCAAGCACTTGCTCACTAACTATGATTTGACAAATCATTTAGGTACCTACTGATAAAAAAAATTAGTTTTATCTTACCTGCTTCGAAGGATGTTTCGCCGGTGATGTGAGTGGTGAACCGCACCATTAGGCTGTCGCCTACAATCGTCAAATTTCTCAACGGCATATTAATTTATCTATTGATGGAAATGAAATTTAGAGCGTTCCCAGCGACTAACGAGTGCAAAAAGAATGGGTAGGGTTGGGCCGTACAGTCTGTTAGGTTTTCTGCCAGTTTTCTGAACTACTCTCGCGCAGGGATGTTGACACTGTTGTGGGTTTTCTTGGTATTCATGATTCGCGGACTAAATTTCAATTACAAATTACCAATTGCGTATTACGTGGCGTCCACCGTGGTCAAAGGAGACGCTCTGCTGAAATTAGTGCATTCGGTATTGGACAGTTTGCGCGAAGCCGGGGCGATAGTTAGAGCAATCACTTGTGACCAGGGCCCAAATAACCGCGCGTTCGTTAAAGCAGCAAAAATTCATAAAGACGAGCAATACTTTTACCACGGTGGACAGAAGCTCTTTGTTCTTTACGACGTCCCTCATTTGTTTAAAAGCATCCGAAATAACCTGCTGTCCAAAAATTTTTGGGTCGAAATCGAGGGAAAACTTCGCCTTGTTTCCTGGCGCGACATTCGCGATGCTTTTGAGTTAGATCAGCGATCGACGCTTGCGCGAGGCAACGTGCGCCTTAGTTCTCGCCATATTGCTCCAAATTCTTTTGAACGCATGTCAGTCAAACTTGCAGTCCAGGTTTTCTCAGAATCAACTGCAGCTTTGATCTTAACCGCGATTGAAACTAAGCAGCTAAATAGCCCTAGCGCGGAGTGGACGGCTAAATTCATTCGCGAATTGAACCATCTTTTCGACGCTCTCAATAGCAGTCAAATGCATGTCGGGAACCCTTACAATTGCGCCATTTCGGATGAGCACAGAATAGCTCGCGAGTGTTTAGAAAACGCGTCTAAATTCATCGGTACGTGGATTGTGTCCGCAAAAAAATCTAAAACGCACCTTCGTCCGCCTTGTTTTGATGGGTTACAAAACACCATCAAAGGCATACTTGCTCTTTGGAAAGATTTGAAGTCGGATGGTAGTAAATTTCTGTTAACGTCTCGACTCAACCAGGACCCCCTAGAATGCACGTTTTCCGTTATCCGGGGACGTGGTGGCTACGATCGTAATCCCTCTGCACAGCGCGTGCGCCGCGTTATGCAGATCATAATTAACATGCACTTGGCAAAGCCTTCCCGCACATCTAATACCAACAGTCAGCACGACGACGATGTGAATTTGCTTACGCATTGTGCAGAGGGAATCGAACCCGGAGCTCTCACCGAAGCCCTCGTCGCCCCCGACCTACCTCTAGACAATAACGACACACCGATTGACGAGACTGACTTGCCGTACGACGACAATGTTGAGCCTGAAGTCATTCGGATAGAGCCAGTAGCCGAGCCCGAACCCGCCAACGAGCCAATTGGCCAAGAAGGACTTCGGGACCTAAAAATTCGCATGTCACTTCTCGAGAAGGAAAGTTATTTTGACGAAACCGAAATGACCGAAGAAGAATACATCGCACAAATAGAATCACTCGAGGATCTTGAAACCAATCCAAATTTACATCACGACGCTTTACTGCATGATGGTCGGGGCGCGACGTTAGAATCTAACTCAGTCAGATACTACGCCGGCTATTGCGCGAAAGTTTGTTTACGAAAGTTTTCTTGCGATTTGTGTAAGTTGGATATGATCAAGGACAATAAAACTTTAGAGAGCACACACGAGCTTCTTCTTTTCTACAAAGCATATCGCAACAAAAACGAGGATCAATTGGGGGGACTGTGTCCTCCCACTGATTTCCTTCATGAAATTGCTACAATTGCTCTTAGAACTTACGCGCGTGTGGCTACGACAACCTTCCACCATCCGCAGAAACGCTTTGGATGTGTCTCATCCAGAGTGGCTGTCAGCTGAACACACATGCTACAATCATCGCAAGTTTTTCTTGAGGCATATGATTTTTGTCAAAATTAGGAAAGATTGCAATTGGCGCTCAAAAGAACTTCGCATGCCAAAACCCCAGAGGAAAAATAAGGATCGTTCTGCCAGTTCAGAAGGCTCATCGCAGCCTACGAAAGCCGACCCGCGCTATCAAAAACTTCAAAATTTGCGGCACGCATAGCCAGTTACCGACGCTGTACATTCTTAGTTTGTGCCGAGTTTTGTGTCTACCACTTCAAAGCCATCCTTAAGATGGATGTGGAGGCATTTTGCTCATACAAACTGTAATTTAAACTCTCGAATTCCAAAATGATAATTAGCAATCAACCAAGGTAATTAAAAACTACGTCTCAAGTGAGAACTTATGATCATGTACATAATTAATCGTATGCATGTTAAATTGAATGAATGTGTACATAATGAATCGCATGAACGTGTTAATCTGCCATTGTGTCTATTAACTAGAAATTTTACACATTTTGCAGGTCTGGAGCGCCCTCCTCATATTTACTTGCGTTATAAAATTGTTTTTATTTTCTAGGATTAGATTGTATAAATTTGACATTTAATAATGGTAAAAGTGCATGATTGTAAAAATGCATGCCTCAACTAATAATTAATTTTATTTTTCTATAATCTAGGAGCAGTGCGATGACAATTGTGTGAACGTGTTTCTTTTCAGAGTATTCGAGAGTGAGGAGGGTGGCGAGGAGGGGGGGCCGGCGTGTTTGTGTGAACTTGGTTGTATTTGTTTTTTATCAACCTGTTCATGCCAATATATCGGTCCCTTCTCCTTTAAACACCGGCTTGCACTCCGGTTCATCGATGTAAAGCATGCACAGAAGAATGATAGAGATAACAAAAGTCATTGATGAATAAACAGAGTGATATAATGATTAGATAGAAACCCAGCATGTACCCAAACAAAACAAACTGCACTGTCCTCAGCTCAATAAGGGTTTGGATTGGGAGACTTTAGGTAGTTTCTACTTTTTAATATGCACTGTAAACTTTGACTTCGAATTAAACAAGCATTTAATAACACGTGCCTAATTCATATTTCTAACTGAATAACTGATCCTCGATTCTCGGCGTGTCAGCTTCTTGGCTATGTTTGCTCCGAACATTCAGTGGTTGCTAAAACGCGAATATTGCTAGATTGTAAATCTAAATATAGCTGCCAGTAACCGGCCGCTGTTGAGTGAATACGCGGCCAGCCTACAGAGAGAGAGAGAGAGATAGAGACAAACTACTCCCCTCACTATTGCGACGTCACAGCAGCGACGCGACTGATGCACACGCAGCTGACAAAAGTCTGTTTGAATTCCTCCCGCTTGACAGTTTAACCCTGAAACCACCGCTTTTCACAGTGGATCGCTAGATACCAGTAGGTGACGGAGCTACCGATCGCAGCGCAGCCAAACGGCGGCTTCCTCGGAAGGTATAGCTTTCACGCAGAGACCGTACCAATAACGTTGGAACTCTACCTATATGCACACTCAACGATATTGTGCCCCTGAACATCATTTGCAAAATTTGTGAGTAATGTTTATTTAAAAAAATACATGTAACAAAGAATTATAGATGTTACGACAGGAAATACTACGAGAAACCAGTGACGAAATTTCTTTTTAAAGCTTCCTTAATTTTGCATCTTCAATGAGTATATCAACTGGCACGCATGCGCAATTGAGTATTAACGATACCTAAGATGGTACTTTTGAGAACACTTTAAATGCTAGAGCTAGAATGGTGGGAAAATACTATGTATTACAGGTGAGGTAACCTTACATTTTGGTCCCAGATACCATCGGTTTCAAACACAAAACAGTACACAAAACTATAGATTATGAGCATACGTTAGGTGGCAGACAGGTACAGAACCTGCAATGCCTGATTGAATATGTAAATAAATACACAATAATCTTATTAATCTATTTCTACTAATATCTATAAACTACCTAATAACGTGTAAGGCTTTGCAATTATTCTCGTATACATTTTGTTTTTACAGCGAATCAAATTGCATTGTCAAGCTAAATACCTTCATATTGGAACCTCCAATATGGTCATTGCCATAGCAATCCAAGTAAGATGTCTTTTAGTACATACAGCAATGGAATTCATCTGTGCGGATGTCATTACTCGCGGCCTTATTTTAAATAATTTGATCGTTAGTGAATACATTAGCCTTGTGCTTAATTTTTTACCAGGGTGGTTCACCCTTCCAGCTTCATGTTTGCATAATTGAAGAAGCCCTCCACTTGCGTGTGAGAAGTTTGTGCGTTTATTCCTAAGTAAATCGTATTCCGAGATTCGGTGGTACCGGCAACAACGTCTTTCGCTTTCTGGCACAGTTGGATGCAGTTTGGTCCGTTGAAATGCAGTCCCACGACGGCCCCCTTTCCTACTCGATCGTTGAAATTAGATGACGAAAAAATTCTCTGAACATCGTTTTGTTGCAGTTGAACCTCCTTGGTACGCATCAGAAGGCATTCAGGCTTAAACCAAAAGCAAATGTTTTGATTAGTTTACTGGTAAAAGTAACAAGTAACAGGTCTGTGTAGATGTTGAAAACAGAAAACTGGTCAAAATAATGACTTAAGTCTTTTAGGTAAAATTGTCTAGTTATAGTAAAGTCCATACAGTGGTTGAAGAAATCAAATGTATTATGTATTGCGGTCGAAAAATGCACAGAAACTATCCTCTTACACTTTGTGCTCTTATCGTGTTAATCATTGCTCTTGTCTGCTCGGCTTGATTTTCGTGGGCAAAAACAACAACCAGACATGATTCTGAGTCGGGCATCTTCTGAGGCCCATGAGTATATGGCACAACACTCTCCTTTGCTGACAAACTCATCTTCAATCTGCAACAATGTCAACAATGTTCATTGCCTCAAGGTACTCAGCCTCAGCTCAAGGTACTTACTAGTAATGTTTATGTCAGCAAATTGGGGAAAGGAAGTATTTTATTGGATTGAATTGACTAATTTTCATCACTTTTTGACAAGTTAAACCCAATATCAAAAACAAAATTAAAATTAATAAATAAAAAAAATATGTTTTACAACGAGCGGAGCTAGTTAACTAGGACTGAACCTGGGACCTCCGGAATGCAAAGTGGAGGCACTCTCTTACTAACTCAGCTTACTAAGAAATTAACCAAGATATTTGGTTAGCTCTTGAGTTCTAACAAAGAGGACACAAGAATACGACGACTTTCTGTTAATTTCCGTCCAATAATTCCGTTGACTTACGGTGCAAAGTCTTCTGCAGATGGTAACGGCATATAGTCCTCTATATTAATTGAGCTTGGTAAAAGACACCAGTTGCTTCCCCCACCTTCCATCGGTGTAAAGTCATGAATATTACTCCAGTTATTGTTGTAGATGCTTAGCTCGGATTTCTTGAACTGATCTGTGAACAGTGATTGTCAAGGTTTTTGAGTTTATGGTTGGTCACATGAACCAGTGACTTTAAAAACAAGTAAAGAGAAGATAGAATGGAAAAGTGATTGAATAAATAATTTATTCAAGTTGAACAATTGTGTTTGTGATATGAATATTTTAGATATATCAATAAGTCAGTATACATTTGCATTTTCTTGGATATTAGAAATGAAGGAATTGAGAATAAGCATTTGTTGATCAGGTATCTCTTGAGTTTCATCTTAAATGAGACATTGAGGGACCTTGGTGCATACCTTCCAAATTGGTGTAGAAGAGACGCAAACAAGCAAAGTGAATGGCAGTCGATGACTCGATGATTGGTTGTGTGGCGCAAAGTAAGAACACGTCCATCTTTCTGCAGTCCCGAATTCGGAATTGACCGCAAGCCAATACGCATACGCAGTTCTTGCAATCGCGTAGGAACACGCTGGAAATAATTGACACACAGTTCAGGTCATGTTAAGCTAAACAAAAGCAACATCAAGATTCAAGACATTTACCTTCCCTTAACTGGACCCAGTATTATTTTACAGTTCGAGCAATCGTCGATTGTGACGGTATTCATATGGTCTAAAACGTAGATCAGAGCGTCTTTGCAGTTTTTTATGATAAACTGCTGGCCATTGACTGAACCAGGGAGGCGACCTTTTTCTCCGTCTTCAACATTTTCAATCGTGTAGTCTTCAATATTTATTTTTACCCTCTTGTCCCTGAAATGTAAAACATATTTATGGTATGATACTTTCTACTCGAACTAACCATATTAGTTAAAAAAAAAAAAAAAAACATAATGCATGCTATAGCAATATGATTTTTTAAATTATTTTTGAAGTATTAAAAAAAAATCATCATTTCTGATAATGGACTTGTGCAATAGTTAACAGTAAGTTAACTATAGGTAGTTATAAAGTGTCAGCATTTTTTGTTGTCAACAAAGACTGGTATCATGCAACAGTACTTTCAAAGACAATTTCTAGACTTTCCATTATACATTTCGGCTCTAGTTATCAGTATACTCAAACAATTTTATTTATATTTTTAAATATTTATATATATCTGTATTAATTTGGTATCTACATCCAGAAAAGGAGAAACCGAGGCTCAAGGAAATTACATAAAGCTTTTCAAAGCTTTTAGTTTATTTCTATGATTGGTTGAATGTTGAATACCCATACTACAATTTATTGATTTTTCTTACCATGAATACTCCTTCGATTTCTCTTGTGCACTTTCAGCGGAGCCACTTCCCTTTCCTCCTTTATTAAAACAACAACCCATTGCGTTACAGTCCAAATCACCGACCATCAAAAATAATCTAACTTTGCTTCATATGCATAGTAAATATTTAGAAAATAAAGCATTAATAACAAAAACTACTCTCTTCAACCACTCAAATACTCGCCGCCATGACAGAACGCTTTGACACCGCCTGCCTTGCAATGCATAGGAATCACGGGTCACCTCAATTTTTATGGCGGTGGTTTTAGGTGTCATGGAGCAGTAGAGGAACAGTGGGTTGAAAATAAAGAAGAAAATACATCTCGATTTGCACATTAGTACATTATCCAATAAACAATACTGTAGTCATGGGCTACAAATACTACGATACTAAGGAGGGGGAAGATGTGTTTTTGAAAATGTGGTATACATCGAAACTAGCTGGAATCACTGCTCTAGGAGTCTCGACTTTTGATATCCTATTCCATTCAAAACCAAAAGGATATTATCAAACTGCTGCAAGATATGCGTACTATACTGTACCGTTCGTGGGAATGGCCGTGGCTTTCACAGCGACAACTAGCGTAGTCCAGTCCATCCGGAAGAAAGACGACAAAGTGAACTACTTCATTGGCGGCTGTGCTGCTGGCACTGTCCTCGGAACCTGGCAGAAATGTAAGGTGACCGGCTTTGTGGGCTGCATGGTTCTGGGCACAGCAGCGCTGCTCAAGAAAATGTCTGTCGAAGATGGATGGGAGTTCTTCCCCCAGCCAACTCTGCACAAACAGGGTTCACTTCGTAGTGTCCGCCACGACTGGACCCTAGCGACAGCTCCTGCTAGAAACTGGAAAGTCTCAGAGTCGGAGTAACGTTTTGTAGCTAGCTTGATGCACCAACATTGCTGTAGATAAAGTGGAAATGTATAAAATTCAACCATATTAATTGAAGAAATAAACAAGAAATATTTACAAAATAGCAGTTTTTATTAATCTTTTGCTGAATTACACCCCAAAATTAGGGAAGAGAAGAATTGAATGGAATGAAAATAGAGAAATGTATTTAAATAGTATCAAAACATACAAATACTTTCTTCAAAAAATGTTAATTTCTAAATTACTTATCTGTTTTATATAGAAATAAAACATTCACATATTTTAAATTCAATGCTTGTTAGTGTTTCTTTGAATGTGCCTCGAATCTTGAAAAAGTTGCAACCTTTTTTTACAGAGCGCTGGTGCTTGCCGCAGTTGACTTGTTAATATTTCCCCAGGGGTTCAATTTGCATGCTGTTTTGTCCAGCTTCTTGCTGTCTTTTCATAATCTGTTTTATTGAAGCGAAACTCTTCAGCCTAAAAATAGAGTTGCAAATACAGTTAATACCAAAACATTCAAAGGTCTTGTTGAAAAATGCCAGTGTTGAAAAATAATAAGCTCACAATATCTGCCATAAGAGGATCATCAGGGTTGGGACTTGCGAGTAATTGTTGAATAGACAGAAGCACGCTCTCCAGGGTGACAACAGGTCGCCACGATCCTTCAGGAGGCATCTTCAGGAGGTCAAGACAGATCCTTCCGTTGTCGTCAATGTTTGGATGATAAATGGGGGTTTTGAATCGCAGACGCGGTGGCGATTGGGGATAACTGACGGAGAAACAAATAGTTGATCATTACTCTACAGGTACAACCAACAGTACAACACGTTTAGCGAAAATAATTGAATTCAATGTAGGAAGTGTCTTTGAGGTTCTCACTTGTCTGGAATTTTTACTTCCAGCTTAAAGATTCCTTTTTCATAAGGGGTTCCATCGAGACCCAGCACACCTGGAAATATGTTTTTTATGGCTGTAATTAAGTTTTATGTACGCATAAGATTGATTTCAAAGTGATACCAAAACTAAGGTATCACTAAATTAAACTTTAAAACTATCACTCACTTGCATCCAGAACGCTTAGGCAATCCTCACGAGGAAAGCAGGAAATCCCTGGCGGAGGGCTTTTTGCAAGCCTCTCCAGCTCCCGCTTCAATCGAGGTGCGTGCTGCATTCAATTGTTCCTGTGAAAATAAAGAGGCTAAGAGTAGAGTGAAGTAAAGACTAAATTTCACTACTCAGAATGAAATATTGGATTTTTGCTTGTGTATATTTAATACCACAGAATAAGGATATCCTTGATTCTAAAAAGGTGCTATGGTTGGTTGTACAGTTGAGTGTTGGTTTTACGGTTTAACGGGTTGGTTTTGAGTGGAAAAGTTTGTCGGCCCTGTAAAAAATGTTACTTGCGTTACGTGTTCTTAACAACCAAATGGCTACACCAATTTCAATCAAATTTTCCAGACAGTTGAAAAATCTAAGCTTGGATCTTTTGGATCTCTAGACTTGTTCATCTCTACAGAAAATAGATTTGTATGTCTTCCATTCCAGTTTAATTTGAATTTGTATTAGGATTTTGTTACTTTTGTCTGTTTTTATGCCATATTCAGTATAAATGGAATGCAATGTCTTGTTAAAGAAATGAATGAACCCACATACTTTATTGAACTATGGTACATGTTTGTTTGCCCAAGATTCACACATAATATTCATACTATTGCAAAGCATCAAGATCAAGAATACAAATATTATCTACTTATAGCATAGAATGAGGATAAGGAATGACCATGTATTCTTATGCTGCACATTTGTTCTCGTGGGTTTTCAAATTAGCCTCTCATTTTGCAGATCAGCAGCAGAATCAGGTTAGGTTACGATTTCAACAGTAATTTACGTCTCCATCATTTTGCGATTGGACCATAGAAGTGATAAAAAGGATTCAAAAAGTAAGTCTAGTATTTGAAACTTTGGTGTTGATGTTGATAATTTTGGCCAAGTAGTCAATCAAGATCTAAAGAGATTCTGAGCTACAAAGACTACACACAATAGAATATCTTGGTGTCACATTCCTGTGCTGAGTTAATTATTGTTGAAGACATGAACATCAAAGTGTGTAGCTTTATATTACATTTAAACATAAAAAGCTTACAAATTAAACAACATGTTATACTTACAGATAACGAGAGGTAACCCAATGGGGTTAGCTGCACCAAAAGCTAGAATGGTACGGAAAGACGCGGTTCTTTGCAAAAGGCCTGACTTATCCGTCTTGCCAACCATATGATTGGCTGAACATCGTGAACGCCGTCCACTCATTGGTGCTCACTTTTCGCACCAAAATTTAAGGATCAGTAGAATCAGCTAATAAAAAAATAGTTTATTTATGGCTAGTCTTTTAAATTTTGCATTCTCAAGTTCAAAATGTAGATTAATGAATAAAAATAAGCAAATTGCACGTGTAGTACTGAAACTGAAAACATGCTCTGGGTATAGTGTTAATGCCACCAGAATGCTTGACACTACGCCTGATGCCTTGGATAATTTTGCCGAGAGGCTAGTTCAAAATAAATTACAGAAGTGGAATTCTTTAAAAGCTGAAAAATTAAAGCAATATGAATGCAACAAGTCACAGCTGACGGAATCTTGTGCTGGTGCTCCGGCTTCATCACTTTTTAATAGCACAATTGGTGACGAGAAATTAGACGAGATCATAAGGAAGGTGTCGCAGGGGGACGATATAGCAGAGGCACTGGCAAAATGCATTCAATATAATTGCTGTCCATCGCCAGCAGTATTACTAGAATTAGCTTCAAGATTTTCAATGGCTGGAGATAGAAGTGGTGTAGAAACTATCCAAACCATTTGTAAACAAGGAAACGTATTTGAATTTGAAAACCAAGCAGGCTACGTGCATTACTTAGCAGAAGCTACTTGGATTAAGGGAGGAGACTTTCAATGGTCTCTGGAACAGCTTCTTGAAGTTTATTCACATCACACACCACTGAGAAAAAAAGTTAGAAGTATGTTAAGGAATTTGATCGAACAAATTGTAACTCGAAAAGGAGAAGCACAGTTGGTAGTGATAACAAACTTTGGGAAGAAATTAGCTCTGCAGTACGGCGACTTCTATCCGCTGAGTTTCTTGTGGCAGTACTGTTTCATGAGCGAGTGGTACTCAGACCAAAAAGTAGCGCTAGAACTTCTTGTTCAGCATGAAGAACTTCGCACCGCCATCATCGAGAGGATACCAGACGTCACAGTTATTTCTCTCGCAGCTCACAAAGTTGAGACTCTACACAGGCTTCTAGAGGTTCTGCTCCGGTTTCACATGTTCCAGCAATATGAACGAGTCCTTCGAGCATTCTTCGACTACAAATGTACGCCACTGAATTCAAACATGGTTTTATTAACACAGGCTTACATCATTTATGAATGTATTTTGCCAATTGGTTTAAAGGTTGAAAAATAAAATGCTACTTCTATATTTCTTAATTTTAGGTAATCAAGGAGATTTGCAGAGCTGTTCTGCAATAATCCAATCGTCTTTGGAACTCCAAGTTACACTCACAGCCGAACAGCACCAAAGATTTCTGTCGCTTCTACTTAACGAGAGGTCCAAACTCGGCAGATCGAAGGGGTATCTGCGACAACCACCTCCGGTAAAACCGTTCCAGTTCAAGTTTTAGCTTTTAAAACCAAAGCTTGTTGAAGATTTTGGTGAGAGGCTTATTTTAATAAATTAGTGTTGGTATGTGATAATAATCAATGGTTCTCATTTAAAGCATCACATATAGTTTTCCTTTTCTTTCTCAAATGCTGGATTGGTATATGCAACTTCCAGCCCATTCTCTCCTATACTTGAGGTCTTGAATGTATCTGAATTGGTATCTTCCTCCCCATTCAGCGACTCTCGCCTTTGAAGGACGTACATCCAACTAAAAATGAACATAATTATCATAAGAGATCGTACCTTTTATGGTCTGGCAATGCAAATTTTCTTATATGAAATAAGTAGTAAAATTCAGCATACATGAAGATCATGAGAGCAGGAACTGTGAGACCAGAGCCCAGCAGGTAGAATGAACCAGGCATAGTGTGGAGGCTTCTCGTGTAGACCAGACTGTACATCGGGTTGTAGAACAATGGCGAAATGGCCTCACACACTCCAATTAGCGAACTCACTTTCCCTGGGTGATTCAGACAGAACAATTACTCATTTTTCTATAACCAAATGTTTGTTGATAAATCCGCAGAATGAAAACATGATTGATGAATGCCACAATGCAAAGTCATTAAGAGTTTTTTTGTTGTGAGCATAGCACAGGATGTTGACATAAAACCAATGTCAACTGCCTAGTACTCGAGTGGGAGTGGAGGTATGTGCAACTAAGTGTAACTAGGTCCTGTAGGTAAAGAGAAATGTGTGATTTACCGAGTTCGTCGCTAGACACAAGCTTGGATGACATTGAACGCATTGCGATGAACCCAGCACCACTCAAAATGTCTACCAATGGCGCTGAAAATGAAATGTGGTTATTATCGTTAGCAACTTGTGACCTTGCAGGCCTCGAGACCTTGCACTGGTTGGCTTAGGTAACTCACCAATGTAGAACATCAACCCCGAGGAGCTGAATGCATAGACAAAACTCGATGCAATTTTACTGACACACGCTATAATGCCAATAAGAGAGTCATCCATCTTCCACACTTTGCTGAACAAACCAATGCTGATCCCAGTGCCTGCAAGCGCAGGAATAGTTTTATTATGAGGGGCAGGGGGCTGACGGTAATATCCATATGTCAATTTGTAGAATGTTTTCAAGATATTTGACATGCAAAAAATATGTACAACCTACATACCGACAAGGTTTACAGCCACACAATACGATGCAAAAAAACTGAAGTCAACTTCGTTCCAATTGAAGCGGTATCGCGTGAACAGATATGTTACATTCATTTCACCTTAAAAAAAGAGCACATATGTACTTATCAGACTGCGACATATTTATGTAATCAACTTAGTGTAAATACCTTCTTATGGGTTGTTCCTTACCAAACACTGGACCTACAAGAACAAAGGACAGAACCATCAACAGCAAAACTCGCAGTCGTCTGTTGTTTTCCCGAGCTTTGAAAGCGACGTTGAATGTTTCTACCACGTGCTTCAGATCAAAAAAGTCCCTAAGAAACCCAACACCTAGCTCTCGTGGAATAGGCTTGCGAACTTCTTTCAAACTCAACGACCCGTAGATAAATCCAATCACGTAGAGCACCGAAGTCATGGAGAACATACCAAAAAAGCCAATCTTTTGGTACAAAACACCACTCAGAGCCGTGCCGATCGGAATCCCTAGCGACACGAATATGTTCACGATCCCGATTCGAAACGTTCGCATCTTGACTGTAGTAACGTCGGCAATGTAGCTGAAGATGGCGACCATCATGGTCATCCACCCTCCCGTGAGACCTGTGAAGAGTCCTTCGCAGATCCCGGCCGCTTCCATCGGCAACTCCACCATGTAGTATGCGCAGACAAAAAGGCCAACACTCGCGAGAAACTCTCCAACGATTGGCACGAGCATGCAAGGCTTTCTCCGTCCCCTACGGTCGCTCCACGAACCGACAAATAGGATGAGCAAAGCCGGCACGGAATTCTGCAGGACTGACCGCCAAATGGCCATGTTCGCCACCAGCTTCTGCACTTCCGTTTCTTCCTTGGTGTAATTGGCAGTTTGGCGAGCAGCCAGCGCCAAGCAAACCTCATCTGGGTACGCTAGGTTAGATCTGCACGCTTTTTCCAGGTTCAGGTTTTGCGTGGCGAGAGCTGCCAGAACGCTAGGCATAATGTAGCACACGAGAATCGGTTCAATTGTTATGTTGTTTATCACGTGACGGTACTTTTCACCGATGTTCATCGCTTTCCAATGCGTACTCGAGTTGTCGCTCTCGGCTGAGCCGTCACCGTTGTTGGCTTTGTACCCCATTGCGATTGAAAATCTCCAAATGGCGTCTCAATACTATTTCTTGATACAATTTTGCATTCCTCTGAAAATACTGACAGATTATTACATAGATTATTATTGCACAGATGTGAATGGCATACCTGTATGTACAGTTTGTAAGAAACATATTGGCACTACCAAGCCTTACCCTGTTTATATCTGCATTATCAATTGAAATGTTTGAAATTGGTTTTCAACCTGCCAAATACTTCCAACCAAGTGCTGAAAACTTCTGTTTAATGATTTCCAAACAGCAAGACTTGCTAAATTCTGATTAGTACTCACTGAGATTGTAGTAATTACTTAGTAATTTGATGCTGGATACATCATAATTGCATGTTTCAAACATGGAACATGCAATGCAAGACGTTTGAAACCTAGAGATGTAATAATACACAGGATGCTCTACAAGAGACCTTCCTAGCTTAGCTTCAATGCAGTGACTGAAACATAATGACAGTGATATTAAGCCTCTCAATGTCAAAGAGTTTATGTAATAAGCTATGGTTAGCAGTAGCCTGGCACCAGGCAACTAGAGCTGTGGGATGTCACCGCTATCGCATGGAGTTTAAGAGTTTATTCTGGAGCCAGTCAGTTGATTGGCATAAGCAACACGAAAGAATTTCACACTAAGATATTTTGCAATAACTGTGAGCATTGTGAGTTATGGTGGTACAACTCATAACATTGTGGCAGGACATGGATGGGATGGTTTTTTAGGAACATAAAAATGTAATTGAGTAAGTGTTATTTATTCATGAAAAAATATTTTATTTTGGAATGATATTGAATTAATAACTAAATGACAAGCATACTCAAGGAGGTGATAAATACCAACAATCACTCTTGGACAAGAACAGTCCAGAAGTAGAAAAACTTTGAATCAATACAGAATTTAAAAATATAAATCTGACCATTGTGGCTGGTTTAAATTTAATATATTGCATGCCAACATCTAAAATATTGAGAAAATGTTTTGAGAAAACGACCGAGACGATGGAAAATGTTTTCAAGTGTCCAGGAATATGTAGCTGGAAAATTACAGTGACATATTTGATACTGGGCCCCAAAATTGAATGTTCTTTGCCCATCACAAAATAACTTGAAACTAAAATACAACAAATTAACAATTATAAAAGAACATTTACCTATCTATATCTTAAATTTGTTCTGTAAATTCACATCAAAGTAATGAAAAGCAAAGCAAAGAGTAATCAGCCGTCGGTAAATAAAACATCAAATAAGATGCTTGAAAAGATGAAGGTAATTAAATTTGTTCATTATTGCAGTGCAACCCAAAGCCCAACTGGCAATTCGTTCAAAGAAGCGAACTGTGAACAATACTTCATTTGTGGGAACCATTTGTCAATAATTAATCAACACTAACACAAAGGCTCTTGAATCCAAGGGCTTTCTGCAGTGCTATCTTAGTTAGGTATAAGGCACATAGTTTTCTTCTCTCATCTAAATTTACCAATTTCATTTTTGCCATGTTACTTAACAAATCGGCATTAATTAAGATTACGTAAAAAAAATATTTTGTTTTAAATCTAGAGATAATGCAGCTGCTGCATGCAAGGTAATACACTCCACTGCACTTTAATTCCAGTTTTGTTTGTTCCTGCTTCACGCTTGTTGACCGAACAACCCAATCGCTCTCAGGACAGATTTGCAGCACACACTTACGCAATTCGTTATGCATGACATGAGCACTGGCAAGGTTAGGCAAGCAACAATTGTTACGCTGCGCAAGTTTGTTTCGTTCAAGACATAAAACAATTTGCAGCCGTACATGTAAAGAATTGCGACCACGGTCACCTTCCCTTGCAAACAGTTAAAACCTCTCACCATAATTGTCATCTAACGCTCAAGTCGTTTAAAATAGTTTATTTAGATAAATTTCTTAGTAAAGGCATATCATTATACAAAAAATAAATAGGTACGTATTTAAAATGTATACCATAGGCTAGTAATAAAATGATCTAGTCCATTCTGTTTCTATATCTAATCAAATTCTATCATTTCATTCATTAATTAATAGGTTGTAATATTATATACATATAGATCTGCCCTGCTTTCCCCCTATAAAACATTTTTTTTACACAAAGGACGCTTGACCGAAGCATAACTTGACCCATGTACAACTCTTTACACATGTTTTTTTTTTACTGCTTTCAATTATAGGAATTGATATAGCAAAGAGGTGGTATTTTATGTTAAAGCAGGTGTGTCGTGACCTCTCATTAGTGGGACTCGTGTTTACCTATTTTCTACGCTCTAAACTTTACACTATAGACATGACATGTAAAACAATCCGCGAGAGAAACTGGATCTCTATTGGCGATGTAATATCAGCAAAATTGCATAACCAAGTGCACTAGATATCAGCCTATTAGTTCAAGCAAGTGATTATCAAGCAGTGGACTAAAATTTGCCTATCAACCTTTTTCGATATTTAATCAAAGTACGTAAAAAATCCAACGAAAAGCCAACGTTCTAGCAAAGAACAAAGAAGTGCCATACGCATGCTAAGAAAAAAAAGAAATACCTGACTATAAGTAAAAGTTTCCAAGTTGTTGTTTTTTAATCAATTAGAAAAGATTCATGACCTAGCATTTCATTTAATGGTGTTTTAAATTAAATCGGTGTTAGGGAAGTCAACTCCAGTGGGCGTAAGTATCGCTGGTTGAACTGAAGCGACTGCACCGTGACCGAATGGCTGTTTAGTTTGGAGGTTCACAAGCAAACACTCGTGGGCGACGGGAAATGTTTGCTGAATTTCACAAACCTACAAACCTGAACCCCAAATGAGTATCTCAGAGGCTAAGAGGCTTGCCAGCAAGGCCCTGACTGTAATGAGCTCCAAACAAGCAAGATTGGTGCACAGTATTATATGCAGATTTGAACGGCGTTTCGGCCGTGTAGTTTCTACGCAACGCAAACTGGACTAAGCCGTAACGTGCAACAACTTTCTGCATCTATCGCAACCAGCTCTTGCAGCTTTGGTAAGCTACATTCCTTCTTTCCTCTTTTCCATCACATATACCAGTGACCAGCACTCTAGCAATAGTATAATGTTAAAAATTGTCAGTATTGGGGAGGAGTTCAACGTAACACCGTGCGCTGGGGCCTTGGTACCACTAGCTGCGCCACAGGTTCACGATGTATAATACTAGCCGCACGTGATTCTAGGTTCAATCAATCGATTTGTTTCGAGCGAAACACACTTTCGAGGTTGGTTTTCTAGAGAAGGTGACAGACAATTCCTCAACTCCTTCTTTGGTAGCATTACAAAATGTTCCTGTCAAAGTTTAGACAGATTACGTCCCGCAACTTCTGGTACTCTTTTACTTAGACGGTAGGTTACAAAACTACCGTTAAAGTACATTGTAGAGTTGGCAGAATCAACTTGGTAAGATCTTTATTGGATATGGTAACACCTGTAGGTTTTGTAAAGTGATATTTGTGTACAGCAAAGGTATGCACAGCCTTTGAGGGTGTTGAGAACTCGGTAATCGGTCCAAAATCCAAAATTCGAAATCAATCCAAACCAAAATTTTGATTGCTTTATAGTTATAAGCCGAGATTAATGGCAGCAGCTGAACTTACAATAACCATCTATCACTTGCTTGCAATAAACTCGAGAATTAATTTACAACAATGAAAAGGTATCATCTACATTAAGCCTTCATCCAACGATCGGCAAAACGGTTGTTAGTCTGAGATTTCAATCCAGTCAATAGTTTCACACAAGTGGCTGCCGCTAATGCTTGGAATCGTCGATCGCTATCCCTTCCGTCGTGCCGTAGAACTTGGGCTGGAATAAAAACACCATGCGTTATTAAACAACAGTCTCAAATTTTAGTCGGGGAGGCAAAATTCATCACAATCTGTGCTTCTGCCCATGCATTTCTCAGTGCCTGGGAAAGCATTTGACAATTCAATGCAATCACGTACCACTCGGTGAGCTTAGTTTACTGTCTATATTGGCGTTTGCTTCGATACCTTATGAAACAACGACCGAAAGAAAAATTCAAATGAAGCCTGCAGCAGAACAACCTGATCTTAGTAGCTTGATATTTTGGTCCCATGCACTTCATGTGCCTCCTATCTGGGAGTAATAGAAGAGTAACTATGCAATTGCCCTACATGCACAGAACCTCTTCAAGCAGATGTCAGAAACAAATTGGCCAACATCAGTTAGGTAATAATAACAAAGTACCAACGAAAGTACACTACAAAAATCAGTGCAAGACACGTAAGAATTTAAATGTGGCATAACCATGGAAGGAACAGCTCAAAAAAAAGGTGAAATTTTAAATTCGGTCAATTAAAAGGACACAGAAACTAGTGCTCTGAACTCCTTTTAAAGTAGAACATAGTGCACATTACTGTGTAATATTCCAATCAACTTGAATGAATCGATCAAACTATGTTGCAAATTCAAGCAAATAGAAATCGAAACTTGGTTGGGTGCAGGTGCTCAGGGTCCCCGATATACCATTAAAACGTAAACAATCTTTCCAACCCAAAATGAAATGCCGACCAGCGGCCAGATGACGTGCACACAAGGTTAGCGACAACGGCAAGCAAGTTGCAGTGCAGTCGTAGGACAAGACTTGGCTGCAAGTTACGTTAGAGAGCCGTCGCTCCCAGCTGCCACCGAGGCACCCATTGTCACGCAGGTTCCCACGGACACAGCTGGAGACCACACAAATAAACACAACTGAAGCGTCCGTCGTCTGCAATGCAGGACCACCTCGCAGCTCTTACACTAGGTAGCACTATTAAACCACGTAGCTCCACTGACCCGTGTCCCTACTCAAAGACCTCTTCTATGCGTTGATGGAAACTTACATTACCCCGGCAAGAAGAAGAAGAGAAAGAAGATGAGAAAATTATTCAAATATCTACATATTATGGAAAAAACAGATTTAAACGTATTTTCTAAACATTGAGCACTTATTTGGGATCAATGTTGTGGTGAGGAAGGAAATAAAGCACAACTTACCGGATAAGGAGTCGGGTGGCAAACCTGTATGATGACTGAAGTCAAGTCATACAGTCATCAGTCTATCTAGATTACTTCTCAACGCATTAAATTCAGACAAGAATGCACCACGCGACGCTTCCTTCATCACTAGTAAGTTGCGATCCCTCTCTCTTTCCTTCACCACAATCAATATCCAGCCTTTAGGTAGGGGAGACTGGGGCTAGTTGTTACAGGGGCAAGTTGTTACAATCGACTTTAAAAATAGGGGATTTGAAATATTGTGGTGCCATTAATATCAGTGTTAGCTATTAGGTCGCTCGTCAGTCTGAAACTGCAAAACTAGTCCGAAGCGCCGAAGTACGGAAATTATTGGAGATAAAACGATTTTGACACCACGAGGCTAGATATAATTTTTTTCTTTTTTCCTTCCCAGCTGTTTAATTTTAATGCAATCCCCAAATGAGTTGTGTTACCTGTTAGCCCCACATTTTTATGTAATGCCAATAGTTATTTCCGGGCTGATATTCAAATAGGTCGTGAAATAATAGCACTCATGTAATTGAAGTGCTACTGGGGCTAGTTGTTACAGTTCATTTTTTGTGTGGGTCTGGATATGATGTGCGATTATGGGACACTGCCTTTTCTATTTTACGCTGGATTAATTTTTTGGGTTTCATATTCCGTTTGTATAAAATATAATATGATTAGTTCCATTAGATTTCCAGGTTATAAAATGCGAATTTATAGGAGGAACATTGACATATTGACATAATATGAGACAAGAAGCGAAAAGCGCCAACGGACGTCAACGAGAACTCTCCTCTGGAGGAGGACGACGAAGACTGAGTTTGTTTTGTCTGTTCTCGAATCTTCTCCAAATCAGGCCCCGCAGAACTAGACTGGATTCAGTGCATTCAGTGTTCGACTTGGGCGCATGGGAAGTGTATTGTATTCACATCAGAGTTTATTTGTGTAGATTGCATGTAAGCGATTGATACAGTTGAAAGCTGATTCAGTAAATATAACATTTCACTTAAAAAATAAACCCTAATATACATTATCTATTAAACATTATTTATAACCAGCTCATTTTTGTTTTTTCCCTATTAACTAGGTACTGTAACAACTTGCCCCTGACCTGTAACAACTTACCCCGACAAGGGGCAAGTTGTTACACTTTACAATCAGGCAAATTTTACGTTATCACGTGTCTATTAAAAATCTTATCAATGTTATAAAAATTATTTCTATTAGTCAAAAGATGTGCAAATACATTGCCAAATTTAAAATCCATGAAAATTTTGTTAAATGTCCACAAAAAAATCAAACGTCGAAATTGTAACAACTAGCCCCAGTCTCCCCTACTCTTTTTGCAATATCTTAAATTAAGTATCAAAAAGCATGTATGTGTGTAAGTTTGAAAAACGATTTCTTCAGAAGTTAGTAATTCATTTGACTATCTTTTGGCAACAATGGGAAGAAGCTGAAACGTTACCAACAGATATATTTTTCAACCAGCTATTTACTCTTCAGTAAGAGGAATATCACCTTCTTGCCTCTTCCCATTCACTATGACTAATGAGAATTGCTTTGAAAGTACGACGCTGTGATTTCCGACTGATTTTTGGTGACCAATGGCAAAGCGTGACTGCAGATTGGATATTATTATCCACAGAACACCAAGTTAGAAAGACGTAGATAATTTCTCTTACCTCATCGTGGGTGGAGTCATGCTGCATGCGTCCCGGTGACTCGTCTTCGTCATCAGAGTCTTCTTCCCCGGACGATCCCGATCCGCTGCGTTCCTTCAAATCTATCAAATGAAAGCATCATATCAGAGTTGCGTCCACGTCAAGTTTTTTTAGCTGTGAGCCGAAACGCGTAACAGCGAGTGGCCGAGCGTTTTTCGAGCCTCCATGTTTTCGGACGCACCTTTGCCGAAAGAACTGTCGGGAAGGCCTGTGGCACGTTGTTGGGCTTTCGCTCGGATCAGCGAGTCGTAGCAGTTGGTGCAGACTCGCAGGGCTTTGGACGATTGGTTGGGCAGCAGATATTTCTTGCTGGAGCATGGACCGCAGACCACTGCCCCGCATTTCCGGCAATGGTGCTGAAAAAACAAAAGTTATTTCCATTGGTTGTGAAGACAAGGCCGTAGTTCTTCGCTCTTTGCTGTACTCAAGTTCTATCTTTTAATGTCATAAAGATGCAGTAATTGAATTGAAATGGTCGAAGCTCGAATCCATATTACAACTTACTCTTCGGTTCAGGACGGTGAACTGTGTTTTCTTGCAATTCATGCAAATATTTGCTTCGGCATCTGGGACCCAAACTGCCGCATGGACTTCAACCGCTTTTTTCCCACTTTTACGCAGCAAATCCTCAATGCATTTGTTGATATGTGCCATCCATTCTATCTTTTCAGTTGACGTTGCAGCATAGACAGCAAACGACTTCGACGAAGTTCTTATTAACCATCCATTTCTTAATTCTAGGATGAGAGAGTAAGAATTAAATAATTTACATCAAAAACTTCCGTAGAATAAATATTAGTTAGCTAGAAATATGGAACGAGCGATAACTTGACTCTATTTAGTTGTTCCATGTGCTGCAAGTATGCTGGACCGCTCTGCCACACGTAACGAGCTCATCATGTAATCGTGAGAGCAAATCCCCGCACCAAAAAACTACTATCGCAAATGCTACATGCTACATGCTTAATATAGGAATTCAAACTTGGTGTCTATGCACAGAGCTGTTTTTTAATGATAACACAATGATCAAAAATAAAAAAATAATTGCCACTTGTAAAAGGAATTTGGAGACAAGACTTACGTCCATCATCTTCCGAGGACTCAAGCTTAACCTCTTCTAGCGGAATGATGTGTTGTTTGTTGTACTACAAATAAAATATACTTTTATTATCTTTTCCATACTTCACATAGGAATGCCAGTATCAAATATTAAATAGTTAGGAAATGTCATTAATCAATAGTCCTGTCGAGTAAGTACAAGGTTCAACATGGCACTAGTAATAATAAATGATGAACAAACCTTTTTTTTATTGATTACAATATTTCCATATACGAGAATATCATTGAAGAGGAAGAACTGGCGGGCTTTTGGCTTTTTCCGACACATTTTCGTGAGGACACCTTCGCCCACTAAAACTCGGCCAGGCACTCCTAAGGGTTGCCCGGAACTTCCGAAGCAACCTTCGACCATAGCAATGCGTCGAGCATTGGCCTCACTATTCACTGAAAGTGACATTAATATTTAAATAAGTTCTTACTTGGGCACAAAGACCTGGCAAGCTTCTCCTGCTTACTGGAGTGTGACCAAATTTAAGTTCAAAAACCTCTCTCTGTATCCCCAAGTCGTGCATGAATGGGCATACAAAACAACCTGAGGGTGTATAATAGTAGGTAAGTCACTCCCACATGACACATCAAGCAACAAAAGTGATGCTGGTTTGTAAACAAGGCTGTCACGTCCTCCAGAAATTGGGCTAGGCTAACCAAACTTTTTGTGCTTAGAGTTTTCTAGAGCTCTATTTGCGAGAAATACCAACAAATGTATAGCTTCTACATTGGAAGTAAGAGCAAGTATACGTGCATTTCTTTCGACTCTATACACCAGTGAAATCTTGAAGATAAATACTCACCAAGTCTGTCCACCATGGTTATTTGCTTTCCTCGCTGTGCTTTCCTTTCCACCAGTTTTCATTGCCCCCACCCCCTTAATGTCGTCATCAGATGATTCAAGGGGAATTTCTGCAATGTAGTAATTTTTTAAATAGTTATGGATGAATCATACAATAACTATTAATGGTACATTACTTCTTACAATATTTGCTAAGAAGTGCTCGTCGCAAATATGTAAATAATATGAAACAAAACTAAAAAAGAAAAATCTTTTGAGCTCTGCCAGTAGAGGTATACCACAAGCTACCAACCTATTAAAAATAACCCAAGAGATATTTTTGTAAAATATGTAACAAATAAGCCAAAAAAATGATGAAGCTGGACAAATTAAAATAAATTCAAAAAAATTAGAGTTCCAATACATTTGTAAATGGTACAAAATAGAGAAATTGAAAGCAATTTTTATTTCATACGTTGTTGCACATGATTGCAAAGGACCATCCCATCACATGACAGAAGGCGGCCGATACCGTGACAGTGAGGCAGGTGTCTTGTATTTTATCGTTTTGGTACATTCGACTGCTTCATAAATCCACAATGAAGATCTGCGGACCTAAATGTTCCCTCTGTGGAATCATTATTAGTGTTTGGGGAATTTTCCAGCTCGTGAGTATTTCGATAAATAGCCTATTTCACAGTTCCACCTTGCATGACAATTTTGCTGGGATCATATGGCACCCATGACCCAAAAGGATTGGTCAGGGAAAAGAAAAGTGTACCATTAATTAACTATTCCAGAGTACAAAGTTTAGACATACTCCAAGTTCAAATCCATTCTTGGAATTCAGCAAGACTACTTGCTTGGTGGCTTCGGCTGTTTACCAGCTAGATTCGTTTCTCTCATATCCAAAACCCATCAAGTCAATACACATGACAAGCTGAAAACCAGGTTGGATTCAATTCAATTCCACCAGGTTTCTCCTCCTCTCTTCTAAGCTAGGTTAGGTTCATAATTATCATCCGCTCATGATCAGTGCCACAGGGCTCTGGTTGGTCAAAAAAGTGCGCTGAAAACCCTACTTACCATTAATTGAATTGCTTATTACAAATCGTTTGGCAAATTAAACCTGTGGCCATTGGAGACAAATAAATTGATACATAAGCATTGATTAAAAATTGAATGCCTATTGTGCGCCTTACGAATCCATCTCGATTGCTTTGGCTGCCAATAAATTACAATAAATTACAAGCAGTTCTAAGTGGCAGGGGCATCAAGACTGATCCAGTCTGCCATGTGTGTCAGCACTGGATTTCTGTCAGCACTGGTGTGGTAATGCTGGAAGCCATTATTGCCATGGTTTGCTTGTAGTCCCTTGATATGTTATCGAGTTGTCAAAGCTGCAATTTGGGCAAAGGGTGACGGTACCTTTCAGCAGTTGAACAATCAGAACCTACAATCAGTGCAAGATCTAAAGATACATCCTATTTTCATTACAGGTACTTATGGGAATTTTCTACTATGTACGAGCCGTAGCTCTAGTGGAAGATCTTCCAGGACTGGAGCATAATTTCTCAAACCACTTAGATTTCTACGCCGCAGCTGATCGAGGATATGCACAGGTAAGCTGAAAGGAAATGGGTATCGTTGTTTTCTGCAATCCCGTACAACACTTATTATCTTTTATCCTAATTTGGAGGAAACGAAACACTTACACACCTTTGGGAATCAAATTTCCCTATATTTTACCATTGGTGACATACTAATAATAATAATAACGGTTTTATTAGTAACTTGGGATTATACACAATAAATTGCACTGTCCGGTGGTTACTATACAGTTTTACAATTTTGGCAAGTTCATTGAGGCTATTCCATAGCCTAGTTCCTCTGCCAAGGAGTGAATACTAAATCTCAAACTAAATCTCTAGGATTTAAGCAATATTCTTCCACAAGTTATTAAGACTTTTCAACTTGATTTTCAGAATGCATATAACTGCTGGATTGCTGCCTGCTTGTACATATTCACTTTGCTCTTCTCTGGTCATCAGTTCTACGTTAATAGTCGATCATCAATGAGCATGTAAAATTATTGGGTGGCATTCATGTCTGTGTAAATTGTATCTCCAAAATTGTCTATGGTCAAGTATATGTGCTAAGAGGCCTGCTCTGAAATGCATCTACTTCTCGATCTTTGTTTGTGCATCCCTTAATGGCATATCACTTCATATAAGTAGGGCTTAGAATGTAAAAATACAGATTTCTGTGGCTCATTTTAAAGCTTTTTTTGCAATGTGTCTTGCACAAGACTTGGGTTAGTTGAAAATGAAACTCTGTTAACTATTTTATTATTATCATGAACTTCACTTCCGACCTACCTTCCAATGCTGTCGCCCACTGAAAGTTTGTCAAATTAATATTTTAGAAGTATTATGATGTACTTCTACTTCGGTGATGGAAAAATTAAATTTGGAGCATTCGTAACATATAATGTGCGTACCTACCAAACGTAGACATTTTCTAGACATGTAAACCAATCAATGGATGTGTATATAGGTGTAGAACCTTCTGTGTCATATAATATAAAAAAAAAACATATTTAATCAAATACTTTATAGAAATGTTGCCACACTTTGGAATGATATATTTAATATCAATTAGCTCGGAATAAAAAAATAATTGAGGCTAAGTCCATGTTATCGACTTGAGGTTTTAGCAGATGCTTAGATGAACGTATTCGATAGCTCTTTTTTGAGGAATTACAAACGTAATCGGCCGCTATTGAAAGTATTAAACATACAAGTTGCAACAGGCTTGTCTGCAACAAAATGCTTACACGTACTTGAAATCTTCTATGAAGTCAACTGGTTCTTATCGATCCTATTTAGCATAACATTCCATAACTGTAAATAAACAAATATCTGTCGTGAAGTTCCATGGTGATTAATTCTTTCCTACGGCCATTCCTATCACTACAATGGAAAGTACCTAATTCCAACTGGCAAGATCTCCGTGGCTCCACTCTGCAACTTAGCTATAAAGAACTCCTTCAAGGAAACACACTTGGTATACACAAGCTAAAATAAAGAGTTTCTGAATTTTGTTAGAAAGTTTTTATATATATAACATTACATTTTACAAAACAATAAAAAATGCTGCACGTTTTGGTGAACTTAGGAATAAGAAAAGTATCAAACATGATTAGAATCGAAAATAGAAAAGAAGATCCCCCTTTTGCCGATGCTAACTTTATCACCAACGATATTGAAAATAGTACAAAAATTCCAAAGATTGCTTCCTGGAAAATACCAACACCGAGCTTTGCGGATCATCACGTAAATGTTTACGCCTCTAAATAAAAAAAAATACTGGTAATTAATGATAACAGCTGGACGTATAAGCGTCGAGTAAATATGAACACGAGTTCAACGATAATTGGACAATGATAGGGTCTGAACCAATCCGATTTATCAATCCGGTGTCCAAATTAAGGGTCAAACACATTAGCTTTTCCAAAATTCATAATATAGTTGTCGTGGGGCAATAGAGTTTCTTCTCCAAATCAATGCTAGCACTCCCGCCTATAAATCTTCTCCATAAACTTGAAGAAAAGCTCGTGGGGCATTCCTCTGGATACCTGCTGGATGTGAGTGCTGATAATCTTGTAGCTCTCTTCTTCGTAGACCGCAAACATGGCAGGAAGACCGAGCTGCTCGTAAAGTGTTTTTATTGCCGCAACTTTCGACGGGTCTTTAGATCCGTAGAATTCCTGTAAAATGAATCGTACGGCGCGTAAGTCTAAGGGGATGGCAATACTTGCAGTGTTCGTCAATCTCTGATCAGACGGCAAACTTGCATAGGAATTGAGGGTCGTATGTGCTTTGCGATTGTACGTCCATTTAAATAGCTTATGCTACTTACCTCGAACAATGCTCTCTGTTCTGGAGAGGCTCGTTGCAATGCGACTACTGCCAGCCAAGAGCATTTCCCATCCTCGATGTCCGTTCCAACTTTGCCCGTAACTTCCGCATTTCCAAAGCAATCCAAAAAGTCATCCTTAGATAGAGAAATGTTTCAGATTGTTAGACACACTATGCTTTCAAATGCAGCAAGACTTGAAATAAGCTTTCACATCAATTTGTTTCTCTTGAGAATGCAATGTACCTGAACTTGGAAGAACTGACCCATCTCCAATAGGATTGTTTTTGCTTGCCGCAGCATCTCCTCTTCTTTGAATCCGGACTGTGGAATGATAGAGTCGTGAATAAGTTATTAGTTTTGAAAAGTTGATCAAAGAAAGGAGAATGCCAATGCTTCTTTACTTAGCATACCATGTGCATGGCGAGAGCGACTGGTAAGTGGAACGAGTAATACGCTGTTTTGTACTTCACAATAGCATTGTAACGCTTCATGGTGAACTTATCATACGACGGCTTCTTTCCGTTCTGAGATGCCAAGAGATCCATTGTTTGACCCATTGTTGTCTTCAACGAAACCTGGAACAAATCCGCATAATTCATTAGAGAGTAAAACTTGGAATAGATTTTGAGGAATAAACGTTCTGACACCAAGCAAAGATTAAAAAAATCAGGACTTGGAAACAATTATTTTGATCATTTTTTTATTGTCATGTTAATTTCTAAGAAATGTTTGATTCCTACGCTTAAAATTTTGATTAACTAGGGCTTTGCAAACGCAATTTGAGTTGCGTTGTAAGATGAGTGTAGCGATATTTTGGGATGATAAAATGTGAAGCCGATCACAACTTTGCTAAAACAGCCAAAATTAAGCCAGAAATGTTTGAATAAAAAGAGAAAGAAAACACCTATCGGCTCAAAAACTTCACCACTACTTAATTTGGATGTATTATACGTATTTGCAAAGTTTGGTGAAAAAATATCAAACGCTTTTGGCGGTACAACTCCGAAACGGTTACACAGAATCTGAAAATCTTCGTAAATTTTAACTAGTTTCAAAATTATTCAACCGATTCCGTTGAAGACGCTGGGGGTCTAAGTTTAAAACACAAAAAAATGTTGATAAAATTTCGTTCAAATCAAACACGCGTTTGGACGCTAGAGCGCAAACTAAAACACAAACGAGTGATTTAGTTTTCGGTTAAATGAAATTGAAGATTCTGCTCCGCTCCCTTTGCTTGCTATGCTCATCAATTAAGACAACTAGCGTCAGATTAAGTGTCCTTACATCATGAAATAGTTCTATGAGGCTTATATAATAGGGCTTGTCGTGGAAGTAAGTCTTGAGCAACTGGTAGATGCCGGCCTCCAGGAGGATGCCGTCGTTGATGGCAGCGACTCCCAAGTCGTTCTTGCGATACCAGCACGGACGACCCCGCCTCGTCACAGCATCATCCATTACGTCGTCCAGTACCAAAAAGAAAGCTTGCAGCTGTTGGGGAAAAAATGTACTTCATTTTTAAATTAGGCTCTGAAAGAAAGTAACCTCCTTTGTAGGTTAAGATGACACATGGTTACCACGCTGGCACACATACCATCTTGAATGTAATAGAAGTCAACAGTGATTAAATAAGGTAATGGATAGCTAATGAGAAACACTAGTAGATCAATAATTCAAACATACCTAATTTGAAGAAAGGGCTCAGCACTATATTTTAATAAAAATTCGACATATCTTTGCATCTTTTGAATATCCATTTAGTAAACCACTGTAATATTGGTCATGCAGTTAGTACTGTGATTTAGTCTTTTTACAAAGTAAGTGGAGATTAACTATCTACCCTGGTTAGCCATTAAAATATTTATGATCTCAGATACTCATGGCTGCTGCTATATTATGCATTGGCATTGGAATAATAATAATAATGGTTATATATTCACCTTGATTTATACACAGTATATACTGGTGATTGTCATATTTAAAAATCCTGTGCAGGGCAAAACCTTCTAAGAAATAACTTCAGGAGTTGCTCACCATTTCGACACACCACCCCAATATGTGTGCCAAGCGAAGATTCTCGGGGGTGAGATCTTGAGGGGAGGCCAACATTCTGTATGCGTACACTAGAGCTAGACCTCGGTTCTTCTTTCCTCCTGGGACGTTGTATTGAAGAACCTAGCACAGAAACACATACTGTAAATCACTCTTGGCTGTGAAATCGAATTTAAACTGAAAATACTTGCAGTGTGCAAAGTATTTTTATAATTAGGAATAATTAATAATCCTAACAAAAAAAAAAAATTTCTTGATATATTCAAATTGGATGTTAGTGTTTTTAGTCACACTTGTATATTTAAGCCACATTGTTTTTTACATACTATCCCACTAGACAAATTTGCTCACAAAATAAACATCAGTTTGTTAGTAACTGCTAGGAAAAATAGTCCAGTAGGTTTATCAACAACAGCCTGCATTGGGATTTGCAACATAGCTATATTTACTTCCTGTAACAAGCAACCATGTTTCTTCTTTGCAATCTGCGCTTAGTAATCTGCTTTAATTTAAAAATTACATTAATTGCCCTATAAATAATTGTGCAATTACAGACAACAACAACTGGTGGTGGTGGAATATGATTTATAAAAGCAGTACAAATGAAGGAAACTTTATAAGACTGCCATCAACTATATTGAGTAAAAAATTTTATTTTCTTAAAGTCGTAGTCACCTTCGAAAACCATTTGGTTGCATCTGGTACATCTAAATGACGTCCAGCGTCAGTCAGATCACGAACGATATCGGGAAACACTGCCATGAACTCTCGACTCTCATCTTTGGTGACGGCCGTGCCACATGCGGCCTGCCTTACAGTGGTTGGGTTGAGGGTCGACATGCTCCTAAAATAGCCAACAATCAATGCTTGATGGCCATCTCAGATAATGGAGTCAAAATGTCAATGTATGCAAAAAATAATAGTAGAAGTGGGCTTCAATCTGATAAAACATCCATATTTCTCTAAAGATCACAGCTAACCATTTTTTACATGGGACCGTTGTGTGAAATCTAAATAAATAATTTAAGCGTTTGCTCATCCCCAAATACTACCACCAGATGCAGATAACATGGCTTTTAAAACACTGTGACCTTCAGACTGCTTCTCCTTGATAAGGAAGGCTAAAAAAATAACTCAACACAATTTGAAGGTCAAACAGCAAATGCAAAGATAGCCAAAATAAAGTTCGTGGCACAAAGAAACCATGACTGAGACTCCCCAAACGAACAATAAGAGGACACCAAAAATGATATTACCTGAGGTACTTCTTTGACATTTGCAACTGATTTTGCAAGTAAATTGCTTCGTTTTCATTTCGCGCAGGTGTCAGATTATCACTTTGAAAAACACTGCTCGTTCTGCCAAAGTTACGCCGCACTTCGAAACGAGAAAGGCTCACAATCGTCGAGCCAAATTTACGCAACGAAACAGACATCGTAGCAAAAGTGTATTGAGGATTCTAGTGGATCAAATCTGCATCTAGCAACGTCGAGCCAATCCTTAAAAAGTCGGAGTCTGCCTACGTGCTACTTGCCAAGTGACCGTCTGTGCGGCGATGAGCGGAGCTCGGGTGCGTATCGGGTGCGTGTTGTTGTTGAGAGGGGAGGAGCAAGCGTGCAAGGAGTTGCACGCTTGCTCCTCCCCTCTCTTTAAACGTCAGCTGTAAATCACTCATCAGTGTTGCCGGGTGTGCAAAATACCCGATTCCGGACACTTTAATCAAATAGCATGCTGCTCTATTCTTATTTTCAGTCTCAGAGCTAATGACTTCTTTTCCTATTTCGTAAACGTTGTTATACATTTTTTCAGATCCCTATCAACACAATTTGATAAGTATTGCAACATAGCAATTATCAATCTTGCCGGTGTCTTGCCCGCCTTCCCGTGCATTTTGTTAGAACTTTAGTTTGGAATACGATATCTGTCAAATTTAGCAGACTTTCTGTAAGTATTAAAATATTTAAACATAATAATCACTTGTTTATAGCGGTGCTGAAAGATTTGACCGAACTCTCCAAGTTTTTTGTTAATTTAGAAGCAAATAAATGAAAATAGAAGGCATGTAAATAAAATAACTTTTCAACATAACCTAGATATTTGCACGGGGACGTTTGTAACCCTATATTTATCTATGTCTGTATGCTAAGAGATCTAAAAGCTTACAATGTAATGTTATAATTAATCGCTCTTCAATATTCCGAACGTATGTATTTCAATTTCATTTGCTTATGTTTTTGTTTTATATGGCCACAGTTTTTCTACCATTTATCAACTACTATTGAGCAATGAATTTCGGCTCTTCGCTCGGAGCTACTGCCCCTAAGACAACAGGTGGATTTACTCTCCCATTGTCTACTCCATCTACAACAGGTAATAAACTGCTCTATTGATAGTTATAAAGTAACCATAATAACATGAAAACATACATCTTGGCATTAATTTGTGTGCATTACCACCCAGTTTTCTAACAATTAGTGCTCTGCAAAAACCTTAGTTTGTTGTTATATTCCAGTGATATTCCATGTATTTATTATCAAACTGATCTGTCCATAGCTGCAACCCAGGGATTTTCTTTGGGTGGCGGAGATGCCAGCAACAAAATGGCTTTGAATACAAGTACAGGTAAATTCAAAGTAAATTTTAAATAGGCAAAACCAATAAGTAATAAAACCTGCTGCCATCAAAATGTTTTAAATGTGGTGATTTTATTAAATTCCACCCCATTCATTACGGTCTCTTTTTGGTTTTTATGGTAGTTTTGGATTCCTCTCTTCATTTTGGTGCTGTTGGACATAACAAACCTAAATATTTTTTTAATCGTAGGAGTTTGAAAACTATGAGAATTTTACTATGGTTGCAGTTGTGGCCATTTGTCAAAATTCCAAAACAGTTTCGCGAAGTTTGCGAGGGTGGCATAATCTGGCCATTTTACATTAACTGAACATCACGTGACACGATTAAATTGTTCCATTTTATCATTGAATAGGCTTGGGGCTATCTACACAAGCCAAGCCAACTGGTGTGGCAGCGGTGTCTACTTCGTCTGGATTTTCACTTCCATCAACTACTGGATTCTCACTGGCTCCAACATCTGGTTTCTCGCTTGGAGCACAGCCGCAGTCTACGAGCGCTACTACTTCTTCCATCGCTCCCACCATCGGTTTGGGAACCACAGCCCCACTAACTCTTGCTACCACCAGCGTGTAAGTTTTTGCCTCCATTTCCTGTTAAATACAACATCAACTCATTGAATTTGTTATTTGGGAACAGACTACAGAACTGGTGTTGCATTATCTTACTTAGATAAGAGCCACAATGTATTTTTTTGGGTTTCAGTGTTTCCAGCAACCTTGGAGCTAATGCATCTCTGAATTTTTGCCAATTGGAAGAAGGCATTAACAAATGGACGCTTGAATTAGAAGAACAAGAGAAGATCTTTATGAATCAAGCAACACAAGTCAACGCCTGGGATCGGCTTCTTATAGCAAACGGAGAAAGAGTAATAAAAACTTAAATAAGGCATTATTTTCACGTTGGATTTTCTATAGCTATGATCTATCATTGTCTTAACTGGCGTGCTTTATGTCTCATGTTTTACTTGTGCAGATAGTGAGCCTGAACAACTCAGTAGAGCGTGTGAAGGCAGAGCAACAGCAGTTGGACAACGAACTGGACTTCATCTTGGCGCAGCAGCGAGAGCTTGAGGACTGCTTAGCGCCGCTCGAGAAGGAGCTGGACACCAGTATCCTGCATGACCCGGAGCGGGAGCACACGTAAGTGGCCCGTTTTTCTAACATCGCTCAACTCAGCTGTCATTCTAATGGAACATTTCCAACTGCTTCTTACTGCCCATTGCTTTGTTGCCTGTTCTTGCTACTTTGCCAAGAACTTCACGGACATTCATTTAACATCATCACTGCTCGTTCAAACATGGTTAAACACAGGAAATAGTATGTGGATTTATGAAGGCGTAGGTTCATGTAGAACTTTGGATTGTCTTTTGAGCTTTTAACATTAGCATCATGAGCAACATTTATTTGTGGGAAATTAAAAAAGTTGTTTAAAATACCTGGCATCCTTGAGCAAGATTCTTTTTGTATTTCTTTGTGCTAAAAATGATTCACTACCTAACAATGCTGAAAATGTACAGGTACCTCATGGCTGAAAACATGGACACTCAACTGAAGCAAATGTCGGAAGATTTGAAGGAGATAATAGAACACCTTAATGAGTCCAATCAGACACAAGACAATAATGACCCGGTAAGAAATAAGCAAAATTACATACTTATTAATTGTAGTGGAGAAATATGCAAATTCATTTTCTGGTTTTGAAGTGGTTGCAAAGGCGTGGTTGCATCAATCAGGCTGTTTAATTGGCGTTTTCCTGGTATTTCCCAGGTCTTATTACAATAATTAGCTATGCATTTTGAGTTGCATGCTCAATGAATTTGGGTTGGTTTTTTTTCCCTTGAAAATGGAAATACCCACTAATTATACAAATTGAAAATAAAAAATGCCAGGCTAGGACTCCTTTTCTACATAAACCTGTTTAAAATAGATGTTTCACAGTCATTGCCTTTAATAAAATAAAATATGGAATATTTTGGTTGGGCAAGGCAAAGGAAACAAGCAGGTACATTTTTATAATGGAAGTCCATTGCAGATCATAAAAGTATATTCATTTAAAACCCAACCTGAATGAAGCTGTTTGCACTATTATTAAACTGTTCAGAAAATATAACTTTTCAAAGAAAAAAAGAAAACAGAAATGTACTTAATATCCTTGGGGCCAAAAACTTACCAAAACACAGAATTAGTGTCCTGGGTGAAGTAATGCTAACATTTCAGCTTTAACAGACTTTACTCAAGATTTTAGATTAGTAGATTCAGGATTTAGATTCAAGATACTTTACTCAAGATTAGTCGCAGCACCAAATACTGCGTCCATTGATGCACTAACCATTGCACGTATCTCAATCCTTTTCCAGATCGTGCAAATCGGCCGAATCCTGAATGCACACATGAACTCCCTACAGTGGATCGATCAAAACACAGCGCAGATTGCCACCCACCTGGACCAGGTCACCAAACTGCACGATGCGCACCGCCGCGAGAATGAACGCTCTTTTCACCTCACCTACGATTGACCCGGCAAGGTACCACCACTCACCGGGCTAGACCATTAACAGCGCAGGTCCATGATTGTTATATTAATGCCCAAGGCACTTCATCAGATAAGCTAGTAAGGTTTTATCATTTGCTCTGTTAATGGACTCAATGTACCCACATTTTTTGTACTATGGATTTCTTCATGAATTGTCAATGACTATTAAGGATGTAAGAAAATAAATAACTCTACACATCATTTCTCAAAATCTTTAATCTTCAATACATTTCTGTACAATAATTCAGCAGACAATTCTAATTAGTACTTTTTGGTTCTTCAATTTATCTATTTACATTTGATTGCTTTTCTGCAATGCAATTGAAAATTGCATTTTGAAAAAGAGCCACAATATCAGGAAGTTATAAAATACTAATTTTGTTACAATTGTGTTGCTAAACTGAGGTGAACACACCCAAAAAATCTCGAATGGGGCAGTCTGGTTCTTGGCAGACGTCCTTCAAGCTAACTTGCCTAGTGGCAAGACTCGTTTACTTCCTATACCACATTTGCAAGGTCTTCATCCTCTTCACCTTCTTCTGCAACTGAAGGACACCATAGAGCAGTGCCTCTGCAGTAGGTGGACAACCTGAACATAATTAAAGCCAAATAAGTAACAATATTCAGAGAAGACTGACTCAAATAGTAAGAATAGTAATAGATTAATGACAGGACTCTTCTTTGATAAACCTTCTAAAAAAATAAGCAGCGACTGAGAAATATTGATTGGTAGGGGCATCCAACCAGCATGTATAGCCAGGTCTAGCCACTACAACTGTTAGCACAGGATTGGTTAGTACTGTTACCTGGGACGTAAATGTCGACCGGTATGACTCTGTCGCAGCCTCGGACTACCGAGTAAGAGTAGTGGTAGTAGCCGCCTCCGTTGGCACAGCTTCCCATAGAGATGACCCACCGTGGCTCCGGCATCTAGAGTAAGCAACAAACCAACATTGGAAAACTGGAAAGAAAACGGGGAAACACTTTTTACATGAAACTCGAAAGTGTTTCTACACGGAAATGACAGAAATTGAACGGGACGAGACATTCACATTCAAGTGTGAATTACTAGGTCGTTTCACAAATCCTGGATTTCGTGTTGTCATATAAGATATATCTCATACCTGATCGTAAACTTTTCGGAGCGCTGGTGCCATTTTGTTGGTCAGCGTTCCAGCAACGATTATGACGTCGGCCTGTCTTGGGGACGCTCGGAAGACTACTCCGAACCTGTCCATGTCGTAGCGTGGGGCAGCGATGTGCATCATCTCCACAGCGCAGCAGGCCAGGCCAAACGTCAAGGGCCACAAGGAACCCTGGATGATGATGAAAAGGTGAGTTGTTGACAGCTGTGCAACTTACAACTTAATCCAGTGAAATTATTCACTGGAGAAACACTAATGTGATAAGAGACTTTGTCCTATAAATAAACTATCTTGGAGTGATCGAGACAGAATGATTATTTGAGACTGGAGTTTTGATAGGAAAGTTTTTTTAGTGCAGTTTCAAGTTATTTTAATCAATTATTATGGGTAGTAAAAACACACTTTGAAGATAGTACCTACTACTAAATGACATAAAACAACATACCTTTCGCCCCCAATTCAATAAGTCATCTAGACGGGCCACTGCATACTCTCCCCAGTTGCTGGTATTCTGGAATGGTGAGTAGGGCTGTTTAACAACAGCATCTAAAAATGTCAAACGATCAATATTATAGCTTAATTTACTAGTTGATATCATCATAAAAGGACTTGCAAAGAACTAATAGTAACTAGTAGTGCCCCTTAGCATACATGATGAACTTTGGGCAATTCGCACTCTACTCCTGTGAGCAGAGCGGTTTACTACTACAGCGTACATGCAACTAAGCAGATGCAAGCTTTGCTCCTTGTATAGACTTCTAAATAACTAAATCTTTATTCAATGATATAACCATTGGTACTAACAATGATGCGCTTGTTGTTTTATAAAAATGTAGAATCACTTTTGTAAGTCAGGACCACATACTAAGAACTTAATCTGAATAAAATGTCACCTACCAGCTTTAGCTTGAGCAGCTACCTCAGACTTGGGTCTGGATTGAGTACATGACAACGATCCTACTTTTACCAGCGAGGAACCTAGTTGTCGGCTGGTATATAGAGCACCCACTGAAAAATACATGAAAATGTTAGGTTGAAAGTTGGTATTGAGCGTAAAATATCCAGAGAAATTTTGGTTTCATGTCCAAGCTCCCATATTACAAGCTGAATTGTTTTGCTAATTATTATAAGCATATTATAATGTTGGTAAAGAGATACGATCGAATAAATATTGTGGAATAAGTACGTGTATATGCAGGCACAAAGAAGAGTGCGATCATAATCCATTTAAATATCCTTTTCGACTGATAATTGAGAAATTATTGAGTGCCACTTCGACATTACTTGTTTAGAGAAAGGTTAGAAACACACAAAGTCTGTACCTAAATATACCGAATAGTCTGTTAATAGGCTAAGTGTCTTCAATACAAAGAAAGTAATGCAATAAATAGGTTCTTACGTTGGAGTGCTTTAGTGCTCAGCATGTTTGAGGATTCTTTGCTACTATTTTCCCAGGACCACAACCCTAACCTCTTTCAACCTCTTCGATCTTCAGGGACACGACAATCAGCGGAGTTTGTACGAAGTTCGAACGATGGGAATGGCGGAAATTTTAAACCACTAGAAGACTGTTGGTCTAGTTTGTATTTCCGTTGAAATTTTTAAGTAATGGTCTTCATGAAACGAAGTCGTGATCAAAGGATACACATAAGACATACGGTCAAGATGTGTTTTTTTATTGTAAGTATTATTTGTAAGCTAAGTGGTATTATTCGAAGAAACTTATTGGGTAAAATACCCATGTCTGCTGCCTTGAAATTTGAGTCAATTAAACTGAATGTAAACTCTATCTAAATGTTTCTTAAATGCATCTAAATGAATTCCTTAAAATGGGTTTCTATCTATGTATTAGGCAACAGTCTATTGCAAGTGTAATCGTGTAAATATTCTGCTACCTCGACACCTTTCATATTGAGATGACGATTACGACAGACTATTAATTGAATAACCAGATGCTGTGTGTGCCTTGGAAAATAGAAAGCAGTCAGTCATTAAGCTCTTCACCTAATTATTTTATCTCGGCGAATGTGTCTTCCAGCAGCCGGTGGTACCAGGCATGCAGCCGATGGAGGACGTTCCGTCCACCACTGCCTGCGACGTGCCAGGACGGGCGGGAACCGAGTTGGAATCTAGCACGGCTGCTTGACATATACGTGAAAGTACACGCAAAACGCACATAGTGAAGGTATGTGATATGCACAAGCAATAAAATATAAAATAAATAAAATAGCAACACTAAGAATTAGAGCCCCGAGGCACTGATTATTGAAAGAAAATTTAATTTTATCGAACTTTTCGTCTCATTCTCTTCGTAGAATTTCATATGACGTATAACGTCGCTTCTCGGGGGTGTGCGAGCACACTATCTCATCCTAGAGTTGACAGTAAATTTACATTTTTGTCTTTCATTGGTCAGTCCTAACGTTGGTCTGAACCATTCATTGGCGTTCGGCAAAGATTGACATTGAGACTCTAGGCCGTAAGCTCTGCACGCACATGGTCGATCCCTTCCGTCGTGTTGTAAACCTTGTCAATCAAACCTCACAGACGCCTGCACGGACCAGGTGTCAATGTCAAGGCTGACTTTATTATTGCAATCTCGAAATAATGCTCAGTTAAATGTAATCGAAGCAAACCAAGCGATAAAAGTTAGTGACACCAAAATATCACATAAGTAGTACCAGATGAAGGTGGAATTGAGGGAAAGCCAGTATTTCGTATTATTCATTTTTACAACACAAATACAAAAAAGAAGGTTTCCAAAAATTTGGAGACAATTTAGTCGCTTTGCTGGTCGGTCTGGCACTTGGTTCGGGCCAGACTAGCATAGAACTTATACATCTTTGTGAATAATAATAATAATAATAATAATTCTTTAATTATCACGATTGACCATTATAGTATGAGACATGTCAAGGGGTAAACTACAAATTAATAAACAATATACATATAAACTAATTTACACAATACTTCTATTTAGAAACTCGTTCACAGAATAAAAACAATTTTTCAACAGGTAACCTTTTAGCTCAGTCAAGAATTCTTCGTCAGTTTTTTTACATTTCAAATCATATGGTAATAAGTTAAACAATTTAATTCCATGGGAAATAAGTCCTTTGTTTGAAACATCAGTCTTTAAGTTATATACATTACTAATTAGTCTAAGATGATATTCATGTTCTACATCATCCACGTCTTTGGCAGTGTTTACAGCATATATAATAGTTGAATAAATGTAAAGGCAAGGCAGTGGTAGAATTTTATATTTCTGGAATAATGGTTTTGTAGAGTCCTTCATGTACACACCAGGATCAGTGGGATTGTAGCTGGCATTCGCCAAATATTTTATTGCTCTTTTTTGTAATCGAAACAATTTGATGAGCACCGATGATTGACCCCATAATACATAGACCATACAATAAACTAGCATGAAACTAGAATGATAGGTAGGCTAATTTACCAGTGTAATTAAACTTCCTAGCGCAGCTCCTAATTCCAAATACAAAGCCGCTCATTTCGAAGACAATACAAGTTGCTCTTTTGTACCAATCCTCCGCGGCATTCATTCGATTGCGCCACCGAGCGCCACTGTTCCTCGCCGCGCTGATGACGTCTTGTCTTCGGAGGCCGCCGGACCCCGTACCACGGCGTGCAGTGCGCAGTCTCTCTTCGGCTCAGTCGGTGTCCGTCGTGCTCTCCAGGTGCATGTATACCTGTCCGACGAGAGGTCCTCGTTCGCACCTCGCTTGGCCCGTGATCGCAGGAGAAACTAGTCGAGTGCAAGCGTTAAACCGGTTGACATTTACCATGGGGCACTTGTTGGGAACAGATTCGCGTTTGTTTGGACTGAGATTGGCGGCAAGACTCTAAGGTTGGTACAAAACATAGACGTGAGAGGAATTAGCTTGCCTTTTAATGGGCTTCAATTCGAATTCCTTTGGCGAAACGATGAAGTTTGCGTGTCGAGTTTTGACTCGTCAGTGCGTAATAGCCTAATTCTGTGCGTAATTCGATGGAGCGTTCAAACAGATGGGCGTAGACCGATTGTTATCAAGCACTGCAGTTAACCTACACTCAAATTTACCTCAATGAGGATATTTGCAGGTGGATTATTGCACAAAGACGTGACATTGTCTTGCATCGACTCAAAGTTCATCACCAGAAATCAACCTGCAGTTTAAGCGGTAATTACGATCGTCTTTGTCCCCGTGTTTGCATTGAAATCCTGCCTACTGACAATAATCGCTACTGTCAATCTGCCTGGCATGCGAGCCACTAGCCTCGTGCTCGAAGTTTAGGTCAAGTCAAGAACGCGTGGGTCGGCTGGACCCTGGGAGCCTGGCACAGAGAAAAGTCAACAGAAACGGCGATTTCGCGTTAAATTTTACAATACAAACGCGCGGGGATAATGAATGTGGGGCGATCCATTGTCATTCACATAACGATGCTTTCAAAATAAATGCATTGTCCACGGTGATAGCTTTCGATACTCGGGAGAAAAGCGGTCAGGCATTAACTCGATTATAACTGCATTTCTCAAAGTTTTCGTCGGATTCATCTAATGCCACGAGCGTGACACTGCCGTGACGTAGATAACCAATAGTTTCAAGTTCGAGCGATCTCTCGCAAGGCCGCGTGGGGAAGTCCATTCCTCCTCGGAGAGATCCGAGTCTGATTAATCGGGGCGACCAGGTGAACGCCATGACGCATCGTCACCGTGCTAACGCTTGGAGTGGCTCATCTAATTGTCCGCGGTCTGATAGGCTCAGTGTATCGGTGTCCTAGAGGGACTTGACCACCCCACTGCATCGAGTTTGCCTCTTCGGTATCCGCTTCGGCCTCACCCATATGTGTTTGTTTACCTTAATTGGACGTAGTCTTGCAGCACGCTCTTTACACCCGATAAAAATGTCTAATTAGCAGACATTAATCACCACAGTTTGTACCAATCTCTGCAGCATTCACGATCATGTCTTTTACTTTCATATCGCCGCTTTTTCTCGATTATAAACTTTCAAAACTTTTTCCATTGGCGTGACTTATTAGCTCGGGCTAATTGACTTAATTTCGGGAGACACCCTTAGGCCTTAATTAAAAATGCGTTTAGTGCCCGTTTAATCGTAGCTTATCAGCATGTGGCACCGTAGGATTGGGAATTGAAATCCCACGAGTTTATACCAACATGTACACTCACTTGCCCAACGCGTAATTGAGCTCCTCACGGCCACACAAACGATTCTCTTCATATTCTTCACACACCGGTACTTTTTTCTTTGTTTATGCAAATGTATTTCCTTGTTGTCGCATGACACACACGCACACACACACACACACTTTTTACACTCTTTGGTAATTTTCATTGCAATCCCGATTTTCATTAGAGCCGATACAGTGAACTTCGATGTTAATTACCGCACATTTTAGGCTTGAAGTTAAGAAAATTGCCTACATTCCCCCCTACACAATTACATGGCACTTACTTACCTTATTTGGGTATTATTATTACCGAGATACGTCACTGGTCGTTTGACATGCCGCTGACAGCACGCGAGGCAGAAATGTGGAACTCGGAATGTGCTATGAACGCGCTACCCGGAGGTCACGGCGATTCCGGGTCTTTTATAAAGTTTCATTGTTTTCTAATGTGAGACAATTCAGCTGTCTTTTGGGACGTTTTGTGCTTGCCTAGGCATGGGCAGCGGATTGAGGAAGTTGATAAGATGATTAGGGAAATCTATTCGGACTGACGATGTCCGCTTACAGAACTGTGTAATTTGAATCTACAATTATTTTGGTTGCTCGCCTTGTTGTGAATTGTTAAACGATGCCTACGACAGGTGAGGCCAGAAGTACAATACAATACAAGTGATGGCGGCGGGAATCGAACTTGAATCGCAACCAAGGTGGTACCTCTGTGCTGGTATCTTCATTGTCACCGCCCACAGAAGCACTTCACTTGCAACTATTTGGTGCAGACTACAAAAGATTGCGTCGTCAGCCAACGCAGACAGAGAGGTGCGATTTCATTGCCGGCAAACCAACCTGATGTAAATTAAAATCAAGTGTAATGCGAAAAAAAGTGTTTGCATGCACTTTCCTCGGTACTGCAGGCCACAATAAAACGCGGAGATGTGCCATCATCACTTATCTTGGAATCGCCAGAAGCTATTAGCAACTTTGTTCTCTTATTTACCTTGAGTCTATTTGCCATGCAATCGTAGAGTTGTCTGATTTGTGAGTGACCGACCACGTTTACAGTTTTGGCTGACTCGCTATTTAAAGATCAGGCCCACAATTGCCGTGATAGTGGATGTGTTTGCAATGCATTAGCGGAGACACTCAGGTATTAAGTGAGTGGTAACCACTGGAAGTAGAAGCTTCGGCTGCAAGACTTTCAATCTTCCGCATCTAGGTCATGCCGCGTGTTAACCTGCGTTGTCGGCTAGCGATCGTGTCAAACTCGGGTACCTCGTGGTAATAGCTTCCCTATCACTGCTAGCCCACCTCGTGCTTGTAAAACTCACCCAGTGCTCTTGTGTTACAGGAACGAGCTATCAGTGTCTTCATCGGATCTCGCCTCCACGATGTCCAACAAGTCCAACAAGTCCAACCGCCACACGATCGCGGGTCCCGGAGGTGGTGACGATGACTCCGAGAAGAAGCACCGGAGGCGGCGCGTGGCCCTGGAGCGAACCATCAGCACCAACAGCGAGATCCCGATGACCCAGCGCCAGATCGTGCCCCGTGAGGGCAGTCCGGGCTTCATGCACAGCCTTTGGCGCAAGAACAAGAACAAGGACAACGCGAACCACGACCAGAACGTCATCATCGACGACGTTGACGACGAAGAGAGTTCGGGCGAGTTCACGATGATGAAAGACGAGTCGCCGCCGGTGGACGGCACGATGAACGGCCTCTTCGAGACCTTGAGCTTTGACGAGCCGAGCGTGTCGGAGGACGCGTTGCGCGTGAAGATCGTCAAGGATCAGCTGCGAGTCAATCTCCTAGAGCTGATGCGATCTCACGGCGGCAACGTGCGCGCGCTGGAAGAGATCGAGGCTGGTGTCACGACGCCCGAGACGCTCTCGACGACGCTCGGCAAGGAGGCGTCGCACTTCGAGAAAAACGTTGCGTTCTTGTGGTGCGCTTTCATGCGCAGGCCCGAGCTGCTGAAGACGCTCCAGTCGCTCGGTGCCAATCCCGAGTTCTGCGAGCCTCTCGAAGGATTCTCTGCGCTGCACCTCGCTGCGTTCAGTGGCTGCACCTCTTGCGTGCGCAGCCTGCTCGCCATGAACGTCAGCGTCAACTCCGCGCAGCGCAACTACACGCCGCTGCACAGCGCAGCGTTCGGCAACTCGGTTGCCGCTGCGCAGCTGCTCATCAACAGCGGCGCGCGCACCGATATCGTCGGCTGCGGCGGCGACGGCGTGTGTGGCGCAGCGATCCACTCGGCGATCCGCGCAGACGCAGTCGAGTGCGTCCAGCTGCTTGTCAAATACTGTGTGGACATCAACGGCATCGAGCCGACGGGTACGTCGCCGTTGCACGTGGCCGCCGACCTAGGACACGTGAGCTGCGTCAACGCCATCCTCCAGGCGACCGGCGTTGACGTGGACGTCGTGACGCGCGACAAGAAGAACACGGCGCTGCACCTGGCGGCCGAAGCCGGCAACGCGGAGTGCGTCGCGGCGCTTTTGGCAAAGGGCGCCAATGCAGAGGCGCGTAACGCAAAGGGACAGACGCCGTTGCACCTGGCGTGCAAGACGCAGGCCGTCGAGTGCGTCGAGACGCTACTCAAGACGTCCGGGTGCAGTCCCAATGTAGCCGACAGCGACGCGCGCACCCCGCTGCATTGCGCGGTCGGACGGCCGCTGCTTGCCTTCGAGCTCGCTGAGATCCTGATCGCCTGGCGCGCTGACGTCAACGTGGCCGACAGGTACGGCTACACGCCGCTGCACATCGCGGCGCTCAACGAGCTGTCGCAGTGCGTCGAGACGCTGCTACGTCACGACGCCGACGTCACGGCGCGCACCAAGGGCGGCGTCACGGCGCTCGGGATCATCGTGCGCAAGACGCCGGCGTCGCTCGCCGTCTTTTACAACAACTTGGACCGCGCCATCTCGATGCACGACCCGGACAACTCTAGCCGCGAGGTGGAGCTCAAGCTGGACTTCAGGAAGATCCTGCAGCACTGCGGCCGGGGCGAGATCAGCTTCCTGAACACCTTCGTTGACGAGGGGCAGAAGGAGATCCTGGAGCACCCGCTGTGCGAGGCGTTCTTGCACCTCAAATGGGAGAAGATAAGAAAGTATTACCTGTGGCGGCTCGTGTTTTGTGGCCTGTTTGTTCTGTGCCTGACGGGGTACGTGATGACCGCGTTGGCACACAACTGCTACAACGAGGGCGTCAACGTGACCACGATGACGAAGACGGGATCGGCCGTCAACGGTACGCGGGACCCATACGATGTGAGTCCCAGGTTCGGGATAGACCAGGTCGCGCGCGACCTGAAGGAAGCCGCGGAGGAGAAGAACGCCTCTGCCACCAGCAAGAAACTCTGCGACAACGCGTTCGGCAGATTCATCAAGTCGCACACGGACCTGGTCGAGATCCAGTGGTACGTGTTGATCGTCTTCACCTTCGCCGAGATGTTCCGCAAGTTCTACGGCCTCGCCGGCTACGTGACGTGGCGCCAGTATTTGTCGCAGCTGGAGAACGCCGGGGAGTGGTTCGTGATCGGCAGCGTGTTTGCCATCTCGTGCGTGTTCACGCGACAGACTTACTCGTGGCAAAACCACGTGGCCGCGTTCGCCGTCCTCTGCGCATGGTCCAACCTGATGTTCATGATCGGTCAGTTGCCGTCACTCGGATCCTACGTGGCCATGTTTACCAAGGTGCAGAAAGAGTTCGCCAAACTCTTGTTGGCTTACATCTGTCTCTTAGTCGGCTTCACTATCAGCTTCTGTGTCATCTTCCCGGCGTCGACCGAGTTCGCTAACCCCATGATCGGCTTCATCAACATCCTCGTCATGATGACCGGCGAGGTCGGTGTCGATCTCCTGACGGGAGCCGAGGGCAACGTGGCCAACATAGACTGGCTCTACGTGAGCGCACACCTGATCTACATCCTCTTTCTGCTGTTGGTGACCATCGTGCTGATGAACCTTCTCGTGGGCATCGCCGTCAACGACATCCAGGGATTGAAGAAGACTGCCGGCCTGTCAAAGCTGGTGCGCCAGACGCAGCTGATCAACTACATTGAACGCGCCATGTTCAACCACTTGCTGCCCGAGTGCTTTGTCAAGGTGCTGTCTCTGAGCGCACTAGTTTCCCCGTCCGCGTACCGTGTCGTCCTCCAGGTGAAGCCGTTGAACCCTCGGGAGCGGCGACTACCGAAAGACATCCTCAAGTCAGCCTACGAGCTGGCGAAGAGCGTGCGGCAGGGCGCCGCGAGCTCGCGTGGCCCGTCCAACGCGGCGTCCGTGCCGTCTTACGGGGGCACGCGACAGAGGAACATGTTTCAGCCGAAGAAGAGTTTTGTGCGCAAGTACGGCAAGCAGGCGTCCGAGGTGGAGACGTTGCAGACAGAGGTCGAGGAGAGTGCGATGGCGTTGGCCAGGCTTACCGGAGAAGTGCAGGACATGAGGGAAATATTGGAGGGTAACCAGGCGATGTTGGCGAGGAACCAAGCTGTCATCGAGAGGCTCGTGGAGATGTTAGGACAGAAAGCTTGAACGTTATTATTGATATTAATCGGTCTGATATTTTTATATTTTTTTATCGGCTGTGAATTAAATCGGCCGCTAATATTTGTTAGTTCTCATGGATTTTTGCAAGACATATGTACCTGCTTTAAATCGTTAAGTTTGTGGGGGATGCTTTCCACCACATTTCAAACCACGCGCCGGTGAAGTGGCACGGCCGGCTAGAGCGAATAGTGGTCGGGGACAAAAGACGACACGACAACAGACAGACGACGATCGACTACAAAAAAAAACTCTGTTTGTGTTTGTTTCCTTTCTGTAGACTGTGTGCTCTAATGAGCCATCTTATTTTTTAATAAATAACTAGCAGTACCCGATGCCTAACGGCACCTTAAGATTTTGAGGGAGTGTGCATTTTGGGGACCACAACCAAAAGTACCCCCATTTATTTTATTTGAAATTTGCCGCTTATTTCACTCTGGGTCACTGCATTGAGGAAACTCTGTGAATTCCAAAGTGACCACCAAAGGTGACCACGATGACAATTTCGAAAACAAACGACGTTGGCTGTCAAAAGATTTCCGTGAAATATATCTTAGAGAGTGAAACTTGTGAAATACCTTTTACATCTCCACCAGATCTGACTAAAAACCTGTTAAATGAACGGATAAGCACTTAAAATTGACAAAATTTAAGTTTCTTCGGTAATTAAGTTGTTTGACATTGTTTGAGAACTGTCAAAACCTTTCCTTGCCAGCCAGTTTTAAATAAAATTTATAATGAAAATCCCATCAAATCAGCATAGAAATGTTGCGTTGGGTCGTGCTCTGAAGTCATGTAAGATTTAAAATTATTCCCAGCAATGTTTGATTGATTTCTAAAAAGTATTTGATGTTCTAATCCTTTTTGACGTTTTAATATCCTGAATGCACTGCCACAAAGATAAGTTTAAGAATTCGTTCACCCTGCAGTGGTCAAAAAACCAAACAAATGAATGCATCTATCAAACTTTTTGCAAAATTATTTCTATTTCACTTAAAACGAACGTAAATAACAGCGTTTGTGCTCAATTTCTTCAATAACTTTCATAGGCATGCATAAACAGTATAACCAAACTGCTGCAGGTCATTTAAAGGCAAGTTTTGAATGAAATAAAAATCGAACTGTGAGACATGGCTCCAATTTTCCTAGGCAGGAAATTTCAAACACAATTATCAATATTTCACCAAAAAAACGCTTTCAAATCACCCTCAAAGTGTCACAATAGGATAGAGATTTTAATTTTGAACAATTATAACCCAATTGCACACGTTTTTAACCAAATTTCGCAATTTAAATCAACATGTACAGAAAAATGTTACCCCAGCTGGTCGGTCGCCAGATACAAACTAAAAAGTTGAACATCGCAGATTTAAGGCTTTTATATAAGGTTAATAATAACTTTTTCTAGGGTAAGAACCCTTGAAAAAGTAACGGGCACGAGTTACGAAACGTTGGGAAATTTAGTTGTTCTTCACTTAGCATTCAAAACCAAGTTTAAATAGTTGTTGTCATATGTAATGTGGTATTATTTAAGAAAAAATAAACAAGAAATACTCATAATTTAATTCCAAATTATTTTTTTCTGTTCCTGTGTGTGTATTTTCCCTTTCACTATTAGTTGTGTCAGTCAGAAAGTTTTTCTGCGCCATATTTACATAGTGCCTATTCATTTCCTTACTGCTTACTGCTTTTTTCCTTGCTACGTTTTTGCTGCAGCATGTTGAAGTAGTGATCAGTCAATATATTCGATGCTCAATCACGGCAGGAACATGTTCACACCGTGCACAAATGCTCAGAAATATGATTTAAACACGCGTGTGAACATGTTCCTGTCGTGCCTTCACGCAGCTTAAATTGAGTAAGCACTACTTCAACATGCCGCAGCAATAATGATTATTCCATAATATTTTTAAGACTCTACGTGTTTGCTGCGGCATGTTGAATTAGTGCTTACTCAATTTAAGCTGCGCGAAGGCACGACAGGAACATGTTCACACACGTGTTTAAATCATATTTCTGGGAATTTGTACACGGTGTGAACATGTTCCTGCCGTGATTGAGCATCGAATATATTGACTGATCACTACTTCAACATGCCGCAGCAATAATGAGTAACAAATAATATTGCTCAGACCGGCAACGTGACGTGATTGACTTGATGCCTAATCATCTGATACGTAATTTGAAATAAAATTCAGTTTCCAATAGCTTCGTATTTACCGCGCCATATCTCTGACCACTTACCTTTATATAAAAACTAACTACTTGCCTCTTGGCTGACGGCAAAACAATCTTAAAGGGATACTTAATTGAAGGGTTTTGGAAATAAAGGATTACTTTCAATAATTTACAAATCGACCTCTCTGCAGCAGTTTTTAGACTCTGGATACAGCAATCAGCAATAAAACAAAGTTTGACAAAACATAATTTTATTTGCAAAGCACACAGATAAATGACATTCAAATCACAGTGAAGGCGTTGAGTCGGCGTCGGCAAGCGTCGCGGCACGGTATGACGACGCTCTGTAGATTAGACCGGTGGGGAAACAACTTCCCCCCCCCCCCTTAGATTTCTAGCATTCTGAAAACGTTCTGAGGTATTTGGAGGGAACTGACGACTGTGATCTAATTTGCTTTGCGTTTTGGGAAAGCGTGGCTACCTATTAGAAGAACCTAGGTCTGAAACAGCAAATAATTTCAAAAAAGCTGAGGAAATTCCAGACATTCTTTGATGGGACAATATGCGCATACATTTTTTAATTTTGGAAACGAGGGACAAATACCATCTTAATTTCTTGTTAAATTTGACTGTTTTGCTTTGATCTATACCAAGGAACGTCTTCACATTTTATCATCCCAAAATTCGCAAAGCCCTAATTTCACTTACCTTCCTACATTATCTTACTAATCTTAGCACTTATCGGATTGGGAGCAGGAGAGGTTCAAATTCTTGCTGATCCTCAAAGATTGCTAGCTAGGTTTGAACTCTTTTAATGTATCTCCTTAAAATAAACTACATTGGTATATACAAGCTAGGGTTGCAATCCTTTCCTTGGTATTCACTTTAAATTTTTGAAGTTATTATACAACATTCCGGCTTCGGAGGCAGCCGTCGGCGTCCGCGTCGGCGTCGGCGTCGGCATCAGCATTGGTTTCGGTGGCGGTGTCGTCATCGCGCAAGAAGCCTGTATAACAAAAAACATAAAATCAACATTGAAATGTGAACATCACATCGCTATTCGCTTCATACATCAGACGTTGAACTTTAAAAAAACACATGTCCTTCCAAAAGTCTTCCAATGAAAGTCGTGTGTAAACTGATGGTCTGATGAAACTGTGATCGGGAGCCATTAGTGCTGGACTCGAGGTGATTTCAAAACTGCAGTTACGAATTATTGCACTCTATCACCATCTTGACCATAGCCTTGCGTAACCTAATCAGCGTAGGCCTAACCAAGCCAAGCCAAGCCAAGCTTAGCCAAGCCTAGCCAAGCGTTGGTCGTTGCATTTAGTTGGGCAGTAATTAGATCTTCTAGATTAATTACCAAGCAGCAAATTGGTAGAATTGTCTATCACAAAATGTAAACCAGTAGATGGATTTTAACGACAAAAAATACCCAAGCCAGGTGAAGGTCTGCCCACAATTGAGATAGCAGTACGCATAACAAGCATAAGCACAGCGCACAAAGAGTTGGATTCTTCGAACACCGTAACATGCTATGCGTGTGTGCTTTGCTCTCCATATGATAACCAAGTTTTAAGATCCTTGTGTGCTATGCTTGTGCTTATTGCTATGTCAATTGTGTGCAGTCCCATATGATAACCAAGTTTTAAGATCCTTGTGCACTATGCTTGTGCTTATTGCTATGTCAATTGTGTGCAGTCCCATTTGATAACCAGGTTTTAAGATCCTTGTGTGCTATGCTTGTGCTTATTGCTATGTCAATTGTGTGCAGTCCCATATGATAACCAAGTTTTAAGATCCTTGTGTGCTATGCTTGTGCTTATTGCTATGTCAATTGTGTGCAGTCCCATATGATAACCAAGTTTTAAGATCCTTGTGCGGTATGCTTGTGCTTATTGCTATGTCAATTGTGTGCAGTCCCATATGATAACCAAGTTTTAAGATCCTTGTGCGCTATGCTTGTGCTTATTGCTATGTCAACTGTGTGCAGTCCCATATGATAACCAAGTTTTAAGATCCTTGTGTGCTATGCTTGTGCTTATTGCTATGTCAACTGTGTGCAGTCCCATATGATAACCAAGTCTTAAGATCCTTATGTGCTATGCTTGTGCTTGAGCTGATTGCTATTTCAATTGTGGGTAGACCTCGGTACTTTCGGCTAAAGCTAGGTTAGGCCCAGTATTACAACATTTTTTGACTCATAGTTCAGCTCATAGAAACAGCTGACTTTCACTGCATGTGATTGGTTATCGCCATGGAAACGAATTATCTCTCACTTCAAAGTTAACAACATTGTAACTTGGACTTCCCCTGTCCAGACAAACGGACTGGAGTCAAGGTGTACAACCACGGAGGTGAAAAGATCACGTACCTCGTCAGTACGACCTTGGAAACAGTCGTAAAGGGGGGGGGGGCGTCGCGACGCAAGCTTGACGCCTCGCGACGGCGCCTCGCGACGACGCCTCGCGACGACGCTCAGTTCTGTGGGAAATGCAAAACAAACTTAAGAATTTACTTGGGACGAGTGTTTCGTAGCACCGAGTACCTCTCGTCAAAAAAAATCACAGATAGGTCGTTTTATGTCAAATAATAAAAGATAGACCACGAAAACTGTCAGCAAGTAAACAGGGTAGGCCTAGGACAGATTTTTATATATTTTTTTCAAAATTGTATCTCGCTTTTTTTATGCGCAGCAGCCGTCGCTGAACTTTAGCCATTGGAAAACTGAGAAAATGTATGAGTTTCAGGTGACAAAAATGAATGTTAACTTAGAAATTCAATTCATGCGATGCCCATGCTAGAAAAAAAAAATGTATTTCTGAAATGTGTCTGGTAGTTATGTGAAGTTCTCCAGTTCTGTTTTGACATCTGGCCATGCGGCACTGGTCAAATGGCGTCGGTGAATGAGTGGATGAGATGAACCTAACCTAGCTTAGAAGGGAGGAGGGGAAACCCGGTGACTACTCCTATCGTAGAGCACCAAGGGGACCACCAGCTTAACATCCCTTCCGAAGGACGGTACAACTCAATCAGCAGGATTTCTCCACAAATCCATGCTGTCGAGAGGTTGATAAGCAAGGCGAATGAAGTTACTGTACTAACTTTCATCCCTCCAACCTCTCTCACGAACAGAACTGGGCTTGTATGTGATGGTCACCCATCCAATACCTGACTCAGCGAAGTGTTGCTTAACTTCGGTGATCTCATGAGAACCGGTGTTTCCAACACGCCAAACCGTTCTTACGAACAAAAATGTCGAACTCTATGGTAGCCGTCAGGAATATCTTGCTAAAAGTAGCCGGTTTCTCAACAGTTTTTGTTTTGCTAAAGACACATAATGATTGGAAGTACTATTTTTCAATCAAAATTAATCCTACGTGCTGAAGAGTCAACGAACACTAGAAAGTACGGTAGCAATTCTGACACAATAATCGGTAAAATTACATTAGCTCTGGAATTGTGTCTAAAAGAATGTTTTTTATTAGCCCGTTAACCTAACAATCCGTTAATTTGTTCTTTTCCTGGCAACAGCCAATCAGAAGACGTATTTGTTTCTTAACGATCTGTTAATTACTTAACAAACCCACTAAAAATCCGGACCTAATGATGATGACTTAATGATGATATCCTTTTAATAGACGAGAAGTTTTTTTGTTGTAGCGTCTAGGGGTTTAAAAACTGTGCTCTTAAACTAAGAATAATTTAAAACAAAAAGTACTGTATTTTCTTAATCTAAACGTTACTATTTTCTTTAGTTACCGGTCGAGTAGTCGTGCATCTAGTTCGAGCGTCCCCCGCTCGATGGCGTCTCGTGCGCTCCGGACGTCGCGACTCCAACGGCGCGACGCGCGGCGTCGGTTCACCGCGCGTTAGTCGACGCTCGCGATGCCTTGGCGTCGGTCTCCCAACGCGCGGCGGACTTGAAACCGACGGCGACGCCTGCCACGCGACCTCGCGACGCTCAACGACGCTCGCTGCACGCAATGTGAAGCAACTGATTAGATGAAATGTGTACCGTGTGTTTGTGTTTTGTGTTGGTTTTCATTTCTTTAGGTGACTAAGACAAGGAAGTTGACAGCCAAGACATGCGTGTTTGTGAAAATCGTGTGCTTTTGTGTGACAATAAAATTGTTTCTTTTTGTTCCGCTTGTGAAAAATGATGTTTTAAGTGGTGAAAATTAGTTTTAAGTGGGGAACTACACATGACGGATATCAGTTTGTTGGCAGGTAATGCAGAACAAATGTCGATTACAGTTTTACATGCTTGTGTAGTTAAAAAAAAAACATGATTCATGTCTCATTGCCGCCCGGGGAGATTTTAACACAATTATGTTAATGGCTATCTGCGTTGATTTTAACGATATAATTCCTTCCCCCCAGATATACAAAACTAAAATATAATAAAATACCTGTGAAATCCGATTGAAATTGCAAATGCTTGCAATTCGCAAATTATTGTCTTTTTAGAAACAACGAAATATTTATTTATTTATTTGTTACAGCATTTATCATTTCATGCATGGATCGATTTGCTGGTACATAAGAAATCTTTAACTCTAAGAACGCCCATTTGGTCACTTTTCATCTCAAAAATTGTAAATGCCATGGGAGGCTGATAAGAAAGCATCGAGACGGGAAACATCGAGCTCTCATGAGAGACGTCACCTTCTACGTGGCTACAATCAACGTCATCTACTTTCGTGAAAAGCTATCGTGCTTTCCGATATTCGTCGCGTTACCACGGGAAAGTACTCTAGGTTCAACTCTGTCGGAAAAGCCGGCGGAAAACTCGCAGCGCAAATCTAAATTGGCAAATGACGCGTGCATTCGCAAGTAGGATCGCACTCGACGCCGTCGCCGCGGAAAAGTTTTAAAAGATTACAAAACTGTACATTTTCAAAGTTATCACGCGCGGTTGGAAAACTCAAATAAATTGGTGGAGATCATAAATTGCACGGGTTTTACTGGACCGAGCTACTCGAATGTCCCTCCTGAATCACCGATGGGAGAGCAACTTTAGCGAGCGCTCATTGGTTGGAGGTATTCTCAGTTACAAAGAGTATAGGCTCCAAGTAGTTCCAACTTCACAGAGAATCTCATTATCATAATGTCCGAATGGATAGCATTTGCTTCGAAACTAATGAGTTACCATTTTCCGTTTGCCTTAGCAGAGCCGTCTCTGATGCCGCGTTTTGCTCCATTTGCCAGTCGCGTTCATTCTTCCTCCTTTTCTTAGACAACTTTTTATACGTACTTTTCGTTTTAATTCTTCTTCTTCTACTTCTTCTTTCTTTTCGGAGGTGAGTTATTAGAGGAGCTTTCGAACGCCCTCTGAGCTTTTCGTGTCCTTAGTCTCACACTACTTTCCGTTTATGGCTGTTAGCTCGACAGAAAGTCATCCGGACAAGATGTACAAAGCGCTTGCCTACATTTTGTTATTGCGCCTCGTAACGATGGCATTAAATGTACTTCTTTGCAGAAAAGCCGAGAAAACGGCTTGAGTTGAAAATAAAACACTAGGATAATTGAAAGTTAGAATGAAATGTAATTTCGGTGCTTCTAACTTCTCACCTCCTTCACAGTTATACGACTGCACAATGTAACTCTATTTACGCCTAACAGAAAAGACAAATTAGCATGCGAAATGCGAAATGCGCCGAAAGTAATTTTGTAAATTGTCTGCGCCGAAAATCACAGCATATTCGCGTGGAACTGAGAAATGTCACGAACTGTGACCTAGGCTAGGCGATGCAGTCCCTGCTGCCGAGCAGTGTAGGTTTTATCCAGACCATTGTCCCGCAATGGATGCACCCCGGAGACCAGTTTTCAATTCCTATGCATTTATGCAATGAGCAATTCATTCTGCACGAGACGGGATAGCGAGCGAACAGATTTGCTGAAAAAATGTCTGGCGTGCGGTTTTTTTAAAATCTATTGGTACAATTGCGTGCGCTGGTGGGTGGTTGTCATCCAGCAAATAAAGCGACCTCGAGAGCGCACCACTCGCTCACCCCGAAGGAACGCACAGAGCACGACTGAACAAGGTTTAGATGTGTATACGCATATTGTTTATTAAATTGGGACGCATGTGAGTCGTGTGTACGAAGAGTGTTTACTGTGAGAGAAGCGCGAGGTTGTTAGAACGCAAGACGTGGTCACGTCGCGAGACCCAACGCAGGACCGACGACTGGAATTAGGTAGCGCGTCGAGGGTGCGTACCTTTGGGCAGATCGACGTCGTCGCGCCCAAATTAATAATCTCCTTGCGTCCTATAAACCAATCTCGCACTAAGTGTTCCGCGCCGCTTCTTTGCTCGATCCGCGAAAACAAGTCTGCTGCTGCCTCGATAAATAATGCGCCGCCTTCTTCAGAAGATAAAAGAGCGCTGTCAGCGAGATGTAAAACTCCACGAACTCAACCAGGTCTATTGGGGGTGCGATTGGGATAATGGATTGATTGATTTGGTCTTTCCTTTGATTCCCTTCACAAGTATTTCGCGTCAGCCAACGAAATACGTAGCACCGTCGGAAGGCACAAGAAATGCAGATTTCTTGGTCGCAAAACATATTTGCGGCCTAGAAATGGAAATTATTTCGAGGATAAACGAGTTAGAGTGAAATTGCCCGCCTTGCCACACTGCTTTCGCCGCTCGCATTTCTACGTCCCCCGTCTCAAATCTATGTTTCCAAACTTTTCACAATATCGCCTTCCCCAGAGGCACGATCCTGAGGTTCACTTAAAAGCCAGAACTTTAATCCTTCCACGCCCGACGAGATAATCTTGCGGGAAGCGCATTTTTCAGCCGTGGCATGCTCTACTGAGTCCATTACAGCGGGAAACTTTGCTGCTTTCATTCAATCTTGACCCTGTACATTGACTGTTAGTTGATCCCATGAGCGGGATGAAAATAAGTTGCTGATACTGTTTCTGTTGTTTCAGGCTGGATCCAGCCTCTGGGTTGCTGGCTGCTGGCGGCGCTTCTCTGCTTGCTCCTGGTCGGCATCGCTGGCGAGCCTCCCACTGCCGGTAAGCACCTAGGCCGCTTAGCGGTTAACGGGCCGTTAGTTGATCTGGTCACCGGAAACCAGATGAAATGGTTGCTTAGTTGATTTGTGGTGTTTAACTACGCACTTTTTTTTCTAACATGTCGTCCGTGACAAACCATGCTCAGCAGCCATGCACGAGACTTAACGACTCGTTAAACAGGTGGTTATCCCAAGACGATTTCGCTGAAAAATCAAAACGAACACAGACGTCTTTGTTCGGGGCCACATTTCGGTAAAAAAAAGTACAGGCCAAAGCGGAAGAAACTCTTTTCCAGAACTTAACATCTTGAGCGCGCAGGGGGACAATTAACCAGATATTCTGCATCTGAACGTGACAGCATTATTGTAACTTTACAGTGACAGAACAGCATCTACTTCCTTTCCGTCGATTTGTGAAGGGCACATCCTGTAGATGTGAGGAAATCGATGACATTGAATGGTCATGAATGTAGAACGCCGATTGTGAAATATGCACCAAGATTATAGTTTTAACATCGTGTCAACAGCACAGTCAGTTGTTAGAGACAACCTAGATAGTTTGACGCAAGCAAGAAAACTCCCCGATGAATTTATCTTCTGAGAGGCTTCTGGGTGACTTCTGGGTCTAACGATTCTCATCAAAGGGATAACCTTGACGTCACGGGTTTATCGATACGGTTCCCGAACTATCTCCGCCAAATTGTAAGTGGCTCACGGATTGATTTTGCTCGAACGTCATCAGCGATTACGTCGTTAGTCTGGAAGCTCCCTTTGAGCGTTCAGAAGACCGGGCGAGTCGATTGTCGCTTGACGTGATTAACTCGGCGCCTCCACCGCTAGCCGGGGCACGGAAATATCGAGTTTGCCTGTTTTTTTTATATTCACGAACCCAAACCGCATAAGAAATATTTCAATAGAAATGTAAAACTAAAAAAGAAAACTTTTTCCCCTCGGAAGAAACTATATGTGTGTTCGCGTTACGTATATACCTATATCTCGTGAGCGCGGGGCATTACGGAACTTTTCCTATTCCTGTGGCTGAAAAGAAATGCCATTAATCTTGAAGCGAGGCGAAAACTATATTCACGCAGAAAGAAACGGAATGTGCATTTACTTTGTATTTTTATCATTATGTACTGTCGATTATCACGCGTGATCTGACAATAACACAAATTTATGTTTTCTTGTGCAGAGATACAACACGCTTTCAAAACAAGATTGGAACTTTTTCAAAGTGTACCGAAAAACTCAACAAATCACGTACAGGTTATTCAAAATAAAAATACGAGGCTTCCTATTGGACAAAATGTCTCCGGATTGAAATAATTCATTGACCTTGAAGTGCAGCATCTGTGATTTCGTTTTTCACCCGGCCACATGGATTTACCCACCGCCTTCCACCGCCTTCCACCGCCTTCCACAGCCTTGTTGATCAACCAGCCCGCATCTAGGGAACCGCATTCACTCCCGCGTTCGTCAACTGACTTGCCCTTTGTCACCATGCAGGCCTGCCAACCAACGCGCTTTCTATTTAGCAGTTCAAAGATTCTTCGACGCACAAAAGCAGCAGGCTGGCAAACTTTGAAGGAGTTCGTGGCGAAGTGGGGTAATGGCGGCCGTGAGCCCGGAGACAGAGCAATGCCGCCAACTTTAGAGGGGGAGGGATTTTTAACAGCTAATGCAGCCCGGAAATTGCAAATGGAATTGAATCTGAACCGAGATGCCTATATTTGTGCACTTTTCCGCGTTATATTTTATTCGAAGCTGACGCAATTTTGCGTAATTCGATTGGTAGTGCGTAACGAACCAACCAGCTTTCATGCGTACCTCTCGAGTATTGGAGGCGTTGGGAATAATTTGCTGATAATTCGATTCATTTACATTATATTTGGCAGCGGCCATCTGTCGATTATCCAATAGATATATTATTAGTAATGCGTCCTCAATTAAACAATGATTCCGACTAACAGACCGTGCACGCAACATCCAATCCAATGACACGCTCAAATTGCAGCGGGCCACGAATCGCGCGGCGGATTGATTCAAGTCGAGCGATATCCATCCAGGACTAATTAATGTTTCATGTTTTGAAAGGTAATAAATTAGCATAAAACTGTTAAAACAATAATCGACTCCAGGGCTTTATGGCTTTTGTGGAAATTCACTTATCATTGGTTAGTTTTGACCTACATCAGAGCAAATGGAATCGCAAACACACGTCACAACGAGTTTTTGATAGTACTAGATAAATTTGAAATCGAGTTATGTCTGCACATCACTTTTGCATATCTCTCATTTTGATACGGTTATAGCCTTTTAAAATCCAAAGCAATTTTTCCCCACATTCGGCTAGCATTCTTCACGCCTCTTTATCGTCAAAACTGTAATAAAATTCAAAATTCAAAAACCCACAAGAATGAAACGTGTTTAACATGAAACACCCACACACACACAACAACAACTCACGCCTTTGATCTTGCCGCGCGTCAAACAACTTGCCCCTACACTTTGATTCCCCTCCTTGATTATCATGTTTGCAACAGCACTTCGAGCGAGCACTTCAAAAGCCACGCCGCAAAACTTGGACGTTGCTCCTCGAGGCGATGCAGCCCAGCTCATATCATATTCACATCTTTCGCAGTCCCGCCAGAATTGTTGTCCCGCCCTCGAGGAGTATTACAGCGCGCGATAAGACCCGGGCGCACACGGATAACGAGTCATTACAAACTTATGCCACTGCTAAGGGAAGCAATTTGGGTAGGCAATCCAATCCAATTCAATCCACGGGAAAACCCGGCTCAAAGGTCGCCGTCTACTCGGATAGGCGGCGCTAATACTGTGGCTATTACTTGGAACCAGCGGGGCGATTGTGAGACATGATTAATACATTCGAGTCTAGACGGAGACATATTAGAACTTAAACATTGAAATTTGGGTAGACAAGTTATCGTAGTGTTAGGAAGGAGGGTAGCTAATTGTGGGATAGAAAGTTGGTCGTCTGGATCGTTTGGTTCGCACACTTTACAGCCATGTTATTTACTGTGTTGAACATAGTCACCACCGCAACCAACGTATGGGATATAATTAAAAAAATAATTAAAAAAAACGACGTATTGATCTCTTTACCCGCTACGTTTCATTCATGTCTGTGTAGTATTATGTAGGACTGCATCGGAGTAATCCAATAACACAGTTGTGTGGAACATTATTTCAATTTGCACTCGACTAGCGTAGGTGCATAACACATGCGCTCGGTTACCGACTGACTGTGAATAGAACAGAATAGGAATGTGAATAGGACGCTCAAAGGAAAAGCAGACTCTTATCTGTTTGTGTGAGAGACTAGGCACTATATAACCAGTTTATCTAAACTTTGTTATTCCATCGTAGTTTCTAGCGGTTCACATCCAAAAAGCCCAAAACATTGCGAAACTCGTCCCGATTCAAGGCCAGCAGCCGGGTCGCCGACAAACTCGTGGCGTTGATCTCTTCCTTGCATGTCCATGTCACCATGTGCATCATGGCGTTATCGAAATCATTGTGTAAATACTCAGCGTATTGACAGATGGGGATAACAAAGTAGCGCCGTCGGGGATCGCCTGCACTATGCACCCGATGATGCATGCTGCACGTCACTCACCGGAATGCATAACTCAATGTCAAAACGGAAAGCGACGCCGGTGACAGCTAGCGAGGGCAAAAATGTCCTACTTTGTAACAAAATTACGAGACACGACTTTATCTACGTGGTACTTGCCGCTTTCCTCCAATCGCCGATTTTACAAACACATGCTCTACGACATGTCCATTTCCTCTCACTGGCGACCAAACACACACACACAAAAACACGTAGTTTTGTTGTGTAATAAATTTTACACGATGCACAGAGTAGAGAAATTGTTTGCTTTGACGGCGTAAGTGCTGCAAAAATATGTCCCGTTACACCCGATGCCCAGGAATACACTCGGCCGAAAGACAAAGAGAATGCCATATCTTTGTTGCAAAAACCTTCCTAGATCTCGCCGGCGTCCGCTTCGGTTTCCTCTGAAGTGGTCATTCGTCGTTTCTACGATCTACGTGTCTTTTTTGTGTCGCAAGAAACGATCACAGAGAGCGCTGCAGTCGAGAAGCATGCCTTCCACACGCTCTACAGTTTGTTCTTTTCTCCCCCTTTTTGATAAAGCACGTTAGACAAGTTTTAAATGCTAAACAACGTGCCACCGAGAGCAGCACACAATGCGCGAGCGATAAAAGTTAATTAATATTGGTTTTATACCAAAAGTGGAAGACGAGCGAAAATATCAAAAAACAATCTCTAGCCCTTGCCACAATCAGCAGCGGAAGCTAAAAAAAGGTCCTGATATTTTACTTTAGAAGGAAACTCTTGGGTGCTGTTTTAGAGAAGATACTTCTATCCAATGGAGAACCCTTTCATTTAGTTAGATCAAACCAGGTAGATTAGGGTTAAACGTACCTTTAACCTTAATTAGAAAGCGCGTCAGGAAAAGGTTCGATTGCAATTCCCATGTGGCTAAACTCCCACGCCGAGATGAAATGTCGGTGACAGCGACAAACATAAATTGCGTGGTCCTCGCATGCCAAAGCCGCGAAGCCGCTTTCGACACTTGTCACTCGGTACCCAACGAGTCCCCGAATTCCCGAATTAGCCAGTTGTCTTTCTGCGTCCCGGCGCGCGTAACGAGTGGCGTCGGGCTCGGCGTCGGGACGCCTGTAATTAATGCAAACGCCCCTCGGCAAGGCAGCCTGCATCAAGTTATTGCACATCACTGTGGCCCGTCATAGCACCGAGCAGTGATGGAGTCCTCTCAGCTGAGATCTCTCTCTATATAATTTACACAAATACCGCACGGCCAATACTCGCTCAGTTCGAGTGCTGTCTTTTTGTTTCTGTGTATATATATATTCCAGTTAAAGCACTTTTGGTTAATCCCGGAGCATTTAATGTATTCGCATTTGCAAGAGTGGGACTCACCCTTATAGTTTCAACAGCTCCCGAACTACCCTTCCGGCGTGCAAACGATATTGAAATGTGCAGTTATGCAAAGAGCAGATAAGAATTTATGTAAAACTATTACTTCGAGAAGGCTTCGCGTATGAACGTTGGGGGATGAGCGTGTTTTTAGTACCTGTTTTGCTAAACCGCGCCGTGAACGTCCGAAGGTGTGAGATTAGGACTATTTTTGTGGGACTCGTGGTTAGGTCGAAATACCATGCGAGGTTTTTGGTAGAAAATAGCATTAAGAGAAAAATGTTAAAATCTTTTGAGAAGATATTGTATTTCCAGTGAGGGTTGCTAGAACAACATAAACTCGACGAGACAAATACTGGAAAACGTTGAAGTAAACTGGCTGGTAACCCGACCATTGTTTTATCACATTTTAAACCGGAAACACATCGGTGTTTCACCGAACAATCGCAGAGAGAAAATTGCAGACTATTCTAGGCTTTCGTAAAATGATATGAACTGCATCAGAACCGTCTCTGATGAACTCGTTATGGCTAGTGTTAATTGTTATATCTAAAAAACTGGTCAATGTGACTTATTCTTCAATAAATGAGTTGACATTCGGTGGTCTTCCTGACGTTTTGCTTGTAATCTCAAACTGCGCCAAGTAACTCTCAAGTAACATTTTCAAAATCACGTATCTTATATTGAAAAAAACTGAACAACTGATTCTCTCTCTCTGAAAAAAGTGGCAAGTCACAGGATCGAAGTTTCCTGACAATTTAATTATAATCAGAGTTTTCGTTTGACCTGTAGCGAGCGAACAAACACAAAAAGAAAGAGACATTCTGTGTTCTCCGCGTCCAAGGGGCGAATTGATGATCTTCGCTTCGCCAGTTTGCTGCAAGTCGCTCATCCAATAAGCACTTCGCAACTCCAATCGGCTGAGATGAATTGTAAATTATTCTATAGAGAAACAATTCCCGGAGAAACCAAGCAAACAGTCGAGAGCAGAGATCAGTGTTGCTAGATTCTATTGGTCGCAACTAACAGTAACTCAAAGTGAGCACCTATATCCCAACACATCCCACCAAGATTGTGCTCTCGCATTGTTAATTAATTCACAAAATAATTAAGATGAGCTTTTGGCAATTGCGTCTATAGCAAGTGCCTATTAAGTCGCAAGATTCAAAGCATTCTCAGGCCAACAATCCGCTCGACGGCGGCAATTCGCCCTGCAGCCTGGCATGCGATTAGCTTTCAAAAAGGACGGTCGTGTCGCGGCCCATGGATCTCGTTGCCGTTAGGGCCTGTGAACCGTTTCTAAACGCTGCTTTACGGCCGTCTATCTCCCTTGTATTGCGTGCGACGAGCACTACAACCCTGGCAATAGTTAGCCGTGAATTATCGAGCCGATCGAGTTGTAACGACAGTGATGCGTCTAGCGTTCCAAGCAGTTTCATTTCCTGAATAAGCCAAAGCCCGCCTCGAACGGGACCCGTAAAGTGCATTGGAAAGAATAAAGCTTTCCGTTTCATTTCGCGAACAAATGTTCCGCGTCCTGCTCGCCGCGAGCATAGAATTGCCCTTTTCGTGCGCACGAAACACGTGCGTGAGTGCGTGAGTGCGTGCATATAGATGGGCTGCAGACGGGCGAGGATCAATTTGATTTCACAATCTACGCACAGCAGTTTCCTTTGCTGGTGGTCGGCGGTGAACGCGTTTCACACCCAGAGAGCCTTCTGATCGACTTGCAAATAAAACGAATCAAACGACGGAAACGATTTTCTCGCAGAGACGAGCGAGACGAGAGAAAAAAAACACGCACTTTCTTTTATCTGCCAACAATTCATTAATCGGATTTTTATACAAATTCTTTACAAAATAAAAAAGCGAGTTTCTCAGTTGGCGTTGAGTTTCCGAGGAAATGCTTAAAATGCTTAACGGAAATCTTTAACGGCGTCTCCGGTTTGCGGTTCGTTGCAGATAATGAAATCACCCCGAGTCGGAACCTGTCGTCCATGCTGCACCCAGACACCAACACTTACCTGCACGAGAACAACTTCTGGACGTTCAACGAGTCGTTCCACCTCTCCAAGTTCGACGACTTCGACCACACGCACTTTGACGGTAAGCACATTGCATTTCATGTCTCCTCGTCCCTCTCAGCGGCATTCCGAGCCGGGGAAACCCGCGCATCCCCGCGTCTGGAATTTTAATCATCCCACGGATCTTTTTACATTTTAATTGAAGACGCCGGAGGATGCCACTAGCACCAAGGCCAAGCCGCGAGTCCGGAAAACGAGAGAGCAGCGCGAAATTCATCATAAAAAAAACCGCGCTGTACACTCATACACAAATTGCACCGTCTCAATTTTTCAAACACGTTGACAGCACATTTGTCTCCCAAGTTGTGTTATTTATTAGCATATAGCCGAAACCCCATTGTGGCAAGTGAAAGTGTCAGCGCGCAGATGATAAAGTGCGCGAGGCGCATCGTTTTCGAAACTTGTATCCATTCGGTCTACGAATGGCGAGTTTTCCAAAATATCCACACAACTCACATTTTCCCTCGGTCTTCGCCGTGGGAGCCATCGGCTTCCGGCACGGACTCGGCGAAGAGACACGAAGTGTCGCCGTTTAGGCCTTCTTTGCGAGAATGGGACATCCGATCTGTGGAGCAAATCCCAAACATAAGAACACGCCTTCGTCTCCCTTCCCTAAAGCAAGATTGCATCTCATATTCATATGATGGATGACGATAAAGGGGTGGAAGCGCTCCCGAGACGTATGCTAGGAGAGAGATCACCACATTCCATGGCCATGCAAATATTGTAGCCACGCCGTTTCAGAAACTGACATCTGAACTAGAATTAAATCCCCCGAAACTTGTGCGCCACCACAGAGCTAGCAGCAGGCTTTGTGTTCAAGAAGAAACGCGATCAGCCTGCCGTTCAACGTTCTAGCCATGATTCCACGACGAGGAACGCTCGCTACGTAGTCAAAGAGAAGTAAAAAAACTGAAATCGTATGACAAAAAACCAATTAATTTTGTACCTTGCAGCATTGGCAGTGACTTTGCTATTCTTTTCTTGAGGGATTGCCCATCTAAGACGTTGCTACTTCTGTCACGCTCACAGCGGCACGGCACCTTGCGCACTCGATAAGCCAAGAGGTTGATGATAACATTGTAAGGTTCTTGAGGCGTCGGCAAATCCCACCCTCTTTACTCCGGGAACAAATCGTCTCAACTATTTTCATTCGGCAGCTCGGGATCGATGAAGTAGAAAACCCAACGCCAACCTTGTTTGCTCGCCCAAATCGCTTGGGCCCTTTTCGTGAGATAATCTACTTACTATCATCGTGCACACACACATATCTCAATCTCTATAAAAAAAACTTTTAAAGACCCACTTTTTTTCCAGTAAACTTCTTTAATGAGATTCCCATCTGGGTGGCACAACCCGACAATTGCCGCTACTTTACGAGGCAATCCGTTGTTCACGTGTGACTTTGTTCCACCGTTCTGTCGCCCGACGGCCGTCTTAAGCAAAGCCTGCGACGAATAAGAAGACGGATCTGTTGATTACAGAATCGCGTGAAGGCGATGGCAGCACCGAACGCAACCCACCAAAAGTTGCCGGCAAACCTCGCGACAAAAGCAACGACCCAGTATTCGATAACAACCTGATCACCAACCTAACGGCGCAGCTCGGTGGCACGGCGTTCCTGAACTGCCGTGTGCGCAACCTGGGCGAGAGACCGGTGAGTTGGCGTACCTGTGCACTTGCAATTACAGGGTTTAATTACTACCCTCGTGGCTTCTCGACAGATAAAAGTGAGAAGCCGCGACGGTAGCTTGTAATTACTCGATGTGAGCCGATCAAGTCACGGGGCGATAGAAAGCAGCTTACGAAGAACTGAAAATTGGCTCGCAAAAAGCTTTGAGCCAACAAGTTAAACAGACAAAGTTCGACTCGGTTTCTCCTGGTTTGATGCTAACTAAAGTGCGCACCAGATGGGTGGATGCGAGTAAATATAATTATCCTAGATTAAATTGAGTAGAAATTAATTTAGTTTCCAAGTTTGATGCTTCAAACCTTGTACTAATGTACTAATAAAGGAGCACAGTAATACCATTATTATGATAAATCACACTCAAAGGTAATTACTTAAAATCACAATTCGATTAGTGCCAAAAGTCAACATTATTGCGTTGAAAAATGAGTGGCTTCTGTTGAAGAACACGCCACAAGAAAGATATGACTTGTGCGCGCTTGATCTTAGCACATATTTCTTCTTGACTATTAGCTTTAAAATTAGCTTCCAATGTCCCACGCCGCATCGGGCTAAGCTCTGGGCCAGAGCATTGTTCGTATGCAAATGATGTGCTTATGAAAGAGTCCGTGATTCGACAAAGGGCGAGATTACCGCGTTCGAGATCGATGCCTCCATAAATCGTGGGGCGCCGACGGGTGCACTCAATGAACACAATCCATCTACAGGTTGTGCGGCGTTAAGCCGAGGGAAACCAGAGAGATAGATCATACTCGATGCACGCATCCCAAAATACCAAAGCACGTCTGCCGCGGACAAGGGCCCCGATGGCAAATGAGCTTAGAAAACAAAACGAAGGGTAGAAAAAAATACAGCAAAAATATTCAATTTCAAAAGCGCGCTTTGTTCAGAGGTAATTGTGGTCAGATTCTCGGTGCTCCTTTTTTTTTTTCAAAGCCACAAGAGGTTTAAGTATTGCCCCGAACAACATTTTTATATTTTCATAACAAACCAGGGGAAATCCAGCGACTTATAATTGCTTTTGTGAGCGTCGGTCGAGACTCACAGCACCTGCTTAATTTGGCGCTCAATAATTTGCGTGACCGATTCGAGTCGGGCGTAAACTTGAAAACAAATTCAAATCGCGGCCGCGTTTCACATGCGAGTTCAGTCTATTCATGAAAGGGTTCACATTTGCGTATTTATGGCGAGCAGTCGCCTCGTTTTCGTACCAAAAACTACTCGTTAACCTGGCGTGAGCGGTTTAAAAATAATGCAAAACACCTCAAAAGAAAATTCAAGCAGGCAAAAAAACAAGGCGTAGAACGACGCAAAAGATACTGAAATATGCATGCCTCAAGATTGTAACCATTGGTTGCAGGTCTCCTGGATCCGACGCCGGGACTGGCACATCCTCACTTCAGGAATGTTCACCTACACGAATGACGAGCGATTCCAGGTCGTGCACAGCGAGGGCGGTGACGACTGGAACCTGCAGGTCAAATACGTCCAGAAGAGAGACAACGGCACCTACGAGTGTCAGGTAAGTCGTTGCCGTTCCTCAGAGTCGCCATGCAAAGCTGCATGCCGAGTCGAATCTTCGTTACCCTTCCATGGCTGTCGCAGTCTCCTTGCAATGGATTTTGTTGAGCTCCCTGAGAAATGAGCACACGTTATGATCAAACTATTTAAAAGTAGCACGTTCATTACAAGCTGTTTAACTAAAGGAACATTAGCAATAAATGTGCAGCAACGTTTACAATGCATGTATATTCTTAAATCGATTCCCAGTGCTGCATTTCCTTGCAGAAAAAAAAACGAGAAACATTTCCGCAATATTTCCATGCATCATTAAAACGTACTCGGCGTGGAGTAGCACGCGGAAAGAAATCTCGTCTCGTGAATAAGTCACTTTGAGATTTTCCTCGGCGTTCAGTTTTCAAAGGCATTGTCAGCGTCGACCCAGGGGGTGGTTCGACCAACCACCCAGTCGCCGCCGATCATCAACGTGCCGAAACCTTTCCGCCAACGTCCCGTTAAAATAACACGGCCGAACTCTGCGCTCATTCCTCTGTCAATTCGAGATAACGCTGGGTATCTAGGGCACAAAATGCACACCCACATATTGGAGATTGCATCCAAATACTTTTACCTACATTATAATTGCTTCACACAAACTCCCAAAGGACCCCTTTACCAAGGCGAGCCCTTTTTTTACTAGCATCTACTTTTTTTTTTGAGAAGGTTCCTTTTATAAATTGCTCTGCGGGCTGCATTCAGGGGCATGCTCGAGCAACGCCTGGAATGTATAATGTGAAGCAAGCATGCCTGATGGTTTGTACTTAGTTACAGTCTTTGAAAGATATTCATGGTGAGATTATTACCATGTTACCTAGGCATGTTATAAGGAGGTACTGATTCTATTCAAATGCCTTCGTAAGTCACAGAAACCAACAGTCACAGACATAGAATGAATTACAACCCAATACGTCTGATATTTTCACTTATAATCGCTTTAGCTTGGTACATTTCTATCAAATATGTGTGGGCTCTGCGGGCTGCGTTCAGGGGCTGAAAGTTAGCTCTGCGGGCTGCGTTCAGGGGCTAAAAGTTTGCTCTGCGGGCTGCGTTTAGGGGCAACCACGTTAATACACCGCAAAAAAGGTTCCAGGATACGGTTTAATTTATTTTTATTGAGTTGTGCATAAAACTTAAACCGAAAACCTATTTTTTACCAGACTTTGAACCTTTTGCTGGGTGGAATATCACGACATGAAAGAAAAACCCGTAACAAGTTTTGTCTAGCCTGTGGCCTGCGAAAAGCGTCACAGTTTCGCAGAAACTTCGCATTGGAAACTGTAAAGTCAACGAAGATATCCCATTTCTCGGCGCTCCTTCAGGCAACGCACAGAGCAGAAACTCGCGTACCGCCCTGGAACCGGGTCTTCGATAACTATATCGTCATGTTTGAACAGTCTTTACGGGCATTCGAGGTGATGAACAAACCCATTATAGTAAGCGTCGTCCGTCCGAGAGCGGCTGCAAAGCCCGTTATAGCCGATACTTCACGGCAGGCGACGCGGGCCTGCGCGGTGTGGTATCCGAGGCGGACAGCCCGTCCGCCCGCCCGCCAGAACTTATATGCATTTTAGCTGCGATAAAAGGCTTTCCAATAGGAAGCCACTTTGCTCGAAACGTTTTCTTTCTGAACTGTTTCCTCTTCGCGAGTCTAAAGGGCAAAGGCATTCTTTGGTTACTTTGAGCGTACATACTTGCCGCTATAATAGAATCCAGCCTCTGTCCACAGAGCTAACACGCAGCTTATAATTTATCAACTTTTAACTGCCATTACCACATCACTGTTATTTTCTCTTATGAAGTTCATTCTTCATGCCTCGGTTTTGCTCGAATAATGCCACGAGTTCCTGACCCGGATATGCTTCATACAGCCGTCTACTATTGAATTACATTTGAATTACAAACAAAATAAACCCAAATATAGACAGCGCCGATTTCAAAGGGTATCAATTCACGGCGAACATAATATTTGTTCGAGAAGACCAACCATCAACAATTGACGATGCAAAGTTATGAAATAATGTCCACATTATGTTTATTAAAGCGGAACTTTCTGGCATTAATAATGTAAATTTTAAGCTCAATAGCCAGCGTATATTACTCGCTGCACAGTACTGCATCAAAAGAACATGTTAACATGATTGCACTCTACAAGCTTCGGCTGAAAATCTACATTTTGTAAAACTCCTTGTTGACATTTGAAAATTGAAAGAAGAAGTGGGTACGAGCGCTATGGCAGTTGCGCGACGGAGCGGCTAATGACTTCTCCGGAGGCCAAATCCCACATAAGTCGCTGCGGCGATGGGTGGGGTACGCGCTAATGGTGCAAAGGGTAAACACTATCAATACTTTCCAAGAGCTGATGGAAGAATCTCGCAGCGCTTTGATTGCGTACGCACTTTTAATGACGTCGCCGAGCGTCCTGTCAAGCGTACGCACTTAATCTAGTTTGTTAAATTAGAAAGTGGCGTGACCCTTTCCTTTGTTTGTTGCCGCTGGGGGATGGTTTTAACAGAGATAGCTCACCACCGAGGCCAGGCACAGAATGTAAAGACACGCTCAATTTCGCGCAATGCATCAGCGCGTTGATCCAAACGACAAATATTTAACGCTTTTCGGTCGCCATATAATTCGCCTGTACAAACGGCAAGTATCCACGACCTGTATCTTCCTTGATAAATAAATGATGGAACAGAGATATTTGCCCCGAGCTGCTCGGTCTCTGTGCTCGCAGAACCATTAAACGGAGAAAGCATTCTCTTTTGCTAACAATTACTCTTTCATGATAAATTGAGTGTTTAATAAAGTAAGAGAATTCGCGCGCTCTCAGGGGGAAACTAAAGTTTCTCGGCAGCAACTTCACTAACGCGCCTTTTTGATCAATAAAATATCCAATGTCGGTGTAAGTCGATTACTGGAATCAACGCGCAAAGAACTTAAATTCAATCAAAATTCACAGGTCAGATTTTACTATCGTTAAATAGATACATTTTCAAAGCGTTTTCTGTGTTGTGGAGAAAATGTTCATTATCCATTAGCTTCGGTACGTGTACAGTGGAAAAGCATGCGTGCTCGAGCTTCGTTTATCAACGAAGCTCTTACTCGACGCTCGGCTCTAGGTACGCCATCGAAGTGATAAAGATACCCGGAGGACCCATCCCTTTCTGCTCCACACACGGGCGAACGCTTAGGAGGATAATGCAAAGTGTGCGATTCAAACGGCTCTAAGCACAGTTTATTAAACAAACGGAATTTCAGTTAACTAGAGTGGAGTAACGCATGCTTCGCCAACCAATTAATCCGAGTGCTATAGATAAAATTAATTTCGCTATCGAGGTCTCGCGCTGGTCGCACGGAAAAAAGCCCCTCCGGCTAAAAACCGGTTCTCGTTTTCGATGATCGTCCTCCTCATTTGCTTTCAAACAAGATTAACTCAGCGCTACTAGTATCCTTGACCCAAGCCGCTGGTCATTTTGTTAGCTTGCATTTGCATATCATGCGAACGGATTTTCCTTCTAATTGGAATGTAGTGGTGGCCGAAAAGTGGTGACTCTCGGAAGGTTGTTGCAGCGTTGCAGCAGATTACCTTCCTCTAGCTTCAACGGTGTCCACCAGCGAGTAACGAGTGGGAAGTCGTTATCTACCCAGCAACGTGACTCTGTTAAAAGTCAAAACTCGGTTGATAGTCGTGTGAAAGAGTTGATAAACTATATTAAATAAACCTCTCATGCGTCGTGCACTTCGAATTTAAATCGAGATTGTTTAGAATTTCTTCCCGTCACGCCAGCTACAAATTCACCCGAACTTTTAAAGCACTTCAATTTATTTTTGTAAGTAGTTATTTTTCTTAAATTCTTTCCCGAATCTAAGTTAATCTTCGTGGACAGTTTGAGCTATAAAAAAAGCCTGCGTCACGAACCGATTTCGTTTCGCGATTAAATAGTCTTAAATTGTGTTATCCATCTTTCAAGCTAAGATCTTTGGACAGAGTAATACGTCGCGCGAGGACCGCCCAGCATCCAGGACCAAATCCAGGGCTAATCCAGGGCTGTTGAGCGTTAACTGGTTGAAATATGGCCAAGTGTTGTGTGTCTCACTGCAGCCGGATTACGCGCTTTGCTCAAATGTTTGTTTCAATGTAATTCATGATCCATGAATCCGGGCTCTTAAAAAAAAATACACTTTTATATATATATATATACAGCTCGAGTTCATCTCATTTCAACAAACGCAAAAAATAAACGTCAACATCCCACTGTTGATATTAAACTAACAAATATTATTCACGAGCAAGAAATGTTCATACAAAATTAAAACTTCAATTCATAACATTCCCAACAAAGCATAATTAAATTCGAAAATGTACAGTGTGCAGACTACGTTCATCACGACTTTGTTGATTTAATTTCAATCTCATTCAACTAGCTTCAGTTTTATATACGTGAGATATTGTTCCTAAAGTTGCCCGCCGGCGCGTCCAGCTTTGAGTTATTGCATTAGTCCCAACGGACGCCGAGCGCCGCGACGCACGTAACGAGGCGTCCTCCTGTCATGATCGTGATGCATGCCCGGGCGCCCGACGACGCCCTATCCGATGCGTGCGACGCGTGATGCATCGGTCATGCGTTGAAGAGGACATGCTGGACCGTGATCACCTGGACGGGATGCGTAAGACTGCAATCCTTCTTCATTACAAACAAAAAGTCAATTATCTTGCTGTCGAGTGCGTTCCTTGACCAGCGTTTCATCCTAATGGTTGACGGGAAAATCACCTGCTCTTAGTTCACCGGCAGGGTCAGGTTTTCTTTGGGAGTTTATTCTGGCTGGGCGACCCGGCCTCTTACACTTCGACAAGCAACTGCGAGGACGCTTATGTTTTGGAGTTGTCGCCCGACTCTCCAAACTAGAGTCTAGCGTCAACAAAGAGTCTGGTGCGACCCCCTCCCCTCCCCCCCCCCCCACCCGCCTGGTCTGGCACGCTCCGATAGCGAGAGGTCCAATCCTGGATGAAATATCGGAAAGGCGTGATGTGGGCTTCGGATTAGAACCGTGGTTTAGCCTAAGGCGCAGACCTCGCAAGGAATGAGATTGTACTAGTTGATTCGACGTTCCTGGAGGGAAACTGTTATTACCTTGTTATGATGCCAGAGATGCAGTGGAAGTCATGGCAAGTTCGAGTCGCTTTGCTTTACTTTGCCAACTGTGTATAAGATGCAAGTATAACAGCAATAACAGTTTGCAGTTTACGTGGTTGACGTTTAACAAACGCATCTAGGTAATTTATTATAATGTCTGGCACGGCTACAAGTTGTAAACCGGAAGGTTTCATAAAATATTATGCTCCTTTGTGTGTTCACCGCGCGCTGCGAATGGTGAAAAGCGAGGAAAGTTTGAAATATAAGAAATATCTGGCAGAGACTAGAATCTGCCCACACTGACTCTCAAGAAATTGCACTTCCTCGGATGCATAATGATCATTGACCGTGTTCTGGTTTACCATCTAATCAAATACGAGTCTCCATAAGAAAACCCAAGTTGTCTGCAAAGAATTTTACATTCAAAAAATTAAATTAAAGATTTGAATTCTGCTTACTCCTGATCCACTTTGATGTCGTCTCGCCGTCCTGACTGCAGTTCGCCCGAATAACTCAAGATAAAAAAAACACCGACGACGATATTGGGTGAAAAGAGAGAGCGCACTAACCCCGCGCTAGGCCGTTGCAGTGATATCCGACCGCGAGGACCACGGTTGTGCACCACGACTGCTAGCTGCAGGCCAGCTGCTTTGCATGGGGGGGACACAGCTCGGAACGATATGCATCGACATCGACATCCATGAAGGCAGGCTGACATCATGTCACGGCTCGTCGGCTCCCACGGGATGCCCTGCGCCAGATCTCATCTCTCCGTCGAACCGTCGGCGTTCCTGCCGAGAACTCTGCGGCGACGGGCGCCATTGTGATCCGTCGCCGGCTCAAAAGGAGCATCCATAAAGCCCAGTTCCGTCTCTGATGACTTCTCAAGAGCACGTAAACGAAAAGCCGAAGAAAAGGGGAATCAATACGGATCGGATATTTTATTCAATTCACATCGGGCTCCAGGCAATTTTAAATAGATCATGAATAGAGGCTCGTCGGCGGGAGAGTGTGAAATATCAAAATAGGCTCCCCGAAGAATTGCTTGCGCCAATTCGTTTTGCTCTCCGCGCGAGTTGCGAGGAATTGTGAAGATCACGAGTGCGGCGTCGGCGTCGGGTCGGCGTCGGGACTCGCGGGAGTAATTGCTAGTCGCGAAAACTCGTTAAAATCACATTTATTATATCCGCGTGTGGAGGCGGTCGACGTGCATCCCTACGCTCGGACTCCAAACGTGGAATTAATCATCGAGTACGGTGTCGCACCTAGCGCGCTCTCGCGGCTGGCGGCGGCGATAATGTTAAAGATAAGCGAGGACATTATGTTTCTGGTAGAAAGACTCGGGCGCCGATGCGCGGCGAGGAAAAGAAGAAGACTTCGCGGCAAACATGGCGGCCGGGTTGCGGCTCCTTGTTTTATATCGAGACGAGTACGAGCGAGATTATTGAGTGGCGGCGTTGATGAAGACGGATGTTCCACGACGCGGCGCTGCTGTTTCTATTTCGTCGGACCGACGCAAAGGTAGATTACACGCAGAGACCGAAACTACACGACAAGAGCTTGATTAATCGCCATAAAGCGAGACAAAGAGGTTGCTTTAGAGGCAAATGATGATAGAGGAGAAAAGGAGTCTTGAAAAATAGCGAGATTTTGTGATGTGTTCTTCGAATGGGGCGATGCCGGGAGCACTTAGGAAGACGGGTGGTCGGTAACGAATGAGCGCGCTTCTTCATCTGATGGTACGATGGGACAGCGAGCGGCCAGAGACTCAAGGAAACAAACTGTGAATTGAAATGGGACAACGCTCAGAGGACGGACCTTGAGACGTTTCTACGGCGCTTTCCGCGCGTCTGCTCGCTCTGAAATGACCCCAATTTCCGCCGATTGAAGGAAATCGACGGCGGAATGCGCTGTCGACGCCGCACTAAGTGATAAAGGCATACCAACCCCACAGCAAGGTAGCAGGAAACAACACGCGATATTGGCCTGGAAGAACGATACGTTTGGGAATTGGTAGTGTGTTTGAATGATGCAATGTTCCAGCGTCTCGAAAGGATGTAAAACATGACCTGACATGCTGAACTTTCTATCATCAATCAATTATTGTCTCTACAGGACGTTATGGAGGATAATGTTAAACTATTCAAACGTTTTATGGAAATTAAGCTATACATGAAATCCTCGTGCATAACGTGGCAAAACTTTCACTAAAGGAGTTTTTAAAAAATCACCGACGACAACGCGAGGGTCGCTAAAAAAAATCCGAGCACTAGGTGTTTGATAGACGGCAGCTTCGCTTGGCGCTACGTCACTCTATGTGACAAAGAAACTTTGTCATTCACAAGAAGAAGGAGAAGCGGGCAAAAAGCTTGGATACAACGCAAGACCACGCCAGCGAGGAGGAAACAGTGACATATTTTGTCGCAAGCTGAGAGGCACCAGCTTTGAAGAAATGTTTGGCAATTATTTGTTGCATCACTCGAGCTTGAAATTAATCGTCTGGTGCCATCAAGCCGTTCTCATCCCGCCACGCAAACTCGCGAGACAATATCTGGAGACGAGATTGAGCGGCATGTGGACTTTGTTCCGTTGTTTGTTTCAAAGTCTAGTGAGTTATTTGATTGTGATGATTCCGTTCAAGCCGTACCATTGTTTTCTTGATACAAGTACTAAAAGAAAGTGTCAAAGACACTTACCTTGAGATTACATGTTCTATCCGCTAGGACACGCACCTGAGGCTCATGTGCAACGCATTGCCCACGCACTATCCACGCACTCCGGGCGTAATCCCCTTCGGTCGAGACGAGCGTGTCGTTGTAAGTGCTCGGTGTTTGTTCTATGGCTTGGTTCTCCGTTCTGAACCTGTCGATGCCAACCTTTCAAAGCTACCGGAGCAAGCGTGTTAATTGCACCAGTGCTTAACTAAGCAAACGACGTTGAAATTGAAAGAGCAACAATCATTAAGTGTGATATTTTAGATTTATATCCGAATGTTAACCCTCGGATTTCGTGTGGGGCAGGGAGGAAGCGTATTCAATAAAATATCGTCGAGTCGAGTCGAGCTGGAGAGTGGGAACGGGAAAATACTTACCGGGTGTGGAAAAGACATTTGTTGAAACGGCCCAGGAAGGCGTTACAAAACGATAGAATTTATTTTACTTGAACGCCGAGAGGATCTTTAAATTATGGTTCTCCAATATGAAGCCCTTTCTTATCAAAGTCCAATCCAAAGCGCTCGGGTCTTTACGCTGCAATCTCTTTTTCGATAAAGTTATAACGGGTTTTTCATGAAGTTGTAAGCGCGTGTCGGTCGGTGGGGTGGCAAGGGGTTGAGCGGTTAGGGTGTTCGGGACGGGGGTTGGGGGGTTGGGGGGTGGCATTGGAAAAGTTTCTTTCTCTATAATTCATTGGAACGTGACGACGTGAGCTCGAAGTGATTGGATGAATTATCGGTTTGTGCAGGTTGCAACTGGTCACGGCACCATCTCCCACTACTTCAACCTCCACGTAGTGGTGCCGTCAGCGTTCATCCTGGGCAGCGGCGAGTACCACATTGGCGAGGGCAGCACCATCAGCCTCGTCTGCATCATCGAGAACGTGAGTAACCAAACCCTGGCGAGATAATCCGCCCGTCGTTCGAGGGCGAATCCTACTTTGTTTAGCGTATTATTTCAGCGAAACTCTGCGCGCTTCGGGGCTCATTTAAAAAGCGGTCTCGTTGTGAAAAAAATCGTAATCTCAGATCTTGCGCAAACAACGGGAGAAAAAAAATGGCATCAAATTATATTCGAGAAGTTGAGCATGAACGAACGCCGAGCGTGAACATCAAGACTTGCCACCTGTTTCGGCAGAGAGTAAGTTGCCAGCGCTTTTTATCGGGATTAAAATGTGGGCTGTTGAACGAATTCAGAAAGTACAACTGCTGCGAGCGACCGGAAAATATATCAACAAACACAAAGAGGGATTTTCTTTGTAATTGTGCCTGCTCGGAAACGCCAGGAAAACTTGCCGAATCTTGTAAGCCGAGTTCAAGCTGACAGAATTAAAGCGATTTAGTCTGATAAGAAATTAATGAAATGATCGTGTCGCCCTCGATTGTCGATTGTCTTCTTCTCGGCTTCACTATCGGGCACCTCGCCCGCCCAGCCTCGGGAAGATCGGCGTCCTTTAAAAGCACTCTCTCTCCAAGCCGCCATATTTGTTCTATACCTCACTCTGTGATCTCGCAGATCTGATCAAACGACGGAGATAAAACAACATAGACGGCGAAGACAAGAAACGACTGGGAGAGAAAACAAATTTCCTACTTCTGTCATCGCTTTGATCACATTCTACGGCAACGTCCCGTAATGTCACTGGAGTATCTATTGTTGCATGCGTACCCGCACCAAGAGGTAGTCACTCTCAGAATGAAGCAACAAAACGGTTTTATGCGTTCGAATTAAATGTTCGCGGTTCACGCATAGACCGTGAAAGAAAGGGCGCTTCGACTCGTAACCCGCACGGCGTGGATGCGGTGTCAGATGGCTTACTCCTCGCGACTACGAAATGAGGAAAACAGGATCGAGTACAGAAGACTCTCATCGAGTCTCTCTAATAGCAGTTGAATCATCGATCTAAGTGAGCACTCTCCGACTCTAATAAAAGCCAGCTCGCTCTGAGATATGCACGCCTTACTTTCAGAACTTCGTATGGCCGCGTAGAGGAGTAGAGAAGTGAACGCTGGGGGCGCTGAAAAATAGAGCGGCCGCCCTCTATTCTGCTCTCAAAGCCAGAGCTACAACGTGCCCGCCGCTGCACATTCAATTTAGGGCGCAATTAATGAAATACTGGGTGCAGAAGCGAAGCTAGCAATTAATTATTTAATGAATCCTGCCACGGAAAATGATGATGCCGTTATTTCGTTGTCTGCCTGGATGTCTCGACCTTCTTTAATTGGTTGTTCGAAGCAATTTGTAGAATACACGTGGTAACATTTTAACATGTCTGCTTTAGTCCATTTCATCAGCAGAAAAATGACTAGTTAGCAAATATTTGAGGCGGCTAATAAAGATGTGGTGGTGCCAGCCCCAGTACGGCACCTCCACGCGGAGAGCGATCTAACGATCTTAAAGACAACGCTTGCAGAGTGAGAGCAATACGCACATAGCCGTCTCACTCCACCACGTTTTATCTGGATAATCAACTTAAATATTAGTACATCTAAAGCTAACTACATTGTAAATTTTCGAACATTTCTTGACGTACATATATATATATTTGTCACCACATTGCATGCCAGCCCGCACTCTTCCCGGTTGGCAAGGCAACGTTCACTAGTCGTGACGTAAATTCAAGCAATTAGGACCCAACTACATCCAGGCAATATTATCTACTCAATTCTCTTTAATCTAAAGCCATCCCCTATCCACTCTGAGCGCCCTCCCTCCCATTGAACTAATTTTGTTCGCATTGTGCTCGCAACACAATTACGCTGAAAATCATACGCGTAGATTAAAGGATCACGAACATTCTTGTAAGCGCATTATTATGATTTAGTCACGGATTTTGTAGCTAGTATATAGGTACACCCGGCAGAAGTGCACCCGAACACTTGCCTGCACGATATACCATACACTAACAACTCTGTAGGTTATAATCCTTCCGTAAGTTTCGACATATGCTGGTACATACACGTTGCACGCAAGTCTGGCTGCATTTTGAGTCCCGGAGCGCCTCGCGATGGGAAATTACTCTAATAATCTACCCCTGGGTGGGCAACAACTTGTTCATTCATACACAGGGGGGGGCGAGCGAAGGTATGCGTGCGTGTTCTTGCCTCGTGTAAAGCCTCTCGAAGGTGCTTAATCATCGTGTAAAACTTACACGGGGGCGCTCTGGGATCGCCGGCATAACTTGGGAGGTTGTAGGTAAGCATTTACATCGTAAACACCGACGACGTACCACCTCTGGTACAACGCTCGAGGTTGTTTTATTTCGAGAAACCGTGGCGGCTGCCGTGGCGAGGGCTGGAACTAATGACCTGGCGCCCAGTCGACGGGACGACGCTGCCCACAACGGCGACGCTGCCCACACAAACTAATTGCTTAATGAGGCAATCAAGAATATGGATCGAAAGGCCCGCAAAGTTTCGTCATAAAATGCCGGGCGCGCGTGGCTTTGGAAAAGGGCCACATTTTTCTCTTTATAATTGCCTGTTTTGGTCATAGATTAAAAAAATTCGCGAGTTAAATATCCCGAATTAATGTGCTAAATGGGAGGAAGTTGCAATTCTTTGCCTAAACAAATGAAATATCTACCGAATAAAGAAAAGTTTGGCTGCTTTACAGCTTTCTAAAAGACATTTTTTACAATTCTCACATTCGTATTCTTTCACTGCATGAATTACCATGAGAGCAGCGGCAACACGCAAGCATCCAGCAGGCCAAGGGACCCCATGCGCTCGACGGCGATACGTTGTGCAAATGACATTATTTGTTTTCACCAAACAATCCCTCGGCATAGTAATTTGACATTTCCTGTTGTACCGTGTTTTTCTGCACACCGTTTGACTCGGCGCTACATCAGCGCTGGCACAAAACAGCGTCGAACGCAGCGAACATCCTCTCGTTGATAATTTAAAGCCACTATGGGCGCCCTGCCTGGCACGGTGGCTGATAAAGGTTGCCGCCATTGCCACGGAAAATGTCTCCACGCGCTGAATTATGTAGGAAATCCGATTTTCGTTAAGCCGAACCTAGGTGGCCTATTGTTAGCGCTAATGCCACTCGGGTGCGGCTGCTGGTGTTGTGTTTGTGTGGCTGGCTGCGCGGTTTTATGGTGCGACAATGCAAGTAATAGGTTCGAGGACGAGCACAATGCACCTCTCGAAGTACACATATAGGACCTGCACACTGGCCGCTAAAAACCTGACAACACTATTTTTGTAAATAAATTATCGCTTTTGGTCGTTCATTGTTTCGCCGAATCATGCCGGACATTGTGAATTGTTACAATACTAATACCAGTTTCATTCACACTCGAAATGAATCATTACAGACCGCAAATGATACCCACATAAAAAAAAAATCACCAATAAAGTTTTTTAAAAAGCGTTCTCAAATCCGTTTTTCGGTATCCATTTGGTGAAAAAAGTGTCTCCGCCCTCTTTCTTCGCGCTATAGGTACCAGAAATAAAGAGGCACTCTCTCTCTCTCTAATGGAGTAACATGCATTAGTAACACAACGCGTCGACACGGAAGACTGCGGAGAAAATCGACATAACGTCAATAACAAAGCACCTGCTGGTGGAGGCGCCGGCAGCGACGCGGCACCTCCACCAGCTTTAAAACTGTTAAACATAGTTTCCCTACGGCACGCCTTCAAGCGCGATGTTGTCACGAGCACATCACGGGGTCAGTCGGCGAGCGTACAAATCACGATACTATTTTCAAAGCAATCCGAACAAAGCGTGTGTGAACTCGCGCCAAACGTGACAGTTCCTCTTCCTATGTTACGCAAGGCTTCGTGCCGGTCACGCGGATAACAAGTCTGAAAAACCAAAACAAACAAAAAACTCCAATGTCCTCCTATATACAACCCCATATAACGAAACGTTTCACCTAAAAATTTCATGAAATTTCATGCCGGCAGGTTTACCACCTGTGTAAACGAAAGCGTCTACATCGTCTCGTCCAGAAATCCAGAAATGTTATTTCATACTCCACTGAGCCGGACCTGCAACCTCGCACACCCGCCATCCGATATCCCGTTATTGAATCGTGACACATTCCCAATAAATCTCTTATTTCAGTCCATCGCCACATAGTTTACTGTACACACTAGAATGAATTTCTTGAAAGTCGATCTCGCCGTTGCGGGCGCGCGCTCTGTTTTGGCGCAGAGTCCGTCGCCGCCGCAGTACGTGTTCTGGTACCACAACGAGCACATGATCAACTACGATACGACGCGAGGGGGCGTCAGCGTGTCCACCGAGCCGGGTCCCAAGACGCACAGCCGCCTCATCATCAACCACGCCACGCACCTGGACTCTGGCAACTACACCTGTCGGGCGTCCAACACAGAAGCAGACACCATCTACGTCTTCGTCTCCAGGGGTGAGCAACCTTGCGCCATTATTACCACTCTTATCTTAATACTTCTGGCTCTCTTGCAGCTTTATAAGTTGCGTTTAATTAAACTCTGGCGCTAGCTTATCGCCTGTTACAAGTTAATCCGAGAGCTAAAGTTAGTTGATTTAAAAGTAGACATGTTGTTGGGCTTTGTGTCGAGATCTTAGGATTGTGCCGAGATTCAGAAAGTGCGTAATAAGATTTCTGTCCATCAAAGTCTTCAGCCATCGCAATTGGCCGGACCAAAACAGAGGAAAAAACTAACCCCAAAGAATAACGGCCTTCGCATCGAGAAAATTAATCGAGGTTCAATGATATCTAACAACGTTCAGTCTCCAATCTCATTCGCTAGGTTCTTACAAGAAATATATTTGAGAGAACTTTTCCGACGGCCATATATCCTTGGCATGCTTTGTTCAAGCTTATCTCCCATTCATCCACAGAGTAAACACAGCTTTTTAGCTATCACTTGCCACCGGGTGCAGAAGTGCCGACTCCGACAATAGAGGTGTTAGCAGAGCGCGACAATAGGACTGATAAGCCAGCTGTGCACCGCTACCAGACCTGACCCGACGCCGACGTACCGACACCGACGTCAAACAATGTGCGCTCGCTTTCAGGGGACAACACGGCGGCGATCCAGCGACAGGAGTCGTCGGTGGCGTCTCGATGGGCCTATCTCTTCCCGTCCGTCGTGCTCCCCTCGCTGTGTCTCTGGATCACAAGATGAAGACTCCAGGTAGGACCTCTTTGCCATCGATTGACGACGCCCACTTCAGACAGACGCCGACGGCGACGCTAATGCGCGTCGAGCACACGGTAAACCTTGTTGCGCCCTACAAGGCTCTCTGCGCAGTGCAAAATACAAGGGCTGGCTGCTCTCAATTCCAATACTGATTTAATCGGCTTAAGCCTCGGCACACGGGTAGATAGACAATGCAGTCAGTTGCATTTAAGAGGCAATGGGTGTCAATTAAGATGGCGGCAATAATTTCATTACTGCAGCGCCAAATGGCTGAAAGCAGTATTGACCTAATTATTGTACGTTTAAAACTGTGCTCGCCCGGTGCTTGCTGGTAATTGTGTTTTACTGTAGAGGTCGGCACGGTACGCCGTCGAGAGACTGACCAGCGCTCCGGGGCGGAATTAAATACTTGGCGAGATTAAAGAAAATGAATTTGATTACAGAGAAAAACAATCAGCCAGTCGAAACGGAAGGAAAGCAAGCATTCAGCTTTATTGTTCGACTAATGATACAAAGTTAAAGTTTGCTCAAACCGAATGTAAGCCAAATTGAAACGACAGCTGCAGCAATCGCGCCTGCACCCTTATTAAAAATATTTTAATTTATCTTATTACAATATCTCACAAAGATCGTTCTCGAAGAATGAGGCCCTCGCTCAAGAAACCCAAAGTTCTTCAGAGGAGAAAAAATTGCTGCCCTCTTCATTGCTCAAGTTTTATTTTTACGTCTCTTTCTCTCTCGATCCAGTCTCTCTGTCGAAACGTGATCACGTAGGCACTAACGCAGGAATCCGCCCACGGAATTCGACCCAATTTACGCAAAAGCATGCTCGTTTTCCCACGCAGAGATAATAATACGGGACAGCACAACTGAATTGAAATAAAAAATGTAATTTAAAAAATTCTCACAGTTCACAATGTCGTCGTAAAGCCGTTAGTTTCCCCCAAACATTTGATAGTAAATTAATTAATTAGAGGCATTCTAGGCGCATGGATTAGTGTGTGGGTCTGTGTGGTCTGGGCGGCTGCCAGGCGTCGGCGTCGGCGTCGCGGCGCTGGCCGGCGCCCGCCGTCAGCTTTTTCAGACATCTCCGCGCCTGAGTAATCGTGGCCTCCATGCGATGTCAGCGTTTTGACCGTAACTTCTCCATTAGCCTCAGCAACGGCGCCCGACACGGGCAGCCAGGTCAGCGGGCTTGGCCATGCACGTTGGGCACCATGCTCGATATGCATGTGGTCAGTCATACAGTAACTAGAATTAATGGGCAGACATGGAGGGCACTTTGACCCCAGCCCCCTTGTCGACGTCACCATTACTGCGACGAAAGCGTGTTGCTTGAGTCTATGTGACAGTGAATTAGCACGGAGACCCCGTCTCTCTGCCATTCGTCCTCGCCGTAGACTGATTTTAGTCATTTAGTAGAGCCCCGAAGGTAGCATCGAAGCCCGATCTTCAAAGGGAAATTGATTTTATTCCACAACCAGGCATCTCTGTGAATAAAAGGGTACACAATGAGTAATCTCATCTTTACTAGAATAACAATGTTCCCATGGATTACTCTTCCCCGGCATCGGATTTTATCATTGGAAAATGGTTTGAAACCCTTTAAATAAACAGGTGAAAATTCCCCCCAACAAAGAAACTCGATGCAAAAAATGAGCCAAATAGGACATGTTATTGCAGAGATGAAACGTGCACTGGCCCGAGTACCTATACACAAAGAAAACAGCTAGCATTCATGCGCGTGCCACTGGCGTCGCTGCTATCGGAATTCTCTAGCGGCAATGTTTCTGTTTTAATGAGCAAGTTCACCGTGATTAGCACTCGAACAGTCACTTGATACGCAGCGCCGTGCAAACGCCTTTCCTGGATCGAAGGGTCAAAGTGGGGTGTAACAAGTCTGTTATTAGATTGATTTATCGCTCGTGTTTTCCAAGGAAGGGTTTCGTGTATCGAATCCATTGCCAGCTCGCGACGGGATGCTGAGAGCAAGGACTTCTTTGATCGCTACGAAACAAACTTCTTCAGGTCATAATGCAATATTGATAACTGCTCGACGTGATGCGCGTTGAATACGCTTTCTGTCGCTCGTGCAAAAGTTTCTTCGTTCGGCCCCGTCTCATTAGCAATGGAAATGGAATGCGCGGCCCAAGAGCCATTCCACTATATAGATCGCTTCAGTCAACAATACCCTTTCTTCTCAAGACCATGACGTATCTTTTCCAGCAATCTCTCATGCTACTCGGACTTAATCCTTTTCAAGCGCATTTCAACCCTTGTTTCTGTTGCACGAGCATGAAATGATGAAATAATTACTGTAATGCACTCCACAGTAGAAATGAGACGCCGGCAAACTGAACAAAAAGCACAACAGTGTTGGTAAACCACAGGGTTAAGAGCAGCTCAAGCCGATCTAGCGAAAAATATGATGAAAACAATGTTATCTTTTCCAGGTCGTAAACTTGATCAAAAATGGCTACCTGCGAGCCCCTCGTGTTCCCTGCATGCACGATAAAACTACCGATAACTAATAAATTGAACCAGATTGTTATATTTCGACGCGTCGCGTCCGTCCGACGGTTGGTCGGTCCCTTGGACGTCGTTGTATCGATTCGTTGTTTATTGCAGGTTGTTGAATGAGGTGCCCGCCGTCAGCAGCCCTGGAGGACGATGTCGACGACGAGGTCGCGTGTGCTGGACGGGGTAGGCAGAGTTATCACTTATCAACGGGTCGTCCCGGCGAGGCCCACCCAGGGTTTTTAGGTCGGCAAGGACATTACGTGCATGCGGAGACGTTTCACGTGCATTTCACGTGCTACGTGGAACCGTCTTGTGTGTGTGTGTTTGTGTGGAGAGACACTAAGCAGCGAGTGAATCAGGGTATAGATAATAAATAAAATGATATTTCAATTGAGAGATTTCCTGGATGAAAGCGAAGAGGAAGAAGAAATCGACGCTGAGCGAACGGCGGAAGAGAGTGTTAAAGGTGTTTTTTGATTTCGAATGGAACCATTTCATGAAAACTTTATGTACACTTAACAAAATATTACATTACATTACCTTGTGTCAATCTTTCGTCGGTAAACTGTAAATATATATATAATTATCTTGAAATTGAATTAAATGAAATAAATGTTTGATCGTGAATTCACCCTGTATGCAGTCGTCTTTATTGTGGGCTAATTTGTATGCTAGACGTAGGTATGTTCGACTGCAGTGGCGTCAGGATGTGGCAATCCAATCTGCAGGCTCAAAGGTAAATATAATTGCCAATTATTTGTTAGCGCTGGCAGCTTCTGCATCACAATCCAGTCATGCCGAGTGAAGCTTGTATTGCTTCTCTGTTTTACCGACTTTCTTTGATGATCCGCATCGAGTGCTTGTCAAAAACAATACCATTTTATTACTCGCTTCCTTGAAATTACTGCAACCGCCTTGCCATGCAGTTAATTATTAATATATCTGCACCAACAATGTTTCGAGGTGTCTGTGAGCACGCAACATCTTCTTGATTCCACCACAAATCGGGCAATCAGCTGCGCTCGATTGAATCAACGGTTCAATTAGAAGGAAGCTCAACGAGTGGAAAATAAAAAACGAGGTCTGGAGACAAAAAGTCGATCGTTCTCTCTGGCGTGCTCCAATCGACTCGGAACGTATGTGAACCGATCCCCGAGATAGGTTGTGTCGCCAGGAAAGGGAATAGGGACGTCGCACTGGCTCTCTGACTAGGATCAGCTATCCCATTCTATCAGGTGGCCCCAATCCCAGTAAGAGTTTGTTTAAATAAACCAAAGGACACACGAAATTACGACTTCCATTCCTTTGGCCATACACTTTCTGTTCTTCGCAATAGAATTGTTGTATCGATCGTAAAGTTCCGCGCCACCTGGAATACTTTATTCAAGCGCGTATTTCAAGAGTGGGTTAGACCAATTTGCGCAAATCCTTATGACCTGGGCAGGTGAGATGAAAGTAAGCGGTGGTCGTAATTACAAACTCAGTGCATTCATTTATTGCGGTGCTTTTCACGCGCGAGATTCAATCGCTGGCTGCATTGGAAAACAATTTAACTGCTGTAGCTACTAAATAATTAAACACATGTTCAATCTCCACCACAGCTTTTTATGTAGTGTTAATAGCGCTGCTGCAACCGCCGAGTTCACACACATTTAAAACGAGAAAAAAACTGCGAATTGCAGTGGGTTAACCGATTCGTGCGCCGTTTCTTTCGACACCCCTGACGTCATTGATCATTTCGATTTAATTCTACGATCGGCGAGAAAGATGTTTTTAAGTGGTTCAAAGGGTAACGATATCTCAGGAGTGAATATCGCTGCCACTGCGATTGTCCGAGACGGGGAAAGATGAAAATTGGAGCACATAACTTTGCCTGAGCGGGCACCGATGCCGAAATTCCCTTTAGGTACCGGGAGAGAGGGTGGGAGTGAGGGTGGGAGAGAGGTTGGGGGAGAGAGAAGGGAGCGTATTGTGGTGGTGGTGATCTATTTCTTCGTGTGTCACTGCTGATGGATCCAAACCATTGTGCAACCAGAAAAAAAAAAATTGAATAAGAAAGAGGCCACCGGCAAAAAGATTTGGTCGCCGCCGGAGCAGCTATGTCGGTCCAGCTTCGATGCTGGGTCACGCCACAATGTAAGAATCTATCTATCTGCAAAGGAAAGAACTCTGCAACCAATACATTTAAAACGAATAACAAGAAATCGAGAAATCTTTTGGGGTGAAAACCTAGACGCCGGTGCAGGATCACGAGTTTCTCAAAAGTTCCAGGCGACACCGAGGCGTATTTGCACGATTGGCAAGCATAGAGTATGCAAAGCAACATGCAAATAGAGCCGCAGAATCCGCGAGCAGTGGAACAAACAAGTAAGATGTTTCTACAGCAGAGCATTTCACACATGAGAAGGTTCCGATTGAAAAGTCTGAATTGGAAATTAATGAAAATCTATTGAAAAAAAATGTACCGCCTGAAAAGCAACGTTCGTGTATATAAAATACTCCCTTTCACGTTCGCCAACCGTGCAACGTAAAATATTGTTCGATGTGAAATTTAGTTCTGTGATCAAATGAGACATGCCACGCTCTATGGCTGGCTATGACAATGACGTATGAATGTATTCGATTTATATTCACATCCCAACTGCATTCTTTCTGCTCGCTGATTTACTTTCGTACACCCACAGCACGGCTATATTCATGTCGGGATATTTATTTTAGCCCATGGTTCACTGCATCTTAACTTTAATAAATTGGAATATCCTCGTTCCAGTCTATGTCTTTATTTTCTGTAGCATAATTCTATCGTGTGCTGAAAACCTTTCAATGAGATGAAACAAGTTGTTTACTATTCAGAGCTCCAACTCTATGGCGGCTCATCTCTTTATTTCCAAACCCGATATCCAAACAACTTCAAGGGGGGGGCTATTATATTTCTGCGCCGATCGCCACGGTGACAAGAGCGCTGTTTCGCGGGAAAATCAATTACTAAACAAGTCGCCGGAAAACTTTCCCATGCGTCCTTGAAACAGAACCCTCGAGGAAAACACCATCCACCGCCTTTTGTTTGCCGTCCATTCGCTTCGGGGGCGATGTAATACATAAGCAAGGCTCGATTTTTCACCGGAAAAGGGACAAGAGAGTAGCATCGACATATAATTTGGACTCTGATGATAAATGACAGAACCCACAAGAAACACAATGCCAAGTCGGAAAAACGGGCGGCGTTGTCGACGGAGCTTATTCTTCCTCTAATTGGCTTGCCGTAAGCTGGTGTATTATGAACTCGATGGCACTAGCTACTACCAGTGCACGTTACACGATACTGCGGCTCGCTTACACAGTGTCCGCGCTGGAGCACAAATTATACCGAGAACTAACAGTATTTCAGCGAAATGAAAACAGAAAACGAAAACAACCGCGACATGTTCATAAAGAAGAATAGTGCATATTAAGCAATAATTTATCTCGAGTAGCTTGTTCGTGCAAACTTGAACTTTCGAGGAAACGTGCACTGCATAAATCTGCTGTAAAAGTGCGCCCCCGACCGTCGAGGAATGAAACTGATTATGCACTTTTCACGTCCTGTTCTTGCGCTGTCCCCCACGTGGATAGGTTTAATTGGATGCACTCGGAGAATCGGTTTTATCCGAGTTGCACTGTGTCGTCTCATTATACCATTATACTTATTATAGGGCTGGGCACTAGCTGGTGAAGAGACTTAATGATAATAGCTTCGAGTCGAGCGCGAAATCTTCCACGTCTCCATGGAGTGCTGATTTGTGTAAGTCGCAAGCCAGCCAGTCAGTTTAATCAGGAAAATGGCAGCGTGGAAATAGAATTGCGAGAACTGCGTCAATTAGGGGTGGTTTCAGTTGGAACAAGGGGCGGAATGTTGTCATTGAATTCGGTGAATCGCGTCTGAAAGTTAATATCATCTTGATTTTTGATTTTCTAGATAGTTACAGCTGACGCCTTGCCAGACACGCCGCGATTATTTATAATCCCGGGCGTTTCTGACAGGGCAATGCGGTTCCGTGACGAGCAGATGTTCCCTCCGGTGAGATGGTATTATCTGAAATTCGGAAGTGCATGTCGCCGTGCCCGACCCGCCCTTTATTGGACACTCCACACGTTTCGATTGCAAGTAATTCCCGAAACACGTGCACTGTAATTTCCAGCGCAGCACCGATTCTGCAAACTTTGCACGTCATTCAGTTGTCGCAGCGGCGCAAGTCAGAGTGGCATTAAAACGATGTCACATACACGCCAAGTAAAATGCGACCTCGGGGGCAAAATAGAAAGCTCTGGTTAGAGACAAAACTCGTATGCAATAATTACCCATCGTAATGAACCACATGCAGAAAGACTCTCACATACATAGCTTTTTAAAGCAGTTATGCAAAGAGCTGGAATTTTATCGCAGGGGCACCAACAGAATTAACCCCGTCTAGACAACAGGATGGCAAAGTGACAATCGCTACTGTAGCCTAGTTATTTGCGGTCTAGTCTACTCGGCGACCAGGTAGAAAGTCCACTGACTTATGCGTCATTTAATTGGAATTAATCACTCGATTCTTTGTTCCCACTAACCAGGCAAGCCATGCATGCAGCAGCACCGAGTAACCCCGGCCCAGTAATGGTAACCCACGCGAAACACACCGCCGTGCACTTCGGTTAATTGGGTAATTTGTCTTTGAAGATTTACTCGCTGGATTTTCTTGTCATCGATAAACTCTTTATGAAGAGTTGTGGGGGTTAAAAGGCTATTACCAATGAAGCTTTTCATAATCGCGCTTCATCCGCGAACGGGCAAACAAAAAAAAAATCAACTGACGGCCACGTACAATGCACAACGCCATCCAATCAACGTTCGCTTCATTCGGGGCAGCCACAAAAAACTACAATGCACACCTTTTTCTGCTTTATTTATGGATTGAAACATGTGGTAGTCGTTCACGGAGACCTCTCGCCGCGGCGGACGTCTCAAGCCATTACCGAGCGCCAAACGTTTGGCGTCAAAGCGAACAGAGGCGACACGGAAAGTTGGCGCGGCAAATAATAACCAGATTTTCTCGCCGCTATGATTCAATTGAAATAGGTCAGCGCGACGTTGTCGGGATTTAACGACTAGTGCACTCTTCACCTCGTTGGCGACTAACAACACACTAGTACCCGACTAACCCTCACCTGCTCCAACCAAACCTGTAACCCGAGTGCACAGAAAGAAATTACTTTGCTTATTTTCAAAGCGATTTCAAATCTGTGTCAAGATTCGCAAAGCAAAGTTTATCCCTGATCGTTGTTAGCAAACAAGGTTGTTTTCAACGCGAAAAGGTATAAAGTTAACAAAATTGTCAGCCCTGACAGCGAGACACTGCCTTCCGCAGTCTTCACATTATGGGTTTTAAACTTCAAAAAAATGCTATTAAAATAATAACCAAATCAAATAATAAAAAAAACTCTTTCAGGAAACTATTCATATGAGAAAGCATTGTGACCTTACCTAGCGTTTTAATCTTAGAATCACTGTCCTGCATTTTTAAAGAAAAGTATCGTTTTATGAAACATTCAGACGAATACTCATATGTAACCAGAAATTGCACAAAACTTTGTATTCCCAAACATAGATTATATTGTTTTAAATACAGCGTATTTTGTCTTGGTATTAAACTTTTTAATAACCTTCCTGACAATGTTGCTACAATAGCTGATCTTTCAAAGTTTAGACGCACTATTACTAATTGTTGTTACACAAAGGTTTTTACAATATTGACGAATTTTATAAATTAGACACATGAATGATTGGACAAAGGTGCGACTGCTGTTACTTAAGTATTTCACACGACTATCGTAGTATTTTATTATTACGCATTGTCTTTGTTTCTTGCAATTTATTTGTAATCACAATGTATTTTTATTTTTGACGAGTCCCACATCCTTTTACTCTTCGAATGTAAGCCCTGTGATTATGGACAAATAAAGATGCAATACAATACATCTCCGTCTACGTCATAAACGACCTGAACGTTTTTTTATTATTAACAACACTATAACCGCCTCAAAAATTATAGTGTTGTTAATAATAAAATACCCCGCGCATTGCAAGCGTTTGCAATTTAAATCAGATTTCATCCTGACCTGAACGTTGAATTAATTTGTATCAGAAATCACACATCAAGACAAATTGTCCCCTGCCAGCAAGCCTTGAGCAGTGTCCCCAACCATGTGGAGAAGGCACAGTGGACACCCTTAAAGTGTGGTCACCATGGGCCGGGTGAACGCCTCGGCTGCGGCTGTCAGGGAACTTGGTGGTCACTTTGCGACAGCTGATATGGGGTTGCTTGCCGAGACAGCTCGTCTGAGATCCCGATCTACCCCTGGGTGCTCGAATCTTACAACTTCGACGACAACCTGTAACGGTGTCACACTAACATCGACTCCGTGCCGGTCTAGCCATCGTAGCGCTTCTCAACGACGCCGTCGTGCATCAGGAAAGACACAAGTGACGCAATCAAAGAGCGTCGGCGAAACCGCGAGAGGAAGATTTGGAACGAAGCCGTAACGTTGGTTTTATCGCTACACTTTTATCGCTTAACTCATTCATTTCGGAAAAGTTGTGTTGCTGCATTCTCTGCTCGGTGCTACGTCCAGTTTATCACATATACCTTATCATTCGCTACCTGAGGGGATCGAAAAAGTCATCCGTCCACCGAATCTAAATAAATGATCTCCTTCTAGCACTCATGTCACGTTTGGCGCTGACGCCTGGCAGAAGTATGCGACGGGTATACGGGGAACAAGTCTTGCTGCCTAATTATATGACGCTGAAAAGTTTAATTAGCAGATCCTCGAGCCATCGAGTTGAAAAGCAAGAGACACTTGAACAAAACTCTTACACAATTTATATTTTAAACGTTCGTGAATCGAGCATCGAGTCACGTCAGTTTGAAGTTGAGTCTTTTTAAATGTTACAAAGCATAAAATTCCAAACAAAATTATAATTTTTTTCTCTTTCAAGAATGAAAAATTAAACAAAGCTTTGTTGCTTGTCTGTTTTTTTTTTACACAGATATATGACTTCCACCAGTAAAGTGTTAAATTGGCACAAACAATTAACGAGAAAACACGTTTGACAAATTTGTATCCTTTTTACAACCCATTTGTTGGATGAAGACACAATTTAACTGTCCGGAAAAAAAAGCCCGTTATCTTTTTGTTTGAATTGAGTTAAACTGGTTTGGACTAGGAAATATGAACTGTCAACTCGCCCTTTACTAAAGACAATCTGTTTGGTAATTTTACTCAGGTTTCAGAAAAATGTGCAATAATTGAACCAAAATATTTGACCGCAAAATACAATACAAACTGGACCGATTTGGAAGAAATCTCTTCACTAACACATTCTAATTTCCTTCAATTAATAGGCTTGATGATTTTGTTTGAAATCCAGTTTTATCAAAACGATATCAAAATATTCGTTAAAAATCCAGACACATTTAAGACACAGATTTTAATTCGCATTTATAAAGTTTCGATGGAGAAATCCATGACAAACGAAAATACTAAAAATCTACAACGCAACTCGCATTGTGTCCATGGAGCCCTAGTAGGTATTCAGATTGCAATATTATGGTACGAAGTTTTTTTTCAGTATCAATCACAATTCAATCAAAGCACTGGAAAACTGAAACATTTCATCAAATAAAAAAGTTCCATAACATTTTTTACCAATTTCCGATTGCTTCAGTTACGTTGTTGAGTATCAAAGACATTGTGTTTCCTAGCTAAGTTTTCCCACACTTCTTCTTATACCCGAGTATGTCATACTACGTTTGAATGCTGAACGTACCTACCCCTGAATACCTCTAGGGACCAAGTTAGATTATCTACTGGGTAAACCAGGGGCTGGAGCAATGATTAACGGCTTCAGGTTAACGTTCGGCAAATAAGAATGCGTGGGACATAAAATGAGAATCCCTCCCTTGTAGCGCGAAGGGAACAGTAATAATTGGGAGCAACAGACCGCGCGCGTTTAAGGGTGCAACCTTGATAATGTTTCCACGCCACGGAACGATATAAGGGAAGAACCGAGCCGAGAGTTTTGCCAAGAAAATTACATTCTCTTCGTCTCCTGCTTTCATTTCATTTTTTATTTTAAACATTTTTGAGCTCCGTTTATAATAAAAAGTTTGCAGGAGGAGAAAGTGTTATTTGAATCTCCATTGGCACGCAAGAAATATGTTTGCATTCAATTTGGTAATAAAATACGAAATAAAATCTTGAGCTGAAGTTGCGAGCTCGTCGGCTCGCATCGAAAGGGATGTACGCAAACATTCTTTGGGGTAAACATACCGTTACTGAAGAGCAGGGGAAACTGTTGAGGAAAAGAGTGCAGCAACGCAGATCGAAGTGGACAATAATTGAGGGTTCATTTTACCAGAAAACCCTTAAAGAGAATAACACGTCTAAAAGGGTGTTGTATAAGTGTTTATCATATAGTCAGCTAAATATGTATGCCGACGACATGGTAATATGGACGAGTGGGCGAAATATTGACGATGTCGCAGACAAACTGAACTATGATGTAAATATAATGACCAAATGGCTAAATGTAAATAAACTTAAACTAAACGAAACCAAGTCCAAAATAATGTATGTAAACAAAGGTGTATCACAAGAAAGTCACCAGAAAAATAAAATAGTCATAAAGGGGACTGATATTGAAACTGTTAGTGAAATCAAGTAACTAGGAGTGATTATAGATAATAAATTAAATTTCAAGGACCATATAAAATCAGTAACAAATAAAATCGATAAAAAATTAGGATATTTGTACAGAGTAAGCAGACAACTGTCAATGTGGACAAAATCAATCATCTTCAATACCATCATTAAACTACATTTTAAATACTGTAGCACGATACTAGCAATAGCAAACGAAAATGAATGTAAGAAACTGCAAAAACTTCAAAACAGGGCAGCTAGAATAATATTAAAAGAAAGTTGATTCTCTGACCAAAGAGAATTTATGCTAAATAAACTTCAATGGAAAAATGTTAAAGAACATTTTGAAATAGATGTATGTACTTTTATATTTAAGATCCTACATGGTAAAATGCCTGTGTACTTAGAAAATAGACTAAATATTAAAGAACACGAACATAATACTAGATCAGAAAGAAATTCGTGTGTAGAAGGCAAGGCTAATAATAGTATATTTTATAGAGGAGTAAGAAAATATTATCCACTTCCTGCAAACATCAAAGGCGAGGAAGATTTTGTTAAGTTTAGTAGAAAATTAGAAAGTTTTGTTAGTATCTAAGTAAAAATTTAAGCTAAGAAATTACAAAAATGTAAAATGTACTGTAAATAGCATTTTTTTGCTAAATAAACAACTTCAAAAAAAAAAGAAAAAAAAAAGAAAGATGGCGGTCATATCTGTTACAGTTTGATAGTATTTACCATGAAATCCACTTCAAAATTTCTTCCATAAAAGTGCAGGAAGCAGAAAAACTGTGCCTCATAACGAGGTCTAAATCACGTCAAGCCACTTAAAAATATGTCTTAAAAAGGAAAAGTATGAAACTTTGCCGTAGTTACTCCCGAAACTGTGGCCATTCAAGCGGCGAAAAACAACTCCCAGCGCGGGCTCCGCTTCTTGGATACAGGCAATTAATATTCCTACGCATTACGAGAACACGGATTTAAAAAAGGGACGTAAGGTTTCAAGTGATTGAAAATGTTAGCCGCTGAACGTAGCCCGCAGAGCAAATCATGGCTCCTCCACCAGTGCCCCTGAACGCAACCCGCAGAGCACATTCTGGTTTATCAATATATCTATATGTATCAACATATCTCTGGTCTGCCACGCATCCAATAAAGAAATCTTCCATGGCAGAAAAATGATGCAATTGTTGACGACATATTCTTTCATCTTGAAACCCTGACCTTGAGATCTCAACTCGGGATATGTAAAAAGCTAGCAAAGACTAAAGCTTGTTAGCCAATCAGAGGCCGGGAACGAGACTAGCCAATTCCAGGCGCCACTACTGAAGCATCGAGAAGCTAATGAAACAAAACAAATTCGCAATTCTACTTCTAGCCGAGTGGAAGGGGGACAGGTCGCGACCAAGTCGCAGTTTGCGGTGAATGAACGAGCTCGGATCTGTGCAATTACAAGGCTTGAATGAGAAAGCAATTACACACAACTTTCAGGCAAATCAATTGCAATACAAGCGAATTGATCAGAGCAGAAAATGAAAAAAAAAAAACAAGTAATTGAGTTGGGGCTACGGACGGTGAACAATTCAAGTGGCGGCGCCCAACAGAGCCGACTCGCTGTTGTTCTCGTTGACGCAATAACAATTTGAATGTGCGTTCAACCCTGTATGCCTCGGCAAGGGGTCAGGGAGTACTCAAATTAATTCAGTTTGCGTTTTTTTTTTCACAACGGGACCGCGTTAAGGGTTGGGTGGTGGTCGCGTGTCATATTTTAAAGAGCCGCTAATGGGACAGTTGGATTACAAGCCGTTGCCATACATGCAACGCAAGACTTTTTAATTGTTATAAAATACTGTCTTCTACTCACATGTAAAATGCTATCAAAACTTAGAATACTGAGGCTGCTTAGAGGTAAGTTTGATTTTAAAGAAAATGATTTTCCGTACTTAGTTAAGCAACGTAAGAGGTCTGAATGCTATTAAAAAAAAAAATCCTCCTAAGAAACTATCGCCTCCTGCGCGCCGTTTTTTGCGAAATCGTGACGGCATCAATATCTCACCAGTGATGAACACCCACGTTGTAAAAAACCCAGTGCAAATATTTCCCAAACATTCCCCTGCGTAAATCTTGCTACTCCGCTAGCAGACATGCATAATCTATGCTCGTATTGACTCGGACTCTCGGCTGTTTGCGCTAGTCTTGATGCCTCTCTTTGTCGCATACCCTCGGTCGGGCCGATCAGCGTCCCACTTCGGAGGGCTGATGGGCTCGACCCCCCCCCCCCCCCCATCCTCCCAACATGCTGGCAGTCTCGCTTCGAGCACTTTAGATGGGGCATACAAACATTTCAATGGCCCACATGCCACGCAATGTGCATATTTAGAGTTTTTATTTTAATTTTGAACGGCAAGGTTTATTTGTACTTAGCTCCTATCTTTGATGGGAACAAATGCACGATGGGTGATGATGCGGATGATAATGATGCGAATGATGATGATGGACCTTTCCTAGTTCCTAAGTAGCCTACTCTTGTCAAACTGCACCAAGGGATCTCCACGTGGGAAGTGTATTTGTTTTTTATTTGCAGAAGAGTTTAATTTTGGATTCAACAGTACCATCAAAGGACGATCGTAACTCGGACAGCAGGATTCCTCCACAAACCCACTCGAAAGGTTGGTAAGCAAGACGAATAAAGTCGTTGTGCTAATTTGAATTCCTCCAATCTCTCTTCAAAACAGAACTTGTCATGAGTATGACAGTCATCCATCCATTACCTGACCCAGCGCAGTGTTGCTGAACTTCGGTGATCTCACGAGGACCGCTGTTTCCAACACGCCAAACAGTTCTGTATTCATACCGAAACCGTCACAGGATGTGAAAATGTCCCTTTCTGTCAGGCAAGAATCGCAGTTAATTTCAGTCGGCAGACAACTTTGATAAAATGCGTAAGAAAAGTAGATTCATGCAAAACTCATTAATTCTTTGTGTGGGGGGTGGGGAAAATACACAGTGTGTCGCCTCGTGCTGGATGCATCCGTGGGTTGTCCCGTTGCCGTCGGTGAGTTATGGTCCACCAACCGCTCGGCGCCCGGCCCCATTTTCCAGTTAGGACGCCGACGACGCCGCCGCCGCCGCGTTTTTATCCAGAAGAAAAGTTAAATACAAAAAAAAAAACAAAAAAAACAGTCGTCGTAGGAAAACTTCTTCTTAGCTATTGTAAACTCATCTTCTATCTCTATATATATACGACGCGATACTTCCCTCCGATCCGGCCACACTGAAGGAGATTCTTGTCGGTTTCCTCAGTTCTTTTTTTTATATGAAAAGCAAATGCATTTGGCGAATAATTTTTTTTGGTCACTTAAGGTTCCAAACTAACTTATCTCAAGAAAATGAAATATAAACCTTAGTAAAAACACGAAAGCTCATGTTATGGGATTACAGCGTAAAGGGTATGTGATTTCCAATTACCGCGATCAAAGCTCGACAGGTCTTGAAAGCGAACTCACTCGGAAATTTTGTAAAAAAAAAATCCGAACTCTTCATAAAAAAGCAAATCCCTCGCCCCAAATTGAGAGCTTAGGCTGCATGAAATGCATGACTATCACAGCATAATTTTTTCGATCACACACAGAGAGTAGGTACCATCTTGTTGCCAGTCAATGATGAATTGATGTTCTTCCACGCCTCAGTCACCGTATTCAAATGCAGCAATCCCATTCTTCTGATACTTTCCGGCGAGCACACACGGGACGAGACGCACATCAATCAAAATCTGAATCCATCAAGCTAAATATTGTCTGAATACCACGATACGCGAGTGTAGGCATAATACACCGATAATAAATTACAGCCTACATGCGAACACCTGAAAAGAAACCACTCTTTACATACTATATACGCACCAGAGAGTGGTCCAGGGATCAATATATTATGTAAAATAATGCAGATTGATTGATTTTGAACGAGGTGGTCGGGGCCAAAGTGCGATTGAGATCTTTGCATGTTGATCAGTGGACGTTAAGCAAATACCGCGCGTTGAACCGGACAGGTACACACGCCGACGCGCGTGCGATCGTGCGTGAGCTTATCACGCAGCCGACGCGCGTGATCGATGCACGCACCCCGATAGACCGACCGATCAACGTGGGTTTGCGCAATCATTACATGCGGCCAGACATGCACCGACCGATGCCATCGATATCAATTACTTGCGCGAGTTACGACCCCCGGGATAATTAGAATGCATTTACCGTGCTATTGGATCGTAGATAACGGAATTCATTCATTTCATTACTAGAGCCACTGTTGACTGTGTGCTATGGTATAATTGGTAGTAGATTCCGCAATGCACAAAACCAGCTCATGTCGGTAAGCCCTGCCTGGCTAGGGAACCAAATGAGGATTCAATCACAAGATTTTCAAGTCACCTTCCCGCATTGTGTTGATCGATCGTATTTTTTCTGAAATATTCTTGCGTTTAATTTCAAATTTCGCCGGCACATTTCCAATTCGTCGGCGTGGCGAGATATTAAAACGTCAGCTGTCGCCTCCGTCCGCGACCCCGTCCCCCTAGCGACTTTAACTCGTTGCCAAATAATGACTAATGACGGGCGCAGGTTCGCACATTTTCACCCGACGCCCGCCGGCTGCGCTCCGCGTCGCAGCGCGCACGCACCTGATGCACGCACGTCGCCGTCGTGCGTACATCACGCGCTTAACACGCACCGCGACGTGTTCATCAGCGAGGACGCAAAATATGCATGATTTCAGTGTGGTTTCCGAGCGATCGCTTCCCTGGGAAGCGTTGCTACGGGCTCAGTTGTACCACACAAACACAAAACCAAACTGATTCAAGCCTCAGCAGGCGTTCACGACCAATTAATTTCAATTGCCATTGATATCGCGCGAGTAATAGAAGCGTGCTGAATTGGCCGCACCATTTTCTATTGTGCTTATAAATGCGGTGGGGTTGGCTTCAAAAATAATGTTTCCCCGAAAAAGTGTGTGAAAATAATTGGGAAAGAATGCCGCGAGTGACTTTTATTTCGGCCTGCACTCCAACGAGCGGGGCACTCGGTTGTCACATTTTGGCGAGTACAATTGGGGAGGTAACAATAGCCGCGAAATACAATGTAAATATTATGTGAGTGTTGAGCGGACGTGGACACCTACAATTTTAATTGCCTCGCGAAAAAAACCAGTCGCGAAAACAGAAGGCGATAAATAAAGCCGGGGCTGAGAGCCGATCCAGTTGTGACATTAGCAAAGCTACACGCAATTTCACAAAAGCGCATCTTTGTTAATGCTCACCAATGGAAACACTTGAACGCAGAGTTAATATTGAAATGTATATTTTCGAAATCATTTCAATTAGTTGCCATCAATGCTAATTGCTATGCACTGTTTTCAATTTGCCCGATCCGAAATTGTTTACCAGCGACCACGCTATCAGCAACGCCCGCAATCTGAGCCGTGGATACAAAAAGCAGTGATTGTAAACCCGGCCATATATTAGTTCAGCATTAACTCCAGATTACAATATTAACTGTCAGTTAGCTAGGTGGTTAGCACATTCGATTAGCACCGGCAGATGGCTCCGTGTGTCACTCCTAAGTGAGTACTTCCGGCGAGCTAGCGCATATCCAAACAAAGCATGCACTGCAACCACTACGCCATGTTTGCTTAGGTGCTTCGATGCTTAGGTGCTTATGTTTGCACGCGCTTGTTGTCAGAGAAAACACAATTATATGCACCGACCGGCCGCTGTCTGTAAAATAGCTATGATTATGTGTCATTATACAAATGTTGTTGGATCGCAACGTTGTGTATTTGCGGACCACAGTAGTGTTTCTGCGGCTGCGCTAATGATCAGCTCAAATGGCGTGTAAAACGCTGATATGTCGGCACAGGGCAAGTATAATTTTGACTGATAAGCCTTTGCAGCAAAGTAATAATTAAAGGCTGTTAGCTAAAACAAAAAAAAAAACAGAAAAAAAACAGAAAAAAACAGTAACGAGGGGCCACATTTTAAATGGTAACATACATTTGGCGAAGCTTAGGTAGGTACTGCAATGCGGTGATGCCAAATCACTGTCAGAATTTTTATGCCTGAAAGCCGGCGCCTCCACCGCTGTGTGAAAGCTGTGCCAGTCCGGGCTAGCTGGCAACGTCCACGACCGCGGCATGAAGTAGTTCGGTGCCCGAGGGTGGCAAACCAGCGCCACCACAAAGCAAATGATCAATATCAGTAAAATATTGAACTCATGACTAAAATCCCGGCATAAGTTTCTTGCTGTGTACGGTATCTTGTTTGAGTTTCCAATACCGCGAACGGATAATAAAATTTCATCACCGCTTACTTATTTATGTCCGAGCTCTTTCCACCACGCCAGTAAACCCATGTGTGGTAATAATTTGTCGTGTGGCGTTTCTTTGGTCCGCTAAGAAAATACCGCTCGAGAGCTCGTGTATTTTCTTGCGCTCCAGACTGACTCGAGGGCCACACGAGGCAGAAGTGTACTTTTTTTTTGTGTGCAGACTACCTCTGTCTTCTTCTTTACAACAAGACTCTGTCAAGTGGGCAGTTGTCAAAAAGCCCCCAGCATCGGCTCTCTTTGCCGTCTGGCAGGCTCGTTGCACGGGTCAACACTCACTCACGCACAGGAGTACAACTGGAATGCACTGGAAGAGAAGTCAATGTACCCTCTAAAAAAACGCCATCCTTTGAGTCTGCTTTTGGTTAACATGCAGCCATGGCAAAGAAATTCTCTAGCCATGAAATTTGATACTGTTTTTTGCGTACAATTTTGGCTGGAAAAATTTCCAGCTTTCTTTGCGTGATTGGAAGAGGTTTCGGGTGGAGGAAAGGTATTGGAAATTGTCAAATCAAATTTCCAATGCGATCTTTGGAGTTTTGGAAAGGGTTTACAGAAAACATAGCAGTCACGCGTGGTAACTTGACTCGATGTCAGTTAGATATGTGATTTGTTCAGCGACATCAATAATCAATACTTATCACTCACAGATTCGATGCTTCCAATCAAAAGCCAGCCATTTCCTCTCTGTTTATTACCGGAGAGAGGTGAGCTCAACCGATTACCTCCGCATTCAGACCCTCGACGCGCCGACGGCGTCTCGACGCTCATCATTTCGGCGTCGATCTTCGCGTCTCGGTCTTTTAACCTGATTATCATCGGGACGCCGTTTGACTGATGTCACTCAACTCGGGGATAATGGCGTGCGAACGATCGAAGGCGTTTCTCTCCCTTTAACTTCACCCTCTCGATCCACCGACTCGACGCAAGCAAGGTCATTTGAGTGAAAAGACTTGCCCCATTTCGCCGCGAACTCATTCAATATAAAATCCATTATTTACCCCACTCGTATTGTATTATTCATTGAAACATTTCGTTCTGAGAGATATTTTTGGATAGCGAAATTGAGATGGAATCTTTTCTCATTCTGCACTTGAATGGAAGCCGTAGGTAGCGAGCATAAAACAGTTTTGAGCACTAACGGGGGTGGGAAGTCAAAGGGTGCGATCAAAGACCTGCCACACGCCGCGGTCTGCATTCTAGGCTCAAGCAGGTCTCGCATGGTGAATGACTGCACACAAAAAACTGCTGCTCCTGTGTTAGATTTGAATCGGCGGAAGTTCCACCAATGCCAAACCAATTAGCTATAATTAAAAGAGGTAACATGCAAAAACATTCGGAACAAACCGTTAATTCCGGAGTGCAAAATAAATATATGCAGGCGCTCAGCCGTGTGATCTTACTGAATAAACAAGCAATTCAGTTGGGTTTTCAAAGACCTGCATTTGCACTCGCCAGTCGTTAGTAACCCAAATTGTGTGCTCTATTAAATTTAGTTAAGCGGATACCAATAACAATGCTGCGATTGTAATGAGAAATTCCGCCATGTTTCTTCGACACTTCTGTGCCGCGAACCATGAACCGAATACCAAAATACCGAATCAGACGGTCAAAAACAAGCGACGTGCACAGTGGGAAACTGAGCTGGAAAAGCCAGTGAGATTGGAGGGCTGAATGCATGGCTTGCTGCACGCCAGACATGCGCTCCGGGGGGACAGTGGTCAACAAAGTGCAATTGCTGGCCAGTCAGTTCGGTGAAATGACCGATTGTTGAAAACAATGTAGTACCTGCAGTTTGCAGAAAGATATAAATAGACTAGAAATTGAGGTAGATGTATTCGACAACAGCTGTGGGTTGTACTCGATTTTATGACTTAGATTTTCGAAATGACGCAGTCGCGCTTGAATTTGATTACATCGACTATTTTTGTGCAGTAATTTTGTTGTTTTCTAGCGTTATGAGATACAAAACCTATATCTGTATTGTAGTCTCGTTTTAAATGATAGTTTGCACCCCTCAACGCCAAACAACGCCAACAAATAGTGACACAGCATTAATTATGAGCGTATTGATTGGCTGCGTTAGGTTAACATCACTACCAATTATCAGAATAGCTCGTCTCATTTATAGCTAATGCACTGCTTCAGGAATGCAAGCATGGCCCGATGATTTACGACTCAACGATGGCCGGCTCCATTTTACCCCGGGACAACAAGCCGAGTTATAATTTCAGCATTGTGTAATATTGTTACACGAATCGACATTGTGTTAAGTTCATGATGTCGGCGAATGTGACCCGTGGACATTCGCCTGTCAGTCGTGGCGGTAAATCATGCCGAGAGGACGCCGACGAGCGGGTAATTATGAGGGAAATACGGATACTTTGCGGTGGCTAATTGTCAATGGTTTATCCAAGCAAGAAATAGGCGATGGCCGAGGGAAAATTTACGATCGTTTCGGTTCTACATAATGTAACACGATGCCCGTTTTATGGCAGGTTTCTGCATGTGAATAGTAAATGACGTTTTTCCTGGAAGTAAATGGTCCCAAAATGACTATGTTAAGTGAAATGAAAATTTAACCTTGATAGAAATACAGAAATCGAGGCAGTAAAACAAAGCGTGACATCAAATTGAATAAATAAAACAAATAATGACACACAATTGCTATTGTCTGGCCTACTTTGAACAAAACATTTTTCTATTTCTTGCTGTCAGGCAAAGAATAAAACGAAACAACGTTTGCCGAGACTGCCGAACCGCAGAATTTTCCTGCTATGCTGACATACATCTTTTTGAACGAGAAAATTACAGGGGCGAAATGAGATCCAGTACCAAAAATGACCGGCAATCCCGAAAACAGAACAAGTTCACTGCGGGCAACAGTAATTACAATCTTGTCAGATATTCATGAGGGACGTTGATTGATGACCCATCTTAAATTCGATGTTGGTTCATGCAACGCTGAATTACTGAAGAATATAAATTTGTTGAGCAATGGCAAATATTAATGTCAGCGTCAGTCAATTTTGAAGACTATATTGTCGACAGAAACAATGCTGAGAAATATTTGATCACTGGCCACCCCTTGCGCTGGTCACCCGCAAGCAGAGCTGCAATTCTGGCCGACATGCGCCTAACAGCACTCTCAATGAATGATTCAACATTTTGCAAAAACAGTCCGCTCTGCTAACCAGCCTCGTTTTCCGAAAATAATTACCACTTTGGAAGTTGTGGAAATTAACTCGGCGTAGCGTGCCATATGGCTGTATATGACTTCTCCGATTCGAAAGATACATATGTATTTATCACAGCCAAAGTACACAATTGATCAAAGAATACCGGAACATGCAAAGCAAGTTCGGCGGAATTCTACACCAGAAGTGCATTGCATTCGCGTCAAGTAGGTAATGCCAGTTGCTGATATTAATAATTAATTCTCACACGGAGGTGCGTTGTAATGTTGTACGGAGGCCCACTTTCTTGCATCACACCCTGGTTCAGAGACTTCCTGCTCGCTACGAAACAAGATTATTTGTTCAGCTTGTTCTATAATATGGCATCTTATGGAAAATTGCACACAGGGACCCTCCAGCATAGAAACATGGTTCTGAACAGGAATGTCGTTACAGTTATGTAGGAACATTTGTATAATTAGCAAACTTTAAACGTCTTGCACATCGGTATGAAGTTTCAAATTAATTAGAAAGGTGTATACTCATTAAAGATGTAGGTACTTAGAAATCTACATTGAAGAGTTGTTTGCAAAAGGCACATAAAAGCGATTTTTCTGAAAAGATAAAATACGTACTCACGAATTTATAACAAAACGAGAAACATTCGAAAGTAGGAAAACGCCTACCTAGTTTCCCGCGCATTTCTACACTAGCTCCGTTTATTTCCCAGAGGTTTTCTTTAAGTCGCCAATACAAGCTAATGAACACGTGTCCCTTTACACGCTACGTGTAGCCTAGTGCACATTGCGTGGCAGATTGCAAGCCAGCAAGAGTGAAATCAAGCATGCACCACATGCTAAACCACCCTATGTCATATCCGGTTACCACCTTTATTTGCAAACCAGCCGACACGACTGCAGACTCGAGACGAGACACTGTATCCAGTTCTAATCAAATCCATGGCACTGCTCTGTGTGTGCATGTGTGTAGCATGCTTTGAGATGCAAATCCATGTAGACATTGCCACTGGTATGATTGACGCGGAGACAGCAATAGAGACAATAATATGTAGAAACCTAGAACATCTCCGTCTGAGTTGACGACAATTTGGTGCATATTCATGGCTTGCCCTATTTACGAGTCAGAGGAAACCACGTGACGACGTCACCGTCGCCGTCGCCACTCGATGAGCGCTTCCGACGCGGTGGAGGTGCCGGGTCGAGACAAATCGTTTCGGTGATTCGAAGAGGGTTTCGTCAGGAAGCTTTTCGTTCCTCGAAACGCGCGACAAGTGTCTTTGTTCAGGATTAAAATAAAAGAACGGAAGCTTTTAAGACGCCTGACAAGCTCCTTAATCTATTCCGAAAAACACGCCTCTTGTCGGCACAGCAGCACCATCGATTCATCAGCTCATTTCAAATCCGCTTCCGTGGACGTCCTCTTTCAATCTGCTAGAATTCCGTTACAAAACATAGCTAATTTACTTTCTTTGTTTTTTTTTATGTCTATCTTTTGCTAAAACATGTACCTATAGACATGTCTGAATCGTTAGCTCAAAAGTTATTCAATCCCAACTGCATATGCCCACCGTGTTGTGTGTATTTATGTTGTGAGAGTCGCTGGTTCACATTCACCAGCGTTTTGATGCAGCGCGCGTCGGTAGCATGTATCCGCCGTCTCTTTCGGAACACTTGATGTGAATTGCAATAATTGTATCGGCAAGTGCCGCAGACCAAGAGCGGTCGCACACGACGAGGGCAACAAATTGCTGCACCAGCTGTTTGTGGTTCGCTAGCCTGACTTAGTTGGGGGCCCGACCACCGCGCTACACAGCGCCACCCTCGACGCCGAACACGAGCTACTAATTCACATGGATTCGGATAGAAAATTTGGCAACATGTTTCAAGCCCGGTGTCTGAGATGAGGTGTTTCTTTTATAATGATGTTAGGTTATGATTCGCTCGCCGGCGTTAGGTTTTTAAAAACCCTGCTATTACAGAAAGTCGGGATGTTGAACAAGCTAGAGAACAACCGCAAGGTACGTGGATGTTGGTACTCAATTACTGTTAACAGCCTCTGGGAGATGGGGAAATGCCCCATCTTGTCCCTTTTTCTCTACCCCCATGATGACGCTCGAGCAATTCTGTTTTAGTCTATTAGGAGATATAATTTACAGGGCATCTGCAATTATAGCCTGAGAAGGTGACGTTAATGCAGACGAACATGTCATGAAGGTATGTGCCTCGGGGAGCTTGTCGGCCCAACCCTAGGAAAGTCCTTTCAGTTTCGAAATAGGAAAACATGAACCAACTTCGCCGACTTTCCTCGTTTCTATTTCCTGTTTTTGATTGGGGATTTTTATTTGTCCGCAGCCAATTAGCGATTGTCATTGGTAGGCTTACGTAGAGTTTTTATTTTGACTGTCACGCGTTTGACAGGTCAATATTTTGATTTCCAAAAATCCTACCGCCGCCACAATTTTGCTATAATTCAGAAAATTTTGTCTACGGCGGTTCTTGTTCATCGCATACGAACACCTTGTATTTCGAGCCGCGAGGATAATGCAAATTGTCTTCGATTTGCAACGTGCAGATAATTATTGGTAATTTATGCTAATCTCAATTTTATCGCAGTACTGAACTGGATTAGTCTGAATTTGAAAAAGCACACGGCAAACAAAAACGGATGGGATTTACTCGCTATAAGCTGTAGACGTAGAAACAACGACACAAACCTTTAGTCATTTTGTACATTTTAAGTAACTTGCAAGCAAATACCATTTGTTATTTGACTTACGAGCAGTTTATTGTGTTAGAGTTTGCATGCAATCCCGTGCATTCTTATCTCGGGGACGACATCGCTGAATTCATTGCTGTCAGTTTATTAAAACTCTGCGCGCTTTGTTTTACTGACAAAAAGAATTGAACACATTAATATATCTCGATGCACATCCAAATCCAATGTTGCAAACAAGTTACTTAAATCTAGGGACGACGATTTACATCTCTTTTCTGTGTATAACCTTCGTAAAGGTGCGCGCGAGTTATTTGTAGCTCTCTTTATTAAAAAGTATCAGAAAAGAGCAGCAGAATATCTATAAATGGATCTCAGATATATAACAACTTTGAATTTAGGATAAGTAAGCAAGTTGCATCTTTAGGCAGTTTTAAAAAGTAGCATTCGTGCAAGCATATTACGTTAAAACAGCTGCACCCTCCCCTCACTCCCCCAAGAGTGGATTTTCTTCTATTTTCTGACTTCCCGCTCAATCGCCATTTTCTCGTCGAGACACAGCCACCTGTTTGTTGTGCCACACGTTAGCACAAATGATTGTATGTCACGGGTCTCGTCTCCTAATGTAATCATCATGACCATCATTCAGATCCGCCCAATGGCTCTCGGTCCTCCATAAGATGTAAGACAACGAAACAGAATGTATTCACTTTACAAACAGCTGTTCGTGGCTCAGCAAACCATGAGAGAGAAGCCGCAATGTTTCTCGATAATAATGAATATGAAGCCGAAATAAGGAATGCGATGTTAAGGTTCTACAGTGCAAACATGCGCTTCCTATGAAACTTTTAAGTCACCGCTAAAGTCATTATGTAGCAATCTTGCTCTTACAAACTCAACCTATTAAAGTTTGATTGAATAATGATGTCTATATATAAGCCAAGTGCTCTGTGGGAGAATCTCTGTGTGTACGTATTTTCTGGCAAACCGAGCAAACGCCATTGGTTATTAGTCGAATACTGGCGGCGTCGTGTCTTGCCTCGACGCTAGCGACGCTGTTTGCTCGCTGGAGACAGTTTTCGTTCGGTTATTGCGAGCAGGATTATTGTGGCACACGAGACGCGGTGCCCGTTTGTGGTGGCGTTATCGCCAGCTGTGCGCCAGCTTTGTGCGGGCAAGACTGCGGAGGCGTCGCGTTGATGGATTTCCCCCGAACGGATCGAACGCATTCGTCTGGATGGAAGACATATTTCTATATCTACGTGCTAAATGAATTCACTCTGAACGGTAGCGGGTAGAGTCACTAAGGATGAATACAGATTAGTATCCTATGAAAGTATCCACTCATTCATCCCGTGCTTTTCTGATTCCGTTTTCTAGTCCCCCGTCAAGGACTCGAGTAATTTGCATGCGTGTTGCGGTAAAGCGCGTGAGTGTACACCCTTTGAAAACCAATCTCTCTCCCGACAATTCATAAAATAATTACTATTTCCTTCCCCACCATCAGATCCCCACTAAACAGGGTTATGTAAAGTCAGATCAGTAATTGTTTACACCAAATCACCTCGTGAAACTGTTTAACAGCGACACCGTACCTTTCCTAGCTCGCTCTCCATAATTGATCCCGCTGTGAAACTTGTGATCGTGACTTGCCACCGAATATAATATCACGGGTCTCACCCTTCATAAGCTGTGCAACAATATTGAAGAATGGTTTTTAATGAGTTCACATTTCAGCGCGCTAGCTTGTGCGCACGCTCGCGTGGCACGTGGCCCATTAGAAGTGCCAGAGATAATTAGAAATTAGAAAATAGCAACAATCACGCGCGCGTCGGCGAGAATTAAAACAAGAAGTGTAATGAAGTCTAATCCGCGGCACACGTTCAGAAGGTGCAAAACTTTCTCTCGACGCACGCGGGGGTCTTACAAAACCGTGAGACGGTTTCGCAAGATCAGGAAAGAGAGCGCGCAGCTGCGATCTGCGGAAAACGCGCTAATTTTCTGCCAACTTGGGGGGAAAGAATTCTAAGATAAATAATTAAGAATTTTGCCGCTCGCGCGTTTTTGCGGGCTCGTGTGAAATGGTTCTGCAAAGTCTGCGGCCATGGTTTGGCAGAGGAAGTTTCCCTCCAGGGCTCGGGGGCTTTCCTATCATTAGAGCAGTAACAGAATAATTATCAGCGCAAGCCTCGACGGCCAAGATTTATTAATGATATTGAATCATTTATTCCGAGTCGAGTGTTCCGAACTGGCGAAGAACACCGGGACGGAAATGAAGAAGCAAAAGTTTCTCCGCGTAGAGAAATATGACTTCTTGGTTAGAATTGAGACCTGTGAGTGTGTGTGCGTGTGTTCTTATCTTTGACGTAAAACACCGTGATAATTTATTTGTGGGTAGTGCGTGCCATTGCGTGCGTGAACGGAGGGGACGGGGTTCGATTCTTATCGCCAGCGATTCGATCTGCCTGCAGCGCCGCGCGTGAGTGGCAATAATTCGAGGGAAATTAAGTGCTCACTCGTGGAGCGACCCTCGTCCGCGTAGCCAAACCAAACCAACCCACAACGCATCAATTTCATACCTCCAACAATAGCATATTTTCACAATTTTCAAGCATAAATCTTGAGCGCAAAGTTAATTATGTTTATCAAAACTCATCTAGACCTGGGACAATCCGCGTTGCCAACTTGAATATGAATGCCCCAGTGGGCGTCCCTTCCCCTTCTGCATATTCACCTAAATATGCTCGGGCCTATCTCATTTCGCAGGCGGGACGCATTCCAAATGACTTCCATCTATTAGAACGCTTCTGCTAAACGGGCGACCTCGGACACCGCAGACGTTGACCAGACATCGCTTTGCAATCCCACGAGCCGGACTTAGACAATTTGATCAAAACGAAGAAAAACCAGGAGCAAGAAAATCATACGAGTTATTCCGAGCGGATATTTCTGGAGAAAATCCGGCAAAAAATGTTTTGAGGAAATCGCAAGACGTTGTTTCCCACTACTCAAGTCGGATACGGAAAACAAATTCCAGTGTAAGCGCATTATATTGCTCTCCGGGCTTCGCGGAACGGAAGGAGCATCGCCCCCCCCCCCCCCCCCCCGCCCCCCCTAAGTTCCATATTTGATGGTTTTTAGTCGAGCTTTGTTATGTAGCGAAATAAAATGTATATGAAATGTATTCTTTAACACGTCATCACAAAATGGCTCTGCGAATGCTGGGGGATATATTTTCGAAGCGACAGTTTCAGGAATTCCACCGTCAGCATGGCCGTGAGTTCCACACCCACCCCGGAAAATATGAAAGAAGATGCATGCATACGCTTTAGAAAGGAAAGAAAAAGCTAAGCTGTCCAAAACAACGAAAGAAAAAAAAACAAGCGGCTAGGTTTTATATCCAAACTGAACTCACAAGAAAAAGATACACAATGAAACTAGGAGTATGGCTAGCTCACCACGGAAGGAGTTACTCGCTTTCTATACTTTTCTGCAACCCACTCTTTTCTTGCCAAAGTTTCTTTCCCAGCGCGACCGTGGAAATCGCCCTTCCTTCACCCATTAGCCCTATCGATAAGTTAGTATAGGAAATCTCGACCCTTACCCCTCTCCCACCGATTCTTAAACTATCTTCTAGCTTCGGCTACTGCCTCGCTACTACAACTACAAAGCTGGACAAATCCATAGACGAAGCAATGAATCGAACATTCTTGCCAAGTGCAGAGTACATATAGTTCCAATTTTCACGCTCGGTACGACAATACAGGAGTTTTTTCAGACTCGGTCTAATCTCATGAAAACTTTGCAGACACCATTCATGCTTGAAGTTCGCTCCCAGTCAGGTCAAAACTGTGTAAGTACCTACTATTTTTTTTTTTGTTAATTTTGCGCTCTTGAAATAAATATATGTATCTACTTCAAGTATCTATCGGAATCCCAACATTACTTATTAGAAAACTTCGACGAGAAGCATTCCAGGTGTAAAAATAAGTGAGAGGTGCTACTTTTAAAGTACGAAACTACTTCTCACATGCATAAAGTTTTGTTTCTCCATAAGAAATCCGAGGAAATACATTTGAGAGAGCGTGCATTTTTTTCAGATGGAATTTAATAATTCGATAGTTTTTTCCTACAGTTCTTCCCCAGCCCCACGCGTTTCCTCCCGGATTCTCCCGATAAGTCTTATAGAGCACCCGCCTTGATATCTCGTAATACGTCTTAGCCGTGGCAACGTCTTGGAACACGGAAAGGGCTCGCCATGAAAGTCGGCGCGCGGTGACGGGAACCAATGAAACGGACGGAAATGGTGTGTTATTAATTTCGTCGGACAATCTACGGCCGCCGACCTCGGGAAAACGCGCCAACAGCGAACACGGATAACCAATTTTCGGGCGATGAAAATCGACTTGAATTGTGTACCCGCTTTAAGAAGTCACCGGCGCTCAGATTCTCTCGGATAACGATTATAAATTGAAGCAATTTTATCGAAGATCTTTCACATTCATTGCCAGTTCTTCTATGCGCTTACAGCTAGTTTCATCATTTTCATGCCTGCAAAGACGGAATGTTTTTGCTAACAAAGTTACTCAGAACCGAAAGTTTCAGATGCCTTTTTTCATTCTTGGCCATTCCGAATTCAACAAAATGAGCTAGCAAAAGTTTCGACACTGCAGCTGTTTAACCCCGTGCAATTCTCCACCGCCTTTAAACACACTCACCGTGACGCTAAAGATTCTAATAAGGTATGCAAATGATCTCTTAACGGTGTAATAATTGCGCACGCAACGTGAGACCAACAGTGTCAAATGCCGAAATGAATATCATCCACACCGAACCGTCGGGTCCTCTAATGTGATTACCCCCCCGCGTCGACTCTCGCTTCGGCTAGGTAGGTGTCGGTATACAGCGAGAGTTACTGATCTCACTTCATTAAGCCTCGACGCCGGTGCAAAGTTCGGCGCCAGTCTTCTCGCTCGCGGTGTACCCGGCGGAGAGGCGCCGCGCTGAAAACCTGAACCCGTTGCTCAGGTGCCTCCCGGAAACACAACGAGGGGTGCGCGACCACAACATCAGTACGGTGCTGCTTTCATACACGACTTTCCAAACGAACACAAGGTGATTCAACCGTTGCAGAAAAATACAGAAAAGAAACTTAAGGTGATCTCACATAAGTGTAGGTACATTTCATATTATGTTGTTGGTAAGGTTAGGTTAGGTTAGGTAAGGTAAGGTAAGGTTAGATAAGGTAAGGTTAGGTTAGGTTAGGTTATTATTTAAAAAAAAAATTGTTTGATATTTACCAGGATGCTCATAATTGGATATGTCAGTGGTAGGTTTTTACAGTCTGAGATGGTTTTTGGGAAAAAAAAACGTATGCAACTAAATTATACTAATTTCTGGCGTGATTACTCTAAAAAGCTAACCTACACGACGACGGGACCAGTATGTCTCGCATGCTAGAGTCAGAGAGTAATTAAGAGACGATGCATTAATGCTTCAATTGTTATTTGCAACAGAAGATCTGGACATCTTGTCAGTTTCATTGAAATGAACACAGCGGATAATGAAGGTACTAATCCATGAAGTGTGAATACGAGCCCTGGAATGATCAGACATGCACTGTAATGCGAAAAAACAACAGCCCTGTGCTTCGGTAAAAGGATTAAAACATGCCGGCAGGTTTGCATTAGTAAGATTGTAACAGAGAAACCTGGAGTCGGGAGCTCGTCAGTGAAAATGTGCTCGAAAATCGGTAAGAATTTAATTTTCAGCGCCGTTCATTGCACGTGAGTATAATCAAATGCCCGTTCATTCACAGCTGAGAACCAGGTGGTTTTATTGAAACCTAGAACACACAGAGAGTTTAACCTAATAGCTAGCCACGGGTCCAAAGACATAACAAAACACCGAGTCGAGAGTTAATACATTTTAAACATGTGCGTTGCACTGTTGTGTGAAATACAATAAATTTGGGTCCATGAAGAACATACATTAAAATGGGATGTATGCATTTGCATAATACTAACATGCATCTAGATTTTAAAGTCAAGAACTAATGATATTCTCTGTTTCGCTCGCTGTAAGTGCTATCCGCAATTACATCTACCCGCGTGGTGGTTTTAGTACGACTTCATTTATAAGCAAGAGAATATTAGGTACTCTACTTACACAATAAAATAAAGTAATGTATTTGTGATGACATTTTATTCGAAAGTATACTTTCATAATGTTGTAGACTCGTTTTAAGAGCATGCCAAGTTTAAAGTAATGAACTCTTTTAGCGCAGAAATAGTTTCAACTTGCTCCTTATTTGACGCAGCAAGTTCAAACATGCACCATTTATTCATTGGTGCAGACCCTTGGTACAACAGCGCCATGAGATATTCAACAAGCCACCGAGCAAGCCTAGAGTTTGGGGGACGGCAACTACCCACCAAGCCGCCGCACGTGTAATCTAATTAAGAACTGCTAAATCAGAACGGACTGTTATTGTGTAACTAAGACTCGCGAGCAGCTCGGTTCGTACTTCATCGTCCCGGCGCTAACCCGTTTAGCGGCGGCACAAACTATGTTAGCAACCCCTTGACATATTCGCGTACCGACATTTGCATGACATTCGTTGGCCCTGCAGCGCGCCAGGGTCCAGTGCCGAGATTCGGCCACGGCTTGTATACTTAATGCTGCTGCTAAGGGTGTAAAGCCACGGACAAACCTGGACTGCGGCCCAAAAACTGATTCGTTTAGCTGAGAGAAAGGGTTTTTTTTGGGGGTCAATTTAGTAGGTGTTCTCATAAATTTATTACTTGAAAGATGTAAATTTAGCATCGTAACGAGACCAAAATGTTGGCATCTGACGGATTTTGAGGTCAGAGATTGAGTGCGCTGAGTATGACCTTGTCATTCAGACGATATAACCTTGAACCTTCAACGAGCAGTTCACGAACTACCTTGGAACGCACTCGAATGATCTTCAAGGTCAAGAATAAGAACTCTTAAAAACACTCGGGAGAAAAATTCTTGTACTAACGAAAATTGCAGCAAACTTTCCCTCCCGTTGACCCTTCAACCACAACGACGGGAATATTCGTCGAAACCGCCGGGAACTCCCACACGCAGTGGAAACAATAGCAATTAACTTTTCAGCCTCGTCTTCTGCCGACCCACATGTATTCTCGTCCCGATTCCCATGTCCACGTGCCGCCCAAGGGCGACAATCGACCCGCAATAGTATTTCGCAGATATGTGAACATGTGCATCAACTCTCAGTGCAGTTTCCGGTGTGGTTCGCACACCCGAGAAGCGCCAACGGTTGCTACTCAAGACCTGGTCGACGAGGTCGGACATGGGCTACCGTTGGGTGCATGCAAGGGAAACGGGAAATTGTTTTGCAAAACTCTTTGTGGCCTTTGCTCGACCGCAAGTTTATTGACAAAACAAAAAGGTCGCAACACAAAGGGCTAACTTTCTTCGACCATCGTGATCTATAATGGCGGGCCTCTACAGGAAGTAGTTTGCAACAAACTCTTCTTTTGTATCGTTCACTCGCTAAGTCGATGCACGTGGAAACTATTGAAATAAATTGCCTGGCACTCGATTGTTAAGTTGCTGGCTAAAAGGCGCTGGTAGCAGCGTCACTCGAGCTCTGCTTTATCATTGCAATCAAGTAATGTGCCTCTAGAGTTTCAAAACCGAGGGCAAATAGTATGGGCATTGATGGGCTTTGTATATCGGGAGTACGTAGCGAGATGATTAATCATTAGAATAATTGGGACTTGAACCCATGTAGGTCGTACGTGTACATTACGTTTACAATGACCTCTAAATGTAATTTACTCTCATACTGCATTAGGCTCAATTATGAGGATAAATCGATGTTGTTAATTACTACTGGACCTTCTAATAGGAACATACTAATGTGCTTAGGGCATGCACGTAGCTAACACGATTTCCCTCTGTGTTTGGACAGGCTCAAAGTTCGTTCACCAGAGAAGTTGTCTCATTATCTGATCTGATTTTCAATCCTGTTAAGTGCAAAATCCTTTCCAGGTGGGAACACAGTCAGGCTAGGAAACTGCAGATCGCCGTTTTTATTTGACGATCACAGAAATATTAATAATGTAGCCGCTTTTCATTTCATCTGGCGCTGTTTGCACTGAGCGCTGGTCACGAACCTCTCCTGGATCTCGCCCCCGTCAGGAATGTTATACACCTGACCTGGCAAAGAGCGTGAGCTATCCGCTTCATTAGCATAAATCAGCCGATCTCGCATTCGCCGTCACTCGCAATAACTGGCAGCCTCTCATACATGTATATTGAGTATTATGGCCCCGACGTCGACAATACAATGGTTTGATCGAAAGAGAGCGGCCAACGGGGGTCACATTGATCAACCTCACACTCTCGGCGTCGCCGTACGGTGATGATTGGTAGAGGTCATCGAATCTGATCCACTTCGACAGAATTCCTGCCAGCTAATTCGGATTTGCATTATACGACCGCAGTGCCAGCTTGTGCTCAGACATTACCGGAATGGCACATAGAGTTCAACGAAGCTATGTAATGCTCTATTTATTCTTTTGTAACACTGCATGGGCGAATTGTCCGGTGTTTGTAAAATATTGCTGAACAAATCTTCATCAAATTCAACGGAGTCCCTATGTCTTTATAATGGTTGACGTCTTTTATTTAAAACAAAAAATACAACTGCCAGTAAATCACTGGAATGAAATGTGGAAAGACGCCATGTTCTTCTGGCGCGTGTATTTTCCGTTTCATAACGTTCAGCAAATACAATCAACAGTCGCCAAACAAGAGCTTTTCATGCGCACGACTCGACGCACAAAAACGTGTTCCCCGCGCGGCGGCTGGAAAAACTGGGTCCATTACTTGGTACATTACACCGCCGTGGAGGCTGCGTGGGGAACAAGTCGTAGCTCGCGCAGAGGCGCCGGAAGAGTAAGCAATCTCGGGTCGAAGGCAAACACTTTTTACCCCGGTGATACACGACAGTCAACGGGCACACTTTGGCCATTTTGGATCGTGGATTTAAGTGTTCTTGTGGAAGCTGTCCAAATTGTGACCGCGCTCATATAATCATGCCGATTAATGGGTTGCCGTTCTGGATGGAATAGAAAAACGTGCAGAAGCTAAGCGTGTATTCTAAATGGTTCATTTCAGTGATAAATGCTTGTGTACGTAGTACAACGAGATGTATACATGTATATCAGGAACCATTTGCCGGTGGTCTGCGCGCATGAATCTCCATCGGGACTACAAACGAAACAATTAATCAGACAGGAGCAACTTTCAGATGTGTTAATTAATCAAACTGCGTAAAGCACAGAGCCATCGCCTTGGGTCTTGCTCAGACGCCACTTCGAATTCTTATGACCCGGCAACTTTACGGGCGAATCAAGTTTTTTTAGAGGCCGCGGCGTGAGCAATATTTCAAATCGTGGATTCTTACAAACTGTGCTTTTCAAAGTCGCATGTGTAAAAGATGAAAAGGCTCACTCGGTAGTAAAATATTAATGAAAAAGTTCATAGGCATTGTTTTTTTGAAACTTTTTTTCCCGCTTAAAGTATCCATACATAAAATTTAACATCGTCTTACCGACAATACCACCGTACTTAAATTTGCAATCTTCAAAAATACCTGCCTACTTTTACCCCAATGCAAACGAAGGTAAAACTTTAGTGCTACAGTTAAGGCACATGTGCTACCGACACTGCAATGCTGCACGTATGGGTTTCTATAAGCCAGGAAAATTTCAACAAAAACCGTTACGTCATGACACTTTTATCAATGCCGGAAAATTTGGTCATTCCTCATCGTAGCAGCATTTCCCGACTCTATTTCCATTTAGTTTCCGTCCACGAGCAACTTTGCACAACGCTGCAAGGACTTCTATAAATATTAAATATGGTACGTACGCGTGACACGAAGAGTACCTTGGTACTTTCTACCCCAAACCAACATAACCACCGAAACCGTGGTCAAGTCAGAGATGAGCCACTCAGCTACAACTTTGCGAGGCACAACAAGTGAAGAATTGTACGGATAGAGAGGACGAACAAGACCGGCGGCTGTGAAACTCGGCTCCACTTCAAAAACACTCTTAAGCACGATATAACCTCATAGTTTGTTATACTTTCTAAAAACTCTCTTCCAGATATCAAACAAAATTGTTATCCACTGCCTTGGAAGCCGCTTGACTACAAAAGACACCTCACTGTCATTCTTTAAACGTGCTGTTGACCTCTTCAAAGACTACGAATCGATTCAAAGATGTACTTTGTTGTTCTCTTGAACTTTCCCGACCCAACTTTTCCATACGCCAACAAAATTCCTTAACGTTTCAAATCCACATGTTCATACATAATATTCGTTAAATCACGATATACTACTGACATCACAGAGAATGTCGCAAACATACAGAGCTAAAATAGGGTATAATATAATTCATCTCAATAGCAGTAATATGTGTTAGGTAAGTGTACCAAAGTACCTCGCTTTATCGGAAGGCAATTCCCGAGCCTGCTGCAGGATCGTCTTCACGCTCGCCAACACTTTATCAGCCATTGAGGTTCGTTTTAATAATATTTCATCCCGGCGTCCAGACGGTCCGAATGCCAGCCGGTGCACAGAGAGACGTGATTACGCCTGTTACTGTGCCAACTGCCCCGGCACAAATAAGTAATCCTCGTCCGGCATCCGGAATTCACGTCTACAAACCAGACGCCCGTTATTAGCGAGATTATCCGTTATTGGCCGGCACGAGGAAAACGAGCGATCGTGTTAGTTGTCAGAATGGCCGCCGTCTAAACATTCCATCGACGCAGCGCCCGAATGTTCACGCATTATTAATTGCAAAACGCACGCGTTCACGAGCAACGAGTTAGTCGGGACTGACAGATGGTTATGCGTACCAAACTCTTAGCAATGCGTTAACAGAGATATCTGTAACACGCTGAACCACGTCAAGTCTCTGGGAATAAAAAAATAGATTCACTTCATGCCGGATTTCAAAAGTAGCGACCGAAGAATTCATTGCCATCTCGAAGAATGAAACGTGATGGAAAAGTTAAAGCGGCCGAGATGCGTGGCTAGAAACGAAACATGGAGAACTGTTCACCGCACATATTCGGTGTTCGTCACGTCCAAGGGTTATGGCACGCGTCCAAGAAGCCGGCTGTCGTGGTGATCTCCTGAATCTAGGACGACGTCAACGCGAAGAAATGTGTGCATGTTTTCTTCGCATGCAGCCACCCGGGGTTCATGGAGTCTGGAGTCTGGCAGTCACGTGGACGAGTAGGAACTGGCACAACCAGACGGTGTTGGTCGGTTTCATTGCAAATTGTTACCTGTGTGCATTGAACCGTGCTGAGCATTGGTTAAACCGAGAGGTTTGTACAGAGTGAACATATATATGATTTGAATTCGTTGCCGAAAGAAAGGTTGTTAACCCCGTCCCCAGCGCATGGTGATATTGGGTAGCACCCATGTTAACACTCACAATAATTAAAAGTATCCTCACTCAAAAGAGGAAAGCACATTAATTTCAATATATTCTCGTGGACACTGTCACAAAAAAACATCACGTTTTAGTTCAACACGTTCCTCTCCAAGTGATTCAAGTTATGAAAAGTGATTTTTAGCGAATTTTCAACCCAGGACTCGTCTACACTCCATTACACCTTTGATCTCCATCCTCATGTCTCTGAATCTCACCCGACGAGATCGAATGGTCTGCCACACAAAGTTCTCGTGGACATTCCATGCAAATACAAACATAGTTTCGTCTGCCGAGACCTGTCCTTTCGCATTCCTGACCACGCTGGGCGCTATGCGCAGGTCTCGCGCGATCGGCGTCATCAATCAAAGAAGAAATTGAAGTGATTCCTCGTCCCTTGAGAGAATCAGCAGGGGTACCACGCGCTACAGTGCAATTTGTGTCGGGCGCGTGCTAAAGCAATCAAAATATCTTGGCACTCTATAAAAGCTGTCAGAGGGAAATAATATCGCCAGAGATTTTCATATCGCGATCGAGGAAGCGCGGACTCGCCCAAGACACGGTGAAGCGTTGTTCAATATTCAATTGTCACTTACAATGACAACCAGTACGTTCATTCATTGCTATCTCACTTTATACAGAACATTTCAGAACTAGTTTCGTTCTTCAGTTTTCATCAATAAATGATTAAAAAAAAAAAAACTATCTACACGAGATTTGCACGGTAGAAAATCGAGTAATATATCATGACTGATAATATATAGGGCACAGCACAACTTTTCAAAAACGCAAGTATAAAGTATCGAAGAAATGTTTCATCCAATATTGCTTCTCTTATGCCCAACCTGACGTGGTTCTCCGGCGAATTGCCTCCATTATGTTTGAACGGTTACCGGTACGAACATACTTGCATCACGTTCTGTGCATCGACGATATCCGCGTAGCTGTAGCTTTCAGTGCAACCCTCCATTTAGCCACCCTACCACCCCGAGATTATCATCTTTTAAAACAGCTGAAACTTGCTTCTGTGACCGCGCCGCTGGTAGTCATGGTCGAGACGTTGTCAAGACGCGTTTGCGACAACTGCTCTGCGGCGGCGTCGCTGGCGTCGCCCTCGGAAGTGTCGGACACAGGCTTGTTATCGCACTCGACAAAGAGGGTCCAAGTCGACGGCGACGCCGTCTCAAGATTGCCCGGCGTCCATTTAGATGCGATCTTAACGAACTACAAGCCACGATCTCGCGGACAGGAAGGAAAGGAAGCCATGTAGAAACGATTACCCTTATAAAATGTGTGACGCTCGTAGACGATGCGGGCAAGGACGCTGTTAACGTACTGCTCATTTTTTTTCTTCAGTTTTACCCCCGAGTAAATTCCAATGAACGCGAATGCTAATCACTCGACGGCAAAAACAATTACTTTGAGACTTGCCATCAAACGCAGATTGTCAATAAGTTTCCGTCAAGATCCGCACGTGATCCAGACATAATTCACCGTACAATGTTAATTAACATCAAAGGTGAACGCTGCTAGGGATGCAGGTGGCTGTCGGGGGAGGCGTCAGCCCCGATGCAGGTTCGCGTCCTTGCCATGCGCAGTCGTCGGGTTGGAACATCATTACCATTAAGCACAACAAAGAGATATGGTTTGGTTGCTCCCCGAAGCTTGGCTTTCATGGTTGCCTGCTAGGTAGCATGTAACGAAGCAAGAAATAACAACATAACATTGACAGAAAATTAAGATGACAACCATATTTATGGGCTAACTTTTTCGCAGAAGAATATTAAAGTTGATCATGTTCCTTGCCTTCATATCCCTAGAAGCGCAATACAAAAAGGCTGACTCCAGAATTACCAATTATAAATTATTAAGCCGCTAGAGCCGCCGATGTAGATCGAAACGTGAACCTGGAGTGTGTCCAGGCATTTTCAGGAGCGTCCTGTCGTTTGCAGCTCGGATACCACAAAGGGCCGTGGCAGGAAACTCATTTATAATAAACTTAATTAGAACGAGGGGCGTAATGGCCTCCGTTCCGAAGGCAGGCTGCTTCAAAAACAAGCTGTCATTTCTGTTTATAATGCAACAAGTATACACCACCGCCTCGCAGATGGTATCCCTTATTAACCAAATCTTGCTAATATGGATACAATATTTGCGCAGTCATGGCAAGTGCAAATGATCTGGGATCTTACGTTTCAACCCCCAAGGCAGCTAAAGAGTGTAATACCGAAGAAAGCATCTTCCCTGCACAATGCATCCCGTTCATATGCATGCTCTCGTATGCTTTGGTTAGCATGTTAGCATGTTAGCAAGTCCCCAGACAATTATATGGTAAGCTCATTGCTTTGTTACCCCAATGACACATAGCAAGCTTCAATTTCATCGGATCAGAGTACCATAGTTATTGGTTTAGAACCATTACTCACGAGTCATTCTTCCCGGAAAAACGTCTAGAAAAGTCAGAAGGAGCTCAAGTCTCTAGTCTGAATGTAGCTGTTACCTCTTCGCAACGAAATTAATATGGCAATGGGGGAAACCGGAAATACTCGCAAAGGAAACGCCGCACGGGAAGAAAAGAGAAAAGTCAGAGAGCGTTAAACAAAGAGATAACTCGAAAAGGGAGGGGTCGCCGTCGTAGCCGTGTGTGTGTACGGCGTTTGTTAAGTGTTCGTAAAGAGGTTAATGGGTTAGCGAACATCACGTCGTCGTCGCGAGTGATGATATGCTGACTGCACTCGGCTGGTAGTGCCGACTCACGCCGGGTAATTAACCCCTACCTACCTGACTGACTGACTGCCGTTCTAGCAAAGCAAGCACTTTTATCCCCTATCACGCTCTGCCGTTGAGATAACGGCCTGCGATATGCTCGTGCCGTTTGTTTGTTTCTGAACAGCGTTTGCAGCTGAGGATCGTCGCCCGGTGCTACTAGCAGAATATCACACAAGTTCTCAAAGTGATACGAGTGCACGTGAAAGGTTGTACGGTGCATTCATGCATCCGAATGAAACGTGTTACTCTACAGAGAAAATGTGTAAAGTAATCGCTGAATCATTTTCTTTCCTTCACGACTAGTTTTCTGTAAGTTTTGCATAAAAAGCTGTATATATATATTGTTGCTGTTTACTTTAACATGCCGCATGCCAACTCAAACAAAATATAAATAATGGTAAACACGGCTAAGGAGACTTTGAATAATGGATCAGAGACGATAATGTTACGTGGAGGAGGAAGACTGAAAAAATGTCCAGGGGGTTGGCACGAAAGCTGACGTGAAATATGGAAAGGATGAAGAGCACGTGAATTCTTCAGATAACTAAAGCGAAATTTAGCCTCTTTTTTTTGTGTTGTTTCTGTTTCCCAACGGAAGTCGACAAGACGAGAGGAGAGCTGCGATACGGGCTTGTTACGGTGAAGAACTCTGTTTGCGGTTTTTACTCTGGGCTCGCCCGCGTGCAAAGAGAATTCCAGAGTATCTCGACATTCTCTCGAGTCCCGTTCTGATAACTTATTCCCGGGGATTAGCACCGCGGGTTGCGTGTGCCCCGACACAATGCTTTGATGGTTACATCGGGGACAATATGACTTCGAGACAGTACCTTCACCTTTCGACGGTGTTTTAGAATGTTTAGAGATGTTTAGATGTTTTAGAACTGATCGGTACCTGATCCAGACGTATTTTCGTCTTAGACATTGAATGCATTTTCTAACATAAGCATAGATTTTTATATTCTGTGACGTCCTATTTTTTCGACTCTTTCCTCTTAGCTTTATCGGGGAGTAGAATTTAGCTATGAAAAGATACGTGTCGGTTATTTCCATTTTTGATCGCAGCGAGGGATATGTCTTCTTCGAAGAATAACCAGGAATCACAGCTAATGTGGTTTTCTTCGAAAAAAAATAAACACATTTCCAGCTGAGCAAAAAATCTACGTCACAAGAAAGCAAGCTCCATAGAGGCATACTAAAACCACGAAAATCACATAATTGCTACCCAGAATCCACCTTTGGTAGATAGAGAACACGAATACGTTCTGAGAATACGTTAATTAATTGACAGCCTTTCCAGAAGAGCTGTTTAAGAATAGAAAATCAGGAATACGATGAAAGAAGATGCCAGTTATTTATAGAAGAGGAATGACGATGTGATTCTTCTCACAAAATGGAAGTCCTTGAACAGTCCCTGAGCTAGAGAAGAACACAGCAGATACGACACACATTTACATGAAAAGGACATGACAATCGAACGTGGTTTTTCTTCAAAAGAAATTGGTATCCACCCTTTTGAAATATGCTCTTTCTCGGAAAGATATAAGGAACCTATCCACTTTTCCAATTCACATGAAACAATTTTAATATAAGCGACTAGAGAGGTATAACAACAGAGACGAGTGTTTGATAAGAATGAACTTAGCAAGTGTGTAGTGTCTTGCAAGTCCTGGCTGTAAGGAAGGTATTTATGTGAAGTGACTCTGGTATACTGTTTGCACAAGGCATGGAAGACCAATTAAGTTTGTAATCAGGATTTGACTTCCAAAGTGAGTAGGATTCGCAGAGGTAATTGAATTATTCATCTAAGAGCGAGGGTGTCAGAAATTAAATGTTCGACTCGCGAGCGAGGTGCGCTGGTGCTGGTGTCAGGAGACCCGAGACCAACCCCTAGGAGTGGCGGCAGACAACTCTCCGAGCGACCGACACGCGCTCCCAATCCCTTGAACACCCGGCCTCGACCCGTTGCCATCGGCTGAACAGAAAACGAATTCGGATCTCGCCAAAAAACAATGTCAAAAATCGAAGATGTGACTTTGAACGCACGAGATTTTGATAAAATATTTAATTCGGATAGAAAATGTCACGAAAATCTTCAGTCGAGCTCTGACGGACACCACAGATCCGTCAAATTAATAACCCACAATAGTTCAATCGCCAACAGCATTCAGTTTTGTACATGTTTTCCCTCAAACGACGATCGAAACCATTTCGCATGAAGCGGCTTACAGCTCTGCAAGTCCTCCGCATAGTCGGCGATCGCGGTGGCAAAAGAAGACGTCGCTTTCGAATTACTTACGAGCCCAGGGGAGGTTTTCGCTCCGTACGCTGCAGGATCCCTCGCAAGGGGCAAGGGTGGTGCGGCGAGGGGGGGTGGGGACGCATCAAGGGGGTAGGTATGTCCCCGGCTTCGGAACAAGCCAGCAGAAAACCGATTGCCCCGGAGATCTGGCTCCCCAGAAAACCTCATTACAGTCGTCTTATTTATTGGCTCCTGGCAGCGCTTGCTTCACTTCACATGTCCTGCTCCCGAACTCGACGCTAGGGACTCTGTTGACCTCGCGTCCAAATAAACCTTTTGATAACCCTAAGCGTTTCTTTATCTTCACACCAAGAGGCCGAGCTACAAGGCGCAGGATTTGTTTCGAATTGGGAGACAATCACAAGCTGGCTGGCACTGCGTTGATCTGCTTCCACGGCAGTAGGTGCGAAAATAAGCGGTGCATCAGCCACTCCACAAACTAGTCCCATGCTCACCAAGAACGTTCTGATTTATGAATTTCCTAGCTTTGATCCTGTCATAAAAAGCTCTCACACAATATGCATCTCGACACCGATGCTGTAATCTTATAGTCACTACCCTTTCGCGCCTAGCCTAAGCTGGTATTATAAGCTGGTATGGCCTAATCCCCCGACAAATTCCGTTGTACGGGGCCACTTAGGCAATAGCACGGGGATTACCTGCTGTATCATACAAGGACAGCACAACGGCGACGTGGTATCGCTGTCAGTTGGCGGGATGACTCCCAGGATAAACGCGTGTAAAACATATGACAAAGGTGGCGAAAGGTGGGTGCGAATTAGCGTTCAAAGCACCGGGAATTAGCAAAGCGGACAAGGGTTTAGGATATCGGCGATTAGAATGTGAGCGGAGACTATTAGAGACTTGGTCGTCGTGACCTGCGAGTGGGCTATGCCTTGGTTTGTGATAATTATTGCCATGAAAAGAGTGAATGATATTAAACAGTGGCCTGGCGGTAGAGGTCACCGTAGTCCATGTACTTACAAGTTCAAGCTCACACACATAACTATTGGGTGTAAATTGGAGCGGGACGTTGGCAGCAGCAATTATTTGGAAGTACAGTCATCCCAGACCCACAAATGTTAACATTTAGACATTTGAATTACATCTACGACTGAAATCAAGGAAAGAAAATGCGTTTGCAAGTTTCAGTATACAAAAATAACGTTAGCCTGATTTTCTCAGATATGCCAGAAAAATCATTGCATGAGAATGGTGCTTGCTGGTTGGTTGGTTGCTTGCTTAAGAGTCTTTAAGAGCAGTTTATTCGATCGAAGCTAAGATGTTTAGCTAACGGAAGCTACACCTACTGCGCGACTTAGCTAGAGCCTGACTGAACGTGTTCAGAGGACTCTGTTTTCTTGAGAAATACGACGTCTCCAAGGGTTGGCTGACATGAAATATAAATGTGTGCAGCGCTATGCAGGTGTTGATCTTAATCTTCACCGGCAGTGTGTTACTATATCCTCATTCTAGCGTCAAGCGGCGGGTGCAACACACAAAATTAACACCTAAATAAAGTACCCATGACGGTCCAGGAGGAAGCTTCCTGCGGTAACAATCTTGTCTATCGAGGCGAACAAAGAACTAACCTGAAAGCAGCCCCCGTATGCTATGAAATCAAATGAAAAATTAATTAATTAACTGAAACGGTTTCTACAGTAAGTTACATATATATTATTTGGTAGATTCGTGTTGACACTGAATAAATTGTGTAAAATCAGGTCAAACTGTCAGAGTGCCGATGCAATTGTGAATCATAGCGACAACTTTATGATTAATTCGCATCATCAGCTAAAAATTAAACTGCATGAAAAGATTTTTGCATTAACTTAAAACTATAAATCATGACTGCGACTTTTCAATATCGGTATCGATTGCTCTAGACTTTTACAGACGGCAAACAAAGGCGAAGGCTAATTTGGAGTATTTCCATTCATTGTGGATTTTAAAATTATCCAAGTTTTTATTTGTATTTTTCACCAGATTATTTGTACGTTTCTACAAAGGTCGGTAACGGGTAATTCAAGGCATGGAACCATGCTTGGTGCCCGTTTCTTTGTTGGGTGGATTTCAATGTGGACCGGCACCTCCACCGACATTGATTTTACAGCTTGGCCCATGGTACGGTTCAAACAGATTAGATAGCAGTCGATATTTGAGGCTGTGGAAGTCTAAGACAAATAAAACTCTATTGCATGGCTTTTCATTTCGCCATTTTTTACTAGAATGAAAGCTTTTTTTTTTTTAGAAAGTTTTGTCAACCCCCTCCTGAAAAGAAACTAAAGCAATATCAGATGCAGCACTCACCAAATCGGTCGCAGAATCCGGTTCCAGACCTGGCTGTAGTACGTCATTTCCTTCCCGGTTTTCTGCGAGATCCGTTGCAACAGCACCGGGGTTGCAATTTCCAGAATCATGCTGCAGAAGCGACGAAAATGATTAGCCTCCAGGCACAACGGCGTACTCGTGAGCGACATTGTGTAAAGTTAGTGCCGAACAAGGTGTTCAATTTTCTATTTTACTTAGTTATATTGCATGTTGCAGAATATTAATTCAAAGTTTCAATTAATATTCATATGCATTTGACTTAAGCGTTTAACAAATTCCATCTGCTTTGAGTGCTACGACAAAAGAAAGCAAGCAGTAATAAATATCGCTCGGAAATGAAGTTACTAACTTCTTACATTATTTCTCTTTTCGTTTTGAGCACTTTTAGCTTGTCCAAATCGAGCAACACTCATTAATTTTATTATGACAGAGTTTTTACGTCAATTAACTTGTCCCGTGCGGAGATAAGCACTTAACGTTAAAAATAATCTGTCAACTCAATAATGCATTTGAAATTAATTCATTTCAGCACAGTTTTTTTTTTTTTTTTTTTTAGCAAACTTCGCGACAAACGTCTCTGTGGACGTCGACGTTTTAACTGTCAGTCAGAGCGCAGCAAGCAGACGAACGAGAGAAAACACCGCAGAGTGGATACACAACTCAGGGCACACGTCGGAAGTATAGGAAAACAGCTTGCGAAAACACAAACAGCCTTACAAAAAGTTGGGTTATGTTCAAAAGATCAACAGGAACATCTTTCTGAACTAGCTCTTAACAGTTGCACCAGATAGCAAAAAAAAACTTTTTTTCTTGTATTTACTTGGAAGAAAGCTCGATCTTAACATGTCCACGGCAAGAGCAGAAATGTCCTGCGGCGTCAAGCGCTGGTCTGGAACGGAATAAACAGATATTGCCCTTTAAGCGTGGATCATGTTCCCGAAAAAATAACAAGCCCCGGGAAATAGAGTAAGCATAATACCTAGCGACGGCACACGGGCGCTCGAATATCTATCTATCTATATATGTACATGAAATGCAAATTATGGATCAAATATTACAACCAGCTACGGGCCAGGGGAGGCAAAAAAAAGTGCAAACTCCAAATAAAGGTTATTGTAAAATTGATAATAACGGCTTCCATTGACGTGACGGGCGGTATAATATCCATGATAAACGAGTGTAAGTTTAGTGCTTCGATCCCATCCTTTATTGTATGCAGATGAACTAGAAAATATATGGGAGGGAAAATAAACTGCTCGCCGATAGCTCATAAAAGTGTATCGTGAAATATATCCGTCGTACCCGCCGTGGCCCATCAATACCCGTAACCAATAACGACCGATGAAATTCCACGCATAGAAACATCGAGGCAGCCGGGACCACCGCCGCCTCGAATACAGGCCGATTGTTTAGAAGCGTCATTTTGTTCTTCAGTCTTATCTATGATTTGGCAAGGGAGTGAGCTTGTTATTTTTATTAACCAATAAAACGATTTGTTTTTTTTTTGTTATTTTTCACTAAGTCGGAAAGAAAACTTAAACACAACGAGAAAACCGAAGTGTGGAGGAATTTTATATCGAATAAAATTTCCCATGAAACTGAATATCTGTAGTGGAGTTTACGAGACGAGCTACTAGGGCTTCTAAACGGCGTAGTACCCAAGGTATAAGGGGATAAAATACCATCTAATAATTTACTACTTTCCTCTCTGTCTATCAGTGTAACACAAATGGAAAGGTTGCGGATTGTTTTGATTTGAAGTAGGCACGGCGAGCTAGATTAGTGGGTTTCCCAAAAATCTTATCGCAGACCAAAAATAAAATGAGTCGTTTTTAGAATTTCGATATTTTGTATGAAGCCAATTGATTGGTGACGTTACACAGATACACCTCGATGTTAAGTAAGGGATGAAAAATGTGCCGTACAGACCGTTCAGCCGGCCGAGCTTATTTCGTTTATAAGTCATTACTTATCAAAATGTTAAAGTCCGTACTTCGAAAAACTTCAAAAAACTTTGATAAACTACGTTTATCTTAGTGAAATTTTGCTTAAAATTATTTTTAGAGAATTCCTATTCTGAAAATGTTGTTAACTTTCAGATTTTACCAACAAAACTGGACATTTTCGTGTACATTCTTATACAAAACGTTTGTCTACAACGCCCTTCAGGTTCACGTTTGATAAAACCAATAAAATAGTGTGTCACGCAATAAAATTCTTCGACGGGTAAGAGTTCTGTAGACAAAAACAGATCATCCCCAGAGCTGCAGTGCTTGCCTAGATCACATCGCCCCTCCTGCAGGGCCGCTTGACTTGATCGCCCACAAATGTGTGCTGATAAATTATGCAACGAGTGCACGTCATCGACGCGACGTCTGTCTCCCCCTCCCCCCCCCCCCCCCCCCCCCCCCCAACCACCCCGTGCCAAATTCTCAATGCTCACGTGCACTGGCAGCGCCCGCCAACGCCGCCAGTGCAGCATACGAAACAGCGTCGTCAGCCGTTGGCAACGTCCTTTCCAAGGTCAACGCTCCCCTTCCCTTCCTGTCTGGTTCGGCCGCTTTAAGCCAGAGCGCGGTGTGTTCGGTACTCACGAACCCTTTGCTTGTGGCTTCTAAATACAAATGCATGAATAATTTCTTTGCTGAAGTGATCTGATTTCTTTGAGTGCTGGTGTTTTACTTGTATTTTTAAGTTGGTGGACAGGAAATACTGGTTTTTAGACTCATGTCTACTTTTCTAACCTGAACACTAGTTTTACTAAAACTATTTGAACTGGGTTTTGAATGCGAAGTAAGGAAGAACTAAATTTTCCAACGTTTCGTAACAGGTACAATTTACGAAACGTTGGGAAATTTTTTCCACTTAGCATTCAAAACCCAGTTCAAATAGTTTTTTTAAAGACAGGAAATCTTCATTATTATAATTAGCTTCGCTGTTTAGCTAGCGGAGCACCAGAAAACATGTTTATTCAATTTCAGGTTCATGAGGCTTGTGAACTACATTGATCTCTACATGAACAAAATTTGCAATATTTTTGTCTGATCATGTTTTCTGCATTTCAATTCTATTGAATTTTGTAAATGATTTGAAATTTGATATTCTCTTTTACAAATGGATGTTATTTGCAATGCACTGCAAACCCGATTTCTGTATCCATTCAAATAATCCAAAAAGCACTGGAAAAGCAAGACAAACCGAACGGTTTGGCGTGTTTGAAACACCGGTTCTCGTGAGAGCACCGAAGTTAAGCAACACTGCGCTGGGTCAGGTATAGGATGGGTGACCATCATACACATGACCAGTTCTGTTCGGGAAAGAGGTCGGAGGGATGAAAGTTAAGCAACACTGCGCTGAGTCAGGTATTGGATGAGTGACCATTATACACATGACCAGTTCTGTTCGGAAGAGAGGTTGGAGGGATGACAGTTATTACAGCAACTTCTTTTACCTTGCTCATCAACCTCTCGTCAGCATGGATTTGTAGAAGAATCCTGTTGTTCGAGTTGTACCGTCCTTCGGAAGGGACGTTAAGCCGATGGTCCCCTTGGTCCTCTACGACAGGAGTAGGCTACGTGCCAGGACCGGGTTTCCCTCACTTCTAGGCTAGGTTAGGTTCATCATCATCCTCATAATCATCCACTTATTCACCGACGCCATTAGACCAGTGCCGCATGGCCAGTCGTCAAAACAGCGCGTCGTTAAACCCCAATAATCAATCATAGCAAGACAAGTTTAACCAATCTAAAGTTGACCAAATCTGAGACCACCTGCATTTACTTTTCGAATCCCGCTATTTATATGGCGAGCAGACAACGTGCAGCCCATTCCTGTGACAATTTGCTCAATTGTTACTTGGATTCTTCAGGAACAGCTTAAAGCTCCGAACGAAAGAAAGTTCTGTGTACGCTTCAGGGTCCAATTTAATTTTGATTGTTATTAAAAGATAGTATTACTGTATTGTATACATATCTTGCCATCCCGAGACAAGCTCTTTACGTTCCTCGCCGTCCTCGGGGACTCTGTCACCGACTTTACTTTTCTCAACCGCACGGCTTGGTCTCCCGGACGAGAGGTCGCGTCCTTAATTTGGTACCGCAAACGTAGCAGCAAACCGAAGCGAGGATTACCGATTTTATTACGGAATAAAGTGCAGAAGCCGGTCGCAGTTGCTGTTGCAGAATATTGTGCATCCAGAGAGCAGTCGGAATACAATTCCAGAAAACAAACTCCGATATTACTAAAGCGTGTATATAAGTTTATCCGCGTGGAAGGAGCACCTTCGCCAATCCCACGCAGCCGCGAAACGGGCACGAAATTATTATTCCATCAACATTAAACGCAAACTGTAGACGAAACTTTTTCCCTCCAAGCTCACCGCTCCCTTTGTGTACCAGATAAGCAGACTCCCCAACTGTTGACTGTTTACCTACGTTTCATATATCAACACGAAACGTCAGACGATGAAATTTAATTTGAATGTTATTGGCTAAAAAAAAGAACGATCTGCAGATGTTTACCAGCAGTCAATTGGACGGCGACGCCTGACAAAGGTAAATAGCCGACAGTTTTCCGGGCACAAGACGAATGCCAACCCGTCTCGTGCCCACACAACGGAATTTCATTAATGCTACTCTACGACCTCCTATAAAGTTTAAGGGCCAGAGAGGTATTGGAATACATCAAGGCAGGACAACATCAGCACCTTGGTAAAGCCGCAATCGTCTGGTTTCTCACACGGGTCAGGCCACACAGCCAGGCTCAAAGTGGTAACTAGGCAATGAGTGTATGGTCTTGCGCGTAGTGAGGAATTATCAATCTATCGGGCAAAGCGCAATCGCTTTGACGCGAAGGGTGTTAATGTTTAGAGAGGTGTCCAGTCAATTACCACACCCGACACACCACGTCGATGAATGTCAATTGGTTGGCGTTATTTCTCTGCGACCGCGACACGCGGGGTGATTCATTAAACGATCGCAAATAAAAGAAGAGACGCGACAATCGCTTGACGAATAAACAACAGAGAGCTCGACTTTCTGTCGAGTTCGACGTTCATAAACTCTGCGCTATGTTGTGGCAATTACATTTAAAAATAGAATCTATACCTCGCCGATTGTCATTACACATGGATGGATGCATGGTCGACAGCTCTGGGCCTCGTAATGCGTTTAAAACTTCGACTGCTGGTCGATTGATGGGCAAGCCCACGAGATAACTGAATAATGGCACAAAAATCCATACGTTTGCCCGACATGACACGCGTGACGTGAAACAAGGGCAATTATTTTATACGACGCACTGCATGTCGATGATGAGAACGATTTGTAAGGGTCACAAAATGTGTTTTAGTTCGGGACAAAATTCCCGGACTGCCGCACGGTACCTGCAGCAGTCCGGGACGTTGTTACCAGACAGCGTTCGCACGTCTGGACGTCTGAGATTTTGTTTCTTGTCCGTCGGATCACGTCGACGGCGTCCAAGATTGGATTACCTTCGAAGAGTGCCCGACGATGGCGAGCCCGGGAAATGGGGTGTGAAACGGTGGGCAAAGTCAGACGTGCTTCGGCAGGCAGACATGGAGGGGTGGCCACCATGTCAGACGTGCGGTGATCACGGCCAGGGTGCTAGGCAGAGAAACTTTTACCCACCTGTTTCTGACAAGTATTTTCAGTCGAGAAATTATTCTCGACGTCGCCATGGCGATCGACGTTTGAAAACCGGGAGAATATTTGTTTGAAAGGTTGCTTGCGATACCAACGCAGAAATAAAGCAGAAAATATGCAGAAAATTTAATAAATAGAAAGAGTTTTTTAACATTCACATATACTGGGTTGATTTTCCTTTCAACCGAAGCTTTAGCTTTATTATTTTATGGAAATGAATACGATACAACCATGCTGCACTGAATATTACTGCTATTTGACATAAAACAAAATGGAAAATAAAGGTAACTCAGTTCGATATCACCACTTGTTTTGCTGTTTCTCTCTGCACGAAAATGATAAGAATTTTTGAACGCCAAGTATAATCATCCGGGTGGCTTTGCTCGACAAACACCTGTTAGTCAGCATTTGCAAGTGACGTTTCTCACTAGGTGAAAGTTGCTGACAATTCCTGACTTTGACAGCTTCTCGTTGTCCCCATAGACTGTCCACGGGGTTCTCGATCCCCCCCAACCAAGCAAGTCATTTGACAATCGATTTCTAGCGTGCCATGTTTTCTTTCCATCACCCGCATAAGTATTCACAAATAAACCTGCTGAGCTGAATGTAGGTTGTTGAGTTTGTGCCGAGATCGTTGATAAAGAAGTTAGTCTGGGATAGACTGCAAATCCCTCTCATCATAATAATGTTATGATAATAGTGTAGGTTACCTTCAAAGAGTCAAGTTTCAAAGTTTGGGCAAGCTCTCCAAGGTAGATATGCTCATTAGGAAGCTAAGCTTATTGTTAGGTTAGGCAGGGCATAATTAAATGGTTAATAATAGATGGCCAGCAGTTAATAGCTGGCCCATATCTTCTACATCCGTTTTCAGAATATTACATCACCGACTCTTTAATAGTCTATTAATAATATTACCCATTTTTGTAAACAACACATCCATTGCACGCTACGGCGAACTAATGTTTCAGTTGGTCGAGACTCGAGAGCGCTGTGCAGCGCGAGCTGAAATTTAATGTATCAACAAAATGGCACCGAAGTAATTTAGCCCGTGAGCCACAGGAAATATATTTTACCCAGTGCATCGAGGGAAGCACGGAGCCGAGCAAACAAAACTGTAAATATGCTCAGTTGATGAACTACACATAGTGTTCCGGCGGTGAAACAGTTCCGAAGTTTTTGCGAAAACTCCCGGCTGAATTTCAGCTAAGTACTGGCCACGCACAACGTGAAGCGATAGGTGCCTAAAAGGCGAACACTGAAATCTCAAGGCGCCATTCCGAGTCGGTTTAAGACGGCGTCCGGACGTACGTGCATTTAACGCCCGATCCTCGCATAAATCAACCACCTCCCTGACGACCCCACCAGCAGATCGGGGCTAATGAGTCTCGCCGGGCAGCGGTGCTGCTCGCGGCACCGAGGCGATAAAACAGGGAGGACGACGTAGCCGCAGGGAGGACAAAAGATTATGCAGCAAGGACAAGGCGAGTGGGAGGGTGGGGAAGAGAACGCCGCCAACGCCAAGCTTGGCCTAATCCGGGCCCCAGCGACGTCTTATTAGTTGTTCTAATTAACAGTGTTTGACCAACAAGGAAGGAATTGGGCACACGGCGCTTGCAGTGACGTCCTGAGTGTCACCGTGCATAGGAAATTTATTCGTGAATAAAATTATACCAGCGCACCCATGCAATGAAAAGGGAGAATGGCATGCAGACGACGCGAGTTGTTAAACTTTTTGATGGGCCATTAGAGGCGATAAGTAGATTTAAAAGAAACTATTACAACTTCTTCGGAAATAATTCCGGAAAATCACTTTATCACGATTTATACTGCTGGCAAAATAAAATAACTTATTGTTACTAGTTTGGTGCCAGTCATGAAACATTTAATAGCTCAATAAATGTCTGGCCGAAAGTTCTGTGAAGATCTCGATGGCCCCGCGGCATTATTATCAATTTGACGATCGCGTTAGGCGTGTTAACGAGGTCCCGATGCGAGGCCGGCGCGACGCCGCCCCGGCGCCTCCACCGCGGCACCGACGGGAACCATTACAAAGGAAGGAGAGGTATGCGTGGGACAGCATGACTGAAGCAATAATCTGCTCGAAATGAGTTGAGTGTCGTGGGAAACTTGAAAGACCGGCATCTCTTTCAACCACCAATGCAATTTGAACTTAAAACCAAGCCGTATTCTAAAACAAGCAATCTTAGCTCAGCGGGTGGCCACATCATTTCAAAACGCAATTGCACGGAATTGTTTTGTGAGTATAAACATTAGGAAAATGTAAGTTACATGGCATATCCCCCCCCCCCCTTACCGTTCAAAGGTCGACAAACTCTATTCTGTACCGCCATCAAACAGCGCTCATTTTCCACAGTTGCCTTAACTTCTTTGGAAACTCCAACTTTTTTAATAGCCAACGAGCAAACAGTGAAATATACTAATGGGCGAATAACCAAATAAATCCCCCTTTGTTCACGCCAGAGAAAAACGCAGGCTCGCCGTTAAAAAAGTGATGAGGCAGTAAATTAAAGTTGATAATTGCGCCCCCTCATGGCTGCTGTGTCTGCAGGATAATTTCTGGCGTCGTTTACTCGCGCCTCAAATGCGAGAAGAGTGCGTTCAATTAGCATTAACGGAGATGAAAGTGATTGCTCGAGTGTTATCGTTGTTTACGGATGGTGGAAAGCGGAGCTAACATCTGAAACTGTTGCCGCAACAAAGCAATGTAGACGGGATCGTCGGAGATCACCTCAAAATTAAACCACCACATTACCTAGACGATCCCGGCGTAAATCTTAGTTAATATATTTACTTTGTCGAGAAAATAACAAGGTAATTAGCAAAGTGAAGGAATCGCGTTTGCACACATCACACACACGCACACGCGCGGGTGCGTTTAGGCATGCGCGTTCATGCGATGCTAGCTCAAAATATCCGTTTCATCAACTAGCTAGTGTCAACCCGTTTCATCAAGCATGCACAAAGTCAAGCGAAAAGCGATATGTCAGGATCGTTTCAACAAACAATTGAGCAAGCTTGTTGTATGTCACCCACTCATAGATGCGCAAAAAAACCAACAAAGTTTATTTTTGGCAATCGTCCTCCGTAAACGCCGACGCATTCGAGGCAGCGAAAGCCCTGGCTTCGAGGACTATAAAGTAAACACCATTGTTGCATATTCGCAGCCATCGTTATCTCTGTGTTTGTGCGTTTGTGCTAATCTGCCATCTACAGCAGCGGCGCGCGCACCCAGAAATATATTCACGGTCCAACAGACGCAAACAAGAAACAAGTAAATTATGGCACGACTTGTCCGCCCAGTTTGTTCTGGTAATATTTTGTCGCACGGAATTACTTTACCTTGCTCGGGGGTCTCATGCCGAACGAAGTGCATGTCGCAACCATTACCCGTGTCGTTCTCCTCTTGCAATCCTTCGCACTGGTCGCAGGTACCAACAATTCCTTGTTGGTCAAAATCTTCCAGACTATTTTTCTTCGTGACCCGCATTTCTCTTACATCTTAGAAAATGAAACGGCGTTGACCTCATCTCGACTCGCTGTCATTTACCCGAGCACTCGCCACGTTGCACTACCCAATAAACGAATTCCACTGTCACCTGACACCTTTCTTTTGAACTTTCACGTATTCTTTTCTCCTAGAAAATAAATGATTTCATATCAAATTACAGAGAGACGTGACGATCGTCAATCTATCACTTTCCTCGGTCCACCTTTTACATGGAGCCCTGCTCATACCGCTCGTACCCATGCCACCGTGGCGGTCCCACCCCTGTGCATTGTGTCTGCTCCTCTAGCAGCGACACCTCCTCAACCCGTGACGGGCCCAATTTGCTTAGAAAGCTAGCGCCGCGTCGCCCAACACCGACGCCTCAATCCCGGCAATACGTCACGGCGCCGCGACGCAAGACGCCGACTGGATTTGCCGCGCCATTGCGTCTGCTTTCACATCTGCAACACCGACGTCGCCGTCGCCGTCTACACTCGGACCGCTGCCGAGATCCTGCCCCCGAGCGTCGCAGGAACCTTCCTACCTGACGTCTTGGGGGTAAACTAGTACTTTAAAAAACCAGAAGAAAGTTGCATCGTGTAAGACAGAGTCAGCGATCATTCGGAAGTGACGTATATTAACTGCTTTGCATTTTTAGAATAAGCTAAATAAATAAGACTTTAATTTTGTAGATATTCCAGCTGGTCTCCTACATGAACGGCTAGGTGGCTGCCTAGAATGAGTTGTCGAGCTTGCCCAGCCAGCAAATCTCGACCACGATTTGGTCAGGCACCCGGCGCATCTCGACGGAGAGCAGAGCGTACTGCCGGCGACACGCCCAGTCGTTGTTCGGTGTAGGAACAAGCGCACGCCTTATTTACCGCTTCCTTTCTCCCGGCACTTACGTCCGTTCTCGCCCATTGTGTCCTGCCGCGTTGCCGGGCCCCGGTACTGCCGGCGACGGCCCGAGGTGGGTAACTCACCTACCTATAGTGATTCGGGGATTTGCCATTGGAAATCTTGACCAGGCTTTTTGATAAAAACCCATTTGAAGAGCAATATATTGCTGCAGCCAGTCTGAATGCTTTTGTGGATGTTGAGAGAAAATCCGTATGCTCTTGTTGCCGTTATCGATTCTGTACTGAATATATTTTATGGAAATAATGGATTCCTGACAATATTTTGTGCTGTTATAAATGTGTTATTTTATACATAAAGTAATAGCGTGCGCCAAGTTGATTGTCACTCTAGGGTTGAATTTCATATTTGACAACCTTTTTACGAGAACTATACGCCGTTCCGATGATAGTAATTCCATACGTAAGATTTCCTCCAATCGCAAGAAAATACCGCTTGAGTAAAACGAATAGCTTATTATTTAAAATCATAGAAGTAAAACTATGCGCAACTTATTGTGCCAACTAAATAATATTAATTTCAACTCCCACACAATTCATTAAAGTTAATAATTTCAAATGAAAAGCAAACTTTTTCTCTTTCCTATAGGCCCTCAGTTTTGTCTTGAATTTTAAATACTGCGACCGTTACGTTCCAGTGTAAAATATCATCATCACTACCTCAGTTTCTTCTTATTCCAAATAAACTTTTGCCACTTCCTTTCTCTGTCATGACATTGCCAAGTCTTCTTTAGACGTACAGCGGAAACTTTACCAGCCAGCACATTATCCACGAATTCGAATTCAACCCCGTCACGGCAATAAAGGTCCTGCGAAACCCAACACTAATTGCTGGCAAATCATAAACGCGTGCGCTGAATTATGCAGGGCTGCAGACAAACGCTTTGTATCGGATTCCATATTCCGCTCGTGTTACCTCCGCGCTGCGTTTTATTCAACAATACCCGGCTAAGCACCAGCCGTAAATAGGTTATCAATGAGCTTCCGACGCCTCCTGGCTCGAACGCCGCCAGTATCCACAATAATTCCGAGGCCCAATGTGCGAATTGCAGGAGTGCAAAAACTCTTCGGTGATTTCGGCACCGGCCACTACGTGCCACTGCACACTGGCCGACGCACGAGCTTAATGCCCGCTAATTGGTCGAGCCGGTCGGTCGGTCGGTCGGCCGGGCGCCAATTATCATGGTCGTAAGTCGAGATTGCGCTTGGGATTACTAGAAAAATGTGTAAATTAATTGATAGCTCGCAAATACTCGAGGGTTTACGGTGAGTTTTTCAGATGATAACAACACATGCCCCTGCGTTTGGCGGATGCTAAATAAGCAACAAGTTAACGCGTTTTGCGTGCAATGGCCGACTTTATTTCGTATCTTGAGATTGTTATGGCACCAAAAAGTTGGGTTATCGGTCGCAGCGCGACCTCAGCGCCGACGAGACTTGGTTTTACTGACTTTGCAGACTTAGCCGATAATCTTGGGAGTCTCAGGGGAAAGCAAATGCGCAATTTTATAGGCTAGCGTTCGGCTCAAGGTCAAGGTCAGAGACCAATGGCCAATCGGAACTCACAGTTCTCGTGAGCATGGTGAAATCATCCTGGAATTCCTCGAACTCCTGATTGTCTATCCTTGAATAATTTTTGGAAGCTGAATAATCCGAATGTTCAAGAAAAAAAATATTGTTCTCAGCTTTTCAGACGTTTCGTATCTTTTTTTTAATCTATTTTTACTTTTCATCTATTGATTACAACGGACAGAAAATGTTTAATTGAAGGCATTTAACTTGATTATGCCAAACCATTTTTCGTCTTCTTCATGTTCTTTTTCATATTACATATTTCATGTGATGCTCTTTTTATATTCATATCTTTACCATATTGAAAAAAAAATGCATGTGCGTCATTCCCTGAATTACCAACGAAAAAATAGACTCGCTTATAATAGAACAATGTATATATATGTACGTACAGATGTTGCTCATAAAGGATTAACTTCTTTGCAACATGGAGTGCGAATTGCGCCGAGTGGCACTGCACTCTTCTTCTAATTAGTCCGAGCAGACAACTCGTCGACGCCGACTAACTAGCCTCAGTTGACGTGACAACTGACTGCGAAAGCGACGACACTTCCGAAATCATTGTCCCCTCGTTGCGGCGACCGTAATTAATTTAAACCAGTTGAAATAATCTCACCTAACAGCTGACGCCGTCCTCCACGGGACTACGTGTCTGTCGGTCAGCTCGGGGTGGACCAGAAGCCGCCGCCGGGCACCCGTGTTCAAAACCATCTCTCCTATCGATCCTTGTTCTCTCTTAGTTTTCTGGCAATTATCCAAAAGTCAACAGCATGTTTTGTTGTTGCAACATCCAGACCAGACCAAAACTCTCCCTCTCGCAACAATAGATCATTAAAAAGAACGAAGAGATCTGGCCTCCTCTACCAGTTTAACAATGTTATACTAATGTGCAGTTGTATAAGAATATTATTTTGGCCGCGTTCCCGCCGGTCCCGGGGCGTAAGCCGGGTGATAACTGTTCTTAATTCACCACTTTCTTGGGGTCGTTGCTAGCTGGTTGACTGTGCGTGCTCTCTCATTCGCTTAGCGAGCAAAGAGCATCATTCGCTGCGCTCTGCTAGCTCCCCTTGGCATGTATTTCAATCGCCTCCAGCGCAGAAGTACAGCGATTTGCCTACTTTGAGGTCTGAGCTTGAAGTACCAACCGTAGCCTCGTTAGCGGTTCATGAACTCTCGTGTTTTAATGCTGTTTTCAAACCGATATTTAATTTTCAACCAAAATCCCATTCATTTAAATCACTCGTAAACATGATGGAGTGGGCTGGCCACTTATACACAAGACCGTAAGACGAAGTTTCGCGAATATTGCCGACGAAATGTTTAAATGTTTATTTTATTGGCACACTAGTGTATAGCTCTCTCGTCTCTGAAAAGAATTTTATCACACAAGATGCACTAGTTTTAATCTTTCGACGGACGCGCTCCAATTTGATATTCTTTATTTATAAAAAGCATTTATTTTTTTTTATTTTGGAAATATAAAGCAGCGCTACCTGCACTAGGAATTAAACCGAGCATTTCTTTCACCACTGTGCAAGACTTTTCGATTAAAGTTCGTACTTCCTCCGTCTGAGAGCTATTTTTCAATGGCCAGCTAATATTGCAAGTCTGAAAGAGTTTGGGATCTTTTGTGCGTCTCAAGACGCGGGGCTCTTTTCGTCTCTCTTTCAATTAGATGCGACCGCTCGCCTCGGAGGTCTCAATAAGGCCTCAAGTGGTAATTAACGTCGAGCGGCTCTCTTCGCGTAGACAAGCCCTTCCGCCTTCCGTCTCGACGCTTCGTTCCGCCTCTTCCGCGAAGGAAAACAATCAGTGTCGAAGTTGATAGGTAGACACGCGACAGTCGAGGCTTAAATAAATTCTCTGTAGGGAGAAATGCAAAGCAGCACTTTGCGGTCGACGGTAATAATTGGGAGTAGCTCACTACTTACTGCTGAAGGGGTATTATGTTAGCGATAGAAACAATACTCTTCTACTCTGTAGCAAAATATGTTCTTGGAACTTGTATAAAGGAGGCCAGAACAAAACTAGTGAAACTTGGCACAATTTTGAATTTTTTTTATAGTGGAAATTTGAAGAATTGATAACATCCTAGATGACATGAAATAGAGGAAATAAAATGAATATGGCGTTTCCTTTGGCGATGCGCTCTTAATGCAATTTATATACGATCTTTGGATGTCATGAATAAAGTTGAACATACGTCGTAAAAGAGTAATGTTTTGTGATCCACTTTATCTGACGAGCTGGCCAAAGAGTATAAAATATTCCTCGTCGGGCTTTAAGTGACGGATAGGTACACCACGAGCTCGTACCTCGAGATAAGAATTAATATCACAGCTTCTTACGCGCAGCCATAAAGAACTTGTTTTGTCGGAAAAACCCACCGGGACAGAATCAGGGGGCGGCACAACTTATCCCCAGGGATCTAAGAACGTCAAAAACTTTCTCCTACATCACACAAATCAGAGTCCTCGGGACCGTCCACAGACTCTGCCAATATTTCCCAGAGCTTTCTGCCAACAACAAGAAAAAAAAACGCACTCCCGAGTTCCGGACGACCAACAACGGAGAACAATGCACATATGTTTCTCAACTCATACACTTGCTAGTAATTGGCTAACTTTTAGAACAACCGCGCCGCTGACTGATATGGGTCAAACATCTGATAACACTCCAGCCACACATTCTAAACATTCTCAAGCAATAAGATTTGAAATAAGAAATGGATGTTGGCATGTTGTTAGTATGGCAGCACTAGCAAAGTGTGGCTGGCTCGCGGTATCAAGCCAGAGAGATCGGCATCCACTGGTGTCGCACGAAATTCAATAACATCAGCCACCACATTCGAGACAGCATGTTGCGAGTATCAAGGCGAACATTTTCAAAGAAACTGCCCAACAAGATTCTAGTACCTACACATGTCTTCGGTAATCCGCTTATCGATACCTGTGCATCTTTTCAAGTTTTCATCCAATCACGTCGAGCGATTTGTCTATATACACGACGCGAGAAACTTGCCGTGGATATCGGCACGACACACAAAGGGACGACACGCCGAGAAGATTGAAATGGTGATCTCTTGACATTTCGCAATTCTGTCGCAATCTTCGCTGCGGTGTTTCGCGCTGGAGGCTAAGAGGTAATTTGTAATTCAATGCACAATGTTTTTGCTTCACAAGGAATTTGCAATAAGACAGAAGAAAATGATGGTAAGATTGATTTGTTTGTTTTGTCTAGTATTCTAATGAGATAATAGTTGCATGGTTTAATTTAAGCGACGTTATCCTTCAAAATTAGTTATAAATGATTTTCCATCTTGCTGAACTATCTCAAATTGTTAAATTAAACTACCTACATTAAAACGTAAAAGAAAGGTATTTAAAAGAAGCTTTAGGTTCAATTAAAACCTGTGCACGCGATGCATTAAAAGCTCCCCACGAAGACCTGGCGACCCTAGTCTGGGCAAGAACTTCAGGTGTGTCTGTACAACAAGGTGAAAGCCACGCTGTTGAAGGGTCAAATGTTCTGCACGTAAAGTCTGGAGTGTCTGTCTCGGCATGTTTGCTTATCATTAACCAGAATGGCGCGGCTACCCAACGGCTTCTGGGGCGCGAGCAAAGCTGTCAGGAGACGAGGAAAACGAGATAAATTCAGTGCAGTTGGCAAGAGGAATGCTTTCGGTGTCAAGGAGCAAAAAGTAAAAAGTTTTAAGTTTACTTGAGGCGAAAATACGATAAGAAAAACTTTCACGTGTAAAAGATGTGTACCAATGAATAAACACTACAGTTTTCGCCCAATCTTTTTCGGAATAAACGTAATTTACCTCTAAACAAATGCAAAGAAAAAAATGCCATATGTGTGCCCAAAATTTCGACCACCGCGCCTTTGTTTGTGTGGCCTATTTTGTGCAAATAAACCATTAAGTAATCCACATTTCGGGTCTTGTTACTTCCAGAGAGGTCGGTCTGCGTCGCTACGGTAATTTATTCCATACACGCACCAGATAGGCCTATTCGTTTCGGCGGACTCGTCTCTGGTGCTTTGTATATATATATTTTAAATCATATTACCCCTTTCCTTTCTCTATTCCTCTGCACAGCTTCCACAGAGACCATCGTATATTCTCTTTAATCTTATAAAATCTACTCCGAGGACAGCGTTCGATCAAATGGCTGGGACACGGCAGCAGCTCTAGGATTGTCGACTCGAACCCATGGAGTCGCCCCGCTAATCCACGGCGGTTGATCCGAGAGGCGGAGGGTGTGTCGCGATCGTCATGCGTACCGTAGTAGACATGCTAGGACGGGATGTTTTCGTTTCATCATTGCCCGTGAGTGAAGAAATGATGTGATTAAAGAGAGTAAACACTCACATTAACAAGTAATGGCTTATTTTCTCATATCTGGAAACTGACAATTTCGCATAAGTAAATTTTAGGAAAATTGCGATACTTTAATTAGCTCGAAAAAAAAACCTTCGTGATCAATTTTCTGTTTTCAATTAGTTGAAAACCATTTCATCGAAAAAATTTATTCGCTTAACGATGGTTCATGAAACCCTTACAAATTACATAACGTCAAGACGGACAGCCTTTAAGCAATAACCAGTCGTTAGTTCAGTTAGTTTAATATAAGCTATAAGTATGTATAGAAAATATAAATATATGTATGTACTTGGAGCGTTGCATGTGATTTGAAATATTTGAGCGTAACAAACATCTCTAACAGATGCACCCCATTGCCTAGCAACACATCTGCAAGAACAGATGGACCTGCAAATGATCCCTGAGGTACTCCGAGCTATGCAGCACAAACTGGTACGCATTGCTAAGTGCTTGCTCGCTGACAGCATGTAGTTTGGCGGCACTTTTCGGTGGTATACGGCGAGTTTGTAACTCAAGACTTTGGCTGCATGAGAGAGTTTCGCTCCCGGTGGCCAGCGCGAGAGCCCCGAGAGGAGCGAAAATTAGAATCGCACGGAAAGCAGCAAGCAGAACTAATTTCAACTTTAAAACATGTTATTATTTTATAACTTGTTTCACACCATTTGCTCTGCTTTACAAACTAGCGAAACTAGAATAATAATTTAATATTATGTTAGTTGTCGGTTGTTGCATAAAAATACCCATAGGGCTACTTCACGGGCCAAGTTATGTGCATAATAATATTGCATTTATAGGGTTTTTGGTTTTTCTGGAGATTCCACCAGGGAGTTGAAACCAGCAAGCGAAGATTTATTTTTAATAATCTGTGACAAAGATAGTTCAAAATAAAAACATACAGACCCTTATGGGCCAAGAAGATCATTCGACTCGATAAAACTAGGAGTTGGATAATGTTTCCTGCATTCCAATGACACTTTTCCCAGCTAACTAGATGGCACCGCACTAATTCCAGACTTCAAGGGATTGCACAGTGAATTCTCCTCGCTACATTTCATTTTCTGTAATTACCAGAAAAAAAAAAACACTCGCCGAATGTCTGACGTTCATCGGCGACAAAAAAACCAGGATATAAAAATGTAATAAGAGCAAGCGAGGGAGCATGTACCGGGAAAAATGTAATAACACCACGTCATGTGCACGGAGAGGCACACGGAGACCAGAAGATATTTACATGAGTAGAAATTGTGACAAGCAAATGCTAAACTTTGCGAAACAAAATAAAAAATACAAAAAATAATGCGGTCCGCAGGGAGCCTTTAAAAGAACAGCACACGAGCACAATGCCAACGCTTCAAGCGGGAAAAATCATTACCAGCATGTCCAGTCAGTCACGATTTCGTAGCGCGAAATTGTGTGGACTAGTTCCGCGTGGTACCGTACCATGGATCACACGTAGAGGATGGCATCCCACAGATCATCGTGCTTTTATCTAGCATCTCGGAAGGAATGTGCTCTCAAGCTCCACGATATCACGGACGAAATACCCTCGGTCGAGACAAAATCCCGGCAAAGTTTTCTAAAACTCCTTTATTGACAAGGCTGCTTGGCGTAAAACGTCGTAAAATCTCTGCGGTTTCCCGGACGTAACGGACCAATCATCAATTGGCACGGTATTTGATTTGCACCTGGCGCAATCTGGCCCGGACTCTCGGGCATCGCGGTGAGATAATTGACGATCGTGCGCCACTCGGCGCTGCCCGAAACCCCGGTCCCGAAACCCGGGTTCCGAAACCCCGATCTCGAAACCCCGGTCCCGAATGGCTTGGAAACAACTCCATCACGTGCGGAATTCTTTGCGCCGCGTGTCAGAGTCGTTCAGCCTCTCGATTCGCCCCGCCGAGGTCGCCGGCAAAACGCCGACCTTATTTATCTCGGGGAACACCCACCCACTCGAGCTAGAGTAATAGCTTTCGGAAACACTCCTCTCGAGCGGCCGGCTTGATTCCGATGAAATTACTAGTATTGATTGCGTCACGAGCATTATTAATGACGTTTCCATCGTGGGACTGCAAGAATGGTTAATTGGCAGCAACACAAACAGTAATAATTGAAAATCATTCGTGTCACAACAATTTCAGTTCACCTCCAGGCGCATTTACATTTCGATGATGAGCAAGTTTTTTGTTATTTTCACGGGTCAAGAGCTAATAACTCTGGATGATGTATTTCACAATTGCATCAAACATACACTCGACGCCCATTGACAGCGGACGAAATACAAAAAAAAAAAAAAAAAAAAACACACACATTTCATCCAAGCTCGCGTCACGCAAGCGCACAATAATAACTTCTACTAACAGACATCAACTTGCGATTTGCTCATTCTGTCCGCACACACGAAATATCTTGCGTTTCTCGATCACTGATCCGTCGAAAAAATTCGCGGCACACAAAAAATTGCCAAGAACAGCGTGTGATTGTGTATATCTCTTCAGTCCGGATATTGATTTAACGAAATTACATTCCATAAAGCCGAGCGGCGGCCGGCCGCGAATGTAGTGACGGGGAATTGTTGATGCGGAAGATGGGGCTTGCGGGAAGCGAACCTCGGCCTCCCCGCGGAGAGCGCTTCCGCCACGAAAAGCAGACGCGTCGCGGCGCCCAGCCAGCGTCAGCTTTGGCGTCGGCGTCGGCTAGCAATAACACTACGTGCACGGCGGGTGGGCTGACCACTGACCGACTTGATTAGAAAACTACACAGGTTATCCTCAATAAAGCACATGTGTGGGTGTGGGTGTTTGTGTGTATACAGAAGTGAAAAAAAACACGGGGGATAGGTATGTTATAAAAACTCTGAGCGAATACAATTTTAATTCCCAGCACCAAACTTCGACCCTTTGAGAACGATCAAGAAGTGTGGGTAGAGCTATTGACGAAATAAACGGAGAGCGCTTCGGGCTTTGATTGGTTACTTTATCACCAAGGGTCGCAGAGCTTGCAGCCTATACAAGCTATTCATGCATGGAGAAGGGAAATTATGTACGAAATCTGCGAGCACATTATTTGGCCGAGCCGAACGTTCCAAGAGAAGCAGTTTATTAATCATATTTGTAACGAAACTGCGCCCGGAGCGAAACCAAAACGGCCATGTGACGAGCAAACATTAATTTCTCCCCAATTACGCGTGGTACGCGTCGCTTTGATGTGCGGCCATGCATGAGTTACGCACACTCGACGCACCTGGCGATCGATACAAAAAAAAAATGCGTCTGTCCGCTTAAACGAACCATTTTCTATCGAAATACTTGAAAAAAAAAAACGCGATTGCTGAAATTAATTGTGAATCACTGTCACGTTGTTGCACAGTATTATCCAGCATCAGAAACTCCATTACTTTCAAGGTCAGAGAACTCGTGGAAAAGTTTCGATTCAAAATGAATTCCGCCGCATTGTTTCCAGCTTGATGGCATTAGATACCCAAGTGGTGTTCACAGATGGCTCGCACGGGACGAGGCTCAGCGCCGGACACTATGAAACCGGGTCGCTGACAGAAGAAACAAAAAGAGTTTTCGAGTGTCCGATAAAGTCGAGCAAGATTGAGAGTCGGTGCCGGCGTGACGAAGAGAGTGATGCAAGAGATAACTCGTACAGGTATGGCGAGCGACAAGTGAATTGATCGCCCGGAGCACGCGACAAATGGTGGCGGCGGCTGTGGGATCAGGCAACCGCACGGCGAGGGGTTGAAAAAAATCACCCCATACGATGAGTTTTCACGCATCTAATTTGATTCTCGATCAATCATTTTAAGAAGCACATGTGTGTGTGTGTGTGTCGCTTAGCAGATTGGATGTAACGTGCTTTGGCTGCAATTTTAATGGAGTATACGAAATATCTCAAAAGCTCGGTTTATTCACCAAGATTTCTGCTGGGAATCGCACAGCGCGCTTTGAGAATTGAAATCGGTTTAACGATGAGGAAGTGTCTATATATATATTATAAGTAAATCCAATCCAAGTGGAAGCAAGATAAATCGCGAAACAAAGGCGAGCTCCGTCAGCGCTATCGCTGATTGCACGACTTATTACATACACCCGCAAATAATCATCGTGACTCCCGTTGATGCTCTCACCCTTCTTCTGAATAAAAAACTATTCCCCGTTGTCTAGATCTCCGTCCCATTTACCCCGCTCCACAAGTTGGAAGAAATGCATATTTTATCGACGTCGAGCCCTCGTCGGCGTCCTCTTCAGCGTATTTCCTCCGAACATTGAAGCGAAGATATTATGATATATCACAGAATAATACATAACACTTGCAGGACAAAAGCGTTATCACGTCCAAAGCTTTCAATTTCGCTTTAGACATTAATCTGGCGTGTTAATAATTACGAACTTTCCCGCTTGGCGTCGGTTATCTTAACACACGCGGCTAAGTAATAGAACGTGCTCAAAGTTTTGTTCAACTAAAAGATCGATAGCAGTCGTTACATCGGGGTTATCGCCGCGAGGCCTGGCGCATTGCTATTGTGGCCGGGTCGGATCCAAACCATGCTCGTCCCAAGAAAACTGTGAACTCGGAACATTGGGTGTTTAAATGAGTCGACCACGCGGTTGAATCTGAGCCTCGAGTGCTGTAAATCAGGTGGTTAAGAGTATCGAAGAGAGCCAACAGTTGTTGTGCACGGGCGAGAGCGGCCACGTGACGGGAACGCCCAAGTGCAGAGTGCGACTACAGGCGTCTTCCTCGGGTGTCGACTGAGAGCTCGGCGGAAGCCCTAGGGAATGCTCCAGGCCGCTCTGGCTTTGGATATCTCGTTCGCCGGGCTAAACTGACGCCAAAATGTGTGACCGGCGTTATAAACAAGGCACTCCACATATTGCGTGCGTGGATAAATTATTTAAAGATGTTGCGACGAGATTACACAAAAAGGGAAGTTCACTGTAAATAAATGGCGGGCAATACTGTAGACGGTGGGGAAAATATTTTCAGTGCGCGTTCGCTCACTTTCGCTTCGTGATACGCAATTTCTTTGCATTTGTGCGACGACGCGACTTTGTTTTTCGGAAAATGGAGCTGTTGGGGAAAAGTGGCGACTGAAATATGAGCGCGGACTCTGTCGACGCGGAAAATGTAATGAAAACTGCGATTTCTTTCGCCGGGCCGGCTCCTTTGTCTTTGAGCGATGAAATGATTGGCTCGGTATTAATATGTGTGAGTTGTTAAACGACGTAATGACGCATCGATTGTGGCAAAAAGCAGCAGATTACTGCTTCGTGTACGAATGCGGCCCGCGCCTGTAAGACGTCTTCACTTCTAATTCAACGAGCGAGATGTACAACTACTTCGAGACCGGCCATCGCTCAGCGTCACGTCTCAGTTTTACTCTTTTTCTCCACGACACAGCTTAATGAAAAATGTCGTCTCCTATCACCAGGGTAACTCGTTCGCAGCCTCTCGGGACCTTGTATCCATAAGACTCTTTTCTTCAGCCAAGATATCTTTCTATCTACCATCATGATTCAGACAATAAAACCATAGAAATGTAAGGTAATAACGCGAAACGTATTAACAGATCAATATATAGCAAGTAGTTCGCGATATTTGGGCGACCGGTTGACTACAAATTCGCACTTATTGTGGCTGGAGCCACCCCAGCACGTAGTGGGTTCACACTATTTCTATTTTCCTGTCAATTTTGCATGCTTTATTCGGGCAGAGGCTATCAGCGGGGGCTTTGTAAAACATGTTCCGACACCGAACTGACCTCAATATTGCTCAATTCAACGTTATTTTTCCTGTTTCCTGCACTTTTGATTTATCGACACCGACTGAAAACGCGAAATATTTCCGTTATCCAGTTCATTGTGTATGTTCCGTCGATTTAAAAATGAAAATCCACATCACAGCAGCGCTGCAACCATCGGCTGACCACGGAACTAGCGGGGCGACTTTCATGACCCTATGGGTATTGTCCTCAATATCGATACCAATTGCCAAACTGCCAGACTTTTCGAAGCAGGAAGAGCACTAGAAGACACCTGTTGTCAGGCTAATTAAATGCAATGGGCCCAAAACCAAAGCGTTTAGGTTCAAAGTTTCGGAAATCACCGGCCAGGCCATGACTTTACACCCCGTCTTCTTCGAAAACTTGGGGCTAGTGGTGGTGCAGCGGAGGATGACAATATCTCATCATCAAGTAAAAGCAAGGTAAATGCTAATGAGCCAGCGATTGAACTCTGCTGCTGCTGCTGCTGCTGTTAGGGTTAATTCCACCAACCTCGCTGGCGGCTGCTGTAATCGAATTCCGTTAACCCTTGTTTGTTCATTGTTAACCATTTACCATGGTGCGTTGGCCCTTAAACAAGGTCCGAGTGTAGCATGGTGAGCGATGTCAACGTCTGTAACTTTATTGAAGGCTTGGATGGGTTTCGCCTGAGAAAGACGGAGAAATAACACTTTGAGTAGCAATTAGTGATGTATGCTCGACTGGTTCCGTCTCCGAGCTAGTTTCAGCCCCCGAGGCACGGTAGTGGTCGGCGGTGGTAGGGGGTGGCAGTGGTCGCTGCGTGGATAGAACAGCCTCTGCGTTCACTATCGTAGATCAAGTCAGTTTAAGAAGTATGGGTAGCGAAACCCTGGCTGGCTGGCTGGCTGGCTGGCTGGCTGGCTAGAACCCAATTTCAACTATTTGGCAGTCTGCCCCACCCTGGCATCTACACCCCTGCAGCCGACTGACCCTGGTACGTCTTGAGCAAAGAGGTCGTGCTGACCACGCAACGTCGGTCGACTCAGGAGGGTAGACTGCGAAGAAGAAAGCTTTACGTACGGGGACACGATATAAAACAACGGAAATCTTAGCTCCTTATTCACCTAGGAGTCGGTTTTTTCTCCAAAGCAACACAGTGAATTGTGCGTTGACGACTCGCAGTTTAATACGCATTATTTCCGCGGGGGTGGGCAGTGGAAACAAGCGGGTAACGACCCCCAGAGAGAATTGAAAACAAATGAATTGAAACGTTGAGTTGACAGCAATATAATAAAACTATTTTTAAACGTTTCGTTAGAGCAGTAAAAAGAGAAAGCACATTTCATGCAGGAAGTAAATCTAAACGACAATCTTCATCGCAATGATTACGCCTACAATAAAACGTTACTAAATTTATATTGCGAATCGATAAAATATCACTCGCCAACATCTGTCACGAGAGGTCAAAGTTAAATATCAACATTGAAAATAAAAGTCAAACATATTTTCCCCAACAGACGTATGTCGTTGGTAGGAAAAAACTGCGATCTTGCGGCAAGTTGGCAAGGGTCTATTTGAATTCCTGCAATGTGTTAAACCTCTTGGCAATGCTAAGGTAATAAAAGCTAGGAATACGCGCAGTGGATCAATCTGTCCTTGGAAAATGATGGAAGTCGCATGGGGAAAGGGGAAAAAGATTGCTAGTGTTTAGCTGTCCACCGGGAATGTGTCTACCAGCGACGAGGACCTAAGGAAAACGACGTCCCCTGGTTTTAGGAACAACAATTTGGCAAACAGTCTGCCTCCCGAGCTTATTTTCCTCTTGCTATTGTAATAATATTTCCAACACGTCGTATTAAAGTTAAGCCGATGCATATGCCTCGGCAATAACAGCAGGCACGTATTTCCCCGAACCACGTTACATAAAGCGATGCGTCAGGGCTTAAATCTGACGCAAGCATTTTAAATTTACGAAGAAATATTATGGCATGCGGCGAGACGAAGCCGCCAGACATATTGCTTTCTATCGTTCAGTGCGTGAAAAGCCAAAGAAAATGTTGGTTTGGTAATGTAAAGTCTAAAGTTTCTGTTAAACTTGGGTAATTACGCAAGTTTCTAAGCAATGGCAACAAATTACGCGGGAAATATAATTCGGAGATTCAGAGGAGATAAGATTTGTACGACACAACAATGAAAATCGTGAGCATACGCTTTCATCTCGAATGTAACCAACAGATTGGCTTCTGGCTTTTGACTAGAAGGGAGAATGCCAGTCACAGATGCTGGATGAAAAGCGTGGCTGTGCAAGAAAAGGAAGCCATTTTTGGTATCAAAGTGACCAGCTTTTAATTTAGCTACTGTAATTATAAATTCGGCTTTGCGCTGTGAAAATGTGAACAGACCGAAATGCTGCGTTAATTTCGAGAGGCTTTTCCGAAAAAATACATGGCTTATGGTTCATGAGGTTTTACCATGGTTGTATGGAAGCATGGAAGCAGGATACAATTTTCTGCTGAAGGTTCTTTAAAGGACGCGTTTGTAAAAGTTTACCAGTAAAATCTAGCCTTGCACAACACAGAGGTCTACATATCTCGAGTTCTTTGAAAAACACCAAAATGTCACTTTAATAATAGTAAATAGCTGATTCCAAATGCGATAAACGAGTCTTTCTGCTCATAACCAACGTTTGAAAAATAGCAATAGAATACGCGGGAGACGGGGTAGCTTTGAGCCACTTGAGAGTCAGAAAAGTAATTGATTATTCCAGTGAATAAACACGACTTAGCCTCTTTCCGCGAAAGATTTTGCTATAAAGGAATAATTAATAAAATGGGAAAGTGAACAGGGGAAGGGTCGTGCTAGCACCAGGCACTATTAATTTTAAGCGCTCATAAAAGCGTTTGCAGGGATTTTTACGGCTTTACAGCAGTAGAAGGTGCCCTACTTGCGACCAAAGAGGGAGGCAATTTCAAGAAATAAACGCAAAGAGAGAGAAAATCTACGGATCGAAAGAATCCAAATTGCTGCTTCTTTTGTGTTATTTACAAAACGTAGTCAGACAACGGGCAGGCTTTCGCCACGAAACGGCAGTAAAATTTTTTGAAATAATGGTTCAATGAAAAAAAGCATTGCTCCCAGCTGAATGACATGGGCTCGTTACACTGGACATTTTTGGAAAAATTTTCCCACCAAATAATAATAATAAATGAAACATTGATAGCTAACAATGGAGGAGCCAGGTGTTCTTTGCGGGCTGCAACTAGGAGCTACTATAGCAAGTGAAATAACCTGACAGGCACAACTTGCTAATGCAACGTCCAAGTGACTCTCGACCTTCTAAGTTGACGAACGAAGGTTGCCGGGCGAAGGTTGGGTGAATTATATTGCGAACACCTCAATGTTCAGAGTACCTAGACGTCTTGCGTGTTAAACAACGCATCCCGGGAGATGATGCGTCAACAGAACTGCACGAGATGGTCCGTCATTCAGTCGACACACAGCCGATTCGACAACAACATTGACTCGGGGGAAGTGTCAAAGATGCCAGTGGTATTCGGCAGTGGTAGTCTGACACCTATTGAACTGGATCAATTTCGATCAAAGTCTCCCACGTTCGAAACATGAAACTCCGCCCACGCCGAATGCTATTGGAGGATCCACTTCGGCCTTCAAATTTGGTTCTAAGGCTCAAGCATTGCCGAAGGATTTGCACAACACTCAACGGACTTCCAGCGCATGCGCTCAAACAATTCATTAGGGAGTTTACATACCGTAGAATACGGTTAGAATACGTTTTGCTTCCAGAAATAAATTACATTAACCCCAACATGAATTTTAATGACTGGGCTTTAACATTGCTCAGAGAAGATTTCAGAACTGCAGGTATTTACGTAAATAAACTAAGAATGAAAAATGCTGTAGCGTTTTACTTCGAACTGCTTGTCAGAATGTCTTAGTGCATGTGGCATGTTGGGCAGGACGGCGAGCGAAGAGAATCTCACCGAGAATAGATGCAATCATTTATAAAGTAACCAATTTCTCATCTAACGCCTGCGTCTATAGGAGATTTCCAAAGTATCTATTGTTGCCACGCTGCAAGAAGAAGTATAATAATTCAATATTAACATCTCCGAGAAAGTTTTGCTTCCCGCAGGTTAGCAGCAGCAGCCTAATTCGCCCTCGTCGCTCGTTTATAACCAACCGCCAGTCGGGAACCACTGAAATATCCATGAATATCCTTAATGGCTTGCGAAAATGCCCGGTTTTTAGTCAGATGCCCGCACGATAAGCGCCCGCCGCGTTTAGCTTCAATACAAGCAGCTACACTCCACATCACGCCTTACCGCGCTGAACACGATATCGAGTCCATTTCACATTTCAACCACGTTCCAATACTCACGGGCACACGAATGAAGTTGATCCAGGTTAATTTCAAATTTAACACCGTTTTAATCCAGGTGTAAACTGAGCAAGTGTGAATTACATGGGTTTCGGTGAAACGGAGAGCGAAGCCCACGCGTGCGGCGTCGAGTGCTGGGAGCAAAAACAGGGATAACACTTTCCGACAACTGTTTAGCAGCTCCACCTTTACATGACCTCGTTTTACAAGGCTTATTAATCTCCACGGCCAGCGTTTTAACGCGCCGTGCCTCTTGACGACATGGGAACTCCGTCGTCTGGGTGTCAGGGTGCTTGCAGGTAGACTTCTTATCGTTGTAAAATAATATAAAACGGGTAAATATCTACCTTCAGCAAAGGTGAAGAAAGGTAGACATGTGAATTTCTCGATAGAAAACATATTTAGGAGCCAAGAAATACATGTTGTACGTAAACGCACAAGACGTTTGCCGATTTCCGCACGAAGCGGCTGAGTAACGGGTTATCTTTCTTGCTTGGCAATGGCGCAAGCGATTATTCTCATGAAAGAAAATGCGGATAGAATTGGTTCGACTTGTGGTTTCACCCTCCCTTCATATTACTTCAGTTCGTTACGAGATATAATGCGATGATGGGCTTAAAGAGGATGGCAGACATTGTATCCCCGTTCAGACACGCACAAAGTCTTCAACAGACGCTACTTCTTTCGAGGAGCGACGGGTAATTTTATACTTTGTCGGCTAGAGGGACGTTGATGCAATTAAAAACACGCTTTCAGTGATTTTCAAATTAAAATTTCCGGCAGAATTATATACAAAAATGCGAATCCGCTGTCAATATCTGCTCTCAAACGTGTTCCACTTTGCCTTTTGGGCACCGTCAGATGGTAACACTGCAAGGTTTTTCGGTGAGAAGCAAGCCTTAAACGAGATACCAGTCCACCAGTACGACCACATCCGAAACAGTGGAAAAGTTGGAAACATTCGCTTCTTAGTATGTATCGCTGATCAAAAGTAGTAAACAATAACGATACGCGATAAAAGCCTAAAGAATGAGCTGTCGCTTATGCGCGCCGTATTCCGGATACTGTGTCGTTGAGTATCATACTCGGAAAGTCGAACCCTAAAATGTAAATTATCGCTGCAAGACGGTACGATCCCGGCCGAGTTCCCTAGGGCGTGATCAGGAAGAAGCCAGGAAGAAAGCCAAGTCTCTCCAGAAACATCTTTGTACCAGCGACGGTTCTAACCGGTACCTACACGCTGCTGCGAAATATGAATAATTCAAAGAAAAACTCGACCTATTATCAATACGGACGGTCGCAGTGAAACGATATCGCGATACTAATCTAGCAATTACAGAGGTCGGTTGAACGAACGTTGTTTTTGTCCAGTTGTGGATTATGTTAGGTACGTGCCTGAGTGCCTAGATTAGGCATGGCATGCTAGTCGTCCTGGCAACTCAGGAAGAATCTACTGCATCCCACTGTCGGTTGTACCGTGCATATCAACGGTATCCATGCTACGTAGCTTTGAACTTCCGTCCTCGTTGCCGCTAGAGCAGCACCTGACAAACTACATTTGCAAGTTGTAATAGAGGGGGAGCCAACATAGAGAAGCAATTGTGCATAGCTGCTTAAAATATTTTCTCTTATTTTATTTTTTACATATTTTCCTAGCGCTTTGACATCGTTTAAATTCCAGCATGGGTTCACTCGAAGTTCTAGCAGAACCGTTATTTACATTATCAAATTTGAAAGTTAAACAAGAACGAATTGGCAACCAGATTGCATTTTTTCCCCGGAGTTGGTTTTATTTTAGTGCAGAATTTGCACTTTGTTTGATCTTTGATGTGAGAAATCGGAACAAAGTCTTTAATTACTGCACTGGCGCTGTGTCTGACATTACTTGGCTGTACTGCAACAACAAAAACACAGGCGAAATATGCGCTAGAAATGTGTCAAGCACGCAAGGATGCTACGTACTTATTCAAAAACGATTTAAATTCCAGGAACATCACTCTAATCAGCACTCAGAGAAAGGCTCTTTGATTAAAACTTCGTGGAAACAGAGGCCGGCACACAATCAGACCAACAGCGCCGGCCGAAAACCATATTTTCCTAACGGCCTGTGATCACCGCCTCCTGGGCCGTACGTCAACACCGACGCCGACGCCGACGCTGCCGACGCTGCGACCCACTCGCGGAAATATCACGTGATTAACGATTAACACGAGATGTGAATAATGATGTACTCGGCTCAGTTAATTATGAAGATAACAGTGGCATGGCACTACGTCATATATTATTCCCACGTCTCTCCGGGGTGGAGGTCGGAGGTAGAATTAAAATCTTCTCTACTGTGCCCATCTCTTCCGAGGGTCGTGCGAGCACTTAGTACCTTAGCCTGGTGGCACCGGTAAAAGGTTTCTATCATTCAGTTTCTCATCAACCACTTCTGTCTCTACATCGCGACGCATTATTTGAATTGTAAATGTCCTTATGGAGACAGACGCGAAGATATTCGGATAATGCCTTTCCTTGGTTTGGTATTTCTCTAGTGGGTCGACATTGGGAGCAGTCTGCTCAACAATGGCATATGAAGACATGATCATTGTCCTTACAAAGCAGTTACGTCAAGGACTTTGCTTGGCTAAACGAGGGCATTCTTGCTTTAACTAGGTTAGTCCGTTCAAAGTGATTTGCATTATTTTCAAGTCTGTGTGACTTTGTTTGCTAATTTTAGGTAGGATTAATTATTTCTTACCTCTTTGTAGATATGAAGAAGATGATTTCGTCTAGAGCGAGAAACTTTGTGAACCCGATTGGCCTGCGCGTTCCGAGTTGAGTTTCAGTTCGTCCGACACCCGCTGTAAAACATGGTAATACTTGAAAACAAACTTTTGATTTGATTATAAAAGGCAACTGGGAAGCAGCAGCGTATCATAAACCTCGATACTGTCGTACATATCTTGTGCCTTACACCAAATAATGCTTTGCATAGCTGAATGTATAAACATTGTTGAGCTGGTGCATCACTCAGCTCAAAGAGAACAATATCCGCCATCGATCAGACCGCTATGCACTGAAGACTCCAGCTCAGTTGGACAAAGGAATTTCACAAATTGCGCAGAGATGTTACCAAATTATCGAGGAATTCCAGTGCCGCTAAAGTATTGAAACATTGTTCGTTCGAAACACTGCAAAATTGTCAGCCCAATAAATATTTCACTGCGCCATTCATTTCTTTGTTGTGCTCAAAATATTGTATTACCGCTGTAAAATCTTCTATCGTTATTACGTGATATCCACTCACGAGATAATGTTTCCTTTGAAAGAAAGGTATACACATTAGAACATGTTTTCATCATCCGAACTTCAAGTGGGATTGTAACATGCTCGCTCCTGAATACTGCCCGCAGAGCAGGGAGCAAACACGGCACCTCCACGAGCGTGCAAAGTTTCCGAGCTGACCAAATATTTGTTAGAAAATCGCAACTTAATTAATTAACTCAGCAGAATTTGCGGAAAAAATGGAAAGAGCAAATATAGTTACAAACTGGGGTAGCATAAAATTTCCGCGGCTTGATTCGAGAGGAAATTTTGTAATAACTCTCCCAGGAGCACACGAATGGCCCCTTCGAAAGTGTAAGTATTTACAGAGCAGACATTGCAATGGTTAGTACCTACTCGCTTGCTTGCTTGCGGTCAAATGGTACGCATCTTTTCTTGCCAACATTTGGTACAAAAATTAAGAGGCACCACACACCGGTACCGGTGTTGTGCGCCAGGAAGTCGTGCGTGGTCCTGACACAACACAGCTTTGTTCCCGTGACGTCACATTTGTGTCGGCCGCTCCCGGCGAGGATGGTAATCCAGGGGAAAGAATTGCCCGACCGGGACTGTGATTTATGCTCGGCGAGCGCCTTCGCTCAGAACAAGGTTATACGCGTTTAATTGAGTTTTCGGTCACCGATGCTTTCGAGAAATCCAAGAGTTTTAAAAATAAAATTACATCTTTGTCTTTTTAAGTGAAGCTTTTCAGTAACTCACGACATAACGGTCCACCAATTGGAAGTAATAAAACAAATTCTTTATTTGCGACTTGAGATAGTAATATTATTTGAAAGCGGAAAGATATAAAATGTAGAAGTTGTTAATACAGTTTTCATGAACGAAATTAAAAGCTTCTTCTTTTGCCGATTCCGTTTCCTGGTTTTCATGAGATTTTAAGAAAATAAAAAATATTTTACTGTCAGGATCAAACAAAATGGTGAAACTGTTGATGACAGAGATAAAACTCGACATAATGTAAAGGGAAACGGAAACGCACTCACAACCTCGGTGATATTTTCTCGAACACAAACCCTGACTCGATTTGAGTTGTCATCTTATCCGCTATGAACGTGCATACTATGAACTACCTGTACCTTCACAACCTGAACTTTAATAGTCCCAGAGATCTGGGAGTAAACGATTCCACGGGCCTCGAATAACAAATCACATCGCCGCTTGCAAATCCACGCCTGGACTTTTATTGTGCTCTAAAACAAAAAACGAAAATGAGTAAACTTTGCAAGCAATTTGCATGTAAAAATGTGGTTTGAATGCACGCTGCAATATTTTCCCACCTTCTTTCAATGCAACCGCAATCAGTTAACGCGCAGAGGTCGCACAGACCAGAAGTCAAAACAGAAAAAAAATGTAATTACTGTCAGGTTAATCCTTTATGCAAGCAAGTGTTCGGTGGATTGAAAAACTCGTGACACATTCCAGGACAAAAGAACTTAATGACGTGTTGATTGTTTGCCACTCGGTGCACCCATGATGGTACTTAGTCAGCAACAGATGGAAAAAGAAAACACCCACACAAACATCCATAAACAGCTTTCACATACAACGGCAGACAGCGACTTGCAAGTTTCCAAAGCCGACTGAAAGCTTAAACATGTTTCTCCAATAACACCGCTCATGACCGGTCCTAAGTACGGCTATTTAGCCCGCCTGTGAAATAATTTGCCTTCATGCTGCGCCTCGAAATAGGACCATAATCCTCGAAATCGCCGCTACGAGGAACCCACTTGATTGGCACAGAGAGAAACACTCCATCAGGATGTGTAAATAGGTTCGCCGGCACATCGCTGCCCTCTGATGGAACAGATTTTTACTTTCAACTTTACACCAACACGACGTTGCCGCCTTGTTATTGCGAGCGCGACGTTCAAGCAATTAAGTCGCAAGACGTAAATCATCAAGTTCTGTATGCTCATTAGATAGATTTTCTTTTGTGAAGATGAATATATATAGCGACTAGCAACGTTTCAAACGTCAGACTCGAGTTTCATCCGTGTAATTTGATATGTTTAACTTTTCTACTTGCATATTAACAGCGAAATAAAAATCTGTCATGGATACGAACATAAAGTGGATACACTAGCTCGCTAAATTTTAAAACTTTCATGGTTTTATTCTGCTCTGTACTCGGGGCATTATTCAGTATTACCTTTCCGTTGCTCGTTGCATAAGATCGAACGTTCGCGACCGAAATCTTCCAGTCTGGTCTGGCGCACGCCAGGACGGGACACGTGACCGCCGAATAATCCTTGGACCACGTTTGCCACGGGATACTCCCGGGCCAAGATAGAAACTCAATTTAATCGCGTATTCCCGGCGGACAGGCGGGTTCGAAGCCAAAATAGCATGCACGCTGCATCGTAAAGTTTTATGTGCAAATTTACCTAGGAAAATACGAGGTTCTTGGTTGCTTTGCTGGAATCAAAATGCGGGCAACTTGAAGAGATAGTGCAATTTAATTCATACAGATAACGCATTATGGCCATGTTGGCAAGGAATCAGATCTTGTACAATTCATTCTAATAAAATTCCGAACGAGTACGAGTAACTACTGGAAATACACTAATAGCGTAATAATATGGTGATTGATGACATCGCAACTGAACGATTTGTCGTGTTGGAAACACCGGTTCTCGTGATATCACCAAAGTCAAGCAACACTGCGCTGAGTCAGGTATTGGATTGGTGAACACCATACACATGCCCAGTTCTGTTAGTGTTCGGGATAGAGGTTGGAGGTATGAAAGTTAGTACAGCAACTTCATTCGCCTTGCTTGTCAACCTCTCGGCAGCATGAATTTATGGAAGAATCCTGCTGTTTGCGTTGTACCGTCCTTCGTCAGGTCCCCTTGGTGCTCTTCGACGGGAGTCTACGTGCCGGCACTGAGTTTCCCCTCCTCCCTTCTAGGTTAGGTTAGGTTCAACGTCATTCTCATAACCATCCGCTCATTCACCGACGCTATAAGACCAGTGCCCCAGGGCCAGATGTCAAAACAGTGCGTCGTTAGACCCCAATGATCAATCGATGGCATCGCAGGTAGTGTTTAACACATTAAGATATCTATTTCGGTAAAGAGAAAACGTTATTTCTATCGATTTATTCATTCAGTACTACATAAATCAAATGAAGAACAAGTGACATGACTGACAAGTCACAGTAACGAGCTTGCAGTTTGCGAATTTCTGAATAAAAATGAGTCTCTCTTGACAGCGACTGCCCTACGCGGTACATGTTTGCGGCTCTAGTGCTATTGTTCAAGCAGCAGCAAAAAGTGTGCCCGTCTCGTGTGCCACTCCATTTACCAGGAACAAAAAGGACTCTCGAAAAGGACAGCTATAAAGGTAAAAATCCTTGTTTACGAAGAGGAAATTGACAGATATTAAGTTATTACTGCAAGCGAAATGAAATGAAAACGGTTCTCTCTTTAAATCGCTATCAAAACAACACACAGAGAGAAAAATCTGCTCCATTTTTTTCAAAGTCAATTTTCATCGAGATCATCAATCACATTGGCGTTGATGAAAAACCGGCGCAGATTGGCGCCAAATGTCAAATGTGACACGCCGATAAAAAAAAGAGGGATTCGATTCGCTTCGCAAATCACGGAAAACAAATCAGATTAAAAATAATGACCACGCACTTCTTCGTCAGAAAAACATATTTAAGCTACGAGCCCGACAAGACTGGAATGGGCAATTCCCTGTCCGTTAGGTAAGGCTCCCGCTGCGTGCGATGAGGAGGGTCGGGATAGCTCGACGTCGAGACGCGGGACGCCGAGACACAGGGGGGAGGGGGGGGGGGGGGGAGGACGCCGTCGACGTCGCCTGTAATAAGACACGCGTGTCAACAGCGGGCACGCGCAAGGCGGCGTCAATCTACCCAGACCGGGAAATTAAAGCGAAGGGACGCAACCTTCACAGTTCTCTCCAACTTTTGTTCGTACATATTGTTACAGGTGATGCAGGTACTGCCACGTCTCACTTTTGTTATGGCCGTAGAAATGGAAAGGAAATCTTGGGTGTGTGTGTGGAAACTCGCCTTGAATGAAACTTAGAGCAATGAGAGCGGTGAACGATGCCGGACAGAATTGTTCTATGCTTGATTCGACACTCACTTCTTAGTCCCAAGAACAATGTGAAGGAGGCAAATACAACAAACAAGCGCTCAAACAAACAAACAAACAAACAAACAAGACATCCAATCAGCAGCACTATAGACGGCCGAATCGCAATCACCGACAAGATGTTGTTCATTATTTGGGACGCTGTCCAGCCAGACGAGTGCAGCCTCACTCTCCATCTAGTTTCTAGGGGAGGCGTTGTTGAATAATACACACAAGACCATAAAGCTTTCATGCATTCACAAGCGCTTAATTGCATGCAAATGGTTCACCATATTAATTCTCTGCGTTGCACCAGGTCGGACGCACAGGAAGCCGTTCAATCGGAAATGTAAGTTTTAATTTCTGCTTTATTAGCTCAGTCGGTAGTTAAAAATGCGCTCAAGTGCATTGAAAAACTCCAAATAGTTTCAAATGAATGTTTAAGCGATGCAAATTTTTATAAAACCAGTCCATTGCCCGTACATATGGGGGGCGTATTTCGTATGTAAACTAACAGATTTAAAAACCCTCTGGCGGAAATGAAAGCAGCTTGTATGCATTTAGTTCCGATTCAGTCGTCCCAGACAACGCCACGTATTCGGAACAGTTTGGCCGTAAAATCTTATCTTACGATCGACGCTTCAAACTCACATAAAAACTTCGTCTAATTATATTATTAGCACGAAAAAGTTTAAGCAACAGTCGCTGCTGGTAAGTGCTTCGAGACGAAGAGAAAATATTGTGACGCCAGAGGGAAGCGGAGAGAAAAGAAAATCAAGCTATCCTCGCAAGAAAGAGACAGCCGAACGAGAGGCTGTGAAAGTTGAGCATTGTCGCTGCATTCTCGGGGGGACCTGCGAGTGGCCTGTCCAACATCGTGCCTCGATGACGTACAATCGATGGATTTCATCGCCCAGAACATCCACACTGGCTCAGAGCACCAGATATCAACAGTTTCTCAATGTTTTCAATATATAAATTTGCCAGCAGCGATTTCCAAGAGCTTATTTGTGCGCAACGCCGAAAAGTTTCATGGAACACATTTTGAAAATTAAAACACCGACAAGAAAAAAAACATATAGAATTGAAAAAAAAAACTAGCGTCGCTTCGAACTGGATATTCGTCATTTCAGCTTCACCGAATGAAAAGCGCAAACAAATATCTATATTTTATTTCACGCTATAAAATATCCTGTAATAAGTGCGCACGTTATTTACGTACAATATTAAAGCACCAATAGCGATGCAAGGTGATTTATTTGTTGAATAAATAAATTCAGTTCTATTCAATTATTTGTATAACATAATACGCTCAATAAATAAGGTTTTTCTTGGATCGCCGCCAAACGTTTACAAAATTGGTTCACACTATTTGCATGATAGCGATCCACGCATCAAGCCCCCCCATCGCTAAAACTGATATCCAGAAGTTCGTTAGATCCGGAAAATTGTTTCCTCAAATACACCTGAAGCTCCGATCCAGCCACCCCTACATACACGCTGATCAATTATCCAAGATCGGCTCCCAATATCGTCGGCACCGATCACCAGCAAAGATCAAACATTTGCCCAAGATTTCGATCCTGACGCCCCCGAGACTGTCCCGTGCAAGTTCTTCTTTGATCCCCTTGGACCGCGTCGTCCTGAGCCCGCAGCCAGTGAGCCACTCAGGATAACTTGTCGCTCCAGGCTCCAGACGAGAGCCCTTGGGGAGGACACATCGCTCCCGGCTGCGTTTGATATCGCCTCCGCACGGCGGTGTCTCAGACATGGTGGTCGTGGGGTTGCATGAAAACGACCCGCATTGCGTGGGGGCGTTTGCCTGGCTAAGTACACAACGACGGGGTCAACACGCAATGACGCGTCAAAGTTTAAATGCACGCTAATATGTACTTTAAGTGACCAATTACCTTTTTTTTTGTTAACTACTAGCGTAATGTTTGTTGATTATAAATAAAGAACAGTATGGTGTATGGTAATATGATATGGCAAAATGGTATTTGTATGTTAAGGAAAATTAATATTTCATTTGATTGGTTTTGCACTACACATGAATGTTTGCAAATAATATATTTGTTCACATTATGCAACATTATATTACGGTCTCACGAACAGACAAATATTGTTTCAAGTCTTGCTTTCGAGAACAGCTAAAAAAAGTTGATCGCTGTATTTTCGTGGATGCCCGCATGGTGGCAGCATCTTCCAACGTGTCATACAAGTTCCCAGTGTTCTCGGTAGATTGCAGCGTCTTTTTTAAACGTCTACTTTACTGACGCAACATTTAGTCTAACTGTCGTTGATCATATTTTTCATGGTCAATGTAATAAAATCACTCATTGCATACTTAAATTAAGCAATAAGCTTCTTATTATAAAATACTTTGCCCTTTTATCTTTAAATTCCTCCTGTTATTTAGACTGTTGATGTGTTTTTTGATGTAACTATGTACGATGTAACGATGTAACTATGTAACGACGCGTGATTACCCAGCGATATTTGTAAAAGAAATTGGCAAAATTTAAAAATTGTGGAGGTGCCGGTTTCTGCTCTGCGGGTTGCATTCAGGTGCAGCCGCTCCATGCAAGTCTTCTATTTCTAAATATTCAAACGCAAAGTGAGTAGCAACTAATCTCTGGCACTAATTTAGGGAAAACTGACAGTAAATTTATGTTCAGTATTTATAACATTTCCATTTCTCCATTTTCCATATTTAAGCCATTCATTCTCCTTACGTCTCCTTTTCAAAATTCATTCAATTGCGCTTGCCCCAACCGCGTCCAGCAAAAATCTCAAAGAGATTATTTTTTATATTCCCCCGTCGAGACTTGGATCCTACTCAACGAGCACCTCGTTGTCCCTCAGCCCTTCCATGAAAACCCCTGGCAGTCAAAGAAATGCGCAAACCCCGCCGCAGCGATAGCGCGCTCGCAGCGGGGTTCCATGTAACTACCCTGCTTCCGAACACTGCCGTCCGATGGCGCAGCGAGCGACGCTCAATACCGATGCCGTCGACACCGCGCAGTCACATCCGCACGCACAGGTGGCGACTTATGGCGGTAACTTCCGTCCCTAGTGACGTCGGCTAGGAAACTGTGCGCCCAAGTATCGCCAAACGGCCGACAGAACGCGGGCATGGTCAGGAAAACGGGGGAACTTTACCAACAGATCCTTAGCGCATATTCGTTAGCATTGCTGGTCGTCGTCGTAAATTGCAGACGGTGGACGATTGGAGGCTCATTATATGGTTCAAAATGTTGTTAGACGGTCACAATCCTTTCCCATCGCGCAGGGATCCTGCGATTTTCTGCTTTACATTTTTAACATTTCGATTACCTACGTGTATCACATTTACATCGCTCGAAACATGTTGGCATGATACCTACAGCGCACCTCGTTCAGCACCCTTTGTGCGACACCGTATTATTTCAGCAGAGATAACAAAACACACGGAATCGTTAAAACTGCGTCAAACTCTTTCCCGCTCCTATGTGTTTAATTCAGATTTTTGGACGAGTTTTTATGCACACCTCTCCACTACGTGCATTCCCTCCCAGCAAAAGCAAGAGTCGTTTCACACTCAAAGTTTCGCTTTTTTCCCCCCTGTATTCCCCTCCCACTTGAGCTTCCCCAATCCCAAAAAATTAACCGTGTCTGGGTTTATTACTCCCTTTTTGCCAAACTTTTATCACTGCGCGTTGAAACAAGCTTAACATCTCATCACGCCCGCAACCTTTATTGCATATTTGTTCAGCCAGCTAATGCATTGTCAACACCGGCGCTGGTATTTCGCGCGTGCAAACTTGGGCCCGAGTGGCCCGCGTTGCCAAAAATTGATAAGACACGCAGCGGCGGCGACAATTTCCACGAGTGCACAGTGCGATGTGAAAATGCAACGTGGCCACGCATCCTAAATGATACAGCCTGCGAGGTAATCGCTCGACATAATCGAGCAATGTTCATTACCTTCACGGCGCCGTTTAGGCACGTGTAGTCAACAATGGAGGCGGCGATTGCCCCTCGGGCGCGCACCTCGGCGACGTCGAGTTTTACAGCGTGCGCCGCGACGGTGTTAAATCTAGAGAACTCGATGTCATTTATCATCAGTTGAATAAACGCAGAAATCCGCTTGTTTTCCTTTGGCACGGGATTTTGATTCCAGCCTCGCAGCATTTTAGACTAACTGTAAGAGGACGAAAACAGCCACCGGTGCATGAATAAAAGATTTTTGTTATTAGAGGAAATCCAGAATAATATTTGGTTAATTTAGAATGCTCGTAGGTATGAATTTTAGACACTCAATATCATAAGTTGGGCTCACGGGCGTGGGATGAAGCTGCCGAGTTTAAGGTATACGAAGGTAAATGCGCCAGGTGGAGGAGCAGAGTTGGAAAGAGGTGGGAGGGCGGCGGGCGGAGGGTTGACTACAAGTCACTGGAAAAATAGTGCAGTCATTTCGTATTCCCTGAAAGCGGAGCGTCAATTCGACGCTACAAGCCAGATGCACGGCAAGCATAGCCGGGAATTCTGGTACGTTGTCAAGACGGTGTGGAGCATCCCGACATTCTAGGAGGCCGTTCAGTTCACAGAGAAGATCTTGTTATGCCTGCAGCGATGAAAGAGGACATATACACACACTCTATTGGGCACCGACCTCGTGCGGAACCCGCTCCTCGGCCGTGTCCATTGACAACAACGAGCGTTGCGCGTACGGGAAGCGGAATACGTGACTTCATGACTTCGATCTATTAGAAGTCCACGACATGCAAGAATTTGGCACAAAGCGGGTACTCGCAGTCGCGGTACGGGTTGCAGCGATAATTGAATGAAGTCTATCGCCACGGGGGTAGCAGTAATGGCGCAGCCAGCAAAGTCAAAGCAGAATATATTTGCTAATTGAATTTTAGCAAATAGATTTGATACTGATTAATTTACGATGACTGCATTATACGGAATCATTTCTGTATGATTTGGATTTTAAACTCTGTCATCTAATAGTGTAATGTAGATCGAGGGCGAAAAGCTGCGAGGATTGGTGCGGGATACGGTAGGCCTGGCTCCGAAGCCTGAAACGAAATCAGGGAAATTACGGGTGTGCGCATTTTCATGGAGCAAGTGATTGGAGATAAGCGTTGGTGTCTTGCCGCGACAATGCAAACAATGGGCAAGCAGTGTTGGGCCGGGATTAAAAAAGGAGTCGCGTCGTGGGGGTAACAATGGTTTAATGCAGAAGCTTGATGTGCGCGTGCGGCCGTTTGAGGACTTAGCACGCCTAATCCTATTATCATTGGAGTGAACACTAATTTATAGGAGCGGCCAGTTTGTTTAGATCAACGCGTCGCCACTCTGGACACTGGGCCTTTTGACAAGATTGCTCTTGAATGGAAAAAAATGAAAAGAGTGGACACGGCTTTTAAAATCCTGACGGTACACGGCGAGGCATTTATGAAATCTCATTTTGTTCCCCTTTTTGTTTATATTTGTTTGGTTTCAAGACATGATTGAAATGAGATGGAATGTGTTGATATGTTTATTAATAGCAGAAGGTTTCCACGGGGAGTCGACGGAAGCTGGTGGTTGCTAGGTTTGTTGGATGTGAGATGACTGGTCTTGTGCGAGCAAACGACGGGGCAGGACGATCCCAACTGCTAGCAATTTATGCAGTGATTACTTTCATGAGGGCGTAATAATTCTTTCTCACAAAGGATACTTAAAGAAGGATGAAAATGTCTGGTAACGTTATACCTTCGAAGTCAGCGTTCTTTAAGAAGCGATAGATAATAAAGCAGCTTGACAAACTAACAGAACTAGTTCAATAGTCGAGAAAAATAATGCATTTTCCAGATGTCATTATATTTAGAAAAGACTAGAGATTTTCCTCTCTTCGCTTTGCCATACTTTTATTTCTTTTGTGAAAATGAAGAAGAATCGAGCTTTCATGAAAACAAATGTAATTGGTGGGTGACGAGCAGATGCCCTGTTTACCGACATGGCAAGAACGAGACCAGCAATTGCAAAGCATTACTGCAAACAATTACTAATTCACTTACATGCAAGTTGCTATGGACTGGTATAAAAATTATCTTCTAACTTGTAATAACCCGATGCTTCATATCTTAACAGGAACAGAAACTAAGAAAAATTATTTGAAATGGGTTTTGAATGCTACATATATAATTGTTATAATTTTATGTGGTTCTTTTGTTATTGGAAAATTGTCAGCACTGCTCAAACCCTCAAAGAAATAGCTAGCATATGTTGCGAAACGTAGGGAAATTTAGTAGCCCTTTACTTAGCATTCAAAACCCAGTTGAAATAGTTTTTCTTAAAACTAGTGCTAAGGATAAATCAAGTAGACATGAGTCTAAAAACCATCATAAGGAACAGAAACTATTATCTATATTTGAAATTTGGCGCCTTTGCTGCTGTGGGTCACTGCATTGTGGAAACTTTTTCAATTCCAAGGTGGGAGAGAAAATGCATTCGAAAACAAATTATGGTAGCTTTCAAAATTTTGTGGTCAAAAATTCTAATAATCTATATCATTGAGAGATCAACTAATTGCGTACGGGTTGAATCTCCACTAAATATTACCTGAAACTTATTAAACACGCTCTTAGGGAATTAAAATGTACAACATGTAAGTTTCTATCTGTGAAGTTGTGTGATACCGTTTGAAATGTGTCAAAAATCTTTCCTTGCCAGCCTGTTTAAAATGAAACGATCAATTAAAAACCCGATCTAATCTCTGTATGAATGTCAAGTTTGGTTGTGCTCACAAATAATATGCAAATAAAAGCCATTTTCAGCCGTCTTCGCTGTGGATTTGTATAATATTGTTCTTTTCATGTTTTGATCTCATGATTTGATTTGAAATTTGCCGCAAGCGTCACTGGGGGTCACTGCATCGTGGAAACTCTGTGAATTCCAAGGTTGGCAAGATATTTGATTGGAAAACAAATAACGGTAACTGTCAAAATATTGCTGTCAAAAAATTTAAAATCCTTCTTGAAGAGCAACTTTGTTAAATACATCTTTACGTTATATACAGAAAAACAGAACAAACACACACTAGAAAGACTTAACATTGACAAAAAGTGATTTCCTACTTTTATTGAGATGTGTGATCTTGTTTGAAAGGTGTCAAAACCTTTCTTTGCCAGGCTATTTCAGAAACAATAATCTTTTGAAACCCGATCAAATCGCCGTATAAATGTTACGTTTGGTCGTCCTCACAAATAACGTGCACAGTTACACAATTTCCAGCCGCCCATTCTCTGTATTTGAAATTTGGCGCCTGTGTCATTGTTGGTCACTGCATCATGGGATCTCTGTGAATTCCAAGGTGGCCAAGATGATAATTTCGAAAAACAAATTACATTAGCTGTCAAAAGATTGCCATCCATGAGCAAAACGTATTAAATACGTGTCAAATCTCCACAAAACATTAGAAAAAAATATAATAACTACAAGCGCCAAGAGACTTTGCATTGACTAAAAGTGAGTTTTTATAATAATAATAATAAAAATATAATTGTGTAATAATATCATTTTCATTCACTTTTCAGATCTCGTTTGAAAGGTGTCAACATCTTTCCTTGCCAGCGAGTTTAAGTTAAAGTTCTCTACTAAAACTCCATTGAATCGAGGTAAAAGTGTCACATAAAGTTATGCTCCGAAATAGTGTACAATTTAAAACCATTTCCAGCCGTTTTCATCCAATCTCGGAAATCTCTATACGTGGTACAAATTCACATCTGCAAAAAGCGACGTACTGACAACCTCTCAACCCTCGTTACATAAAAACGACGTTATCAAAATTAAGGCTTATATAAAAGTAGAATCTTTCCAAAAACATAACAAGACCAGCCAAAATGTTAGCGAAAATCAGAAAACGTGTAAAAGTCCCCCAGTCAATAGCTTTGTCAGCGTTTAGCCAGGTGTCGCTCACGTGTCGGTTTCACGTGTCGCTCAGGTTCCTGCACATACCTCGGCTCTAGATATCTAAACGGCATCCGAAGAGAAATGTCCAGTGAACGGTAGTCCGCGGCCTGGAAAACCTGGCGCCCCTCATCGAGCCTCAAGACCTGACTGACGGACACTTTCATTAGGACCGGATACGGAAGGGTGTGAACATCCTCTTGACGTTCGGCCGCATCGCTTCGATTTACTTTTCCATTTATACACTCTTTGATTGACGGCGTTCCTACGGGCAATCAACGTTGTCTTCGCGAGAATCCGCGCGAGCGTCCGCTATTTTATTTATCTCGCTCTAAAAACAGTTCGAACAGAAACTCGACTTTCTCAAAATGAACGTCTTTTTTTCATATTTAAATTCTCTTAACTAGCACCGAGAGCATGTTGCACGTCTCTTTCTTGTCTCGAAAGTAGCGCCTTGTTGATCTGTCCTTGTATTGTTTTCAAGAAACTTGCCAGACAAAGGATCCACGATCTTAATACCGAAATTTGCGTTTAGGTATGTTCCGTTTCCGACATTAATTTAAGCCTCGACGCTAATGCTCTTAATATTTTGATTATTCTGTGAGATATTCATCAAAGCGGAATTGCGCCGCTTGAAATAGGGGTGCGAAACGCCAGGTGTTGATCAAACGAAGGCTGCTTCCTTCTTGCACTGCCATCCATCGCCCGAGTCTGTACGTACGTTACATTCCGAGTGAAGTGGTAACAATTGATGTTACTCGTGTTCACTAGTGTATTTTTAGTTTTATTAATACGCTCACCGAACGCTCTATTTGCTTTTTATTAGTTTCGGTACGCTCAAGCCATCCACGTGATCAACTTCAACACCGATCCCGTTTTCCTTAACATGGCACCGTGGAAACGAAGATTAACATTTGCACCGTTGCTTCGTGGCTGTACCTTGCCGAGGCCCACTTGAGGCAAAGTGGGACTGAAGTTGAACGGCATGCATGCCACCCGATAACCAGCAAGGAAATCAATTAACATAAAGCCGTGAGTTCTGTCTTCGAGTTATATGGAATAGGACATAAACAGCGGGCAAATACCGATCACAAGAGCGGTTACTGATAATTACTCTAGAGCTATACATTCACTGAAACCAGACAGATAATGGCGTATCATTTTTTTAACGGTCAATTTAACTTCCGGCCGGCCTTTGTAAAAACCCCCGGGTTTCAAGCTTCCAGTACTTCACGACTGAATTACACAAAAGATTAATTCTTTGCGAGACCGAACACATCCCGAACCGATACTATTTAGAGAGTGTGGTCCTCGTACACACACACACACTGTTCTTCGGCCATAACTCACAGCCCCACCTACACGATGTGACGGCTATACCCGGACATGAGCTCGTACCAAACAGCTGTTAGTTTCAACTTGCATCTAAATCAATAACTCGGCAAGTAACGTGTGGGTGACATCGAATAACACACGCCACCGGCGCGCGTTTTTATTCAATTCGAGAGGTTTTTAGCCCCCCCCCCCCCCCCCCCCCCAAACAAACAAATCGCATTTATTTCCATCAACATTTGCTATTCGGTAGCAGACATGACGGCCAGCGACAGAATTAAAAAGAGCACGCCGAAATTTGCGAACACAATTTTTAGGAAACCTTTTCTCGACTGGAAACTTGAGCGCCGCGTTCAAGTGACACGATAATTACGATCAATGATTGAACACTTCCGAGTGCGGTGTGCTAGCACATCGCCAAACAGAGCGGACCCGAATCACGCCTTTCACCACCTTCTAAAGAGCCAGCAGAGCCCAACAAACTTTGCGTCAAATACCACGAATCGTCTCCTCATTGATAGATGTGTTTGATCGGAACGAACGCTCTTACCGAAAACAGGTTCACACGAGCGGCCACCAATAAATGCAATTGTATTGTTGTGTCAAAGTCAAAGCGGTTTGTTTCCCGCACGGTCTCCGAGAGAACGTCGAGGTCGCCGACTCTCTAGCGTGGTCGACGACAATCAAAACCACGTCAGAAACAATATTATACGTTTACGGTTCGCTTGCGGGGCCGTGGGAGGGTGAGGACGAAATTGAATTTGACTCCGACAAAGGCCCGCGGCGTGCTGGTGCTCCTGTCGCTAGTGACACGTGGAAATTATCGTGGATTGTTTCTACCCGGGGGCTGCGTCGGGTCGCAGGGCTGCAGAGGAGGCCTGGCCGGCAAGGTGGGCGTTTCGCTCGAGTAGGGCGACATGCTTACGAGATCTCGCTTCCACGTGTCGCGCGTGTTCGGTATTATAAAATACGACAGTTGTCGATGTCAATAATACTGTCTGCCCTGAAAGATGCAGCAGACGCGCAAACATTTTCATCTCATGCATGTCATTTGTACGCTACATGCAAGTACAGAGTCTAATTGCCAAAGTTGTCCCCCTCCCTTACCGTTCGAGGTTGAATGCTGCATTAACGACTCTTTCCTCAGTGACTTTTTCGCCCAACATTTGAACTATGGCCTCTGTTAATGGGCAGACAACTGCAGCGCAGTGTGGAGTTGCATTAAACTTCGATGCCTATTCAAAGCGCTCGTAATGGGATAATAATTTGTCCATGCCATTGAAATTATTAGCCCAGATAAAGCGCACTACTAATAGAAGCATCAGTGCATAAATTCTCCGCCGTTATACAGAATGCGATTCCATTTCCTAAGATATTTATGACCTTGTCAACACAACATGCAAGCTTGACTCCCACTCGCGGCTTCAGAAGAGTTTTTTTCGAGCACCCTTTCTTTGATGACTCCGTATAAAAGTTTCCCCGAGCGGCTTAATTGCGGGCGGCCAGCCGGCTGTGGTCACACGGACTCGGCGGTCCTGGCTCCGAGCAGCGGGTAAATAAGATCGGCAGCACTGTCCCATCCTCCACCAGCGCATCATACACGTCCGAACGCCAGGGAATATCCATCTCTTCCCGTTCTTTATCCCGGTTGATTTCCCCAGAATTGTACTTGGACCCTCTGTAATCGACCGGAAGGGATTCTGTGCGGACCAAAGACGGCTTCCATGGCGCGCAGTCCGGCCTTCGCGGTCGAGATTTAGGGCGGACAGCTTTACCGGGGGGCGGCAGCGCGAGTGGACGCAGTACCTACGACGGGGAGGGTCCGGTCCGGTAAGTTAAGCTGATCACCGTCCACCATCACAAGACGTCTTCTTTTACCTCACTTGCCTCGCTGTCGAGAGTCTTAAAGAATATATCAGCTTAGCAAAAAACCAGAAAAAGAGAATTTTTAAATGAAAGATCTGAGGGGAACGTGGTGCTCGTGAATGGCAAATAGGTCAATTGCGTTCGAGGCATCGCAACATCGATTCTCTTTGGTGCAGTTCGCGAATCAAAGTCAGTTCTAACTGAACAGGAACTCTGTCTTACTGGTTCTTGTCTCTCTGAACGGGCTCACCAGGACATGCTGTCTCATCTAGCCAACCTGTCTGCTGAAGATGCTTCAACGCAATGCCACGTGTGCTTGCAAAAAAATATCGTCGGGCCTCTCGATTTACTTGATTTCTAAATGAGTGTTTGCCATGCACTTTGTTCCACATTTCAAATCAATATTTCTGTTCACAAAGAAAATCATTAATAACTAAATGGTAGACTTAAATAAAATATAGCGCACTCGCTTTTCTGATTTAATTTATTCAGTGGTAAATGTTGACTGATGACTCTATCGCACATAGCTTTTCACGAAGGTGAAAAATTGCAAGGAAAATAAATGAAAACAAGGCAACAAACACAAAGTCCATAAACATCTCAAGAAGAAGCGAAAGAAAAACTACATCATCATCACGTCACCGTTGTATCGTGCCCTGGTGGTCCTCGTGTGCACTCCTTAAAATTGTGAACATTTCCTCGTGATGAACATGTGGTGCCACACCGCATGACTTCCCAAGAACCGATGGGAACTTGCACACAAATGTGCTACCTGAAGCAGTACCTGCATCCCAGGACACGCAATCTAGGTTGTAAAATACAGATGGAGATTTTATAATATTCAACAATGATGGCGTCTAATCTCTGCAACTTGGCGCTATCTCAAACACACTTGATGCCTATTGTTAATTGTTCAAACAGCGAGTGATCGTGAAAGCTTGGGACGTATATTAGTTTGCGTGTGCTGAAACCTCCCTCATGTTACACAGTCTAAACGTCTGAACCCCTATTCTAGGTACGAGGCAACTCCTACCCCCCCACCCACCCATACAGATTCGAAGGGTTGCTACCCTGTCGAGGGACGTGTGCCAGAGTACACTAGATTATTGTTGATGTCTTCAAATCCGATGTGAAGATTAGTGAATGGATAATACGGTAGCTCAATGCCGGATTGAACTTAGAAACGAGTTTTGTTAATAAAGACAGAAGCAATTCCATGTCGTGAGTGCGGTAAGTTTTCAACAGTAAAACTCTTCAACGCGCGTCCATTAAACTATGCACCAGAATGTCAAGCGCGTAAAAAGAACACGGGGATGTGTTTTTATTTTAGTACGCGGTACGCTCAACTCCCACTGGAGTTTCGCATTCGATATTGAATTTCAGCTATGGTAAAATATTAAATGAAATCACGGGATAGGTACAGCGTGAAAGTTTGCCGCTATTCTCGCCAGCGCATTTTGTGCTGTTAAAATTTCATCTAGGAGAACATAATTAGAAATGCTTGGTTCGCATCAGCCGCAACTTTTTAAACTATCAGCTAGAAAGGAAGCACAAAGAAACGCCGCTCGGTGGCGACGTTACGAGGCGATGGGTCCACACTTGACGCCCACGCAGTGTCTGCGCGGGATTGGTCCACGGAGGTCTCCTTCTACCTGAAACTGGGGCCACCAACATAACCACCAGGATATGAGATACGTGTCAAACTTTTAAGAAGATAAGCAAGTAGGGGTAAGCGGGTTAACAAACCCGGAGGGAAATGTACTGAAAATCGGATATTGTCGTCGGTTTTTTTTTTTATTAACCAGCCGGCTGTAATGAAATACATTTTTATTACTTAACTATGTTCAAATCTGATAATTTTCCTCAAAAATAATTAGAAATTGGAAATAAGAACTTGACTAGAATCTAAGATCTGCAAAATACCATCTGTTGGCAGTAGGTTTGCTTTCTCAGCTTTAATAACCACGTAATTTTTTGTCATCTATCCGGTTATGTTTGGTACGACTTCCTCGTTGAATATCGGTATTGCACCGTGAAACTGGGATCATAACATTCACCTTGGAAATAAAGTGGATTTCATGGCCACTTATCCAGGTCAGTAGGGTGTGAGTTCGAGTTACAAGGTCTACTACTTTTGACACTGAACAATCCACACATTTTAAAGAACCACAGGCTTCCATCTCGATTAAAGTCCATTATCAATCGAGATTGACCCAGCCCTCGCGTATCGTGTGCGCACACAAGGCAAAGTCGAGGTGAAGTCTGCGCAGACGTGTGCTTGGTCGCAGAACAGTCGGTGGGTACCTGATCCTCCGGGTCCGCCGTTTCCGGCGGAAGTGGCTCGCAGCGCTAAGCTTGACTCTATCGGCAGAGGACGGAAGCCCGGATAGGTGTGCGTGGCATGCCATTCGGAAGCGGAAGTCATTCGTTTTAATTCAAGCAAAGGGAGGTTTTCACATGCTTTTATGAAGGATATATTAAATTCCGATTGCTATTGTAACAACTGCTGAAGCTTGGTCGCCGCTTCGTTCTGCAACAGCAGCCCACGAGGTGGAAAACGAGTCACACACGCTGTAGTACTTTTTATAGTGGTGTCAATAAAATGAACTATTCAATGGAGGCCCATCTCGAAGGTACCTACTGGTGGGACACAGAAAGTTTTTGAATTAGCCGTGGCAAACACGATTAAATATTCCTAAAATAATTTGTTTTTTTCAAAGGCGCTTCAAATAACGAAGAAGTAGTAGATTAAAAAAACTTTCGACCGTAAAGTGAATTTTATATTATTACTTTTTCATCACATAGTGGCGAAGACCAAAGGAGAGAGACTATTTTCCAGCCCGCCCACTTTTTTATTTTAAAGAAACACTTATTTTAATTGACAGGGGATTTGAGCCGTGCGCGCCATCGACGCGGCAAAACAAAACTTTGCGAACGCCGCTGCCGGTCGCCGGTAGGAGTACGCTCTCGCGCGATCGCCGACGGCAAACACCGGGGAACGGCGGCGCAAAGTTTGGCCCCTCGGAGACGCGCCCGTGCCCTGCCCGGGAGTCGAACCTATCCGCCAAATTGAATTGACTCGCGTCATTTGTAAAGCGCTGGAGAAATGATCATGCCTTGCGACAAGCCTCGATCAAGGTTCACTGACTTTTAGACAAAGTGTTCCTCGGAAACAATCTCACCTTAATAAAGTGCATACTTTTACGCCAAGCTTTTACAGCGAAGGGGTTTTCATGGCATGGATTTCAACGTTCGCGCCGTGTTGTCCCAACACGTCCGATTGTTTCCACTTCTGCCCACGTTTACTGCACGAGAACTGCTTTTAAAGGCATCATTGACCTCCAACAAAATTAACACCAGCGCAGTTTCCTTGCAGATTGGTGCCATTTAACAAAGTTCTCGCTGCCCCGCCGTGTAAAAGATTGCACGGGGAGTCGCGGATTACAAACTGTTGTTAGACAACGGGGTTCAGGAGAACGCCAATCGCCCGGCCGCGGTCCATGCAAGCTCTGAATTATTTATGCTAGGTCCGTGTGACGTCCGTTCGATGCGTCTCAATCGAGAACGATTTGGTTCGGCAAACGCCCTCCCCTCCTCGACCCACTCCGTATAATGACGTGGTTTCATTTAGATGCAGATACTGCGGTGGTATCTTAGGGCCGAGACTCATCTGCCGCGTGTCACACTTTACACGGTCCCCGTTCAATAATTGTACTCTCTCCCGAGGCGTTACGCTTTTGGAAAGGGCTGGAAAAGCAACGGGAAATTAGAAAACGAGTCCTCGACCTGATGACCCAAGAAGCGACGGTGCAAAATCTTTACACTCTTAATTTAAGGGATTAATAATTTGTCCAACCGAGCTGCAATTGTAAATTAAATGAGCAAGTCCCTATAAAGTTGTAACCCATTTCTGGTGGCGCAGCTTGAAGTTGAGCACGCACTGCTTTTAAGCGGGTACAGAGCCACTCGAGTTGCAGTCACAATAGTTCGCTGTGCCACTGAGTAGCTCGGTACATGGAGTTCCTCGACCACAGAAGTAGCGTACGTGACGGGTGCACTAAGGCCCTAGACTCGTGTGTAGGCACACATGTAACACGTGTAGACAGCACGCCTTGGAAAGGCGCGACTGGAACTACTTTAGCGTGCGCTTTTAGCAGGCTGATGATGATAATGACGACTCTGATGATGATGGTGATGATGCTTTGGGTAAAAGCCCAGTAAAATTACCTCCACTGTTCCACTTTAATTAGACTAAAGGTTGCGAGGCGATGCCTTCTCGCGATTGCCATTGTGAGCGGGAAGATGGCTCTCAGACGAGTCGGTCGTATTGCAGCGAAAACACCACTAGCAACAATGGCTGCAAAAATATCGACTACAAAAACAATACACGCTTTCGAATGTAATTAAAAGTTGGTTTAACAAAGACAAATAGTTTATTTGGTTTTATAAATGTTGATACCCAGAATAAAATACTGTCCTTGCACGGGTAGGCGTACAATGGCCACTACTAATGCTAAATACCAACAGGGTAAGAACTTGCATTGTCTTGAAAGACCTTTGTTAGCGGAACATAAAAGTTACTCTGTGGACAGTTGATCTTAACTCGTGGCGTATCTAAACAAGACTTGGCTCTGATTAAATTTCTGACCAGTTCGAAAACTCAAATAATATATTTAAATCGCATGAAAACAAACATTAAACGAGTATCGCGTTCGGTATTCGCAATTAAACTACAAAATGCAGGTTTATGTCGATAAAACAAAACTTCAAACAAAGAATCCTCGGGGGAATTCTGAGCGAAACTTTGCAACGTCTAGACTTTGCAACAAGAAGTAAAGATTTCACATCGGCGATCAAGTACAGTACTTGCATTTCATAGCTTCACCTCAAGATTCCTTCCATTCCATCAAACGCAATTCCGAGACGGCATATTGTTACGATCGAATACCCCACCGCGAACCTAAGAAAGAAATCGAAAAGCTGCTCCTTGGTTTCTCTGATAGGATTTGCTTTTTGTTGTTATTACCATTAGAGGCACCGAACATCCGTGCCGTGGAAGTCGCGTCTGCGAGCGAATCCAGCGATTTCTGCCAGCCAATGGCGGGATAGGCACGACTGCAGGGCCTCTGCATTGGATTTCTGTGTGGATGGCGGTCTACTCTGCGTGCAGCCCCGGCAAACGACCGACGGGGGACTTGTAGAGGTTGCAAGATACCTACACTTAATGCCAACGAAGGGGCCACGTAGAGACCTCGAGCACCGTTTAAAAAACACGCAAACACACCTCTCCACCCTCCGTCGCACCCGCCTGCCTGTCGTCCCGGTCGCGTTATCAGCAGCGCGAGAGTGTCATAGAGCCACACTACGAGAAAACAGTGACTTCACAAGGAAGGAAACACACAGTCGTAGACAGTAGATACAAATCAGGGAGCATAAAACGACAAGATAGCATTCGCCAAACAGACCGTTGCCGTTTTCTAACATACACTCATTTCTAATTTTATATCCAATTTCATTCTCTCTTCGACATGAGAAAAATAATAAATTTTTCAAAGAAAACGTCTTCGTCTTGTTGAGAGAACGGAAGTGCTCCCGGTGTACGCCAGACGACGTACAATCTTTTGAAGCGCTCTGATGGCACTCCCAAAATGACATATTTATACTTTGTCATTCATATTGTAACTAAAGTTCTCTTTCAACGACAAGGGTGCGATGCATTACACGTTACGCCCCGGCCTCTCCCAAGGCAGCGCACACCAATATAGGCCAGCGTCCTCAGGGGCTATACATCATAGTTCAAGGTGCGGATAACCCCAACCGTAACTCCCGAGCAATCCACTGAAAAGGCCAGTGTGAGGAGGGGGTCCATTCGGGGGTGTCCGACCAAAGTGCCATTATTAAAGGCAAGTCCACGCCATCCGATTGATATTCGCACGGCGTCGTGCGTGAGCCAGATCCCGCCAAACGCCCTCCCCCCTCCCACCGCCGGCATCGTCAAGGATAACCAATCTTTATTATTGATACGCGCACCGAGCGAGGGCGACGGCAACTTAGCGAGGGGTTGCTACCCCTATTCGGAATCCGGTATTCACCGCCTGCAGCGTGTATGTATAGCCAGCACTACGTGCCGAAAGTCGCGCGTGTTTCGCGCTCTACGACGAGCTGTCGTGCACTTTGACGCCGTCGTGAAGGTGGAAGATGCTGATGTTGTATTGACAAACGAGTGATGGAGCTCGGAGCTGCCCTGATACCGATGGCAAGCCGCCGGGCGATCCCCCCCCCCCCCCCGAATCGCCGCGCGGGGATTGTGAGCTCTGTTAATGACCCCCGAGGAGAAATGCGCCAACCCTCGACCCCAACCCCCCCTCTCGCCACAAAGCGTATGAACTGCCCACAAACCTGCCGTTGATACCCACGTTGTTTGTCCATTTGATGTTGTACTTTGGTAATGGCATGGATCTCATCGAGTCCAATGATGCTTTACAAAACTATGATCCATAAAATCAACAGCAAAACAATGAGCTGGGGTTCATAAAGGAATGGATTTATTATCGAGCCAAACAAGCGAATGTTCGAGTGTGTAAGCCCGAAGCGTGTGTGCTGGCATCCCAGCAGTCTGCAGAGCTAATCCACCTCTGCCTCCAGCTCCAGCTCCAGCTCAATCATGACATAACAAAGACCGACTGCACACGTGGATTTGCCGGCGCTTTATCAGAGAAATTCTTTTTCCTCGCGCCAGAATTCAATCTGCGCAAATTTTCCGTCATTTAATTGACCCTCGATTCATCATCTCGCGTACGCAGTGACGCCGATCGCAAATTAACAGAGTGTAATGCGACTGGAACGCATCGCCATTCACCGACACGTTCTGCAACACAGCCGAGTCTGTCGTTGTCCTGCTCACCGTTGCCTCCACCCATTATCAAGCAACGCGTCCAAATCTAGCGGCGTTTCTGTGCTATTTCTGATGTGTAGAAGCAAACCTTTATCAAGTTCTAATTCAAAGTTGCGATTATGCGGGCGTTTCTGTGCCGCTGGAGTTTCTGCTACACAACGCACACACAACGCACACACACGCACACGCACGCACACGCGTTCAGGCTTACGCAGTGTTTTATGAACTCGGGGGGCCGGATGTTAAAGCCGGGAAACTTCACGCTCGGATTGAAAATCTGCAACGTCGATAAGCGATTTGAAGCGATATGACGTCACTGTAAGCAATATGAGGTCACTGTAAGCGATATGAGGTCACTGTAAGTGATATGAGGTCACTGTAAGTGATATGACGCCACGATTTGAGGTATCTTTCAGCCAACTCGGGCATTTGAAGAGAGTGAGTACATCGTGTTTGTGTGAAAAGTTGACTAACATGTCTGTCTAATTCCACGGAAAACACAAACAGGTGCAGCTCAATTATGTTGTGATCTAGAGCGCACTGCTTGTTCAAGTTGTGTCATATGCCCCTGAACGCAGCCCGCAGAGCAAGACCTGGCACCTCCACCTCATTATTGTGATTTTGCACGCCATTGAGCTTAAAAAATCATAAAATTGCCATAGAAAACAATTCCGTCTCATTCACATCCTCTTTGAGTGAACGTTAAATAGTTTTGACCCAAAAGTGTACCGGTTTTACAATAAAAATAATAATCAGGTGACCGCAATTTTTTTTAAATCTCCAACCAACGTCACAAGCAGCGAGCAGAAGCTGATATATAATATATATAAAAAAAAAATGAACCACCAGTGAATAAAATATTGATCAGGCCACAGAGATTGAAGGGATGACATTTTGTAGCACGACGACGTTCACATCTAATATTTCCACTTATTTGTATACCCACGCCGTCGAGCTTCCTGCACAGACCACCGTGGACCTATCATTTCACGTCACCGCATTTCCTGGTCTCTTCGTCGTCGAGCTCCCCCTCGTCGCTTTCAGCCTCTTTCTTATTGGAATTATTCCTCCTGGGATATCGCCGGGGAATCGTTACGTGTGGCTGGTGTGACTGACTGACTTCCACCCCTGGGGGCGAATAGATATCCATATCGGCGGCGAGATCTCCGCACACTTGCAGTCCAGCGGCAGTCGATACCAGGTGGCGCATCCCGGGAGCAAGATAAATAAAATAGTGCATGTCATATATGGTACAGAATATACAATGTAGGTGTATGCCCTTTGTATGTAATGTGTTTGCTGGTGCGACGCTGGTGCGACGCTGGTGCGACGCTGGGGAGGTGTGTTAATGTATGCAATGAGATACATTTCAAGGGTGTACTTTAATGATGATGATTATTGTAATAATCATGAAAGCCCAAACAGCAAACTAACATGACGAGAGTGGTTGAAAACTAAAGCTCAGCGGCGTGAAATTCCGTCGCAGTGTTTCGCTGCCTGCCACGATCTAGTTCAGATGCATCTCATTCTCGCTACTTATCAAATGAAACGTGTCATCAAGTTATTTATTAAGTATCTCGAGGAATTCTTTGCAAAACTCGACAACGCATGTTGCACGAGTGCATAGACAGAGTGTTTCATTATTACTCTGAGTGCATATTTTTGCGCGAGCAGTAAGCGTACAATGCCGGATAATGAAGCCAAGCTGCGAGGAGGACGTCCCCTGCCCGAGAGTTGGCCTCGGGGACGGATTGTGACGCAGGCTAATACCTCATGTTGAGAGTGCACCACTGATTGCAGAATCCCTGGAAGCACCAATCTCTTTGCCAGCAGCTTTCAGGACGACTTTCACAGGTAGCTCTATGTGGGCGTCGATTGAAGGATAATGATGATTTCCGCATCCCCATTCTTCTCAATCGCGTGGACGTCACAGACGTCGGGATACGCGTGTTCGATTCCAGGAAACTCGCAATCAGAGTTGAGGCGTCGAGAAATTAATAATCTCTAACGTTCGATTCACTCGATTGGTTGATTTAAAATGACGATTTCAAAAAGCGAACGCCCTATACAAGTGTTCACTAGCAAGGCAACTACCTCGTTAGAGCACCTGATCGCATTATTCATCAAAGAATATTAACTTGAAATTTCCATTTTAGTCCCACAGAAAAAAAAGGGGGAAAATGGAAATGAAATTAGAGCATTTGATAAATCTCAGGAAGAGGCATGCTTCCAGCGTCTTTTGTGTCCAATAATGAACTGCTTATAGCCCTCTACCCTCTGGGGCCGCCATGGAAGCTAAGCGAGCCAAGGCGTCCCGACGCGGGCGTCGCATCCGTAAGCTAATGCACAAACGGATCCGCGACTCGTGCTGGAGCGATGACGTTGTTCCGGTCCCGATCTCACGCTGAATAATGTCGACAAAGGTGGAAGATCGTTATATTCCACTTAGCTATTCTTTTCGCTTTCTTATCTCGGCCCATGGCTACCGTGTTGGTGTACGGTACACAAGACGGCGCCTTCTATTTCAGCAGCACATGACCTTTTAGTAGGTGTACATAGAAAAAAAAAGAATCCGGCATGTAAATACTGTGAGACAATGCAGCTGGAAATTAATTAGTCTAGTTAACTGTCGCATCTTTGTGCCGTGGCACGGTTAAATTCAGCATCAAAATCACAGCGCCCCGAACAGATCGTATCTTGCATTCAGACTTTAACTACACATTAGGAAATTGATTAACGACTCTTTGAAAAGGAACTAATTAATTTATAGATGAGATTGTTATACAGCAATGTTATGTTACCATTGGGTCGTCGCTTTACACACGCCGTAAAGCCGGCGCCCGCTCGGAGAGATACGGCGGCATCGTCGAGCCAGCTCCCTCGGCTGCGATAGTCTATTGAATTCAGTCAGATAAAGCGAACAAGATTGAACAAGATACGGAACACGACAATTAGACATTGTTCTTCAAGATTATGTGTGTAGCCCGACGCAAAAGCTAATCTGCACAAAGAAAATGAGACGACTCCGTCTCTTGCCAACTTCACGGAGTCGCCTGCTCGTCTTCGACGTTCGAAGCATGTGGGGCTGGCAATTTTCTCGCAAGAAAACTTTGGGAAAATTAAGGAAACATGCGTTCGAGAGCGATATGTAAGAGTGATCTTGTGAAAACATCCATTTTCCCTCGCGAGGCCGAGTACTTATCCCCGGTCTGGAAGCGAGTACCTATATAGTCTTCCGATAAAACGCATTAAAGCACTGCAATAAAACTAGCTGGCTCCTTCGGAAGCAACTCTTTGGGTAACCTAGACAAATCCCGCCAAATGAGAGATGAATTATGATCACTAAAACGGCACTTCCTACAAATCCCAGGAGCGGAGTGTCGTAAAAAATAATGCACATTGCTGAGACATCCTTTTCTCTTCCTCGTCGCGCGCGAGCGCGCGTGTATGTGTGCGTGCGTGTGCGTGTGTGTATGTATGTGTGGAAGCAACATTGTTAGTTATCTCTGCACACGCGAGGGAACCATGTTCTCGACTTTCAGATACGCTTAAAGCAGAATCATCCCTTACGCTTTCTTTCTCGGCGCGTTCTATTTTTGGTGTGCATTCTCAGTGTTTTTGTGACCTCCTTGCTTCTCAGTTCCCCGTTGATGGGCATCAAGAACGTCAGACTCAGTTCCGTTCAACTTGAAATAATTGATTGGTTTTGTTCATTCTCTATTGTAGCGATGAAAAGCTGTCAGAGCTGTGTAAAGAACAGACGCGGTCGATGCCAAATCAAACGGCAAGCTGGCCGCTCGGCATGGTATCTCCAATCAATGAAGCCGAGTGACGTGAGATTAAGACAAGCGCTAGTCAATTATTTTGATCTGATTTTGGCGGCAAACGGAAGTTCTGAAGCCAAAAATCAAACAGACATTGTTTTCGGTGAATACTGTTAAATGAGGAACGGTAGCTGTCGGCAAGGTATACGAGTCACCGGAGCCATCATAGACTTTTGTCCTATAATTACAGTGCAGGACTTACTCATCCTAAATACACTAAACACGTGAAGTAAGTCGAGGAATACCACGAGCCACAAAAGGGCAACAATTCACCCCTATTTTGATCCCATTTTCCACCACAGAGAAGCAGTTAACGTCCACATTGCGCTGGCTCGCCACTTGACTTATGGCAGAGGAGGAAGGATTATCCACTTTCCAGTCTGGAAAGTAATTCCGAGGAACCGAAACAAGGAAGTCAACTTTTTTCTAAATACGTCTGAGCGCCGCGTTATTACCCACTTCTCTGCGCGTTTCGAAAGGAGGAAATAAAAATCTCGGGAATATTTTCTTCCCTAAAGTGGCGAGAAAAGAAAATGTCCACAATGGTATGTAGCTCGCACGGGGCGCCATGGAAATAATAAAGTGCTCCATTACTTATGCTTTCCAAGCAAATTCCCACCTTTCTCTTTGACTTTGCAGATCCGCCCGCTCTAAAAGAGAACGCATGGCGAGAATGCTTCGAACACTGCAAGCAATATAAACACCTATCTCTACGTTTATCTGCCAGTTTCAACTCTTCATAGCAAATTCATTATCCAATTTCACAGCTCTAACATTTGGCGAAATTGTGAAGGGAATATGGGAACGGAATGTCCCTCTCTCCGGATAAACGTGTGAAACGTGGAGCAATGTATAAGACAGTTTTATAATTTGGTCACACGGCGACTCTATATAACACACACACACACACACACACACCGAGCGAAATATACATGAACCTCGACTGAAATGTTGCGGTGCAAACCCCCCGCGAGCTGAACGTCTCAATTTCCATTCGATGCGGCGCTCTGGCACGAAATTTTTATCACGTTTTCATTTTTGAGTAAGTGCTCATATTCCTTTCTCAATGCAAGCCACCGGGCGTGTCATGGCAGGGATATTTAGAAAGTGGGCCGACATCGGCCTCTTTCTTGTGGCAAACTATAAGAGCGAAGTTATCGCGGTGCCCAAGTCCCCTTGATCACCGTGTGCTGGCAATAGAAACAACGATAGTTTTCCAGATGCTGCGGCCGGAATGTTTAAACTACACCGAGGAGGGAAAAAAACAGCCAGCAAACACGAGCATAGTTACAGTCTATTAAACCCGTGCACATACTTTTTGCTGCCAAACAATTTGCTATTGTTTGTGATCATGACTGAGTCAAGACTAGATTATTCATGAACGTTGTTTGATGTTTCCTGCTGACAGATGATGCCAACACGTGAGCACAAAATATGAAATAATTTATTTAGTCACTCTCATAATGCACTATGCAGCGGTCGTATCTGCTCATTCCAGGCAATGTGCCGCTGTAGTCGGCCTCCAGCCTCTAGCCTCCAGGTATAACTCAGCCGTCTCCGGCCATTTCATCCAATTCTCTTCGCGAGCCGCAGGGGAATGCTATTCTTCCCTAGTCCGTTCCCTTGCCGAATGCAACACTCTAGCATGCCATATATATGTATTCAATTACAGAGCAGACTCAGACGGGATACTTCAAGACCCAGAAATATGCCGGAAAGTAAACAGGGTTGAAAACGGCCCGTACCGGTGCTCGGCGGTACATTATAATGAATGACTTATTGCATGGTTTGGTGTACCAAGTAAATATATATAAATCGAATTCAGAGCGCAATTATTTGAAGCAATTTATTATTTCGAAATGGCCAAAGGTATACATTGCACTGGTGTGCCAAAGGGCAAAGGTCAGCTCAGAATATATATATATATCTCAGAAATTGATGGCCTTGTTAATTCTGGACACAGGAAAACTCTACGGCTAAAGGTCAGAGTAAATTGGCTCGAGTTAGGTTAATTGAAAACATATAAAACGTGTGATTGGAAAAGACGTTTTGCCCAGACGCCAGCAACCATTGACCTCTATATCTCGTGAACACCCAAAGGCACAATTTGCCTACTGTCACGAGCACCTAGCGATGAATTGTCAAAAGGAAAAGTTCAAGCTGTGCTAAAAAGCTTTGTCAGAAACCGCAACCATGATAGATTTGCACCGCGCAGAAACTAGTCTATCAAACTTTTTTAATTTCGCTTAAAAACCTCTATTCGGCGCATGCCTACACATCAAAGGGTGAAGAAAGTGCGATGCATTCGTTTCAATATTGACTGACAGCTTTAATGTCCATTCTCAGGGTAAGTCTTGCATATAGTGTCGTCGTACAGCGAAGCTCTAACGGGCGGATTAGCGAGCGCCAGTACAGCTAGCTCGCATAAGCCAGATGCAAATCATCATTAAACAAGAACAGTTCGTTTCTATTAAAAGAAAAGAGTATAATACGGTGTACTCAGGTATTATGTAGGCCAAGTGTAATGAGCTCCGCACTCGAAGACGTAAGCCAGGATGAGATGTTGGGGTTGGAAAAGGAAAAGGAAAATCGAAAAAAGAAATTCTCGGCGAGGTAGAAGCACATCTAGTGGCAAATAACGCGATGCAAGTTGTGTGTTGAGGGTACGTGTCTCACACTTCTCGTAAATACACGTTCAAGCGTTGATCATCCGGCAAAACGCTCAGCCAATCACGGTACAGCAATGACGAGAACGTGACGTTGCACGTGATCGAAGAATCAGCTGGGACTGTATTATGCACGTTTCGTGCAAACAAAATGCCGAACATACGTGCGCGGTTTTGTGCATAAAAAGTGTGCGTTCTCTGCGAGTGCGTATAAGACTCTCTTGGCAGGAGTAAAGTACACTCTAAAGTTTATGGAAAAACTGAGGTCGCAATCGCTAGACAAACAAACATGGATCTCACAAAATAAACTGACACGCGCAATGTTCTTGGAGCGTCGAGTTGAGACCGGCAATCCTAACCGCGCCATGATATGCCCTCCGTGAAACACACGTCCTATCGATTTCGCTTTATTGAATGATATTTCTGCGCCCGTTCACGGCGGCACAAACTTGTTAAATTCCCGGTCTAATTGGTTCGGACGGCGCCGGCGGCGTCGGCGTCGCGGCGCTCCGTGCTCGCCTGCAATCTAGAAATTATTCCGCGACGTAAGTGGAAAGACACACGAGCGCCGATGCCCTCGGGAAGTACGCTTTTTAATTAGATTTTTTGAGTAGTCTTCCTTGCACGTCGCCGAGCCCAGGCGATGTTCATTATGCCCAGTGGTCTTGTGTGACGTGGCAGTCGCTGGCCGACGCTCGCTCGGCCAAGGCGCAGCGAACAGAAAGAAAACGTCACTACTAAAGTCCCGAATGATTACGATGTAAACCAAACGTTATAAATACACCGTAAGTCGAGGCTCTCTTCGATTTCAAATCCGTAGACCACAACGCGCAAAGCCCATTAGAAAATATGCACATTCAAATTACGCTTTGTTTGTCTTTGTCTAGATGATATATTTTTGTAAAGAACACAACTTAAGAAACGGTTTAATTTGCTGACGAAACAAAAACTGCTTGAACAGCTTGTTTTTTCTCCGTCCCTATGAAACGGGAGGTGGCCAAAACAAACAGAAACAAGTGCCGCGCATTCAGCATCGAGGATCGAGGAAATCCTCGAGGCTTGTGGCGCAGGTCGCCGCCAGAGTACCGTTTAGAACGAGTCGGGAAATATTTGCAAAATCTCTGGCCAAGGGCTGTTCAGAGTTCATCACAGTTCCATCAAAACGGGCTTAATGGAAAGCTGTCATATTACGCACTGATGCCTGCGTGTCTAGTGCGTCGCGAACTGCGAACGTTTCAAACGTTGGCCGCCCCGCAAAACGCGCCCCGCAGTGCGCAGGCTTTGATTTTGAGCAGGTTCGCCAGTGAAACCGGTCCCAGGCAATATCGGAACTCATCAACCGATTCCACTGCATCAAGTTTACCGATAAATATCACGGCACGGTATTTCGCGTGCGGCAAAATGAAAAGAGCGATATTTTTCCTTCCACTTCGATCATTACAATAAAAATATTCCAAAACACGATACCTCACAATAATTATTGATACGTTTCAAATAAACAATTCTAAATTCTACGTGACGGAAAAGTCCCCCGACTCGTGATCAAAGTTGTTTCGGTAGACATTTCCATTCTGTTGCAGAGTGAGTGGCGTCCAAAGAAGTGAAATATCAGCGCGGAAACACTCTTCTGTTAGTGGATTTGACACAAGATTATGTGCCATTATCGCATTCTATTATCCGATCCGCGCGTCCCAGGCGCTGGCCGGCTGTTTGGTCAGCACAGATTATACAGTGGAAGAGGATGAGAAGCGGCCCTCGCCTTTGTCTGGCGAACAAAAGCACGGAGCGCGTAACGCTTCCAAAAAGAAGACACTCTTTTCTAGTCGGCGAAGAGTAAAAATGGAGGAGTCTCTTTTCTTTCATGAGACGCCACCAGTACATTCTGCGAGAAAAACTCTTGTGTTGCGCTATATGAGTGTACTGTCCGAGGAAAGAATATCCTCTGAATGCACCTTTATCAACAGACGGACACTTTTAGGTCATAGATGATCCATGTGTCTCTTCATACTCAGCAATACAAACACCATTAAATTCTATCAAAGTCTTGGTCTGGTCCCAAAAATTAACCAACGTATCTTGCCCGTGTAGTTTTCTTAAAAGCAATCAAATATCACGGATTAGCACGTGTTCGAGTTCACCAAAATAAAAATTTACAAGGGAAACGAACAAATAAAGGTGATATTTGCCAAACTAATCTCGCGCACTATTCTTCGTGGCAAGTTTTGAGCATCAAAAACCGCTCAATGCAAATAGTTTGTACAGTGGGTAAGAAGGGCTTCGGTAAGATTATCTCATACCTTGTACCGGCGACCATCGGTTTCAGAAACGCGGCGAGGTAGCAGCCACTATCTTCATCGTATCGGGTGTTGCGAACTGGAAAAGCAGCCAAAGAAGAGAAAGGCACGAGTAAAGATCTTCCAGTCGAGTAAACGGGATGCTAGTGATCCCAGCAGTCTTACCGGGACAATGCCATGGAAATGAATCTCGAAAAATATGAATCCTACTCTTTTCAGGGATAGTAAAAATCGTGGTACTTGAGCCCAATTGCTCGTGGCCATCTCTCTCCATCTCTCGAGTGTTCCAGCGACCCGCACAATTGATCGCCATTACGCAGAACGATTGTGTTGGTTCAAGCCGTTCTCATTCATCGGAAAAAAGGCTGGATTTTTTCGAAATATTTTTCGCCTTTACATTTATGGGCCACTAATAAACTAGTTGCCTAGAAAAACACTTTTAAATTCTGTTTCGATTCCTGAGTTTCGATATCGCGTGCGCGCTACAAAGCGAAAACAATGACGTGGAGTTATGTGCCTCTCCAGCACTCACGATGGTTTGTTTGGCATTAAGAACCCCTGGCCGTGACGTAATCCGCCTCGGGGGCCAGCAGCTTCAATCGCGGGGACATGCAGGGAATAAATTAAAGGGCAATTATGACCCCTTATTTATTAGACTCGGCGAGAATAATGCGAATGCAAAACACCGGTAATACACAATTTGCCGGTTCACGAATATTGATGAGTACTTTGGCCAAACCATCTGCAAACTTTGAAAGGGTTATTTTACACTGAATCATAGAAGGCTTCCCGGCGGCAGCGCCATCAATTGATTCGGCGGCCAAAACAAGTTTTAATGTCGGTCGCAGCTGTTATCAATACTTTGCCGGAGTTCTCTTATTAGAGACCCCATCAATTTTCCGGCCCGCCTACCATTATTTTGCCAACGGCCTGTTTCGCTACACATCCACATTGAATTTTTCGGAATGGGATTCCGCAAACTTTTTCGCCAAAACGATTCGTTCGCAATTAGATAATGGACGCTTGCGGTCTGCTACACCGGAACCGGCGCCTCCACATCGGCGTCGCGGCGTAATTGGTGAGCGAATGAAACCATTGTCTCCTGAAAGCATACCGTTAGGACGCTCGTATTGGGCCATCGGCGTCGGTATCACGGCCCGCACCCCCTGGCCGACGTCCGCAAAGTGATCTTTATGTCGACGTGCAGTACACACACACACAAGGCACTGTAGCGGGGAGGGCGTTTAGCTCGACCACCGGTCGTCCGAACAAACGAGTGGCGGGGCAATTTAGATAGAGCAAGATTCTGTTAATCGAGTTTCGCTCAATCTGGTGGCCGGTGGACGCTGCATGTTAAGTTAGAGGCTGGATAATTGGAGCTGTCATACTGCAATGAAAGCATTCAGATAGGCGCATGTGCACGCGGAATCGCGGCGATCTGCGTGTAGGGCCGGGCCGTGCCGGGCCGGGTGACAGCTCGGACGTGGCTGCCTACACCAGTATTTCAAGCGCAATTGACGGCACTTCAAACAATGGACAATACCTATCGAGATTCCCGCGTGCGGGTTGCGCGACCTGATAAAAATAATATTAAAAATAAATTGCTAAACAGCGCGGTTTTAATGGTTTTATGGTAATTGCAACTCGCTGCAAGGGAGTTCACCGTCCGGTGTACACCGGAATAAATATAGCTCAACGCGACTACGAAGCAAGTGAATGCTGGCTTCACAGCAACTAAAACCGCGGGCAAAGGTTCGGCTTTGGATTTTATTTTTTTAGAAACATTTTTTTTTTTTTTGGTTAGAATTTCATTAGAGAGGAAAGTTTTTCGTTCACGTGCTGCTCAAACAGGGTGTTTACATGCTCACTTCGGCAAGTCGATGACCTGTGCGACAATGACGGCAAAACAAAGTTTCCCTGTTCTTCTCGACGAGTACTTGAACGTCGTCAAGGCGTCAACTGCGTCTCCCATCTTTTGTCTGCCGAGGAACAGACCTTTCTTTGATCACAGCCAACGGAGCCACGATGAGCAAACAGACAAATTAGCATCTTAAATGAACTTCCCCCTCTTTGGCGGGTGAAATGACAGAGAGAGAGAGAGAGCGGTGCGCTCAAATTGCAAAGCGGGATCATCTACACCCTTACATTTCGCAACAAGATACGGACGGAGTCACAGCTTTGGACGCAGGCGCCTCGTCATTGTGCACAGAATCAGAATCCATCATCCGTTTCAGTTCGCGACTGCTGATGCACAAACCAAGCGGATGTTTGCCCGCGACGTCTGCTCGTTCTGTCTTTGCCCCAAAACACTATTTATTACCACGACCAGATTCCGGTTGCAGGTTAACTCTAATTTATTCGAAACAAAAAGGTTGGCCTCGGAGCAAGGTGGACGCCGGTCTCCATATTAGGTTGTCTGTTCGGCAAGACAAACGAGAAGGAAAATTCTTAGAGAAAAGTTCACGAGATAGGAAATTGTTATTTATGACAGCGAGGAGGCATGGTAGTGGTATGCAGAGCTTCCATTAGGCGAGGCAGCGAAGGAAGTTGGGAGGGCAGATAGAGGGGTGTAGGCAGAGCCGAGCCGAGCCGTCTTGCCCGGAGGATGCCTTCGGATTAGAGAGGGGTTCAAAGCGTCTTCCACAATAACGATAGTTTGATGAGACGTGGAAAGAAGGAGACGCCTGCATGCGTAGGAAACCGGGAGCGAAGGTGCAGTCGGCCGCGCGGAGATTACCGTCCCGTGCGTGGGGAGGCAACGCATAATAATGCATGCGATGCTCTCGAGCGTTATCATCAATGGATGTGTGTAAGGGTCTCGTATCGCCTTAAAACTGAAGTAAACAGCCTGGCATTTGATATGTTGGACCATCTCACATAATCTGATATGCATGCGACGGTTCATGAGCAAGAAACGCAAGAAACGCAAGACTTGCAAGGTGCGCATCGCTGTAATTTGTGCAGTGCCCTAGTTTAAAGAGAGCGAAAATAAGAGTAAAAAAGAAGGCAAGCTATTAATTAAAAGATGAACACGTTAAGTCACTCTGCCACCGCACTAAATCTTCACCGCGCGCAGCGACAAATTAGAAAACGAGCTGACGTGAGAGCCAAAGTGGGGTTGAGCGACGCTGATTTCTGTCCAACACCCACACATCGCAATGTAATATGAAAACAATTGGCGCGGTGAGCGCAAGCACACATCAAAGACACGCTCGTGCCGTAAACCCACAGGGATGTCCTTCCTGAAGGTGCTCGTCGGAAATATTTCAGTTATCCAGTTACTTTGCCGAGGAATTCACGATGACACGAGTCGGGACATACGGACATTTTATTAGACGGCCAGTTTCCGCCAGGACGTAACGTCCGGCCGAATGGCCGGTGCATTCTTGACATGCCATTGGCCACTCGGCCCTCCGTCGGTTCGCTACAACAACTTGCCGCTATAGCAGGTACCAACCACCACGGCTCGGTGGCTCGCCTTGGTACAGCTCGATATTGCCTCGCAGTCGTATCGTGGAATGTATACCTAAGCACGGGCGTCGCGACGTCCTAAAGGGACGCCGAGCGTCCAGTCGTCGTGGCCGTCGGGTCTGGAGCCTCGTGTCTAGGAGCTTTCCGGCTCTTTGACGTGATGTTGCTTATACATTATAAATTAGGGTGAATGAATAGTTGAGAGCCGCCTAGAAACGGCGAAAACGTGAGCATATTGCAAATATTCCTGAGTTACGCCGTTTTTAAATTGATTGGGAACGCACATCTCTCTTTTTTTTAAGGGGCGAAGTGCGATGACCTCAGAGGCGTCTGGATTTGAGAATATTTACTCAATCAGCGATTCAGAGACGTTTCATATTCATGTACAATCTTGAGAGACCGATCGCAAGGACGTCTTGAGTCGATGGCGACGAAAGCAGGGAGCAATTTGGCCTGCGAGCTCCCGGGTAAATCGAGCTCAGCTTAAAACTGTAACCAAATGACTAATAACTATCATAGCGTTGCACAAGAGATGAATAATTTTAAAGGAAGGTGCCTATTAATTAGCCGAATCAACCTCATTAAGCTCCAATTCTCTTGGACGAAGATTAATGAATGCAAGCGGGTGAAGGAAGGAGGGTAGGATGAAGGAGGGAGGAAGGAAAGGCTTGTTCAATGGCTATGACGTAGCAACTCTTGCCGAGGAGGAGAAAACCGGGGTACTAATTACCAGAACTAATCCACACAGGGGCTGCTAACTTACAGATCTAAGTGATAAATTAATGTTTATGCACCCTGCACGCTCGCTCCACGTTCGGCCGGATTGTGCAAAGTGAACCGATTAACTTCCCTCGTTCGTTACGAATTCATGAGAATGTAAATGATACAATTTGTTGATTGCCCATTGCACACGTGGGTCACGGACTCGAGATTCTAGAAAACTTATTTCCAAAGTGACATAAGAAAAAAAAAGAAGATAACGCGACGAGCAACGACTTTCGGGCAGCGTCTTCTTGTTTGCACTTTGCTTACCAAGCAATCCACTCGGCGTGAAAATTTAATGACAGCCGTGGCTAGTAAAGGCGAGGACCGCCGGGCGCGCTCCCCTCGCGGGCGCCGGGGGAAACAAAGAGTGGTTAGGCCCGATACAGATATGACCTGCACAGGCTGAATAAATGATTGCAACGCCTTCTCGGGTGCACCCGCGGCGACGACTTCGTCGTCGTTGTTGAGCCGAGAGTAAGCATTCGGAATCCATACGCGATGTTGTCGGCCGTGGACGTGCCGGCAACATTTTAAAAGAGTTACAGTTTCGGGGCAAGCTAGATACGGGCCACCCTCGAGTGGGCCGCGATACATCACTTTGAGAAACGGCGGACCCTGACTTGGGTTCAGTCAAAACGCATCATCGATCTTGCAAATGAAGGCATTTTTGTGGATATTTTCTACAAATCAGACACAAGCAATGAGGAAAAGTCGCTAGCGCTCGCCGCTAGAGCGGAAAATGTCCCGGCATTCCTTGCCCACACTCGGTTACCTACGTGAAAGAGAAGGAGAATTGTTGTTTATCTGGCTGATATATCTCCGGACGGTCACCGCGTCCGACATGCGCTGTCCACTCTCTTTTATGACTTTCATCTTTCGGACCAAAGTAACGAGTACCTCGGAAAACTCGTCCCACTTTCCCGACGCAAACGTGCACGCACCGGGTTTGAATACCGGACAACGCATCGAAGATCACACGCAACGTTAGCATTCATTCGTACGCTAGTTTTATTTCTAGCAGCTTTTACGAGCCGTTCGGCGGTACTTTTTACAACCGCGGTTTAGTGTCAGTACGATGTAAGGAACACAGAACATGCAAATATCATTTATTCATTCACTAGATCTACTGCAACTAATTTAAAAACTCTCCGGTATCCTGTAGCACCGCGCAATCCGTGGACGCCGCCCACGCTAATCGAACTAGACAAGCCTCGAGCAAAACTTAAGCCACAATCCCGGCGCAAAGTTTCGGCCGGGACATGAATATATTACTTCATCTATAAGACGGTAGCTACCTTCAGCCCGGGCGATACCCACATCAAAATACTACCAAGTGAATTGTCTTTTATAATATCAAAGTTCAGAACCACGAGTTTGAAGTCGCTTCAAAGATGTTCCATTGTGCGAAAGCTTTTAGATATCTGGTGAAAAGGAGGAAGTACTTACGAAGAGACGTCGTTAAAGTTGGCTAAAATATTAACATCGTCATAATAATTACTTCTAGTCGGGACAAAACGGTTTTAACTTTTGGAACATTCAAATATTTGGGAAAAAATGTGGAACGGGCCTGTGCAAATAATCGAAATACCAAATAATTATACCGACCGAGTCAAGAAGTCAAATAGAAATTCAGAAAGTTACATTTTAGTTTCTAAAGAAGAGAAACTTTCGAAACGCCAAGCAAGGATATTTTATCCGCTTTGACTCGAAGAACATGCTTCCCTGCTTTGATATCTCAGTTTACAAAATAGTTACAACTCGAATGTGTCTCAGACTGCACTCTGCATAGCCATTACCATTTAACCGCCATTACACTAGGATGTAAAATGTAAATCTTTCGACTCCAATGCGAGCAGAATTTCTCCCGAACGAATAACGTTGCAATGTTCAGGGAATTACCGATCGGAGGTTAGGAAAATGGGGAAGTATTTGAAGCACATAGACAGAATCAAAGTGCGGGTTCTATCAGGCGAGTGGACGACTTCCCCGTTAGTTTGGCGATACAGAGTCAACTCACTGGGAGGCTTCATTGATCTCACCCGAGACGCGATACAAATTTGAATCTCAACGCAAACAGAATGTTATAGAACCAGACAGCTAGCCGGAGTAAATTGTGCCACGTCTATCTTAATTTCAAAACTCACAATCGAAGGAATTCCTCGCGCAAAAGTCCGTCATACACAAGTTCCCGTTGTTGGGAAGTAAAATGGAGGTGGATAAAGGGGGTGGGGGTGGGGGGGGGGGGGGGGATTGCAAGTCCCGAGAGATCGCGCTCTTCATGCAAGTGAGCTCAAACTTTGTGTACAAGCGGGGACTTTGTCGACAGAGCTCGAAGGAACCGGCAAAGTAATTCGCAGAACTTGCAACCCCCAGCCATCCAACGGGCGGGCGGGCAGGCGGGCGGTCGCTGGCTGCTCGGCGTTATCATTGTTCATTCCTTAGTCTCGCGAGGGTGCTTCGCTCTTTCCAAGGTGGGCACACTAAATGCTCGCCTGAATTAATTAGCATCCATCCAACAATTAAACACGCTGCATTCGACCCGACTCGTCTCTCGATCCGAAACAATATCCACACACAACAATGACGTGCAAGTGAAATACTTTTAGAAATACAATATCGTTATGTTGAGAGACAGATTCTATTCTATTTTGTACCGTGGAGGCGATCAACTCATCCAAGACAAGCTTCTCCCGAATTGTGTTACGTTCGTGTCTAGTGGAGGTGCCATGTTGCTTTGCGGGTGGTATTCAGGAGTATTGAATTACTCCAATGTATAATCAATCATGCAAGATGTCTCAGATGTTTGTAACCAAAAGACCATGAATTTATCCGCGCAGTGGCTCATCAAGTACCTAGCGTTAGCCGTAGTTTTCAAAATTTTCTCTCATGGTTTCCAAAATTGGTGGTACCTACGTATACAGTTTTTTGGGCATATTACTTTAAGGGCACTAGTATTACATAACTCTATCGTATCGTGTGATCATACGGCCGACACCTATGTTCGCAATCGTGAGTACCACATCAATATCTCGGTGGTTACCCAAGCCCCCGTCAATTTTGTCGTCAGACAGCAATTGTATTTGATTTGTGGTGTTTAACGACGCGCTGTTTTGACAATGCCCTGCGGTACTGGTCTCAAGGCGTCGGTGAATGAGAGGATGATGATGAACCTAACATAGCCTAGAAGGGAGGAGGGGACACCGGGTGCCGGCACGTAGCCTACGCATGTCGAAGAGCACCAAAGTGACCACCGGCTTAACGTCCCTTCCGAAGGACGGTACAACGCGAACAGGAGGATTCCTCCACAAATCCATGCTGTCGAGAGGTTGACAAGCAAGGCGAGTTTAGTTGCTTTACTAACTTTCATCCCTCCAACCTCTCTCCCGAACAGAACTGGTCATGTGTATGATGGTCACCCATCCAATATCTGACTCAACACAGTGTTGCTTAACTTTCATTCCTCCAAACTCTCTTCCAAACAGAACTGGTCATGTGTATGATGGTCACCCATCCTATACCTGACTCAGCGCAGTGTTGCTTAACTTCGGTGACCTAACTAGAACCGGTGTTGCCAACACGACAAACCGTTCGGTGCAATTGTATTTCAGTCGCACATTTTTATTCCCTTGCAGTTACCATTTCAATGTCCAGAATGTTCAGGAATCATCCAAATTGATTGAAGAAGTAAGATAGAAGTCCAAGAAGCATGAAAACTGTTCGGTAGTGGTTATCATTTTTCGACACGGTGGAGGTGCCAGGCGCTGCTCTGCGGGCTGCATTCAGGGGCAAAATGAAAACACCAGTCCAAAGATTTTCTAATCAGTAGATTTAGAGAGAAAAATTGAAATTTTGCTGCACAGTCGTCGCCATAGCAATTTTTAACGTTCACGCCAAGTAACGGCGAGTAAAAAAGGAAGTAAATAAATCATGCGTTCGATTTCAGTTCGCGTTTTATTATGCGAAACAGGGAAGCTTCCCAAAAGCTGAAACCAAAAAAATCTCAATCGTTTATGCTTCATTTTATGAGTTTCAGAGGCATGGTAAGTGATATAAAAAAAATAATCTAATAAAACTCCAGGCCACCCACGTTTCATGGTTAGGGCTTCGGCATCGCGATCAAAGTTGCTATGATATAAGTTTTGAGTTAACTTTATTTATTAAATATGTTTGGCTGATGTCCAAACATCTTTATTAGCTTTTAATGGGACACGTGGGCTAAGTTTGGGAAATTGGTCCAGACAAAAGAGACGGCACTATAGATACAATCATCGCGGCGTTATGAGGGAGTCGGCTTCCCATCGGAACGATAACTTTCGGACACTCTTGCTCAGGGACGTTGGCTGCAACCTCTGTGCATTCTTAAAAACATATCGATTTCGAATTCTCCGAACGAATTCCAACCGAAAAATGTATTACTTTACAAATCTTCGTTCTAGCATAACATAACGACGTTCAATAATTAGAAAAGTTTACAAGAATATTTTGCCAGAACGCTATATGGAAATTTAATTGCTTTTTATTCTTTCAATTTCTTCGAAAGCTCGCATCTGATAATATTTTCGACGGCTTTGGTTGTGTGCATAAATCCTAGCGGCTGTCCGGCGTACAATGGGCGGCAGCGTTGCCTTGCAGCTGGTGGCCAAGACATGCAGGGCGGCCTGTCTCGGCCCGTGAATGAATGCTGCGGTGGTCAGGACACGACATGTCCCTCAAGCCAGCTGACCGGATATCAAAGGACAGAGTTCAAACTATTTATTCTACTAGGAACGCACGGGCCCTTTCCCAAGCAAACAAACTTCCCGGCCGGCGGCAATCAATCATGCACCAAGACTTTTATAACCAACCGAATCAATATAATTAGAATATCACTCGTGTGGTCCCGTTCCTGGTCGAGAACTCGAAAGGGAAATCAAATGGGCCAAAACTGCAATTAACTGAAAAGAACATTTGCAGAATTTTTTTCAGCATCTTTGCTGGCTTAAAAAGATAAAGACGGATAAGCGCAGCAAGTCAATAAACTTTCGTATTAACTAGCCTGATCTCGCGCCCCAATTGTAGAGCGCTCAGCACCTATAAATTCGACCGCGAGTTTATGTGTGTGGTTAGATTCAGAAAAAGATTGGACGCTTGCCATGGCTATGAAGAACCGCATTCTCACGTTTTGTTTGGTTTTAGCAGAATATAATTTAAACAAAAATGTTATAGAACTTGCTCACCTAACCATAGCTGAAGTGCGGTTATAAAGTTATTTGCCCTAAATCTCGATGCAATTGCTGACCCTATAAATTCTGATGGCTCTCGTTCGATGGCCAGGGGCTGTTCACTTCGTTGGACAAACTGACCAAATATTATCTCTTTGTTCTATCAAATACATCAACGACAGATCCCACTAAAAACTTCAGCCGTAGCAGGCCATCAACGGTCCACCTCATCCGAAACTTTCTGTCGCTTTGCACGGAGACAATGATTGCCAATTTCTTCGAGCTAATTTATGTTGAATCCAAATGGAAAAACGCGCCCAAATGTCGATGCGCTTTGAGTGTGACACGGCCCGGCGAATAAGACGAAGACGCGCAGGGCAGGGCTATATTCAAATTAAAGAAAAATGGTTGGAACAATAGAGTTTCAAATGAAACATAAATACTGCGAGCGCTTGTTAAAGCTAACAAAACGCAAATGCAGTGAAATGAAATGAGCACACAGAGAGACTTCGAATGGATGCCGCCCAGCGTAAGACGCGCTGCCCGCCGCATAGCTACAATATTATTCATTTCACCGTTATTTTATGCATTCTTTTGTTCGCCATTTAATTATGTGTACAGGGAACTTATATATGTACAGGGAAATCACAAAGGCGTGCACGAGTACTTTCATGTAATCCATACGGCCACCAATTTGTTGGCAAGAATATTTAATAACATTAAATGAGAGGAATAAGATAACTCTGGATCGAGTCAAACCAGAGATATGACCACCCATAAGCCACCTGAAACCACAGGAGGTAGGACGCATCCTGGATGCATTCCTTAATTAACGGTAATGTTAAATGGAGAACAGGGGACATGGTTATGTGATGCAAAAATGCCTCAAAAATAGTATCCTACCGGAAACGAAGTATCCCTCCAAATTGACGGACATTTGAAAAGTCTTTCTAAATTGTGGGCTCACATTTTTCTGGTGAAGTGAATGATCATCAGACTCGCAATGCGCCTGTTTCTCGTGTCAAAATCCGGTGTGTACTTGGACAAGATTCCAGAGAAGCGTCGTAGATTGTAAACCAGCCGTTCGCTGTTCGATTACTGCAACCGTGCTGCGGAAATGCCGGTGGTCTGCGTCGTTCGGTGGGAAGACTTTCGAGATGGGGCGATAGGGAAGCGGTCGAGGCGCACCAATTCTATGCTGAGCAGTAGTTTCACCGAAATAGGAAGTTGAATGAACTGCTCGGGAAAGACTATCGGGGTAGCTAGCCCGAAGGACCTTGGCTTTTAGTCTGACATACTCAAATTGTATGTGGAAGTCATGGCACAAGAACCACGACAACTAAATCCACACTCAGCTTTAGTACTATAAAATATCACGAACAAACTAAGCTTATATTTCACAAAGATATTAAATATTATTCTAAAAAACGTAACCTTCCATTCGGCAGTAATGAATTCCCGCTGGTTCCACAATCACAAGAGCCCACTTTTTACAAGGCTCAGTATGATGACCTTTCAATCATGCAAAGTAAATCTGGTTCGCGCGTGAAATTAGATTGTTGTGCCGTTTCTCAGATTGACAATTTCCTGGCAAGCTTACCCCGCATCCCAGCCCGGCTCGGCCCTTCCCCGGGTGCATGCGTACGTCGTGGCTAATGATGTTATTGTCACCCTCACCGCTGAGGGACGGAGCAGAAAAGTGGACGAAGGGGGCGCTACATAATCTGGCAGACACATAGACAGAATGTGCACTCATATTTTGCGTGCGGCTGCGGCGCCATCGTTTGCCTAACTAACACAAATTGAATGCATATTCATGACGGCTCACGTTAGGACGCCACTGCTTTGAGTTGTATGCAAATGACCACCCGCCCGACCGACCGACCGACCGACCAGCGGAGTTTGCCAGCATTATACATAGCTCCTATATTATAATATTGCGCTCAGATATTGACACATTCGACCAGGGTGTGGTTATCATTAGCAGCATTATGATACTGGATGTTGTTTCAGACTGTCGGTTATTCAATCAAATCATGTTTATTTCCCCTAGAAGGTAATTATAATATTAATTTGCATAGATCATGCGAGGTCGATTGAATATCGTTTGCCGAGCAAAACGATTGCTTGGTGAAGCGTGTTCGTCGTGCCCTGAAATTCAGTTTAAAAATGATATTTCGTATACTATATTACTGGCAGGTGCATTTTGTTAATTTGTTCCTGTAGCCAATGAAAGAACGGGGAGAAGATAAGGAGTAGAAAGAAAAATCGATCAGAAGCATATTAAAGAGAATGTAGCAATCGCATATCTATGGCGGAAACTCTTTGATATTTTTTCCTTTAAAGACGCCCTTGTTAATTGAGGTGCACCTCCGTGGAGGCACTGGCTTCAAACCTCGCTCGGCCCACTAACCTACAAAGCTTGAATGCGACGCGCAATGAGGTACCTTTGTCTATCATCGGGTACATTTGAGTAGGCAAGTCTTCTTCAGCAAGTGGACGGAATGAGCATCGCATTCTCGTTCTTTTCATCTCCAGGAAAATATAGCTTGTGAAGAAAGTACATCGCCTGTCAATTGTGTGCGTCTCTCTGTAGTTATACTTTGATATACCAAGTGTTGATATCTTTAGTTTAGTGCAAGCAAACGCTATGAATGTAACCAATCATTTTCGTTACGATAAAAGAAAAAATGCCCGCAGGTCACAAGGCCAGTCGGAAATCGAAATGTTGCCCCAAACGCATTGACAAAGATTCGTCTGCTGGTGAATGTATAAAATGACAAAGGGTCCATTTTTGCGTCGAATCTGCTGCTACAGATAAATCTCCGTTACCCGCCTCCCGAACCCATTCCCACACATCTGACTGCGCACGCGCTGCGCTACTAACAACGCCACTCTTTCGCCGGTCTTGGAGGCAACGAATTGACCTAATTACTTTCAGATGGACAGACCGGAAACACCAGGCCCGCCTAACGAGGCTGATTCTCGTGGCATACGACGTCCATCCACCCCGGCGACATCAGCGTGTCTCGACACCCCATGTAACCTGCCCCCGTGAGACCAACACGCGCAATGACGCATTGTGGAGGGTGTGGGTTGGGGAGGTGGGGGGGTGGGGGGGACGATCACCCGCGCCTGATACCAGCCTCCTTTTCCATAAGGTACTACAGACAGCGACAGATTGCTGCCTTGAAGCTGACAAAATCGAAGGTTTATAACCAAAAGAAAGCGTTTCGGTTCACCAAGGCACAGGAATACAATCTATTAAAAAAATCTGAGAATATTAGCCTGATTTACCGTTTCTCGTGTATGCAAAAAAAAATGTTTTCAAACGCCCACCTCCACACAACCTTGTGTGGAAAATAAAACACCCCAACAAACTTGTTTTGGACGGAATGCACCCATCCCTGAAGCCTTCCAGCGAACTCCCGAGGAAGACGTCGACCGTAGCGTCCTTCTAGCCGCGACCATAACTTGCGATTTGGCCGCCGCCAGACTGACGGCGATCCAGGACGCCAACCCCCCCAGTAGCCGTCAAAGAACGCAGCCCTCGGGGGCGTCAAGGGGGGGCAAGGGGCACGTGTTCAGTGCGTGTACATTAGTTTATTATGATGTGAAAATGATGTCAATTAGCGGCGTCGGCGTCGTCGGCGTCGTCGGCTCCGGAAACAATGGCGTCCCCTCCTCCTCTCTGACCCCACGCTACTACTGCCGCCGACTACGTCGCATGTCAATTTATGTCACCACACCCTTAACTCAAAAACTTTGTACTATGACGTATTATACTCGGGGTTTTAATCTGTAATCTAATTCCGTTTTGATGCACGACAAAACATTTTCTGACGAGCACACAAACCTAGCCACGTCGGCCAAGAAGGGTGGAATTCAATCTCATTTTTATTTTATTTTATCGCATCGCCATCAAGTCGAGAGCTTCAAATTGATTGGACCGTGTTTTTTTGTTTTTTTTACCGTCATATTTATGCATGCTAATTAGATTGTACAATGAGTATAATTACCATGCACACAATTCACTCGTGAAGTGTCAAAACGTGCACTCATTAAATAAGTGCATCCCTTCAATGTGCACGCCCGGATGATTTGTTTTCTAGCGAGCGGAGCGTCGTAACTTCGTCATCAATGTCACACAAACAGATCTGATTCGGCTGGCAATCAAACGCATTCAAAACCAATTAACCTCGTTCACGTCCGCTGCATGGAAAAATTAATAACACGGCGGCGACAGCAGCCAGAGTACTAGGTGCCTACTACGCGGTGCAAGGGAGTGCGAAGTGCTTGCCGCGCCAGCTGCAATCAGCACAAACGCGATTGCACCAATTGTCGTCAATCGCGCAATTCACGTCTGCAACCCTTCATTCATCTCATTATGCCAGCATTGACACATCGTTAAAAATAATAGCGCCACAGCACGACAGTCATCGGAACGCGCTGCGAATATGACACGAGCTAATATATTTATAATTGACGCGTTTTGTGTGATACGCGGACCGTGCCTTTCAAAAGTGTAACGCCCTCCCTGCGAGCTGGTTCGCCCTATGCTGGCTGCCCATGCGTTGGCAAATTCCGAACCGTCGCAGGGTCACAAAATTTTGCTACTAACTCGTTGGTTTACTTAAAGGCTATTGAAGAACGAAGCTGAATTATTGCAGAGTGTGCCTTGTCTACGCTGCACTGTACTGTAACATTTTGATGTACAGCCCCTCAACGCCACTTTACCATTTCCACAATGTCAATAAACAAATCAGAATAATCAGTGCATAGAACCAGTGAATACCATAATAAAGCCACAGGAAAAATGTGACCATCACGCGGGGCAATGCATTCCAGTATTTACATGTTGTTTTAAGGAAATTAAAAGTGATGCAGAGTAATTAAAACGGATCGCCTCTGATAACCCAACCCCATTATACTCCATTGAACATAGCACACAGAACGCCATTAGATTAACAAAAGCGGGAATTAAAACTGATGAAACAGTTTTCATAACAAATGAAAATATTATGCAATGCACGATGGTGTGATCAATTAACCATGATGCATCTTTGTCCCAAAAACACGACCTCGTTAAAGAGGATTGATCGACAGAATGATAGCACACATGTAATTCGACACCCTCCCTGGCATCCCCGCACTAATTTCACCATTTCACATTATCATGGCTTAAAATATGCATGTAGAGTGATTACATTTTCGAAAATAATTGAAGTTCTTCTGGCTGACATCAATTCCCCGCGCTCGGCGCCACGCTCTGTAACCAGGCGGTCGAATAGCACACTCTGCCAATTTGTAACCGAAACCCTTTGCTTTTAAAAGCCACGTAAGTGCGGCAACAGCGCCCGATGCGGCTGTTATTGAAACTAATCTGTAATTACGGAACCCATTTCGAAAATACGCCAATGCTACTCTATATCACACCGGAGGAGCAGCAAATTTCAAACGCCCACGAGTTTTTTGTTTTGTCTAATAGCCATTGCGGTTTAAAAGTATGGCTTATACGAGCAATAAATAGTGTTACTGAGACCATTTTTTATAAGAAGGGGCAAGCAATTCGACACATACCACCAATCAAACACATCGCCCTAATGATCGTGCCAACTCCGACAATCAATATGGCCGAGCGGTTTTGTGCCAAGGTGTTATCCGACCAGCGCGTCTTCAGACGGCGACGCTGACGCCGAGAGCGTTTCTTGCCTCTTATCAGCTTCAGGCTTGATTGATGAGACATCTATTCGAGGCTCATTTGTTACGACCCTCTGCACCATTGCAAAGCCACAGGTGGATTATCGTCTCCCGTTCGACCCTCGTGTGTGTGTGTATTTTTTTGTACATTCAACTCGCTTATCGATAGAGATGTCTGTGGTGTTTGTCATGTCCTTTTGGCGCGTGCCTCAGCTTTACTAATAGATTGCTAGATGCTCTAGATCTAGAAGAAGGCTCTTCGAAAAAACCAGATAAACAAGACGTTGCGTTTTTATAAGCTAACTCGGTTGAAGTGCGGACTACGCTACAGTTTTTGCAGTAACCAATCGAAAAACAGTTTTTTTTTCGACCGTTCACTTCTTAGAAGCTGTCAAGCGAGTGGCAAAATCCTTTTCTTAACGGACTTGGGGTGTTACAATGCACAATGGCTCAGTGCTGCTAATTTCCCTCGTCAAGCACCGAATGCTATGCAAGTGGTGGAGGTAAGTGGGTGGTTGGTTGGGTGGGTGGTTGGGCCTTTCGGCGAAGCTGCTTCTGTCGTGTGATCCACCCCTTGGTTTAAAGTAATTCATGAATTTATCCAGCCTGGCTTAAATTCCTACAAGTTTCTCGGCACATCCTGCCTATATATATATATACATAGGTACAGTATATGCATGAGCAGTGTATTACTCACAGTACCCATTATGCAAGTACTTAGGTGAGGTGCTACCAAAACACTACTTAATATAACACACGGGCTGGCATTAGCACTGGAGTAGCAGATCTCCGATGCAAAACTCTCGGGAGAGAACGCCACTAATTCTTGACTAAGACTTGGGATTAAGGAATTATACCTCCCGAGAGCGACACTTTCTTCTTTTGTCAAAATTGCGTTGTCGTCGTAACACCAGCGTTTACATTTCTGCTGGGAAATTTATCGCGGATATGAAAGCAAGGAAGCATCAGCGGCATCTGTCGTAGGAATGTTAGATTGGAGCATCGAGGACACGGTCATGTTGTGCAGAAGTTATTTTATGTGAATATACCTGCAGAGTATAACCATGAAGCGTGTCCGTCCATTAAAATTTCATGGTAAACCAACCTCTTTGCTACTAGAGGAATTTTATCAAGCCATTAACGTTGAGAAACATAACAAATGTTTCAGCTATTGCTACCTGCTAGTACCCTCAAACAATTTCTTACCCAAGTTCCTAATTACACTTGCACTAGTTTTTTACACTCAATATGAATAACAAATGATTGATTCCTGGAAACGAAACTTAATACCCCGAATAGATACAAGTGCATGATTACTACCATTATTTTACCATTAATATCATCTGAATATACGAATACACCTGTTTGATAATAAATGCGTTTCCTATATGCTTCCACCACTATGTGGTGGTTTGTCAGGGGTCACAGTGTATTTCTGCGAATACGAATTAGATAAATAATCAAACAGGCGCATCACATTGACTGGTATTCCATTGCGATATCAAAGTAAAAACAATGACGCTTCAAATGCGTACGATACAATTCCAAGCACTTGTTGTTGCGTGACGCAACTCCACTTGTTACGCATTACCCCACGTCACGACTCGCGCAAACACTTTCTTCGGCAACTCTGTTGACAACGAGGCCCGCAGTAAGCAATTAGTGAATCGAATTCAACAAGTGAAATGCCATTAGTCAGTGAATTTACAATTACCGCTCGAAGCAAGTTGCCAGTACTCTAGCCCAGCATAGCATGTGCAGGTCACGGCCTATCACAGGGTATACTATATAGGACCCTGTGAAAGCACCTACCTTCAGGTACCTTTCACCTGAAAGTACCGAGCCCAGGGATCAATTTTATCCTCAGCTCTTTCAGCAGTGGTAAGGGTATTTGAAAGTGACATGCAGGTGAAATCAAGCGAGTCAAACGCTGATGAATTTACGAGACAAAGAAAACAGCGAACAGCATTTGTTGGGAAACTAATAACGAACGAAACGCAAGATTTATGCAAAGCAAATGAGAAAGGGGAAGGGCTGAAAACTGACTCAATGTCGACTGCTTATCAAGCCCTTTAGCGAGGAGACACCTTTCTAAACACTCGACGGCTGTGTGTGCACTATCTGCCTCACTCAATCAAGCGAGCGTATGAATGAGCGTTAATGCATCAATCTGGGAACGCAATTCAATTAGCCGGCTAAAACTTGAAGCCCATTCAAACACAGAGTGTCGCCCGAGCGCGCGACGCGGTAAGCCCGCGCGGGCTGGCATGGGATAAGTGGCAAATCGCCCTCCCCCCCAAACCCCCCCGGGCAACGACTCGGTCAAAACACGAATACAATAGACTCTCGGCAGCATTGTGCTTCGTCTCTCTCCCTCCCTCTGGCTGCCAACGTTTCCCCCCGCGCCATGGAAAAGCGTTTTCACAATACACGGCTGACTACTTGCTACCTTCTAGGTCATCAGCGAAGGAAAAGAGAGGAAAACTCCCCATTAGGAAGAGTTAGACGACTTTTCCTCCACGCTCCTTCCATATACACGGTGCCACAATAGAGACCCACCCGGCGTCCCACAATGTTTATACGTGGCCAAAATGCTTCATCCCATATACACTCTTCTGCTAGCTGTTTATAAACAATTTTCATTTTCATTTCCCGAACATTTTCCCGTTTCCCCCACCCACCATTTTACAAGTAATTCGCACGTTTATTTTTTTCTTTCGCCCATAACTTGCAAGTGTGGAAATTAAATCCTGCGGCCGGCTCTTCGTGGACCGCAGACATAGACAATAATACGCCGAGCATTGTTAGTAATTATGGCTCTAATTCAGATTCCCCGGGGCGCCCTCAAGACACGCATTTTCGCAGTACGTTTCGGTTACTGCACACAATTCGGACTAGAAAATAAAACACAAACGAAAGGTGCAGGTTATATACGTTAGCTCACCTTTACCCAGCAGGGGTCTGCATTACCTAGCTGCAAAATAATATCAGCGTTCACGACTACAATTCTACGTTAGCTAATGTTTATTACCGACCCCTTGCAAGTACGCGCTAATGTTTCGAGGTTATTTACACTAGTCTACTTTGACCCCTTCACTTTTATGCGGTCTCAACCTAACCACTTCACATATACTCGCTCGTGCATATCGCTAATCTCACGTTTAACGGAAACGGCCCGTAATTGCTGCACTGCCTTTGATCTCGTCGCCTCACCACGTGGTTGATATTAGATTGATTATTCAAGCTTAGACGCTAAAACAAGATGCCCGAACTATGGGCTCAATTCGTTTCCGTTCCCTAACGCATGTTCAAGGACGAATCAGGAGCAGCTTACTGCTTTGGAATCTGTGGGAGGACCACGCAAGGTGGCAGAAGATTCGTATTCATTTGTCAGATTAGTGAAATCCCAATCGACAGAAAAGAAAGGCTTTGCGAGCTAGCGGAATTCAATGCAATACGGTAATACCCCAGCCAAAAGCAAGCATTGTCAAGAGTACTTACCTGGTTTCTGCGGTTGCCGTCTCGCTGAGCAGATCTTACTCGAGATGGTCGTAATCTGATCTTCGCTGCAACTTGCACTTCACATTGAATGTCAATTTCAAGAACAATCATGAAACCGTTGCTTCCGATTGCTGTAAAATGTTGCACACACCGACTCGCTTGCTGTTCACCAACTGTATGGCTGCTTCGATATCTGATCGGTAGGCCGCGTTCGGGTAGCCCAAACCGGTTTTCATAACATAGTAGAGACTCGTTTGAAATGAACATACATACCCTCGAAATCTCTTGGTGCCTAACATTTAGGGTTTCTTCTTGCTCATGTGAAACGGAATGTAAAAATGCTGTAACTTAAATAACCCGCATTTAATATTGGACCATGAATACGCTTATCTCGCCTGCACTGATGTTTGCGATGGACAGGCATCCAAGGAAACATTGCGAATGCTGCAAATTGAAAGTATGCTACGCACAAGCAATTTGCTACGCAAACACGCGGTTCATGTTTTATTCACGCAAAACGGAACAACTAGCCAGCGTTTCCTACAGATGCGTACATACTGCGTGGCGATTTCACTTGAGTATAACGGAGATAATTAATTCGAATTTCCTCGAGAGATATAATTATTTGTCCATGCTGCAGCTTAATAAAACTTTATACGTCCTTAAGTTTATTTAATTTCTTTTACATGAGCGAGTATTTTAATAACAATTGCGCTCGAAACTTTGCCGGCGGCAGCGCTGCTCCGACGCGACGCGGCGAGCAAAGAAACTTTGCCGGCGTCCCGTGCTGGGAAAACGCACCGTGTTCATTGTGGGTTCATTCCATTGCCCGTGGAAATTGGATTCGCGGCTGGTACTCGTGTGGAAACGCGTTTAAACGCGTCGCGGCTGAGGTAAAGTAGATCTGAAGAGGCACGTTAGGGGAATCGGCAAGCGGCGTCGCTCGGGACGCCCTCCCTGCAGGCCGTCGCGACGCCTCCAGCGTCCCTCGATCAAATCCGACGCGCTGCAAGCGATTCAGCGGTAATAGCTCTCGGCAGAGGGGTGCGCGTCAAAGGCATGATTGCTATGCACCAAATTCATCATCGACTGGAGGAAACCGCGATGTGCAAATTCATTTCTGTGGCCTGCGGGCGTCATGCGCCCGGCTTTTGGAAATCTGAATGAAGAGTTGAACAGTCTTGCAGGAGTGATGAGCGGTGAAAAGGTCTCAATAAAGCCGTCTTCATTTTGCTTTCACAAGTCTCACACAGTTCATGTTTACCAAAACGAACAAACACGGCGCCTCCACGGCAACCAAGACAGAGGGACAGGCTGACATCGCTTACCACATAACACGGCCCCTTTGTTCCCCGCCACGCCTACATGGTAAAATAACATTTCATATAAATCGTTTCCTCAATGGAAATATTATTCGAGGTCGATCATATTCGGGACGGCGTGTGCGCCCCGCAAGAAAATCTGGTCGCAATGCTATAATAATACAGCCGAGCCAGCCGGCTGTCATGGGGTAGCAATATAGCCCGAAATATATGTGATGTTATGAAAATGGAAAGAAATAATGTAGCGGGCGGGCCGGTGCTGGGTGGCCGGGGTTGGGGGGGGGGACGGGAATGGGGGCACCTGCACCACGGGACGAAACTCCACCAGGCACCGGTGATCTGGGCGGAAGGGTCGACGTCGAGAGACAGGGCGCCCCCCGCGGCGATGATTCGTGCCAGCAAGGGACGTCGCCAGCAAGATCCATCCTGGCGGAGAGAGACACAAGTCGAAACCGGGGTCCGTGGTGCGATATGTCACTTATTTTATGTCTTTTATATGTCTGACATGGCGCGAAAGCGATACGGGACGGTGCGCCGCGCAGCACCGCGCGCGTTTTGACCCAAATGTCAAGAAATCCGCGTGGAGATTCGGATGTGTGCTTCGACATGTCACGCATTTGAAACCGCCGTGTCTCTATTTCAAACACGTCTTTATTTAAAACTTCAACAAAAGTTTTAATGCAGTTTGTTCACCTGTCCCTATATACACTTTATAGCTTTTAGCAATAACAATATTCCAGCAAATTGCCAGTAAAAACCTGGATTTTTTTAAAATATGCTCTATATATATTCGTTGCTTTGCTAATCAGGTCACCGTGGACACGTCTCGCGAACGTTGAAAGCGTCCAATTTAATTACAGCGTGGCTGGCTATTTTCAAATTTGTTTTTGGTCACGCATTCGAGCGTTCACTATACATTTCATTACCAGCCGTGACTTCGCTCTGCTGGCCGTATTTAAATACTGGGAAAGGGCGAATTCCACATCGGCAAACGATGGTCAACTTCGAGCTTCGGTCTAAACTTTAATTGCAAACACTCACGCTGGTAAAACACCTGGCTAAATGCTGGAAATACAATCATGTCAGGCTATCAACAGGCAAATAACTTGCACAATTACCCGATGCTTTTCTATATTTGCAAAGTTTCTCTCCTTTCCTAGATTACCAACGTCAAAAGTAAGTCATGCACACAAGAACACAATAAAGTAAATAGATCAGGATTGCACCTACCATAGACGCTAATCAGGAGAAGACGGCGACCTTTAGCGCTGACAGCCCGCAAGCCTTGCAGCCAACGTCGACGTTGTCAAAGGGCACTGCACTCCACACCTCGTTCCTCATCCCTTCAAGGTCAAGACAAGGACGGTAGGGTCAGGAAGTAACGCAATTATCACGTGATATTTAACCGTTAACTTATGAGAGTGCGTTAATCCTTAGGCACGCAATCGTAAAGCTATCGACCCTGGAGCTGGTCGATGAAGTGGCTCGACCACCAAAGGGACTCGCTGGTGACAGACCTCGTTAGCACTTGACTGCTTCTCGGTAGACGACAGTCAAATTTGACGGAAATGGGCGCTAATTTAGCTGCGCTGATGAGAATACCTATCGCTAGGTGCGCTCCCAGCTCACAGCGAGCCACAATAGTTTTTGTGCAGTGCCATCTCCGCACACAAGAGACCAATTAGTGTGAAAATGAGATCCACGTCGCTGTTTGGTTCAAATTACGTATCTTATTTGTGTTGAAAAATTAACTTTGTTCCTCTGAGCGAACAGAGCGCACCAACGGAAGGGTATACCTAGTGCAGTCCGTCGGGAAACTGTCTCGTTAATTATGTATCGCTGAAATAATATCGCCCAGGCTCCCTTGTCGTCTTCAGAGCATGTTTTTCCGCACGACCGGTGCAATTAACCCACTTTTATTATTTAAATGTCCGGCTTTCGTCGATCACCGAGTGGTTCCTGCTTCGATCGACGGTTTGACGAAAATTCTTCGTCGATTTCGAACGCGTGGCGTCGTCAAACAGGCGCGCGTGATTGCTTTTTAAGTGCTTGCAACGAGAACTGGCGGTTCTCCCGCTAAAGTAGCGCCGTGGTCTAGGCACAGCGACTTTTTTACTCAGCCATTTTGGGCGCAGGCCAAAACAACCATTACAAATCGATCAACAAACGTATCGTCAATCTGCCGTGATCGTTTCAACATCGGCTAGCTGATGACTAATTCCTGCGAAGCCTAACTTTCAAAACGTGGGGTCTCATTGCGAATTAAATAAATACACATTTATTCATTATATTTTTTACTGTATGTTTTGAATTTGGGGGAAAATACAATGAATGCATCAATAGTGAAAAAATGGTGCAATGTGAATTTTTCAAGTATTTTACAGAACCGATAAAGATAACAATACCAATGACAATTTTCTTTTTCTTTAAATACAAATACAATCAATGAGGAACAGAGATAACTACAACGTCGTGATGAAAATAACTCATTACTCGAAACAGATGCGACAAAACAAGTATTGAAGAGCTAACCTTTTTGTACTTTGCACTTGATAGTCAAAGTCTGTACACAAAGTCCGTCAAATAAGTGTATTTTTTTTTTTAGAGTGAAGCACCACAAGAAATAAACACTGTTTAACAGTATGCATTGCTCATAAAAACCTGTACTCCCAATGTCCAGTCGCCTCAAGAGGTTGAGGTGGTGATTGAAAGGTTTGGGGGGGGGGGTCGTAACACGTTCACAATGATCATATTGTACACACATAAGTTTGAAGCTCGGCCACCAGGGTAGGCGTCATGCGCACCGAAACTACGCACGACGCAATCTCATTTTCCGCGTTTAATTGTGACAATCTGACCTTGAGGCGACTCTCCGGAAAACTGCTACTGTTACGCGTGAATTCAAATATATATATTTATATTTATATATATTAACATAACTTAGTATATTTACATTTAATTGTAATTGATTCCATTCACACGTCTCACAATTATTGCAATCGATAATATTTCTTTGAGCGTCTTAAGACGTCAACCACACACCCCCCAACGGGAGGGGAGTTACAAAATGCCAGTGCTGAATGTGAATTTACACTCTCATGCATCTGACCACGCAGCCAGCGGCCACGTTCGACATTCATACAAAAAACAGGGGGTCGAAAACAATCTCCTTCGCTGGTAAATCGAACACACTATTAAAAAAAATATACGTTCTCGTCTGACTGGCCTCCCACCAACGGATTGGCGACTGCTCTCGGTGGAGGCGTTTCACAACCTTACATGCACACGGATGATTCGTAAGGTTAAGAGGCGATTGGTAGCCCTGGTGACAACATGTACACAAACGAAGAGAGGATACATGTTTTCTAAAAAACAAACACAGTTTTAATGAGTGTATACGTTTAGTTTTTTCAATCCTGGATCTTCCAATGTTGTTGTCTTCTTGTCCGCTGGGTTCGTTCTATCCCAAATGTACTTCAACGTCTTGCGATAGATTCATTTACCGAATAAGACCGCATACCGGTAACGGGTCCTAACTTCAATCCGGCAATTTCAAACGCATCAGTTACTGTTTCTGTTGGCTTCGTTCGCACGACGAGCGACAGCAGCGAGATATTCCACTTGCTTGGCACCGCTTTACATTCTAAAACGCGTTACAAAGCTGTCCGTTTAAAGAGAGACTTGCGATCACTTCACCGAGCGAGATTCATTTAATTTATTCATTGGAAAAAATCCGTTTTTCCAATTTCTTTCGCACTTAAAAGTTTGTGAGAAACAAATTGAAAAAGTTTGTTGTTTTCACGCTTGTATTTAGTTATACATGAGTAGAGAAGACCCTATGATATGAACTGGCCTGAAATGAGAGACACGAAACGAAGAGAACAATTGTTTTGTACAATATACACAAAGCGCTCGTCTCCAGACAACTCGATTCCAAGACGCAAACGTTTAATTCTCACTCTAGCCACTGAAAGAAATTTCTATGAAATGTAATAACGAATATCTCGCACTCTGAACTGTCCCGGCACTCTCACGCGAGGACGCCGGTCTCTGCCGACGCCTGGCGTCGTTCCTTACCAGCGACGCCGGCGTCACCCTGTCATCTCAGAAGTACGTCGGACACTTTAAAGTCACACGCACCCAACGACGCATTCTCGACGCCTCCAAGCGACGCACAGTAAGTCTCGTGCCAACTGTGCACAGTTAACTTTCACAGCTGGCACGCAGAAGACGTTCAAGACTACATGCAATTTGCCTAGAAACGCAGCAAACCGGACTTGACTTTTTTCATGAGTGAATTTAGGTTGATTTTTTTGATCGAAGTTTGTACAATGGATGTGTTTATGACTAGGATGACACAACGCTTCACAACTGCGGCTGATAATATTATTATTAAGAAGCTTGCGATCGACGTCGCCGTTTAGAGAACCAAATAAGAAACACCTCGAGTCCGTGCTCGGATTTTGTTCCATCGCGGCACACAACGCGCACACGGCGTCGACAAGATGGCGGAGTGTCACGTGGACGACGCTAGCGCTGCGGCGACGGCTGCGGCAACATTTGAATACGTGATTACGTCACTTATCTGGTCGCCATGACGAGCAGCGGCAGGATGACGAACCACAACATCGCATCGATGCCGGAGCCAGACGACGCCTTCTTCCTGGTCGCGGCCATCTTGTCGCCTGAAAGAACAGAGAAACAAAAAGAGAAGGAAACAAAAACAATTTGATCAACTAATTGTTTTTCGCCGTCGTCATATATACACATCTATGTACATCGAAAGAAAATAAAAATCTCAGTGCTATTATTTGGTGGAGAGGCTCATCTTAGAGAATCAACTCCTTTCTTTAGCGGCTTTATCGGCAAACTTGGCGTTTCTACCAAAACCACTTAACAATAAGTTATTTTTGTACGAAATTTCCAAGACAGTTTCTTCTACCAACAGACAAAACATTGCGTTCTAGCTTCTAATTATAATCTAAACAGAGGCGCTTGCTCAGTTTAACATTTTTGATGTGCTTTCCTCCTATTGTTATTCCTATCAGTGATCGAAACAGTTTATCTGAAATTGCCCCTGGCTCATTAAAGACGGTTGCTGGCTTCTTTCTCATTCAAACGCTTGCAGATATTAAAATCACTGAAGCAAATTGTGACGCCGTTACAGAGAGCAATATAATGCTTGATATCTTCCCGAGGATCGCAATGACAATATCATACCCGAGTGACATCATGTTCAAGTGGTTTTTTTTACTGCCCTCCGAGTCTAACGGCAGGGAAAATATATTCTGAGTTATTCATCATGATGCAACGTGCCTCCCTCAAACGCGCTGGCCTGCAAAGTGATTCGAGACAACAGTACGCAAAGTACTAATCACTAATTACCCGTGCTCGGTGTTGTACTCGAAACACAAAGTATACACAGCCATGAATTTGTTTCTTACTTTGACTGATCAATAATCCCGTCTTGTAATTTGTAGCGCCTTAAAACGTGCCACAACATAAATAGTTTGGCGTGGATAGAAATCCTAAGTGGCACCGAAAACATCTAGAGATTACCACAGAAACGTTACATTATGATAAATACATGCAATTTTAAGCAATGCGAATGTAGTGTTATTGGTAAAGCAGTTAGTTCTCGCGGTCGCAGCGTTGCCGCTGAATGCATAATAAAATTGTGTAATATTGTTTTCAGAGGCGGGGATATATTTTTAGCACGCATCTCGCCGGTCGGGCACGCAACACACGCAAATGCAGTTTAAAATGTAATTTATTCTAATGTAAGAGTCGCTATCTTGCGCCCGGGTCGCGGGGGTCGCGGGAGACTTTGACTTGATGTTGAGATTAGAATGATAAATATATGCAGTGATACAGGAGATAGGGCACTCGGGACGAGATGGGAATAATGAGATGGGCCGGCAATAACGCCGAGATAAGGAAGATGTTAAAGGATGTCGTCGTTCTATCCTTGAGACGTCTTTTCCTGACATATTTTCCGAGCATGCCTTACTTGTTATGCACGACAGTCTCATGTATCCTATCAGCGAAATGAGCATGTGTGACAAAACGTATGTAAATTAAATGTCGAGATCTAAAGAAAATTTCCTGGAAGAATTGCCGGGCGGAAACGAGGGAGTTTGCGCCGGATTCTTTATCGCCGAGTGTCATGACTAAATCGTGATGCAGCTGAAATGACAACCGGTTGGGATAAAACTGGAATTGAAGACTTTGTTAGCATAAAGACTTTTCAAACGGACTTCCTCATTTAATTGACTTCAAAAGACTACTTTAATAATGAAACAACAAAAAAACTCTTATTTCACAGCATACATTTTATACAAAAGCATGGGAAACAAGCCTCGAATTTAACGGCACAAAGGAATTAAAAATTCCTGCGATTCCATGTGATTTTCATTTAATTCATCTACATGTTCGTGTATAGAGCACGCGGAGGCAATAGCCCAAAATCAGAGCGCGCTTATCTCGTGGCCCTGCAACGGCGGCCATAACAAATTGCTATTCGCAAGTTGAGTAGAGCTCGCGGTCTCGCTGAGTTTAGCATACACCTGCACGATAGATCATTCGTGTGTGAACTGCTGGCTAGTTAAATAACCGAAATAATAACTCATGCACTATGTCGCCGAGAGTGTCGGTGTGTTTGTGTGCTATTAAACGAGCATCTAGCCGACTTCGAAACGAGGTGTGGTGTTTCGTTGTGGGGCGATGTCACACCTCAGCGACTCCACGAGTCTGAACAATAAAGTTGGCGGCAAGCCTACTACAGGAGACCGACCGAACCGACCGAAGCAAACTTGATCTTGAAAGATAAACATAGGAGATGTATATACCGAGGTTTGCAAGGTATACATTGAAAGGGGGGGCCGAAGTTATGCAATTTAATCATTTACAAAAATAAAGGTGTTTGATGTGGGGTTTTAGGGGCAATTCTCTGGATTAAAAACATTGCTTGGCGAGGAATTCTAAAGATTTTTTTAACAAAAACTTTTTGAAATGGGTTTTGAATGCTAAGTAAAGAACAACTAAAATTCTCGAAGTTTCGTTACATTTACTATGTTACTTCTTCAAGGGTTAGAGTAGTCCTAGCCTTTGAAAAAGTAACTAGTACATGTTACGAAACGTCGTGAATTTTTGTTGTTCTTTACTTAGCATTCAAAACCCATTTGAAATAGTTTTTGTTAAAACTAGTGCTAGGGATAAATCAAGTAGACATGAGTCTAAAAGCCATGATAATTCTAAAGATCACTGGGATTATCAGTAAGCAACGAGAAAACTATAAGGTCGGTGATTTGATGAAAGCTGAATATACTTTGATGCCGTTGACGCAAAGTAACCGAAGTTAGCTGCTTGTCCCGACCGTTTGGCGGCTCGACATATCAGTAGTTCTACTTTTTGTCTCCAATCATATTAGCATACAAATAATGTGTCACGGGTTTCAGTTAGAAATTCTTAATGGCTTTTGCCTATTTCTAGTTTGTAGCGGAAACTTGCCCAGAGAAAATCTTGTCATTGTTGCAAGAAATGTACTTTCTAGCGGAATCGTGGATGTTCTGTGAGTCTGTTACTATGAAGCGGACGACGAAATATATTTAAATGGTATTTGGATTATACGGAAGAAACTGTGAAAAACCAACAAGCGTTGGAAATACCAGTGAGACAGTTCCGTTGTGATTCCTAGCCAGTCCAGAAAAAGGGTAAAAAGAACTATTATGTAAATTTTACTACAATTTTTCAAGACTTATATTCAAAATTTCAGTTGGAGCGCATGGCACCTCTATCGCTGTAGAAATAGCATAGGAATTGTATCAAAACCAGACGCATTGTTTCGGTCAACGTGCTGCGCTTCCTGAACGAAACTTCCCTTTAAACACATTTTTTGTTGTTTCCTTGGATGATCAACGAATGTTCTGCGGAGAACGAACATATTTTTCAAGCGTTCCAAGCCAAAAACATTCAACTTTTATCAGTTTTGTTCGGGGGTAGTCACAACAAAGAAATTTCTAAAGTAATCACTAAATTCATAACCAGGGAACTTAAATAACAAATAACATTAAGTTTGAAGTGGTAAGAGCCCATTTAATTGCAAACTAGCACCAAGATTCCTTCAGCAAAGTGAACAGGTGTCAAAATATATTGGTGCTTACCTTCGGAGACGAACACGAAGATGGAGGCTGGCTCGGTGTTTGAAGCGCTGCACGTGTAGTTGCCGGAGTCTGTGTCGATGGCATGGTTGATGCGAAGCCTGCTCTGGGTCTTCGGACCCGGCTCTGTCTCCACAATGATACCTCCCCTCGACGTGTCGTAGTTGATCATGCGCTCGTTGTGGTACCAGAACACGTACTGCGGGGGCGTCGGGCTCTGAAACACGGTCGTGCGAGGACGCCGTCAATGCCAGGTCCGCCAAGCACGGCACGGCGAGGTAACGGACCATATCGATAAAATCTTATGTGCGACTCTGCGTACCTGCTTGGTCGGCAATTTGTTCTCAATGGACAGCGCATGGGTTAATTGAGAATATACGTGGGCTAGAAGTCTATGCATGGGCAAACAAATACTGATACCTGATCTTTGTTTCCCAATATATATTTTGTTTCACATTTCTGAAGTCTTATGGTTGACCCCTACACAAGATAAATAAAATCTTTATTTGCGACAAACCAATACCAAATTTCAATCAAACATGTGATCCATCGACTGTAGTGGGCTGAGAGTGAAGTGCCAATGCAGTTAAGTGCATTTATACCCGAACTGCGTTTACTCAGCTCTTCGGTAGCGCATTAACTACCAGAACATGGGACTTGAAATCAGGTTCTAATATTCCGGGACCTCCTGATGCATTACAAAGCGTGGAAACCTTTCCAAGGGCTGCAGATGATTCATCACCACGACTGATGGATGGTTGTCGATCTTCTGACACTAAAGTAGTGCCATGCAGGTGTTTTCTCATAAAATGCACAGTGTTAATTTTCAACGACACAGAATGTCGTATTGACGAAATCCCTGCTTAAAGCAGCAGCCGTTCGGGACAGCCAGGTGTGCGATGTTCTGCACTCGTTATGCGATTTCGCGAGTCGTAAACTTAAAATATTCAGAGAAGGTAAAACGAGGCGTCCGAGTTGCTGTATGAGTTACAAGTTGCCTAACTAAAATTACGAGGATCAGTTCGTTAAAAAGCTAATAAAACCCTCTGTTAGCAGTGAGTGGGCTGAACGATGAGCGAAAGAGAATTCTTTTTGAAGAGAGTGGTAGACGAAATAACCGGATTTGTTTTTAAATTTCATCCAAAAATTTAATAAAATCCGATATTTTTTTAGAATCCAGCAAAATCACGTGGACAATATCACGAAAAATAGTTGAAAAATGCCAACAAGAAGTCCGTTAGTCGGACTCGATATTTGATGTAATTTATTGTCTACTTTTGTTAACTTTTTTGCTCGCTGAATTCTGTATTGAATTTTTTCCATGAGATTAAGTTCGATGAGCATGTGATTTCATTATAGAATTCTTGAAACACATCAAACAAACATACTTGTGGTTATTAGAGTGTTGTTACAGATCGTTGCTTGCCTTTAATCCAATAACTGCTAGACAATAACAAAGCAAAGATCCTCTTAAGTTAATCAAAGAACTGGCGCTGATTAGTGACAGAAGTAACGGTAATTACGGTAGTAACTTTGAAACAAAGCACAAGTTTTCACGGCACCTTGCTAGCACGATTATAGCGTGTATCGTGCACGCTGTACTCGGCCCTGATGTAGCCGTAGTCTCTCGTGCCCCATTGCTTATGACGGGCCGCTTGAAGCATTTGACATCAGTCGTCTTATTTAGGGATCCAAGGAAAATTAAAGATGCCCTGGGTTCTTCTTATGAACGGTCATGAAATCGTTGTGAGCTACAAAATGACAAGTTTGTGCCAACAATTATGTCAATATGTACCGCAGCCAATCTTTGAATGCATGCTCTTTTTGTAATACGAAACTCGCCTCGAAAGCGAGTGAACAGAGTTCACCACAATTCAAAGAAATAAGAACGACCACGAATGGTTTTCCTGTTCGACTTTAAGCACATTAAACTTCGTTCGCCGTGGCTCGATAAAAATTGTGAATAAAATTACTATAAACTGCATGCACGCGAGAGTTTTATAAATCATTTCTCGTCGATTGGACCTCGCGATTTATTGTCAGCGAGCCGAGCTAGTGGAGCAACAGCTTTCCGAGTTCGTCAGGTGAATTCGGCCCGACGCCTGGCGACGCCTGCCGGCGCCTGATTAAACAAATCAGTTAGAGTGATCCTAGTCGAGCATGAGTTTGATTGCCGCGTGTCGCAATGTCACAGAGGCATTAGATGTGTCAAAGTGATTGCCGGTGTTTGCGAGTCGAAATTACGCGCACCCTTATGTAGCTCACATGGCAAACGCTGCTCAAAAGAGTGAGGTAGTTGTCGCCGTCGCTAATTCAATGCCTCGGGGCCAACTTCAGAGGTAGCGTGCTGTAGAAGTACGAAACGAATACAACTTTCTTTGACAATCAAGGAAGTCAATAAACCTGGGTCTTGCATTTTAATTCAGTTATTTGTGATACTGATATGCGTCTAGGCCGTGCAGTCAGGAGGTCCCAGGTTTAACCCTGGTTACCGGCTATCCTGGTCATGGCTTTTTGTGATTTTCCACGACTTTCCGAGCCAATTCCTGGGATAGTTCCTCCACCCAAAGGACGCAACGGTATACTTTCCCCACCTACCTTTTGTTTGAAACTTTTTTAATCATCCCAAAAAACCAATTCACTACAAAGATTTGATAAATAAATTCAAATGATCAAGATAGTGCAATAATTGGGTTTCTTTTGCTAAGACTGTAAGTGAATGATAGTTTACCTTCTCGATGATGCACACGAGGCTGATACCGCTGCCGACGTCGACGTGATGCTCCCCGCTGCCGAGGATGAACGCCTCGGGGACAACGATGTGCAGGTTCACGAAGTGCGACATGATTCCAGTCCCAGTAGACACCTGCAACCCCGAGTGGAAACACGCAGGGTAAGCATTTTAATCTCTGCATGGCTGCATTCTCAGTGTCCCACTTGCAACACGAAGGGAGTGCATTTTAAACATAGCATCTTTGATTTTAAAGTCATAGAGATATTGTCATTTCGTTCAAATCCAAGAGAACCTATACTATTTGTTTGCAACTTTATAGCTCAACTCGCTCCTGTCGCTAGGCTGACACAAAGGTAACCACTTTGACGAGGTCGTCGCCATGCCTTCGCCCTGTGGACCCGAGCTCGCTCAGCGCTCCGAGGAATTTGCTTCGTTGAAAAACCAGCGTGAAAACAAGTGTATACCAAGCTCCAAGGTATGGGAGTCGTGATAAATTAAATAGTGGGAGAAATTCTTGCGAGGAAAGTTAATCTGCGGGTAGGGGTGGTGTCGTGGGTATATTGTACTATTTATCAAGTGGAAACAATTACTTAGTTTGCAAGTTTACCTAGAGACACAGAGCAATTAGCTCAGTTGAGTGTGTGATTCGTTATTAGGACGAAAATATTCCAAGTTACTGGGCCTACCGTCTCTATTGCGTTTTCCACGGAGACAGATCTGTTTTCCTAGCACGAGTTGCGTAAAGCGCTTGGTATTTTAGTGCGTGGTTGAAGCGAGGGTTATTGTTGTATTGACTGGATATATTTGTGTGGCTCACTGGAAACAGTTCTCTCCGGTAGAATGCGCTTCGAAAGCAATTAAAACGCAATAAATTATTTGGCCCAGAGGTGCCAACTACAAAACCCTCTCAAAAGCCACGTTGGCTTTAAAGAAAACGAAAGAAATTAGAGGCAGCAAACACAAGAATTTTATCAAGATGAAGAAAGACGACGAACAAAGTAGACAAAGAAAATCAGCCCGCACTAAAAATAAGATTAATCACCGCTTTCTTTTGTCGTTCGCTCTTTCGTGCTATTCTTGTGCCGATATTTGCAACTTTGGCTCCCGATTCCACAATAAGCGGACCACACAACGCTATTACTCTTCATATCTGGACCAACTAACGGTAGTATAGTTTCATTGTTTTATCTCTACAAATAATATTCTTTCTAGTTATTTTTATTGCCGCAGGAAGAATATTTCGGGGTGAATATGAGAATGATTAATATTTACTATGATATTTTAAAAACTGAAACAGGCGATTTGCATTCGTTGTATTTGTATGAGAACGATAAAGAATGTGAAAACAACAACAGAACGTGCCCTTTTCTCTAGCAGACAAAGTTAGCTGAGACAACGCACATTTTCGCTGGTGAAATATCATTCCCCGACCCAAAGCAGGTTCAAACTCTGGTTGGCGACGCAACGAGTTTCACGTTGAACAGCAGTTGAACTTTAATAACACCCAAAGTCGCCGAGGCTTAGCAGAAATCTGCACGGGAATTAATTTCGCTCGGCAGAGGAACCGATAGCCCTGCCCCCGAATCGCACGGCTAATCGTGGTTTACGGTCATTTGGAATTCAATAATTAAGATATTATCTTGTCAGTGCGCTTGCGCGGGTACACGGACCCGGCCTAATGCCGAACATGATCAGGGGGTACGCCGGGAAAGTTTCGGTCGAGATGCGACTGTCAGGACCCCGACGCCAGGCGTCGGACAGGGAGTCAAAGGACCTAGCGACGTCGGAGTAAGCCTACTCTATCTGTTCATCGCATATTAATGCGCCCATCAATATTGATGGACTGGCTTGTCCAGCAGGAACGTGACTCTAGTCCACACGTTTGCAGGTAGAGCGGTTGGTCGACGCCTCCGTCGAGGAGGGAATCACGCCGTGCTAGTTTCCAATTATATTCCACTTCTGTCGATGCACTGAGGTGTTCATTAGGTTAGGCTTATTCGGGACAAGGCACTACAAGAATTCCCAATGCCTGTTTTCTGGACAGGGTTTAATTTAGAAGTGATTTTGATATATATGCATATAATTTGTTAGAAAGCTTACACGCTTGAGAGAAACACTTGACAGCGGTATGCAGCACGCTTTCAATAGCAGCGTGCACGTGATTCTAAAGAAAACAATCTCTGGGAACGTTTCACATTTACCGCATTTCATGAAAGCCACTCGGTCATTTCTTCCATTACAAACAATCCCCTTTTAGCCACGGCGCAGGGTGTGTCAGGGTTTGAGCGAAAGAAGCATTTATTTTTAATAAATAATCAATCTTTGGCACACTCTTGTCGATCGATGCTCGATGATAGCTCGCGACAAAGACTATGAGCAATAAAACATAGTCAGGTGTCGCTGTTCCTACCACCCCAGACAAAGGGTGGGCAAACATCAATGTTTGCCCTTCGTTACCTGTCCGATAGCAGCTAAACCATGGGAAATAAATCTCTTATTCTGGTTCCGCCATCGATTGGTCTTGTCCCATTCCCCGCGCTTCTACGTAAGTAAGCGTCTGGGCAGGTGACGACCACCACCACCACCACCATGACTATCTGACGGAACGAAAAGGCGGACACTTTCCGATCAACTTCCGATACCACGGGCCTCTTTTTACCGTCCCTCTCGCCAGCTACTTCACCACCACTGTACGCTGTCCTAGTGATTCAATCGAACGGTTCCCTCGCAAGAGGGCGTGGCTACTAATTTACTGCGCTGTTATTCTGTAAGGATCTTTTATTTCTTTTCCTTTCAACACCCTGTAATTTAAAGCAATGTTTATGAACTCGCAAAAGCTTTGCCATCAAGTGAAAATTACCATATATTCACGACTAAAAGCTTGCCATTACATGTTCAACCACGGAGATTATTTTATTCGACGACACATAAAGGGGTGGGATGCGGCTCGCGGTGCGCGTAAATTTTCATCGGTTGAAGCCGGTACATAATTTCAAACACTCTTTGTCGCATGAAACAAGTCTCGCGTGTGCGCACGCGCAAGACGAGACAAGTCACAATGCCACGTCATCGCGCACCTGGAAACACTTTCTCAACGCGTACGTGAATTACTTACACATCGGCCTAGTGAAAGTACGAGGCTCAATCGGAACCCGCGCTCGCTCTGGGTGGAAGGTCACCACTCGAGGGGGTTCGGCTTGACGTAATTCGGAGGGAAATTCTCGGGGAGCAACAAGAGAAACATTTACCTCCACTTTCCGACACAAATAAGGGTGTGGAGGACGGCTCTAGACACTCGGAACACGGCGTAGGGGACGGGGAACTAGAAGAATTACAGCCGCCCGGTACGGTATAGGCTGGTGCAATTGTATAGAACGAAGAGGACTTAACGATTGAGATATAGAACAGGTGGAACAAAGATAGATCGGGCAGAAGAGAGTAAAAAGAATGGAGAGGAATGGACATTGCAAGATCGCGGGAACTCTTGGACCCACCACCGGCCACCGTACACACACACACACACAATTCTGGAATATTTACGAGCATCGGGAATACAATGTTTTCCCCTTAAGGTCCAGTCCCAACGCATTGGCCCGACTCGCGCAATCTACAGGGCTACGGATACAAACCATAGCACCATCTTTATGGTGCATCTTTCCCTGGAAAACATGTTGCAAATTTATCCGTGGAAATGCTTTTAAAAATCATAAACACGCCAAAACGACATGTCTAGGTTTTGAGAAACCTTTACCGCTAGATTTTCCATACAGTGAGTGCTCTAGGATCGCACTGACGTAGAAATCTATGGCCTCTCATTTCTCCCGACAAAATACGTACCCAAGGTTCGTCTAATATTCTACCGTCTCTCTATCTCTCTTTCTCTCTCCCGGTCTCTCCCTCGGATTTCATCTTCACCTGTTCCCCCGATTACGGGCTCAATCCTGGGGAATGAAATTGCGGCAGACGCAAGTTATTGCATCTCCCAGTCTACCAGCTTGGTTCCTTCCTTCCTCGTCTCTCTTCGGCCTTCCGATGCGTGCCATCCTTCTCTCCTTAACTCGCCAAACATTTCCTGGCATGTCCCTTCCAAACACGTCATTAATCATTGCACGTTGAGCAAGTTTCATATCAAATCCACACACTTTCAAGCAAATTACACAAACAGTTGAGTTTAGTGTGCCCGTCCCGGCCCGGCCATGCCCGTCCCGTCCCGGCCTACCGTCAGCAGACCAATGTGACATAACAATTGTGTGTGTGACTGCCGAGATGTGACATGTCTTGCAGCTAATATCAGGTGGAGAGAACATGTCACCCAGCCACCTGGTCATGTGTGCCTGGAAGCAATGTTTCCTTTCTTACCAGTTTGTTTGCTAGTTTTTTTTCCAACGCCAGGAATCTTGTTTGTGTGGAAAGGAGTTTTAAATTTAAAATCCCTGCCAAAATCTATCAGAAGTAGGTGTGTAAATTAAGTTTACACAAAATACAATCTCCTCGAGCCTCGCAACTTCGCTAGCGATTAATTCGAGGTAAGTTTTCGCTGAAAATGTCTTGCCTCATCTCATCGGTCATAGAGTTCGGAGATGTTTATTCAGAGAATAAAACATTTTCACCGTGCCTTACGGAGCGCAAGCTGCTCTTTCCCGTTTCGCCGCTACACACTTTGATGTTCGCCGAGTCAATAGAGAGGAAATATTTCGGATGTTTAAGTGGCTCACGGGCCGCCCGCTCCACCTGCCGGCAAAGCGGCTTAGCTCGAACTTAACGCTGCTAATTAAGTATGAGCCCGATTGATGCGGGTATACCGTATCCTAGTTGCAGCCACCCAAACGACAAGACTCGATGCCTGCCTCAATCTTTTCACATTTCTTTTCAATCAGGTCCACTTCGTTTTTTGAATGCTGCTTCGTGTCCCCCCACCCTACAATATTTTCATTATCTACAATCCTTAATTACTGGGAACGTAATTAATTCCAAGCCCAGCACAGGTGCAGCTCGGGGAATCATTCTAAGGGACGTTCGGTGTGGCGGCCGAAGGATGGACTCGTGTCCGTCTCTTCGTTCGATGATGCAGCACGGGAATGTTGCCAGGGATGAAGGCATTTTAATTATCTCAGGAATTTCGGACCGAAGATAATTAAATTCAAATCAATTTCCAGCTGAACTTTGGCCAAACAATGTGCAAAAATGTTACATATTCTTTCATTCGATCCCAACTTTTGATGCACGACTAATAAAGTCAGAAACCCTCGACTTTTTTTGTGATCTTTCTCGCTTCACCAAACTTGCAAATTGCCCTCAATTATTGCTCGCCACCGAGAACGAGCATTTGATATTGCAAAACCCATCGCAGCGTTTGACACAGCCACAATTAGCTGTACACATTAAGTGGTGCACTTGCTTTGCTCACAAGCATCAAGCATCAAGAGCTACACCATTAATTATCAACAATTTAATATGTATGTCTTGGAAATTAGCACTAAAATACAAACTTAGACGAGAATCGATTGCGATTCTGAATTCGACGCCGAGACTGATCACATTTGAAGCCTGGTCGCCTATACCCCCAGGAGCATTCAGCACCACCCTCCTCCGACAGCACCACCCTCCTCCGAGCAGAGCAAGGCACGTTAGAGACACCCACAAATTGAGTTTGATATGTCTTATTATCATCAGCCAGAAGCCATTACAACTGCAAGCAAGCCACGGTGGCAGCACCAGCCAAGTCCACACACGTCCATTCTGATGAGAGCTTCCGCATTCCCATGTCAGAACCCGACGCCCGCCACACGACGGCAGCAACACAAGAACACCCGTTATTCTAGCGCAAATTAATTATGCATGCATTTTATTCCAGTGTGACAATCCATCTCGAGGGGTTTGCCGGCAAAACGGGGTGGGGTGGTGGGAGGTTTGGAGGGAGGGGGGAATGTGTGCTGTGCTAGTTGCTCTGTTATGTACAGGAAGAGGCGCAGCGGGGGCTAGTTTCGGGGTAACTAGGATGGAAGCAGAAAGGGCGCGCGCTAGAACGTGTAAAATTAATGTTAAACGTGCAACCTGGGAACCACTAGTATAACGCAAGGGCCGAAATGCGCATGCCTACATCAAAAAGCGTCTAGTTTAATTTTAATGTGGTTTGCTTTATGTAACCACCTCGTTTGCCAGAGACAAAAAGTTTCGACATGAAAAGTTTCGGTAAATAATTCATTAAGTTAAAAGTCACCAGGATTTCAGGCTTAGACTCTGACTTATTTCCATTCCAGGAGTCAAAGACTCAGCTCCTTACATTCGATTTGCAGCTTCGGTCTTACGTTGAAAGCTAGCTGTGTAGGTCTTCGATTTGGTGGAGGAGCCGACCCTACTCTGCGGGCTGCATTCAGGGGTAAAGTCCCTTGCTCCCTCAGTTCGTTACCATTCATAGTATTCTGACCAATAAGCGAATTATTTTATCAAACCCTCTCGCCTGTTTGCGGTTAGAGTCCTCGAAGGGCCCTTGAGCCTGGCTCTACGGTGAAACCTATTCCAGCTCACATCCAATGCAGACACGTGGCTAATGGCAAGCTTGCATTTCAAACAACGCCGTTAAGCAAGTGCACTGTCGAGCGCCGATTGCAGGGTTCACCACACCTTGAATGCACTCGTATGGAGGGCGTTAAGCACGTTCCGCGACGCAAGTAGCCCATTTACTTACAATAAATAGGATACAAAATTTAAAAATGATATTCCTAAAAGCTTGCGTGATGAAACTTTAGATTCCTCGAACGCTGAGTATGACGAGTAAAAATTGCTTCAACGTAAAGTTAATTTTCACATTACGTTTTGAAAGTACGTGCCATAAAATGGGTTCAGAAATAATTATTTGTTTTCTTTGCAGTACATGGTCGCTAGTAAAATGTCGCATTAAAATTAAGTCTTGTTCTCAGCATTCATAATTAAACCCAAGTTTTCTTTGATATGATGGACAATTATCCTAAACTCTTCGTTGCCTGGCGAAGGAAGAAGAAGTCAGTCGTTGCTATCACCTAGATAAACTTAGTGGCAGTCATAAACATGCCTCCGTGACGCCTCCTCGTCAATGCCTCCAGAGTGCCAGGCGTGCTCGCTTCACATTTCAGCACTAGCAGATAGAGTCGTAAGACAGAGACCTGCATTACGCTGGCTAATTAAATGCAATTACAAAGATGAAGCCGCGAGCAGCACTCGGCACATGTTTGCTAGCGAGGCGCACGCACTTGCTCACGCGATGCGTGCTGGACGAGGCGTGCTCTGGCACGAGCAAGTTGACGGAACACGTCGTCGGCTCTTGCCAGCTAATTAAACACACATAAAACGGCACATACACACGTGCTGTCCCGTTTGATAAATCTCCCTGCTCTCAGCAGCGCGGGAATTTATATCGGATTTATTCTATCGGGTGAAAATATCAAGTTATTCCTATGTGTTTTATGACGTTGTGATTAGTCTGTGTCTGTATATATATATATATATATATCTCGGGCAGGCTCTTCATTACCGAAATTAGAATCAAATCAGGCGCCGCTCTCGCGTGCAACGAGATATTAATGGCTATTACGGGCATTGGATAAACCTGCCGCTAGAGCGCGTGGAGCCAAATGAAAGAACAGTTTATTTTCATGGTGGTGGTCGACGGACGACTGGCACAATGATGGGTCCAGCCACGGGAGGCGCTGCAAGCAATGTGGCGGAACCTGGAGTCTAATTTCGATTTAAAAAAATACACTTTCACTGACAAAAACGTATTTCTTTTTAAAGGCATACTTGTGATTTATTCAAGTCAATTACTTGTAGCATAACAGAGTAAAATTCAAAGGAAACACGCCGAGCGTGTGATGCCTAGCGGATTTGTGTTGATGCAAACACAATTACTCTGTGACACCACAAACTGGATTGTTGACCTTCAATCTGATCTCCGGACCGCGGTTTTGCAGACAATCTGGCCACTAAGAAGTTAAATTGAAGCTTCTTTCTGACACAAGATATTTCGCCGCCTTTCGCATAAACATCTGCGTTGGTAAATTCTCCCAGATGCCTAATGTTCTACTTTAACGACTTTTTAAATTGGCGCTGGTGTAAAGCAAGATAGAAATTGCACAACAAATTCTGGAGAACAAAAAATAAAAGGACATAGCGGCGACTCCTTAACTAGGAAAGATGGGGCGTGTACGAAATAATGCGGTGATCTTTGTTTACAAGGGTGCACCGATGTCGACGGACATAAATAAAAGGGTGGAATGAACATGAAGAAGAGGGTAGAAAAAAAAATAAGAGAAAATCCATTAAAAATAAATCAAAAGCCAGTAGCTTTTATGAGAACAAAAGAGACGTCAGTGCACTGAAAACTTGATAAACACATGCCGAGGGATGGGAAGTTTCAATGGCAAGAAGGGGATGTAAAAAAGCCAGGAATAAGCAATGGATCATTTATGGATAGGATATTAAATGCTAGACCGGAGGCCGGCAAAAGGACAAATATAATGAAGTTTGATAATTGAAGTTTCAGGTTTATAGATTTAGGGAACTATCATTAGGGCTGGACTCGATCTTGCAAGGGCGCGGAGAAATCACTCACTTTTAGGGAAGCCCCTTCAGATTCTTGTCAACATCCGTATTGTCTCTTAGCTGGTCAAACTCATAACATGCTTTGCTAACAACATGTGAGTTGAAATGAAGTTAAGAGTAGCAATATTTTTTTTTTCTAGCTTTCCCCGCTCCTTTCCACTAAAAATCCCTCTCTTTATACTTCTTGCGGTAATATTAGATAACCAAAAACACTTCAAATTGGCGCTGTAAAAAATTGCCCGAAAAAATTTTGCAAAATATAAAGTTACCTGAAATTTTCATCGGGATTAAAGCTAATATGCTATGATTGTTTTTAGACTCATGTCTACTTGATGTAACCGTAGCTCTAGTTTTAACAAAACTCAGTTCAAATAGTTTTTGTTAAAGCTAATATGCCAATATTCTCCTATGGGTTTAGAAGATTTCGCTTCACTTGCCTCCCCCATCAACTACTGAAGGACAATCTCTTCGACTTACCTGGCACTCGTAGGTACCGTTATCCCGTTTCTGCACGTATTTTATCTGCAATGTCCAGTCGTCAGAGCCCTCAGCGTGCAAAACCTGGAACCGCTCGTCGTTGGTGTACGTAAACATGCCCGATGTGAGGATGTGCCAGTCCCGGCGTCGAACCCAGGATATCTGCAACAAAAGCCAAACCAAACTGACATCACTCCTATCACACGTGATTGCTAATTGTTTAACGCAAAACACGCACGCGGCGTTGTCAATCAGTGTGCTGTGTTGCAACGTCGGCCTCGATGATTTGCCACCAGTCAAAGGCGTCACGCGCACGCGTTTCAAGCTTGGCAGAACAGCGCCCCTAGCGGTGGCGTGCTTCAAACACGTGACTCGCGGAGCGTCAGGTCGTGTGTGGAACAATGCGATGATCAACGGGGTGCTGCTTGTCAGAGTGGCTAGACGAGCTCAAGGATTAATTACCGGCGAGATGCAGAGTCGATTGATTGTGACGTGTGAGGATGACGGAGTTTGAGAGCCGATTGTTTTCAAGATGACAGCTAAAACCGGTGTTCTTTGTTCAGTCAAATAATATACCGTTTCCAGTGGAAGGAGGGGGAATTTCGTAATTTCGTTTGGCAACAGGGCGTTTAATTATCAGGTTCACATGTATACATAAGAAATGGTTTGAAATTTGATCCTAAACGCAATGCGTGGAGCAAACTTGGCATCTTAAACCGATAAAATTGATGAGATCATTAGGACATGCCATGAAAATCAATCTGAAAGACCTTAAATCGAGACAAAAACCCATCATGTCGACCTGACAGCCCAACTAATAAGAAGATATAACTTCAAGTTAATTTACTCGCATCATTACTCGCTAGATGGTACTTTATAAAATACTGTCATCAAAGCCGTACTTGTGATTTGTGTGTAGCTAACGTTTTCAGAGTTTACTAGAATAGTTTCTTACAACAAGAATCAGAATGGCTTTTATTTTCGTTTGCCCCTGAACGCAGCCCGCAGAGCAGACTTGGCACCTCCGCATTAACTGTTTCCTAGCCTAGCACAGAGGAAATTAAGCTTAGTTAAGAAATAAAATAAACAGAAGTCTTCCTGAAAATACTAATTCTGTTTTAATATTACCAAAATATGGATCTTATATTGAATAGTCAAAGCATTGCCCCTGAACGCAGCCCGCAGAACAGACATGGCTCCTCCACCTCAAAGCTTTATTATCGATAATCATTCGGAAACTCTAGCCACGCCCATCTGAAGCTAGACATTTATAAAATCATAAACCCTTTCAACTTAATTGGTAATTTACCAAATAAATCCACTTGCAAACGAACGCTATTCACAAATTTAATTGCAGCAATATGTTTATGTTTATGTTTTTTTTACTTGCCTAGCGATAAAAATCGTCAGAAATGTGCTAAAAAAAAGAAAACACTTAGCCCCGGAACGCTTTGCTCCGGAGCCAATAATGTGTAACCCAGAGTCTCGGTCGACCGACTAAACCGCAGGAAATTTTTGATTTCCAAGCACGTCCCCATTTTCGACGAGCCGTCAGATCAGTAGACATGTCAAATTAAATTCCCACTGCACGAGGAAATTTTTCACCGAGCTTTCCCCTCTCTCTCTCTCTCTCTCTGCCTTGCCGCCATGTTCGCGCGCTCTCTCACTCCCCGGGCGTCGGACGTGGGCGATGCACAACGCTTTTGGTAGTGAATTGCCATTAGCATCCATCTTGTGTTTCGACACCGAAACTTCGCTCTATTCAAAACTTTTCAAATCTGTTCTTATTTTGACAACATGTTAAGATATGAAAAGATTATATGGGCTTATATGAAGTGAATAGATTCTTAATGATGAATTGCCGCTATAACCGCCCGTCCGCCCGCCCGCCCGCCCACCCGTCCGCCCGCCCACCCACCCACCGTTGAAGGCGATAACCCGAGCTCCGAGCCCCGACCCCCGGAACCAACGACCATGTTGTGCGGTGAGAACAAACCACTTTCAAAAAAAACTTCACTGACCTTGCCACGCTGCATTTTACAAGACAGGACATTTTATTGGATAAGCGAAGCGAGCAAAGACCGAATTTGACTGCCCGGAAAAAATATTATTATTTTTCTGTGAGGTTGTTTGCACTGACTAAACGACCAGATCGATTTGAATTTAATTTTTAAGAACTCTTTAAACTTAGATCTGTGGTGTATTTTTTTTTTAATAATATGCCTGACAGATTTTTATTTAATATGTTTTTACAAATAATGTTCTTTTTTTTTGAAAAATGTGCAAACTTATTAAATGCCAAAACAGCGTCTCAAGACATAATAAAATGAGCAGTTTCCACGCCTTATTTAACCTCTTCATGGCTCTTCAATGCAGTAAAGAGCGACACGAAGACCTGGTTTACTTCCCCTTCCAAGTGTTAACATTCAATCAGCACAAACCTAAAAAACCAAAAAATAAACAAAAATAACTACCTTTTCTACGAAGGAATTCTAGCATTTAATAATTTACCAGAAGATATTCGGAATGCTAATAGTGAATTTGTGTTTAAAATCAAAATGTTAAAAACTATAGGAAATTATGAGCTGTTATCTCATAGGAATTAAAAAAGATTGAATTTTGTCAATGGTAACATGAATATCTTCTTTTAATTTGTATGCCAATTGTATTACCTTTGGAATAGCGCTCGCGCTAAATAAATAAATAAAAATTAAAAATAGATAAAAAAGTGTCGCGCCGCTCCTGAAAATATTCCCAAACGCCGGTCATTCCCGAATACAAAACATCGCCTTTCCAGGTTAAACTTATCAGGTTAAACTTCCCAGGTTCTCAGGTGAAAATATCGAGCGCACAAACCCAATCTTCTGAGCTGTGAAACCGAGTGAAGGAAGAATGGAAACCAAATAGTTTCCACAATTCATGCATGGCAAGCGTCAAGGGCACAAAGAAACATTTACCATCGCATTGTTCCTCCGATGTGTGGCTGGTGTGTCTTTGCAACACATCCCGTACCAACGCGGTGTACGCCATGCACGACCCTACACGTTCATACGGACCTAGGTGGGTAGGTAGGTGGGTAGGTAGGTAGGTAGGTAGGTACAATGTGTTTGCACGGTGTAATGATAATTGAACACGAGCACTGACAGCGACTCTCCCAAGGCGTACAATTGGATCGCTACCCGAGAACCGTGGATTCTCGTGATGAGACAGCATAAAGATATAAGCAGCAACTACTATACGACTCGTAATACACTTTTTGTCAGTCTTTTATTAGTCTAACTTTCTTTCTTTGTTCCTCTCGTCTCTCTTTTTTGTCAGAATATATATCTATATCTACAGCACGCGCACGCGCGCCGTGTTAAAGCCTAGAAAAATTGAGACCTTCATTAGTCTGCACGCCTGCACTGCAAACGTAATGAAAAGTTTTTTCCCCACTCGCTCTCTCGGCTCTTATTTTGTAATTCTAGAAGTTCTGAAAACAGAAAACTGTGTGCAGGGGGAGCGCGATTCGGGTGCTGTGCGAGCCACCTCTGCTGCAGTCGCCGCTTCCTGGCCAGGCGCTAGAACGCCTCGACTCCGCGCCCCGAGTTTGCTCAATTTCTGTGACCGGCTTCCGGTGCGCCAGGACAGGAGGACGAATACTTCCTGTGTGCCCACGGAGAGGTCGACGTCGACCCCAGGGGCACGGTCCGATCTGACTTCACGTCCGGAGGCCGCTGCCAGCCGAGCGATAATATTGTCACGGTCGACGTCGCTGACCCGCGTCCTCTGATATTTCATTGGGACGGAAAAAAAACCGCAGGCTTTTTCCATGCGCCAATTTCTAGCGGCTAAAAAAACTCGCTCTAAGTCGCAACAAACTCTTACGGGCATTATTCACGAAAAGCTTTCTAGCCGTTTGCTTACAAGAAACAAAAACAAATTAAATTGGACGCTTTCTCTTTTTTTCGGTTATGCGAGTTACAATCTCGTTTTCCATATTTTACATCAATTTAGTTTCCACTTTCATCATTACATCTTCCTCTTTATTACATCTCGCTTTTATTATTAGGTTGCTGCTCTTCCCCGGCTAAATCCCTCGGAGCTCCACTGTACCGACAGGCCAGCTGGACCCTAGAGTGACGCTTCGTTGCTGCTACGACCCTGACTGGAAGCCATGAATCCAACCTGCCACATCCTGCACCCTCAACGTGGACACCTGTACTAGCGCTCGGTGGCCAACGCCTTCCAATGATGCGAAATCCATTCCCTATAAAACACCGCCCCTCGCTGGCAGAAAGCAAGATGCTCAATGTTCCGGAAGAAATGTGACGGACACGAACGATCTGGGGTGTGGGAGTGAAATAAGATATGGAAGGAATCGAGGGTAGCCGCGAGGGGTGTATAGAAAAACGTATCAAGAATTCGGTATTAGATTCCTCGGGGGCTAATATCCACACTTTCGCGTTCGAAGACAGGTATAGGACGTTACAGGAGCAGTGGCGGAGCTACGGGTACCCACCTCGCCGCTGACTGTGCGCTCGCCGAGGTTGCGGACGCGACAGTGGAGGAACGCAGTGCCCCCGAGCTGCACGGTGATGTTGCTGATCGTGTTGTTGTCGAAGCTGGGTTCTGTCAGTCGCTGGAACTCCTCGAAGTTCGAGTACCACAGCTGCTGCCACTCGGCGTGGCGATGCGGTAGCTCGCGTTTCCCTGCTAGGGAAACAAACAACACATGAAACGACCGTCTGAATAATGGAGCCATTTAAATCTGTGTAACTGTGGACCGTAAAAGCCAAGGAGACACAGCATATAATGTATAATAAATGTCACATGGGATGCAAGTTTGTTAGCATTGTATAATATCTTTCAGTTTTCTGGTGGCACGGCATAAGCTAGTAATAAGCTGGCTCAAACTACCATGGAAATAGGAGAAATGCTTATGCAGAAGAAACAGACCAGCAACCGCAGCGACAACTCGCGTATATAGTTCGTAGAATATGCTCGAATACGAGATTGAAAACTGAATCACATTCATGTAAAGAAATATATATGTAGAACCTGAGGTAGCTACATGATATACAAGCACATGGAAGAAAGGACTTTCAAATCTTGCAACTCTATATATACATATTCTGAGGTTCACATTTTCTACTTTCTTGCGGGAGGGAACGACTTGTGCCGTTATGCCGTTCTCTAGTTTCCACTTGATATTTCGGTAGTGTTTTTTGCCGTTCTATTTGGTTTGTCTTTAAAGGAAACTTCTACTTTTGATAAGGGTGTACGCCCGGGTGCACCTTATTCGCCATCTTGCCTACGATTTGTATAGACGTTTCGAATCTATCTAGCACTGTTCAATCTGTACAAGTCATGTCGTCAAATATCGCGCCGTGACGGGACCAAACGGTCGGTTCTAGTCCGCGACACTTGCACCGCCTGGCGGTAGGGGGTGAAGCAACTGTCTCTCGCCATGCCTTGCAGGTCCAGACGTATGGGTCATGCATTGCACTCGATACACTTGGCCGTGTGTATACAAGCATCTAGGCAAGTACATGTCTCTGTACGAGTTGCGTTTCATATTTATTTTGAGGGAATTTTTGAAATGTTTAGGTGAAGCGATTTTCGTGGTGAATAAAATGAACGGTGGTATGTTAAGTTTGTGTGTGAGTGTTTTTTCGCATTGTGTAGTTTGAAATTTAAATACTGCTGCTGGTAGGAGCGCTGCCCGATCTCGGTGTGTTCCGGTCAAATTCTCCAGATCATGGTCCAGACCCGTCCACCCGTCACGAGAGGCAGCTACGTCAAGAGAAGTCAGGGAAATCTCTAACAGCACTAGGCCCAGCCAGCATTTTCATTTATTACGTGCCTTTGAAACTTTCGGACGTAAAAAGAGCTAAGATATATATTGTAAAACATAAGCTATAAACTAAGAATGCTTGTGTTGCTCGTGAGACGTGGAGTTCGGGAAGTTGATACCTGCTACATTTGACTTCGAACCAGAGAGAGAGGGGGGGGGGGGGGGGGGGGGCGTTTTGGTTTTTCCCGACTGCTATGAAAAGAAGAAAGATTTTGTGTAAAGTCTCCAAGCGAATAGAAAAATTAAAAATGCATCACATAATGGCGGAAAGATATGAAACGGAACAAAAAATGAAGTTGAGCTTCGGCGCGCATTCATCTCCACCCGCGGGTCAACTGGGATTAATTTGCCATTCGGAGTTTCCGGGCCCTCAGAAAGGAAATTTGGGTCAATTATTAATTTCATCAAGTCTTTGTTTCATTGGCGACTCTTCTCCTTTCGAAAACGACGTCAATTCGGCAAAGTAAACAGAAACAGCGCTGACGACCAATCAAACTTCACCAACAAGTCTAGTTAGTAGTTGGATGGAATAACCATATCCGAAATTTTACCCGACGTTCCAGCAACTAAATAGAACTTTGTCTTGTCCTTTTTAATGTGTCCGTAGTTCATGATTTGATATTCTCCGTTTATCATCTACGTGTAGCCGGCAGCAATGGGGCTTAGAGGATGCTGTAGTTGAAAGCAAAGTCGAAAACTATGCTCCTCTTCTCATGGTATCGGGATTTCCTCTTCCCGGGCGGGACCGCCGGGACAACTTCTCCCAGCGAGCTCAGTTCGGTTGAAACTCTAGCGCGTAATAATATTGAGTTTTACTTCTAGCAATATTATAACCGTAAACGAGACGAGGAGAGAGCGAACGCCAACTTTCAAATGTGTTGCTCTCCTCGGATAGGCAAGGAACTCGAGGTACGCCTATAGTAATGATTCAGGCTTAGTATTAAGAAACGTGTTGGTCGCTGTTTCTCCAACCAAACATGTACCGGAGTTGGCTCCAGCTTCTGCTTCTCTACTTCCTACTTCAATATTAACTGCGTCGGCATCTAACTGAATTCTCTGGACATGAATAATCTCGTTACACGAGTAGGCGGCAGCCGAGACTCGCCCGTGAGGGCTTCAATTTCGGAGACTGTCTTAAGACATTATTATTATTAGGCTGGCACAGTGAATACGAGCGTTCCATCGTCTGTCTGGCTGCTTGCTGGCACTCAACGAGTCACAGTTTTATAACTTATTCATAGCGTTCGCAATATGCATGATGAAATACATTAAAAACTCCACTCGGAGAGGCAAATTAACAAGCTCAAGGGGGTGAGGCTGAAACGTAGTACCGAGATGAGTCTTTAAGACAATGGGCGGCACGGCGGTCTAGCTTCAACATCGCCGCTTTTTTGGCACAAAATAAAACATGGGCAAATAATGGAATAAGAAATTAGGCTTGTCACTTTTCCGCTATATTATTTGTGGTGTTTAACGACAGAACACGGTAATAGGGCCAATATCTACGCTTAGCATCGATTGTTTGAATAGGTAAATTGTCGATCACAATTTTAAATTTACGCCCTTCGCAGACAAGGAAGTCGACATCATCGCGGTGTATTTTTTTCCCCTCTCTCTAAACTCGCACGAGATGCGAGCACGTTTCGGGCAGTCATCTTGGTGATTTGTAAAAGGCAGACTCGGAGAGGAAATGCAAGGCGGTGCGGTGTGGTGTGGTGGTAGAAACCTCACCGAGAAAAGTTAGTGTCCAGCCCTCTGGGATAACTCGATTTGGTCCCCGAAGACCACGGGGTAGAGGTGGATGAACACGACCACGCTAAACTTGGCAAGAAAAGGCCAGCACAATCCGAGTGGTTCGCGAAAACACTGGTACACCCACAACGAAACAACGGTTTCACTTCTTTTTTATCTTAGTAAACATATTCAAAAATAAAACCAACATGAACGTCCTGCGGCTGAGAAGAAATGCGCGGGTGGAGTTGTAAAATATGCGTTGATGCTGTCGACGTGGTTTCAATGCAGTCTAATTGGTCTGAAGAGACGCAGGATTTGTTTTTGTCTAACTGAATTAAGGGTTCCAGGTTTAATGCGCATCCTGGCGGCACCGTTCGAATACATACAGTGAACGAACGATACGTGAGTTGTTCATCTAAACCAGCAGAGCTACGTGGTCTGAGTACCCATCCGATCGCCGCGGCTAAAAACCATGTCTCCCACGTTATGTATGACTCGTGAATTAGTGTGCTTGTGTGTTGGGGAAGGGTTGGGCGGCGGCGTCGGGGGGGGGGGGGGGGACGAAGGAGTCAGGACTTGCCGCTTCCTTCATCCTGTCACTTTCAGGATCCCGTCGAATAATTGCCACCATAGGCCCAATTATCTTGACGTCCCTCATTCTACGCACCCATTCTCTTCGTCTCCCTCAGTCGTGGACTTCATCATTGTCTTCCCACCCCAAACAATTTACGTGGAGCATCGCGTTTCCACGTGGATTTAGCCGACAGAGATCTTATTTTTACGGGATAAAAATCTACCCCTTGCAAAGGGAGTCGATTCGTGGCAGTCTTTTTCCGGCACCGAGTTCTTCTTGGAGTTATTTCCACTCACAACATTGATATTGCATTCAGGATAAACGTGCATTTTTTTTCAGCGCAAGACATTTCCTTTGTCGGGCTCTGGCCGGGGAGTACCTGTTGAAACTCAAACTCGATACACGGTTTGGGCCTTTCTTTTTAAGTAACCAAAGAATAATTAGGAAAAGAGACCATTTGTTGATATTCTACATAGAGCTGATTTTATTTTTTCGTAAACAATGATTATGAGGAAAAGATACTCGACTCCCTTTCTCTTATTTAACATGCTCTTATGTGCACAATACGCCATGCGTGAATTTCCCTTTGAAAATGTAAACCTGCGGGGGCAGACGCGGCGAACATAAAAATAATGCTTTACGTTACACCAGGTTTCGCCTAAACCCAGCTCACTGGAAAAGAGCTAAAACCATTTTAAATCTTTTTAACCGTCACTTGCAAATGAAAAAAAAAAAAACACTCGCGCGAGGCACGGGTTTATTTGCAAGTTTTCCTGCCGCACACAGGCACCTAGGTGTAGCAAAGGTGTGTACGGAGTTAGCACAACCTTTTGTTCGACTCTAGTCGGTCCATACTTTTCAATGGCGTTAGAAAAGGAGCGAAAGTGGTCGGCGTGGGACAAAGTTTTAACTAATCCGGGCTTGAAACTCAAACGACTTCCTCGTCATTGTTGATCCAAAATCGTCAAAACACACAAGAAGACGTCGGTCTTCCATAATCTCCGCTCAGCACTAAGATTTCAGGCTTTCGAATGGGCTCTGCAAATAACATCTCCCCAGAGAGGATCGATGACGAAAATAATTGAAAATTGCCGCTCGCGCGCGAGGTTATGATGAAAATGAAAAGTACTTAAAAACTCTGCGTTTGGCATTTTCAACTAGCAATCACCTTGAAAGGCTTTGGCGTAATTACCCGATTAGCTTTTAAACTCTTCTAACCACGTTTAACGACGTGATTAACGCCGCGTATCGGGTGAAACCAAAACCACGGAAAGTAATTAACTTCCATCCAGAGGACAACGCTGGAAAGAATGGCTGTTTACACGGATGCCAACATCGTAGGCAGGTCTAGCCGAGGCGGGCAAAGTGGCGACCCTCAATGTCAACTACCTCGTTGTAACGGCTCACATTATCGCATTTCCAGTCAATCTAATGTCACGCAAGAATGCAATACAATGTAGGAAATCAATGTACGTGGCAGGAAAAACCTTCTTTCTGAGCCGTCGCACCCCGAGTTTCTTGAGAGGCTAATGGGGCGACAGTACCTCGTATTGCAGCCTTGCTACCAGTGTCGGGTGAACGTGCCTCGAGCGCCGTGGAGAAAGCAAGGCCACGGCAAAGTGGTTTACTTTACATTATATGTTTCCTGTTTAATTCACAATGCGCCGTTTTAACTGCAGTTGAAAAGATATAGCTACCTACTCTAAATGTTGTAATGACTTTTCACCTTCAAGGGCGCCAAATGCATGGGACGGTCTACATATGTGTACAAACGTAGTTTTATATAAACAAAAGACCGCTTCGGACAGAACAGCGGATGAAAAAATTCCTGGTAACTCCCTCCACCGCCGACCAGCGCTCGGCCATTTTATGATAAAACTGCGCCACGTGTAACGGAAGTGGCAGCAGCTGAGTGGCGGGGAATGCGTGGACACGAACCCGGTCTCCCAAGCCGGCGCTGATCCGCTTCGTGCCGGGCACACACGACCTCACACGGACACACATGTTGACGGGGGGCACAAGATTTGCGCTCGACAAATGGGTGGCTTCATAATGCGCGCCGAGGACCGGGGCAGAAATCAAAACAAATTGGAGCGAAAAACTGGACACTCGAAGCTGGTTTCAGCTCAAAGTTGTTAACATAAAACGTGTAAATATGATAAGTATTTTTGAAAGTCATGACTTGCCGGTTTTCTATTTGTTCTATTGGTGTCTATTTGTTTAGTTGTACATAGTGCATAATTATATTTCAATTACGCAAAGTTTCGCTTAGAAACTTACGAGTTTAACCTTAATTTTCTTTGACAAGTTATTAAACTAAGTCAGAAATAAAATACTCCGAGTAACTTACATAAGTAACAAGCAAACATGAAACTGCTTCTGTTCGTTCAGCAAGTTAACGAAATGCTTTGTAAGCCGAACGTATAATATAATAGATTTTAGTAGCCAATGTTAACCTGTCTGACTGCCATATAGGACCTTGTTAAAGCTTCAGTTGCAGAGAAAAAAACCGCGAAAGACCAACAAAGCGCGAATGCGTGCACTTGGAAACGCAACTTGCTCATTTCGCGGTTAATGAGGCAGATTCTCTGCATAGAGGTCGAAGAGGACCATACCTCTTGGGCGCGAACCCGAAGAGTCGAGACAGGTCTCACCAGCCGCCAGATTAAGCTTATTACAAGGCTCTTATAACCTAGAATGTGTGTTTAAAAAACGCGGGAGGAGGACATTGTATAGGGCGGGGTAGAACATCATCAATCAAGTCAGAGGGAGAGAGACGCAGCTCGGTGCGCTGCGTACGGCTTCAGGGAGCAAGCCAACGTGCCCGACCAACACACCGTATGGAATTACATCAGCAGAAAAGCCACTCTTTTCATGTGACGTATGTCATAATGCCAGCCAGATAACACGAGGAGTTCGTTAAAAAGTCGCTCGCCGCGCACGCGTCACGAGGAAATTACACGAGAGGGAAAATATATTTAAAAAAAAAATGTAACTTTTTGAAAAACTGTTGCGGCCGTTTCTTGCGAAATGAGATGTTTGATTGTGAATGATAACGAATCATAGCACGTCTTGCGGCCTGATGTGTGATCGCTGTGTCCATAAACTTTAGAGATTAACTTCAGCAACTAATATTTGAGTTCGCAAGAAGTCATATTCAACTATAAATTAATGTACAATTCTTGTTTGATGCTTTTTGGTTGTTTAATGCAGTTTGATTCAAGGAGACAAGTCACGGACGAAACTTCAAGCCACCCCGTCTTGTCCCCCCCCCCCCCCCCCCCCCCATACACTCGACTCGGAGTTGGTCTCACCCACGTTGACGCTTTCAAGAGTTTCCTAGACTTTTAATGCATACCAAATGATGTGATTTTAAAAAGCAGTAATGCGAAATAAGTAATTTCCTCATTAGCAGCGCGACTAGCGGTGTAAAATGATGTAACGTGTACCCGCGGGGCACAATCGGCTGCTGCATGAAGCTTTGTTTGCCGTTGATTCGCCTCGATGGCGATTAGTGCTCGACTTTGTGGCTACTCGACTAGTCGATGGCGAAAGAAAGGCGCGCTTTGTTTCTAGACTCAAGACTTCTGCATAATGGAACCACAAAGAAACACACGCTTCGTTTTCAGCACTTCAACCGTCGCAATTTAAAATTGAGTGAATTCGAATGCAACAACTTACATCCACTGTCTTGATTCTAGTAGAAGCGGAACACACGACGGCTGATCAATAATTGTGTGGAACGGCGAAAAAGAAACTGTATAGGTTGATAATTATGTCGATAGACAAGCAACCTTGTTTTAATAAAATGACCATTTCTAGCATATTTGCTGACAAATTCTTCTCTATCAATCACTACTAGTTTATGACTTCTGCCTCCGGAAAATAGCAGTCTCCACCAAACTTTTCTTGCTATCTCGACACACTTTACCATCCTCGTCGGGCAATGTTTACAAGACCGCAAAAACATTCCACCCCCCATCGAAAACAAAACACATCCGACAAACTTGTCAACAAATGAGAGCCATGTGGGACCGTCCATAATTGATCGAGTGCTTTTTGAGCGAACTTTTTGTCCCGTCAAAACGGTGAACACATAATCCTCGGCAGCAACAAGCGGAGCTCCACATACCCCAATCGATAACGCAAATCCATGTCCCGCTTGACATTCGCCCATCATCTTGGTTCAGTGATTACTCTCCTGACCACGCCGGGCAAATAACCATCCCCAGGCAGGCGTACTTCGTCGATTCCACCCCCGACTAAACGCTTGGATAACGAGGAGGTACGAGACTCAAAGCGCTGACCGCCTCAGCTGACCTTTCGCTCTGTATGTTATTTAAGGATGCCTCGTAAAAGTGCGCTACACAAGGACAAGTTGGGCCACACGCTCGAGATCGATCCGTGGTAGGGGAGCCTGAGTCATCATCGCGCACACTGCTGCACGGAGGCATCGGCGATGTCACAAAAACACAACACACTACCGTCATGTACGTGTAGGTACATGTTTGTGTGGGTATTGTTTCGGACGCAGTACGCCATGTGTGAGTGCGGGCATAAAGTCTGATGAATTCTGTGAATTCCATATATGTATATAAATAACTGAACAAAACATTGTATAACAATGGCTTTCACAGTGTATGCGGACGAACTTGTAAATGTTGAGTGTGAATCTTGGCATATGCAAAGAACAAGAACGCTCGGCATGAATTACAATGTGATTTTACTTTTCTATTACACATTATTAAAAAAAAAAAAAAAATTGTGGTCATTTTCTGTTACAAAATAAAACAGTAATCACGGTCTTCAGGGTAGGTCGGCTCGAATCGGCCACGAGGAAAGGTTATGCTCTTGCCTCCGGTAGCCGGGGGCATTTCCCACGCTGATGGCGTCCATCCTTCAACGCCCCAGGCGGCCATTGTGGGCACAGAGGACGCTCATCAACGTGCATTGTGTGCCGACTGCGATAGGGGCAGAGAAATCACCGCTGCGCACCGCTGCGCGAACAAGTCTATCTGGCGCCGTTGCAACGAGGGCATCCGCAGCACGTCGAGGTCAGAGGTCGCGACGAACAATACCACCGACCTCCAGCGAGCATGTTGGTCTCAAGGGCCCCTGCCCGCCCGCCCGCTCGCTTGCAACCGCGATACTGCATCGTTGCCGGGCATACGAAATAAACCCTTGGCTTTTGTGCAGTAGACCAACATGACTCTTATGGAGACGTATCCAGACCATGGTCCGCGAAACACTATATGCTAATCAACTTGAGATTTTCAGTTCAATGCAGTGATCTTCTTTCAATGGCGATCAATTCAACTACGGCACGTTGTTTTTTCGTCACCGCCGACCGGCGGGTGGAACTTGTGCACAGCCTGAGGCCTCGACGGGAGTCGATTTACGCGCACAGAAGTTCCGGTCAAAGGCTACTCAGTGACCAGCTATCCATCATCCGCAAAAAAGCTGAAGGTACGACGGGCTCTTTGCAATAAATAGCTCGTCCATCCGCCGGCAGCCCGCATGTGATATCGCGGGTGTAGTCGTCGTCAGGCGCCCGGTGCATTCGTCTAGAGATCAAAGAGAGATTATTACAGTAACAAACTTCCAGGCAGCTGTTAGCGCGAGCACGCTACACGGGCGTGCAAATCCTCGGCAAAGTCACTCGACCTCAGAGCTAACGAGCCGTTAAAAAGTACGCGGGACTGAATGCGATGCGATGCGAATGCAGCCTCCTTTGTGCGTGCGCGTCGCGACGTCGTGCGTCGGCCGGCCGAGTGGCACGCATTTCTCTTGGACGTCGGTAGGTAGACATAGCGCGTCGTTGCGGCATTAAGGGACAAAAGCGGCAAAAACAACATGGAGCCGTATGGTTTATTAATAGACGACACGAAGAGAAACTCTAATTAAATCATCAGCCAGCGTAATTAACGAGCACTCAATTGTATTTCATGTATTAGCAAAAGGAGCTCAGCAACGCGAGCCATGTCTTTTGTTTTTGGGAGTCATTAGCGGTGTGCGCTTGTATCAAGTTGGCGCTGCATTGCATGCTTTGATTGCTTAATGCAAATGGACATGTGAGGTTCTATATGCTTGGTGAGCAGACCGCAGATACGCCCGGGACGGGAATGGGGATCAAAGTTGAGCGTTCATTGCAAATATAATCATCTTTGCCACGAGCTGTTTTTAATACAACATCAGCTGTGACGTGTGAATTAAGTGCAAGCCTCGTTTTCAAACACTTTTATCACGGGGCATGACCCCCGCCAAATTATCAGCAGTAAATTCGTTCCGGTACTAAAATTTCTTTTGCGAATATCTAACGCATGTACTTCCAAAAGTTTGTAATCGCAGAAAGCGAACGAAAACTGTGCTACTTTTAATGGTATGCAAATTTCAGCAGCCGACTTTGTTAGGCCAAGAAAACGTTTGAAATGAATGTTCTTAAAATAGCTCGTATTAGGGTTCATTATTTCCTCTCCGTCCTACGGCTGGTTCTTTACACTAAGCTGCTTAGTTGGAAGGGCCAAGTGTGTTTGCCCTCAAGTTTGAGTCCGAGTTTCGTGGTCTGCATGCATTTTTCCCGGCCCGCGGGCAACGCCAGGCCTTGATGTCGTGCTGCGGTAAGGAACGGCTCACGGCATCCTGCCTGCCGCCGGACCCAGCCACTAGATGCCACTCAACTCGAACACAATTCCCAGCGCCCAGTGACGGACACAGCCCACTGAAGGACAGCCCGCCATTAGCTCGTGCCTTCTTCTTGCGATCTCCACCCCCCAAAACCCCCTGCAGTCCGGGCTTATTCCAAACTTCGGCTAACATCTAGAATTACCCACAACTGGAGAGAACAAACATAGATCTCCGAAATCCCCGGGTTGTTCTCTCGCCCCAAACAGTCGCGTGAACTCCACGCGAGAACAGAGACAGAGTGTTTACAATAAGTACACTCGACGAGATCATCAATTAATATCATGTTTAGTCAGAGCTCGACGCGGTTCCTGGAGGATGCATCCATGAAGCTGCAGACCAACACAGAAGCCCATCTCGGTAAGGTGTTGACTCTGATCAATTACGTAATCATCTAGAAATGTGTTTTTTTTATTACCTCTTGGCTCAACGAACGATCAGCACGTATCTAATCAAGTTTGTTTGATGAATTCATTTACATATTTTTTGCATCCTAACTCATCATCGCGCATGTAGCACCAGCAGATTGGAACTCATTAAAGTTTAGATAGCATTGCAAACAGCGCTTTCCCATGCAACGTTTCCCATGCAACGTTCCCCATGCAACGCTCCCCTTGCAACGCTCCCAGTGCACACCTCGTCCCTAGCGTCAATAACATGCATGTTCTGTTTTCAAATTTCGACTTCCGCGAGGCAACGTCGTGTTAATGCTTCAGAGACCATCCGTCATCGAGCGCCACCTTAGCATTTGAGCACACTTTAAATCGCGCGCCACGGCGGCAGCGGCGGAGGCATCAATTAATTATTAGTTACCTTCGAAATAGTTGAACCTCTCTTCACAAGTTCCGAATTAGTTCGTATTCCATTGGGAATCGTGATGATGTGTATAGTCATTAGGGGCGGTAGCGAAATGCCTGATCCCGGTGCCATCCTGCTGTACCTACCAACCAACCCCGTCTAATCGGGAGGCTTTGGACCCGAATACCTAACGCGGCGTGATAAATTTCGCTTCTGCAGCTCGCTTTAAGTGCGGCCCGATGCCGAGGCGGCGAACTCGGACCGGATTAAAATGTACGGCAAGAGTGCCGATGCATGGGCTATGTACTTTATCGAAGTACTGCATGGCTAAGGGCCAGCTTAATTTGTTATGTTTTCATCATCATATTGTTATATTTTCATTCCAATACTATTTTTGGAAGATTTCTGTACTTTTCTTTATGCCAAATATCTAAAATTCGATTGATTTCAGAGGAATTCTGTCGCAATAACCATTTTCCGAATGAATGCGAAAAAAATTCGTATCCTCGCATCACATTTAAGTACTGTAAACCCAAATCTAGCCAGGCATCGCCACTCTGCATAAATCTCCTCTCCATTCCACTTATTTTGTTACAATTACAAAATAAACAACAGTTTTTAAAATCTCCAAACCCTTCGATTCGAGCTCCCACGCACTAAACCGACCGGTCCAATCGTCGAATCAAGGACTCGCCTAACTTTTCGCAAGTTAATGCACTCACCCCGTTCCAAGCGCCTGCACGCACACAATCGTCGGTATCGTTAGCTTTGTGGTTAAAATCCATTAGCAGCACAAGACTTCATAACGAGTGCAGCGTTCATATTTGCAAATCCAATCTCTACCACCGAGCTCTGTGCACCGCGCCAGAACCATCAACCACTCTGTTAGGATCGACCCAGGCCCCCCCTTGAGCCCCTCCCAACCCCCCTAGAGCCACCCCTTGAAGTGAACAAGTGCATTCCAAACGACAGCCGTGCGTTAAGATTGTAGACCAATCTCCCGAGACTGGTGCAGGGATAGTCAGGGAGAGTCAGGGACCAGCGGGTGGTGCGATGAGCAATGCACAGGGACACCAGGCATATCATTATGCGGAAGGCTCATACTAGAATCCGTCGACGCGTCCCATAGGAGACCAACGCGCTATCCACTTCTCTACTAGGCACCGGCCGCCGTCCCGTTCTGAGATCACCATAGCTTCTAATATGTATGAAACTCATTCATTATTTACCCCTTCATTTATAAACATTTATTATTAATCGTTCATGCAGCGCGCGGCGCTGGGCGAGTCTGGGTCGACCGGGAAAGTTTTGTGCGTTGGCCGCCCTTGGCGCTGCCGGCGCGCCAACGCTGACGCCAGCGCTCGGTCGGGAAAACTGGAAAGTACCGTATTGCATGTTGCCGGTCCGGACAGACAGATTTACTCCCAACGGAATATTTTATCTTTTTTTTTGTCAGAAATTCAAATTTTACCGTCGTGTTTTTTTTCTGCGTAGGTGGAACGTTGATGGCACTAAGTAACTGAGCACTGGTATTATTTCTTTGAATTCCATTTTAATATTTAGTTACACTCCAAAAATAAACACGTCGTTATCCATTGGCACACCAGTGGAAGCTTTTCAGCGAAATTAATATTTATTAAGTAATTATAATTGTTATAATAAGAGCCTTCTCTCTTCCACCGAACCGCAATTAGCGCGTTTGTACCTGAATGACTGCATTTCGTTTTGTATCTACGGTTTTCGTGAAAGAAATATCTACACTATACTGCACCGCTTTGTGCATGAGAAGATCAAGTTTCCTTTTAGCAAGCGAAGAAGACGCGCTCTCTCATAGTTTCTTGCAAGCCGCAGCCGAAATACTTTGCCTGGCTCGTTGCTGGCTCGAATGACATCATTAGTGCATCTATTTCTCTGAATAACAATGTCTTTACGTCTGAGATGAATCTTGCACGGTTCGCGTTTAACTGGAGGCAAAGAGACTAAATAATAAGACGCCTTCGACATGCCAACAAGGGCGTTTCAACCTTAAAGTGGTTACCAGCAGCATGAAGGTGAAGCATAATGTTGGAAGTTAGAGACACGTATTGTCATCTTGTAGCATAACATGTGCAACCCAGGGAAAAAACAGGCTCTCAGAGAGGAAGACAGGGAATATTAAGTCAAACAAATAATTTTCATTCTTGCAGTGTATCAACTGCACACCTAGAAGATGGGTGCCATAGCTCGAGATCGTTTACAAAGGGCAAGTAGCGGAAGTGTGGCACAACATTTGCAACGCTGAAAATATGTCTTATGAGGTATTTAGTTGGCCAGAAATACTCCGCTGTCCCATTCCATTAGAACCACGTTACAAATGTGTACAGGTTCGTTATAAATCACTTGACATGCAGGTTTAGACATCTAAAATAAATGATATTCCGTCCAAACAGATAGGGTTTTTAATTCCATACAAACACTATACTAAACATCTTTCAAAACATTACATATACATGAATCAGCCGGCTCCATTGCAAAACATCAGATTCTTTTCTTGATCTCCTCGCCCACCGAACTTTGCGTTTCCCTTCAAAGATCCAACACTTCTCTCATCTAAATGTGAACTAATTATCTTCGTTGTGATTATATTGCTGGTGTACTGCACGCCGCCTACGTACGCAACGTCCTAGGCAATATCCGGACTGATTTGCCCTGGCTTATAGAAGCTCGGTCGGTCGGCCACCGCCGCCGCCGCCCCCCCGCCCCCCCGTCCCGCATTCCCACCCCCGCGTATGCGTTCGCCGCGTGCAAGGGATGGGAACTGGGGTGGGAAGAGTAAGAGCCGGCAGAGGCGGTAATGCTCTGCATATCCGTAGGAAGAGGCTTAGCACTAGCGTACTGAGGTGGTGAAACACACCTCACTACCTCTACTTATGCGGCCGAGGATGTTCGCGTAAGTATACAGAAGCTGGCTTAGAGCACGCAAGAAAAATACGCCATAACAGGTAATTGAATACATAATTTTCATGCAATGCTGAGTACCGGATAATCTTCTGGATTTTTAATGTCATAAATCGCTGAACAAGGATGAAGACGCTAATAGGGAGGTACGCGGCTTGTTCTCGGGAACGGGACAAAATGGGGTACGGACTGCGTTTTTTTTTTTTATGAAAAACAGAGAGAAATTTCCAATGTGAAACTTGTTATTTATAAACTCTCTTGGATCATGGACAGACACCGCCTTCTAGTTTTCAATTGATGTCAACGAAAAATAAATTGTTTGTTCTGCGGACTGCGTTCAGGGGCAAAGCTAAATATATGTCAAGGGGTGGTATTTAAGCATCTAAATAGCAAATAAATGTGAATTCCACGCTGTTGTAATACCGTTCTGTGGTATCAAGCCGGTAATTGTGTTGCCAAGGGTCTCCTAAGCTTAACTTCTTAAATTTCTAGGTGAAACCACATAATTAATGCGGTAAACGGGTGGTTTTTCGATACCGACCACCGGCCAAAGTGAATGCGGTCGAAAAGCCCTCGGGGCAAGAAGTACGATGATATACCGATAATGGTTGCCGGAGTTTTGTTCCAGAGACTAATTGTTTTAATGACCGAAATTAACTGAAATTAAATTAAAATAAGCACATTATTTACGGAACACTAACGGCCAGTACGGCACACCGCTCGGCTTACGGACTTCATCAGCATAATATCTTTGAACTTACAGGACCGAAGCCACCGAAAGGGCCAGGTAACGTTAGAAATTATTAAAACGCATTACGACCCGCCAAACAGGAAATTTAATTTCAACTTCCGCGTAATAGTATGCGAAATCGTGTGTTGATTAAAACGAACTGGAGCGTGAATTGTGTCAAACATTGACCTGTGGTCAACTACTCCTGGCGTCGAGTGTGTGGACCCGGCGTCGATCGTGGGAGAGGGCGCCGGGATAGGCCAGCTGGGCGCCGGGATAGGCCAGTTGGGCGCCGGGATAGGCCAGTTGGGCGCCGGGATAGGCCAGTTGGGCGCCGGGATAGGCCAGTTGTGCGCCGAGATAGGCCAGTTGTGCGCCGAGATAGGCCAGTTGTGCGCCGAGATAGGCCAGTTGGGCGCCGGGATAGGCCAGTTGGGCGTCGGGATAGGCCAGCTGGGCGCCGGGATAGGCCAGCTGGGCGCCGGGATAGGCCAGCTGGGCGCCGGGATAGGCCAGCTGGGCGCCGGGATAGGCCAGCTGGGCGCCGGGATAGGCCAGCTGGGCGCCGGGATAGGCCAGTTGGTCGCATGTAGAGAAACTGCATCCATCAATTACTTGTTGCAAAACACTGTTAAACTAGTTCCAACAACATTGCACACCGTACATGATATCCATTACGATGCTACATATTCCGAGGTAAGTTTGCATTATGTAAACAACTAATTTATTTTTTAACAGCGCGACAATTTTAAGGATCAATTAATTAAGCATTGCCTTCAGCCATCCCACTCGCTTACAAGCGAAATATTAAATAGCTTTTAGCACCACATTTCATTGTTCCACCTCCGACGTTCCACCTCACCAGCCTATCAACCAAGAATGATAATACGGATCTACCTCAACGCAGTCCACTTATCTATAATTCAAAGCCTGCGGCACTTCGGCATCTTTTAATTTCAGCTCAAAAAGTTCCTTTTTTCCTCGAGCTCCTTCATAATGCAGCGCGATTCTCACTGGCACGGAAAATCTCATTCTTAAATATTTCACACGCCGTTGTGTTCCGCGTTTCCTCGCCATCTGCTTGTTTTTCCAGCGCTGCGTTGGCCAGCGGCAGACGAGGCGCTGGCCAACGCATCGCCAGGATATTGCCTTATCGGTGCTCGCATTATAGTCTAGGTGCTGGTGCTGGTGCTGGTGCTGGATTACCGCGTGTCAAAACACAATCAATAATGCAGGAGATCGGCGTGATGAATGGATTATACGTTCTGGCTTTTAGTGTTCGAGAGGCGATTTGAACCACAATGCTCGTACGAAAGTTCAGCTCGAAGCAATGAATACATCAAAGGTGTCACGATATTGTTGCAGCTTAACACTAATACACCCATCCCCACCCTTCTCCATCGGCTTTATCCTTCCTAAAATATAAACTCACTCGACGTCTTCCCACGGATTCTGATTCACTGTAAATTCTTAGATATATATTTCGGCAGTTTTCTTCGCTTTTGTTTGTTTTGAGTTTTGCATCCCCAGTTTGTTGTATGTGTATGCGTGTTTTCTGTTCGATAAAGGAATTATTTTATAAATTGAACCAATTTAACTGGCAGTCTCCGTGCGGGTTTGGTTTCTTTTCACCGTCGCGCCGCACCCGAGAAGAAAAACTTCTTTGGTGGAAAACTAGACTCGAGTTCCCGGTATTCGCTCAGCACCCGAAACACCCCCGTGTTTTCACCAACTGCAGACTTGCGTCATGAAGGTGCACCTATCGTTTTAAAAGGGAACCAACGTGACTCGCAGCTGCTAGCGAATTAACCTTTTAAAATCTCCGGAATGTGTCCCATGATTTCTCAGATCTCTTCACGCTTGCAGTAATGTGACTTCATTCATTCGTCTTGTCATTCCCTTGCCCCGCGTCTTTCACGCTTCCATGACGAAAAAATGCAGCGTAGTCCTGCTAGGTTTATGGGGATAATTTGTTCATGTCCCATTCTTAGCCTGACATCTAGATTTGTGGGAACATTATTTCCTTACTTCCGGCATCCTCGCTTTTTCCAAACTCTATTCTACATCTGCATATTTAGCTTTGCTCTACGTTTTCTAAAAGCAAGTGCAACCTAGCTTTTTATAGAATTCAACTAAAATTCTCCATCGCATCCTTTTCAACACGAACATAACACTAGTAAACTTCTTTTGAGTCGCTCAAAGACGAGAAAAGTGTAATATTGTCTCCATTATAAATATAAGATTACCAAACTCTCGCAAAAGAATATGAACAACTCCACATAGCGTATCAACTCGGAACTTGTTTTCTTAGCCACGTTTCAGATATTTCACACAAAGTGGAAATGTTATGCTAAAACAGCTGACACTCTAATGCATGTGTTGCCAGAAGCCCCGCGAATACATTGCACCGCAGGACGTGGTCTACATTCTACAGCGCCGTGAAACAGGGGACACGGCGACCAACACCCCCGGACCGATGTCTTGTTCTTGCTTTGTTTCCCCGACCTGTCTGTCTGCCACCGGGTAGATAGCCGCTGAAATAATACACGGCGGCGTCCACCGACGCCTGTACGTGAGCGCGACCGATAGCCAAGGCAGGCGTCGTCAAGACTCTAGGCGCGTGACAAGCCCAGCTTAACGCCGTAGACGTCAACGTCAATTGAACGACAGAAACAAATCCGGGATCTGGCGTCATCATCGTCGTCGTGTCATCCGTGCCGTCGGAGTACGTGTCGGCGTCGGCGTCGCCTCCGATACAATAGTCGTCGGCGTTGAGGTGGTGAAGATAATTCACGGCTACATGATTGAAGAATGATATGCGGATATGGAAACGTGACTGCAATTCTGAACCACGCCGAGAGCGCTCTCTGTAAATCGAGGCTAGAACATTATCGTAGCCTCGTGTTGTCATGAAACGCGTATCTATTTAGAATAAATTATGTCTGTCATTTCTCTGACTAGCCGAAGCATAAACCCTATGATTTATGCCCGACAAATAGATTCGTTTCAAAATTGCCTAAATATGACAAATTCTTTTATAATCGCATTGCTAATGCAGGTTTATGCGGTTGGTGACGTGCACCATTGTGGATGTACGTTACGGCGAGGACGGGACACAATTGTGGCTCGAGCATAGGATTGACATTGTCGAATACATCATGGACATCAATAATTTAGAGAGTATAATTATGGCTGGTCCCTCGCTAGGCTTGTAAACTGTGTCATCTGCAGGTCGTGTTGGCAAATATCGGCGACCTCGGCGTCCTCGGCATGCAGGTTTGTCCCCTTCATGCAGGTTTGTCCCCTTCATGCAGTTGCCGGTCGCGGCAAAATACACTCTACATCAAGTATTTATTGTTTCATGGTCTTGTCACGTTGATTGATTAACCTGTTAGTTATCGGCGATTACTAAAAAGTTGTACAATATTGATCAACGCATCATTCGTGGCAGCGCTGGTGAGCTTACATGTTAACAAGTGTGCAATTTATTGCCGCCAAATGTGTCATGTCATACATAGTTTGCCGAGTTGCAGTATGAAAGGTAATGAAAAATCCAGGTGAAAGCGTTAAATGGTTTCAGCTGGGAGATTGCTACTATTTGCAATACCACCCTAAGACATGGACTAGACACTCGTGGGGGTAAAGGTGTGAGTCTTAGCACGCAAGGAAGTCTAACCGGCTATCACGATTGGGGGCGGATTGATTATTAAATGGGGGAAAATGAAATATCCGGCTCGTGAATGGAAGTGATAATTTGTTTTGACAGGTCGAAGAAAACAGAGCTGTGTGCCTATGCGCATTTTGTTGGTTTTTTTGTTTCGGCTCTCTTAAGATATCGCGCCCTTCTCTCTTTTTTTTAAGAGCTTTTATTTTTATTGCTCCGTGCCACACATTCGTAAAAGTTATTTTTGCAACAAAGTAATAAGATTGTCACGAATATGAACGATTCTCGGTGTTTTTCTTATTTTCTTGCGGCATTCAAGACAAGCCTTGCGATGACTACCTTTACCTCTAAAGTATTTTGAAATCATATTTTTTTATCAATACGTCCTTGCTTGTATCCCTTCCAACTCATTTTGTGCCATGTTCCAGCACAATTTCCCCGTTTCATTCCATTTATTTTAATAAGATCCAGCCCTCACTTCTTGCTAACAGAACTCTGTGTATATACCTACCTACCTACCTACGTATAAACGTATTTCGAAAATTTTACAGTAGGGACTTTACCTATAAATAAACAATTTTCTTTCCTATTCACAGAAATATCTCTGGTTTTCTTCAAAAGCTGCATGTTTCAATGGGCAGGAATGTCGTTCTTTACTTCTTTCCACACAAAGACTGCGTTTTTCTACCTCCGCGTGCGACACAAACACAAATCGCAATTTCACAAATGGAAATGATGTGATTTTTCGGCGTTTTCTTGTGAATTCTGCCTCTCCAATTCGCTAACGCAGTAACAATTACCTCAATTGGGACACATTCCCTGAAAGAGCTTTCCGACCAGACAGCCAGCACGCTGAAATTCACCGCGACAAAAACCATTTCTCAGCTCTAGGCGTATTAAGATAGGTATTTTATTATTTTAAAAATAATTTGCTGCATGAAAATTTGTTCTGCAAAGTAAGCAATAAAAAGTCAGTAAGCTGAGGCCCACATGGCAGACTGTGCCTCCGAGCAGCTTCCCATTTCATTCTCTTCGTCAGCTTGCACGGTGTGTTCATTTGTTAATGTCAGAGTCTTCGCCCCGTTATTGATGCCAAGGTTCACAGCAGGATGCGCAGTAAGATTCGCCAAGGCAATACAGTTGTTTCCTTTAAGCTCGCCTCCGAGAGACATCACAACGTTGTCCAATTGTACAAAGCAATTTCCACGTGAGGAAGTCCTCCCATAGGAGCACCTATTGTTTACTGTGAGGGACAGGCGTTCGCCAGGCATCCTCCGATCTCCGTCGACGACCGCCCAATAGACCGACCGACCGAACGGCCGACCGACTGAACGGCCGAACGGCAATAAAACGACATCTCCACCAAACCCAACAAATCCCTAGACAAAGAAAAACACATCAAGAAATTCCCCCAATACCAAGAAATAAACTTTTGCCAGAGGGAATTTTTTTCTTTCTTGAAAAATAGGGTTTCATCACATTATATGGGATTCGATTGAACTATGATTGATGATGTCACAAACGATTGAGTCTAAAATTGTGACAGTCAATTCGTTCATTCTTATAGATTCCAGAAATCCATAAATGACAAGAAGAATTTGAAGAAAGCGTCGCGTCGCTGGCAAGTATCGCAGCGTGCAACCAGAAGTGCTGCGCCACATTTTATTGCATGATCTCAAATCTAATAAAGGTCGGGTAAAGTGTGATACAATTATTCGATATTCCAGATACCATTTTCGTGTACCATTCAGCTCCAATAAAGTTGACAATACCACTCTTCACCGTCGCTTCGAGTAGAAGTCATCGTCTGTAGTGAGGTCGAACGCTTCCTTTTAAAGCTCGCCTGGATTATCCTTCAGTATCTATACGCATCCATCGTTGTCTGTATGATTAACGATTCATGATGATAAAAACATTGTAGAATATGAATTAAAATCGGTGTAATCCCTTGCAAAGATGCCAGTCTGATCGCATCTCTCATGAATAGCTAAACAAGATCGATTCCACGCGAAGACGACGAGGTTTTACTAACGCGTCCATGCACCGCCATGACGGAAAAACACTTTTGACTCTGATGCCTACGGATAATTGCAATGATTAAATTTGAGGCAATCGCCGCCGCACGGTATGTCTTCAACATCCAACACTCTCACCGGCATGGGCGTGGAAAGAATCGGCGATCGCGAAAGTTAGCGAAAAGTTCGCGAAGTGAACGCCCTGGGTCGGGGTGTGCGGTGAGTTTACCAGGTCAGCTCGCAAAGGCAACGGTATCAATACGGCTTAAGACAAAGCTTGTGGGTGAGCTAAGACCCCACTTGTTCGAGGCACGACATCCCCACAGCACCTCGAGCTCCATCTGGTGCAAGTTAGTATGACCAGCGGGCGATCTCCGGGTTCCACTGTGATCTCGCACCGACGTCGCCGGGCATAATCTCGGCGAGCGCTTTTTCCTCCCACGTCGGCGCCCGGGGCGGGGGTGAGAGAGCGCGTGCCGATCGCAGGAGAACTTCTAAGATGTTCGGCTTGTAGTTGTACAACCAGACCTAAATGAAACTAAGCCCTGCTACAAATTGTTCCCGAATCTATAAATGTAAATCAGTGTAAACGTCTTACTTTGGCCGATTACTTTACCATTAGGGCGACCAGGATCCTTGTACCTTTACGCCGCAGACACAACGAGCGAGCGAATTTGCACGCGGTGCTGTAAATCGTGTAATTTAGCGACCGACGCGGGCAAAAAGACGACACGCAGCGACTAATCTTAAGTGGAATGTAATCAGGACCTGTGTGCAGCGAGCGGTGGGCGAAACATAAACGCGGTCCAATATGAAATTCAGACAGATATTCAGATCGTTGCAGTCGATCGATTGGTGAAATAGTTCAAATGACGCGACTCAAGCGCTTTTAGCGGTGCTCGGTTGTAATAGTAGATGGATTCAGTTTGAAAGTCAAATATCCCGAATCATTCAATTTGCACTCAGAGCTCCACGCTCGGCGCAAAGGGTTGTGGGGGGGGGGGGGGGGGGGGTGAGGGGGCTGATGGGTATAATCGAGCCATCGCATGATTGAGCAAAACCATTCCCGCGGCAAGCATCGATGGTGCTGATCGCCAAAACAATCTTGCATTCCACTATGTGATTGATTTCATAATTTACTATTTCTTTCGTCGCCAAAGGTCTGCAATCTTGGTAAAAGCAGAAGAATAAACCCTGCATTTCTGTGCAAACAAGGCTTAGATTATTTTACCAAAAAAGAGTTGCCTTTCTTTGGCGTATGGTGGAAGTGCCGAGTTCAAACTTTAACAACTCAAAAGTTTTCATGCATCACAATTTTCATCCAATCACACACGTTCCTGAAGTACTAATCAGACAATACATCAAAGTGGCACTAATACGTTTACGCGTGGAAAATCATCTCGCTTTTACACAAAACAAAGCGCGTCGGTAAAACCTCGGGAAATTTGAGAATGGATTTTAATCTAATCCCTTAATGCGTCGTGTGTTCCGCAGCCGGAAGGCCTTGAAAAGACGCGGTACATCATCAGCTTACTTTCCCGTCGAGCACGAGATGGAAATCTGAATCTACTTTCCATACACTCGACTCGCAAGAACGCAAGGGCGCTCCGGAGGAAACCCGCCGCCGGCAACAGACCCATTACGGGCAAAGCTGTTGTCCGTTTGAAAGCTTTCGTATCGCGATCGATGCTAGTTCATAGACGGCACTGAAAGGGGTAAGCGTCGTTCTGCCTGCGGTAATAACTTTCACTCTGTCATCGTTGCCGCGTCACGGCACTGCCACCGGAGACGTGGATGAAACAATGCCCTGCGCTGGTTGACAACCAAGAGTTACCATTTCTCCACGACTTACCGTCCGTGGTCATCATTAATCAGCCCGCTAATTATAACGTTAGGTTTGTTAGTTTAACCCCGTGGCAACTTTGGGCCGAAACGCGACAATGGAACGTTTTAAATAACTAAGCGTCTCGATTACGTGGGGAGTGAATGAGCACTGTATTCGCTGTGCGTAAGAATATTTTTGTCTTCTCTTCAACGGGAAATAAATTGTGTCGCGCCCAACGGGTAATGGCGGCAGAATGGGTGGGTGGGGGGGGGGGGCTTACGCAAGAAGGGAGAGCAATTTAGTTTGTTTAATGCAAAGAAAGCTTTTGTTTGCATATTCATCAATCATAGGAAGATTGTGGAGCTAGATAGCGCCATCATGCGCCGACGCTGCCCATAGTAATAGGCGGTACTGATAACGCGAATGGGAATTTGTGAAATTGTCGTGAATTTTGACAGCTGGAAATAGGTGCATGTCCTCGAAGCCGAGCCAATCGGCCGCTGTTTGAAATCTTCGATCGGCCTGGCGGGGAAAGAGCAAAGAGTACAGACACGCTGTTCGCGGCCAGATGAATCGAACGACTTCTGCTGCTTTGTTCGGGAATTAAATATCGATAATTTCTCGACAACTGGATGTGCTTAAGATTTTTGCTGGAACGACAGAAATAACCTCTTTACAATTGAAATGTTAAGTCGTTTTTTTTGTCCCCTGAGGGTCGGTCGCTGTGCTATCTACGTTACATATTACCATATTACATCATGGTACACACACAAGGGAAGATTATTGACATTTAGAATATGTTTTAGAGATTCACCTCATCAACAGACGTGTGATTGTGATTGCAGCATGATTTCAAGTGTATCAAGACTTGAAAATATGCTTGAATTAACAAACTCCAAGAGAGTAATTATATATGATCGGCTGGTGTCCACCAGTAGGTACACAGAGAAATCATACGGTATGTCGATCACAAGTAAGACTCACCCTTCTCGAGGGAGGTTGCGAGCAGAATGGGCGGCAACAGCACCAAGGCGACACCGACCAGCAGCCTCGGTGAAAAGTGTCCTCTCATATTCCTGCTTTCCCGGCGACCTCGCGCGTCCGGCTGCAATGAAATTATCACTGTGTTAGACCCCCTGGACCGTGGACGGCATACCCGCATGGACGGCGCAGAAAATATGGAATTGCTTTGCATGGTCACTCCACTCTCATTCACTCGGCCAGTCGGCTGGCTGGCAATTGGAAATAATAAAGCTGATACATATTCTATAGTGCCTCGTGCGGCCGCGTGGAGGGGAGACACCGACGAGATTTTGGACGACTTGGAAGTTATATGAAATGGTATCATTGCTGAAATTGGAACGGTTTATTTCTAGTGGACATTTATATTGAATTAAATTCTATTTCTCGTGTTGGTGTTTCTCTTAAAGGATGGTAGTCACAAAAGAGGACATTTAAATTTGCTGGGAGCTCATTTTACCCGATTGAAGAATTATACTTGTGTCGTAATCCCATGCAAAACACTACCTGTTGGCAGTGAAGAAATGGCGAAGTAATGAACTCGATCTAAAAATATTCGCATTATTTGCCACAGAAATAATTGATAGCATCAACCGGCCCCAGCGAAGAAGAATGAGAGGGACGGAACTTTTTAATGGGCGAATAGGATTATAAGTCAAACCACTTTCGACATTTGTTAGCTTAAACTTTCTGCAAACGCTAATATTTAAATATAATTTTCTCGCTGGCACATAATACGGTTTTTGTTTGCCTCGCTCCCCGCGTGGGTTCAGTCAAAACACATATCACCATGCGGTAATCGCCTTGCGGCTTGCGAGATCTCTGCCGAGGCTGACATGGACCACGGTCCGGTGCTAGGCAGGCCGGCCAGACAAAGTAGACGATCCATCATCAGTAATGCAAAAGCCAGCGCTCGGGTTTAAAAGGGTTTCTCTTTGCACGGCCGGCTCGGCCATAGGGATCGAGAGTGCAAGGGCCAGAGGGTGAAAACTTATAACGGGAACTAGGGCTGCGGCGGTCGTGCGCGGCTCAAGCGCAACATTCCACGTTCATCCCAGCGGAGAATCTGTACCCGTGTCGGCAGCGTTGCACTGTCTGCCTATTATAAAATGACTCAGCTCGTAATTCGCGACTCAGCCTGGGAGGTTATACGACCGACGGGGACGTTAAACCGAAGGCCCCAAAAGCGAGCGGCAAGATAAAAATAAATACAAATGAATATTCACTAGAGTTTTTCTCCTTTTTACTTTCCCAACAACTCCTTTTCGCGAAACCTCTCAGTTTCATCTCCAATTTAAGCGAATTTTAAATCGAAAATGGGCTACGGAATCATTCAGTAATTGTTTCACCCCAGACGGTCTACGCATGTCCAATTTGCGCGCATGCTCATAACACAGTCTCCGCGGAATCCGATCAGCATAAATACTTGAAGAAAAATCAGATTAGTTTCCCCGAATTCCAATGTTTGAGGAGATAAACTCGAGCTGGTGGCTGACGTCCAAAGAGAGGACGGCGCCGACGAAGCGGCTCAACATTCCCGTTCAAGGTAGCATCGTGGAGGACGCTAATTTCTTGGGCGAACGACCAGGTTTCCTTGGAATTAATTAGACTGCGACGTCGTCATATAGGAATGAAACTTTTGGTTGGATCCCCTGTCTGTGTCTACATGGAGTATGCAATGAAAGCGTGGAATTATTGGGTCGCTAATGGCTCCAGACTCAGTACCTTGCCGAGTCCCAATCGTTACCAGACTTGGCAATTTTGTATCAAATCAAACGTGGATTATCATTTCGACTCGCGTTCTAGCCGAGGACTCGGAATCTGACCGATTCAGCCGTTGACTTCAAACGGGAGGCGAATCAAAATGGTTTCCTAGTTCATAAAAGATCACGTGACAGCAACATGACCAATTTAAAAACCTTATAACGAATGACAGAATTTTATTTTATGTACGTTGTGCTCATTAAGATTATTTCCAAGTCAATATGAATCGTTTGTACGAATATGGATAAGAATTAGATGCAAATTGTAGGGTGACTGTTACATAAATTAAGGTCCTCAGTTACCAAGCTATTTATTTAGACACACATGCCTATATTACTCCTCTTTTCATTTGCCTCCCTTACGAAGTCCACCGGACTTGTCCATCGTATAAAAGTATAAATAATATACATAATTACTGGAAATTAAGAAATATCAAAGAAAAGTGGACTCCACCCTGGCTCTTGCGCAGACATACCAAGTTAGCCTGCATCGACCTTGACCCTCAAAACTGCATCCCAGACCGACAAACACCAATCACAGCGAACTCAAGCGCGCGAAAATTTCGGCACGGCGTCCTTTTCGCTTTTGGTCGAAATAGAATAGAATTAATTTGCTAATTCGATTGTCGAGAAGCCACGGTATTGAGCGCGCGCGGGCAGACCACGGCGCTGAATGGCGTTTGACGACCAAACAATGCCGCCGACCCGACCCGGACCCGGCCCGAACCCGGCCCGAAGACTCATCAGACAAATTGCTGGTTGTGAAAAACCACGACGAGGAACTCAGTCCGGGCCGCGATCGAACAAAGGAACGGATCACTTAAGCAGACACTGGGAGATTGTTAGATATCGCTCACACAGATCTCGCGTGGTATTGCCGCAAAAAAAAAAAACCATCGAATCCTAAAATTGGTCACTAAAACTTGCGGCCGCGGGGGGCACTTGAAAAAAATACGGCGGCAGCTAATCGCGAGTCGGCGATGCAGTTTTTACATCGGATTCCTCGCCAAGCGTCTTTGAAAACTCGGTCACCAATTTATATTTATAAGACAAGTTGATCAAATGTCATTACTTATACGTCAATCGTCCCTCGAATCGGTCGACCGAGCCGACATGTAATTTCATACATTGTTTCACTAGAGCCACAAACTATTTTATAGCCTGCACAACGACTTCACTGCAATATTGTGTTGTTGTGTGTATAGACCATAGCGTCGGTGGATTTCGCGTGTTGGATGACGTCATCCGTCGACGCGGTATATCGCTGTGTTGCTGGGTGGCGTCGCGGCGCTCCCGCAGGGATGGGCGTCCATCGATCGCGGCGTCGGCGTCGGCTGCAGTGCAGCGCCCAGCCCGGCCCGGGCTAGTACCAGCCGCGGCCACGGCAGCGCTCTACGCACCCGCAGACGCACCCGCTTCAATATCGCAGTTTAATGCTCTCTCTCTCTTCTCTCTCTCCTTGTATATATATATATATCTCCCAACGGCCAGCACCATCCGCACTTGCAACTGAACTGCGTCATTTCACACGCGTTTGCAATTATTTCTCTTGACAAGCTGTCGTGAATTGTTAAAAGCAAGGTGCGAGCAAAAACAACCTCGTGCATCGCTTCGAGCCTGTCTTCGGCGAGATGCGATGCAATTTATTAAGAACGTTTAGGGCAAAGATCGTGTGCTTATTAATTGGCCGTATAATGAAACGCCGTGCTAGGTAACACTGTCATGCAATCTCGTTGGATGGATAATTTGTTGATTTTTAAGTCTGAACAATTAGGGTCCGATCCTCATTTATCACATTCCCTAATTTAATTGGGCCAGTAATGATGACAAACTAATCCCCGCCCCCCTTCCCAACCCTCCGCCATCGCATCGGCACTTCTGTAGGCGTACATGCGTGTGTACGCGTGTGTGTGCACTATTTGTGTTGTTAGAACGCCAGGCAGTGCATTCTGGTGGATTGTACGGCACTAATTAAATTCAATTTAATGCCATCAAATCGCAAGCTGCGGTTTGCTATGCGCTAAACGTTTTTATTAACAGATGTCCCTGAAATAACCGAACACACCAATTCATTTTGTCGACTGTCATCAGGAGCTAATATTGATTGATAAATATTTCTATTTGCGCAAAAAGTATGCAAACCAAGTCGTAATTCACAACAGATACGGGCCGCTCGCAACGTCCATATAACTCTATTTCGACGGAATACGGTATTCGCGTGTTTTGCTGCTCATGAAGGAAAAACCCTGGCCCGGCCTGGCCTGGCATGGCACCCCGTCGTCCACCGATTGATCGATCATTCCCCGCTTATTGGCTCAAATTACCGGTCGACACGCTGATTGGCGTGGATGAAAAACTCCCGACACAAACAAAGTTATGTGTACAGGATCAATAATTTACATATTTCCATCATTTGACAGTTATTTTGTGTGTAATGCTTTTATCAATTGCAAAAGCGCTTTGCTGGGAAAGCGTTGTTCTGTATAAAGTCTGGCAGTTCAGTATCTTACAGCAGACTCAGCTGTGAGCGCTGAACTCTCATAAGGGTTTTAACTCGGATGATAATAATATTCCACTCGAGACAAATGGTGTTCAACAAGAAATGAAGTAAACTCCAGCCGAGTGCACAGAATCTTGTTGGTTACTGTCACTGTACACCATCTGATCTGATTCGTTAATAATCACAGGCACAGAGAGACGAGGAGCAATAACTTTACACCAAATACTTGTGGCAACGAGATTAATTAAAGACTTGGCACTGGCTTATCAAACTGAAACCTACCCCCGACCCCCCATCCCGTCCAACTCCATTCTTCCCTCACACAAAATACACCCTTGATTGGAAAATCCATGCAAGTATCACATAGTGGTTTAATTTACTTAGCACAATTACAGCCAGAAAATTGGTAAATCTCTCGCTCTCCGATAATTTAATCCAGGGCGCGATGCTAGCGATTAAATCGACGGCCAACGCCACGCCCGGTACGCCGATTCTGCAGAATAAATAGTCTCCCGTCGCAGGTCCTTCCACTTCATTGGCAATTCGCATTCACAAATCTAGTTGACAGTTGTTTTTACTTTGCCCAAGTCGACCGAGCGACGACCCAGGTTGTGCGAACCACGCAACGGGACGGGTGAATGCGGTTGCAGCGAAATGGAGAAACACTGGTCATTAAGAAAGAAATTGTTAATATAATGACCTCCTGTACCAAGCTCCCAATAAGTACTTGTTTTCAAATGTAGAGGATATCGTTTGCTATTTGTGGTGTTAAACGATGCACTGTTTTGACATCTGGCCCTGCGGCACTGGTCGAATGGCGTCGGTGAATGAGTGGATGATTATGAGGATGATGATTTTCCTAACCTAGCTTAGAAGGGAGGAGGAGAAATTCGGTGCCGGCACGTAGCCTACTCCTGTCGAAGTGCACCAAGGGGACCACCGGCTTAAAATCCCTTCCTAAAGACGGTACAACGCGAACAGCAGGATTCCTCCAAAAATCCATGCTGTCGAGAGGTTGATAAGCAAGGCGAGTGAAGTTGCTGTACTAACTTTCATCCTTCCAACCTCACTCCCGAACAGAACTGGTCACGTGTATGATGGTTACCCATCCAATACATGACTCAGCGCAGTGTTGCTCAACTTCGGTGATCTCACGAGAACCGGTGTTTCCAACACGATAAACTGTTCGGTTATATATGTATCGTTTGCAGTAGAATGTGGTCAACGGCTTGGACCATCATTTAAGTCCGCAAACAAACGACAGATGTCTTTGTCAGAATAACCATGCATACCACAACTCAACCAACTCTGGCAGTGACATGTGGCAAGAACAACTGGATGCATTTCAATGAAAAGACAATCTGGATTATTTTCACCGATCCTCATATGCAACTAAAAGCTGACCACCGTTCAGGTATTCAACGTTTCAGTTGCTTCTTGACTAATTCCTTTATTCTCTGCCAGTTTTCAACGAGCGAAGTATACGTTAATTGCAGCCCTGTCCGTATTGAGGGCAGCACTCTCCGGTGTGTGTTTTTTGTTTTGTTCGCAACTAACGTATTCGAGTACTACAAAGCGCTGGACAGAGCCATGACCAACGACAGAAACCGAACCACCATTTATTCAGCAGCGCGTCCATCTACCGCTAGTACACGATGGAAGAAAAAAAAAAATCATCCGCAAATAAATTCGGTTAGTTTATTCGAAAATAAAACAGCGAGGAGCGAAATTATGTCGCTCGGCGGCGAGTAAAGTGTGAATAACATATGTTGGTACATTTGTATTATGTGTCACACATGTGCTCGGCAAGCCCCTTCTAATGTGTAATACTCGGGGAATAAATCAGAGGCGTCCCGACGCTGGCCGGCCGCCGCGGGGTCGGCCAGTGATGCCATCGGCCGATACCACCGTTGTCACACGTCGTAAATCATGTGCCGCCCGGCGTCGCCCAGCGTCGCGACGCGTCGCACGGAGATAGCCATGGGACGTGGCCGTGCGCTCAAGGTGGCTTCGTTAGAGGTAAACGAACCGCTAGAAGGTGCTACATCTCTAAATACCGATATTCTAGTAATCAAAATACTAGTTACCTCCGCCCCCGTCACTCTTTTGATGTTAAGTTATATGTGGCTAGCTTTTTAGTGGCGATAAGGTGTATTTTACAGGTGGAGGAGCCAACCTCCAGAGCTAATGATTTTAAAAACATTTTTCCAAACCCAGATTTGAAAATGGAATTATACTTTCTCATGGTTGCTGTGGTGAGTATCGGACTTGCTCTGTTGAGATTGACTTGTGGTCCTAAACAGAATCTATCACTTGCCTTCTCATGTTTGTATTTTTACCGTTTAAATCTCTCTTTCTAGTCAACAAAAATGTATGAGAAGCAAGCATTCTTTATGTTCTAAGCAAGATTTACAAAAGCTGCTTAAGTTTTATCTTGTGCGCCTCGCTTGCTATTGAGTGAACTCCAGACAACTTATCGGCTGAGTATAGGATTGCAGAAACCCCAGTTGAAGAAATGTGTGTTGATTAGCTGATAACAATATTAATTACTGTTGCAGGCGTCTTTAACTTTTAAACAGCGTTGAAGGCGTTGAAGGCATTTCGACAGGGTTTGGAGCTGTGGGACTCCCGAAGGTTCCCAGGCGTGACGTCAGAGAGTATGGGGGGAGTTTCGTGCAGGGGATGTCTCTGCCAGGGCTCGAAGCTTAGTGTTAGTCCCTAACACCAAGATGAGTCGGGCTAATTTACAATAGGCATCGAAACGTCCTAGGTTTGGGTCCTAGTGCGTTGATTGTGACTCGCCTAAAGGTGCCGGGTTTGTGGAAAATGGATTGGAACATTGTGTCCTAAGGCAGGGCACAAGACGAGAAAATGTTAATAATCTTGTTTAAAAAGTTGATTAGTTGCCATGGCTGAAAGAGCATTCTCAAACCGACAATTTAAAGCCAGACAATCTTTAAATTTTAAACGAATAACAAGTCTTAGCGCTGGCTGCTCCGAATATTAGTTGAAATATAAATCATTTTTTATTCATTTTCGTTTGGAAATTCAGGTTACAACTCTACATTATTAAAAAGTTTTTGAAAATTTTGTATCTACATTTAATAAAATATTCAATCTCAAGTTTTCTTAACGAGTTCTCATCTCTTTCTTTCGTAAGCCACTGTTTCAGAACTATTTTCAGCAAAATTCGCCCGATGGCCGCAGGCAAGAGCTGAGAAATTGAACCTAACCTTGACCAAACTTGTCCAATATCCACAGTGACTTTAAGAACTGACATTTCAACTTTTCCAGAACTGTCTTTATCGAGTCAATCAAAATGAAATTACATTTGCTAACTGACGCCACAGTTTCCGTCCAATTGCCGGCATCTGCGCTTTATAACTGCAAGGCTTACAGAGAAAAAATCGCCCGCCACTGACCTAAATGCATGCCAGTGTAGGTGAATGCAACATGAACAATAACAGACTTAATTATCATTCGCCTGTTACTCGCGGTCCATTTATTTCACGGTATGACTGATCATACCGACCAGGCAATGTTACAGAGGACAAAACAGATAATACATATTTTGTTATTAAAACTTTCTGCATGTTTAATTAATGCGGAACATTGTCATAATGAATTTTAAAAATGGATTCTAAGGAAAACTCGTGTTTGAAAACATCAATACGAGTTTCACCTATCCGCCATTCTAATGGAAGTATAGATAATTTTCATTCAATGCGAATGTTGTAATTACTTGCTGAAGGCAAAATAGAGGTGTGTTTTTATTTTATAATTACCAGTTTCAGTTCAATGGTTTGTTGAGTCAGTTTTTGCCTATGCACGGTTTCATATCAAATGCCAACTCAGATTCGTCAGCGATACACATCATTTTTGCCAATCAAAGCTCCCATTATTCCCGGCGAGCAAACACCTGAAGTAAATGGCAGCTACGTTTTCAAAACGCAAAACTCGTCGATCCCACTTGATCCTGCAGGACCAGGACTCCAACCAATCAGGAGACGCGTTGCAAACAGATTATTTACTCGCGCCGCTAGCAGGGCCATACATTATGCCCATGTCAATTGCCAGCGTTTCACCCCCGTCCCCTCGTCCCACTGTTCCTGCGTTTTGTGCAAATCATAATTGAGAGCAGAATTCATATTTTCTGTTCAAACAAGTTGACGGTTTTTTAATCATTAGCCCACGACAATGGCCCGGTTGTCGACAACAGAGTCCCATCGCCGTGATTTGATCTCCCTTGAAAACGCCACTCGTCAAACGGGATCCTGGAGAAGAGGGAACAGATTACCACCTTCAGTCAGCTTTACAGGACACGAGTCCGATCCAAAGTAGACTCGTTGAGGAGAGGAAAATATCAGGAAAGCCTGCCATTTTTAAGCCTAATGGCCTGCTTTTTCACACACTTTTATTAATATCTCAAATTTAGTACTTTCAGTTTCATGTAACATAAAAGAATGGAATAAAACCTCTACCTTGCGCTTTAAATCAAGTTTATGATCCATAAAGCCTGATTCCTGGATGGTAAAAATCAGTGTCAAATACATTCGGTGCGCCCAACCTAGAATTTGTAATCACTATAAATTAGGTGTCATCCTGAAATGACAATGATATGTCACTGTAGTTAGGGGCGGGATCGCAGGGGAGGACTCGTCGAGCACTACGACATAGTGCTCCCGTGCTTCTAGTAACTAGGCATTTACACACTGATTATAAATTTCACGAGTCAGTTCTCAAAGCTTACGACTGAGTGACACTGTTTTTATTATCCCATTATTTTAAAACTGCTAAGTTCTTCTTGGCGGAATGCTTCGGCGTTCGCGGGGGCCCAAATAATCACAGTTCCTTGTCCCGTGTTCGGTAGCTCAAAAGAATTGTCGTCGTTTATGAAACGTATAATGAAACCAAGATCGTCGAGCACGATCGTAATAATATTAGAGAGAGGAGAAATCACTCAACGGGGGCGAATCGAAGATCAAAGTGAACGACCCCTAAGTCATGCACTAAGGACTGGGCTTGGGGTGGCTTCTGGGCACGATTCAGGTACGAAACCAATAACTTTTTTTTTTTAAAGAAGCTGCTCTTGCTTCGGGTCGTATCCAAAGTATAACCGAGGAGATTTTTTTTTTATTTATCCAGACAGAAACACAATAAAACATCGATGCTATTTACCTTTGAAAGCAAAGTTGAGCGGCAGATCGTGAGGCTTGAGGTATGGCATCATCTTCAGGGAAATTACAACTTTGAAGAATTCGCTTAATGCGATTGTAACTGCTCACCAAGGTCTAAATTGCGTCAAATACGTGGGTAAATAGGTAAAAATGATGCACGTCTTGGTGCGTGGGGCGTTGCTATCGCCCCGCACCAATACCCGCTCTCTTGGAGTGTAAGAGTATTTTTGTACTTGAGGTAATGAAAGGATCGGGAGCGAACAGGCAGAGTTTATTAGGTTGTATTTTTATTTTCCTCACCTTCACGCTCTCAAGCGCCATCAACTTTCCAAGAACACGCTTACGAAATCATTCCCAAATGTAATTTTTCTTCCTTGTTCGTTCCAATAACTTGAAACATGTTTGCTTGCTTGCTTGCCAGAGATGCATCATGATTATTCTTGCTTTATTTTGCTCTCGGATAGAGTGCTTTGAGAGCTCATGCATTTACCCCCAGAGCAAAGATCATCTTTTCCGATAATGCAATGTTTCATGCCTCGGGCGAAAGATGGAGAGCGAAATCTACAACTCAGTTTAAACTTTAAAGTATATTTCTCATTATATAGAGTAAATTCTCGGATAATGGAATATAATATTGACCTTTCATCCACGTTGCCCGTCCGCAAACGTCTAGAGTAGGATCTTGATATCAGAAGCCAGCCAAAGTCCTTGCGGCCCGTCTTTACACAAGCATCAACTGGATGCGGGGAACAATGAAGCTATTTGCCGTTATCGCTAGCAACGAAAAATAATAAATCGTCCTGAATTACAGTTTTTGGTGAAAACCTATAACGTGAAATACGCGTTCGAGGACCGAATTAGCTATAGAGGACAGAATTAGCCAGAGGACTAAATTAGCTAGAGGACCCTTCAATAGCGCCGACCACACGCCCGATATGGTAGCTCCAGTAAGCACAACTTTAATTGCTTACAATCGTTAACCTTTCACAGACGACGGCCCACGGGCCACCGTCGCCGCGGAGGATCAGAATCTGCGTCGATAGCTCATCGACGTCGACGCCGATCGATGCAATGCGTCAGACGCTATCGGGAGCGACGACCAATCACACGGCTAGTCTTTCGCGTGGCTATTAAACCCTCTCTGCAGCTATAAAATCAAGACTGATAGCAACGGAAATATCCCAACTTTAATGAAAACCTGTTAACATAGCGTTTTGTGCTGCAAGGAAAGCAAACAAATAAAATCACTTCGGTTTAAAAAGTTTAGCGCATGCATGTATAGGGTGTTTGTTTGCAATCGAGAATAAACGCGTCCGTCGGTCGTGTTTGGTAGAATGTCTTGAAACTATATCAAAAAGTCGATTTAAAATAGACAATGCTTCAAAACTGGGGCTAGAAGTAACCAAAATCATCACAAAGTTCACTGTAAAAATGCTAATGAAATGCATTGATGACCACAAAAAAATGCGCTGCAAAATCAACCCCTCAAAAATCTGTCATTAAATTAAAATTTCTGAGAAAATAATGCCCATGACTGTCTGGAAGTCGTTTCTCACTGCTGTTATTACACAGCAATTATCACTGCTGTTGTATGTCATACTTCTGTAAAGTGTCAAGGTCTCTAACACTTTCTGACTTCCTGAATTCAAATCGGTTAACCTCTGTGTGCCATTCCCCGATCTCTTTCCCCAATTCCCCGAAAATTGGAGTCAAAGTGTTTCGTGGGCCCATCATGGCACTAGCCCGTCCAACCAACCAACCGACCGAAGAGTACACTTTATATTTTGACCGCATGTCTTCCAAGTTCGTTCCTCGGTTGATGTTACCGACATGTTTGTGTCTCGACACGCACTGAGAACCGATAGAGTCTCACAAATGTGTCTTATACTTTCCGGCCTCTGACTTTCAAACTTGCTCGGCAGAGAAAATAAATAAAAAGGAAAACAGCGAAGAACGCTGAAAGATTCTTCGTCTTTCCTTTAGCGACGAAAGTTCTACAGAAAAGAGGAAGTCGAATGTTTGGAAAGCCGATCACGAAGTTGTGTTCCGGTCGAGTTAAAAACTCTTACAATATAATATAAACGGAATTTTTCAGCACATCGACGCCATGCCTTCGTAGCGAAGCGGTTCATATCGTCGGCTAGTTTTGGAGGTTTTTTGCATAGACCATGATCATAGGACGTTGCTGGTGGAAAGGGGGTTGTAGACGGGGTGGAACGGGGTGAGGTAGGGAACGAAAAAAGCAGAAAACCTTGCAAGTATCGAAATGGGGCTGCAACGGAGGAGATTCTCGAGAAAACTTCGATTCGAGGTCATTTTTGTAGCACTTTACACGGTTTTTGGGCAGGCCCAAGTGAGGACCGGTCTGACCAGATTTTACTTCCCTCAGATTTCATTTAGCGGAGCATGTTCCCTGGGAGACGCATCTGCTAACGCACTTTCTTATTTCGTGCGTTATCACTTCCAGTTAACATTTCCCCTGTTTTTCCTGATCTTCATAAAACAGTTCGTCGGCTGACAAGCTACGTCAACTCGCGCCCACAACTAGCGACAATTTATTGTCCGCGTTTTATTTTTCATTCATTTTTCATATAATTTATCGCACCACACACTGCGCTTTATAGTATACGTGTTACGAGAACAGTGTAATTTTCTTTTCTTTTTCACTTAATATAAAGTTACTAGAAAAGTATTTTGTAAACTTATCCTCCATATTGCAATAAAATATATAACACCTTAATAAAGTTGGTGCAGCGGAAACTTATGGGATAAAATATCTGTGATCACTTACCACTGGCCACAACGTCTGGTATCAGGTTAAAAACTATTCCTGGGCCAGATTACAGATTATCTGGCTTAGCCTAGATAGACACGGGCCCTGCGACCGAGCCACGAGCTGGATTTAGTGGCTTGTCTGCATACATAGCCGTTCTAGATATCTAATACTACCTTATCGAACTATCCGAGCTACCAACGTCCTGTAAACTGTGTTTATGATTTTCATTCGCCCCCAAAAAGTGGTAATACACCAGCGACGGCATTTTATAATTTTTCCAGCAAACAACCATAAAGGTTCCGTGTGTACTAAACGAACACAAAGCTCACACTTTTGCAATAAAAGCAAGCAAAATTGAATTATTGTTTAAAATATGCAGCAAACGAGAGCCCTCACACGTGACCTTCTTCTTTGCAAACAACACTGGAGTAATCCGCGCATGTTCTGCACTTAAATATTCAAACAGTACATCCTTTGCAAGTTAGGTGTCTCGCATGAGCGAGCTCAATCACCGTAATATCAGGCCGTCTTGTGCAGGCAGTGAGTGCATCAAAATCTATCAACGTGGTGCCTAATAGTGTACCTAGTACTAGAGAGCTTAGTGCGATGCCTACTAATTGTATCCGGCTGGGTGAGGGTGAAGTATGTGCCCATCCGGTCGCGGCCAAATGTGAGGGGGGCGGAGGCATCCCTGGCTCAACGACCGCCATTAGTATGCTGAGTGGACCGCGCACGCACACGCACACGCAGCCAAGAGCATGCGAACGACAATTGAGACTATTTACGCATTTTTTAAAGCAAGGCCAAGTTATTGTAATAACAATGACTTGAAAAGAGATGGAAAAAAAAAACGGTGAAATTCTGAGGGTATAAACAGCCGAGTGGGATGGAAAATAATTGGCTCGCGTTTAATGTTCTTTCTTTCTCTCTTTGTCGCTTTCGTTCATTATTCTTGGCGGGCGACTTATTTTTTTGCGAGCACCCCCACAAAATTGTGCCATTTGAGACCCGCGAATTTGGGGCACAAAAAAAAAAGGAAAACCGACGGCATTTTTAGGAAAAGTTAAAAAGATAATATAATTTTAATCCGGCTTAAGCGCACGTACTCCGTCCGGTTTGTCGATTCCCGCTGGGAATTGCATGCCTTGCAATTAGGCCCAATCACCCTTAATTGCATTTAAATCGAAACCATTCCGTCTCCTTTTATTTCTTACATACCGCCCACCGATCTTAATTCTTCGCCGCCACAAATTAACTTTGCCCCGATCGCTAAACTTTCTTTTCCCCTTTCTTCCCAATCCTGTAGCTATACGGTCTTGTGTTCTCCCCGTCTGCCGCACACCGTTTCTCTCTCTCTCCCATCGCCCCGGTCTTCACGTATAAGAAGTGCAACCCGGGCGTAATCTGATCTTAGCGTAGAACGTGAACGTCGGGTGCCCGGCACCGGGTACCGGGTGCTGACTTAGTCCCCCGAGACGGTACACGGCGCGGCGCAGTCCTCCCTAGGGTGCGCTACTCCCGGCAACGCGGCTACAGATTTACTCTCCAAGTCTCGACTAGGGAGAGAACGGCAACCCCTGCCTGTGCGGCGGCGGCGGCAGCGGCGGAGGCGGCGGTACAGCCACTGGCTCGAGACAACAATAGGCTTAATGCATGCAAGAACTTCATAATACCATTATCGGGGGGCGTCAAAGGCTACGTTGGGGTGAGAATTACAGTTTGTCCCTTTATAAACTTTGATAGATAAGCCTACTTACAAAATCCCTCGTGACATTATTGAGTTTTACGAGGCTTCTTAAAATAATATTGGGGCAAATAAACTACTATATGGCGAGATAGTGGTTTACAAAGTTTGAAAATAAACCGAAAGCGACAATAGGAGGAACATAGCAGTTTGGGTAACCGTGCCGGTAATGGTTTTCGGCATGTCTCTGCGGATGCTTAGCGGTCTCAGATTTCTTTCAGTCGGTGTCATTGGTAACAATAGCAAACTCTTCTACGTCGAGTTCATCGACGAAAGAGTGGCCGTAATTTCCACGATTCCACTTGTGTTGCAAAATCCGCAACTGTCTCTTTTTTCTCGTCGCTGTCTTTGCATCAAGTACTCAGTTCTTGAGCAGACGAGTGGACGAGATTGTCCAGAGTTTGTCGTTTCGAATGAGTTAACAGATGAGATCGGACGTCAGCGAATCGATACCGTCACCCAACAACAAGTTTAAAGCTCACAACAAACTAAACTCTGAAAACCACACAGCTCCGGCAAAGGCGCTTCGGGTACACAAATTTCCACTCTCCTCTTGTCCATCGGCCACGTTATAGAGTGTGAAATGTCGTTGTTCTCTCTCACTCGACTGCTGTATCTACCTCGGGGCCTAAGCAAATAAACGTTTTCTGTAACTAGTTTCAACTCCCATGTCGAAGGCTCCGTGCCGCCCGCCTTTCTTTCCTTCCTTCACCCCTTTTTATACATATAGACATAAGAAAATTCTTGCTCGCGTCGGACGGCCATCACGAACGTCGAGGTGTAATGGAATAGTACGCCAATATCTCGGCACACGACCTACGCTTGAGTGCACTTCGACCGATAGCTTGACAAAATTCCAGCGCAATGGACTCGAAGGATAAAATCATGAACACAATATTAACTCCAGCCATGTGGAGAAGATGCTTGAGATGCCTAGAGATCGGCGCGCTACGGTATCCAGCCCGTGGCCGCGCTCGCTCGCTAGCTAGCTCGATCCGAGCGGAGCGCTCAGAGAAGCAATCAAACGAAAGCAAAACTTTCGGCGAACTCTCCGTTTGCCTTTTTCATTGCGATAATATTTTACGATTTTACGTAAAATCGGCGATAAAAACTAGCACGAATGACGTTTCTTGGCCGAGAAAGTTTACTGTTGTCTAGCTACCCACCCACGCGTGTTTTCGAGGAACATTCGAGACTGCGCACGACGGCGTGGGGCAAGCGGTTACACTGCATAAGCCGTGCGATGCAAGAATGCATAGGAACCATACGCTGACCGGTCAGGATGTCATGTAGTTTAACCCATGGCAACCAGGACACACGACTTGGCTCAACAGGATCCTCTTGGCATCTAACAATCGCTGCACCGACGCGTGGACGGCGACGTCGACGCGCCAAAGTGCACACAACAGAACATCAAGTGATCGATAGCACCATTTTCACGCGTCATTAAACTCCATTGTAAAAAAGGTTATTCCTGCTAATAAAGTCAGCTTCTGAGAAAGGCAAAACACAGGCATGGAATGCATTCCAGACAGCGGTGCAGGAGCGATACACAATAAGGTAGCTTCCGTGCTCCCTTCGGGAAGAACGCAGTCCCTGTTTTGTGATGAATCGTCGCCACGATATTGCCTTTCCTCGCCCGACACTCTCCAGGGCACTCTCCAGAGAACGCGAATGTTTTAAATGTTGGCCGAATATTTCTCTTTCAGTCACTGACAACTCGACTACTCTGGGTCAGGTTGAGAAGGTTAAAAGCCTTCTCCTGAAAATATTGACTGAAGCTCAAAAAGTGGCTGGTGGCATTATCGCGACGGCGCCCCTGCAGCACTTTGCCGGCTTCTTCTTATTTATCCAAAAGATTCTACCTCTCCCGACTAAGAGCTCGTTCTGGGTCATGTTCCTGCTGGATTCTATCGACCCATGTATCCTAGAAATTACGTTTCAATACATGACCATCACGTCTATTACTTCCCTAAGGCGTCCGATAGTTTTCCGTGACTAAACATGCGGATGATCCGCCGCTAATCCGTATGTCTCTCCAAACACGATTACACAAAGCGTACAGAGCGTCGTAATCCAAAAAGCGTCTCAACAAGTCTGCATGCCGGCAGGTCAAGGACGGCGCCAAGTGTCCCCCGCCCGCTGCAACCATTGTATCTGTTTTTCCAACGCGACTCCCTCGCGGCCGAGCGCGGCGAGCGCTCCACCAGCCAATCTCCGCGCGGCCTTATACATTGTTAAATCTATTCTCTGACCCCCTGTGTCCCTCCGAGGATTCAACAGCCCCTTATCATTGACAAGGGTTCTTGTCCTGGCACATCCTACTACAGCTGAGGTTCGAACCAACGACTTCTTTTGTCTCTCTCCCAGCGTCGCGTACTTTGTCATTTGTTCTGACGCACTCTTGGAATTATGGTGGTTTTTATACACCCATATATTGCCGGATAGATACTGTGGCCCGTCCGCTGCCCCTCGAGTGTCCATAAATAAAGGCCGGGCGCGTCCGCCGTGCGCAGCGCTGCAAACCTCTCCGTGATGCTCGCGCACAAAAACATGATTTATCCACGCGTGATTAATCGCATTAATCGCAAACGTATTGTCTGTTTAATAATTGGACAAATCGAGGCTATTAACGAGCACGCATAATTACGAGGAGTAATTAGCGACGTGTTGTTGTCGTCGATCGTGCGACGGCGCGACTATGACAGCGGCGTTGGCGACTTTAAAAGGAAAGGTATTTCTGCAGCTGCACGGCCGTGCCGAGCCGAGGCGACCCGCGTCACGCCTCTCAGTGCGTTACACGCATTACAATGAAACTTTTCGCCCGCCCGGTGAACAATGGGCATGGCTGACACGTCACGGCCAATGCCAGGTCCCCCAGCACATATACGCGACTCGCAGAAGCACACACTATACCTATATGTGTGCTCATTTGAATATATAGTAGGCCAACCTGTACTCTGTAATGAAACTTGCTTCTCAAATAGGGCGCTGTACAAGTGCACGTCCCTCAGAAGACATCCCCGGGACACGGGCAAGTTCCAAACTCTTTCAATTTTGCTGTCCGTTTGGTTGTCTTGCGTTCGTTAGTTGTCTCTATCCCACGGCTGGCGAAGCAAGGATATTTATAATTTTCACTGGAGAAACATTGCCGTGGTGTTCACACTTGTTTTTCTCGTGGAATTTAAGCCGGGATGTCAGAATTGTGGCTTTACTTCCACTATGTTCCTCAGGGAGACCGCAAAGTCCCGTGCCTCGTCCACCGGACTTCTGCATCAGATGATGCTCAGCGTACACCTCGACGACTCCACGGTGCACTCGGACAGTGCATCGCCGTCGCTAGCCCCTAATCCCGACCGGGACGAAATCTAATTATCATAAGCAATGAGATCTGGGAGGTTGGCGTGGGGCGAGGAGGGCGGCGAGGCGGGGATGGTTGCAGCCGCAGAAATAATATGGCGAGCTGTCTGTTCGACGGCCACGCTCTAATTCGTTTGATTGGAAGTTTCTCTAAGGGGAAAGGGAGACTCTCTGATCCATTCCGCTCCCAATGCAGCTTTCGTAATCCTATTGCCATATATTATTATATCTTGACATGAAATGAAACAAAATTCATCAGTGACAATAGCAACACAATTTTCTTAATATGTGAAACCAAAGTAATCAACTTTGCGCTGACGTCTCCACTTTACCTCCTGGCTCCCATTGTTAGCACAGAGGGTGCGACGCTCCACCCTAAATTCCGTGTGCAACTGAAGTGCTTCAGTATTATACAAGCAAATTAACTCCCATACCCGGCGTCCTCAGAGGAATCTTAGAGTTTAACAAACTCGGATCACAATCATTATTATTCCATTCCGTGTGTTATCCGGCGCGTGGACCGGGACGTCGGCGTCGGCGTCAGCGTCGGCGTCGGCGTCGGCGTCGGCGTCGAGACGAGTGGCTTTATTTCGTATTCCATCCGAGGCCGGTCGCGAAGTGCGTCGCCGCTAAGTGCCGCCGCTCCTACTGACGGATCGCCCCGTGCCGCGACCCAAGTTATAAATTATCGCCTGAGCCCGCAGGAACTAGCGCCGCCGTCGTCCCCTGCTCTTCTATATTACAGGCAGGCGAGCGGGCGGGCGGCCGGGGGACGGAATCAAGATTCCAGTCACATAACACGGTGGGACGGGATGGGTTCACCACAAGGGGTGCCGCGGTGGAGTCGGTGGCCTCGGGGACTTCGTTTGCCCGCCTGCCTGCCTGCCTGGCTGGAGACATAAGCAGGGAATGTTTCATATCTGCGGTCTGTAAAGGTGGAGTATCACCGAGCAAGACACTCTCTCTCTCTTTATCTCTTTATCTCTAAGAGTGTGTACGCTGTTGGTGAGGGATGAGTCGTTACGGTCTGCGCTGGAAGTTAAGCAAGGGGAGCAAACATTTTTTTCTTTGCCTCTTAGTGCAGTTTCCGCCGGTACCACACCGCCGACCATTGCGCCACCAAGCCAGCGCATGCCCAGTCCCTGGCGAGTCGTCATCTTTTAAGAATGTGCTAAACTTGCAAGTTTAGAGGGCATTATTTGAGCCAAGTAGTTCCGTGGGCGAGCGGGTCATTCGGTTGAGTGGCGGTCTACGAAATGCCGTGATGTCTGTGCCGATCACGCGAGGACGACGACGTCGGGGAGTGCGACGTCAAGAAGGATTTCCTTGTTCCGCACCCTGCGTAGGGCGGAGAGTCGTCACACCAATAGAATAACAATCGTCGCTCGGTAACTGTTTGCTGATCGAGTTTTCATCTTGTGTAGGCAGCGCGTCGGAAGGCCGTGCCCGAAGCGTGCACTCCGTTATTTCCGCTCTACGGTTCAATCTAAGCGCGTGCTTTTTTCTCCGGGGAAAGAAAACGTCACTCTTATCTCATTTGTAAAGCACTTTCAATGATACTTCTTAATCATGCTATTGATATGTACAGTCAACGCGTCCTGTTGGAAGAGGAACGTCCGGTACAAGGTTTGTTTTTTAAGCTATCAAGCGCACATTAACTTCCGGCTTTTCATGTAAATGCGTTGTGACCTTTTCTTCTGGCGATTTCTTATGACACAAAGATCCAGCGACTGGAAAGAACTTATTTTTAAGCGTAAACAAAAAAGAGCACTTTCTTGGCTTTCTTCGCCACTTCCTTACTGCGTTCTTTTCCTCCTCGAGATTAGCATTTCCTTTCGGAAAAGAGGATGAAAAAAGAATATGAGATTTCAAAACTCTTGACACTTATAATTTATTTTTTAAGATGGCACCAAGTTATTATTTCAGCGCGCGTCTCTGCCTCTGCGCGCGCGCGCGCGCCCCTTGCCTGCCTGTGCAGGTTTACGCAGCGCTCGGCTTGTCGCTTGCAAGATTTATCGTCATACACACTACGTACAGGATAGTTTCACTCCCGTGTTCTTATTTCCAGCCGTGCAATATTAATAGCAATATATTCCCGAGGGAATGAGCCGGCACACTGAGTTACGGGGTAGTGATGGAGCTGTACGCATCTGTGTTAAAAAGTGCAGGCTCGCAAATGATCGCCAATGAAGATTTAGGGTGTGAGCTAGGACAAGGAGCTCTCGAGTGAATCACATGTCATACGGCGTCGGTGAGAGCTGATGCGGCGCTTTCATCTCCATCGGCCCATCGATTTAGCAGCTTTGCAATAAAATATTATTTATGTATTAAAAATACGTCAGCTAACGGGCAAACTCTCCGCAGCTAGAGTCTACACTCTAGAGGATTTGTATTGCACGGGGAGCCAGAACGAAGAACATAAAAATTAAATATGCAACAATCGATAGAGACTGCGAACAGTAAACGTCAAGAGAGGCGACGCTGAATCTATTATTAACCGTTTGATCGAGATGGATATCGTTTGAGGACGCCGATCATGCTCGTTTTTCGCGAGCACGCCGGGGCAATTGCCATGGCCGGGACGGCAAGACGGATGCGTTGCGCCGAATGAGAATGATACTTCCTAGGGAGGAAGACTGCAGCGAAGAAATGAGTTCCTTGCAGTAAATTTAAAAGATAGGAGGACGTCTCGTCATTTGGAGGGCGTTGATGAGGCTATTTGTCTGATTGGAGGTTTATTGGCCGTTTCACTAACGACGCAGACGCTCTCTGAGGTTGACTTTAGACGAAGAAAGGACGCACTAAAAGCATGGAGTCGACCTCAAACAACTAATAATGGAACATTTCAAGTTTTATTTAACTTCAACCCACAGAGACTTGATAATAACATACTTTATAACTTAACTTGGGTTTTAAATAATGAAACTCTACGGCATGACTTTACTGCGAGAAGATTGCTCGAGCAGTTGCAAGTGAAGAATAAAAGAAGCAGTCTGGGGGAGGGTGAGGACGCGTACCGGTGCGTGGGACACGTCGTGGCACAGAGTGCGTCCCAGGGGGGAACGCCCCCTCCCAACCCCTCTCGAGGAGAGGATGCTGCCGTTGCTGCTTCGCCAGGAATTAGGTGGGGGCGGGGAGGTCAAATTATGAGGGCACTTGCGGAAAACAGGAAATCGGAGTTCACCTTTCGGCTACGGTGACGCGAAACATCGCACACGACAGACCAATGAGAAGCGTCCGATTAACGAACTCTATAGGCGCGCACGGGCTGATCGAATCAACTCGGCAAATCTTGGAGGAATTACTTTCTCTTGAGATTCTCTCGCAGTTGAAAAGCACACGTCTTCAGTAACTCGCCTAAGAAATGTAAGACCTCGCGTGGAGCCGCTGACCATTGCTGCAAGCTATTCTTTTTTGGGGCAGGAAATTAACAATCAAAACGGTGTTGGGCTACGTTTCTATGTTTCAGATTTTAAAACGGCAAAATTTTTGAAAAATGGGTTCCATTAAGGTGCCGCTTTTCAGTATAAAAGGCTCCGCTGAAACGGCTCCGTATGGGTAAGTTATCGTCGGTTTAATATTAAACCATAGCAGGGGTTGAAAGCTGAAATAGGAAGTGTTGCCGTAGACAAATGCGTTTTTGGTCGAGCTGGAAGTACTGGGTTTGAACCCGATGGCCTGCTATGAACGGGCCGCGACCGGGCGAGGGTATACTACGTACTCCCATAAGTCATTGCAATGGTGGCTGCAATGGGTGTAGGGTGGGTGGGGGGGGGAGGGGAGGGCGTTAGATTGAACGGTCTGTAGACGTTGCTTTCGACCCCTGTGGACGGACTGAATCTGAAGACCTTTCGAATGATCGATGGCTAAAAGACGCGGTACGGATTCAAAATTACTAGTTTCGCTTTGAGTTGCGAAAACAAAAACAAAAAGCCAAGAAAAATGTTGAGTTTTGTCTCATGACATCAACACGATTAAAAGATTTATGTCGTTTTTATTCGAGTAAAAGTAATTACAAGAAGATGCATCACATACTTACAATAAAGCTGTGATTTAGCTGCTCCTTGACAACTGCTTTCCATTGGACCAGCAAGCGTTGCTAGTATGAGAGTTGGGACAGAACGTTCCGCTTGTCCTACTTTGTTGATTCCTAATTGTTCTCAATAAACGAAGAAAATCTTTGGGAATTGTCAATAAAGTAGCCGCTACGTTCGGAGCAAGTGAGTCCGCGGATTTCAAGTCCCAACCAACGGGAAAATGCTTTCTGGATAAACCCGCGTCTGAGTGAACCATGTCGCAGTGACAATTAGCACTCAGTCCCGGAATTACGGTCTGAGGTTCGAACTCTAGTGCTGACCGCCGTCTATAATTGTGGCGGACACAAACAATTCAGAGCGTAATTCCTGTCATTTTATCTTGCCGTGTAATGAACGAATTGCATTCATGATCGCAAGTTGATTGTGGCAACTGAAATTGCACAAGCTTTTAGAGTCTTGACCTCTGTGTGCTTTGCCTGAATTGTCTGGCTGAAGCCCTCAAGCTCCGCTACTTGCAAAACGGTCCTGGTATTATTTACATTGCCGAAGAAATGGAACCTCGAGAGGCCACCAAATCTAAGATTTAACTTGTGATTGTAATTGAAAGACTCTGCAACTTTGCAAGGAAACGGTATGTTTGTGTGCCGTTCATTTGCTCTACCCCATAAATATTCTTATTTGCATTCGAAAATAATAAATTTAATAATGCTAGTTCCCAAGTCCCAACTGAAGAAGTAGAATTTATTCAATGTGTACAAATCGTAGCATTCCATGCGATGAATTTCCTTTCTGACAAAGAAATTCACACCGGGCATTTCGAGCTATTTATCAAAATGAAAATGGTTAGTAAAAATACGGGATATAATGACACACATATATATGGTCATTCCATCACGTATGGTCTTATAAATAATGCTTCTACATATTCTTTTCCATTAGCATATCTTACTTTTAATAATGATGTATTTCTAGGCATACAAAATCTGAAACGACTTAATTAGGCGCGACCAAAGTGTCCAACCTAAACACCTCGCCACAATTTGTTATACTGACCATATATGAAAGCTCAGAAGCTGCCAGCAAAGCTAACATACATGACCCACACACACACATACAATAGCCCAGCTCCAGTTCTGTGTTTTCAACTAATAATTGATGACATTTCCGCGCTTCCGCGACACAATATTTTTCATTTCATGTGTGCGCGTTGGCTCGGGTTTCCACAGTACCATTTCTCATTACCGGAACCCCCGGGAGACCACGCTGACCACTTTTCATTCTCGTGTGGTCGGAAATCGAGAGCCCGGTCTGCATATCACTTACTGCCCCCCGCTGGTCCCCTCCACCCCCCCGCCACCCCCCGCCGCCCCCGCCGTCGATGACGCCAAACACCGCCTAGTCTATCTAAACAGCCGCAGATTACGTTAAATTGGCCGCACACGGGGGTACACATCAACAGTATGATTGAAAAAAAATTGTGCTCGCAGATAAGGGGAGTTTTATGCTGTAATCATTGCAGGGCTATCCGGGAATAATTTGTTAGGGGTCGCGTTGATGATACGGCCTTCTGTTTTAAATTGCAATCATTTGTATTATGTGTGGGGCAGTTTTCCTCCGTATGTTCCGCGTACACACAATCCTCGCTTAGATAACAAAAGTAAGAAGGGTTTGGTAGCAGTCAACTATGTGGTAATTGCCTTACAGAAGTATTAGCCTTCGATATATGTGTAGCTAAAGAAATTAATCAAGATTGGTATTCACATAGGCAAAATTTAACTATACATTTTGACGACTAAACAGATGCATTATTAATCGTTCGTCCTCATTTCTAATGTAATTTCTCATTTCTGTATGAAAAATGAATACTCAACAGACAGTTTTGTGCCGGAAATTTTTGGTTTCGGTCACGGTCCCGTGAAGTTTCCAAAAAAACAAAAACTCGGCTTATCGTGTCAAGAATTCGAACAAGAACGTTGTCCTTCCGCAGAGTTATTAATAAAAGGAATTGATTCTTCTTGCGAAGACGTTATTAAACTTCTTGACGAAGCATCTGGGAACTGGGTGACAGCTTGTTTTTAGCACGAACACGATTTTTTCCCACCCCACGCCGTCCTGACCTGATTTCTCAAATTTTCAGCTCCTTATCTTTCAAGAGTTGCTGAAAACATGTCAGCAATGGAAGTGTTTTATGTGTTACAAGACCTTTGATGCAAGCGTCTGGAGATCTTATTATTTATAGCAATAAGGTGTCTTTCGTTCTCGCTGTAGATTTACTCCGTATCGGCCGATCGATTCCCGAGAAACAGGAAAGAGTTTATTTTTCCTTTGTTCTGTTTACTAAGTGAAAAAAAACCCTACCGTTATTCAAAGCGTCGATCCAATAAGAAAATTAAAAGTAATGAATAATACCTTTAATGAGATCGAGATTTTTTTCACTGCTCGAATCCAGAGCAAAAGTCTATCAACTCCTTTCCTTTTTTTGCCAAGATAGTTCTACTTTTGAGAAATTCAGTCCCGAGAAAGCTGTCACTGATGGCCTTAACTAAATCACGTGGCTCGCTGATCCAATCTCCGATTCACACTTCAACGTCTCCTTTCCCATTTAGAATCGTCCAGGAATCGCAGGCTCACAAAGCCAATCACAACGGCAAACATCTCTAATTGCCCTGGCGGTACAGGTAATGTAAAGACTCTTCTTATTTGCCTAAACAAGATCGATAAAGTAAGATAGATGCAGTTGGTAGACCACATACCTGGAGAGAAGATCTCGCAACGGCGGGCGTGGGAAGTGCAGGCTCAGCCGTGCAAGACCACCTGGTCTTTCATCCAGGAACTCGTTCCTGTTAAACCTGCCAAAGAAGCAAAAAAAAGAGGTTGTCAAAAATGTGTGGCGTGTTGGATAGGTATACGTTACAGAAACAATGGTCAAGTCGTTAAGACATCATCAAAGTCATCAAGAAACAAGTGTTTTAGAACAAAAACCCGAACGAATTGTGTAAACAACCGAACAGGTTTCGCTAGACGACGTTGGTTTATCGGCGGGGTCCATTTGTACGCAACTACAGAGTCGTTCATCAAAGTGGTGCTTTCTGACATTAATTCGGACACCGACCACTGAAGAAATGTGACCGAACGGTTTGGCGTGTTGGAAACACCGGTTTTCGTGAGATCACCGGAGTTAAGCAACACTGCGCTGAGTCAGGTATTGGATGGGTGACCATCATACACATGACCAGTTCTGTTTGGAAGAGAGGTTGGAGGGATGAAAGTTAAGCAACGCTGCGCTGGGTCAGGTATTGGATGGGTGACCATCATACACATGACCAGTTCTGTTTGGAAGAGAGGTTGGAGGGATGAAAGTTAAGCAACGCTGCGCTGGGTCAGGTATTGAATGGGTGACCATCATACACATGACCAGTTCTGTTCGGAAGAGAGGTTGGAGGGATGAAAGTTAATACAGCAACTTCACTCGCTTTGCGTATCAACCTCTCGATAGCATTGCTTTGTGGAGGAATCCTGCTGTTCACGTTGAACCGTCCTTCGGAAGGGACGTTAAGTCACTTTTCCCCTTGGTGCTGTTCGACAGGAGAAGGCTGCGTGCCTACACCGGGTTTCCCCTCCTCCCTTGTAGGCTAGGTTATGTTCATCATCATCATCCACTCATTCACCGACGCCATTAGACCCAGTGCCGCATGGCCAGATGTCAAAACAGTGCGTCGTTAAACACCACAAAATAAATAATAATCCAGAAATGTGTCAAACTTTGTAGACATCAACTTCAGGTCTAAATTCCCAGTTGCTGTTGCTGTTACTGTTTGCACGAGCATTCAAACTCACCTCACCGCTCACGCCAAATCAGTGGGCCATTTAAAAGTTTCGCCTGCGAATAACTTGTTTTGCGGCCGCCGCGTGCACGTACCTACCTCTGTACCTATGCGTTGCGGTCGAAAACGACAAAACAGTTTAATATCAGCGACGCACAAAAGGAAGTTTTCAGTGGCCGTGTTCCAGGCGAGCACTCGTCATTAGTACGTGCTAATGGAAATGTAATTAACAAAACCATTCGACGCACTGTTTTAATATTCAGTTCCCATGTCTACCCCGCGTGCCTTGATCATTTTAACATCGCCGTTAATTGAAATAGAACCGAAGCGAAACCTCTCGATCGTCGAGGAAACCATATTGTGTGTGCCCTCGGGGTGATATGTTTCTGTTAATATAATTATAATTAGTGCGTCAAGTGCGTCGAGAATATTCAATTTTAAGCATATTATTATTATCAGTACCGCATTTAGAATGCAATTGACTTTGATAATGCATGGGGTGGGTGGGCGGGCGGTTGTACGGGGGGGAAGTTTAAATAGTGTAATTGGGTTTAAGATGACATGATCGAAGTGTCTCATAAAACAATGCTAGAGGAGTAATGCGGCCAGTAGTTGCAGAGTGCACAGACCAGTGGAATTCTATTTGTGAAAAGATTTGTGACATACTGACAGAGGATGACGAAATCTAGCGAAAAACCTTTTCGCGCTAATTCGTAATTAAATGGTCGACACTGAAGAGACGAAAAAAATAACCGACCGCAGTCTGTTCGGTGAAAAGTATCGTCAGAGAAAGCTTGTCCTTTTTCTACAACGTCTGTCATCGATCTTCATTGCCGGACGCTTAACCGAGTTAAAAGTTGCCAATTTTATTAGAGCGCATTATTTTAAGTGCATTAAAAACACAATTAGTGACAAATTTTACCATCTCATTAATTAGAACAATATTTAAAAAACCATCAATTACTTTCTGACGCCGCTCGGGAGATTATGGATGTTAATGGATAACTACCGGATTACCGGTGAAATGCCGCGAAGTTATAGCAACGACCCCTGGTTGAGTTGCTGTCTTGAGCCAATTTACTACAATCCTGTGAACTGATTACTACTTTTGATAGCAGAATCTTTCAAAATGTTCAGTAAACTACAAATTTTGTGCCGTGCCCCTAAATGCACCCCGCAAAACCGACTTCTGGCTTGGCACCTCCATCATAAAAGAGTCTGATTTTAGCCAAGGTAACGTTGTGAAGTCTTATACGCAGATTTAAATTACTCTTAACCAGAGATTAAAGAGGCGTTTCCCACTTTCCTTATAGCCACGAATTCTTGATCAAGTCGCATAACTCGAAGACAATAAATTCTGTACAATTGCGTATTTTTTCTCCAAAATCTTTCAATACCTTACCCCTAAACGCAGCCCGCAGAGCAAACAATGAAAGAAGGCATTGAAAATCTGTTCAAATAGTCTGGTAATGAAGTTAGATGGGCAGCATTCTTTTCATACTCCCAGACTGTTCCAGCTTCATGCCCCTGGACCAGCCCCTGAACGCAGCCCGCAGAGCAGACGGGCACGGCACCTCCACCACTAGCATGTCTCGTGCGAGTAACAGCTGCTAGCGATGCGCTACTTTGAATATAAAATCCTTTAGTGCCGAAATCAGAGTTGCAAGTGTTCCGAATGGCACTGTCGGCCCTCATTTCTTTTTTTTTTTGTAGTCAACTTCAAAGACCTCGCGGGACATTTCCGCCAGACTCTTTTTTGTTATTCCGTTGTCATAGTGATACTCTCCCAGACACTTTTTCATATTAATGAGCGTTCTTTATTTAATGAAACTGTGTGTTTCTTTTTTTTATATCTCAAAAGAAACAAACTAGCTTGTTTTTGAAAACTCTGATATGCTTTCGGCAAGGTACGCATTGAATAAATATTTCATATAGGTAATTGATACCCCGACGAGATCCTAGCGAATTCTGCAAAAGGGATTTGGTTGAAGCCAAGGAGAATTTCATCTTCTGGAACGTAGGAGGTAACACCGCGTTGGTGTTCTCGAGCTGGAATTGCATTTAATGTAATGAACATAACATGTTATGAAAGGCTCCCGTTAGCTTTGTGTATGTGGGTATACCTCTTGGAACACCTGTGCAAGGTGCCATTGTATTTGCAAATGTGTTTCGTTAAGTACGGTATTAAATTAATACATTCTGCATCACTACACTACTTGCTAAGGTAAACAGTGTGGAGAAATAGTTCATATTTTCCTTTTTTAAGAGTGTTTCAAATAGCTTCAACTAGCTGTTGGCACATTTTCCTCAAAGTGTCAACTTTCCTAGAATTTGCCTCGTGCCACCGCGCCATATCTTAGCTGCTTTCTCCTTTCCACCCCTCAGCTGGCACTCAAGCACCGACCAAGGAAGTGTTAATGGCGGGAATACATTTGACTGGAGAAATGTTGCATTCCTACGTCCCACATAGTGGTTCCAAAGACGCGAGGGCGCCCGCCGACGCCAATCCACAGGCGCCGACGCCGACGACGACGACGACTGACAGAGATGCAGATTCTGCACAGGACAGGAATATGTATGAGAAGGATGGAATAAATTAACGTCAGGCTTTTGGGAATGTTATAAACTTCCTTTCGACGAGGAATGCGGAGAATACAGCCACGGGGAAGCCAATTAACCGCCCGAGACAACCGTGGGGATGAATTGGATAATGCATGCGGGGAGAGAGAAAAAGCGTGAATTTCAGAAAAAAATAATAAACCATTGTTTACTTTACGCAGTCTTGTTATGTCAAGGAAAAATCCATACTCACCGCTCTTGTGTCTCTTGCGCTAGAATGTTGCTTTGTTACCTGCACACTACAGAAAGTCCCTCCCACAAGAGTGGTTTTCTACGATTTACCATCGATAAAATATTTCCCAATTCAATCGCCAGCCCCAAGCGTTTCAATAAATATAAATTGAGACATTAATTCAGAAACCCATTATCGCTCGCTCGATGGGAAAATGACATGAAAGCTACTGACCCCTCGTTTATGTGCTTTGACCCGTCGAAGAAATAAATAAAAAAAACATGCCATATTATTTGAATACCAAAGCAATGGTCTCCAATTTAAACCAGCTTCTAATTTCGCTCAAAAGTAAAACAATAAAATATCTTTATAGGTTAATTATCTTGGCGTGTGGTTAAATATCCAGGTCGACGGGCGCTCGCCGCTACAGAGCGGCGCAAGCGAGCGGGGTGCGTTCAGTAATACCTGCCGTGTCGCGGGCAGTCACGTGTGTTATGCGTGAGCTACGTGGCGTAATCGCACGTTATCGCTTACAATACTGCCATCGACCTGTGTGTTATTGCACTCGTTGCAGTCTCGCAATTAACTCAACCGACATTATTTTTCATTGAGAAATCTACTTACATCGCTTGCCGGCTCTAATAGAGGTTTAATTGTGTTGCATAATTTTAGTGTTTGTTAAATACACTGTGGATTCAAGTACCTGAATTCTAATTTGTCCAGTTAACTTTATTTCCCAATATAGATCAACTGTTTTATAAAAAAAAAACCGTTTGTTGAAAGGGGAAAATATTGTATTCCCGCACAACACATTAGCATTTATAGCCACACTTTTTCAACCATCTAATCAAGTTATTTCTGATCGCATGTTGGACTGCAGATCCATGCTATTTATTTGTAATGTTATGATTGGATGGTGCATACACAGTGCTCGCTCTCTGGCCTCCCTCAACTGCAACCCAACTTTCCACGAGGGGTTGGGGGGGAGAGGGGTTAATTGCATGATTGTAATTTGTACGAGTTTGCAAACTGCTGGGGGCGCACTGAGCGACGGGCTCTGCAACTAGCACACGCGCTCACAGCACCCGACTGCCGGGGCTGGCCGACGACCGGCTATCTTCAAGTGCATCTTAATATGTAGAACGGCCCCTGATTTCTGTCCGCTTACAGAGCTCGGTCGCTCTAACTCAACAATAGCATAACAATACGTTTGATGATCTTTGTGTTCCTCGAACAGGATCTGGCTTTGATTTTAACATCTATGCTTGGTGCAGAATTCATCCTTGTGGAAACTACAACGGTTATCTGCCAAACATTGCTCTGTACACTCCTTTTATTTCAAGATGAGAGTGACGTTGTATCTTCTAGGAGGTTTCTCTGTAGCTAGACAAAAGAATCTTCAAAAGCTTACAGCATGTGCCTGAAGGTAGACGAACAGACTGGTCTATAAGAAAGCCAATACAGTACCACTCTAGGCTACAACGGTGGATATTAGACAGATTCGAGTATATATATCAAGTCGGAAGAGACCAGCTAAAACATTGGGTACCAATACACAATGTAAAACTTGTATTTGATACAGTAGCCATTAAATATTTATTAGACTTGCCAAGAAAAAAAAGTAATTCCTAAAACAGAAGCTATGTTTTGCTGCCTCGTTCAGAAGCAATCGAAAACGCTTTACGAGCTTTCTACATTTTTGTGAAGCCGTTCGCTTTACGACAATCGTGCAGCAAACAGGTACAACTTTCATCAAACGTCGGTTTCAGGGTCAAAAGTGCCCCTCGGAAATCGGCAATCATGTGATTGGCGAATCGCGTGGAGTTGAAATGTTTGCTGGCATTAATGTCGACTTGAGGGACATGGGTTTGACCCCCCACCCAATCACTGGGAAGCACGGAATATTGTTCCCGCAGTGTCGGGACTCGTGCACGCTTTCAAAACCCGTGTTCGAGGTTTGCCTTCTTGCAGCTCACGGATACCTGGGGTCAGTCGTCGGGTTCACCACCTACCATCGGCACACGACTACTCCCCTGGAGCGATACACCGACGAGCCGATGTCAGACAATGTCACCGATGCCATCCGCATGAGATAGTATTCTCCCCGAACACATTGATTGATCTGCTCCCCTGCCTGGAAGCTCAGCCATTTCAATTTGCGGCTAAGTATGCCAAACGGTCATAAAATAAATTCATCTTTCAATATCGTATTCCAGTTGGGCAACCAAGTTGAACGTAGAGATCCATACCCCGGGATGAAAGCGGCGCTTTATCTCCTGTCCTCTCTTTGGTGTAATGTCTCGTCGATTTATCCCAAGACCACATTATCGTGTACAGAGAGAAATGCTCATCAAATCACGTGTGCGCATCTACATGGCGGTGATTTATCCAGCAAAACAGCAATCACCGTTCGCTTTAGGATGCGGCTTGCAGAATTTCTTTAAGAAATGTCGATGGTTCCTCGGCTTTGCCTGTGACCCAGATAGTAAATTTCGAACAGGAAACTTTAAACAGGGATGTGTACTTGTTTTAGCAGATGTGTTACATAACCTGAATAACACACCGAGGTATCGCAGTATCGCATTTAAATCAGACCGCTAGGCTATTCATAGCTCGTGTTCATTATCGTCGCAAAATAAAGTGAAAATAAAAAGATTTACACTTATTTTTCTGCATAAAGGAAACCTTCAGTCTCGTTCCTTTCATCTTTCATAAATATCTCGTAAGTTGAAAACATAAAAATACGTCACGACAGCACTGTGAGTGTAGGAATTAATTTCCGCTTCTATTGTTGGCGCCCTGCAACGTATATTACAGCTCGCTGATGGTTCGATTAGAATCGTTTTAATAATACCATAAATATTGTTCCCCTCTCTCGAAACAATTTTTCGAGTCTCGATCATTTTTATTCACACTCGTCATGCGATATCATTGAAAAGTGGGCCTGGTGTACAACAGAATAGGTTTTATTCCGTGTCACTAACTATTTAATTTATCGGGTAGTTGGAAAAGTAGACTTCGTTTACGAAGTGGCCAAAGAATTCTGAAGAATTCAGTGAATTCGGCGCTGAGACGAGTTCGACGTGGTCCAGAGAACATCCTGATTGGGAGAAACACCCCGACCAAGCAGCTCAGGTGCGTGAGCTTCTTGGTCAATCTAAAACGCATCAGCATATTTGAATTGGCTTTATTTTATAGCCAATTTTTCAAATTTATTTATAAAAAAATTAAAATAAAATAAAAAAGCATGCGTTAGGCTGAAACAAATGTTGGGCTGTTATGACGTGCAGAGCAAAGATTAAGTATCTTAGTCAATGTGACCATGGAATTCACTTCTAAATAAATGTAGAAGTTAGTTTTCACAAAAATTGAAACAAACACATGACAAAAACTAGGCACAGCGACAAGCTGTATTGGGGGCGAAGTTATAAAATACTGGCTCGATTTTAGTGATTAAGATAACAATAAAGGTTACCCGATGTCTAAACAATATGTCTACTATTGAAGCAACTTGAAAGTGGTCCAGACACGTCAGTGATCTTCCTCGCCGAAGTGTGACGGTCGTCCCGTGAATGGATTACCATCGGCAAATACTTCGACGCTATACAGACACGTCTCGATGTCTTACAATGAAATCCAATAAAGGAAGGGTGTACATTTATTTGCCGTTTGCTCAGAGTGTATCGAGTCGTGGGAATAGAAAATAAACCAGTCTTGTTTACTGATCTCACTGATTAATATTCCATTATAGGAGAAAATTCTCGGAGAAAATCTCATTTCGAAAAGCGCCGAGACGTCCGTTCGTCAGCATAATAAAAGTCCAGAACAAACAAGCTAACCTAGTTTTGCAACAACGGCAATTTAATTTCGTTTGTTTGTTTAGCTGTTTACTTAAACATTACCTAGCGTAATAAGAATACTTACTTTGTATTTAAGACAACACCGCCAGAAGTCTTAATTTGCATTTCTCATGGAATATGCGAATACAACTCCACTAGGGGCATTCACCTGAGCCCTTCGCCTCGCTCTAATTATCGCTAATAGCTCCCTCAGTCTTAATTACTTTCAAAAGTACGCATTTAAAGCTTTCATATTTGCCAAAGAAACCTGTACACGACAGCGTGGCGTAGTTCTAGTGTGAACTTGCTTCTCTTGCTTGGTCGCCGGGGCTATAGGCTTGCAAGACTAGGCACAGAAAGATTTTCAAGCCTGGGCTATGGCACCAGGTGGCTAGACGGACGATGTTAATTCGTTGCAAATTGACAGCGAATGCTTGTTAACTGAGTCACCAGCTGGGAAACAAATTGGGGAAGAAATAAGTAAGACGGGCAAACCTCTGCCATCGACTCGATCAATGGTGATGGAAATGTTCGCCCGAGATTTGTGCGCGCTCTCTCGACTATCGTTGGAAAAGTATAGCCGCAGAGTTGCGTGCCGCGGGAAGGATGCGGCTTTTCACGCTGGAAGTATTTGATAAAGGCCATCCAGTTAGGGAATCGCATAGCTTTCGGTTTTAATTAATTTCTTTATTCAATTATTTTAGAGCAAACTCGGTTTGAAGTATTTATTGTTTCGTCATTTTTTTGCGAGGCAAGGAATCGAAGTTTTCAGGAGTTACGATGAAAACCCGCGCGCAGTGAACGATGGCATACTTTGTGCGGAACAATTTAGCTAATTGCTCGTTTTGCGTGCAAGTACTTAATAAAATCAAAGGTACGCGATTAATATCACAATGGGTTTATATCACAAAAGTCTGTTTTTTTTTCTCGGCCATTCGTCGTCACCACGCCATAAAATTATACAAAAGACAAGCGAATGTCTTCTGAGAAAAAGCCACTTAAATTCTCTAAGACGCTTAGTGGCTGGAAGTTTGTTAAGGAGTTCGAGAGTAGGGGGAGCCGCGAAGACGATTAAGACGGCTTCGGTAAGTTATTCGCGCGTCGGGACGCCGAGCGTCGGACTCTGACGTAGAAACGACGTCCAGAAGACAGTGCACGAGCATCGACGGAAGGAAGGGGTTGGTCGGGCCATTCAGGGACTCGCTGACTGGTGAAAAGACGTCGTCACGGAAGATAACGCGGGGGAGGTTCCGGTCGCGATCGACGACAACCACAAGCTCCTTCGAATACAGACGCCGACGCTCGCGAAGATGAAGTCGTTCAAATGAGGTGGTGGCTCTCGCCCTCTGGGAGAATGATGAGTCGGTCGACCGCACGCCGAAATGAGCGCCCCCGTGCAGGGGGGGGACTCCAGTCATGCCGACTTCCGCTGGCGGCTCAATTAAAAACGAGGACGTACGAAATGTTACTGAATGTTGCAATTAATTAACTCATTAATTAGTTAATTAACAAGAGATTTCATATGTATAATATGGTCTGTAATTTTAATCCCCTGCGCGATTGCCTTGTGCTACAAACATGCCGGCATAAATCAGTAAGCCTCTTCATGAACTGCATCGGTCCGGTCATAAAGGAACAGAAACGACACAAAAGTGACAACCTGCATAACCCTCGCCGATAACAAAGCTACAGCAATATTCTCTAACCGATGTTCATATTTCTCCCTCGCTCGTTGTGCAGCTGATCTCCGAACATCTCCAGCGCCAGTAAATTATTAATTGGACGTCTAAGTTTCCGAGGCCCCTGATGACGTAGTATTGAAGTGTTATTGCAGAAATAATTGACTTATGGCCCATGGTGTCTGCCCTACGCGCCTGACGACGCAGACGCCGACGCCGACGCTAAGCTGGCTGGCTGTCAAGCGGACGCCTTGTTTACTAAAACGTGCATCACTCATCACCGACGTCGCCGCCGTCGCTGCCGCCGATCCACCATGCCGTGCCCGCGCGCTCGGACGACTTGATTAATTAATCTGTACGGCAAACTCGTGTTTCAGAGCCAAATTAATTCAGCGGAGCAAATAATTGATTGCGTCATTGTTGGATGTGTACATATTGGGTTGGATAAAGTTCAACTCTTGAATGCATCACGTCATCATCATCATCGTCGGCCAGCGAAGTGCATTCGAGCGTCTGTTTTTCCCGCGCGACGCGTCAGCGCTTTGTGTTGGCAACGGATTCTGACTTATTTCGAACGTAATTTCGTTGGCGGTTTGCCTAATTAACCGACATGCGAGTATAGTGTGTGTGTACGTCATTGTAGCTGAACGTGTGTGGCCGATTTGTGGCCAAAACGTCGTCCTAATTGTAATTAATTGGCCGTCACCGTGATGAACCATCACAGCGCAGCACAAGAATGCGAAGCTTAAAAAGAGCAAACTATGGGCTCAGCTCGATGTGGGTCAGCTCATTGTATTGGATGGCCACCCATCCAATACGTGACCCAGCGCATTGTTGCTTAACTTTCATCTCTCCAATCTCTCTCCTGAACAGAACTGGTCATGTGTATGATGGTCACCCATCCAATACCTGACCCAGCGCAGTGTTGCTTAACTTTCATCCCTCCAACCTCTCTCCCGAACAAAACTGGTCATGTGTATGATGGTCACCTATCTAATACCTGACCCAGCGCAGTGTTGCTTAACTTTCATCCCTCCAACCTCTCTCCCGAACAAAACTGGTCATGTGTATGATGGTCACCTATCTAATACCTGACCTAGCGCGGTGTTGCTTAACTTTCATCCCTCCAACCTCTCTCCCGAACAAAACTGGTCATGTGTATGATGGTCACCTATCTAATACCTGACCCAGCGCAGTGTTGCTTAACTTTCATCCCTCCAACCTCTCTCCCGAACAAAACTGGTCATGTGTATGATGGTCACCCATCCAATACCTGACCCAGCGCAGTGTTGCTTAACTTTCATCCATCCAACCTCTCTCCCGAACAAAACTGGTCATGTGTATGATGGTCACCTATCTAATACCTGACCCAGCGCAGTGTTGCTTAACTTTCATCCCTCCAACCTCTCTCCCGAACAAAACTGGTCATGTGTATGATGGTCACCTATCTAATACCTGACCTAGCGCGGTGTTGCTTAACTTTCATACCTCCAACCTCTCTCCCGAACAAAACTGGTCATGTGTATGATGGTCACCTATCTAATACCTGACCCAGCGCAGTGTTGCTTAACTTTCATCCCTCCAACCTCTCTCCCGAACAAAACTGGTCATGTGTATGATGGTCACCCATCCAATACCTGACCCAGCGCAGTGTTGCTTAACTTTCATCCATCCAACCTCTCTCCCGAACAAAACTGGTCATGTGTATGATGGTCACCTATCTAAGACCTGACCCAGCGCAGTGTTGCTTAACTTTCATCCCTCCAACCTCTCTCCCGAACAGAACTGGTCATGTGTATGATGGTCACCCATCCAATACCTGACTCAGCGCAGTGTTGCTTAACTTCGGTGATCTAATGAGAACCGGTGTTTCCAACACGGCAAACAGTTCGGTTCAGCTCGGCGTGGGCTCAAGACTGGCCGGCAAAGGATGCAACGCGCAGATCGGTTCGATGGCATAGTGATAAACTTTCCTCGCTCTCGTGTTACATGACGTGCATTTTTATTTCACAGCTTCTCCGCTGAAGCGGTAACGAAATAATTTAACTGTCCGTCAGCGTGATCTAGTATTTTCATCTGTGCAATCGAGTTTGCTATTACAAGCACATTTCCACGAGGAATACGTCCATGTACACTCTTGTCGCTCTCTTTCGAATTGTTGTTTTGCCGCGTTGCACGGGCAGCTGTTACTCCTATCTCTCTTCCGCTTTAAAACTACCCCACCACACTCGTTGCGTCTTGGTCTTTGTCTCACCAATCGGCTGGAACCTACAAGTCATCCTCAAGACACGGATCCAGGTTAGCTATTTATTAAACAATCACTTCCACGGGACACGTCCCAAACTCACCGCAGCCCACCCGGCTTCTCACCAGCCAGATACAAACTTTATGATACCCCCCAGAGTGGTCTTGCTTGGAGTCGCCGTGGAGCACGGTTAGTCTCTCAGCGGGCAGTATCATGTCTCAGCGGAAAGGGACGCTGATTAGGCGGCGGTGAGCGTCGGTCGCCAGCCGAGATCGTACGTCACGGTGACAGCTCGTCGGGCGTCGCGACGTCGAAGCCGTAAGACGAGCGTAGCTACCACGCCCTGGAGCTGCGGTCGACGGTGGAGGATGACGTCGACGCACAATGGCGACGCTCGGAGTTGGCACGAGCGGCGAGCCGAGTAAGGCGTCGGATTGATGGCATTTGGCCGCAGCTGAGGTTTGAGTCGATTTATTAATCAGCCGATGCCCGGGCTGCGAGTAGGTACGTGTCGCGAGGAGGGCGCGAGAAATCAATTGTTTGTCCCGCGTGACTCGGAGCGTGCGAATGCGTGTGGGACAGTGATCACGAGACCCCGCGACGCTCGGTGCTCGAGCAAATAATTCACGCGTCCCAGCGATGTCCAGGGTTTGTGTCCCCCGCGCGCGGCGCTCGGAAATTTACTTTCGTACAATCGATAATATTGTTACGTCACTAGCGAATTTAGTGGGGTCGAACGGAAATTATTACACACGGTATTTTCCTTTTTTTTTTCTTAAACTTTCGATTTTGATCGGATGTTTTTTTTAGGGTTTATAGTGCCTTGTAAGTGAACACCTCGATCTGATCTAATTACACCAGTTTTCACTTATGAAGACTTAACGACTTAATGCATTTTCTAAAACACCCCGGGGATGATTACAAACTTTGCCTTGATATCGATAACATCGTCGTCAATTTCTTGCCGGATTTTAATTGGTGATCCAAAGCTGAGCATGGCTCGCCAACGCTAGCATGGCTCGCCAACGCTAGCATGGCTCGCCAACGCATGGCTTGCCAACGCTAGCATAGCTCGCCAACGGTAGCACGGCTCGCCAACGCTAGCATGGCTCGCCAACGCTAGCACGGCTCGCCAACGCTAGCATGGCTCGCCAACGCTAGCACGGCTCGCCAACGCTAGCATGGCTCGCCAACGCTAGCACGGCTCGCCAACGCTAGCATGGCTCGCCAACGCTAGCATGGCTTGCCAACGCTAGCATAGCTCGCCAACGCTAGCATGGCTCGCCAACGCTAGCATGGCTCGCCAACGCTGAGCATGGTCCTATTAACGACCCAGACGTGCAGCATGAAGCAGAATACAACCATCACAAAGAGCTAAAGCTTTACTTTTATTTCTTCAAAAAATGGACGCTAATCTTTATGTATTTCGATCTCTGCCTCAAGCAATCATTTCTCCAGCGAAATTAATAGTTTTTGAACTAGCGCCAGCATCACACTCGATTGCCGTGGACTTTACGTGATTTATCGCTTTACAAACTGCACTTACTGCGAAATAATATGCATTTTAAATGCACTCACTTCCGCCGTTTCAATGCAAGACATGCGCTTTCGGTCGCGGCGCCGAGACCGAGCCGAGCGTCTTAATTTGCCCCCCTACGACTTTACCCTGGAAAGACCAGCACGAGCATTATGCCCACTGGGCGAGACCATCACTTATATAACTCGTTCGCTTTTACTACAACGGCGTCGTGAAAAACAGTTTCTTTTCTCTAGCGTGTAATTGTAACAATAATTCCGAGGCATTTTCCAAGCAATTGGCCTCCTCGAAAAACAAAAACATGACCGACGAAAAGTGTGCGTTTCCTAGTGTACCTTTTTTCCCCCCCGCGCGGCCGTCTTAAGTCCCGAGCGTTTCCTGACAACAAAACGCGATAATACCTAATCACTAATCTCGCATGCTCGCTGCAACATGGGGTGTTAGTTATTACGAGCGTTTTCAGGCAATTGCTTTCACAGCATTTCATACAATTACAGTCAACGAGTGTACGTGTTTGCCGGTTGTAACCATCTCAACAGCAACAGAATCCTAACACAAAAATTGGATTGGTCTAAATTAAAACATTAAAACAAACTGGTTTTCCCCTTTCTGTGTTGTCAACACTGAATGGCCAGGCCCTTTTCGCCCCATTTGCCCACTGCCGACAGACATCTCCGACACTGCTGAAATCCCTGATCCCGAATTCTGGTTGTTTGGACTGATTCTTCGACCATTCGAGGCACTGGATAATTATCGGTCGTGTTGTTATGACGCTCCCAGCACTTAGCTTCCTGTCGGCAACGAGGTCTGATAACGTAACACTCCCTCGTGACCCTCCATTGTTGAACTATTGCGGAATACGACGATTTCATTGGCTCATCTGTGACCCCGAATTCAATGAGCAATAATGGCGGGCGACAATACGCTTGGTCGCAATAACAGATGACCCTAATGTGCGGTTACGACGCAGTAAAGACCACTGGGATCACACCCCTGATGCACGTGGACGATTGGAACTAATGGCTGACAGTGGTCGCAAATTTCTTGCCACACGAAGAGTCATTCTGAAATTCAAATTATCATAAGAAGCATAATAATTGTATGTTTCTTTTTGACGGCGGTAAGTTTTTCATTGGCCATCATGGCTGTCTTCTTGGCGCGTTTCGCCAGTTTATTGGTTTTTAACATGGCATCAATGCACGGCAATCATGCTTCCAGTGTTGTCAACGCTCCAGTCGCAACAAATTACTCACATTACTTCGGATCGTTGCATGTCCGTGACGTGGAAAAGACACACTATTTACCCCCCAACTACTGAGCATGAGAATCTTCCTCAAGCTAGCCAAGTCACACCGTCAATAGCTAGATATTATTATTCATGAACTTTATATTCCTCGTGTTGTTTTTGCTCTATAATAATGGATATAGGAGTTGATATCAAGTTTTAAGACTGCAAAATATATAGTGATGCATATATTAACTTTATAGTCTCGTGCTTCCCTTCGTTTCACGTTAAGATATCGTTTTGTCTCGCGAACAAGTTTCATGCTGCGTCCGGCGGGCTCGACTGAGGTTCGGCGGTGGAGGCGCCGCGTACACAGCCCGAAGATTGGGCTAAAGCGTCGCGACGCCGGTAACATGCGTACTTGACGCTCGGCCGACGCCTGGACCCGCTAGTCGCAACCTTTGTCAGACGCCGACGCCGAGTTTCTTGGCGTCGGCGTCGACTTGATTGTGTGGAGGGTCCCAGAGGCGCGTCGTGGACCTAGAAGTCGGCGCGCGCGCGGCCTTCGGTGGAAATTGTTTCCAAAAGTTTAGAATCGTGTCTGTTTAGTTAGTCAGTCTCTTTTATACATCAAAACCAAAGTTTCTCAAATGAAAAAATGTCTTACTTTTTTTTGTTAAGAAATCCCCACAAGAATTTCCAAACAAACGAGAAGCACGCAACAAGAATAACAAACTGAGTCGACTTCTTTCATGTAGACCTAACTTTACCAACCGCTAAGAATTGATAACGGTCCATTAGCTTGTCTTTCCAACTAGTTCGGTGTGAGTAACCATGTGTGGGTATGTGGGTTAGCACGCTGGAATTGTTGTTTTAAATTGCTTACCGTGTATTAGTTCTGCTGCATCGCTTCTCAATAACAAGCTACATGCCAAGCAAACAGAGCGTCTTCACTCCCAAGTCTGGATTGATGATAATATTGCTTGTAGGTAACCATCCTAGTCAAGAGACAAGTTGTTGCCAAACTGGAAAGTCGTCTTTCGTGCGTCGTAAAAAAAACTGAGATGTAAATTATACGTGTATTGCATACTCGGGTGGAAAACAAACGGAAAATCTGTGAGTTTTCCGACGTGCAAAAGAAAACGAGCAGGGCGGGTGACAAGCGGCAAGATGGCCGACAATTTCAAACCCACTGACACGTTTCAAAATGTGATTTCAGCTTCACGAGTTTATTACAGAAGTTTGTCTTAGTTTATTTGCAACGGTGAAAAACTAACTTGCGGTATAAATTCACTAACGCATATACACAATGGAATATCCAATTTAGCATTTCACTTATCACGTCGCGTAGGGATGTGACAAAAGACCCGGGATTCCCAAATTACGAAACGAGACAAAACAGCAAAACGAGAAAGGGAAATTGGCTGAAAATGACTTTTCGTGCCCCACGAACATTCAAGCACTCCTCGCGAGAATATTTCTGCGACAACAAACTCCGAGCAAAATATTCACCTCGTCTACCATCAGCAGCGTCTTCTCTCAATGTTCCACGAAACCAGCGAACCATCGTCCCTGTTCTCGATAGTAAAAAAAAAATGAAAATCTTTGCTCACTTTGCGCGAAATTATTATAAATTTTGTGAAATCCACGAGTGTACAACGGCGGGATAAGCCAATCACTTTCCGATACGCTGCCATCTCTCTATGGATTATCGAAATTGCGCGCGGGGAGCGTATAGATTTATCAGCACACTCTTGGTGGTACCCGATGCTGGAGCGCCACAACGAGATAGATACAACGCCCACCCTTTTCGCCTTCTTATTCGATCGTAACGACGGTTGTTCGCCAAAGCAAAAGACAAAGTAATCGCATGGCACGCCAGTCTTAACTGTTATCGGCAGCGAATGATGGCAGCTCCAAGTGAATGTGCATGCAGTCGTCAAAGAAACCGATCTCGATATCGTGCGGTTGTTAAAAGAGGTATACACTTGCACATTACCTCGAGTGGCATAACCAAGTTTACCGTCGGGGTTTAAGTTAATGTCGGATTTGATTACCTGAAATGTTGATCAAGTCAAAGTTAACAACGGTTTGACTTTGTGTAATCCGTTAATTATTTATCTGCACGTAGCGCTCATCGCTGAGGTAGCGAATTCCGGGGCGGCACTGGGATCTGACGTCGGGGCACGAGCCAATCGTGAGGTTTATGCCCAGACTGGCCGCTCGCTCGACCCATCCGCAAAAACATCTAATGAAAATATCGATTTCCTTTGCCACTTCTATATAGGACAGTGTGTGTGTGTGCGTGTATGTGCATGGCAAATTCGCTCCCAGCACAGGACAGTAGGGATTTTATTGGGAGGTCATTTACACAATACATTCCTGAAAGAACAACTTCTTCGCTTCCAGTAACAAGCGAATGAACCCACTTTTAACGAGCATCTGAGAAACCTTCAGGATTTAAAGCAACAAATTGGTAAAGAAGTCTTTCAACATTAGTGTAGTTCCACGCGATGAAGGTTGAAGGTTGAAGGTTGAAGGTTGAAGGTGAAGGATGATGCGATCAAAACTTGTGTTCGCGAGGAGGTTCATTATCCCACGACCAGCACGTGTGGTTCAAATACTGGAACCCTTCGCCTGAAAACGTGCAAACTCGCCGCCCATGCTAACTCGCTGCCCACGCTAACTCGCTGCCCACGCTAACTCGCTACCCATGCTAACTCGCTGCCCACGCTAACTCGCTGCCCAAGCTAACTCGCTGCCCATGCTAACTCACCACCCATGCTAACTCGCTGCCCACGCTAAATCATCGCCCATGCTAACTCGCTGCCCACGCTAACTCGCAGTTTAAACTACTTTGCAGGCGCGTACTGGACTCCAGTGATTATGTTTAAATAATGAAATACCAATCTGCCAGCGTAACGGTTCCCGAGAGAAACAACCGCAAACTCTGCACAAATAACATCGGTGATTGAGTCATTTATATTCCTGTCAACAACAGAAAAATCTCGCCAGTAACAAGCCCCAAATGATATGCAACAAAATACAGTCAGTGTGCATAACTTGAAACTTGCGGTAAACGAACCTGATCAAAGGGACTAAACAATTGCGGTATTCAGAGTGCGTACACCACCAGCGAAACGCACTTCGATATCCGCTGGTCGATCGACGGGGCTGTGATCGCAACTGGAGATGAAAAAATAATCAAGTAGCTCGACGGGTCGACCCGTAGCGCCGCGTCGCGCCGCGCCGGGGATCGCCGGGATTCGAATGGAAATTTAGTAGATGGTCTCCTCCTAACGCGCGGAGTTTCATTAAAAAGTAATGTCTTTCATTAAAAGTCAACTGAGCTCGGGGCACTAAACTAAGACCGGGAAAGTATTTTCCTCGACGAGGAAGATAATTCCTCCTTTGACACAAAGTCTACGCTTTCTTTACTTTGCATGAATTAGACTGTGCCGCACAATGTTGTAGTTCAAAAAGAAAAGCACACCTAACCTTTTTTTTTGGAAATACCACCGTAGACGGACGCGAGCACTTTTTAAAAAGGGCTGCTCGTGAAGAATGTTATTAATCACGGAAAAGTAATTTAAGATACAAACTATTGTGCAATTCAACTTGTGAATAACAGAAGAAAAATAATGTTCCACACACGTGCCCGGCAAAGGAAGTGCAATCGGAAAATATCTGTCTTTTCACTCCATTGCTAACGGCGCTTGCAAGTGCCATAAAGCACCAGGACCTCGTCTCAGAAACAGTAATCCTTATTCCAGGATGAACCTGAGCAATAAATAATATGATGACCCACATTTGAGCAACAAACTGGGCGAGTTATCGACGGGGTGCATCCTGGATGCAGAAACAATCCCGAGGGAATATCTTGGCCGATCTTCTCGACTCATCCAGAACGCCAGAGCAAGGGAGCGCAACTTGCTAATCGGGCATATTTTCTGATTGATGCACAGCGAGGCGACGCGTGCTACATTAACCTTCACAAAGTAATTATTATTGTATGCATGAGCAAGTAAATATCAGGTACTGAGTAATATCACAGTACAACATCATTATTTGAGGCTAGGTTTGATGCTTATATTACTTTACAAATTACTGAATAACTTATCCAAGCCGTGCTACTGTTAGTTACCTGTAATTACAAGGTAGCAAGAACATGATTTTTATAAATTCTCAGAGCTGTGCTGAGCGAGCACTGTGTTATTAAATTAATTATGAAGTTTAGCTTTGTGGCAGTTATTTATATCATGGCTCAGAAAATGATGTAAATATAATTTGGTGAGAACAATCCCCGAACATTTTCTGACTTTGCGTGGCCTAGAAGGTGATACCTGTAATTACACTGTCATATCAAATTCACTTCTGAAAACTGAATCCCCTTTTGCTATGTGAAAAGCAAAGGGGAAAGAAAACATAGCCCGACCCTGTATTTGATTTCGTCTGTTCATATAATTAATTAAGAGATCGATGAAGTGAATAATTCCGGCCACTCTGTGATAAATAAACTAATGACCTGCTAGGTGCCTTCTAAATGACACCTATCAATCACTTGGGTCGTTTTATATTGCCCGTGACAGGGGGGTAACTGTCGATGAAACACATGATATGACCACACGCAGTTATCACGGCCATCGCATGTTATCGAACCAACTTATTGATGTGTTATCGGTAGATACCTCGGTGAAAGCTGAGGTCCACGGGATGATGGAGCCACGGATAGCGAGCAAAGAGTTAAATATCACTTTTTTATGTGTACGCCATCCATGATTTTGTTTGAAATGCGTAGAATTGTTAATCGAAATTTAATTGTTACCTACATATTCATTGGGTTAGATATTTTTGCTGGTGAATTCGTGTACATCTGGAGCAAATGAACCCTGACATTTTGACGCCCAAGCGGATGCTTGGTGGGCGTTTGACCAGCAGTGAGTTTATTATCATTTTAGCATCGTCTGTGACGTAGTGGAAAAGAAAATTGTCTACATCCGTCGAGCGAGTTTCTCGGCAAGTTTCTTCGACACAAATAATATAATTGATTTCGATGGCAAAAGAAAAAATAAAACTGGCAGCGTTCAGTTATAATGAGAGTTTACATTACACGGTTCGTATGTCGATGATCTTGTTTTGTATAAGTTCTGTGATTCGTCGTCCTCCGCTCAATGCCGTTCAATGGAAACGAATAATTGGACTAGTTAAAACATCTGCGAGTTCGGCTCGTGAAGGCGATGGAAAAACGGGTCGGGGACGCGACGTTCATCTAGAAACAGAATTTTAATGAATCTCTTTCATTGATCTAGCGGATCCATTTGTCTGCCTCTTGTCTCTACCTTTTATAACGCTGTTAGCTGCTTTTTAGCGCAGTTTTGCTTTTTTATCAGCAAAATTAAATAGTCCTGGTTGATTGATTTACAGAACCCTGTTTGCTTCCTCTTTATGGGCAACAAATTGAGCGGCGTCATTTCAACGCGACTAGCAACCAGCGCTGTGCAATGTAATTCAAGTACAGACACAAACAATACATGAATTCAGTTGCAAAATCATGTATTTTGTGGGTGATTCCCCCAAAATCGATTCCACCAAAGCTTCTCTCAGAGGAGCTCAAACTGCAAGCTCGCCAAACTCACGTCCCGGCCCACCCTGTTCGAACCACCGACGCCGACGCCCGTGGAGACACCGACGCCGAGACGCTCGACGCTCACCGTCGACGTCGGCCACACACGACTAACTTGGCAGCGGCGACTTCCACGGTGACATTAACAAGAATAAGTAGGTTTGCCCGACGAAGGCGTTCATCCATCAATACGTCTGCGTCGCGTCGCTGCGTCGCCTTTGCCGGACGCAATGCGTCGCGACGCCTGTCAGGCAGGTGGCGGGCGTCGGGTGAGCCATTACACCACTCGCCAGAGGACAAAACAAACTACACGACTGGATACAAGAGTTTCAAACGGAGATGGTGTCAATCACCACTCATTTCAACTTCATCTCTGTTTGTGTGTTCGAGGGGGACCGATGTAGCAAGCTTTTGGAACTTTGCCTGGAACCTCGATATCCTCGTGGCTGGCGTCGTTCAGTCGAAATGTTATCCTCGGTTACTTTAGCACGCATATTTAGCCACAATGCTCTAAAACAAAGCGCAGTATTTTTGTATTTAATTAAATTGTGCATTGCAACTGCTAGTTTCGCTGTCAGGCATCACTTTATAATATTCTGTCTGCTTAAAAGCAAAAATATTATTCACAACTGTTTGCAACTAATTTAATTATTCAAATCGCGCAATATTTCACCCTCGAGGGTTTCGACCAACAATACAAACATCCACGGCGAGAGGTGAAAATGCATCGCAACACGCAACTGTTTCGTACGTAACGACCGAATCGAATATTTCTATTATTTAAACACTTCATTATTTTCCCCTTCGCAAAGAGAATAATTGCAATCAACTATTATCCTACTTATCAACGCCTTTGTTGCAATCTTTTACCAACTCCCACACAAATGAGCAGACCATATATTTACCCATGTCAAAATTTTTGAATGGGTAGTGCATTGAAAGTTTTCAGCGCTCAAATATTAAGTTGATTAATGATCGCTCCAACACATTTTATCGTTGAGCCACGAGTTCAGTCTTTTCACAGCTTACAACCTATGAACACAGAAGCCAGTGATTCGCCTTCTTTTCATTATTGAACGCACCCGTTCGGAGAGGCGCTCGTCCGAAGTCGATAAGCTAGCGGAACCGAGCCCAGGTGACAAGCAAGCAAGCAAGCTACCAACACTTTTTGGATAATTTAGGCGAACCTCGTATTTTATGGGGCGATGTAATCAAGGATTAAGCCGCGTATCAAGCTTGTAAATATTATAACAAGGTATACACAGGGCGACGCCGACGCTAATCGCCGCGACGCTATAGCGACGCCGTGGAGATGGCTGCTCCATAAATCTGTTTACGCGTAAGCCGATCACAGGAGGTATCATCAACTAGGTGTAGTGCCATGCAGGAACCTCCCGTGTGCATGGGTTGGGGTGGAAGCTGGCAGACAATGGATTAGCGCCGAGTAACACACATCAAGATTTGCCGTCGACAAGATGGGGAGTGTTTTGCATCGCACGGGAATTAGGTACCTACAGGATGCCGAGAGCTCTTCATGTGAGCGTCATGTGAAACTTCAAATGGTCTCTGTTAAGAGATTAAAAATTACTCTTCTGTTAGCCTGAATAAAGCTAGATACATGACAAATAAAATTACAACATGTCGCTTTTTATGTACAAACTGATTAGTTTTTGTCAGTTTAATGTTTTACCAATAATCCACCCACAAAGGAAGGACCGCATGCATTATTACCGCTGTCAGTCACCGTGTTTACCCCATAGACATATAGCAGCCGCTCCTAGAGTACAATACGCGGTACAATTCCTGGATACAAACTGCGTTCCAACGGCATTAGAAGGTCGGCTCACTTTCAAACCAGTCTGGGGGGCATTCTCCGGCTCGCCGCTGATTCCCCGTGAGACGCCCGGGTTCGATGCCCGGAATTGCTGCACGCGCTGAATATTGATGTTGCACCAACGCGCGAACACCCGCGGGAACCGGTTCAACTTTTACTTCCATAAAACTACGTGATTTCTAAAAGGTGTGCTCTCTAATTTAGCTGTCTCTGTGGCGCCGGCGCTGTGTCCTGGCGGCCCCGTCAAGAGGTCCCTGCTTGGCATGCCAGGTTACCATTGACACAGGTAATAAATAATGCAAATAATTCAAATCGTGGAAACTCCACGACACGAGTCGTAACTTCTTGCGGGTACAGGTAGACAGTTTTAAAATAGAATCAGGTATCACGAAGAAAACATGCTTGAACACTCTACTTTATTGCATGCCCATAGCTTTTATATTTGCAGAGATAAGCTAGCGATCAGAAACTATGAATAACACGCGGGGGTTGGGGGGAGGGGAGAGGGGAGAGGTAGGTCAATAGGGCCCGCCGTCCCACGACGACGACGACGACTACGACGGCGACGACGGCGACGTTTATTTTGGGTGCAACAAACATCTCTGTGTGGAAAGAAGCTTTACGTCTGACAAAAAGTTTTGAAACTAGATGCCGAACGCTGTATTAGGTAAACAAACGCAAAGAACATCAAAGCCGCGGCAACGCGACGGAATGGCCCGCGAAGAGACCACGGAGAAATATTCCCAATTTAAACTTTGTGTACCGCGCGGCTATTGAAAATCGCCAACAGTTTTAGATTTTTAGAGATTCCTCTGTGTGGTGCAGTTCCTTTGGATACATCGTTCCCCCCGTAAGAGAAGTTTTCAGTTGGTATATAATGTATTCCCCTCTCGGTCTCCGGAGCAAGGCGCCCGAATCCATTCCAGGCCATATCTTCCCAAGTTCTCGAGGACGCAGGGAGGAATAAGACATAGCAAATACTCGATGCTTTCAAACTTCGCTCGGAGCCCACCCAGAGCATCACTGTCTCGACCAGCAGCTCTCTTCTTCACAACCAGTTTCCATTATTTCTCATTCAATTCGCGCCAGATGTCTTCGAAATATCCACAGACACAAATTCACTCGAATACCTCGCGAGCTGCTTCCCAATCTCGAGTTACTCCGTCGTTTCAAATATTATTGGAAAAAAGATTATTTTTTATTACCAATTCGACCGTAGAGAGTGAAATCCTTTCTTCTTAGAACAGGTAGGCGCGTTTTTCCCGCCCAACACAAACGTGCGCGAGGACGAGTCGAGACGGCAAACATTTCTTTCATCCGTCGAAATGAAATGCTGCAAAAATAATTAAAATTTCTCTTGTCTTCTCCGTAGACGTTAACTAATTAAAATGTTAATCAATCATCATTCAGCTGCCTGCGATAACAACTCGAGAGAAGTTTCTTCCTCCGATAAGAGAATGAGACAAACATTTTGTCCCTGGCGCGGATTGCGCTGTGGAGGTGCCGGGTCGGCAGCAGAAAGCATCCACAATACTTCACCAGAGCCGTTAGAAGCCAGCAACTCTCAAACACACAACGAGAAACATAATTACTGTGAAAAACTAATCAGACAGAAAACACCAACACGGTTGTAATATGTTCCAACTTTTGTTGAATATCAACCTAACCCAGATCCCGATGGCTGCTTGCAACGCACGCGCACAAAAAGGAGTGCAACGTGCATCCTGGGAAATCCCCGTGTCCTGCAACGACGTCATTATTATAGTGTGTAAATGTCACGTCACCACAAGGAGCGCCCCGCGAGAATGTCTCCGCAAGACCGTTCCGCTTTTGATAGCGCGTTAATAGCTACAATATCAGACACTGTAATGCACTTTATCCTTTATTATTCTGAATCCTTGGAAATCTTCAGCTCAGGATATTGCTATTTGCACGTTAATGACAAGAAACCTTGCCTTCTGCATTGCCCCTGCAGAAATCAACGCGCTTGGTAATTGAAAAGTGCTTTGTGACTCTCTGTGCCGCACCTCGTAAGCTTTTATTAACATTTCTCGCGGGCTTCGTTGCATTTTTCCACTGAAATCTCATAAAACTTGCCTACGTATCGCCTGGAATGAGCTTATTAGAAGTAGTTCTAGATTTCATCGGGGCAAATCATGGGAGATACGAGGCGTATTCTTATTTCACGGCGCGAAATAACCGGGATTGAAATTCTTTTCACGTGTCAAATAATCAACAGTGTACCGGTATTGTCGCGTTTGGAGGATGACATCTTCTAGCAGACAGCCACAAACCTGTTCTGAAAGATATGGAAATAAAGACATGCAGCAGCCATCGAAGCTTTGTGCAAGTCGAAGATTGTCAAACGTTCTTTCACTTTGCAACCTTATAATAAGTGGCAGAAAAAAAAACGTGCAAATCGTCGAATCCAACCGTAAAGTTTACTGTGAACCCGGTTCTCGAAGTGGTCATTGGCTGGAGTGGAGCGATCGATTGCATTGGGCGGCAGGCAGCTTTCAAATTGCAACTGACCGTACTCTGCAAGCTGCAGTAATGCTTTGAAAATGCACTCGGATGCATTCAAGTTGGTGAAACTGGGGCGTCGCAGTATAATATCCAATAGATTCAGTTCAATATCACGTCGGACTCTCGTCAACCACTTTGTGTTCAAACTGTGAACATGACATGGCCAGCTCTTTTTACCATCATCATTACCAGACAAAAAATCATTGGGTTTATAAGCACTTTGTCAATCTAGCAAAGTTGTTTCAGTCAAAAATACTCTCGGTATATATTTATTTTAAAATATATAATGCCTGTGTAAACCAAAAATAAAACAAAAAAGGATTTCACAGCGTGCCATTATTATTAAAGCTTTGGTTTTTTGAGGGCTGCAAGTTAACGCTCGGATACCTCGGATGTTGAACGTTCAGTTTCTGTTTTTGACCGGCATCTGTGCACTGATGTGTGATATGCTCACTGTATTTGCCAGTCATAGATATTATTCCTCCTCCTCGATTCCACTGTGGCTTTCCCTCCGCGCGTCGGCGTCGGCGGCGTCGATCCGCGAGGCGGACGTCGGGAAAACAAACCCATTTCCGGGCGTTTGCTCGAGCAGCAAATCTCAATCTGATGCAAACGTCGGTCGGTCAGCTCGCCGTACCGTTAGAGAGCAGCCTCTCACATAAACACTACGCTTATCCTCTTTGCTTCTGACGGAGACGTTACCAGCTTCTCGTTCGGCAAACCGAATCGTACACCGTGTCCACTCTGACGCAAGCTGCACATAAGCTATGTGTATAGGTATATGGGGGCGTTAGATTCTATATAGGTAGAATGTATTGCTTTTAAAAATGAACAACGTCAAGTATTTATTCGAGAGGAAAACACTATCCACCGTCGCTGTGTGGAAACCGCTGCAAAAATGCAATTCCCTATTTTTTTTTCGCCATCGTTTTGCTATAGAGCGAACATTATGATAATGTGCATGCTTCCCGTGTAGGTTGGCTATTGCATAGAAATTCCTCCTATTGATTCTGCAAATTACTTCGGGGGTCACGGCACTGTTAGCGTTCTGTCAGTGGTATAATCTTTGATCTCACATGGCGTAGTTCCCGCACGCGCCGTCAACAGCGCGACGATCCTCGACAATTGACGCCAGCCATTACTTCTGGCGCACAGCGTTAACAGCAACTAGAGGACGCGAAGCGATCTGATTGGAACTCGCACATTCTACATTTTCATAATTGCCAATCCTTTTCCACTCAAACTTTTCGCCAGGCCATTATGATTGAGCGCCGAGAGAAAAGCTGGTTTATGTATAATACAGCGAAAAGTGGAGGCCCTTGTTTACTGAGGAAAACGTAATCTAAATTGCCTAGACTTTCATATTGATAAGTAAACAATCAGGAACGCAGTTACAGTTTGTTTAATCGTCTAACTTGCTCCGCAAACTTGGTTGATGTGGAATGATATTCTGTATGGAGGAACCACGTCCACCGGCGAGATATACACAGAGATTTAATGGCTCGTCTAATCATTGGAACGAATCCGTTTCTTCAGCACTTTCTTTCCCTTTTGACGTCCGACCAACCAATCGGCTCTCGGCAAATGCTCGTAACATATTACATATGTCGGCGACGCAAGTAATTACATTCGCGATTAAATAACCCAAACACGAATAAAGCAACGGCGAATGCATCGAAATTGTTAATGTTTATTCAAACGGAAAATCGCAATTTATAACAAGCAGTAATATTCGGAGAAAATTCAAAATCGAAATCGTTATTGGACGTTAGCTTTGACGTCCAATCATCCGAATTATTCTTATCAACAACTCAATTTAGCCGGCGTCCCTGTTCGCCAAGTTGGCAAGCCCTGTAGCTTGTTTGTGTTTACGGGGGTAGTTAGGTAGAAGGTACCTAAAGGTGGGCAACGAGGGCAGTGCGCGAGCACGCCGTTGAGCGCATTGGGGTACACGGCTAGAACGCTTTCTTTGTGTGATCGCAGCGCCGCCGACGGCAATTGCATCAAACGACGCGTGCATTGATCTGTGACAATCACTTTTCAAATTGAGTTTTCACAGTTTCCTCGGCGTGAAGACCTCTACGGGTACATTCTCTTTGAAGCCATTTTTATTCTCTGATGGCTGTTTTATTTAGGTTGTTTATTCAGAAGATGGAAATTTATATGTCATAATACTTTTCTTGTCATTAGAGCAGTGTGACAGTGTTACGGGAACACTTCGAACCACTTTTCCAGACATTTCATGTCTACAAAATTGGCTATTTTTGCCGACGAAAAAAACAGTAATAATCCTAATTTTTATTGGCTTCTCTCTTATTAGTTTCTGTTAGTTTTAATGACAAATTTTCTGTGCCAATCTAACATGGACAGAGCAGTATCGTAAAGTTTTATCACGGGCAATTCCACGCGGCCCTCGCGTCACGCACGTTCTCACACCGACCCACACACACACACGCACGCACGCACACGCACGCACGGTAAATGGACTTGTTCCAATCCACGCACAGAACAACTTATTTAAAATATACTACATACAAAATCCACTTACACAAAAAAATTGAATATATATTTTTAGTATCAGAAAGTCCCCTTTTGAATGGTTTTTCCCAGCTGGAGAGATCCTCGGCATATCTGGTTATATCCACCAGGTTTTATGTGGCGCGCCTGTGATGGGTGTTCAGTGTATTTTTTTTATACACCAGCCTTCAGGGGATGTCTTGCATAAGTGTGTATAAATCATAGAGCTATGTGCAGTAAAGCAACAATGACGAGGAGAACTCGCGCTCGTTTTGTGCACCCTTCCAACGCCCAGACCTCACCCTCGCTGTCCCTTAAGAAATATAATAAAACTGCTGACACGAGTTCATATTTCTCTTAGCTGCTCATCGAGGTGCAAACTACCGACATGCAGCCAACACAGGAGGATCACCTCGCGGAGGAATACAACCGAAAGCAGGCGCGCGCTGTGATAAATGTTCTCCTGTCAGAACAACAAACTTTCCAAACAGATAGCCAAACGTAACACCCATGCCGAGGTGCAATTCCACTGATCACTTTTATGCGGGTGGAGGGAAAAATAGGTCCATATCCCATGGGTGCATTGTAAATAACCCTTCTCCTCCGTTGGCATGTAACGTAAGACTGATTTCCTGAGGGGAGGATAGCCCTAGGAGCGTACAGTGCACAAGTTTGCAGAGATAGGTTCGTAGCGCGGCCTGTTTGATAACAACTTTATTGAAAACCTGTGCCATTTACAATAATATGTACCCAAGAGTAATGGGCTTCACAACACAACATCGAGACTGTCTCTGCTCGAACCCGAAGCTCTCAAGCTCACACCTCTGTATTGTTTGGATTCCTCGTCTAGCTTTCGCTCCCCAGCGTCGCGCAAGACGTTGGCACCAACGCCGTATCCCATTTGTTAAAGTCAATACGAAGCCGAGGTAATTTAAGTTAAATATTTAACTATAATCCCTTGATATGTGCGCAATCGATGGTCTAAGACGTCCCAACGTTGCAATAGTATTTTTTATCAGGATCTATAGCCGAAGAAGCGGGAGCGAGTGTGCGAGCACGCAAGCTGCCGACTTCGCCTCCCTAGAGGCCTGCCAGGATAAAATCTCTCCGCTGCCAATCTCGGTAATTTTGTAGGAATTAAATTAGTAATCTGGAATGTGTATCAATCTTGGAGGTGGGCATTAGCGTGCCTGGCCGAGACGAGTTGAAGCCGAGACGTTGTTAAATATTCAAGCGGGCACTTTGTATGGTCAAGCCAGCGCCTCTCTCTTGAGGGCAAATCCATCGAGACCAAAAACACAATCTTGTCAAAGAGATTGCCTCCAACAAGCAAAATGCATAAGGAATTTGACTCAATAACGTGGCTTGCTCAAGCTTTTCTTTGAGATTCTTCTCTGGAAGGATCAGGATCGCACGTTTTCCTCGAAAATACTACTTAATGTCGACATATAAGTACGCATTAGCGAAGAGTTTCATCTTGAACCGCTATAGTAAATACATCGAGAGTGGTTTCTACGCCAAGTAATAAGGAATTTTACCAAATAATCAAGCATGCTTATGTTTATCCACCAATTTTAATTCCGTGCCCTCGACTTGCTTCGGTGGTACGCCTGACTAGTTGGGTGTTTTACCAGCGAAACCAAAAATTACTTCAAACGAAACCGATGAGTTGTTAGAAGGGTTTCATTACAATCATCACTCAGGCATTTTCATATCAATATCAAACATATTATAACCACGCATCAAAGCACTTGTTACGCGTTGCCAGCGTCTCTACCAACGATATCAAAGTGATGGGCTGCGGAAAAAACCAATTTCCAAGCTAGTAAAAGACAGCACAAAAAACACAAGCACTGACGCTTCGTTTTAATATCGCACCAGTCCAACACAATTTCCCGTGATCGTGCACTCAATCTAGTAATTAGAGTCACTTCGCATGTACGCGAACCGCCATTGAGTCTCGCGACATCTTTTCGAGCGACCAATCAGTGACTGGAGCCAACTTCCCCCGAGGTCCTCGCCAGATACCCGAGCAGGGCGATCTAAGACCAGTCGCTTAGTGCGCTCTAGATACGAGATACGTAAACAATCCCATCGGTTCAATTTCATTTTACGCATCAGTATTCTCGAAATGTTTTTCATCACGTAAACGAAAAGATGATCAATCTCCTTCACCGCTCTAATTTTAGCACGAAACTAAAATTAATTGAGAACTTCCCAAAAGAAGATAAATCGTGACGCCATATTTTTGTGTTGTAGTCCGCGCGGATCACAAGCAGTTACGGACGTTCGCAATCCCGTTTTCGCCCCAAAAAACACCGCTTAGGTGTTCCAACTCTAAGATGTAAGGTTCGGGCGTGCGCACCGGGCAACATCATCGATATATTGTTTTACTTGTTGGCCGACCCAAGTTTTGCTCGATGGCCGCCTTCTCCTGGGAAATCATCGAGCAGTCTGACGTCACTTAGCCTCGTCCCTCGGACAGCACCGAGTAATCGGTTAGTGATTACAGCTGAGAAACACGACAGCGACAAGAGATTAACGTGGCCAAGTGCTCGCTCACGCGTCACTGTCATGGCTCCAGCGTCGGCAAGGCGTCGGCGGTGTCCCCATCAAACATTGAGCGGCGGTCGACGTCGAGACAACTAATCAAGGTAACCTACGCCGCTTCCACGATAAATTACTTATTACAAACACACACAATTTATGATTGGTCGCATTTGATGTTGCGTCACTGTTATTATATTGTTTGGAATCGCACGGCACAGAGCCGCGTTAACAGACAATTTGAGTGTGCTCTTTCGGAAGCGTTGATTTGCAACCCATTTAGCATGTTCGAACATTCGATGCATGTATTAACTGCACATTGCAGCCAGCCAGCCAACCAGGCACATGCATGCATATCACATACATATCGCCTCAAACGGGGTAAATGATGTATGTGTGCGCCATTCGGGCTCACTTATTTCCTGATCGCTCTGCTTGCATTCGAAAACAAGCGAGCGTTCACGTGGACTAACGCCGCGATTTTGATCGAACGCTGACTCTGATTAATTGCAGGCTGTCTGTCCGAGCGAAAGGATCATAAGCTGGGGTGGTTTTTGTGCCCCGATGCACTGTGTCGCTCACTTGATTGGTCGATGTGTGAAACCCGATGCACTGTTTGTTGCTTGGCTTCTTGCAATATGCATTCTGACCACTTGGTCGGCGCGGTCAAGGTGAATCGTAAAATTGGACGCCTACGGGACAAAATGCATGCGCATAGATAAGAGAGCATATAGGGTTATTTCCCACACGTGCCCTGGCGTGGTTGAGTCACGCAGCGAGGGGAAGATTATGCATGCCCTAGACCTGGAAAACACGGCACGAACGTTCATTGACGAAACGGTCGCCGTTTGAAGCGGCGTCGGCGCCGGGCACAAAGGACACAAAACACGTGAAAATAGCGCCGTGTTTCTATCAGATTCGGTTTTCAATCCACCAATCGACACTAAACGATATTGTGACGAAACGAAACAAAAACTAAACTGTAAACTTTGTGAGAAAAAATGTGATTTCCAAAAAAAAATATATCCATCCCCAGCCTTTGCAACGCAGTCATGTCAATATTCTGTTTGAAAGGGCGTCCCGATGGACGAGACGCGTTGGCTCGAGACTGGCGTTGAGTTTTATTTCATGTTGTGCGTCTAATGCTCATATCGGAGACGTCTGCGACGCTACTGTCTCTATTATTACAGAAGGAAAATCAATGGTGCACCGTTCCGTGTGAACCCAGTGTGTGCATTGGCAAGTGCTTAGTTAGTTTATAGAAGAATGAAGAGGCAAAAACCAACAAGATTTATGTACATAAAGGTTTGAATCAAGTCTCAATGATTAATTTTGTGCAAGTCGCAGGATTGCACTTTCGGGACTCTTCTTTAAATGATACAAATGTAATGAAACATTTCGTTACATATCTGGATCTCTATTACATATTGGTAACCGCAGTTGGAAAGCTCAATGAACACAGTCCTGCACAGAGACATGAAGCAAGCTTGCATGTGTCTCCATTCGACTCATTGTATGCGCAATGGAAAATAATCTGACTTGAAACCGGTGTGAAATCGCATGCTTACGTCAAAGTCAAACAGTCGAGACTTGCAAACAGAGAAATGAAATTTGTTGGCGTGAAAGCCGCGAACAAATTGATTTCACGTTGCTGCATTAAGGACAAAAGCGACGCCGTCGCCGTCATCCTTTTTTCCCTGCCCCCCCCCCCCCCCCCCCCCCCCCCCCTGCCCCCCCTCTCCAACGCCACTCTCGCGTTTTGCAAAGCGGCACGATGATCAAACAATTTCGTATTACTTGTAAACCAGCACCATGATGAAAAACTAATAAAATAAACCACGATTCGTACGATATTATTTCCCGGCTCTGGTCTACAATGCATACACACGATGGTAATGTTTTATTACGTTGTGCCACCCATTTGTAGGACTGGTGTTTGCAGTTGAGCACATTATGTACTGTGTGAGCCCTCGCTGGGTGGACAGGGGGGGGGGGGGGGCGGGGGACATACCCTGGCAGGCCCTGGCATGCCAGGCCCAACGTGGCATACGTGACGTGCCGCTCTCCTCGCGTGACGCTAACATTTCATTATTAATCAACAGATAAATTCCCCAGAAACAACAGCGCACGTATTGAATACACGACACGGCTTCTGCTAGAAATGCACTGTGCGGGTAGTGGGGTTAAAGGGTCGTCACCTCTGGGATACGTATTCGGAAATTGCCGATAACAATCGAACATGTATGTTTATGTTTTGGCTGGTGTGGTTACGCCTCATATGAAATGTACATAATAACTGTAGTGATGATGCAGATCGAGTTTATGCCGGGAGCCGCTAGTCCGAAGAAATCAAATTGAAAATGGGGCGCAAAATGGCGAATTGGATATCTGCACACCGGACATTTTTGTTGTTGTTGTGAAATGGGATTTTTTAATGGGGGTGTGAATGACAACACCTAAAACAAAGGAGATTGTGTGCAGTGAACACAAAACAACACTTTCATTTGCGGGGCAAAATTACAGCCAAAGGCCAAACTATTTAAAAATATTGAACTCAATCCTACGGTAATACTTATCGTATAAAGATTTGGACTCTGAAAGCCAGGACTGGGAGTTATTTAGACTTTCAAGTGCTATTCGTGCCTACACTTATTCGTGGGCATCCATCCTGTCCTCTCTCCCCCCCCCCCCCCCCCCCCCCCCGCACGACAATCCCGTGCAGCGCGCGCTCGCTCCAAGACACATTGCTTTATTGAAGGCTTCGGAAATCCAGCGCGAGACAAGAGAGAAAATTACACCTTCAGTTTGAAAAGAAAAAAGAGCGAACTCCGACTCACTTTTATAAATAAATTGAAAAAGATCTCAAAGGGATAAGAGAATCATTCATTAAACCTGCTCGAATAGCTCAGTGTACTCAAGAGCGTTATATAGGCCTAGGTGCTAACATATTTCCAAACACTTCATCGTGGCTCATTCTTCAATAATATTTTAATGGATCTGAACGTTTGAAAAGGACGAGAAAGAAAAACGAAACTTGCCGAAAGGAATAATTGCAATTTCTTACTTTGCCGACGCTTTATTAGCGCGTCCGAGTGAAATCACTTTCGCAGCATTTCTACGCAACCCACTCGCTCGGAAACGCGACATGCCGACCAAACTTTATCTCGTTATCTCTCGACGACGACGCCGACGACGACGCCGACGACGACGACGGGGACATCTCGTCACTCGCCGACAGACCGATCTCACTCGTGCAACCTTCCAATATCGCCCTCCCAATGTTCGTTGGGTTCACGTTGACCCAGCTTCCCCGCCCTCACCACGCCGCGTTCATCAGAAACGTCTTCAAATGTGTCATTCTACTTTTATGTCCTCCCTCTTTTCTATACCATTCCCACTGTGACAAGTGACTCTTGCCCAGAAAGCCAAGTTTTCCCGTGACTTTTCCGTCCCATTTATCAGCCATCCACAGTTACCTCTTTACACACTCGCTGCAACGTAGGCGGAAAATCTTTCATCTTTTCCTTCCATTTCTCACTCGCCTCCACCGGTCGAGTTTCTTGTTAACTTGTGATCATTCTATTCGGTCCGGTAATAGCGTCTAATCTTGCCGATAGCTGATAAAACGGCTACGAGCGAGCATGCACGGGTCTCGCCGTCGCCACTCCCTCTCCCTCCCTCTCGAGCAGCCATCATAATCGCGAACCAGGGAAAACCAAGGGCTGAGTGTTATTGATTGTCGTGGATTTTAACCGTCGTGAATTGGAAATGGTTTTCACATCAAGTGGCTGCATTATTTCGACTGATGGCTGGCCATGGACATGCGGCTCCCGAAGGCTCGCCGTGAACATGAATGTGTGCGAATGAGAACGGTCGTTACGGCCGACAAATGGCCTCTCTATGGCTGTAATATTTATTTGGCCACTTTACATTTTTCCTATGATAAATGCCTTGTTTTATAGTAATACATTTGCTCAGTCAGTGCATAGCGCCAATTGGTGGAAAAAAATCTCAAGGATATAACCTTGACGTCCATGCAACCAATAGCTAGCCAAGGCCATCGCTACTTTCGGCATGGATTCTTCTCGAAGTCCCGGGTTCGATCATGCAGTTGCAAATTATAAATTTATTACCGCCCATTTTAAATGATGAGTAGTCTCTCGATGTTTTCAATTAGGGTTAACTTGAGCGAGGCATCGCCGCGGTGCTAAGCTTTCGGAAATCGATTAAACTTTGGTTAATAATTATTCATAAAATGAACTAGCAGTGAAAATATCGTGAATTTAGAGTGAAATTTAATTTTGATTGAAGGAGTGGTCGTAATCGCTTGTTTTCGAGTGAATACAGTATTTTACACAGTCATATTTCAATTGATAAGCTGCTTACGTACTTGTCAGGGTTTTTTCATCCGCTTATCAGTAATAATAACGGGACTTTTTTATGCGCAGAGCTTCGAAAATTTTATGACAAGAGCAGCTTTGGAAATAAGCTCAAAACAAAAAGAATATTTTTAAAGTGAAGTTATCTGTCTAAATAATTCTATTAGACGTACGACATTAAAAGACCATCGAACAAGTTGGATGTGAACGCTCAAGTGTTTTGATATATACCGGCTTATAAAGAATGAATTTATGACAGTTTAAAGATATGCACAGAGATAAATAAATAAGAGAATTAATGCTAACAGCCACAAGTACCTTCATACCGCCATCTTGTATCTTAGAAAACTTTCTTCCGTAGGAGGACAGCACCTAACAAGAGAACACATGACCTAACAGTTACTGTAATGCAGACCTTGGAGGAAGCTGCTAAGTAACACACATGAGCAGACCACTACCTCAAACCTGACACTTCCACCGCAACCAAACAAAAATCACGATCCTTTATGCCACCGTAATGCTTGAAGCAAGAGCCATAAGATTGCCTAAACTGTGCTAGACTTTAGATTGATGTCACTTGAAAGAGTATTTAGACCCGCCGAGACCGAATTGCAATCACAGAGAAAGGCCTCACAATTTAGATTGTCTTGAATAACAGCGAAGTGGAAAGACAATGGTAAAATATGAAATGCGTCGGACACAAAATAAATCCTTGATTTTGTCTAGTTTAATGACTATCAGAGCAGAAATCGGCACATCTATGAGCAGGAGAAGCCATGTGACATCACGAGAGCCCTCGCATACCACCGCCCTGAAATAATCATGATCCTCGGTGTCGCCTGCGATCCACGGATGCTCAATATAGCATGATCGAACAGCCGAGGGGATGATTTACATCACCCCCTCGTAGAGTCGTGGCTAAGTCGGGCAGCACATCTATTAGCCGCTCCAACCGTACATTGTTTTCGGTGACATTTTAACCCTCCGAAGCCGCGACAGAGGTCGAGATATCTATCAGAATTACTTCCTAGGGGCGGGCAAGCCTAGAGGGGGGGTTCTAATCAACCTTAAAGTTATCGCACATAACGCATACGAGCAACCCTCACTTCTACACAGGTTTCACAGGTTTCGTGAGGGCAATATATTCCAGTCAACTCATAGTACAACTCATATTATCTACGGAAACGATTACACATAGAATTATTACTGTCGATTGCAGACGCCAAATTAATTACCAGCACTTATAGTTATTTATCGACGGGTTAGGCGAGCATGTGAATGGCTACATATAGATCACGCAATATTTCAGCTACGATTTAACCCAACTCCACCCTCATAGCATGTGACACAGGGAACTGTCTAAGTAGCTATACACTCTATAATTTAGCCCGTTTTGTGGAATACGAACCCATATTTTTGCCCCACGTTCAAAGAATGGATAAATAGTTAGACGGGCGGGCAAATGTTATCTGCACAATCGTGTACCATTCCTCGGGTCTAGGGGTACGAGGCGAGGGGAGGTGACGCTTTGAGCGATGCCGGGGTGTGTCGACGTCGACGTCCGTGAGGCGACAAGTCGAGCTGCATTCGAGTCGATAACGCCGCGATTCGAGGGCGAAAGATCGCGCGAAATATCGCCACCCGATCTAACCGGCGATCGATGGTGCACGTCGCACTTCTAATCTTAGCTATTTCTTAACTTGTATCGCTTTTAAGTGCCTCGAATAAACAAGCCACATTCCACTGTCTTACCTGAGCGAGACTCGCGGCCGCCGCGCGATGGCACGCACCCAAACGCGAGCCGAGCGCGGATTTCTGGAAAAGAGAGGAAACCAGAAAACAATTAGCGTGAGCGGAATTAAATTTCACACAGATTTAATTACCTGCAACCGGTAACCTAGATTCGGCAAGCCACCGCGACGTGCGATGTGACACATTTTAGTAATTAAATTTCAATCTAAGACCACGAGTCGGGAAGTTAGTGTGCTTTGGGTGCACCCCGTGCATTGTGCGAGCGAGTGCAGTGCAGACGAAACGAGGCCAGGAAGTGATAAACGAAGTCAGCGACGTCATCGCCTGTTTTCTAAACCCTCATGAGCACGGGGTGGTCTGCCCAGACAAACGCCGGAGTAAATCGGGGACACACAACCACCCCTCAATTCTCTAACTCGACTCTAAGAGTCTTTCGCGCGGTGTCAGCATTACTTTTGTCAGAATACGGAGCCTTGTAGTGAAGTGCACGAGAAATGTATACGCTACGGTTGGTATATTGTCGAGGTAGAACCCAAAACGGGTTGACAGCTTCAACGAGCAAATCGCAAACAAAAATAAAATGGTTTTTAAGCTGGAAAAATGATTCTGTTGCTGTTGGCAAGTTTGTGATCGCATCTACCTCATGCCGGTGACGGCGGCGGCGGCGGCGGCGGTCGCCCGAGTATGAAGAGAGTTACGTCCGTGCGGTGCAGGAGCAACGAGGCAGACCATGGTCGGTGCACGGTGCACACAGTGTGCCAACTTTACGATATGACCTGCGCACCAAATGCACCGTGGCCTTAAAAGCTTGATTTATAATTTATAATTCTTCGCTGCAGTCTCGCCAGATATGCCCTCGTTTGCCGCGCGTAGGGTACGTGGAATGCCGCCGCTACGTTTCGCTAAGCTATGCTGTAAACAACATCAAGTATTTACTATTTTCGGAACGCGGCCTATGCATCAAGCTGTTTACCACTAGTTCTGAGCATCGCTGCCCCATGCACCACTCACTACTAAATGGACTATTTTTTTCCTGGCTGAGAATTCGCCTCATGACTTACAATATTTCCTATCCGATGTTTGGTGTCGTAAATCCCTCCGCGCCGCAAGATCGAAATGGAAAATAAAACGCTGTAAACAACGCGACGCGGTTTTTTCGTTAAAATCTCGGCGATTGCGATCGCATGTGGGACCCGGCCGACTTCGGAGGGGCTTCGCACGGCTGCTCGGCGATCAACAAGCCAACGTGATGACTGTACTCCGTCAAACGCCAACAATGCCTTGGAGCGAGTCCAAACATATTCTAAAAGTATAATACTAATCTGAAACAAAAGTCGCATTCCAGAAAATCATCGACGAGCACATTTCGAAAGTCTTTGGGTCGCTCCCTTCCGAATGCAATCGGTCTCGGCGTAGTCTTCTTGGGGCAGGCTGACGAACTATTAGCGCGAGGAAATCGCCGTCTTACGTCATTCGCGCATTCAATCGGCCATAGAGAGTGGAGAAAAGGCCTGAAATCGAGTTACTGCAAAAAAAAAGCTGGCAGGTTTCCCTCGTGCCGTGCCACTGGGGCTGGGGCGATTGCAGACAAAGTGTACGGACCTGCATTGTGTTCCTAACCCAACACAAAGCTGCTGATCAATGCGTTCGATGGTCGCACAGCGTGCATCAAAGTCATCAACATCAGCGAAAGCACATTATAAACAATGGCCGTACGAAATGAACGGTTATTCAATCTTTCTGCGAGTTTTCTTTTAGTCTGGCTCTATTGGCGTACTCTACATGTCGGCGTACCCTCGCGGTTTTATGAAAGCATCCACTAAATGGGGCCGCCTCGGCTACCAGTGTTATGATGGGGAAAAGACAAATTGATTCTGAGCGAAGCACAGCCTAACCCCGCCCACTACATCAACCAATTTCAACCCCCGGGCCATCGGCGGGGTGCCCGGGGGGGTTAGGAGATAGGGGGTGGGGGGGGGGCTCAACATTGTGAATTGAGCGTTTGTGTCAGTCGAACTGCAAGCACAAAATACCCATCACAGTAGTCGCGAGCGCCGCATGCCGTACGCCGCCGCAGCAGGTCCGTCGTACCGACACTGAGTGACAATCGGGGATGTGAATTCACACAGCTGACATCAAATAAAATCAAAGTTTTTGCTGTTATATGTGTGTGTGTGTGCATTTTTTTATTGGAATCCTTTGACGTTTCGATCATTCGGCTTGATTGTCAATCGCAGAACGCTCACGTATGACTTTGTTCGTGTATTGCGTAGGTATATTAACATCCGTCGAAGCAAAATGTAAAAGTCACACGATGAGTTATAATTGGAAATAATTTCAAGGATATAAAAAAAAAAATAACGAAATTGTGCGCTGAATAAAAACAAATCGTCCTCTTTCCATCCTAGCGACCGGCTTTTCTTTGACCGAGCTGACAGTGCGTAATTTCCCCGGCTAGCGCGCTGCTCGCAGTAATCCCAGTGCTTGGCAAGCACCCTATTTCAACTTGCTTGGCCCGCCAACCAAGACTCTCTCCCAGTCTGAAACATCAGCCATCACGGCTTGTCATGCGATACCAGGACGATACAGTTACCCGGCGACTGCTTCAATATGAGACATGAAACTTCTAAAAGCAAGGCCCGCTTTTCCCGGCACTCGTTGATTAGCATATGAACGTACCCGTCAACACCAAACCTCACACCTCGCACTGGATCACTTCGAGTTGTTGCCTCAGCGTGCGGCCGCCGCTCAGCACAATGGCCGCCACGACATTATACCTTCAGAGTCAAGTCAACAAACACACACAATAACTAAAGTACGCCCTAAAAGAGCCGGCAATATGTGAGGGAAATCGCTCCCGCGCTCCGGGCGGTCGCAAGTCGATAGTTGCGCCGCGGCCCGACAGACGGCTGCCTGGGGAATCACACGCAGAGTACCTAGCATTTACAACCAGTCACTGATTACGTATCTGGTCTGATGGTCGGGATTACGTTCGGCTTGCTCGGTGCATGTAGCTGCCTTGCTGGTAAATCTATGCTAATGGATAAATGTTTAACTTTGAACTAATTCAGCGCGGGTATACGTTTTGTATTGACTTGTTCCACTGGATGGGTTCTTCACTGCAGTAGCGGCAGCAGCAGCGGCAACAAAAAGTCGACTACCTCCTTCAGTTCGATGCTGTAATTGAATATTGCATGCATATCAAGCTCAAAGCACCCAGTACACTCAAGTAGATCACCCAGTACAAGTTGGTATGCAGTCTTAACATAGCTACTTGAAATGGGACTTGCCATCGCTGAGCGGCATATTTATATAGAGACGGTACCTTGCGCCGTCTAAGATATCTGCGGGTATGATTGATGAGCGCTTCCAATAAAATTATAAATTCATGCCATGAAAGCTAAATGTCGTTCTTGCTGATCTCGATCAACATTTATTATCATACTTTGCCCTGAATTCGTAAATGTTAAGTCTGGGAAAGCAGTTTGTCGCTGTGTGTGCCGTCCGGTCGATACGTTTCCAACTCCGTGTCCCTCTCGAGACAGGTATTTTACCTGGACGCCCGCGTACACGCGACGACACACGCCGTCATTTACTAAAAATATGCAATACCTCTGTTTTTTCGGGCAGCATCAAGTTCAATTACGTCGGCCACGTTCCATTTGTGCCACAAATAAGTATGAAAAGAACCGTGCATTATGTGTAGCAAAATATTGAATTCCAATAACGACGGCGACCTATGTGTGGTATACACATTTGCTTGATTAAAGTTTGGAATCCCAACAAAAGCATGCTGTATGACGGTTGCATATGGCAGCTCATATGGAGGATGGCGATCGCAGATGGAATACAACAAAAAATAACGCAGTTAATTAAAAATGCTCGTCCGCGTCGAATGTCATAATGCAGGCAAATGCAGAAGTAGAGCAAATGACACCTAGAGCGCAGTGCAAACGATGGCTGCCACTGCCACATGGAACTACAAAAGTGTCAAATAAACACAAAAAGAAGGTGAACTGATTTGGATTCAGCAGCGACTTGCAATATCATCGTTATAATATTTTAAAACAAACTTGAGCACATTTATAAATAGTTAATAAATAGTTTTGTTTAATAGGTTTACCTCAATCGGTAACAGCATTAAAAACAAAGCGGAAACCTTGTCAAGCAAACAATTACCAGATGTTGTTTATATGCAAGAAGGTATACAAGAAAATGCACTGCAAGATTTAAAGTAAAGAAACTTGAAGAAGTCTTAGAAGTGTGTCAAACAAATACACCTGTAGTGTGCAACGAGTGCGGTGAGAGATTCCCATTTTCTGTCGTCGAGTGATGATAAAGCAGATCTTTACTCGTGGATGGAATACGTTTAGTGCCCTGCCATGCCCTGGCAGGGCGGTCCAGATATGGACGGTGCGTCTAGAGGTTAGGGTATATTGTGAGTTTGCAAGCAAATATTATCCGAAACCTGCGAGTTTGATTATGAGGCCTGGTGTCGCTGACTGATTGCTTGACTCGATAGCACCCGGTCATATTAACTTTGTCGGCCAACTTCAGGTGTATGTTTTCACATTCAATTCAATTTCGTTAATACAACAAAGCCAGCAGGGTTTCGCTGCAACTTGTTTACATTGTACAGCGACGCAATCTGCTCTGACTTTTCAAACATTCCCACATTCGCACGAAAGCTAGCGTTTTTTTTCCCTGACATCTGCATTATTTCTAAACGAATATCAATTTGGAAAACTACCAGTTTTTAAAACACGAAACGCCCAATGCACAGAGGTAAAAAAAAAAAAAAAAAAAACTCTAATTAAAGCTCGCGCAACCCGCATCACGTGCTCACCGGATAAAGTTTAAGCGGCAAATAATTCTAGAAACATCAAGCACCGACGGCAGCCATCATGTCCCCGTCGTCGGCGAAGCAACTCGAAGTCGCACAAAACAGAGCGTCTCGACGCGCCTTTGTCGGCGCCGAGTCGGCATGAAACCACCTCGCTAGGAGATCATCTTCGTCACTGAATGAGCAGTTGGCTCTAATTAGTGGTCGGTTTGTGAATCGGCAAGGTAGATGTGCAGGTCACATGACCCACGAGCCACCACGCTGCTATTGGCTGCCGGCCTCGTCTATCAGATCGGGAGTTAACGAGCAAAACTTCCAGAGCTGATAGGTACTACCTACTACACGTAACTCTATACCTATAAAGGCAATATGAGGAATTAGCATATAATATTACGTCCGCGTGACACTTTTTCCGAGGAGACTTTTCCGAGCCGTAATGCGCGCGTGGCTACTGCGGAAAAACCGCATGGGATACGGCTCACGGTAATCGATGCCATCACGCATAGTGTTGGTCGCAGCAATAGCTGACAAGCAAATACGGCCATGAAAATGTGTTAATTTCGACAAGTTTTCTTCCTTTTCAAAAACTCGAGTCGTGCTTGTGTTTAAGGTGCCCCCCTCTCCCCCCCACCACCTCTAGGACCCTCCCGTGTAGCTTAGAAAAGCACACTTTTTTCGCCCTATGCCTGGAAGCTGGTCTTTGTGAAGTTAGTTTTTTTCCTCCAGTGAAATATACATCAAAGCTAACGAAACCATTTTGTAATTTGCTTAATTAATAATTAGCGACTTTGTAGGAGGTGATCATGCGAAGGTGATTGATGAATCCTGCCCGGGGCCGTGTCAATGAGCGTAATTGTTAGCTTTTTTTTTTGTGTGCGCCCAGATTGCGTCGAGTTATCGCTGGCTGACTTTTCCTTATTGCGCACCTCGGGCGATTGTCAAAGGTAAAGCGGAAGCGAATAGCGGCACTCTGAAATGAAGAAGTTACTCCAGTGCCCCAGGGTGCGGGGGGGGGGGGAGGGCGGAGGGGGGGATTACTTTTTTGTGCCCTACGCGTCACGAGTCGTTTGCTCTGTGCACTGGGGTAGATTGTTTGCTGAAACTTCATAGCATTTTTTTTAATCGTGTTTTTATGTAAATATTTTATAATAATAATTGTCATATTGTCGTTTTCTTTATTTTCAGGAACATAAAAAAGCATTTTTTTTTCTCCTCCTTCATCTACCCGTTTTATAGAACTTTGTTATTTATGTCTAAAGTTTGTTATTTTGAGCTAGGAGCATACAATGAGCATATTTTCTACGGTAGAAATCAAAACGCGTGTAGAGAGGAACGTCGCCCTTGGGCCGAGTGAGCCTGAATTTACCACCAAATAAATCCCTTTCAAACAGATCTCATAAAACTTGGATCTTGCCGTCTTGCCAAACGGCTGTCATAATAATGTGCATCTAACTGATCGTATTTCAGATAGGAAAATATTGAAAACTCTGTTCAACTTTCCCAGAACAACTGCAGCGTTGTAATTTCGCTCGCCGACGCCGACGCCGACGCCGACGGACGCCGAAAGACGCGAGACCGACCAGCGTCGGCAGCATACGTCACGGGTTTGCAAAGATAGTATCAATTTTTGCCGGAAGATCTTGCCAACGCAGTGGGCAAGGGTGACCCGATAAGAAAAGAAAAACTTTCACAAAACAGGGTGGGTGGCTGGCTGGCTGGGTGGCTGGCTGGCTGGGTGGCTGGTGGGGGCTAAAGTGATGAATTATGGATAACAGTGCAAGATAGAAGAGTAAATGTCTGCGAAACGAATTCTTTTCAAATGGCGAACAAATCAGAATTTATTTCAGATGGATTATATCTTTTAAAGATAACTTTTTTTATTGTTCTCTAAGAATTCGTAAAATTCGCTCGCTTCTAAGAAACTTCCAGCGATTTCCTTAATAAAAACGAACTTTTAATGACAGAGTACAAGACAGAATGTTCAATCAAATTTAACCTGCAATAAATTAGAATGTAAAAATATCGCATTTGACCCGTGACGCCAACCGCTTTACCACCATACCGTCTCGCGATGCTATCGAGAAGTTGACTTTTAGTTTCAGTCGCATGCCGGTGTTCTTCACTGCCTAAATACTAGAACTGCCAATAAACCTGGCAGAAGCTGTTCAATCCACACCCCCTGGCGTGGCAGTAGGTAAAAAAGTAGATAGCAGAATAATTCGTCACTGTCTGGGCGGCAATCGCAAGGACATTATGTCCCCCACCCCTTGGACGCTGTGTTTGCGTGTCCTTCTTTCCAGCGCCCGGGATAGGGATACAACCACTGCCTGCACACCTGCCTCCAGTCGCCGTCGCCGTCGCCGTCGCCGTCGACGTCGACGTCGACAGTCTCGCAGCGAGGGCATCGTTTATCAAGCTCCTCCACTTCTCATTTTGAAGCTTACTCGCCTCATCCACGCGAAGGAGCGAGGAAAAAATCCTTTCGTTTCAAACAGTAATTTTCTTGACTTGCGTCAAGAACTTTAAGATATTTTAATCCCTTGTATATCCCTTTTGTCATTGTTGTGTTTTTGTTCTAAGCTTCAGTCCTCTCATCCTTTTAGTTCTTCTCAACTTTTCTTCGTCTGCGCGCCCTTATTGTTCAGTTAAACAATAAGGCTGCTTCCAGGCGAAGAGGCACGAGACGCTGCATTAGAGATCAGTCGGCGTGTGTGTCTTGAGAAGATAGGACGGCGACGCGGTCTCTGCGACATCTACCCACGTCAGGCTCGGCTAGCAAGGAAAGGCGCGACGCCGCCAAGAAAAGAAAGGGAGGCTAAACGTTAAAGATGCTTGAAAGATAATTCTTCTGGTGTCCGGCATGTTAGGCTCGGGACAGGCTAACTTGCTCTGCTCCGGGACGGATCTATTGCGGTTGAACTAATCTACGGCCAGGCCAGGAACAGAAACAAACGATTTCCTAGTGCTCTGGAGAAAGTCCACCTCTGCCAATTGTTGGGAGTGAAACCATGTCCAAATAAATCAAGCATACACGACCACACGCGTTATATTGGTGGTTTATATGTTGAAGTATACTCATACCAAAGGATATCTATCTCAAGTCGAAGCAAAGCATTAAATGCAGGGAGCAGAGATTGAATAAGTTGATATTTGCACGCGGAAATAAAAGAATATCATGTTATGCTAGATTGAAGATGTTTGCTTCTGCCTATGTAAACATCAATATAACAAGATACCTAGCCTGAATTTCATCTGAAACTCTGGACACAATCGGACGTCGTGTTTGTTTAGCCGACGACGTGATCGAGGAGTTTAAGCGACGTCGGGCGTCGGTTCAGCGTCGGCGTCGGCGTCGCCGTCGCTGCCAAGCACGCAGCTTCCGACCCGTCCCCCACCTCTTTGAGACATAACATGAGAAGAGGTCCGAGGGAAAAAAAGCCGACCCGGAGTTAATCGATTTCACGATGTAATGAAGAAAAATAGCCAGGGTTTCCCGTTCTGAGGCCCGAGGTCTGGAGCCGAATGGAAAGCTCGCGTTTTGCTGGTGTGCTCAGCTGCGTTATGGGCCAAAGTTAGGTCAAAATCAAATTCCCTTAAATATGAGTAGGAACCTGGCACTCTGATTTGCTCTCATCGTAAGCCGCAAGAAGCTAAGCTTAGATGTAAAACTGGTTGAGAAGGACATTTTATAATATAGTTTCGGAATCAATTCCCTGGAGCGCCGCACGGTCGTGGCTGGTTCCGATAGCAAAGTATCGTGGATACACGACCAATGGCAAATATTTAATATCAAAGCGAATGGGTTCCATATCGCTACCCATTTCATTCGCATTTCTCGGAGAAACCTCACCCAGTGCCGCCTTACAAGAAGTTGCCGCTATGGAAAGGACCTCGTGAGAACCCGCCGGCCTTTCTAAAATACCACAGAACAAACTTATCTTTTGTTTTAAAACCGCGTCACTTCTCAACTTTCCATTATCCAAGCCTTTTTTAGGCTCTCTGACAGGACGTAAGTTTTTGCCAAAGCCGGGGTATTAATATTTGATGCAGAAAATATGCATATTAGGAGCGACGTGTGCGGTAAAGATTCGACCAATGAGAGTTCGCCTCGCCCGTGACAGTGTGACAATGCGAAACGTGACGTCATTATCGAAGGCATTTCGTGGGGCATGACAAGTGAGTGGCGGCAAAAAATCGTGACATAATTTTTGAACGAAGCCATTACGTCGTAATGTCGCCATGATGGCTGCGACGGTGGTACCTGCTCAAAAAGTGATATTTATCAGGTGAAAGACTTCGCTATACCTGAACACTGAGGTGGCGCTACTTTCATTCGTGGCAATTTTCCGATCTGTAAAGTGAGCGGGTTTACGACCAGTGCTACCCGATCATTCTACCGGACTGTCTGTTTTTGTGGCAAAAACACACGAACTTTCTGTGAAAAACATTGTTTGCTGTCAGTGTTTCTCTAGCTCTGTTTTCTACCGTGACACTGAGAAAAGATTGGTTTGGTGGAAATAAAATGGTCATGCTATGTCCGCGATATTCCACAGGTAACCAAAAGAAAACAGCGGATAACCTTGAGAAACCGACTAACTGAAGAGTGCGGCGGGCGATATCAATGGACCAATCATCAATCACGGAATTATTTCCAGCAACTCTCAACTCGACACAGCTCGATGTTTTATTCACGTAGCCGACAAATATTCAAACGAGAGCCGATTCTTGTAACTACAATCCCATTCGCGTCTTGTCACAATAGCAATCTTTCAAGACTTTTTTCGCATTTTTGATCGCGCGTCACTCTGATGCAAAAAAGCCTCAAGAATAAGAAAGATGTATGGCTTTTATAGATCATCAATTCTTACCGATCAGTCAAGTGAATAGTTATATAAAAACATCTTCTCGTTTCGACTTTTCCCCTTCTGCAGAAGTTACCATACACAATCGACAATAGCAGAAATCCGGGACCCCCCAGACTGCTTTCTTATCAATGCACGAGGCACATGCCAGCAAAGGAGCGATCCTGAATAAGGATCAGGACTCGTGACAGGATGCGAGAGGCGGCGCAGGGCAAAAACTTTCTAGACCAAATGACAGCTGTACATACCTGGATTTAACGGCGCGTTCATGAAGTGTAATTAATTTGATATACATATGATACAGGAATGAAATTAAACTTGGGAAACTCTAGAGAAGCTTTCTCAGTGTATAGTGAGCTCGACCCACGATGGAAGCTAGGCGAGTCATGAACGAGGCGAGTACAGCAGCAAATAGTTGCGTGCTAATGGGAGATAAAACGTATCCCGTCGAGGCTCCGAGAGTCGAAGAAAAGAGAGCACAATGGGCGCCGACAAATTTTAATTAACATAACAAAACTTCGTGACGTTTTAACCGGGCCGACTCGCGGAAATCTTTGTAATTAAACTCCCATAAAGTTTCGAGATAAATTTAACGAACGTGTGTTTCTTTAAACTGGTGAATAGTATGCAAGCTAATAATGTATCTGTGAGACTGGAGATGGGAGGAATTGAGTCCGGATCTGACAATCGAAGTCGAAGCAGCTGCACCGCTTTGATACAAGCGTCGTATCAGACTCCTGCAACAGCAACTTACCGATGAACATCAACTTTCAACTTGATTTCCAATGACGAAGCTACCAACTAGCGCAGTTAAATCAGCACACTGGTAATTGCTCCATGGTTGATTCTGTTCAATTGTTCGGTAGAGAGCGCAAAAATAAACCGACGTTCCTGAGTGGATGCAACCAGCCAATTGCAATTGCCGTCACAAAACCCAGCGCAATAACCCAATAAATAGTTGATTGCTTAAATATAAACTTGTGCGCGCACCGTGAATGCGATATTTAAATTCTAAATGAAATTTCTCGGTTTAACTTCGAGTATATTAATGCTCAGGCGAATTACCGTTCACAAGTTGCAAATTAAAAGGAAATAAATAATATGCAGAATATGAGGTGCCATGCATAGCGTGTCGCAACTCCCAGAACGCGCCGCAAATTCGGCGTCAGCACTCCCACAACAGAGCGCGCTAAAATCACTTATTATTCAGAGTAAGTATCCACGCGGTTTTTGAAATTATACTCCACTTCATCGCCGTTATCCTTCTATTACCATTAGAAAACGTATTGTTCGACGTGCACTACTGCACGTAATCATACCCGCGCTGGCGTCTAGTCACAAACATAATCTTGACTTCTTGTACCTACTCTAGAAGAGCTTGGTCGATAGCAGCGCACCGAACTACAACCGGACTACGCCACGCTGATGACACGATAAAACGTTTTATCAAGCAAATGAAAATTAACGCGGAAATAATTGCATCGAGCAATCACACAGTAGGTAAACATAACGAAGTATGTATTGTTTTAGCGAATCTCAATTTAGAATGTTTCATTATAAAACACTGAATGTACATAATTAATCTAGCTTTGTTATAGCACGGGGAAACGTAACGCGAATTGTCGAATAATAATATAACGCTTTTGTATATGGCTCCAACAGTGCAGCCTGCACATTATGCATAATCAGGCTTGCAAAGCATTGTTACCACCCTTTGAAAGCTCGTCCATGTACACGTCCCTGTCGCTAGCACGCAGCAAAAACGATTGCAGGTCGTGCCATATGGCGCACGGGATGGTGCATCGCCCTCCTAACGTGCGGTGGCAGCGAGAGATGGATGCGTCGATGGGGAGATCTCTTCGTGCCCTGCTAGTGGTGGACAATAGCGCCGAGGGGGGCACGCTGACGGCGACAATGCAACGCGATTGCAGCACAACTCCTTAGGGGGAGGCGATGCACTTGCATTCTACGTGCTAGAAAGTAGCCATAAATCAAATTGCAGCGCCAACACGTTTGAACTTTCGTGCTAACGTTGCAGTGTTTTCATTGAAAAATAATAAACGCATTTTAGGCCTGACTTCACATAACGCGTAGTTCGATCGGATCGGAATATTGATCATATTGTTATTTATTGAAGCGCTGGCTAAACCGTTTTGGTAAATCCTGTTACAGATAGTAGGACCGTGGACAAAGACCCCGTGGCTTTATCTGTTCCTACTTTCATTTGATTCCAGTCCATTTTTCAAATATCCCGTTTGTTGATTCAATCCCATTTCTGTTGGCAGTGCTGGCCACCATGCATCGCGGCCAGCACTGTGTGGCACAAATTTAGCCAGCCATACCATGCCCGGCATTCCGAAATGTTTGTTCTGCCCTCGAAATGGGCAAAATGCAGGATCGCGTCTATTTGTATTTTTTTAGTGGGGGGGGGGGGGGGGGCGAACAGGGGTGCAGGAAAAAGCACTATAATTTAATGGAAAATTCTTCGCTGCCTTTCGATAACAATTACACGCTAGTGTTATAAAAAAAAAAACGAACGCAATTTAAAGTGTGTTGTTTTGTTTTTTTGTTCCTGTTTTTACTAAGTTAATACCTAGAATCGTCCTTGTACTCAAAGAATTTGATTATAGAATATTACAGCACTTTGAGCTGAAGAATTGAATGTAATAAACTCGTACATTGCATTGCAGTCTGGAGAGATTGCATAAGTGAATTCTTTCCTAGGTTCACAAGAAAGCAGACATCTTTCAATTTGATAGCTGAGCAGTGGAAATAAGTATGGAAATCTGAATTTCGTAATATGTGGTCCACGATATGAGCTGTCAATGTGGTAATGCCAGAGAAGGTGGTTGCAAAAACTAACCAAATCCTCTTCTCTAAATCCTTTCTCTCTCTCAACCAATTGAAAGTAGAATTTAGTGTTCATATCCGGCTGTAAGTTCATTCTCTAGCCCATATCCCAGCATCTTCTTATAGGATATTATACAAGGTTAGTCATAAAGAATCCGAGCTGCTGTCCCGAGCGCGGGTGTGAATGAGTTTCAAATCGATTCGAGTTCTCGTCGAAGAGCGACTAACGTTCTGGATAAGAGGTAAAAAATAGTTGCCGGGGGGTGAAGGGGGTGGAGAGGGTGAAACTAGTATGAGAAACTCGATGCGAATCAAGTCTGGAAGAGATGCGAACAGACGCGTCTCCCCAGCGCCGATAACAATTTCTGCACAATACCAATACTTTATTTGTTGCAGAATTTGCCATCTCTAGATTCTAGCGTCTGAGTTTGAACGCGTCTGGGCCTGGACCACCGCCATCGAACATTCGAAATAATTTCCCTCTTTTCAAGCACAGATTTTTGAATCCCGACCACATTCACCAGCAGGTATACGCATCAAAAAGTGCTTGGGTCACACACAGGTCACGGAAAATCAGACGACTTCAAATGTACAGATCAACAGTGATTTAAAACGTGCATACATGCATTACTATTAAAGGATATCTAAAATATTCACATGATTTTGTTGAGACACGAACGGAAAACAGCAAAAGTGAATTGAAAGCACAAAACAGATTCCATATTGCACGCCTTGTCCACAAAAAAAAACACCAAAGAACGTTCTTGTCTAGAAAAAAAGCTGTTATCACACAAAGTTATTGTCCATAAAAAAGCTGAGACCAAATAATGTTCTTGTTTATTCAGAAATTAGCCGCAAGTTTGTGTTGTTCATAATATCCTCGTTATCGGTAATCACAGGTGTGCGTCGCGTTTTAAACAGTGGTTTCCTACCGCTGCGTGCGTCCCTAACACTAGGTGAAGGGGTGGGGGGGGGGGGGGGGACATGCGTGACACGTTCCCCCAACACTTCCGCTTGACCTCGTGACACGCAAAACGAACACAAAGGAGCAAGGTCACGCGAGGTCATCGCGAGAATTTGTCCAATTGCAGCAATTATTGTTTGCAATGTAATTGCATGACGCGTTTTGGCCGGACAACACTTGGCAAGCAGTCCTCGAAATCGATGCCAGCTAAATTTGTTTTGACTCATTTCAACCCTTGCTAGAAAAGACCAGTCGACCACTTGAAAACGGAATTTAAACGCCGAAGTTAATTAGCCCGGAGTAATTTTGGCCGCTATCATTTGTGGAATTTCTTAAATCCAATTGCTCTCGACAGAAAATGCAGCAATTAAAAAAGTCCGATTTGCACACAACTTGGTTCGACCAGACTGACAGTTCCGTTCCTGATGGCATCTCTGACTGAAATATCGGTCAAACTCGAAATAGGTTTCTGTGAGGAAATGCAATGTAAATTTGCTGGGAATTAAGATGGCGTACAGGAAATTATCGACGGGAAGTAGGTCTATGACGGCGTCCACGATCGCCCTTGGCATGGCACGAAACGAATAGGGATGAGACATGAATGAAATGTGCCTCGACGTAGCGTGCATTTTTGTGAAAGTACCCCGATGCATAATTTAAAACCGAAGAGCTAAATATAAAAGCAATTTCTGTCTGAACGCAATTTTTGAAACCTGGTTGCACTCTGACCGCGATGGCCAAAGCAATTGGACAGCGAGATGTGTCTATATTTTAAAGAGTGATAATCACAGGAGTTCGGCCTGAAGTGCAAGTACTGGAGCAAAGTACGGCCTGGAGTGCAAATCCTAGAATGACAAATCGGATTGCCACCAAATAATGTATGCATTCAAGAACTTTACACATTCGGTGCGCGGTCTTTGCGCTGTTTCTCGACACGCCATTAAACGATTATCCTAAATACCCTTAGGTGTGTATACATAATGTGGAATATAAAATTTATGAATTAAAATTTACCCCCGTCGAATAAATCAGCGACGCGGGGCCACATAATAAAGCTTCAAAAAAAAACCCGACTTCTTTATCCGATAGCTAATAGAATTTAGGTCTCGAGATGTTTTTAAATTGAAAATGTAGCCGGGCCGCCGTCGCAGCTTGAGCCTTTTCCACGCTGTCCTGTAATGACTACTTTTCAGAGTGAAAACCTCTAGCTCTCACATACTCGGGCTAGTCGTCGACGCCGCGGTACGGGATTGGCGTGGGGTAGGGAGGGAGGGGGGCACGCTCCGAGGGGTTGATGACGATCCATCTTCGTTCTTAATTACGTGTAACACTTACTCTCTAAAATTCACTTTCACCCTTTCGTGCAGTGCCATCGCCATCGTCGCCGCCGCCGTACACCCAGCTCCATTGAAAGTTTCTAAATTACACATCCCAGATTCTTTGCTCAATATCTTTATCCTGCATTCCTTTCACACCTCGATCGTAACGTGCATCGCCCCCGACCGCTCCCGACCGCCCCCGGCCACCCCCGTATAATCCCATCCATTTCACGGGGACGCGGCAACCGCCGCATCCCAGATCCATCATTTTATCAAGCTCTCATTCCACGCCACGCAGCGGCGATGTCATATTTACATTCGCGGTACGCAAAGCAAAAAGCAAAAACATTTTTCTTGACTGTGAAAGATTTCCTCGGTAAAAGTCACTTCTCGAGAGGAAGTCTCTTGACATTTCCGTGAAATACATGCGGGAATATCATTTGGTTATATGAAAACTAGCAAGACAATTTCACGTTTTTTACAGCCGCGTTTCGACTGAGAGCAATGACGCGTTTGATTTGCAACAATGGTTTTACTCAAATCACAACTCCATTTGCCGTAGATCATCGGCGACGTTCGGTCCAAGGACGACTTTCACGTGCCAAACTTTCGAAAAGGTTTCAGAACGAATCATTCAGCCAATGAATCACGACATGGCTGAGCGAACACGAATGAAAACACCTCAAACTAATTTCACCCACGCAGCTCGGCTAGAGCAAGTACAGAGAGTAACAAGAATGCAAATGCACTTTGAGATGCGCCGTACTCGTGCAATGCATGCACTACTCGCAGAAACGTTACGTGCCTCAAGCACTCGCTGCAATTGCTAGCAAGGCCGCACTGAGCGCCTTTGTAAGCAAATGAGTTTTCAATAAAGGTCACGATTCACAAAGTTTATCTCCCAGTCGACTTCCGTTTCAACACGATCAACTGCAAAGTGTTACAATCGCGTTTACAATTACGTCTACAACTGTCTTCCCGTGATGTCTAAGCGATTCAAAGTGGAGATAAAAACTGAAGTCACTGCGTGAATCAACAAAAGCTAGTTATGACCACAGCCTGCAAGATATTTAACATTTAGGTTTGAACGCGACTCCTGAATGCAACCCACAGAGCAGCACGGCACCTCCATTGAATAGCGTGATACCAACCTGACCTCTGAAATCGAGAAATAAACAACAAAAACCAAAATAGAAGCACCAATTTTATGAGAATACTAAGATATCGCATTTCATCTACGATGATAAAAGATTTTTTTACGATATTCTCCTAAACGCAGCCCGCAGAACAGTCTAGTGTGGCACCTCCACTTTAAAACCTGCCACCCGTCACAAAATCTCAAGTAGGCCTCGCTTGATGTCTTCCGAGTTTAGCCACCCATAAACTTCAATCCCTTCGAATAATACACGTTTTGCCTGGAAAATCCGGGACATAAAGCGTCGATATTCCCCAATAAAGCAAGTCAACTACACCAAGAGCAAAATCTATCTAGGATTTACTACTCCAATTCGCTAGCTCCGACCACACGTGATAGACCTGTTCTCAATTTCCACGCGCTCTCTATTGACGTGCTATCAATGAATGAATTGCCGTCGGTATCGTCTATCCATCTGAATGAGCGCGCCACGTTGCTGTCCTCATTGATTTCCAGTCGCCTTTGTGCGCTGGAAGCTTCCTCCGTCGACGGGTGCCTGTCTTGCCCCACCCGAGGTAGGAGGCGACTTAATCGCCGTCTCCTGTCAACCCTCGACGGCCACCTTGGAGGCGACGACGGGCTGCAAACGACACGTCCTCCGCGCACTTCCCCGCCAAACTGGCTATCGAACTGAACGAGCACTAATTTCATGTAAAATTATTTCACGTTTGTAGCGGAATTTATTGACATGCGTTGTCTGGCGATTGCTTGATGATTACTGATGACGTTTGATTACAAATGCGTTGTTTTGTTAATCGATTGTTAATTGCCGTTAAAATTAACGTGCTGCTACAGCGAAATAAAGATCGAGTCTAATTCGATTTTAATTCTAAAAAAATATAGAATATTTCATGTTGTCGTTGATTTCACTCACGCCGTTTTAATTGCTCTAAAGCAATTTGTAAGTAAAAATCCAGTTGTAAAAACTGCGCTCACTTCAAAAGTAAGTATTTGGTGACAAACAAGCGAACATAACACAAATGGGACTTCTTACTTTGACCACAAAACACGGTTTAAAAGACTTACAGCCTCATCCTTCAAGGTTCAAATATTAAACGACAATTTGGGCAGAAAGTAGAAAGTAACGGCAGCGAAGTAAAATTCCTCTTTTCGTGCCTTTTTTAATTATCCCCAATTCAAATTTGCGTATTTTATGTGTCTTTATCTTCAAATCTACTTTCAGATCTTTCAAAATGTCGGCCAAGCAGTTAAAGTCAATTTTGCCCTGCAATTTTTTAACCGATTAAGCAATATATGAACAGCGTTGATGAAATCGGCCGTAAGTCAGTGAACTACTTAAGTAACGCGTAGTAGCTACTAAACAATGCAGCAAAACATTGCCGGCAAGTTTTAGCCCCGCCTCGACTGGTTAGTTAAACCGCTCGAAAGCTCAGAGAGCAAAGTGAATAATTATTTAGACTTTGAACCGAACCGATTCCCGAACAAATGAAATTGATTGCGGCTTCCCTAATGGTGCAAGAGAGCGGTACGAGAGAACGGGTAAACATGATCTTTTTACCCCAAGCGAATTGCTTCGACTAACTTTTTAGACCAACGCCAACATATGGAGATTTTTATAATTTCCACAATCGAGTGAGTTCCTGTACCAACGGTTACCAGTCCGACCAATGACACAGACATCGCAGCTCAGTGCGGGCCAAGAAAGTGGGTCACTGCGGCGACGACCACTGTTTTTACAACCGCACTTCCCAATGGCCGTTAATCTATTCTGCAGAAAATAAATTAAATTGTCAATTGAACCCACCCCATCGGTGCTGCACTTGGTAACGCCGAGTGGAACGCTCGAAGAATTAAAAAGTAAAATGGCTACTCTAATTCCGTTGATAATAATGTAATGCAAATTCGACAGACAGTAAGCCAATAAGTCACGTCACTGGAAAAAATTTCCCGAATTCTTGACAATCGGTTCACATGACAGACGTGAAAAACAGGACTTTGCATCGGGAACCCTGTCTTTATTCCAGAGAGATCCTGACTTAATTCCAGGGACATCCTGTTTTCATTCCAGGGAGGTCCAGATTTAATTCAAGGGATGTCCTGTTTCTATTCCAGTGGCGCCAGGGATATCAGTCTTGATCGCGCCTGATTCCAGCTTAGGGTTCGTTCTTACAGCGTGCAGTTAGCAAACAATTCGCATTTACTAAATTCAAACAGCCACTAATCAAATTGAAATTTTTGACTCAACTCATAAAATATGTGCATAAAAACCGAATAATTAATGGCGGCTTTTACAACACGAAGAAAATCTCTTTATAACGAGCGTCGGCGCGCGCACGGCGCGAGTTTTTAACGCGGACACTTAACGACTGGGTGATAAATTTCAATGAGAAGAAAACAAAATGGACCTGACGCCCCGACTCCACCAGCCAGCAGCTCGTTGGCCAGGAATTTAAAGAGCTTCGGGAGATTTGCGTATTTCAGAGCTTGTTAAGACTGTCATTACAAAATCCGACGTCTCCCCATTCTTTCTCCTGACGAATATCTCCAACATTTTACTCGACGCAGTCGTCGTTGTCAAAGGTAAATCTGCTTTCCAGAATGACATCGACAATAACGGTTGGTTTTAAAATCCCAGAGGACTTTACCACTTTACATCCCGTGATCACAATGGCATAGAGAACAAACACAGCTCTTGGGCTTGCGGCGTCGGCGGCGTCGGCGGCGTCGGTGTCGGCCGTCGGTGAGCTATGGCCGTCGGTGACAGAAACAGAGCGGTGGTAATATCGCGAGCCTCGGCGGAGTGAGAAAGCAATCTTCCAAGAAGCTGGCCTCTAATGGCCACTGGGAGCGCGCAGAAAACAGCGCGACAGACAGACCGAGAGGGAGAAAGAAATAGAGACGAATACGATGAAGATCGAAAAAATGTGTGACAAATAAGGAATGAAAATAGCGCACGCTGACACCTTGGCAGTGTAGCCGGGAAATCCACGCGAATGGTGGATGGGATACCAATTGGAATGACAGCTAGAAGAAATGGTTTACTTTTCACCGCGATATCTAAATAATCCGTTCGGTGACAGTTGTTGGCATGACTCGTCGGGCCTCTCAATGTATTTTGTGGAACGGCGCATCAAAAAGTTCACCTCGTGAGCCTTTTTTCCAAATCGCATGGTTCACTTGTATCGATCAGTGTTATTCCAATGAGAACTCGGTGTTAGCTTCATTGTAAAAAGCAAGTTTGTGGAAAATTTCACGACAGAAACCGCCTAAAATTGTGCCAAGACTCCTCTTTATTGCGTGCGCGGTGCTCGAAAGGTATATGACTCGTGCAGTCTTCGATATCGAATATCGCTTTAGCCATAACCCGTCGAGAGATAATAGTGTATACGGCATAATTTGAAACAAATAACACACAAAGCATTATATGAATTTGGCCAACACAAGATAGCGACCACCTACTTTCTTATACCTTCCGACCCGACCGTACATACGACAACAGTAAAACCACACCGCGCTAAACTCTTGCGTACTACGTTTTAATTCTCTGCGCCAGTGTAATTTCGAGCTCATAACATAAGCTAGTTAATACAATGGGATCAAGCCGCGCTCCGAGCCGAACGGCAAAGCAGAGAGGTCCTCCCGAACGATAAGCTATCACGAAAAGGTATGAACGGAGAACGGTGCTGCGCTGCGAGGAATTAGTGCACCCTGCACCTCGGGCAAGCGTCCAGCTCGCCGCACGGCGCGATTTACGACCACACTCTGATTGTTCGCTCAATAAAGTTAGAATCATAAGTGTTAGCAGAGTCTTTTTATCAGGCTCGCTCTCGGTGGATGATCACAATGGCTTTCGACCGACGCCGACGCCGACGCCGCATCGTATTTGAAAGGTGCCGAGTTCAATCCCAAGGCCCTAGTTCCACCTCTCTTTATTGGGGTTCCGGGTGCTGGCAAAAAAGCGCTGAGAATGTACTTTCATCTGGAAGCACCATGAGGTCATCCTATTCCAGACAATCCAATCGCATGCAGGTCAGCGCTTTGGCGTGGGGATCTTGAAATTATGTTAAAATAAAAACAACCCGCCACGGCGTCGTTAAGTATGACGTCGGAAGGCATTTTTCACATTACACACAAAACCCTAGTCTCCGGAATCAGTGACCAATAAAATTTGTACTCGAGTAGGAGGAATCCGAGTGGAACATTGCTGATTTAAAACGATGCCGGACCAATAGCTTCTGCTGTGCTAAACATCAATTTGTATTTTTTTCCCCCGCTCGCATTCTGCATTATGAGCGTGGCGAAATGCCCAAAAGCGTTTCCTTGGGAAATCTCGCGTCGTTTATCCCGATAAAGTGAACCGTCCCGAGTGCAATTATCCGCGAATGTGGCAGCGTTTAGCCGAGTCGACGGCGTATGGCGCCGGCTGGAGGTTATAGGGCCGCGTGGTGCGTGCCGCCCGGGCTGCAGTCTACCCGCTAGACTTGGCGCATTCCCTCCCCGTGTACGTCTGGATTAATCTAGAGACCCGTTGGAAAACGTGTGGCAAGACGGAAAGTATTGCGGTAAGAATCCTCTGGGGGCAAAGTGTCCTTAAAACTGGCCACACTTTAGGAGATAATTTTATGGTTCTGTTTGCAATGAGTAATATTACAGAATCATTAACCCCGGCCTACATAACTTCACGTTCTAGGTGCCGCCGAATAACAAATTCACTGCACAATTTTAGCTCATATTTCACTTCTAGATATCTGACTCGTTAATTTAGATTCCCGATCGGTTTCCAATGGCAGTAAATTATTGCCTTTATGATTTTTCTATGGTAACTCCCACATTCAATTTTTTGCTTGCAGGCGGCACTCTGGAGGCTCCGACAGAGCCCGCTGTCTTTACTGTGTGTCGTCCAAGAAGGAAAGTGGCGACGGCAATCTCTTCCCAGCTGACTAGGTGAGACGCCGATGAGCCACGTAAGACATTGCTTCCTACGTTCCATTAGCTGGCGTCCAACTCGGCGTCAACAGGCGTCATGTGTGCAACGCCGACGCCGACATGTGTGAGCGACGGCACAAGGACCTTTCGCCAAGGACGCCACCGCCGACGCCGAAACCGACCCGGTGAATTAACCAGTCAGAATTAAACACGATTTCCACCGAGAGAAGCTTTGCAATTAACTTTTTGAATTGCTTCATTTTCACAGTGGCATGGAAAAAAAACGGATGGAAATTTTCAATTAAAAGGTGTATAATGGTATATTCTTGTTACACCGCGGCCTCGTTCCATCAATTTTTAAGAGAAATTAATTTCGAAAATGTTCGGTTGGAAAAAAATATTGCCAGAGGGGGCGCTTTTCGGGCCGAGTCTGCTAGACCAGTGAAAAATGAATGAGTATTCCACAATCAGCCATTCCATTTCGAGCACAAGTCACAGCACAATGCCCAGAGGGTGTTGCTGGGATCCAAGCTTCATTGCTGGCGAGGTCACAGAACGCCTGGCCCAAGTCCCTGTCTTGCATTATCCACGACAGCAATTAAAGTCGCCGATCCTCAAGCAAACTAAAAGATGGAAGCTGTCTTATATACTCCGACAAACCCGGCATCGCGTCGCGTTCTATTTTTCCGTTGATACACATTTCTTAGTTGAAACCTGCGCCGACTCGAGCGCTCGCTCGTCTGACAGTAACAAGCTTAAAGGAGCGTCTAGCGAATTTGGCTCGACATTCAGGAATCACGAAGCGAAGCGTGTGACGATTTAAAATGGCGGTCTTGCGACGCCCGAACGGACGCCCGGCGTCGCGACGAATACACGGCGTCGTCAACGCGGCTTGGGATTACGAGGCGAGTCTGTGTAATAAGATACGGAAGCTCTTCTTTGCGCGGCAACGTGACGCTCATGGGTGCGCGTAGGTTCAACTTTTTGGGTGGTACACCCTTAAGCATTATAATGAAGTCTTGAAGGCGACCGTTGAGTCCGACCGGCAGTCATGTTACTAATAGATTTGGAAACCTCTGACTGGACAGGAAATTCTATCCTTCAAGAAACAAAGTTATAAGCCTCCTTGGCAGCTCCTTGCGGACAATTGGTTTGCTGAGATTGGCTTGATTTGGTTCATCGATTGTTTAAGTCATGAAATGAAACTCGTGTGTCTTTGTATATCACCTTGGATTCCAAATATCTCGGTTAGATTTCAAAAGCGAGGATTTCTAAACAGAGCCCCAATTTTCTCTCCAATCCAACTGCTAATCGAATGACGACCATCCTCTAACGACCCGCACAAAACGCAGATAATATTAAACAACGGTCTCCAAGCAAATAATGACCAGTATACGTTTGTTGCCGAACAACACCTCCTAAGCGACCAACATTCCCAGTTTTCACTGGAGGCAGGCAACGAACACATTTCGAAAAGCGATTCCACCAAACTGTATCCCCTCTCACGCACCAGCATGAAACGCACTTCTCGGGGGCATTCTAAACAAATCGCCTCGCGCGTGAAATCCACAGTCAATATCACGCTGTTGTAAACGCCGTTTATGAAAACAATTAGACGTATAGCCTTTGCTTGGGTGTGGCAGTCGGGGTCTTGCCTAGACCCTGGGGCTGGCAGTTAGTAGGGCACAAAGGTAAGTATATGCATACATTGTTGGAAGTCCAGGCTTACAGGTCTGGAAGCTTGGAGACCAAATGATATAAAACTTGCGCCCGGTTTAAAATCTTCCCGGGGCGTTGATAGACTGAAGGTGCGGCCATCTAACTTTAGAGGTTCAAGCATGAAATACATGTCTGAAAAAGCCATTAGGATTCTATAAACGATCTTGTATCTCATGAGGTATTTGTTCCCTAGACTCTTCTAAAAGTGTGAGCAATTAAACTAGCTGAAGTAGCGACACGGCGCCTACACTTCTCTAAGTGTCTCTTGCACTCTCCCTATGCATGCATCACAGCCCCACTTAATTGTGACGGTGTCAACCACGTTCGCCTGTCAACGCCATCGCAGGCCGAATCCCACGGCCCATTGCCTCGGTGTCAATGCGCGGCACTGTCAAAGACACATTAGTCGGCGCTAAGTATGAGAGTGCACCGCACGGCGTCGCGACGCCGCCACGAGACCGATGGCACGGAGACGATGATGTTGCTAGCTTCCGTCGCGACGATTGAGCTTCATCTCCTTCCGTCTTTTGTGGCCAGAAATGAGGGAAGTAAAAATAGTAATATGTCCCATGAAAGGCTTAATTTTGTTTCCCTTTTTTTCTCTGTGAGGCGCTGTGTTTTACCCGCATGGTTTGTTTTGTTTATACCATCAACAACGAATTTGTACAATCAAATTATGGTGAATGTGTCAATGTAAAATAAGGTATGTTGAAGCATTGTGTTATTTTATGTTGATATTGTGTATTGTAATTCTAATTGTATGAATTTTCTTTTCTTATTTATATATCATGACGTTCCTTACATAATCTATGTGCAGGAAATTAAAAAAAAAATACAAATACCATATAGAATAACGAAGTAAAACCACTATTTGTTGACAATAGAACGTAAGGAAATTAAATTTGCAAGTGTGTGTCAACAATATTATTTGCCGCACAAAACGCAAACCACACAAAAGACAAAATGATGCACAATTCACCACAAAACATCAAACAACACGACCAATATTGGCTCAAAACATATCGACGTCACGGCCTAAAAAAAATCCGACATCGGCCAATCCCACCGGATGATTGGTGTAATGAGAACCGTGATTGACGTCAAGCGGTGTGTGTAATTGCGCGGCGGCGTCGAGTGCGCGCGGTCGAGTCCATGGCAAGCGTCGCGACGCTCAAAGGACACCGCCGACGCCGACGGTGGTCGGTCACCGGCGGTCGACGTCGCATGAATCAGTACCGCATCGTTAGTGACGCTGACGCACGGGCGCCGCGCTGACAAACCGTTGTTGTTGTTTTGCCCAACCCACTTCGGGGTCCCGGCGACCTGCACCTTCCCACCGGCCGTGTCGGGCGGGTCGTGGTCAGATCGTTTAGAGGAGATATTTGCAAATGAATTGAACTGCCGCGAGGTGATTGATGTCGATAGCACGCGCGGACCGCGGAGAAGTCATTTGCGGTGTTAGCTCTGCAAGCTCGAGTCACCATCTCGAGTTTAGGAGTTATTCCAACTATCCAGTGGCCACATGCGATGACTAATTAGGGAAGTTAGATCGTGGACACTCAATTCCCGATACCTACACACAGGAATTTAGCATCGGCCATCGTCTCTTCGTTGCTACAATATGACCTAAATTAGTGAATTTTACCACACCAAAGCCAAGGGCTCAAACATGGACCTCCTACTGTGCCTATTCTCAATATATGCGTTCAAAAGCAAATCTTCTTGAGCTAGATCGTGGCTTTTGCGTATCGGTGCCGGCCTCGTGGACTACACGCAAGAGTAGACGATGCTCGGTTGTCTCCCATACGACCGGGTGGGTGCGGGAGGCGAGCGGCGGCGCACGGAACTAATGTGATTGCACCGCCGACTGACAGAGGAAGCAGAAATCTGCGGATCTTTGTAAAGTGTTTTATAAGTAGAATCCTATCAAGCCATCGCGAGCGCGCCTGGCGGTGGGTAGTAGCATTAAGAGTCATCGGCGAAAGAAGCAGACAGTCGGGACTCGAAGCGAGTACGATTCAATTAAAGCAATTGCACGCTCATGAATCTCTTTCCGCGACAGCAGCGCGTTCAGTAGGGATGGGTGGATGGGTGGGGAAGGACAGGGAGTAGGGGGTACATTTGGAGCGGGAGTCAGTTTTGGCGAGGACATCGAAGGATGACAAGCGGAAGGGTCCGCCGATTAGCCACGAGGTCAGGATGACCTCTGCCCTTTGTTTCTATCGCAGGGTTGACGATAAAGCTTGTGTCTCGTAACGGGCATTTTATTTAGTTTAATTTGTCATTAGATAAATTTTATTCTGTAAATAGTTTTTTAGCCTTCAAGACTATGTAATATGTATGTAATATAATATAATATGACCGATTTTATAACATGAAATTATTGTAATGACATGTCTCATACCAAAGTTATCGGTCAATCGAGAAATAAATAAATTATTATAATAATATTATTATTATTATTATTATTATCAGATCTTTACAAAGATTTGACAATTGTCTGTATTCAAAGTTTAAATCATTATTCATTCAACATTGCTTCTTGTTGCATTATCTTGTTTCCCACTTATAATTCCGACTAATCAGCTAAAATTTTAGCCGATTCTTTCCTACAATAATGTTGTGTTCTGCTTTATAACGGTCTTGTTGACTTTACGATTCAACTGCAAACAAAATCGTACAATACACAATTGAAAATTTAACGCTAAGATTAGAAATAATTTAAACTTTCGTTTCGATCCGTCGTTGCACCTTGCCTTCGCCAAACTTCTGAGTGCCTTTTTAAGAAGCGAGAAAATTGCATAACATTGACACTAAACGATAGTTGCATACTTGAACTATGGCTACTGCATGTCGACGCTACTAAAGATCTACCAGATTCGCCATTTTCCACTGCCTTTATTTTTTTATTAATGAAACTGTCATCAAACCTCGCAAACATTGGTTTCCCAAGCACATGCACTTGGTTTTAATATTAAAACTCGATCTGGGAAGTCCAATCAAGGTGGACAATGTAATAAATACCCTACAATAAGTCCACGTCAAACCCTGGTTTCTCCGCGCATAGCTTTACCAGGAAGTGACGTCATGACCCAAGCAAGACGACGGGACTCGACCGTCGTGAAGAATGAAGACACTGTTAAAAGAGCACTTCATTGTCATTCATCTTAACGTCTAGGTACACTGTTGTGCTTAGCAGTTGACTTTTAATTATAAAAGCAGACGAAGCTTTTATTGGACGTCGCATACTCGGCCGAGGGGATGTTTATGGCTCATCCGGCGTCGACACGTCGGATCGCATTCCACGTTGTGCCGTGAAATCACCGAGCAGCCAGCTTTTATCGGTCATTTAAACTGAAAACCACGGAAATTAGCTCTTTACTACGCATCTATTACCAACTTTTTCATGGGTGTAAGTAGACCGAATTTCATGAGGAAAATAATTACTTCGCACCTACTTTTGCACGTGCAAGATGATCTTACTGTCGGTTGGATGCCGCTAGGAAATACAGGCCTGCTTTTAAATTGGCAGCTTGCGATCAATAAATAAGACCTCGACACGTGTTATTAATATTAAAAAAAAAAACCGTAACAAAATGATCACTGAAAGTTAGTGTCCTTCTTAAAGAAGTTATTATTTTTTCATTTTTTTTGTGGCCTAGGATGCTCAGATAAAATCTTAACCAGCGAACCAAAGTGTTTTTTTTTTAAGCGGGAGGGCACGGCGCCTCCATCGACGTGAAAATGGCATAGTAATTTGCTCAAAACCTGACACATTGCTTTGTGCTGCGCTTTCAAAACGAAACGTATCATGAAACACATTATTTTTTGCTATTGGAAGGTCAAAAAAATAACATTTTTTTCAGCCATTCTAACGTTCTAGGTGCTAGGGATCGAAAGATGTCTTTACGTTGTTCTAATGGGCTACTTTTTTCCTATCTCAAGAACCAGACAACGTGACCTTTGATCTTTTCGCTGGGGGTTGTCAAGGAGACAACGCTATAAATTCACATCATAGTGAGTATAAGAAAGTGGGAACATTTAATTCTTTAAAGGTAAACGACATCATTACGTCCCAGGTTCTGTGGCCAATCCACCAACATCTCCTATGACTAATAATATAGGCACTAATGTCCCGTCAAAGGTAGGCCGAAGCACACAGGAGTCCAGTACATCTCCCTTCATGGGTGGGACCATACCCAAATTCCGAAACAATATCGCACCCCTCTTGTAATCTAGCAGTGATCCTCTGACGCAGGTGTCGCTTCCAGTTAGCGTGATAAATGCGACCAGTTCGATCCAGTTTCCAGCTGCTGTCCTTCCGGTCGTACCCATGCGTGCACCGCGCGTCGCATGACCTCCTTCCCGGCGTCGGCGTCGACGTCGCCGTCGGTCGCGAGCGATACCCTTCACCCTCCGAATCTCCTCGACGCCTATCTACCAAGACGCTTAGCGTGATCGAGGACTCTGCAATTTAATGAGCGCGAACGGCGTAGGCTCAACGAGCGATGAAAATCGATGAGTTTATTGCGAGAGCATCAAAAGTTGGACGCTTGTCGAAAAATAAAGGGCGAAATTTGTTCTGAAATGTTGATATTTTTAGCCGAACAACGAAGCTGCGGGGTTCAAAGGCAACATTTCGCCGCCTGCTGCCTGTGTTGCTTGCCACTAGCTAGCTCTGTGTTACAACATTCCACCGTTATGATGCTCATCTTTCATCCAGTTTACTGTTGTTTGAACGAGTTGAGGCCGACGCTAGGAACGACCCCGTGGAACCGCACAAAGCCAACTGTATTTCGGCTATAATAAGGCAGCCAGTGCGCCATATTTATCTTCTTGCACTTTTTAATGTCTGTATGATATCACAGTGGCCGGGCGTGCACATGCGTTCGGAATGGTTCGTCGTAAAACAGATGTCGGTTGCGAACATAATCAGAAGGTCGTGCGTGGGGGCGGGAAAACCGAGGCCAGCGCGTGCTTCAGGGGGGGTGGGGGTGGGAAAGGGGGGGGGGGGGGTCGTTAATTAATCGGACCGAAACAAGAGGACGAGAGCGCGAGGAGCTTTGATCAAGATTTATGAATTTCTTCAGCAAGTTTCAAGCGCCCCGTGTCCGCCCTTCCTGTCATCCCATGGCGGCAGACGGGCCGTGTCTTTTGGACGCCGTCCAACGCTTCCTAGCGGCGGACGTCGGCGGCGCCACTAGGCTACTGGCACGTATAAATTAGAGCGACAACCGATCTGATTTGCACTATTGGGTCAAGTCACACAGGGAACACAACAACAACGCGACGGACTCCCCTCGGCCGACCTAATCCGAGTCGACACGAATGCACCGGACGATTGAGAGCCACATCGGCCGTCAAGTCTGTGTGCACACACACACACGTGAGCGTCGCGGCGCCGGGCGTCGCCTGGCCGTGACGACGCCGACGTCGCCAGGCATGCGAAGCGTCGCGGCAAATTCGCACAACGTTTGCCAGCGCGAGTCGTTTAATGGGCGCCGGCAATGACTCGCGGACGCTCGCGAGATGGACCCAGGCTTAATTTAGAGCGACAAGCAGGAAATATTCTAGCCAAGCTGTAAAAACTATCTTCGTTTTTCAGAACGCTTGGTCAGTACTAAAATATTAGAGATTCGATGCCAGTCGATGCCTAGCAAATTTGAAGCAATTTTTGCGAGGCTAGAAAAACTTGGGTTTTCAAACCATGGGCGTTGAAGGCAATCGCCAATATACAATCAATTATCTGAAGGATGTAGTGTTTAACCCAGTTCTGGTATCACAGATTCGCTCGAGGTGTATTAGTGAGGCAACACAAAGTTCGCCCCAAACGAAGACCAATTACATCATCATTCCACGCCTGACAGTCCCATTGTCCACTGCAGATAACGTCCCGACACAGGTATGGTAACATCCCCTACATCCGTTACAGCGACAGCGCTGATGGATTGTTCCATAATTTATTCAACATCACCTCTAGGCCACTACAGCTGGTGTAAGCATGAGTGTCAGGTGACTCTGGGGCAGGTAATCAGTATCTGTGTACGCGTACACCTGATCTCGAGTACAGATCTGGCAGAAAAATATCCCAATACGAGATTCAAACTCGACCTGGACTCTTCGGAGACCGAGCAAAAACTTTAGAGTTCAATTCCTGGGCGAAATGAGTCTTATGGCATCCCCCCGGGGAACGAAGCAGGTCTCTGTCATCACATCCATTAAAAAAAAAAAAACAGCAAACCAAGCTAATGATGCACGAGCAGAAGGCTAACGCAACGCGTCACACTCTCTCGACGGGCACATTAACATTTCCCACGACGCCGCTCCATTTTCCCGCGCGTACCACACTGACTGACATTTCTGCCTCCAGATCTATCCCGGCGCGATGGCGGCGTCGGCGATACACAACAAAAAAATCTCAACACGTCGCATCGGCTTATCTACTGGGTTCCGTCAAACAATGCATGCATTAATAATGGACCACGTCGCCGTTGATGGCCGTCGAGTGTGCTATCGTGTAGGTCACGTGGCATAGCTTGCTTATCGAGGACTCAGTGTGATGGGTCGCTGCCAGGGGCGCTGACGATGCAATCAATCGGTCTGCAAGTTGTTAATGACAATCGCGGCCAGCTGGACTCGCCGGCAAGTGGCGCGCGCGCGCGCGGCAACGATCGAAACCAATGATCGGCACATTTGAATAATATCGTCATTTGTGAAAACGGTCACTGCCCGGTGGATTAGTTTCCTATACACTTTCACGTGCCGTGTATGGCACCGGAGAGTGATGCAAATCTCGATGTGTTTTTTTTTTAACCAATCATTATGCACGATATCAATTCAAATCTAGAGAGTGAAAAATGTTTAATAATCACAGCTTTAGTTGCGTACAATACGGGCTGGTAGGTGGGGCGGACTGATACTAAATAATTGGCTTTTGTGGAAACGAAATTTACCGAGCTGTGCGGGAATTACGAGGGGTGTTTTGCGCCTCGGCCTAGGACATCGAAGTGCGTCGAGAGAGTGACGCGGAAGATAGCGAACTTTTTATTATTATTGCGTTAAAGCCTGCGCTGGCCTGGAGGAAATCTCTATCCTTCTTACCGCCGCTATTCCCCAGGCTTGGCGTCGACCGAGCCAGTGGCGCATGCCCATGGCATTGCAGACCAACCGAGTGCGAGGGACAATAAATATTAACAAGCTCCTAGTCGTGGGAGCTCAGTAATAAAGTTCCTTGTAATGAAGATTTTTCTTTCAAGGAAACTTTTGGAATAGAACGTCGAGTATCGATGCATCGCCCAGATATGCGACGATCAGGTATGGCCAAAGGCCGACGTCTATCCGTGGGCCCGACGTCGGCGACGCTGGATGGGTTTCAAGCGACGCCGAGGGCTCAGCGCTGAGCCGGGACATGTCAGGCGTCGCGGCGTCCAAGTTGATGGGACGGCGTCGGCGTCGAGATGAAGGGAACGTCGTTCCGGGCAGAGCGCGCTCTGGGAAGAATGTACCCGCGAAACAAAGTGGACCAGGATCTTTATCCTCACATCAAGGCGCCGTCTAGTGTGGAAATCTCTTCATGCGAGAATGCAGCCAGCAGCCAGTGGGACGGGGGAGATCTGAGAGGGAAATGTGGAGGAAAGGATTCGTGGAGATGGGATGTGCATAGAACGCGGTAGGGTGACGCGCTGGCTATTTGACGACGGCGATACGACAGACACGATCTCAATGAGAAGACTAAACTGTGTCATTGGTGCAAAACTAGATTTGGAACAAAACACTGAGAAAAAAAGATAACACGACCTCGTTTGGCGTGCATTTAATGAAACCGTAATTAAAAAATTTTCGCAAAACTTTGTGAGATTTCTTGATGGTTTTCAATGAAATAATTAGAAAAATTGAGTTAGCCAATGGGAATGCGGATGCGAAGGGACGGAGATGGCGTGGGACTGTCGAGACGCAATTCTTGGTTGACCTATATTTAAGTAAAGCGAGATGCAATTGGACGCTCGCCTTGTTATTTAGCTGAAATCAATGTAATGGGCTTTTAAGTGTGGGCGGCAAAGGAATAACGATGATAATCCATCGAAATGGAGGTGAAATTGGCGACCGATCGGCAACAAATTGGAGTGGCGTTTACACCAGAGGACCACGCGATGTAACAACGTTTGGCTGTTCTTGCAGCGTGTGGTGATTAGTTCAGTAAAGTGCTGGTGGTCATACTCATTGCATATCAGCAGCTTGGCGAATTGGTCACACCCTTTGGATCACAGACTTTGCATCACATAAGAGAGAGTCCAGAACTGACAGGTCGATGTCTTCTAATAATCTCAGGATGGCTCAACGAAAGAAACTCTAAACAGTGATTTTTGTCAGCATATAGTTTATCCCTGGCCTTTTCTTAAAATATTATATTCACACGTCGACGAAAACCACTTCAAAGTCGCTTACTCTGACAAAAATAATCCCGTTCTAGTATAAAATTATCCTCGCAATTAGTGTTAAGCGTTAAGGCACGCCAGCCGGGCGATTGTTAAGTGTAAACGTATTTCCGAGCGACGTCGAGCGACGCAACTCGCGGCATCGGCGTCGAATTCTTCCACTGAAGGCACACAGCGGTTCCGCGAGGTAGAGTCGGGCGCGTTCGACTCGGCGCCGTTCGGCGGCACGTAGTCGAGCCAGATGAAACGCAGCGTCCCTCTCAAACGCCCTCCCCCAGATGCGTGCTTGAAAATTATAACGAACTCTTTGTGGGCCCCTATTTAATTTAAATTTACATCAGCGCCGACAGAAATGTTTGCAGCACAAAGGCTATACATTATGGAGTGTACACCTAAATGAGAAGATAAGTCGATTACGCCGTCGCAATAGAAGTTGAGCGATGTTATATTACTACGCCATTTTAAAATTTACCCTCCCCCCCCCCCCCCCCCTCCCTCCTACTCCTTGCACCAATGGTGTAGGCAGAGGTATATTATGGCAGAGGATAGCTTGCATCATGCCCTAGACACACCATACAGAATTTCTGTTCCGCGTGGCTATGAATATCAAATTGTGTGCGCCTATGTAATACAGCCGATACTTTCACTTGAGAATTTCATCTTATTCGCATTCATCCTTCATCGCGGCCGTGCCATCCTCTTGAAGAGATCGATATTATTCGTCGTTTTGCCCGCGAGGGGCGTTAGAAAGGCCCCGTGACCGACCGGCCATGCCCTCGGTGTTCGAACCCGGCTCCATGGCGATCATCCAAATAGGGAAATCTCTCCCCCACAACGGGTCGTATTGATCAACGAACGAGTATTTAAGAGCGCGCAAGAATTGCTCTCTGCCAGTGGAGCTACACGTTGACATCAATCATCTTAATAGCATGAACCACGCTAGAGTTGATGCCGCCTAAACGCCACTTCAGTACCGAGCAGCCATCAAACTGATTGCAAAACACATCACACAGCGAGAAAATAACTGCCAGGCAAATATCTCCCCCAACTTCGAGGGGACGCCGCCGTTGGCGTCGGGACCGCGAGAGAAACAAATTGTCGCTTGGAATTGATTTATTTTTCATGCTGGCGAGGCGAGGGCTCGACACACCTCCTCTTCGGGACGAGAAGAACTCAACGAAAAACTAATTTCTTCCTCAGCAGCTAGCAGAAAGCAATCAAATCAAGACGAGTACAGGGGGTACCGTTATCCAACATAAACCGCAATTAAATCCCGCTAAGACGGCGCTGAAATCAGATCTTGCTGGGCAAAGAGAGCACCACATAAGACAGGGGTTCTGGAATCCCGTCGCTCCTCAACACGTTCTGGATCGACGGGCTGGCAACGATCGTCATTGGTTATGATTGGAATGTGGAGGCAATAACGGGTGGATGTCTTGGAATGGAGCGAGGTCCACGTCGTGACGCGCGGAGGGCGAGTTTGGACAGGCGTTCGGTCGACCGGTGGCATGTTCGCCTCCGCCAAACAACAGTCCTGGGAATTACTCCACTCGCTACACATGCTAGGCTTGGGGATAGGGGAGGGCGGCAAACTAATAAACATTGCTGCAGTGTATTATGTAAACGTATTGGTAAATGGTGCGTGCGTGCGTGCAATGTACAGTCCCACGCATGTGCGTTGTTGTAATCAAAACTAGCTGTCCCCCACCACGCGCGGCAAAGAGATCCCTAACCACAATATGGACGCGCATGTCAGGCGTGAAAATTAATCACGGAGACCAATGGGGGCAACATTCTTCTATTCTATTTATTGTTATATGGCCACGACATTTAATTAATTCTAATCAAACATTTCCGTGGGAAATGAAATCAAACTGTAATGAAATTTTATCTAATTGCAAACCAGACTCGTTGCAGCGACGCGTTGCACGTTAGTAAAACAAGCCACCGTGGTTCACCGTTGCGCACAATTGATACCAATCTCGATCATACCAGTGGTGGGTGGAACGCGTCACCGCCTCGGTATCGGAAGCGTTCCTTCCAACACACCAGTCTCAACGCCCCCGTCGATCTTGGTGGAAACCTCCCATTAGCGCCCATCCGGCTATTAGAAGATAGGCCATGTGTGTGTGTGCTAAAGGATGAGGGTAGAATCACGATTTCCTCACGCACTAATCTTGTAATAACTTGCCCTCACGTGCCGCGTCAGGGAACCACCCCCTTCCCAATCAAGCCTCTCGATAACTCGCACCAGACTCAGTTACAATGCCCAGTTCGCTTCTATCACACGATTCAACTAAAATGCAAAGTTCATGTAGCCGCATTAAGCTGCATGCGAGATGGTCAGGCCAAGGAGAAAATGTGCCTACTATTGTTAATTCAGCACCCACATTTAAAAGCCTGCTTTAGGGGAGTATAGCTGTGATAGCATCTAGGGTAATGTAATATAAAACTCTGCTGGAAAATTAAACAATATGACTCGAATAATTCATGAAAATGCCTCGCACAAAGCATAAACTCGGCGGCGACATGTTGCATGTTCGTCAACGTCTTGCTTTTCACTTTTTCCCTACAGATTGCCGCTCGGTGATAAAGTTTTAGGAGAGAGTCGCGAAAACAAGCCTCGACCATGAAGCTGCGTGCCACGCAGAAAGAGCGCACAGAACAATTCCGTATTCAACATGAACGTGCAATTATGAATACGACCACTTTGGTGGGATCGGGTTTCAACTGCATGCTAATCTCTGCTCCGTGCATGTGCAACAAGAGTTAAGTCTGCATCTTAACGACACTAAGTGCGATCCTGAACGATGCATGTTTGCTATTTGTGCCATGAGCCAATTGACAGCAAGCGGTTTACACAATTAGGTCAAGCTCACTTCATATACGGGACACTCCGGGCACTCAGCTAAGCTCTCTTTCCGCTCAAAAGGAAATTAAATGCTCCCGTCGAATCGTTCAGTCACATTTCTCGTGGCTTTCACAAATTTGTATTGCATATGATTTCGGTTCAATTTGAAAGCGTGTTCCACGACTCTCTTTCGGCTTCAACGCAACGACCTCAACGCGACTTCAACGCGTGCCTTTGCGCTCGACGGGACGTCCAAAGGAAGCAAACAACGCTGTGACTTAAAATATGCACTCCCGTCGTCGTATAAAACCGAAATAGCACGATTTGGAACCGTGGGGGCGATCTGCGGCAAAATCAGCGCCCCGTCGCTACCCCCCGGGGGGTTCGTCGCTGAACCCGGCACGAGCTCCCTATGCTAATGACCCATGGAACCGTGCCCCTGCCGGTAGGTCTGTGTACTGCTGGTTTGCAATCAGTCAGTCCATCACTAATCACGAGTAATCTGCGAGTCCCGCGTAACAGGTAACCGATTGCTTGTGTCCACGCCGAGCGTCGGATTTGCTAGGGGAGTCACGTAAATACGGGATCCACGTTAATTGCCGTCGGCATTTGCTGGGCACAGAGGCGGCGGTCGACGGTGCCCGGCTCGATAGCTTCGATGGGCAGATCGACGCTGAAAGACCAAGCACTGTCTAACTAATACAGTTTCGTTCTGTTTGCCGGGCTATGTGCTCCGTGGAAGATGATTCACTAACGTTCTTTGTGTCATTTCCATATTCTAACATGATTTCTTCGTCAGTGACCTTTTTTTTCACGATTTTCTTGCGGATATAAATAGTAATTTAGCGTTTTGACTTGTAAGCCAATGCGGACTCAAACTTGTAACTCTTTGACAGTTTGTTAAAAGGCGAGTGGACTTAACGCCGCGTTAAGACTCGATTGCAGCCGAATTGGCCCGAGGAAAAATCACTTGGCAGGCGAGCGGCATCCGATAAAAAGTGTGATACACATTTTTTGGAATGTAACATTTGCCCGGTCGTGCGATAAACCTATGACTGAATATTTTTAGTATATTTCGGCGGCTGCCATTGAGTAAATACCTTTGTTGTTGGTGAATGGCAAAGGGGTGGGAAACACACGTTATAGATTTTAGCCCTTTTCCAACTTTATTAATTACGAGTCTAATTGTTTCGCACCGCGAGCCCTACGTCCCGTTTGAAAGTTTGCCGGCAGTGCCAACGTTACCTGGCAAAACGTGCGTTACCAGTGCTAATAGAATTTCAGTCCCGTTAATAACCCCAATTAAACTCGTAGACTTTAATCATAATAATTTGTTGCGAATCACTCCAGCTTATAACTGATTTCAAATGATTATATCTGACGAAAATATCCAGCTAAATGATGAGGGATGATGCAAAGCGGTCGCCCTATACTGTTGATCGAGTCAATTTAGGATTGGGAGCCAGTCAAATCCACTCCAGGCAAACAAGTATGTGCAAACTATGAGATATTGGTTGAGCGCTATGAACACAACAACAATTAACTCCACATTTTGTACGCATACTCGGCCCACTAGAATGTTTCGAGTGCTGTTTTTACACGGAAAATTTCCATGGATTATTCAGTAAGTACACCGAGTGGCTCAGCCGTCGAGGGCCAGGTACCTCGGCTAGTTTTCCAGTAAGAGAGGTGCGCGTTGTGCCCGTCGACGGCTGAGCCAAGGTGCCCAAGGTGCCCCGCCTTGCTCCAGTGAGGTGGCGCACTTCGACGGCGCCGAGGTGCAGGGAAATTACTCTCTCTTGCCGAGTGATTTCCATTTATAATCCCTCGCTTGCTCGCTCGTTCGTTCGCTACCCGATGCATATTCATATTTTACTATTCAAGCTATTTTAAATGTGAGATGATTACCGTACAGCATAGGTGTTCGCCTTCTGCGACCATAAATGTAAGACGTACCACTTGCAGAATCCGCGTTGCAGCTTGTTTGATGGTGGCAGGTTTGTGTCCTGATCTGATAATCACTTGGCGATCCACTTCTTGATAGCGGGCGCATTTCAAATTTAATGACTGGATACTCGATTGTGTCTCCTAATTTTTGCACACAATATGCTGGGAAAGGCATACAATAAATGATAACAATCCCGAAAATGAACATTCTTTCCCAAACTGTAAAGTTAAGAATGCGTTCGTGATTCCTAGAATGACAAACAAGTTTTCCCGCAGTTTTCCTAAGATTTTCGACGCCGTACTGATGCAATCTAAGCTTTCCAAATATTGATGTAAAATTATGTATTTGACTAGAGGGGGTCTTAGTTTTGTAAGAAGCCACAAATTAAAAAAAGTGTGGTGTTAATAAATAATTCATAATTACGTTACACTACAAAATTAAGAAAATACCCTAATTATGTACACCAGCGAACAAAATAGTACACACCTCGTGGGTATATTTGTGCATCGACACTTGTCTATCCAAGACTCGACAAAGCCCGTAGTTTTGACCAAGGCTGAGGCGTTTATCAGCCACTAACGCGCGCGGATCGCCAGTGGGATCAAATCGTCGCCGTCCCACGCAGATCCCGATCCAGACTCTTAAAAGACTTCATAAACTTCCAATCACTGCTGCCGGCTTGCAATTCACCATAAAAATGGCTTAGATGGTCGATATCACTTTCGGCTATCTGCTTTTTAAGCTCCGAAACGACGTCCACGATATATAGGTATAGGGCGGACTAGATCAATCGATTCCCAGTGTTTCGGGTTAAGAGGGGTGGGCGGGGGGTTTAGCCTTGTTAACTACCACATATCATTTGCCGTCTAAGCGTTGTATCAAATTGAAAACACGAAGGTGTTACAGGTCTCCATAGCAGTACTTGAAAGAGGGAGGGTTAAATGTAAGCGATCGGAGGTTAGTTATGCCTTCCCCGTATTTCCGGGCCCCGCTAAACTGATGCGAAGGGTTCATAGGTTTTTAATACATGGTGATGTAAGCTGCATGAAAGGGCGCTGTGTGTTTTTATGCGATATCACGGATCTTGTGGGCAAAGGGGTGGGTTTCACCGGCTAGGTTTGGGGTGGTTTTCGCTGCTAGCGGCAGAAGCAGGGAGCTCGTATTGCTAACGGGTCTCCCGAAGGTTTTCGAAAGGCATGGAGCGCATCCTATTGTTAATTAGCAAATCCCAGTTGAATTCACGGGGAAAGTCGTAAGTATATCCTGGCTCGACCGCAACGTTGTTGCCCTTCCGCGCACTCTGGATGCTCCCGGCATTTATACACCCCCTTACTTGCCAAAAGTTTCAAAAGAAAACAAAGATCTCGGCACGCGCCTAGTTTTCCGCTGCCTTATGGCACTTCGTAAGTACGAGTTCGCATTGCTTACCATAGCGCTGTGTTCGATTCTTTCATATCAAATTCAAATCTCGTGTAAATGTAGTTGATATCATTTTAACGGCCACCCAGCGTGCTGCAAATGACAAGCGCCGATCTGTTTTTAGCAAAATATTGTAAGGTTTTTAAAAGAATGCCCTATTCATACATGAAATCTTTTGAAATTCCGCTCGAAAAGGTTTCAAACGGCATTATTAAACACCCTTTCATAGTTTGCCATCAATTCCTCAATCTCTCAGAGGCCTTTTCGTTCTTTTCACGCAGCACTCATGCAAGGTTTTCGTACAAAAAAATAATACAACACCGGCGCTCACAATTGTAGATTTCCATCAATAATTAGTTTTTAGATTCGCCACTCACCGAGACTAGCACCGGTCGTTGCTGGACGTCACTTCCAGAGCATTTGTACACTGATAGGACACTTAGGCTTGCACACGACAACTGTCCGAAAGACAATGCAACGCCTCCCTTCGCTTCGTAAACAACACGTCGCCCGTAGTTCACTGCATGCGACGTCGACGACGTCGTTGTCACACGTGCCGTGTCTCTGCAACTGTCACTTTGTCGTCGCCGAACAGACCAGCTCGCCAACACAGAGCATCGATTGAAAAAATCACGATTTATCGAATTTAAAAAAAAAATGCGGTGACACAACAGGTTACCAAACCTTAGATGTGTTACCTTATAAATACGCGAGATAATCCGCGAACTGTTTTTTTTTCTTTTTGACGAAACGTCAAGTTGAAAAGCCGTTAATTCACTTGTTTTTACGCACAATTCAAATCTTTCAAACACTGTCACATAGAAGCAGCGCCTGATTCGTATTGGTTGGTTGCTGCAAAGAAAACATTTTCTGATAACGTTTGGAGTGCGGTGTCGGCTGCCTGCTAGTTTTGCTGCATGATACACTTGCGACGGCCAACTTTGGAGTGAGCCGCCGCATATTCGACGCCCGAGCAGGGGCGGCGTGCGAGCCGGAGAAACGCGCCGGTCTTATTTTGGGGCGGGATAGATTGACACAAGTTTGAATTTTAACATTCGCACACCACCTAGCGTCGATCGTTCAAACTTTGTCGCGTATAGGTTCGTTCGTTTCCCGCTAGAGTCGGTTTGTGCGCATCAGCTGTTGAACACATGCCCTGCCAATCTTTATTTTTAAATCCATCATGGAAGCTAGTGTGAAGTGAATTTACTAATTTGTGATGTTTATGCGAATATTTTAGAATCAACACATACTAATAAATAGAAAATAAAGTAAAATAATAATATTGATTAAATGGATTCATCAGACGAAGAAATCCCAGAGTTAATAGAAGCCGTTTTTAAGCCGGTGCCTGTGACAATTATTACAGGTTATCTTGGTGCTGGAAAAACAACTCTCTTAAATTACATTTTGAACGAACAACACGACAAGAAAATCGCTGTAATTTTAAACGAATTCGGTGAGGGTAGTGCCCTGGAAAAGAGTGTTTCCGTCGGACAGGATGGCGATCTCTACGAAGAGTGGCTCGAGCTGAGAAACGGATGTCTTTGTTGTTCTGTCAAAGACAATGGAGTGAAAGCAATAGAGAACTTGATGAAGAAACGTGGAAAATTTGACTATGTTTTACTGGAGACTACAGGACTGGCAGATCCAGGGCCTATCGCTTCTATATTTTGGCTTGACAAAGAACTGGGCAGCGACATTTATCTCGACGGGATCGTTACAGTAGTTGACAGTAAACATTCATTGCAAGTGAGTTTATGTTGAAATCTTATAAAAATCTCTTCTAAACGTTTCATGATTTTAATTTTGTTAGTTTTTAAAGGCCATTTTATCCTGTCTTTCTGTTCCTCTGTATTGAGATTGAAGGATTAGCTAAGCTGTAGGTCAAAAAAGCTCAAAACATCAAACAATGAAAAGGCCAATTTGCCAAAACTTAAAAATTGTAGGAAATTCTAGCCATTTCTTGATAAGGGCACCTCCAAATGCCAATTTTCTTTTTCGGTATGCTGTGCTCCCTCTTACTTTCCTTCTTCACTTAACAAGTTTGAAACGAAGCAATTGTAAAGATATTGCAACCGACAGACGTAATTGAATTATTATAATTGAATTAAAATGGTACAATGGTTATAAATGAACCTTTATCAGACCTACACAAGACTAACTATTTCATCCAGACCTTACTACACAGGTAAAGTCAGAGGGACAGCGTTAATGTTAAGTTTTCTGCGGAGGAAACAAGCTGATAACATGTAGTAACAACGGATGATACCTGATGGCGCTTGAGACCGTTTTTTTAACAAATCTTTAATAAGTTACGACTCATTAGGACTCAAAATATCGTTATATGTGTATCAATCATAAAGTTCAGCATTAATACAAGCTAATTGATCATAAACCAGTCTCATATGTGAGAAATCTGCATTAAATAATTACATTACATTTCTTAACACGCAAAACGATGGTGACTCCACCTAGAAGCGCCCTCTGTATTTGTCGGTGAAGAAATCATCTGGCAATGACAGTTTAACAATGAGTTATTGAAGTGCAATCCTGACCAACCGCCTCCTTATGGAGTTCGGAGCTTTAGACTTATTAAGACAATATTTTAAAACAATGTCGCCCGAAATCACCAACATCGAGCTTAACTTGGCTTAAACTAGATTGAAAGGTCAAATGTATTTTTAATCATTTTCTGATATTTCAAACGGTTTAAAAGAAAAAAATTACATAAATACTAAAATAAAAATGAAATTCACTTTCAAATCTAGTATTAATTCAAGAAGGCACTGTTCTGCCAAATAAAACTTTTAATTTTCAAGCTGTCATTATTTCTCTTCGTGCTGATCTCTGTTTAAAATTGTAAACCAAATAGTCTTCGACCCAAATGGAGGTTTAAAATTGTAACCGCTCTTCGAATTCAAAGAAATTAGTGCCAGGCAAAACGTATATTTATATAGAAAACATTGCCTTTTGAATTGAACTCTGTGCTGAAAACTGTATTTTTCTAGTTTGATGTCGACTAACTTTACTAGCTTGACGTTTGCAAAATGTCATTGATTTAAAGAATATCAAATCTTGATCCTGCACCAAGTTTAAACTAAATTTAGACAGATGTTGGTGAAATCGGTCCTCATTAGATCAGTACCAATATTGGTCATTAGGTCTCCGTCCCATTGTTGTTAATCAACGCATCAATCGGTCCCGTATTCCACCTTGTTCTTGTCCAGCGGTTTTGATTTGGTTTTGTCCCCGCCTTCCCGATGACACAACTAGTTCGACAAGTTTTACACTATCACCCTCATGGCGCAGTTCTTACATTTTTCCTCATGACCAGTTTCATTACCAGTTTAATGTTTTGATTATTTGCTTTTTTCTTTCAGATATGAAATTGAAATACGCCAAACCTTATGGCAGACTAAAAATATATGTTTAGCACAATAGCTTTGATCATCTTGATCCCCTATATAGAAAGAACTAAAGGTTGAACGTTCAGCTAGAGGTTCATCATCACCCTCATTTCAATTTAAGAAATAGGGTCTTGCCAAAACATTTTACATTCAAAATTGTACATCACGATCAAAACAACGTTTATCGTAGTTCAGATTCGAACAGAGCACTACTGTATCGACCCAGCCGTGCAATAGTTGCTCAAGTTGCGCACAGGTAGCGTTGCCGGTTCTGCCTAAATCATCCCTCGCCAACGCGGGGTGGAAACGTTCCTAGCACCATACACTGGCGAGAGCAAAGAAACAAAACCATCGAGCCACTTCATGTTTTTTTTTTTATGCGGTAGATCGATACTAAATAGTGTTGAGCCACTTTAGGCCCAGTTTTTCTATGTCCAGTCAAAAGAAAATTGGAGGTTGATGTAAAATTATAACTATCTGATTGGCTATGAACATGGAGATGAGTTTTTAATACCTTGTTAACCTAAACTCTTAAAACTAGCACTAAGTAGCAAGAAATATCAGCGCATAAAATACTGCCTCACGTTTCCTTGACTGAGAATATATATATATTCCATTTGCCATTTCTTTGCCATCGCGCTCTTGAAAGAAATGGATTATGTGCAAAACCTCTTGCCTGTATCTTTGAGTGCATTGGTAAAGTCAGAGATCCAGCGCTAATGCGAAGCCTTCTGCGGAACAAACAAGCCGGCAACATGTGGTAACGGAGGATGATACCCGATGGCGCTGGTGGCCACCCTTTTTCACACACCTCTACAGTAACATGATCATGACTTAAAATATCGGTACATGTATGTAAATCGTTGAGGTTAGCACTTATAAAGATTGATCGATATTCAAGTTGACTTCTAAATTTATGATGATCTGTCGGGCATAAGTAAATGTGTTATCATAAAATCCGCTTAGCCTTTCCAGCCGCCATTTAAAGCAACTCCATCGGCAGGCAAATATACATTTCGGCAAAGGCACGGACCAAGCGAAACCCATTTCAAAACGCACCAATGTTTTTGAACCCCGATCCCACGCAGGTTTCGCATCTAGGTTCAAATGCGTGGCTGTTTTCACTCACCGTGCGTTAGCAAGTTGCCGACGCGCACCGCCGTGGCGCCGCGACGCCATTGGTCGACGCCGCCGTGACTCTAGCGTCGCTTCTTCCCCAATAACATTTATTGGCAAGCAAACGCCGCGCGCTTGAGGTGAACCCACGCTGGCCCCAGGCTTCTGCAAACATGTAAAACTCATTTTGAAACTCGTCGTCGTCGTGGCTCTAATATTACACAAGTTGTAAGACGCATTGCGAGCGTGTCGCCGCGTGCACGCACCGTCAGCCAATAGCGTGCGCGGGTCTCGACGCCGAACCCCCCGTCCCCTTGCCAACCGAGTTGGCTTTGTCGTATGACGTTTTATTATCTGTCAGGTGCTCTGTGGTGCGTTGCGAGGGCAAATCGCATCAAAGATCAAGCGCAATAGATGATCAAAGTGACGTGACATCCACGTGACGCCAGGCAAATAAAGTTGCAAAGATTCTAAATGTCGGTGCCGTCGCACAATTCACAGCAATTAATGCATTTTTGTATTTATTTCTTTGTGCTAACGGCGCTGTTAGAGTGGGGAGATCAAAGAAACGATTTTCCATTAGTCGTGGTGGGAGGGTCTTAACTTAATAAACCCAATTTTTCCTAATCCTTCGCCATTTGATAAGAATTTTAAATGATTGATTTGTGGTGTTCAATGACGCACAGTTTGAACAACGGGGTCTGCGACATCGATTTATTGGCGTTGCTGGTTGATGGACCTAACCTTATCTTGATGGCCTACTCTTGTCGTACGGCAATCACCAAGGTTTAGCCGGCCAAACGTCTTTTCCGAAGGACGGTAAAACTCGAACAACAGGATCAAACTCGGACTTTCGATAGGCTGATAAGACAGGCGAGCGAGGCAGTTGTACTAAGTACTAAAAATCATCCCTCCAACCCCTCTCCCAAACAGAACTGGATATGCGAATGATGGTCGCTCATCCAATACCTGACCCAGTGCAGTGTTGCTTAACTTCGGTGATATCACGAGGACCAGGTCTTCCAAAATGCTAAACCGTTCGGTGGTCACCCATCCAAAACCTGACCCAGCGCGGTGCTATTTAACTTCGGTGATATCACGAGGACCGGTGTTTCCAGGATGCCAAACCGCACGGTTTTAGAAAAATAAAATGGTAATTCTTATTTTTAATTCGAAGGCGTTCGCCCTCGTTCATATGATCTCTCGTTAGCGACCCAAACGTGCATAGGGGAATTCTAGGGGAATCACCCGGGCTTCCACGTCTTCATTCTAATGACATTCTTTAGTTTTAATTACACGTCCCTATCTAACGGGGAAGGCTTCCCAAGATCAACGCCAACCTCTCGCCGCCAAGATAATGCATAATCAAGTGCAATAACGCAGCGCCAAGCCAAGGCCATCTGTGCACGCCGTGGCATTCCGTTTGCTTGAAGGCTTAGTGGTACCTTCCTGCCCCGTCGACGTGGTCCTAGCAGCAGCACCCTTTTGGGGGGGGGGGGGGGGGGGGGCTGCCGGTGAATGCAAGGGACCTGTTAGCTCTCGAGCAGAGGGTACCACGCAGCAATAGATTATTAAGCGTCGCTGGTACAAAAGCATTGTCAGCCATGGATGCAAATTAGTCATAGAAGCGGGTGTATTTAACTTCATATCTTTTGTTGTTGGATGTACACTTCACAGACGCGTCATTGCAGCATTCTCTGGGCGACTTAATTAAATGCGACTTGTTATGGGTGATCCTTGCTCTGCCGTTTTTAAGAATAATTTGTCTTCTATTTAATTAATCCTCTGTCACTGGGCTCGCCTGAAGCTCTCCTGAATTGCATTTTACATTTTCTATTCATGGAACACGTTAGAAATTAGTCTGTGGTAGAAAGGACGATTGGTCTCTTCAGAAGCGTCCTTAAAATAAAACCCGTTAAGGAAAAGTTCATCACCATTAAGATATCTTGGGATAGTTTCAAGTGCAATATGGGATCAGCATGCATTTTTTCAGCAAGATTATCAAATAGGCAGCTATCTTTGGAACACCTCCGAATCGAGCCGCCTTGCCGATGAGTGTACCACTTCCTCTAACTTCTTTCTCTTTTCACTTGCAGCAACTACGCGAAGTTAAGAAGCCCGACCCGGCCGACCCCGAGAAGACGCTGATCAACGAGGCCGAGAGGTGAGAATCGCCTCGTCAGCCGTTTCCCGCCCCAACCCTGTACATTGTCATTCCCATCTCTCGCAGCCCGGAAAACGCGGTCACGATTCCCGTCGATGTGCACGGGATCGAAATAAAGTCCCAGTCGAATTATTTTGCTTTCAAAAAGAAGAGTCGTGTAAATATCCCCGCTGACAAAAGCTGACAAGTGGTAAAGTCAGCAGAGCTCGTCTCGCTCGACGCAACGGCGTCACTCCACTCCTGCGGCGCGCGCTTGAGCACACTTGAAATATTGCCAACAGATCACGGCGACATAAGTAGTACAAGAGGAACAAATGAACCTATTGCTCGCTGTTCGCGCGTCAGCTCTTTGCGACGTCGTCAAATAACTGCATTGGTCGGATAGTGACAAATCTTTTGGAGAGGACGATCGACGGAGACACTGAATGGAGAACGTAGCGAGCGAGAAAAGGACGGTGGTGAGGGAGACGAGACGTGGCACATTGTTACAGTGTGAATTGTGGGCGCCCCAAAGATTATAAGCAGGCGCAGAGAGGATTTTCCTTTCTAATGCAAAGAAGCTTTCCGACTTTCCGCACGCGTGGGGATGGGAAACTGATGCTAGTCTTCACTATTGCTGAGAATTGCTGGGAGTGTCACGACTTGGCAAGTTTACTCTGCATGTCGCTGGGAGGCAGAGTAAATATCTTGAGCGATGGTGTCCAATGAAATAAGGCCACTGCGACACTGGTGGTGCCAATTGAAAAAGAGACGAAACATTTTCAAGATGGCCGCGCAGATTGACTGGAAATCTTTCTGTGATTTCCTCCTTATTGCGTGGCATCTGTTTTGCAGCCTCCGAAAGGGCTGCGAATTCTCCGGTATTATCATTGACATAGTTGGGAAGGGTTTTTTTTTAGTGATCTTCGAACTGATCGCGATCGGATTTTCCACAATCTTTGTAAAAAGATCGTTTTAAATGATCAAGATCTATTGCACAGTCGTTCCTGTTTTGGTGTTTGTTGTTGTACAACACTTGACAATTGAAATTTGAAGCCCAGCAGCTGACATTAAGATTCACGATCGTTTCATTTCCATAATCATTCCTTGCTGGGTTTATTGTTGGACAACAATGTACACTGGAAACATATGAGCTTTAACTCGCTCAACCGTTCCTTGTAAATCGAAGGTGACAATCGAAAATATTGAATATATTATACGAACATTAAATTCCATGGACGTCAGAGACAGGTGAGAAAACTATTTTAGCCAGTGGAGTTTCGTGCGTATAAGTCTTGATTCGTCTTGGGTGCTGAGAAATACTTCTCAAATGAAGCACTTATTGCGGGTATTGTAGTAATTAAACGACATAAGCAAAAAATCTGAGGGAAACCCGCCAAAAAATCGTTTTCAACTAAAAATTTCAGGAAATGTCTTTTTTTCTTAATCCCTTGTCTGCCCATTGCAATATAAAGCAAGCAAAACGCTACGAGAATGTGGCAAATGGAAATATTTTCCGTTGCTTTCAGTTTCCTTCAAAGACTTGAAATCGTTTCCAGGATTCCAAATGGTTATTAGTTTAACATTTATACGTTTTATTGGTGCGTGCAAATGCTGCCCTAAAGTATGTCCGCCGTGCCTGTCCACGACCACAACTTTTCTCAACTTGGGTCATCGAGATTCGAGGCCCACTTTCTGCCATGTTCCACTGACCACTGTCCCTTGTAGACAATATGCAAGGCATTTTTGTTCCTGTTAAGTGTTTACAGGCTGTTAATTTTCTTCTTGTATTCTTGACTATAAGTCATAGTCCTTGTCGCATTGTGTTCCTACTATTTCTATATTAATATTGCATTTCCCAGCACCTAGGTGCCAAATATACGTTTTTTTTTCAAAGATCACATGATTTTTCTTCGAAAAATATCTTTTAAATGAATTTGATCTTTTATTGAAACAAGTTTGAATTTGATCTTAAAAAAAAAAAAAAACGCGAACTTGGATCTTTTTAAAATATCGTTTTTTGACGACGATCTTGATCTTTTTAAAAGATCGGTTTCTAAACGATCTTCCCCAACTATGACCATTGAGAACTGTCAAGGCATGGACAAGAATTATGGAATCGGATATTGAAGCGTTTTTAAATGACTACATTAAAATATCCCCGCTCCAGATGGGTAGGTACTACACAACTGCCAATTGAGAAGCTCGGGCAAACGATTAGGAAATCTTTGTCAACTCAACATCCTTGAAAATAACAGTGGGAACATCTTCCTGCAAACAGTGAAATCACTTCCCGAATCAAAATCAGGCGTATTCAATAATAATAACAATCTGTCGATTGCCACAGATAAAAGCATATAAATGCTATCGTGCCAGTCAGTGATTAAGGTTCAAAGATCCAAACAAAAGATCCAGAGATCCAAACAGTGAAATTACACAGCCTCTTGTCGCCTACACAACGCCCCCCCCCCCCCCCCCCTTATGTTTGTCAACGTCGATGTCGCCACAACAGAGTCCCCATGCCCGGCGGCCAGCGCAAATAGACGCGCCAACGCCATCGCCATGTCGTTGAGGGCGTTGGCCAACGCACGGCATGACGCTTCCCTGGCTCGTTATTGCACCTTGGGGCAACAGCACCCCGACCCCGTGCTCTATGTTTGTCCGGCAAATAATATACAACGTACTGCAATCAGTCAGAGTGTACAGCGACGGCGAACGCTGCGTTTTTTGTTGTTGTAATTGTTGAATTTGTAATTATTTGAATTGTTGTGAGATGGTTTCAGGTATATTCAACGCGGCGGTGGATTCTGCGTCGCCACCAGCTTTTTATTATTGGTTTTCCTGATAGCAAAATACTTTGCGCATTGCAAGCATTCGCAATTTAAATCAGGTGTTGCCTTTATGTTAATATCGTGCGGATTACATGCACAGGAATAGTACGTTTTTGTTGGTAGGTATTATTACTTACAAAGCAGGTTGTTACTCGCTCAAATAATAAAATAACGCCCAGTAGATGGAGCATAGAACTTTTAAGGGACAGATTTACATCGTTACAGATTCATTATCCGCCAGATCGATGCCGATAGTTTTTTTATAATTTAAATTAGTCAACCTAATCGATGAGCAGTTCTCAAGGTCTAGTAGCCAACAATATGTTAACAAATAATTGACTTACGCGTAGCCTTGTTACCGTTATCGGGCTTCCGGCACACATAACCTTACGAAATTTTTTACCAAAAATATTTCCATATCCCCAGAATTTCACTCCACAACTTTACGACGACGTCGTCTCCCTCGAAACAAACCCGGCAACGTTTTCCCCAGCCGCGCCATCGCGCAATATCATAACGAGCGTGTTTTTCCCCGAGCAGACGCAAATCCGTTTACCCGAGCCCTGCACGCGGGCCCAACGGGGTCGCTGTTGGTGGCTCCAGCTCGAGCAAATGATATGGTAACCGCGTTCCCCAACGACGCGATCCCCCCCCCCCCCCCCCCCTAGCCAGTAATCATGTTAAGCTCTTGAAATCGAGGCTGAGCGTTGTGCTAATGCAATCATAGTTCCGAGCTCGGGAGTGGATACAGCAGCAGTGAATAGAGTAGAGATGATTTTCATGTTAAACTCACTGATCTCAAATATCCTGGATAGCGGTTAAGGTTTCCATATCATTTCAATGCTAATTTTAGAGTTTTCGAAACACATTTTCAACCAATTTTGACAATTCAAGTGGTAAATAACTACGTAAACCACGAAAATTTCTGAGGAAAACACTTAAATATCACGGGCTTTTTGAGAAAAACTCAAAACGTTGGACTTATCAAAATGACGGACTTGATTTGAAAGTCTATCTAGTGGTCATAGTCGGTCCCATGTTCCTCTGACTGGCATCGTGGTCCAAGCGCGACGCTAGCGGAACTCCAAGACAAAGAACTAGCTAACCTGATGCGACGTGCAATCATTGTTGTTTTGATTTGTTCGTTTACCTTGGGGTTCATCTCTGGATAACCGTTCCAAGTGCACATGTCCCATGGGACCAGAGACTGGCTAAGATTGTACATTATCTTTGTTACTGAAATGATATCAGTGATTGTATCGACTTTGTTCCTTGCAGGCAAATAGCCTTGGCTGACTTGGTGATCATCAACAAGGTAGACTTGGTCGACCCGGAGACCCTGAAGCTGTTGAAGACGGAGATACGGTGAGTTCTTACAACAAATGTTGGTTTCAGATTCGCAGTTAACCTCAAAATATCCTATGTATATGTTAATCGTAGCTTTAGTGGTTGAATACATGTTTAATAAAAATAGCTTCTAAGACCGGATCACCTACAAAATAATAAATAAATCAAAGGCAAATCAATTTAGCATTTCATACCCACTTGAGATGACAAAAAGGTTTTTGAAATACAGCCTCCTTGAGGCGTGCTCTCGAGACGGATTAGCCGGCCCCTTTCCGGGGGTGCTAATTGGAATCCGCGAGGGTAGCTCGCACCCTCCCCTCGCCCGTTCAGGCACCCACGTGGCAAATCTACGCGACATCCAGCGGTAACTAAGTTTGGGGCTAATGCGTAATGCACGCAGCGCCAAGCATTGGTCTACAGCGGAGACTGAATTAAAACTTGCCGATTCGTCGCCCTTGCCGAGTTGCTAGAGATCACTTGAGCGCTAAATTTATTTTCAATTTAATGTTTCCATCTCTTTAATTGAATCATTTGGTGACAGCAAAGAGCCTCGGGCGACTTCACAGTATCTCCTCTCTCAAAAAGACCCGCGAGCCTGACGCATACGTTCTGCAAGTAGAAAACTGGTAGTTTCTCGATTTAGGAATATCAATTTAAAAAATTATGCGCCTTCACTTAAGCAACTGTATAGAGGAGACAGTTACAGAAAATGTAAGTTTCCAGAAATCCAGACCCAGGGCTTTAGAAAGCATCGGTCCCTGAACGCAGCCCGCAGAACAACTTGCACAACTAGAAATGCCCCTGGATGCAACCCGCAGAGCACATCCTGGCACCTCCACCGCACTTAGCCATTTTCCGCCATTTCCCGGCGCAATATTAACGGGTTACGCACGGTTCGTCGCGTCGTCCAATCAATTCAACAATACTCAATCAAATTGCTACACCCAGCACATTCCCACGGGCAACGCTACACAATACCTGCACTAGGTGTTGACAATTTTTCATATCGAGAAAAACTCTTTGTCCGTCGCGTGTGTCGTGACTGTTCACCCGGCGTCAATCTTCCATGTTTTGCGCTAAACTGCATCACCTGAATGGCTATTTGCCGTGCACTTTGGTTCACTAGTTCCTCATAACGGGATGGAATATAATCAGGCACCTTTCGTGTTAACAGGCGCGTTAACACGGTGCCATATTGGAAATGAGCGAATCAATTTGTATATCGAGTCTCTTCTCTGCAGCGACGGCACACAATGCAGTATTCTGGGCGATCGAGCACCAAAACGCGACTTCTTTTTATTGCAACGGCGCTTGTATGGGCACACATGGGTGCAGTTCCAGGGCACATTGTTGTAGACCAGTGGGTGTGATTTGCAACAATGTGCACCTCGTGATCAATTCATATTGGCTGCGATGACAATAGATGTCTATGTGCAGGTAGCTCATTATTTATAGCCTTTGCCTTTGGCCAAGTCCTATTTTAAAGTTAATCGATTTAGTAATAATTTCAGCGTTTTTGCTGTTTTATTGCAGTTATTGCGTTCTTAAATTTAATCTAAAGCCCCAACTTGTGTCCGTTTGTGATTACTTACGATGAATCCTTGCTATCACGCTGTGACCTGCATGTCTAACGGGTTGTTAACTGGTTTGTTAACGGGCTGTTACAGTGGCATCAACGGCGCGGTGGAGCTTCTGGAGACAGAGCGCTGCAAAGTGAGTCTGGATCGGCTGCTCGACCTTGCTGCATACACCGGATCGGGCCAGAAGTCGAGGTGAGCAAAGTCCCTGTTTGCCAGCTCAATTACATTCTGATAAGTGATTAGCCACGGAGCATGTTTTATTATCTGCATCTTCCTAAATATTTTCATAAATGCGACTGTCTTTCTGCCACACGCTGAGACGGGGGACAATCAACTTAACCACTTTTCCAGAAGACTTTTCCTCCCACCTGTAACTTGTCTTTAGAGGCGACCCAGTCTTCAGGCCTGTGACTCGAAACCTGGGATACCTCACTTGGTCTTTGTCGCATTGTGGTGGAGTCAAATCACCTTATGTAAATATTACTCGGTGGATATTTGCAATTCTTAGCGCGTAGTATGTTTTAGTCGTTCCTTTCCAATTGATTACAACTTTGTGGCAGAGATAATCCTCCACGCCGGACCAAAACCAGTCCCTATCAAAACCAGTCCCTATCAAAACCAGTCCCTATCAAACCAGTCCCTATAAAACCAGTCCCTATCAAACCAGTCCCTGCGCTTTGAATCACGTATCCATCACCGCATCGCAGTGATTCCCTCGGCGGTCGGTGGCTACCGACTTATCACCCCACACCCATCGTCGCCGAGCACCTACCAGCTCCCGTGTGATCGCCCTTCGACGGGGACTCCCCCCACCGGTAATCGCTCGGGTTGACAAATTGCTGGAGTGGCTAATAGGCTGCTACTGTCTTCCGTCGGGAAGCCTGCTCTATGGCCGCCTCCCCGTCGAGGCAAGCGGCAATCCCGTGGCTGCCACCAACCGCGCTGACGACAGCTATGGTACTCGGGGAGAGGGTGCACGAATAGCTGCCATTCTGGGCTTTGAGCAACCCTTACAGCCTTTAGAAGAACAATTTAACCAAGCAAAACAAGTTTCGAAAAGTCGCTATGCCTTGGATATCGTCTGCAAGAGCTTTTCAATCCGGTAACTTATGTTGCCAGCGACTTGAAGCCACCTTGGTAGCCGTAAAGTTTTCATTGCAGAGTCGTATACTAAATAGGTTGGCGTTTTTTCGTACGCCTTTATGAGTCCAATGGAACAATTATTATTCTATATTGATGTAACGCCATGCGCTCTGTAATCCGTTTTTAAAGTCTATCCTGAGCTTAATATGGCCGCTCTCCATGACCACTCTCTCTCCCCTACAGCAACCCTCTAGATGGTTTATACTAGATGGTACACACATAAGTAGTATTACTATAGATTCACGACCCAAGCCCATATATTTAGCGTGTTAATATCACAAGTATAGTAAACCCCAACGTCCTTCCTCCGCCTCCCTGTCCCCCGCCCCGCCCCCACGGCACCCACTTGTCGTACAATGGGGGTAACGAGGCAGACGATTGAAGGGGAGGCGATCGCTCATCTTGATCCTGCTATTACCCCCCCCCCCCCATCCCCACCCGACAACCCCCACGGCTGGCTGCACTTTATTCACCTCGTTCAGAGCTCGCAGCCAAATTGGAGCCACTACATAAGCTCGAAGAGCAGCGTTTGAAACTCCTGCTAAGCCGTGCTCCAATCCTAAATTGTTGTTGCTTTCAAACTCATCGTTTTCATTCGCATTTTTTGCCGGTTTATTTCGTTGGAAATGGCGGAAAGTAGGTATATGCATAACGGGCTGTTAAAAACGTTGCAATTTTCATGGTTCTTGTTTAGGGAGACATATTTTTGTAGCCTTATGGGTATAGGGATTCCGTAAAGCACATTCGCTTTAAAATATGACAGTGCAACCTCACTCCCATTGTCGACTCGAACCACTCGATATTTGTAACGAAGCTTTTGCTGCCATGATGCCCTCACGCTTTAATCGCATTTCCAATCCCGCGCTGTGTCAATTATTTGCTTTAATCGGTCGCGCCTAACAAACGTGCACCACTGCGCATCTGTGGCGGTCAGTTCAGTCAAATGATGCTTTAGTGTTTGACCCGTGCTGGTGTTTGCTGCATCGCCCAGTGATTATTGATCAGATGCACTCGACCTGTACACGTATGCGTCCACTAACTCACTCTAAACAGGGGCAGTCTTTGCCCGCCGATCTGACCCGTTGGCAAGCTGGCTGCAATGCAATGTCGAGAGCTGGCTGGCTGAGCGTTGGACACATCATATTGGTAGTACATCGCAGAGGCATCCATGCCATCGAGGGAAAATGCATGAGTGTAGAAAATAATGATAGGAAGCTCGTTCAGAATCCGTTAATCTTAGGGTTGAAAATATTTTATGCATTACCTAAAAATATTAAATAAATGAAATCAGAAACTCTGTTAGTTAAGTTAAAGGAGTGTTTGTTAGCTAAATGTTTTTATACAACTGATAAAGTTTACAAGAATGTCAGTTGAATGTAAAATTGTACTTTTCCAAAGATGAATGCAAATATTCTGATAACAACATTTTTATGATCAATTTAATGTAGACTAATATTAAAATTATTATTGTTATTATTAGTAATATTATTACTGTCCATTAATCTTCGTGATGTCAATTACGTGCGCCTCGTGTTTGCGTTGCGTGCGCCCATGAAATGGTTCGTCCGTGAGGGGCGTCGTACCAGCCCGGGATGGTCCCAACAGATGGCCATCATCCCCAATAAATCTGGACCCAATAAATCTGGATGGAACTAATATTCTAACCTCAATGCCACTGTGTCAGGACGCATACAATTTGCAAATATATTACGACATCGTATTGATATTACCGGCCCGAGCTAATCGCCTTCAGTATTGACACAAATCGACAGCAGAATACGCTTCGCCTCGCTGTTGTCAGCGTACTAAACTCTTTCATTTGTTCGATATTATGGAAATGTGCATGTGCTGGACATTACTGAACATGACTGGACATGGCTGGACAGGGATGGACATGGCTGGACAGGGCTGGACATGACTGGACATGGCTAGACAGGGCTGGAAATAGCTGGACATGGCTGGACATGACTGGACATGGCTAGACAAAGCTCGAAATAGCTGGACATGGCTGGACAGGGCTGGACAGGGCTGGACGTGCTTTACACAATCCAAGACTTGTTTCAGGGACTAAACTCTCTTGTTTTCATCGCTCGAATAATTTGAATTGAGTTAAAACCTGGCATTGTACTTGTTTCTATGGATATTGTCCTCACACAATATTAGATCGCATTGAGTGTAGGTTGAAAACGCATCTAAAAGTCCGCTCGATTCACCGTTGTGCGGTTTTGTCACGAGATCAGTGTTGCATGGACGCGAGTTGAAAACAAAATTATATTTCTAATAATAAATAGTGACACTTGAGCAGTGCAGATACTTCTCACCACCGACCGAAGACTCATCCTACCCCTATACAACCACGGCCAAGCAATTGGGCCACATGCCATATTTTGTTATTATATTCGTTTTTCACGCACTCTTGATCAATAATATGATGATTCGATCCAGTCGGGGTTTATCATACCCCTTTTGTGTGCCGTTTAAATCGTTATGGATCCCGGCGACTCATGAATAACCCCGCCGATGATCATGATGAGGGGCAGGCCCATTGTCCGGGTGCTGGCTGGCCCAAATAGCCCCTCCAACCCCGGGGCTGTTAGAGCCTGTTGACACCAGCCCGGTATTCTTCACATCCTCCGCGCCGTGCCGCAGACGCGCCTTCATTAGAGCTAATGTTTTCACTGAATGGGTTTATTTATGCACACAAGTTTGCTTTTGCCGGCCATATATTATGTTATAGATGCTTTGTATTTCAGAGGGTTCCTTTTTTTGTTAGCGATACCAAAACATTTATTTTCTTTTTCACAAAATGTGTGCATGTTGTTGGCCGTCTGTTTTTCTTGACGGCTTCATAGAGGTTCCTTCGCCTCAAGCTATTTGATGAATCCCAGCCGCTGCGTTCATAGAATCTTAGTGGAAGATGACGCCACAGGAAATTAGACGCTGTGCCTATGTATGCCACTGTACCTTGGCGTGTATGACCTTGACTTCAGACTGGACCGGCTGATGGCCGATGTGGACGCCCACAAGATGAGTCGCCATCTTGATTCCTCGGTGCGGACCGTGACGCTTGACGTCGCCCGGACAGTGACGCGAGCCGCCCTCGAACTCTTCCTGCAGAAAGTCCTGTGGGAGGCCGCCGCTAAGGACGCCGACGGCGCGGACTCATCCATCATGCGGCTCAAGGTAACGCCCCAAGGCTCCAGGCTGAAACAGTAGGCGATCAAATAGAGGCATTTTGATAGTTACTATTCAACACTGACTTTGTTGATGTTTCCGGTGAAACCCCGACCCTCGCCGTTGATGGCTTCATACCGAAACATGTTTTGAACTAAATAATGCATCCGTCATATCACAACATTATAATAACTCGAAGCTTATTGCAGGCACACCTTTGCTTGCTTGCGTTCTGTCGAAGGTAAATCTGTTCCATTCACATCAAGTCTATATACAGTTCATCTTTTCATAGTCGATCAACGTTGTTGTGCCTTGTTGCTTGCATCAAGAGAGAGCAACCCAAACGTATGGTCTCCCTTTTGATCGCTTACAAACCATGCACGGGGATTAATAATTTGAAAAGAAGTCCCGTCGAATGTATCCACACTATATGCATGGCCTCATGGCTTGGCCCTAGAAGAGAGGGGCTAGTTTTTGCTACACGTCCCCGTCGCAAACGCGGCTAATAGGCGGGGAGTGGAGTTTGTCAACACGTCCTATTTGCCGACGACGTTGATCTCGTATTCGGCAACGACGACGGCAATGGTCCATTTCTGCAGCTGCCTCACCACCGGCAGACAATGGGAGGTCATGAATATGCTTCTCTGTTGCCCGCGTCCCGATCCCCCATTGACAAACAGACCCGGGAGATTGAGGTGAAAACATCACCATTATGTTGACGTAATTTAGTTTTGTGCTCTGCGCGAGCTGTGATCGGCCGTGGGGACGCGGCGATGAATTTAATGGAGTGCGACGCAGAGGACAAAGTCGTGTGGACGGCGCGGCGATGTCCGGCGCTCGGGCCATCTTCGCCCCGCGCTCGGGGGTGAGGGAGAGGGAGGACGGAAAGCGACCCCCATTCAACATCTATTGCACGGTGTGTTTAGCAAATCTCCGAATAAAGAAACGTTTATCGATGCATTTAGAGCCCGTCAAATGTTGAGCCGCGAGGATTTGTAATTGTTCGTCGCTTGTTTGCGATCTTTCGAATTTCCGGCTCGATCGAGAGGAAAATAGACTTAGAATTCAACGCAAGCCACGAATCGTTTCTTTCCCATTTCAACCAGCTTTTATTTGGGCTTACGATGTTGATGACAACGAAACATTTCTTAGATCATAGCCGTGGACAACGATGGGCATAACGACGCCTCTAAAAGTCGTTCGACGCCGACATGCCGGTCACAATTTTCAATATCCGCGCCGCCGTTAATCTAATCGCCCCCCCCCCCCTCTCCCCCCATTTGGACACGAAAACACTGGTGATGGCGATCGCCGAGATGGGCATTCCTCTACCGCGCACCGGTGGTCAATATCACTAGTTATGTGGCCAATGCCGACGCCGACGCTGCGGTAATTACTCATCGCGGGCATCACCGACGCCGGTCACGACGCCGGGTACCCGTGTTGTGTGTCGTCGTAGTCGTCGTTGTCGCGCGGGGAAAATAGGGGTGGGGAAAGAAGGGCAGTTTTATGTGTCAGGATCCCTAGCGATGTACCATGACTGCAACGACCATGGAAGTCTAGCCTAAGTCCCAAAGTGGCACCTCACTGACTTGGCTCGATGGTCAAAATTTCGAGTGCAATTGTGACCAATTTGCGGAACCAAAAAGTAGATGCAAAATAAATCGCTTTTTTGAGAGGATAAAATTGTGCAAACGTGTTTTCAGATTGATTGATTTGTATGGGGAATAACATGCACATACAAATTGTTCTTTACACACGTATAAGCATCATACCAAAGTTGCGTTTTAAGTCAAGACAAACGTCGAGTTATTACACTTCGAAATTACCACCACCGAACATAACCGTGGTCTCTCGCCGGCGAAATGGCGGCCATAAACAACAGGAGCACAATATTTGTCGCACCCCTGTCGTTGTTATTGGTCTGGCGGGAAAGCATATAATCTTTAGCCTGGCATGCGGCGGCTCGGGGACCTCGCCGGGGACCTCGCGGTACTGATGATCCTCCCAAGTGCTACCCAGGAATGGCGTGAATGTGTACAATTTCATCAGCCGCCGACGCAGCCGTCGTACTCGGTGGAATGCGCATGGGGCCACCAGCTTAATAAATAAATTGTCCTGAACACCAGACGCGTCGCGCTCCCTGTTTGCGCTGCGTGGGAAGGATTCATCCCGTGTTCGCGTTTCGATGATTGTAATGAAGGAAAATAATATGTCTAGTCACCAGTGTATTACCTCACTCTGTATTACCTCTGTATTATAGTCACTCGATTTGGGAACGCTTCCCAGCATATGAATGACCTATTCCAAGTGAACCTTCTCCACGTGGTTTATCTTTCATGGTTAGTGTAGTATGTGCTTGCCAACTTTATAGCTTCAGTTAGTGTTCTTTCACTTCTTTTTTCTTTCAAATATCCCTTTTCTTTCCGAACTCAATAAATATCGATAAAATTTCAATTTAAATATTGCCAGCCGACATTAAAAGACTGGTCAGTTTGTCGCCCCTTCATCAACAAAAAGTATCGAGCAATTGGTACTTCACTATCTCCGCATCAGTGACCACTGATTTAGAGTATCATACCCAACACCCACTCTTTGGCCGACGGTTCCCTCCGCAAGGATCGCCATCGTTGTCTTGACGACGCCTGTACCGTGTGGCGGTCGTGCGTGAGTCGGCGTCGCGACGCACCGAGCGTCGGTCCGTGGAATGTTTTAATACCGCCGGGGCGGCGTCGGCGGCGTCGGCGGGTGCCATTGTGCACTCTCGCGAGCGCCAAATATTAATATAGTGAGCGGGTGAGTGATTGTGTACGGCGGCGACGGCGGCGACGGTTGGGGGGTGGGGGCGATGGACCCGAGGGGTGCACGCTTTATGACAGGCGACACGATACCCGATCTGTGATGATGCTGTGTGCGTCAACAACACGCGCAAGCTATCCGCGCCTTGCGGCGGCGGAGGCGACGGCGAGCGCGTGGAAAATGCGTGTGTGGCTTCGGCAGTGGTATTTCTTCTGAACGATATTCGGCCGGGATAGGAATTCTCCATCTTTCTATTTTGGTTGATACCGAATTTTTGTGCAAGCGACCCGCTCAATTGGTGAAATGGAGTCTCCCATGTCGTGGTGCATAACAAATTGTCATAACAATAGGATATGTAGGATATGTCAATCTTTCAATTATGAGTATCGGTATAGGGAGTGTTAGTTTTGCAACTAGAGACGTTGCAACCTTCTCTTTCAGAATATTTAGGGCATGTCTCATCTGCATACAGGTGTTTTAAATGCTTCCATAAGAGAGTGTTTTTCTTTCCTCCGGGAAACGAAGGAACGATACTTGAGGCTAATTCGACCGTATCCCTGTCTCTCGCTAATCCCAGTGCGTTCCCGTCCATTCTTCCAGGGTGTGGTGTCACTGTCCCTACCGTTCGGCCACGTGAGCTCGGTGATCGTCCAGGCCGTGTACGACACGTACGACACCGAACCAATCAGGGGTGACGTCGGTGATTCGCCCAACTGCCGCTTCATTTTCATTGGTGAGTGACCGACGTGCGACGTCGCGGCGCCGAGCGTCGCGGGTTAATAACGAGACGCTCCTTTGTTGCAGGTCGACGCCTCGACAGGGAAAACCTCGAGAAGCTTTTCTTGGAATGCGCCGACAGTTTTCAAGAGTAAAAGCGTTAGAAATGTGCTGTCATTTCTTGGGGTTTTGAATTTTATGCTTGAACATCGCGTGTTTATGGTGAGCATTTTGTCGTGCATGTTCTAATGCCGTGTTGTTGTGCGTGGATTAAGCGCGCTACTTGCAAGTTGTTTTCCCGGCTTCTGGGATCGGGTTTGCACAGCGAGCTTTGAAGGAAACGATTTCTTGCTGGAAGAATAATCCGCGAGAAGTTGAAACTTTGTGTCCATATTTTGTTTGCGCGCTTAGCAGGCAACGAAGCGGCAGCCATTCATTCAACAACTCCGACGATATCGTGACTATTAAAGATTACTATTATTATTACTCTCGAAATTTCAGACAAAGGGGAAAACTTGTGCCTTTCATAAGGAAATAATATTTGTCAAAGATTCCGGATTGGAAGCTTTACTTTCGAGTGTTCAACAAAGCTTATAAAATACGGACGAGCCGGCGGCACGGGCCTCTGTGCAGAATATCGTCCATCAACATTTGATTTCACAAAGAAAGAGATTTCCAGTTGTAAGCGGATTGTGCCATTCATCGTGGAGGAGGCAGGCTACGGGCATCGCCGTATTTTTCATAATAAAACTTGTATCGAGAGGAAATTCGCCAGATATTGTGTACTTTTCTAACTCGACATATTGGGTTAGCATTCATTCGGCCACTCCCTTCCCTACGTCAAGTTTCCCCCGGAACACGCGTGCACCTCGTGCAAATACACGACTTTTTAACTTGCTGGTTTTCCCGCTCGTTCCCGTCTCCTTCTCCCGAATGGCTGCCCTCGATCTCCTTTCATCTCCCGTCATCTCCCAACTCCAGTCGCGTCGACCGCGAAACAGTAGACTACTGGCCGTATGATATTCGAATCCCTTTAGAGCTAAACCAATTGTTTGCTGGAAGGATGGGTGCCGGGCCTCGCCATTATGCTGAACATGAACACACAGGGTTATTGCAATTGTCTTTTGTTCGAGTTTTATGCACACAGCGATTGCTAGCCATGAGCCCGCTAGCAAAATGAACCGACGAGTGCTGCCTTCCCGAGTTTATTATTAACATTACAGATAGGTTTCGACTTTGTCTGCGTGCTCTCGACTTCAAAGCTTGTTTATGGACATGCTTAGTCCCGAGGAGCTGGGGGGGAAAATACAATTTTCCAGCAAACTCTTACAGATATGCGTGTTTGAGTTCTCCACTTCTTTGTGTTAGAATTATGAGTGACTTACTTCTTTGTCCCAGATTGTGTACACACACAGATAGACCCAAAGTCATGTCACTTTTCATCTCTGTGCTCGCCTAGCCACGTTGCAGACCTATAATTACCAACTGTTAGGCTCGTTGTTCGAACGGTCTTTTCACAAACAGCCTTGCGAAAATAGTTTCGCTCCTGCACGTGCCGGCGCTCAGCTCACGGTCGCCAAACGCTCCCATCGATTAATACACCATTTTGCACAATCCTAAAAATGCGTTTATCTTGCGTCGTCTAATGAGAGCTTTTGTGCGCAGTCTGCCGAGGAATTACGTCCTCTAATTAAACTCGAAAGACGTAATATTATCCAACGAGCAAACGAGAAGAATCAGAATCACTTTGTGCCAGTAGGTCTCGCGTCTGAAGAGGCATGGCTTGCTCGATCCTCGGCTTCTTTTTGCCGTCGAACTCGTGCATTTTCTTTTTCGAGCGCCAAAATGTTCCCTTGTCAACGTAAGAGCCCGCTTTATTTATTGAAGTTTTCACAAAATTCTCCTTCCACCGATTAAACACCGGCAGGCGGCAGTGTATATTTTCTCAACTCAAAGGTATAGCAAGTGATTCTCCGGAACGCGTTGACAACGTGCAGCCAACTCGTTGCGATTTTATGACCAATTTTCCATCGCTAATTCAAACTGTCTCGCTTCAGTTGCCGATGATTTCATTTCCCGCGCTCTTACTTATAATATCATGATGGCCGCGCTAGCTCCCGCTCGCTCGTTTGTCTTTGATCTACAAAACACGCTAGAAAACACGCTTCAATATCAAATAATTCAACAACATGGTGAGGGGCTTCTATCGCTGAGAATTCAAGCATAAAACAACCAAATTTGCTTTTCTCGTCTCCGTCTATCACGCTCGCGCATTCTCAGTCGTCTCCGTCCCACTCGAGTGATATTCTATCGTTTATGTAATATGTTTTCACTGTTTCCCTTCGCTTCCCCGCGCTCTGTGCGGCACCAGTGTTGAAATTGGCAACATTCTTGTTCGTTCCACTCGAGAGTGCCATGGTGTAGCAGGATCCACACGAGCAGGATCCCGACCCGGCGTACGGCGTCCTCCCTTAGAAATGGGAGGAGAAAGTTGGGGACTGAAACAATGTCGAATACCCAAGGCGAGCTAGCTTCTTGTCGTGGTGGCGATTCAAAATATTTCAAAATACTTTCTCGAAAGATTATAGAAACACCCGCTTATGACTTTCCAGCAAAAAGCCGGACTGAGAATTGCATCAAAGTGTGAACATACTGATCACAAATAGGTATAGAGTGGTACACTTGAGAGGACACCTGTATGAAAGCCATGCTGATTAAGTTTTACAGCCGCAGCAACGTTATTTGATATCGCCGAGTTTCTGCTCCAGAAGAGGACAGAGGCTTCTTGTCGAATATTACCATTTCCACGCCAGCGCGCTACACTGGCGTCGCCATGACAGTAGCACCAACGTTGACATTCCCCATGATTCAAGTCGGCGGTAGCGCTCGACAATACTGAATTCCAGCTCGCTCGAGCGTGCATTCGGTTGTGATGCTTCTGGTATTATATCATTTTAGTAGCAGCCAAACACAACTGTGACAAGGAGCGGCGGGGAGAACGTGCCACTCGGTTGGTCCGTGTGCATTACGGCGAGTGAATGCGACGAGAGCCAAACGCGGACTAATGCGACGAGAGCGAAATTCCGGGCTGAGATGTAGCATTGTCGATTGACCACTTTCGCTTTGCGCGTGGTACTGGTAGGTATATTTATATTAGGTAATTATTAAATAGGAGTAAATAAACGAGACATATAAATTAAATATATCTGTATCAGAATTATCTGTAGCTATATTTTCAATCGGCAGACTGCTATTAGAGTGAAAGTATTTTCTTGCCGTTGACTTGTTTTCCAGCCTCCCGGTGAGTGTGTTAAACATTCTCATTCATATTCCCACACCCACCTCCCAATTTGCAAGCCACTAACTAGACTACGGGTAAGTCGACGTGCCGTTCAACGAATACAACGAACTCTGCACAGCTCTTTGTTGCCAGGAAAAGCGAAATTTTCCGACGAAAATTGAGGAATTTCACAAATCGGGAATAAATGTTTTCAATTGGGCTGAGTTTGAAAAGAAAACTGGGTTTTGTATATTAAACGAGGTTGAAGAAAACTCAAGGAAAATATTTGCATGTATATTGTATTCTGCTTTGATATCGTGCCTCCCGTACACATGTTTAGAAAGCAAGATATTTTTTGCAAATCATATTTTAATATTAAGAAACTGGAATGTTATACAACTTCGAGGCGGAAAATGTTGCTTTTTTTTCGAAGGAAAAGAATAAAATTGTGCCAACTCGAGAATTGAGGCCACATTCACCAGCGACAGCTTATATTTGCTGGTAAAATCATGGCACCTACATAGCTCAAATCCTAAATGATATATTTGTATCAGTATCCTCCCATGCGTTCTTTAGAGGTAATTGCCAATTACATTTTACGAGTTTTTTTTCTTTATTTTTAAACCAATATTTATCTGTGTCTTTCCACGAGTTGGAAGCAGCAAGTGTTTCCAAGTGTTCTTCCTCACCAGGCTAATTGGAAATGTAGCACCTGGCTTCTGCTGGCTCAAGCAACGTCGCTGTTTAGCGGTTTCTCGGGATCTCACAAGCTTAGTCGTCCACAAAAACAATCTCGACAAACAAATACGCGGATAGGCTGGCTACCAATAACAAAGGTTAAATAATTGACATAATTACGATCCCCTCTCTCAACGCCAAATGGTTCCCTTCTTTGAAGGCAGTCCGTGACATTTTGTAGGTGTAAATAGACTATGCTTACGGACGGTGCTTAGCAAAGCCGTCGCTGCAATGTTGTACCACTATCATTCAGTCTCAATGGGGTTTGTCTACTGCCAGTTAGCCAGGGAAGAAACCTTTGTGGTAGCTTTGTTTGTGTATGTTGTCCAACCAAGAAGCTGTAAAAGTTAACAGATATAACGCTCCACGAGTACGCTCGTATTAAAACAGCGTCTTTACACTTAAGATTTCTTTAATGCTGCGTCAAAAAGTGCAGTTTTATCTTTATGAATGGTCCATCCATTCTGCAACTTCTCATTTGTTGAACCCACCGGTACCAACCGACTCCCCTTTTATTTCCGTATAGTACTTTCTGAAGCGGTTTCGCTGTTATCGCTCGTGCTTGTTCTAAAGTATCGATTGAGATTAAGAAATTCAGCCAAGATACAGGATATGTCGGTGTAATTGATCGTCTTGGCTCCCGTAGGGTTTCATTGTCAGTCCACTGGTCGTACAAACAGGAACATAATGCCTCGCCGCGTTCGAGTGGGTGAACCTGCCAATTATACACAAACTGGCGCTGTTCCTCCTGTGTGGTACACGCGGCTAAATATTTGGGCATGCAAGAAAAAGCGACGAGCACAAAGCGCGAGATGTGTGACAGGCAAACTGGTTAATTGCTTGCTGGTGTTATTCTGAAGCCTTGAGACAACTGCCAGCTGTTGCTAGAGGGAAATGAAGACGGTAGGCGGGCGGGCGGGCGGACGGACGCGAGGCATAACCCGGCGATACATAGAATAACACACCGGTTCACGTTTTGCCGAAAAGAGAACCTCTCAGATTAAAATAACATCCCTCTGCGTGTATTTTCTAGAAGAATCAGCTAAATCAGTGACAGAAGTTATGAAAACATTTATTTGATATAAAGTCAGCATATTTGTCAGAGTGACTCGACTGCAATTTTTTTTTATTCCAGCTGTAACTCATCGATGACGGTCATTTTTCATCAACTGGGTCTCGTCAAGAAATCCAGGAAGATGTCAGTGCACTGCCGTGCCGCGGGTTCAGACTCCAGGGTGTCGGTTATTATGCCCCTACTGCTTGCGGCGTGTCGAAGGAAGTGTTCCCATTTCCAACGCATCTTTGTTCGGCGTCATGCAGTCTAGTGAAGCAAAAGACGGTTCAGAATCCCAGGCCGGGGCCCAGCCCCCCCATTTGACAGCATTATCACAACCATATGTTTGGCGGTTCACTGTTTATGTACACTAATACAGAGGAAGAGCCTCTTTTTTGTCACACTCTTGTAGAATAACAGTGTTCTCTCAGTGTTGACGGCGGCGTTTCGCCGTTTCTAACAGAGGAGACCACCAGGGGTATTTCGGGCCCCCACGGGGGGTCACTGTCCACCCAATCTCTTTGCCAACATCCGATCTTCAACCGATGCCACAAACGACACAGTTGTTCAAAGTGGAGGGCCGCTATTGTGCGGCTCGCTCACCGGCGACGGCTCGAGTGGTCAAAGAAAAGCTCAAATCCGGTGATTATGTGAAAGGATCGTTTTGTTCTCAATGAACTTGAGTTGATGATCATCGAAAGGACTACAATTGAGCAGTTTATTCTTTGCAGACCTCAATAATGCGAGCCACATTCCGAGACGATGCACATTTCGGTCACATATAGACGTTTATAATACACTTCTAACCCAAATCCGTCGTTTTAAATTGAGTTGCAGCACATGGCATGTTCTCAACTGATTCCTTGCTTCAGAACTTACAGCATTATAACGTTTTATCATTGGCTGTATCAATACCAGGACCAATGTTCCTAAATATTGCTAATTTTCCTATTTTAATGTCGTGTTTATTTCATTTTCCTTTATACTTGCTTACATGGGCGGCGAGGTTAATTTGTTTTTAAAACTACTAAATTCTATGTAATCCTCTGTTTATCTATCAACTTTGGGGTGCTCTTTATATATTTTTCATATAAACATCAAAGTGCGTCCACCTTTCATCATTTTGACACGAAACTTCAGATCATTCGCCGCTTCCTTTGGTGTTTCAATCGCAGAGAGCCAAAAGACATCATTTGAGAACACTTGTATATTATGCCGAAGTCTCGGAAAGAAAAATTGTATTTTTAGAGATTTTTTAGAGGCGTCGCCTTTCCTTTGGCTTGCAATGACTTTCGAGTGTAAATCTCCGATTATGATGATATTTCTAGCCGCTTGAATATCACTAATAAACAATCTCCAGCCGCCACACTTTGCCACTGAACACTGATGGAACACTTGCTCCACGCAAACCGACTCGAACTAAACGCTTTCTGCGGCTGCAAGAAATCTACATTTCCTATTCACTGGCAAGCCTTTTCATCCCAACCCGTGGTTCATGATAACCATTGAAAGTTTGAACTAAATTACAATCATGCAACCTCAACAGGGGTTTAATTATTCACGCTGAACGCTTTACTTCAAAATGATATACACTTCCAATTTCCACACACATGCACTAGTAAGAGCGTTTATCTTCACCTACAATCAGTATAATCAAACTAAAACTACAAGTGTTCCGTAAAATTCCCTGAAAACGCGCCAAAGACATTCGGGGTGTGAACTAATTAGTGATCCCGCGTTAGATTTGAGTGACGGGCGGCTTCTCTGTGTGCCTACTCGGGGTGTCCCGTGGTCCACACATGTGTGCCGGCGACCCGCAAGGTGCCCCTGCCAGGGTGGGCGGTGCAGAGGGTGCCCTAATCAATCACCAGGTCGGTTCACAGGAGCCGCGCCATCGGCCAGAACCAGCGGCTCGCTCACACTCCGTGAACTGTGTGTCGTCAAAGCGTTGTTCATGCCCGAAATTAAAACAACATCCCCATTTCGACAGGCAATATTTTAGAACGCACGAAAACCTCGCCATGCCTTTACATTTTTAAAACGTCTTCATTCGCTGTTTTCGGACAGTAAGGGTGTAAAATGCATGTAAATGATATGTTCCTTCAAAGCCCTAAGCTTTTTACTGCATGGAAAAACATTTCTAAAGCCGGGACCACTATTTGTCGCAAGTCTTTATGTCACTAGAAAAGATAACGGGGTAGCTAGAGCCCTAACTAGCCTAGCTTAACACGCACGCAAGATTGATTTCTGCAAAACTCGCAGTTATTACAAGGTTTTATTTTTTTTCCACTGAGCAGCGTGAATACATCCTGACCACCCTGAGTTTCTCGTACACCGTGATGTGTCTGTAAGGATGGATATCTGTGCGTAGTGTTGAAGCTGTGACCGAGCCCACTTGAGCTCTCTACAGGGGCCGCTTCCCGCCCCCTCTGTTCACGACGGGGTCCTCAATTTGGCGCGCCCCCCGTCGCCATGGATAACAGGTGTGCTTCTTGAGAAGGGCTTACCTTCTAACGGTCCCCTATACCCACTACAGCTACCTCTCTGGTCGGTCCTGAGCAAATTACACGGCATTACTTCGATACGTCCTCTCACTGCTGCTCGACGTCACCGCACACCGACCCATGGGTGCACTCGAGGCTCCCCGCTCACCACAAGACGACGCGCAAGTCGACCAAAATGCGGGCTCATTCAACGGATGCCAACAGCGTCTTGCGAATCGACCCGGATCTTTTCAAAATGGCTTCGTTGCCGACTTGCAGACAAAGGCACTTGTGCATTTCGGTTCTTGCATCATATGGGTACAAGAAATCTCAGCTAGGGCGTGTGACTTGGTCGTTGGTGTTCTTCAACCTTCATGTCAAAGTTGTCATGGTCTTCTTCCCTACTGTTTCTCATCATTGCAAAGAGAAACGGAACTCGAAACAAACATTGTACCTATTTGTCTCCTCGGCCTCAACACGTCCTTGAGCGCGACTGGAGCCTAGTAAAGCAATCACGTGGCTACATTATACACGCTTCAAAAGTGAACACAACTAGTTGAGGATATTACACCCTTACCAGTCCCTCGCGCAATTGTATCATGCAATCATTAACTCATTGTTCATCTCATTTGACTGTAATTATCAGCACGAGTCTAATGCTTTCTCGAGTGCGCGCGCAAAATGCAAGTCGTTTCTTTCCCCCCGGCGCAATCTGTTTACATTTCGGCCAGCCGTGTGCACCCCTATTTGGGCGCATGACGTCACGCCACGGACGCCCGTAGCGCGCCCACTCGAGAAATCACCCAAACAACTCCATTCACAAAACGATCGCTGAGATCGCGCAGAGTTGTGTTTGCACGCAGGCAAGTTCCCTTATTTCAATGCGATATGTCGGAGCAGAAAACCACAGACTTCCATCAATGAGTTGCACCGCCTAACAGCAGGGTATCCACCAGGGCTCGGTGCCTGCCTTCGCCCGGGAGATTGTCAAGCATTTCACCCCGCGCCTCGCTAACTACTCTAGAGAGGTCCTCGAGGCGGCCCTTGACCAACTGTGCAGTTGGTTGTCGCAGATTATCTTGCATCCTGTCGAGCTGCAAACCAAACAAGCATTCTCCGGGAGGTGCCCATGCCGCATAGGGCCCCAGTCTGCCTGCACTCACATCTTCAGATGAGAATTCTTCACTGAACAAAATTCATAGAGAAATCTGAAATTATATCTAGTTTCATATGTAACTTTATAAAAAAAATCTAGATGGTGGAAAGGAATGCATCTTTATAAAAGATACTTTTAGATTTCGTTCAGGTATACCCAGCCATGCAGGTTGGTTTTTCTTTGCTCTTGAATACGCTACCAGCACCAAGCATACATACTCGAGCATGTGTTTCATTGTTTTGTAATGAAGTATAATGTTGCTCAATGGGGATATAGGCCGTAATCCGATTACGTCACACACACCCTCCCCCCCTGGAAACCAACAGTTGGCGCAAAATCGGATCAATCAATTACGGATGCAGAGTTAATAATGAATCGCATGATGCCAGATGCCCCAAGCCGCAAATCTGTCCTCCGCGCTACCAAATTCTTTTGCCGCGATTTGTGCCGCAGCGTTCGGCAGCACTCCTTTGCGCCACTTTACGCTCGCCCGTGGTGCAAACGCCCGCAACGCTGCGCCGAACGGTGCCTCCATTAGCGCGCCCGTCCACCACGACGCCGTCGACGCCGGGGGCGACGCTTAGCATGTCGAATAAAACGCTCAGACCCTATTTTATCACACTCTCGAGAACAGAACGACGGTCGCCGCCCCGCCGCCCCCCTTCCCTGGCGATATCAATATTCATCCGCAAAGTTTGTACCGCACTTATCATTTATAGAAATTGCCAATAAACTTTGCCATCCCCCTCTCTTTTACCAGAAATTAGTTTGCAAAACCGTTCCTAAATCGAGTTGAAGAAAAGTCTCCGACGGAGACAAAAAAAGGTAGTTGAAGTGAGAATAATATAAGTTGGGGCGCTGCAGGGTTTGCCCTGACAATAATAACCAGTCTCTCTTTGCCCACGGGGTCGGAGGCGCGATTCATTTCATTCTTGAACCACCGACGCCTCCGCCGCCGACAACGGGTGGATAGGCTCGTGTTTTTCTCGGCTCTCAATCGCTCCCGCAGCACGGATGTGTATCGCAATAACACGGTCTGGCATGCCACCCCCACCCCCACCTCCAGCTACGTTGACTTATTTGCATAATGTTCCAATTTACATGTCGTCCCTGCTTGGGATTCCTCAGTCCGCATGCGCCTCCCATTGCCTTTGTGGTGGCCCCGCCTTTGCAGGGGCTGTGGGCACAGGGCAGACAACGGGCCCCGGGAACAGACAAAGTGCGCACGACGGAAGAGAGGGACAACCAGGATAGCGATGGAAGGGGATGAGGTTTAGAAGCCAAGAGCTGACAAACTATTTTACCGCATTTTCGTTCCGGCTAGCAAATTGTTTCTCGTCGTGTGCACCAGCATAGCGCGGCGGCGGCGGTAGAGGAGGAGGAGGAGGAGGAGAATGAGGTGTTTCGAACAAGTTGATTAAAGGTTTGGCTGGCTCCGAGAGTTTCAATTACGTTAGGATCTATCTTCATCATGAGATTGCAACCCCTCGGGCTCGGATTGAGTTAGGGAAGCTACCGAGTTGTGCCGAGGTGGATCGCGCCGTGCGCCAATATACGAGTGGTTGTTCCAAGGATTGTTCCAAGGGTTGTTCCACCGCGACCTCGGTTCTTCCGCCTGCGTGCTCACGTCCCCCGAGATGCAAGAGAAGTGATTCGTGTATTTAAATGTCGAAAACAATCTCGAGTGCTCGTCGCAGAGACGTTCTGCTGAGATTGAATTACAGCCGCTCAACGTTACCACCACGGCGCGTTACTGTCAACGGGACAACATGCGAGAACAAAATAATATTTCATTCCTCCTGATTTCCTTCCGATACCTTGCATACATCACACTTTACTCTGGAGAATCATTGTTTCGCACCCTTTTTCCCGACGGGCTTCATTTCAACGTCGGCAGATTTTCCCGACGCTGTTCGGGATGCTTTCCTAGGGAGAATGGGTGTGGAGCGTTAACACGTGGCAAGCACCCCACGGACTCTTCGCGGCAATTGCCAGGCTTGACTTTCGATCTTCCTCTGCCATTGTGCGCTCGCCTCGAGAATATTGGAAAAGCTCGGAGCTCGCAAGAAAGCGCCGGGAAAAGTCGTCTCCTCCAATCACTAACTTTATAACCCTGGCGACCTTCATGGTAACAAACAGAGGATGCCAAATCAAATAGATTACTTTTCGCCCTCCGAGCTTTCAAAAAATATACACTCTTTTAGCTGGGAAAGGCTTTTCTTCGCGTTCTTTTTTCAATCTCTCCACGCTGTCCCAGATCCCAGCTGTGACATTATCAGCAAACTCGTAGCTGGCTTCATTAACATCCTTCTAATTTCACTTGCGGAGGCTGCAGAAGAAAGATTTCATTTGACATTTGCTCATCCAAAAGATTGTTTCATCTCGTCGCAGTCCCGCGAGATCAGAGACTGCTCAGACGAAAGATTACGCGTCTTTTCATTTCTTTATTACTTTGTTCTGTACTCATTATCTTTTCCTTAAGAATTTAAACATATTATGGCAAACAAATCTCTGTTAGGGGTCGCACGATTACTTAGCAGCGATCTTCATGTCGTTCACGAGTTAGAATAAAAGTAGAAAGAGCAGGAGTCAGTGAAATTCATCTCTTGCACACCCCAAGGATTACAGATCCAAGCGGGCGCCGTCCCCGAAAGAAGACCGCACGAGGACAAAATCAAATCAGCCACGTCGTTGCCGCTTCCATCAGAAGCAATATCGGAAATGACGGAGCAAATACTCAGAAGTCAACCCGATGATTTAGTTCTATCATTGCAGTGCATAAATAAATGCTATGTGTTACGACCACCAAGTTAATCCGTTTCGTCGAGCCGTGCTAATGAAAAGTGGGATCCTCTAATCCTTGGCGGGGCCCACACATTGTGCAGGGTGCAGGGATGACCCAGTGACAATGCCTTATGGGACGTGCTTTGTCCCGCCTAATTGACCGGGTCGCAACCCTCCCAGCAGACACCAATATGGGAGACGCGAGGGTGTTCGGCACTCAGCATTGTTAGTACCATGATTTATCGCGCACCGCCAAAGATAGGTGGCTTCAGATCGGGTGTCTAAGCTGGAATTAATGTGTGAAATCAACACCCGATTCGCTAGGGTAGTCATTAAATTGCAAATCAATTTTATGAGGTGCTTGCCAGATTGCTGCCTTAAGGGTGGGTCTTCTGTAGATGGACTTAGGAAGCTGTAATCATCGCGTAGACACCTGACAGTGATATTGCTTTATACACTTTTGAGGCTTGCACACTCGTATAGTGAGCAACATCAAATTTCTATTTTAAGGCGAGTCGTATATTTTTTATGACAGAAGACTGCGTTGAATATTCACGTTCGCGTAATGTCTTCCATCCTTTCAGTCTCTCCGTAAGCTTCGCGGTAAGCCGCCCGTTCGCTTTACGTTATCACGCTCACTGTGCAATTCAGCAAAAAGTGCTGAGAGCAGAAAACAGATACGACACTGTTTTGAAAATGTAGTGCTAAGCCCCCACCCGACTCATGTTTGTACCTGCTATGTCATTATTTAGCTAGCATTTAGCGCACATTTCCCTTCAAAAAAGTAGCTCGTCAGTCAAATTTAAAAAATCTTCCATAATATCGCACAATCAACATTTATATTTATTTGCTCTTTTCAAATATATAATTTTTTAAGTCGGTAAACACTGTTAGAGTGTTTACGCTTGCGCTCGTGAGGTAATAAATTGTCATTATTTTATGATATCACGTTGATTTGTTGGCAGAAAGCCTATTTGCAGTGTGACACAAATATCACAGGCGACTGGCAGCATAGAATATGATATTATAACAGGGCACTCGGGTACTCTAGCTGTTTACCCTCGTCTCGTTGCCACAATTGGGTAAACGCTCGCTTCTTTGCACTTCAATATGGCTGGGCACTGCAGGCACTGCTAGTTACCTGCCCGCACGAGTTATACGCTGTGTGTGCTCTGTTTACGACTCGCTCAGGTGAAATTCAGTGGCTATTAACGTCGAAAAGCTTCTTTGTTGAAGCTCTCACATGTATTAATGTGCATGCCATGTATTTGTCAGCTTCGTTTCAAATCTAGACTGGAGATTAACTCGGCTGTCATATGACTTTCCTGAAAGTATGCAAGTATATGCATGTCAACGCATGGGGCACACTTTCCCACTAAACTCAAAGCTTACTTGCAATGAATCCCAGGGGATAATATTTTTATATCTAGGTACATACAGGATAGGTTAATTAGTTCGTTGTCAACATTTAGGATCTATCTTGGCGGATTATTTTCTTGGTGGTTGCTAGGATATAACGCGCTATAGTAAAGCTGTTCTTTTAAGCAGAAAAACACAACAAGAGCATATAAGATACCAATCTATGATGGTTTTTAGACTCATGTCTACTTGATTTATCCTTAGCACTAGTTTTAACAAAAACTATTTGAAATGGGTTTTGAATGCGAAGTAAAGGACAACTAAATTAATTGATACATAATTGTCATAATTAAACAATTTATTGAGTTGTCATTTACTTAACATTCAAAACCCATTTCAAATAGTTTTTGTTGAAGATATCAATCTCTTTTTCAAAAGTACATTCATTGCATGGACGAGTGGTTTTGATAAAATGCTGTTTGCTTTCAGAATCAAAATGATTAAGAACTTAAATACGGCATGTTTAACAAGTTACTGATTCTTTAAGTTGGTTCTTTAGCAGTCGATTAGAAATATAATGGTTTGTCATTTGAAATTATGTTATTTTAGTGGTAAAATTGGTTAAAATTGTATTGGTCTATTGGATAAAAGAGTGGCAAATTCATCTGCTGAAAAAAGTCAAATTTAGAAATCACAAATATCAAAGCAATTTGTTCTTGCTAGCGTCCCCAATATAAAGATTATATAAGATCAAGATAATCTTCGCAGTCAAATATTACAACAACTTCCCTGATCGTCTCTTTCTGGTGGAGGTGCCATGTTGCCCCACGCGGTGGAAGTGCCAAGATAATTAAAGCTAATAAAGCGGAAGCCAGATTTTTAATCAAACTTCCGTCATGGGACAACGCCGGTGAAATATCAGAGTGTCACATGTTAGTTAGTAAGTGCAGAAGATAAGGCATTATAGGCAAGTGACCGATTTCAAGCCAGTGGTTAGAAAAGCAATCAATTTCCATCGCAAAGCATTCAGCCGGAGAAAGTTAAAACCTGAGTCACACTGAATAATAATAATATGTCTTGGCAGAGAGTCTTGTCAGGATTTATCGGATCAGCTCGCTCGCTGGCGAAAATCACACGCACTGGTTACAAACGGCGGGTACCTATCGCCGTCGACGGCGTCCCCAACACCCTAGGCACACATCGCACCCAGAGCGTGGCCCCGCCCCTTGGCCCGTCAACCAATCGCGTGGCACGCTCCGCCCCCCCACCGAGTCGAACCCCGTGGTCGGCTATGTTTAGAGGGTAGCTGCCAAGCAAAGGAGGCGGAGTGCGGGCGACGCGGCGACGGCCGACCGGCAGCGAGCAACGGGCGACGACGACACAAGTGTGACGACTTCGTGGGCGCTAGGCCGAACCTGACCGCCGCGCCGGTAGTACAGAGTGTAGAGTGTGCGTGCCGTGTGTGTAGCAAGTGTCCCGCGTGTTGAAGACTTTATCATCACAAATGTGTTTGGCCATGGACGAGGGAGGCCGCCTACTCCTGGGCTACCGCGAGCTCCAGCACCAGAACTCTGCCGCGATGCAGTTGATGGAACATCACCAGGGACTTTCGCTGCCCAGCGCGTTGACGCTGTCCGTGCCGATGCTGGGCCAACTCAACAATCTGCACAACATATCGTCGCCGATGCTTCATCCAGAGTCCCCGTTGGACCTGCGCGGGGGACAGTCAGTGCAGCCGCTCAGTCCCGGGCTCATGAGTCGCCTCTCGGCGAGCGGCGACTCGGATGACTCGGACCCCGAGATCAACGTCGACTCGGACGATCCCGAGGACTCGTCGCCGCCGACTCTGTTGCGAGCACGAAGCAGCATCGCCGACTTCCACCGGCACTTCATCAGCAGCAGCAGCAGCCAGCCGGCCGCCGAGTCGCCGACGCCGCCGCCGACGGGCGCGCACGGCTCCGACGCTCACATGGACGACGATTGCGGTGGACCGGCGTCGCCGTCCGACGGCAAGACGCCGGCGTCGCCCGGCTCGACGCACGTGAAGCCGCCCTACTCGTACATCGCACTCATCACCATGTCGATCCTGCAGTCGCCGCACAAGAAGCTAACACTGTCCGGCATCTGCGAGTTCATCATGTCTCGCTTCTCGTACTACCGAGAGAAGTTCCCCGCGTGGCAGAACTCGATCAGACATAACCTATCTCTGAACGACTGCTTCATCAAGATCCCACGGGAGCCGGGCAACCCGGGCAAGGGCAACTACTGGACGCTAGACCCGATGGCCGAGGACATGTTCGACAATGGCAGCTTCCTGCGACGTCGCAAGCGTTACAAGAGACAGCCACCAGACTACCTCCTCCGCGAGCAGCATGCTGCGGCGATGGCATCATTCTTGGGCTCGGACCCGTACCACCACCACCTTCTACCACACCACGCGATGCATCACAACCCGTACCATTACCTGTCGCCCCTGCCGCCGGCCGTCCCGTTGCTGCCCCCCGGCGACCTGGCGCGTCTCTCGCTGGGCCCGCTGGGTCTGAACCTGATGCCCCAACACGCTCACCAGCAGGTCTCGTTCCCGTGCAAGCCGGTCGCTGTCAGCGTTGCCTCCTCGCTGGCGTCGCGGGGCAAAGAGCTCACAATCACGGCGTCGGGTGGAGGTGGCAAGAGCGCGGCTGCCGCGCGAAACGGCTTCAGCATCGACTCGCTCATCGGCAAGGTACAGACGCCGACAGCGAACAAGCCGACGGCGTCGCGGCTTCCTCCGCACGCGTTGGCCCAGCTCAAAGCACGCCCGGGGCTGCAGGTGCTAGAGCAGACGCCGACTCCGACGCCCGTCGTTTCGCGAAGTATGGACTCGGCGTTCTCGCCGCTCAGCGCCGCGGCGTGGGCAAGGTGAGATGCCGACGCCGACGGCGAAGCCATGTGCCAAAGTGTTTTCCGTTCGTAATCGGTTCGATATTTCCCTTGTTAAGTGACATTTTAAGCGATGGGACTATTGGACGGATGATGACCGAACAAATCTGAGTATTGTATATAGACGTTTCGTCATGTGTGCAATTTGATGTGGATATTGTTGTTGAACGTTAAAAAAGGGATAGCGTCCTTAAATGTAAATGAACTGAACATATGCACATAGAACATTTCTGTAAAATGAATATATACCATTTAACGCAGGTGTAATGGCTACGACTTTATTACAAAGATATTGGTATTCCTAAAGAGAAGACGATAAAATTAAGCCCCATATCTATATAATATATCTACATAGTATACATTAAACATATTCTATATAGACAGGTAAAGCAATGCTAGGCGTAATGTCGTCCGGCCGTTAAATGTGACGATCTTGTTCCAAAGGGCACAAAGTACTGAGGGGCTGAATGCATACACACATGGTTGTAGACCGCATCAATTATTTATTGTCAGTATTATTCATGTAAAATAAAAAGTCGTGATTGTCAACATTTTGGCAAACGAAAGTCATATTAGAAAAAAAAAAACTGTCGGATTATTTGTCAAGTTGGTTCCTCGTCCTTATATCCAACGTCCTAACGATCAGCGACTCATTCCTGGATTGCATTTACTTCTATCTGATCTTCCTCGAAGAGTCGTTCCAGATCTTATCTCTTGTGTCTTTGGGCGCAACGTGAAGTGGAAGAAACTGCTTGCAAGGCGCCGGTAATTCAGAAATGAGGAAACCATGCACACTTCTGTCTCAGAAGTAAATCCCACATAATCCTTGGAGCAATTCAACGTTACTTGGTTGCTGCGTGTATTCACGGCTAACGGCTAATCCCGGGCAATTTGCTCGTCACTTGTATGATACGTGGCTAGCAGCCGTTTAGTCCTTGTGATAGGTCATCTAAAACTTGCTGCAATGCCCAGTCGGAGTCAATTTATAGGTTCACGGTAAGGTACACATCAATTTCCCTAAGACCTGCTTTCGAAATTGTACCATCGTAATCCGCAGATCGACGATTAAGAATGCCACGGTCTAGATGCTAGAACAATGCCCGTGTTGCTAAATTCATTATTGTTTCTTAATAAGACGTGGGTCAACGCGCACGGCGATTGAGAAATCGAGTTCCTTGTGGCTTATTTCTTACTCTTTCGGGGATATTTTAACCCAAAAGCTCACTAACTTTCTGCCATGCTTTATCGCCAACCAAAGAGAGTCTTAAACAATTTTCTGTTTCCTTTCAGGAAACTGTTGTAGAAGATTTCCTGTTGCGCTGAGCGATAAAGCAATTTGAATAATCATAATGCTCGCCGCAAATATTTCAAATTAGTCAAGTAATGTTAGGACAGTCACAATTTAAATAATGAAATGTACGAAACGGTGGTGCAGCAAAAAGAGTCCTCTCCAGCAACTCGCCGCTGCAATCGAGCCATTTCCATGCTTAGCACAGAACGCATTAATGTTCGCTAAGTCCTTATAAAGATACAATTAGCTAGAATGTTCCACGATATTAATTTTTCATATCCACTGGGTACACGAGGAATTCAAGTACGCAAATAGTTGCTCAGTGGCAACTAGAGCCGCTCACAATACAGTGCAGAGCGCGCTGACGCCATCCCATCTTCCAGTTAATTGATGCTCCATGTAAAAATCTTCTTTCAAACATTGCAGAATGAAAATTCCCCATTGTAATAGTTCCAGTGTGTAATGAGTACTCGAGGAAAAATACACGCGCTGGTAGATCTACCCCTATCGCTGCACACGCCTCGACGTTCGAGTTCTCTATCGCCGTTTCGTTGGAAAAAGAGGAGAGAAATATTCGCAATTGAGTATACAATGATGTTGTTAATGAGCGAACTTCCTTTTTTTCCCCCAAAGCCGGGAACGGCGAACAGCGATGTAATCCTGCAATCGCGAGTCGCTAGAGGATAGCTTGCATGCCAATGTATGTATGCTGGCGAGATCAAAGAGCTGGGATAGCGATCGCTCAGCGTTCAGCGCTCACCGCTCAGCGTTCAGCGCTCACCGCTCGGCGCCACGTCTCCTTCGCTCGGGGCGAGCGGAGCGCTGCACAGATCCGATCCGAACGCTGCAGCCTCCGGCGGCAGGATCGCATGTGAACTATGGACGCGATGATCGCCCTCCTCTGGCAGCCTCTATGTGCTCAACTTCGCAAAGCGTTCAGCCGAACGCAGAGTCAACACGTCCAAATCTCTGCAGCTCTTTGCTTCAAGCTCTGGTGTATCTCTCGTGGAAATAATAATAGGGCGACTGTTTCCACTTTGAACGACACTCGAAAGGGTGTGTGCCCGAAATAGGATCAGACACGACGATTGGGGATGCTAATTTTGAGGTTTCGTTTTGCAGTTGATCTCAGGGAGCAGATTTTGCAGTCGACATCAAGTGCCAATTGGCATTTTGAATGAATAGGAAGATTTGAAGGTGCGACATATATTTATCATTTTGGCATTTCCTTGCGAAGACACAAGCGGCCCAATCACTGAAAATGTATCAATTAATAGCCTAATCGGCGATAGAATATATCCGTATCCTATCCTCTGGGAAAATATTCTGGCTGGAAATGGTAAATTTACTAAATAGAGTAAATTTTTTCCGCCGATCTCTAGATTTCGAGCCCAGATTTCCGCCTCCATGTAATCTCATCTGAATTTCAATCCCAACATCGAGTCTGAGTACAAGCCCCGATTGTAAGTTGCGACTACAAAGTAAACTCAGGGGCGAGCAAATGAAAGCGTCCCACGACACCAACTCCCACCTCTCAGCCCCACCGTGCACTAAACTGTAATGTATTCCTCATCGCCGTCACCCCGCCAGGCCAAGGCGCGAGAACTGATCAAACTTACATCAAACAATACACGTGTAACGCAGATGTTATTTGACCAGCAACGATCCGCGGCCCCCGAGGGCGGGAGGCGTCGCTCCGGCTCGGGCCAAACACACCGAGCAAACGCCCCTGCATGCCGCGTGCACGTACTCGACTGTGCGGCGCGGTAATCAGTTCACACCTCGGTAACTTTCAATCAGAAGACCCATTCACCGTTCGGAGGGCTCATCACAGAACGTTTGTTGATAGACATGATCCGAGAGGGGGTGGCACGTAGCTACCAGGCCCTACAAGCTTTGATAAAACACAGGGGGTGTGTGATCGGTGCATGATCGGTGTGCGCCGACGCGGAACAATTAGGGGTTGGTGTAAGTTTCTAATATGTCCTAGGCGTGAAAGGGGCTTGCAAAATAAATAGTCGAAATTGAAATCTTTTTTGTAAACTGTATTTTATTATCAGTTACACGAGGGCGGTAAGTTTTTGTCGATATCGGATCAAGTGCAATCAGTCTCGCTTGGGGGAAAATTGCCACTGTGAAAACAAGTAAAGCTTATTCATTTTAGTACCGTGATTGGATCCATGTGAACTACATGTCGTGACATCGTGTGGATGAGACTATCGCATTCTTTAAATCTAGTTTCTCAAACGATATATTATGTCCTCGCCTCAAAGCGTTCTCGAAGCAGCTGGACACAATTTTCCGCTCGATCATATTAACATTGATGTGCACCGTACAATGGCCGAACCACACCAAAGTCAAACACCGCGCGCTATAAACGTATCATGATAACTACATTAATATTTCTACTTATAACGCAACAAAATGCTTCCATACAAACAGTGCTCGGCGTGGGCACATCAAAATCTCTCACTGTTGACATTATATCACGCGTTTTTTCATCCTATTCTTGTCAACATTTGAGTAATAAAAATATTCATCTCGTCTTTGCTTACACAATTATGCTCTCGTCCAAATGTTCTCCTCATAGAACATGATACGCATATAACAAGCGCCGTGTATATTAATATATGCCAACATGTGGCTGCAGCCTGCACGGATCTACCGCGAACTTCTGATAAATACGAGGTACGAGGTTGCTATTGGACGCCTTGCGCCGGCGCCCCCGGCGCCCTCGGCGTCGGCACAAGTAGCCATGGCCGGCGACGCTGCCTGCGAGTACTTGTACTGGAACGACGCCGACGCCGACGCGAACGCACAAAGCCGCGCAGAGTAAACAGCGAATTGATTTCAAATGACACGGTGGAGATTGGCAGGCGACCCTCCAGCATGATGCAGGAAGGAGGCTTGCGAGTTTGCGCTTTGCTATGGGCAGGTCAGGATGTACGTCTGTTTTTTTTCTTAGTCGCGAACATTGCACCCGTTTATTTCCATTTTTAATCTCGCCTTGGAAAGAATTCGCTTTCTATTTAAAAGCCACTGATCTAAGGAATGGTTCCCTCTTTCAGCAGCATGTATAAGTTGATGCAAAGCAACGGACAAAACATGAGTTAAACGTCACTTCTTAAGATGCACTAGGAAAACAGACAAACCAACAGACTATAGTTTGACAAGCGAACTGAGACCCATTGTCATTTTGTAAGCAAATCTGCCAACAAATTACTTGTAAATAATTAATTTTGTTTGAGACGTAATCACTTCTCGTGCGCATTGCACGCTGTAATAATGTTTGTCGACGACCCATTCCAATACGTCACGCCGCGAGAAAACGCAACGAGAGATCGCCATACCTGTCTGGCACGTTGCATAGGCCAGGAGGAATGCGTCGTCAAGCCGAGCCGCCTTACAATCGGTTACCATCGCATCCCATCGCATCCCATCGCATCCCATCGCATCCCATCGCATCCCATCGCATCCCATCGCATCCCATCGCATCCCATCGCATCCCATCGCGGCTTTCGGGACTACACTCCTGGATAACTTACGATCTGTCTGCTCGAACATAACAATTTGTCACTTTTAATGGAGCCCTCCCTGCTGCGACTGCTTGCCAACTTGCACGCGCTACACAAAACCTATTTGCTCTCCACTAATACAGCAAGACGCTGCCCAATTTACACGCACGCTTTTCACACCGCAGAACCAGCTATGTGTGCGTGTATGTGTGTGTGTATTATTTATCTTTACCCTATTTTTACCGTGTTGTGAGGTTTCTTGCTTCTTGCCCTCGTTCCTCAGACCCTTGCATGTGTGTGCAGTGTGTGTTTTACCACGCATACACACGACAGATTGATTTTGCTCGCGTAGCTCCTTGGCTTGCACGTTGATCTTGTAAAGTGGGGACAAATTGGACGAGCAATGCCAGCTGGGATGCACACAATCATTCGGTGCCGTGCTCCTGTACTCGCTATGTCTCGCCGGAATTGCATGATCTTCTACCGTGCCAATGTTGTGAAGGCATACCGTTATCATCATATCATAGCTGTGCCAAATTTTTCTTCAAGATAATTTATGCAGTAGACAGCAATGCAATCGTAGAAAGATAAAGAGGTTATGAATTGTCTTCAAAAAAAATATAAATACCAAACATAACCTAAAAGATAGTCATATTTTGTCGGTGACAAGAATTTTCAGCTGCAACCGACTCTTGAGGGTGATTAGCGGAGGCGGAAGAGACTTGCGATCAAAGCGTACAAAGTAGTGGCAGTGTAATGACCACGGTAATCGGTGCACGGCCAGTTTTCCGGCCTGGCCAAGTACATGCGAAGAGTGTGACACTCGTTCCTGGCATCGACACAAAGTCAGCAGACGGAGGAGCTAGTTCACACTCGGTTTACATTCCCTACTTAGACAATGATTAACGACATTGTTTCTGCCTAGCTGGCAACGACTTAGTTCGGGATAGGTCGTTCAAACATTAGTCGGATACATGACAGTTATTTTTAAATCATTTCGACGCGCTAATATAATATTAGTTTAGATTCACAGTCTCGTTAGTGTGCCAGTGTGGGTTTGTGAGCGTCCACATTTTGGCACTTAAGCCGCGCGTCAAAGAATCGCGAGAATTAATTGAGCTGTGTAACAAATCAATTTAACTCCTTTGACAAATTACCGTCGTGTGTTTTCAGATCACTCTACTTTCATTTTCTTTTCATAATGCTTGTACTTAGTGTATGTTCTTGGGTGAGAGAGAGCCAGGGGGGGAGTGAAAGGAGAAATATAGTCATCTCTAAAGAGCACAAAGTGCGCTGTAAAATAAAACGAGCCAGTGATATTTTTGAGCCAACACCGCCCAATGATTGCTGACAAAAGCTCAAAGAGATCCGCATTTGTGATCCGCATGCTTTACAGTCCACTCAATTAAAGGTACCCTGCGATTTCAATGGACAACATTCAATGGAATATACTTTTCGAAAGTGTTCAAGTACGTATAGCCTGGTCGCCGGGTACCTGAGTTGCACGACCATGAAGGCCCGAGGACCTAACAACCACGATGCAACTCTTTCTTACCCCGAATTGTCTCATTCTTGCGCAGCCCACACACAAGCACTCGAGATAAAACGAGATCCATGGGCAAATCGTCTTGCGAAAGAAACGCTAGCAGAGGTTCCCAGATGCTCAGCATCTTCTCGCGGGGTGAAGTGCATATGCTTGGGGGCGAACACAGGTGCTTGCAGCAAGGAAAGGTTGCCTTCGAGGACTCGACGGAATCTGCACCTGCTGTCACTCATCCCTTATTATGCCGCAAAATCCCAGTTAAAGCTATACACATTTCCAGAGATGTAGCTCATGATCAGGCCATTGGGTGCTATAATAAGCATGCTTACAGAGTACCACGGAAACATATACCTGTTAACATTTTTCACTTTCTAAGTGGACCAATAGAAAAGTGTTCCCGCTTGTGTGTTTTGATACCTCGGGTATTTGTAAAGGACCAATGTTGCTTATTATGCCCTTTGCTAACTTGATTGGCGTGTGCATTGACTGGCAGTAGGTGAAGGGTTGCTCAGACAGCCCTGCCAAAAGATACTTAACAGTGGAATGTGTTTTTTTTTTGGTCCTACATTCTGGACCACCGAACGCTCCTGTTTGCTCGCCGTGGGAAAACCTGCCGGCGGAAAAGATGGCGCAACTTCTCAGTTTCCTTCAAAGTTTTGCGTAAATTGCGTGGATAGTGTAGTCTGCTCGGAGGGGTTTTCTCTGCGTAGCTAAACATTTGCACTTAATTAAACCGAAACCGTTTACGCAGTACACCAACGCGCTCGCTTGCCAGAGACGAAGCGGGTTAGTTTGTCGAGAGAAAGTTAAGTTTTGCTTCGGGTGGTCTGTCGTCATCTTAGACGAGCCCGTATACCTCTGACGTCACGGGAAGGAGACTGCCGCCTGTATTTCGCGGCAGCTGCGACCCGCGTTTCAACTCACTCCCGGCTCTCCAGACTTTTACATTGGTACCCTGGAAGGCGAGGGTGGAAAATAACGGGAGAGGGAAAGCCTACAGAGTTGATATATTTTTTTGAAGACACATGCCAGTTCCGCTCGACTCTTCAGAGATCCCCTCTCGGCTTGATTAGTGAAAATTGAAAAGTCTGTTAAAATACGATCGAATGTCGTTGATAAAGAAATCCTTACGAGTCCTGCCATTATGCAGGAACTCCGCTTGATACGACGAGGTCACCTGAATTCAGATCCGCTGCCTGCGACATTTCCCTGGCAACCCCCGCTGCGTTTCCAACTCACCGTGTCCCCCGCACCCCCTTGTTTCCCGTGTCTGCAGAGACAGTTGAAATGGAGTTTCTGTGTCCGTATGAGAAGTCCAGACCACAGTCAGTTCTGCACTGCTCCACCTCTGGTAAGCTCGGCGCCGCCAAACAAAGGCCCTCGCAGCGACCACACCTTGGCGCGCGCAAAATGGGGTCGAAACACGTAGCCAAACTCCCCCAAAAGCAGCTCCCATTCGCATCAACGCGGTCCCCAAAAAGCATAGCAATCCCCATACACCCCGTGGCAAAGTACCCCGTTCCATGCAGGCAATTCCTGGAGCGCGGTTTCCCTTCCCCAGTTCCCATGCACTGCACCTGCGACTGTCATTTCGCGACCGTGTCTATTGAATAATTCCCAATGCACTCACACGGGATAGAGTGTGGATGTACCAATGTATCGCTTACATTCCCTAGATTCCCACAGGAAGTTTTTCACTCACGATGCGCTGTAGCGCGCGCGGTGAACACACCTGCTGCGATTCCTGGACTTTTTCTGTGAAATGTTCCATTCAGGAATTCATTAGCATCACTTTTTAACCGCTCAGAGGCCTGAAATAGTGGCGATTAGGAATTATATACAGAAAAAGTGTCAATTCTAAATCATTTATGGAAATAGAGAAAATTCTGAATAATCCAGAGGCACGGAATAACGTTGCTTTTGAAGTATATACGGATAGTTACCAATTCTTAACCCCTTTGAAATAGTGTAAACTCTTGATCATACGTAGGTTCAAAATACTGTTAATGCGTGTGGTCCATGCGTTGAAACCATTAGAAAGAAAGGCGTTCTGCGTTGCGCACAAAAAAAAACACGAAGCGCAAGACAAAAGCAAGTAATTGAACGACTCGATGAGAAACGTGGTGGCATTTCCCTTCCTCCCAGCTCGCACTTTCGGGAGCGACGTCCCTACAGTGATCTGTCGTCGCCGTAAGCCCATGGCATCGTGCTCATGGGACACAGTAAAAACATTGAGTATAAACACACATTTACACAAGATAAACACACACATCCCGAGCCCGTAATGCTCTCGCTGATCGTGGGTAGGGCCGCGGCCATGAACGCATGGTATTCATTACACATGCGATCGCACGGGGCAGCGACGGGCTCTCGCGATGCTCCATTTTCTTAGCCTGGTTTAGACAAATATTTTCCCTGGCTGCGGTTTCCGAGACGGGACGGGCGTGTTGTGAGATTTAGCAGCGTCGACGACGGAGTGCGGAGTGACGGGAACACTGGCAACGTGGTCAGGAGGAGGCACAGACTGGAGCCACGCTGTCTGGCACGACACCCTCTCATCGGCCTAAGAATACAGCGTCTTCCGCCGGAGGGAACATCTTGTGGGCTAGATGCAGACACCAACAACGTTAAGCGGAGATTGCTTCATCTCTTGTAGTCCTTTCTGCACAATTTAATTATTTTCTTGGGCCACCTGGAAAGTACTTTTGTGGTATTGCTCCATAAATGCTGCCTGCCAACGTCAATGGATACAAAAATCTATACCCAAAATATGAATAATTGCAAAATTCCGTTAGTAAGCGGGTGGTTTCCATTAAAAACACACGAATTGGCACATGATTGGCACTAAATTGCCGTATTTGAATTAATCCCTGGCGCATTAATACGATGGATTGTCGACGACTAGGGTGCCTGTGGGTGTGAGAAGGGGTTAAGGTGGGATGGGGTCAACGTAAGTAAAGCTCAGTCTTTTTACAAAGCACGCTAAGGGCGTAAGGGGGGGGGGGAAGAGGACTGGGGGTATTTAAACTCTCATGTTATTACCAAGAGGGTGGGGTAGCGACAAACCATGGCTTCCTACGCGTGCAACGAGCGTGCGTGCGTGAGTGCGTGATTGCGTGTGTTTGCACCGGCCACTCGAACTGCTCGGCTCGGCGTTCTAATAACGGGCCAGCGCAGAGGAACTGCCTCGGGATGTGTGCCATTTAGACGTCGTCGTCAGCGTCCAGGGGTGGAGGCGTCGACGCATGTCAACGATGAACTGGCATATATTTGCAGAGTGGAATTGGTCACTCTTATAGGTTTGATGAATTCGCTAGCAAGGAAATACGGGAATTTTTGTGTACAACATGATTTTCAGATATTAGATGACACGTTTCTGAAAATGTCATTCAGTTTTATTTTCGTCGGCCTATTTTTACACCGACTCTCTCTAGGTGAGTCTGCGAGCGAATCATGGTCGCCTCGCATATCCCGTCCTGAGTCTGTCTTGGGCGGCAAGAGCTCTCGTCGCCGTCGCGAAATATGTCTAAGGGTGGCAGTTTCATCAGAACAGTTACTCAGGCTAAACACATGTGCACACAGACAAGCTCCGTGCAGAGCGTATTACCAACGTATTACCGCGCAAAGGTTCGACATGATTCAAAACAGCCGACGTTGTGTGCAGAGCACTCGAGACTCCAGCCTCGGCCCGTGGCGGCGACGGCCGAGTTAGTCTTTTTCCCTTTGAAAAGTCGGATCAAGTGATCGATCCGCTCGCAGCCAGTTTTCCAGGAAAGTGCTCGTCGAACTGATTATTCTATCCCTAACAATCCAGCCCTAACTTCATCGTAAATATTCCCTCTCTCATCGCCAATTCATCTTTGCTCCATTTAACTTTTAATTGCGTACTTTGAAAATGGCCAAATCATCATTTCGGTGGAGGAGAGAGCAAAGTTTTTCAACTTTCTACTCTCACCGCTCCTGGGATCTTCTGTTCCGCACAGTTCCACGGTTAATGAGATGCTTTCTTTGAGATAATGGCTGCAAGCGGCTGTCCTCCTTGCAAGTGTGTACAATGTCTCTAAATTGCTTAGAGCCTGCGGGCTCGGAATTTTGGCTCGATACTCGAGTGGGTTTTTCCGCCGCAGTGCATGGAGCTAGTATATATCGCGGCAAGAGTGGTGCGGGGGGAATTTCCACGGGATAATGCTGCCTGGAAAGGAAATGAAGCAAAGCATTGCTGGGAAATAGTAGCATTTTCTATCTCTGTTTACGGGGGCAAGACTGCGACAAAACGGCGCGGCGGTCTCGCTCTGTTTTCGGCAATTACTTCGCTGTTGTTTGCAACACTTACTTGCGGCAATTCTTTCTTCCTTTTCCTCTTTATTCATCTCGTGCTCCTCGTGCCCACGGCAAACAGAACGGCGCAGATAATAGCGCACAAATTACAGTTCAACATACTCGTGGCTTCGGTGACGAGTGCTCGCAGAAGAATGCCACCGGAAATGACGTACGAGGATCGAGACCGTTCCCGACTCTTTTCGAAACGGATAAACCGCATAAAGGGCACCACGTAATGACAGTATTCTTTCTAAACCCTCTTGACATTTTGCGCTAGGAAAAGTTTTTCGATGCACAGGCAACTCTCGAGGTGGGCGTCGCTCAGGATGGACTCCGCGAGGGATGGGACAGACTCGATCTGTAAACTATTTCATAGAGTTGTGACTTTAGATGAGTTGTAGTTTGACTCGATGCAAACAGCTGCCAAAGCAAGACCGTTGCCAAAGTAAATGTCTGTCATTATTATCTGTTACTCGGTTCACATCATATTCGTGGATGTGTACGCCAACCGGGATGTGTGTGTGTGTGTGTGTGCTTAACGACATCATCCCACATGTCCTAAAAATTATGGAAACACGTTAATCAAAGTTTGTAAAGACAAGGAAAGATTATTATGACTTATATGCTAGTTGAAACACAAATATAGACCTCCCGCCCCTCCTTGCTCTAGGGCTGCACTCGGTGGCTTTCCACGAGCTAAAGACCGCATTATTCACGGCTCCCTAGAAGGGTAAAACAACAAGGAATCTTCCCGTGACGTAATCTGGTGTTGCTGTTGATGCTGCCTACAAATTGCTTCATATTTCTTTCCTCGGAATCCGCATTCCTTTCCGCTTTATTAGTGCCAGTCACCCTTTCGATGGCACATGCAGCACCGGGAAAAGATAATAATTATATCTGATATTTATTACCCTCGTTAATTAGAAGCGTATGATACAAATTATAATTCACTAAGCTTGAAAGTTTTCATATTTCACATATGGTTTCACAATTAGTACGCTAGAGACTTAAATTTCAATGTTTTAGCGATGACATCACGTGGATTTCTGCAGCGATTCGCAAAGTGTTCGAGGAGCTTTTCCATTTGCCGGCAACCCTTGTCGTGTTGAACTCGGCCCGAGCAAACAAAGCCGTCATTGCATTGTCTTACAGTGTGTAGCACCACCGTAGCACCACGGTAGCACCACGGTAGCACCACGGTAGCACCATCGCTAGACGTCAACGAGCAAAACAGAAGCGCACGGCTAGGAATACAAGGCCAGGGGGAAACTTGGAGAGTTATGTGTTTGTTTTCTAGCATTGCGCTCGTCGGTCTGGTTGGTTACATAGATGTTGTCGGATTGAATTGCAATCACCGCTCGCTCCTGAGTTGAGGTTTGATTCCAACGACGCAACACGATGCAACACAAACAAAACTTGCTCGTCTCTGCTCCGGAGATCGCAAGTTAGAGTCAGCGAGGTCCTCGTGCCTCTGAAATCACATTTTGAGCAAACGAGATTTGTCAACCGAAACTCATTTTCTAAAGGGGTACAACTTTCTTTGTTTTCACAGTCCATGCGATCGTGTTCTTCGTCTCAACTGTTTGCTGTCGAGTTTTAAAACCCGCATTGAAGAGAATTACGCGATGGCGTCTGATAAAAGCACCAACGCATGTACGAGTTGATTACTATAACCGTTGAGTGTGCAGGTTCTAGGTAGAGAAACAACGTCAATGTTACAGTCTCTGCGTGAAAGATGACCTACCTTACCGACAAAAATGCAGAGTACCGGAACGTCACGTTAAGTGGAGCCACTGTCATATGAAATTTAATTTCGATATTTATCGTAGGTTACTCACTGTTTTATATCGTTACGTGTATATCAATCGTTGAGGTAAACATTGATGGAGATTTTTTGAGCATGAAAAGTCTCAAAAGCGAGTTAACTTACGAGAAATATCGAAATTTAATTTCATACGACAGTGGCTCCACTTAACGTGATGTTCCGGTACTCTGCATTTTTGTCGGTAAGGCAGTCATTTTTCACGCAGAGACTGTAACATTGACGTTGTTTCTCTACCTAGAACCTGCACTCAACGCTAATACACTATGAACGAGTTCTATCGGCATTTCCATGATCATCTCAGCACCGCGTCGCAAAGCCGGCACCTCCACCACGCTAATTTCATCCCCAAAACCTTCCTACAAAACGCCTCCAAAGGCAATTAGTTACCCGCGCCGTGCCCAGCCGGTCGCCGCCAACTAGTGCCGCTAATCAGCGTGAAATCGGCGCGATGGTGCATCCGGAGGCTGTCGGACAGATGCGTCGTGGTCTCGGCATGGGTTCGCGGGGTGGCGACCCACTGTCTGCTGAAGACGGCTTTCCCAGGGACAACGTTCAGAGACCACGAGGCCCTCGGTCGTCATCCGAGCACCCACATGGTCGCATTGACCGCGACGCTGCTCATTAACTAGACTCATATCTAGTGGAAAAAAAGCTTCGATTTTGTGAGAAACTTAAGTTTAAATAAAACAGCGTGAAACGGAAACAGCTTCGTTTTTTTGTTGTTTTTTTTTCTGTTTTTGCGGCCCAGTTAATATTCTTTGACAAAGCAGACGACGACCTGCAATGAAAATGAGAGTCTATTGCATGACAGTAACGTGAAATAGATAAATTAGTAATATTTGTCGCTCAGCTGCGATGGTTCTGTAAAGACGTTGGTGTTAAGTTTTAAGAATGACTGTTAGCATAGCGAGTTGTATTTGTGTGAAGGCGACAGCTGCGAGATTCCGACGTCCAAATCGCGAGGGAAAGAGATTAGTCGCGACGACGCCGATTGGCTGCGACGCCGACCGTGATTAGTACTAGAGGCGTCGTCGGCGTTGTAAACAAGCTTTCGAGGAAATGTGTTTCCTCCACAGCCTCCTTTACACGTATCACCTCGTAGTCAGTCACCTTGCGATACAGGCGGCCGTGCCAACAATCTTCTTTCATCTCGTCTCGCCTTTTGTGTCACACCTATATGAGAACATTTCAAACGTTTAGACGTCAAAAATTAGCCGTATCAAAATGTTTGTCATTACCAATTATCTGGCGGGCGTTAGTTTTCCGTTTGTTTTATTTAGACTCGTCCGCATTAACGCTGGCTAATTTTATTTTTGACACGTCTTGTCAGTGGGCTCGCAATTAGCAATTGAGTCGGTCGCTTTCTTTGCTGCATTGCTAAATTTTGGCAATCCATATCGAGTTAGTTGATAAAAAGTTCCTTCAAGCCACGCATCGCATCAGTTCAACGTGCCGGAGATCGAATTCGGCCCCAACGGGCACAAAAGTGCGTCTCAAAATCGCCCCTAGCTCCACCCTTCGCTCAATATCGGCCTGCAAGGCCGGCTAGAACTGTCAAAAAATCGGCAACGACCGCTAATTAGATCATCACACCAACGTTAATACCACTACGAAAATCTGGCAGCGACTATTTGAATTTCACGGTCCACTTCAATTCGAGCCGTTAGATGTGCGCTCACCGCTTACCGCTCACCGCTCAGCGAGCGACCGAGCTAAAGAGCACCGTGATTTGTGGCTGGCAGTAAGGAAGCGTTGACAAATGAGTTTCGGCAAGCATGGAATCCTCAATATCCTTTGCCAACAGCAGACAGGCACGTTCAAAAGGATCATAACATGCCGTCCTTCCTCCTCGCTCGTCGGCGACGACATCGCCGGGTGAACTATTCACATCCATTCGCCCCTGTCTTTCACAAGCATAATATACCCGATGTTGCTATAACTTAGGGAGGATTAACGCTCGAGTGACTTTAGTGTGCCTCGGAAATAGAACATCCATTTAATTATCCTTGTATAAATAGGTAAAAGACGTTTGATTGCCGTGCGGGTGTGGGAAGACGGATTCGATTTTATTGTTTGTCGAAAGAACAAATTTACTACAATTGAACCTTTGTTGGTAAACCGAATCAATTCCCTTATGGCAAAAGGATTCCCATGCTCGAGATGATTGAACACGAATTAATCAGAGAGCATTGGTGCCACGTTCGCCAGAGATTTACAAGTCAGCTTACTAAAGCTGAGCGCCAAGCTTTCTCCGAATGTCTACGCAATCAAACAAGGCGGTGAATCATTAGAGCGTCCGTGGTCGTTATTCATCGAACTTCGGCCCCGATCAAAATCATTCGGTGGCCACCGAACACAATGGCAATCATTCGCCAAGTGCCCAGCATCCGTTCGGAGAGAAAAGATGGACGCTATGTGCAGCATGGCAACACACAAATCAAATACAATCAGATGTTATAAGTAGCCGAAGCTTTAGATGGAAGCTAAAGCAGAATAAACGTTTCTGCTATGCGCTAAGCTCGTCCATTGAAAGGGTTGTTTGAGACGGCAACATTGAACAATGCATGCATGGGGTGGAAATGTTGGTAACAATCCGCCGGCCAAAGGAGTGAACCACATCCCCAAAAGCAGCTCAGCATACGAATAACGTCTACCTTATTTCTTTATGTACATTCATATTATTATGATAGGAACAGCTTTCTTGTGCATTCGTTTGGTATTTTCTTGATAAGAGGTATATGCGGATTACTGCTGCATGCATGTTTAGAAATTACAAGTTTGCAAGGCGGCTGTCGGTGTGTTGCGAAAAGGCTCGCTTAATCTTGTCGATCAATGCACTGTCAGCAGATTGAGAAGAAATATATTTCTAAATGTAGGAAATCAATAAGATTTCGGCGCTCAAAGAACAGAAGAGGAAGGAGGAAAATCACGGGCACAGTTTTCCTGGGATGTCAAGGAACGATAAATATGTTGCAATTTTCTTACTAACTATCGCTTATAGCAAACTGTGATGTACTTTCTCCCTGAGCCAAAAACACAGATGAATTCTAAAAAAAAAACACTGTGAATGTGTACATAAATGTAAAGAAAAAAGCCAACACCAGAATCACCCTGTCAGCTCGTTCACTCTCCCGATATCTAAAGAAAATGCTCTCGCCTATTATCCCAGTCAGGCACCTAATTTGTACTTTTCAACGACGGTCGGCATCGGCCTACACATACACACGAGCTAGTAAATTAGCCGAGAACATCGCTTCTGTCCGAGTAGTTCCTCTGAACCGCGCCGCCCCCCTCCCCCCGTGTGTCTTGCCCTCGTGAACAAGGTCCAGACCAGTGCAAGACGCTGCTTTGGCGGTCTCAGCTTCCTTCCGCTGTCCCGGCGACATCTTTCAAGCCATCATCCTTTCAGGTCGCGGTAGCGCTAAACGGTTTCGTTAAACCACGACTAAGCCGTCGTTAAGCCATCATGGAGAGGTAGGTACCTATAAAGAGTTGGTTGGTCAGTACCTTGAGGGGGATCAGGTCGTTCTTGAACATTTAAACACACTTTGGAAGCTATTGAAACACGCGAAAACTTAATAGTGAGCGGATAAGATGTTCAATGTCGGTATGCTTGGTTAGTAAATCGGTTATTTTCAAAGGCGGCCATTGGCTAGGGGATTGCGTGAGCACTGCGAAATGAAATTATAGCTGGTAAATGCTGGCAAAATACGGCTTGGCGTAAGGGAATCATGTTTGTGCGTGGATTGATGCTGCTTTTCCAGCCAGCCCCCGGTGTCCCTAATAGCGGTGCGCATGAGGGCATTTCTCACTGAGATTGTCTTGGACTTGATCGCCGGTTGCAGTTGCACCCGGTGTCTTGGTGCCCGCGTTACCAGAAGACCAAAGCAAGTGCATTCAGAACATTACACTTAGTGTGCTCGGGCAGGTCGGCATCATCGGCCACACAGTTTGGCTCTCGCGGCGAGCTCAAACGGCGACCTCCCGCTGGACAAGGGCCACCGTGGACATCATTCGGCGACAGGTTAACGAGAGGTTAACACGGCTTCTAGCTGCCACGAAGACATGCCGCCTTTTACGACCGAGAGCCGCAAATCGCTGCCTTCCGCCCGTCGCCGCTTGTTTTGGGAGGCGCAATATTCATATCCGCCGTTGTAATTGTGGGAATGTTTTGATTCGGTATTCGATGTTGTTTTCGTTAGATATTACATTAAATTAAATGTACAAAAAGTGCAGCCCCAACAGAGGAAGTACGCCTCAAGTAACCCCTCAATAATTTAAATCTTCAAAAGCAAGGATAGACGAATTGTACCGCTCTGCCGTGTCAGGGCCAGGTGTTTTCATCTTCCCAGTTAAGAACAAATTGGAGAACATGCCCGTTCTAGAACAAAATGGAGAAAATGCCCGTTCTAGAACAAAATGGAGAAAATGCCCGTTCTAGAACTGCATATACTCAACATTCGGCTTGACTGTCAGCACTGCTCTAATATCTACGATGCTTTCTGACCAAGCTGCAACGAGGCCTGTGTTTTCGAGTAGAACGCACGTTGAGCGTAAAATGGCTGAGGAAAATCACGGAAAATACCAACGGGTTTTCCGTGCAGTCCAAGGAACGCTCGCCGTGAAAACCCTGTGCCAGTTCACGGAAATCAGCGCGACTTGCCCCGTGGAATCTTGCCCTAGGGGTGGCAGAAAGGGTGGCAGTCTCTGCTTCAATGTAAATATTATGAGAAGACGGTGCGGGACCCACATCTCTTCGCGTTGTGCAGCTATTTAGATTACCCGCGCTTCTCGGCGAGCCATCAGCGACTCCACGAGATTTCGTGCTCGTCGAGCCAGCTGAACAAGCATCGAGTGCTTCTGCAAATGTTGCCCCGGCTGGAGGATGATGTCGCTCGCGTCTTTCGCGCGGTGTTTGTCCCCGGCGTTCCTTCTCGTGCGACAAATTGAGCCTTGATATTATTCCACGTGCCTCTTTGATGCAGAACATTGTCCCCGCTTACCATTCACTCAAAGAGTTTCTTCTCCTGGGCAATTCTAACAAAATATAAAGGTCCTAAATGTGATCAAAGATTCTTCCAACGCACATCCACAAAAGAGGCTTTTATTAAAATGCCCACAAAACGGCGTGCGGCAGAGAAAGTTTTACAATCTCATAGTGACAGAGATAGGTAAAACGTTTGAATGTGAAAGATTTATTTAGTTTATGTTTTCAAATATGAACACTGGGTATGATCATGAATAAAATGCAGATGTAATCAACAGTAATTTCAGTGAATTAAAACTGAAAGTGAACCACGTTGCAACTTGCATGACACGAAATTAAACGATCACATTCGAGATGAGATTTAATCACACGAGTATTTGTTTTTTTTATTTCGAAATTGCATATCGTATCAATTGTGTTTTCCATTTGTAGCCAATTATTCCACGTTATGATTTTTAACAACCGAGCCATTATGATGCCCAATAATAATGATATGAAAGTTTAATGCACCTGGTTTCCCATGCCACATTGCCAACAGGGTTGGGTGGGAGGCTGGAGAGTGGGGTGCTGCTGAAACGAGGACCCCGCCGGACAATGGGTATGTGCTCATCATATGATTCAAATCGACAGGATAACAGCCGTGTTAAACTTAAATACGGACACTCGCTTCAAAGCAGCAACGACCATTTATTAATATTTTGAGCAAAGGGAATCGAATATTTGGGGAAAATTTTAAGGGTATCGGTGTGTTATTTGCCAAAAATTGTTACTAAAATATCAAAGTTAGCTAAAATAATAATTTCCAGAAGCAGATAATTTATGTTTGCCACCGCAAGTACCAGTCTTATTGCAAGCTTGTGCAACAATGATTGAAAATATTCCCACCCATTGAGTAAGAGAAGCCACGAGCATGACATGAGAGTCGGCGATCCCACTTCCCTCACCTTTCTGAAATCTGGATGCAAACATCGAGTGACAAGCAATTATTATAATAGGCATACGCGCCGTGAATACAAAATTTGACGTGGGGTGCCGCGATCCCAGGTGCGCCATTCGCCCTCGCGCTCGATTCAAATTGGGACATCTTCGCATTGTACCGTCCTTCCACAGAGACGACCAGCGCTTCGGAGGACCTCGTTCCCAGACTAAATGTCAGGGGTGGACAGGTGCGACGGCCCAATCGAGTCATTACCCCTACCGGCAACGAAATCATCACATTACGTTGATGTCACATCTCGAAAGAGATTCAAGAAAAATGCCTCGTGCGTGTACACACACGCGTGTCCATTGCTCCTGGCGGCATTGGGTCATGCCACGCGGCACGGAAAATAGGAGTGGAAATACTTTTCTTGCGCTGAAAATGAGGGCCTTATCAGGACTTAGCCCGACCCCTAAACTCTCAAGGAGAATTTGAGGAGTATCTTATTGAGAAGATATTTGGACGAGTAGATTAAGAACTAAACGTATTGAATAAGGAAATTTTGATTGCATCACATAACGTTAGGACAACATCGAAACCTTGGCGTTTTTTCCATACACATAATTGGTTAGTTAGTTAAAAACGCCAATTTCTTCGGGATTTTATTTCAGAAAATACAAAATACATTAGTTTTTGAGTTATTGACTCAGATTATTTTATTTAGATGCATTTAGGATGCTTTTGAACTAGGTAATTGTTATAATTTTATGTGGTTCTTTTGTTATCGGAAAATTGTCAGGACTGCTCTAACTCTTGAAGAAGTAACTAGTACATGTTACGAAACGTCGGGAATTTTAGTTGTCCTTTACTTAGCATTCAAAACCCAGTTCAAATAGTTTTTGTTAATCTTAGAAGTTCCTTTCCTATCCTATGACCACCATGATGTTTCTGCCCTATCACTTAAACGCAGTGAGGTTACTCGTTCCCTATCACATGACGTGATTGTCGCAGCAACACGCCGACCTCCTCCCAGACGGGTGGACCATGTGCCCGGGTGTATGACCTCTGCCCCAACGTATAGACATAATGACGTCGAATGTTCGAAACCCCACGCGGGCAAGTGAGTCCCGTGCATTGACTTCTTATGCCAGTAAGCCGGTAAGCAGCCTGCTTTGGGCCTCTAGAAACATTGTTTGAACGGAAGCCTTTGGCGGCCAACGTAAATAAATTTCTAACAACCCCAAGTTGTCGTAGAGCTTCGTGCAAGACAGTACAAGTCGAGTCTCGGTTTTTTTAGCTTGTTTGTCCACGAATAAAAATATTTAGAGACTCTAAGAAGGAGTTTTCCCCGCTGTATTTTGGTTACACTCTTTGGCTTCTTCGCCGAATATTATTTAACCGTGTGAGATTACGGTGTGTACCTATTGACGATCGGCTGACACGTATTGAAAGGGATGTATTACCTGATGCGACAATGAACTGGAAGTTTGTGAATATGTTACTCTTATTGTCCAATTATTGGCGAGGTGACGTGACACGGAACAATACTTGATTCACATCTGCAAAAAACAAAAACAATCGCGTGAACTTCGAGTGGAATCGTTTGGATCGATGAGAAATACATGAAAAATAACGAGCGAATCAAACATTTTCTTGAGTTGGCAAAAAAAAAAACATAATTTTGGCCAAATTAAAAAATATATATATTTCAACCTTGAAAAAATTTCACGATTTTTTTAAATTTCCAAAATATTTATACTTTTTTTTATTCTATTTTATTTTTATTTTTTTTAATGTGTTTTTTTTTTTTTTTTTTAGTGACAAACTTACTAAATCTTTTAAAAGAACAATCTGTGGTTAGGTTAGGTTTGGTTAGGTTAGGTTAGCTTAGCTTAGCTTAGCTTAGCTTAGCTTAGCTTAGCTTGGCTTATTTAAGGTTAGGTTTGGATGGGTGACCACCGTACACATGCCCAGTTCTGTTCGGGAGAGAGGTTGGAGGAATAAAAGTTAAGCAACACTGTGCTGGGTCAGGTCTTGGATGGGTGACCATCATACACATCACCATTTCTGTTCGGGAAAGAGGTTGGAGGAATAAAAGTTAAGCAACACTGTGCTGGGTCAGGTCTTGGATGGGTGACCATCATACACATCACCATTTCTGTTTGGGAGAGAGGTTGGAGGGATGAAAGTTAAGCAACACTGCGCTGGGTCAGGTATTGGATGGGTGACCATCATACACATGACCAGTTCTGTTCGGGAGCGAGGTTGGAGGGATGAAAGTTAAGCAACACTGCGCTGGGTCAGTTATTGGATGGGTGACCATCATACACATGACCAGTTCTGTTCGGGAGAGAGGTTTGTATTTGTAGCTACTGTAGATTTTATTGCTAGAATGGATGTGCCGATGATATTAACTGAAAATACCTTTGTATATTAATGTACATTTTTAGACTTGTCTCCATTCTCCTGCATAATATGTCATAATATGTGCTAAAAGCGTTTTCTTCAGAAAAATGGAAATAAAGGAACAATTGCAATAACACCCTCTCATTCAGCCATCCAGTCATAAGCCAAGTCCCGCGGGTCCCACGGATTCGTATAAACAGTGCGTCGTTAAACAAGACGAACCATTAAACCCGAGATGAGTTCAACGAGAAACAACAGCAATGCTTATCACACAACTTGTGAATGTACATGTGTCACTGCATCCTTGATATCACTTGTTTGTCACATTTTTCCCGGTTGTTATTGTCACGAGCATGAACATCGAATCGTTAAGCCCTAATGACTCCTAATTACGTAGCGAATGTCACAGAAAACCTGGAGATTGAAGTCACTTCGGGTGCTAACTTCAAAAGAGTCAGATCTATACACTAGCACTTCAGCACAATGGGGCGATTCACAATATTGATCGTGCTGGCAATATCATCAACAGCATTCTCCTCGCAAGGTAGGAGCGTTACTCTTGATGTTAATTATGCTGTTTTATCCTAACTTTCCGGGTTTTATTTCCATGGGGATAATTATATGTGCTTTTATTAACACCTCTTGTTTTCATCAGAAGGTGAAAACCGGGAAAAGTCCTCTGACGTCAGAATGTCTGGGCGATCCGTTCCAACACCGATCCTAACACTAGTCGAGGGTGTTTCTTCCTACTCCCAGTCCAACCCGCCCAAGTCTAAGACCATGTTTGTCCTGCGTGTGATCCTGCCCACAACTTCAAGCAACCAGCAAATGCAGGAGTACATCAGGCTCGGACAGGACCCCTTGGCAAGGAAGGTGTACGAGTGCAAGCTTTCCGAGGCTGTCGACAGCACCCAACGTGTGCTGTTCGACTGCCGACAGGGCAGATTCACCTTCAGAGCGCCCCTCTCGGCGCAGTCCAGCGGCGATGTGGAGATAGCCGTTGACGGGGGACTCCATGGCATCGTCGCCGACATCATCGACTCAAAGTTTGACAGAACGGGCTTTGAGAAAGAGACCCAGTCCACGCAGCAAGCATACTTTGGAAACGTTCTCGAGCTACTGGTGTTCCCAAGCTAAACCATTATTGCCGAAAAGAAGCCTAAAATAACACTTCGCCGTGTTGCAAACTACAAAACAGCGGATACACCGAATGAGGATAATATCAGACTAAATCTTCTACGTCAACAAGGATAATACAACGACAACGTTCATAATTGTATTCCCATACAAAACAAAATAAAGGATTTACCTGTTCGGTGATTTCACGACCGACTTGATTTGAGTTTAGTTACTACCTATATTCAGAAAGATGGATTTCGATTTGTCCGCTTCCGCTCCTTTGTGAAACGTCAAAGTAGGTAAATAAATACAGAAAGATATGGCGATGGTTTAAACGATCCCTTAATATTTGGTACCAATGTCGATTGACAAACCACGAGTATGTTTACATCTTATCAGAGCTGGCGATCTAAACTATTGGACGTTTAATAATGGAGGAGCAATGAGGCTGCTAGTACTCTATTCGACGAGTATGTCAACAAATAAATAGAAGAAACCCTAGGCGACCTCGAATATAAATAGTAATAAGCCCGGGTCATACACCCTATAAGCTCGACTAGACCGCATTCTTTCTCAACGACTCCCCTCGTAATCATTGTGATCTACTTTTCATATCTTATCGACCATCTTTTCAATAAAACTCTTTCATATCAAACATTTTCCCAATAAGATGAAAAAGTTTAATTTGATTTTTACTAACACATTCATAATCCCAGTCGGGAATTAGTTTTTTTTTTAAGCCCACCAGAATTCCCACCGCAAACTGTGCTGCTGAAAAACGGCCGAACTGAATTAACATTTGGATAAGCAGCTCGCAAACGGGGAAAATTAATCACCTCACTAACCACATAACGCTAGCATGGCATTGGATGGCATTCCAGACCTGATGGGTTTGTCTCGGTGTGACAGATTGCCTGTCATGGCGTCGCCGTCGTTCCATCCCATTGCTAGCTCCATTCCTGCGTGCAGCCTCCGCTTCCTGCGTCTCGCTCCCAGTCCCATGCGAGCTCCCGACAAATTAACCTAACAGTGAAACACACCTTTGTTTCCCAGCTACGACAAGACGCGTCCCGATTGCGTTTGTTCGCATGGCGGCCAGGAATATTCGATACCTCACGATGCTAGCAATTTATTTCGCTCTTCATAAAAAAAGGCATGGAAAATGTACTTTGCTAAGTATATTTGTTATAGAAATTGTTCGATCTACTTGTTATGTTCGCAGAACTCGATATTGACATCAATTTGGAATCTAGTTTTTAAGCGCAGTATCATCCCAAATGTATGCGCGCCTATGGGATATGTTATCTTCACAATGAAGTTATTGTTGAAACCCCTCAACGTGGGTAATTTACTGGTGTCTGGTAGTGTATACAGGCTGGGAGAGTTTTAGTTAGCTACGACAGCCCACGGTGTTTGCGAGCCATAATTTCCTCTCTTGCAGTGGCGACTGGCCGGCCCGTTCAGCGCCGTGTTTTACTAGAACGGGGGGAGCAAGATATTCACAAGCCCTCTGTGGAAGTTGATTCTGAGCTTGCTATCTCGCCGAAGGTGTAAGATTGGAAATAGAAAGGACGATCGCTGTGCTGAGAACGTCCCTAACTTTCAAAATCAAATGAAGTGCTTCAATCATTGACCTTTAACGTGCGCTGTGCTAAAAAAAATCTTGCTCAAACTTCAAACGTGTCAGCTTTTGGGTAATCGTTTAAAAAATATTTTAAATCGAATATTGACTCTGGAGTCCTAGGCTAGTTCACGATTTAGTTGTTTGGAGGGTAGGAACTAACTAGGGATAGACCGTGTAGATGTACGAACGGCAATGCAATTCCAGAAATGACGGTTTGACAAAACTTACCATTGCGCAACGGTTATTGTTTACCACCGCCAGTGAGAGTCTTCTTTCAATCACACACTTTCAAGTTCAAAATAAAGCACTGCACAAGCGACTGACAAAATATGAAGGAAACAAGGAAACAAAACACACTCGACGCGTACTGCGAGTGAGCAACGAGGAAGTACTGACGTTCCTGTCCACCCTTTCAACTGACTGAAGGTCATGAACTGGTACATGCTGGCATACCAACACTAAAACAACGCGAAACTAACGGTCCGTGAAAAATTGGAGCTACACAAAATAATTTGAAACTCATACCAACGTTTGAACGTCGCTCGAAATGAGGCAAATGTGGGAAAATGCGTACAATTTCAAATATTTACTACACCAACGAAACGATAGAAACAATAGACATATTAAAATATATTATAAATAAATGCTACATAAATGACATTTTCAACGCTAGTGAGCAGCGGAAATATCTAAAATTAGTGAATTTTAAACTAAAAAAATGAGACCTCCAATCTGCATCACAAAATCCAAATAAAACGTGTTGGCTCTTTGAACATTTTCAAACTCCATCTCATCCTTGCTTTTAAAGTTTCATCCACATTGTAAAGGAAAGAAATGGGGATGATGCGAGTCGTTAAATTTCTTGCCGTGCCGCATTTGGAACTGAAGGGATGCCACCAGCGTTTCGTCGTGAAAAGCCATCACCTTATAGAATTAAGGAATTCCTGTTTCTAGCCAATATCTTTCCCTGAGCCGCCACTGGCCGAGCTTGGCCAACATGGTAAACCAACATGGGGTGTGCATCAGCTATGCTGGCGTTATGTTTGCCTGCCTATATGATTTACAGGCAGGCAACCTAAAAACAACACATAAAACATGCAATATAATAGTAATCTCGGAGGAATCACGTTACTGGAAGCAAACGAGGTGACTGCTGAGCCACGCCTGCGCGATAGCTAGACGCCAAGAATCCAGACGACCGAGGATCTATTGTACAAAAATTTAATAAATGTTGAAATCATTTAAAACAAGATAGATTATTCTTGGAACTTGCTGTAAAGTTGACGAGGTTTGTTTTCTATCATCACCTTCTCGTCATGACCTTTCAAGACCATAGGAGTCACAGTTACGTTGAATAGTTTGGTTTTTGGGTACCCATTAACCAAAAATTACAAATATGAACAAAATATTATGACGAACCGTAATGGTTTTCTGACAGAAACAAGGCTGATCCACAAGACAACCCGTGTGGTAGAGATTAGACTAAAATATTTACCTCTGCGATAAGGTTTTCTCTCTAAAAGCATGTGGACAAAGTCTTGTTAAGGTGCTCTCAAACATTGTCCTATCTGCACATGTGTACCCTGTTACTCTAAAGGTGTACTCCTTCTTTATATTATTATTTTACCGGGATTGATTTACTGCTGGACACACAAGCTTGGATTTCATATTAAAATACAAACTAGAGATAGCGTCTTTAAAAGTGGCTGAGTAAAAAGTAAACCCAAAAACTGTTTGAAGACACAACATTCCTGTGATTACATTTTTATTGCTCTCCTTCGACGATAGCGATGAGAGCCACACTCAGGCGCGCGCATCGGCTCTCTGCAAAATGAGCCAGTATCCCATGAGTTGCACCCCTATATTCACGGCAATCCACGTTTCTTCAAAGTCGGCCACCTTCTCGGCACGTTGTCCTGAACCGCAACCGTACAAATGCTTTCGTGAAACAACCTTTAATAAGTCAACAAAAACTGTTTCCTTCTCGAGAAGACAAGAGGATTTACCAGGATTATTTACACGATTATTCAAACCTAAGAAATGCCGAGGGTGGGATTTCATGCGGTAATGAACCCATTACCACTTTCTGAAAGAATCTTCACTGACAATGTCCAGCTGACACGAGTACAACAGAAACCCCGTGTGAATTCAACACTCCTAAACATGATAAAAAGAGCCATAGTGTGTCACAATTTAATCTTGAGGAGGTAAAAAGTGCTGTTAAGACTTGGTTTTTGCCAGCAGTGATTGCCTGTTGGGATCAGGAAGGTGGGGGTCTTTCATTCGAGGTGTTGTGTTGAAAGCACGGCCCCTACAGTAGCACCCTTCAATCACTATTCTGTTTCCGTCGCAGAGATGACATGTGTCACTTTTCAGACGTGATCTAGTGCCCTCTGGTGCCCCACTAGAGGGAATTATTATGTTTTGATCTTGTAATACAATTTTATTAGATCCATTCATCGGGATATTCGTTTCAGTAGCGTGAGTGTGCAAGAAATGGAATTCCGAACCCCCACTACCCACTTTACATGGTTTATATCAAAGGTCGTCTTTATTGCCATACCGAGGAATAGTTTGTGCACACGAGGCTAGATATTTAATACCCTGATATGCCCTGATCTGAACCCGTAAACTCAATTTGCTTGTGTCTGTAAATGAGGAATAATTAAGGATAGACTTTTTTTAATGAGCGTAGCAAAATCTGCAATTTTACTTACCCCAGAAAAAAAAAAGTCACTTGTGTGTGTTTATGTGTGTGTGGTGGTGGGGGTTGTGGTGGTGGTGGGGGTGAATAACACCTAATAATAATAATGTTTTATTGTCCCTTTGATCAATTACAGATATAAGACTGTCAAAAATATATAAAAAACCAATAAAACAATAAAATAAATAAAATAACTAGTAATGAACCTTGCAAGGCCCAACCGAATCTCGCGCTTTAAATCTTATCCCGTGTTGATAAGTCAAGTTTAACTTCAGCCGCAAGTTTTCCTGTTCTTCAAGAGGTTGATAAGCAAGGCAAGTAAACTTACTGTACTAACTTTCATCCCTCCAACCTCTCTCTCAAACAGAACCACTTATGTGCATGATGGTCACCTAACCAATGCCTGACCCAGTAAAGTATTGCTTTACTTTGGTGATCCCTCGAGGACCGGTGTTTCCAACATGCCAAATCGTTTACAACCATACCTCATCCATTACCTGACCCAATGCAGTTTTGCTTAGCTTTGTTGATCTCTCTAGGACAGGTGTTTCCAGCCTGCAAAACTGTCCGCCGTCCGGTGAATTTATCATACCATTCCATGACGCTGAACTGTTTTCCTTGCTTGCTTCCTCGGGTCTTGTAAATGATCGATTGTTTGGAGAGTTCCCCTTGCATTAAAGTGGTATATTCCTAACCTTTCCACATCTCAATATTTGTATTCTGGCAATCCTTAGCCATTAAGATAAGCTAGTTAGTTATTCGCTTCTTAAATTGGTCTACTCTTCGAATAATTCTGCAACAAGTTTTGGAAGAATAACAAGTTTAGGTAAATCAGTGTAAAATTTATTTTTTTCAATCTTCACCGTGTCCGTCTCTCAATTCATTCATGCGTTAGAGAAGCACGGTCTGTACACTATTTTTCTTTACATTTTATTATTTTATTAGTTTTGTATCCATTAGGCAAACTGTTTGGTAATGTGGGGCCTTATAAACATTTCAAATATTACATCAAATAAATCAAGTATTGACATAAAAACAGTTGTAAGATAACAGGACACAAATTGGCAGCGGCTCAATCCGCCCCTCAGCGTGAAACTCAGCAGATTCGGATGGTACTCCTTCCCGAGACAGAAATAAGTCCATCGTCTTGAAGCTCCTTCATGGCATCTTCAAACATCTCTCGTGTGATCATCTGCATCCGAACAAACACTCCAATTAGCACAGGGTAAGAAGTAATAATAATTATGTATTTTTACTAGCCAAAATACATTTTTTTACATGTACATTTTCACTTACAAAGAAACTTTGTAAGCCGCTATAAAGTTTTCTGTTTACAACTTTAAATACGTTTACTTTTTGTGATTTCGACAGGAATTTGTTTTTATAGTACTCCATCAATAACGATGGCTTTTTTCCTTGGTTTAAGAACCTAAACTTAAAGCTGCATTGATTTACTAAATTTGGGTAAACTACCCAAACCCAATTATAAGTCTGCAAATTTGTGTGAAATATCTATGCTGTTTACCAGCAGAACCCAAACGCGTCAGAATGGACCTCATAGCAAAACATACCGTCTGTGAGTTATCCTTGAGTTGCTGCAGCACCTTCTGTTGGTTGAGCGGCGCCACCGCCCCCTTGTTCTTGTGCGCCTGCACGAGCTGGCGCAAGCTTTGTGCCAACTCAGCGCGGAACTTTCGCGCCGCGGAGCTGAGCCCCGTCGTGAGGATGCCGACGTCGATCTTGCCAGACAGCGGGTCCGTCGCAGACTGCTTCAACGCCTCGCGATGAAGCCTACCAAAAGTAACACAGTCCAGTTAGCTGTTGGTGTGCAAAAAAAGGTTAAATATGACGACAAAGAAGGTAGAAAGGTCCAACCATTAAGTTTTAGGCAGAAATTTGTGCTAACATTAGTGCTACCCAAAAATGTTTATGGCCGTAATTTTAACAAGCTTATACAGGTTAATAATCACAATTCAAAATATCGATAAATGTAAATTAAACGTTGAATCAATCAATGTAGAATAAAGATTAATTGAGCCGGCATAAACCAGTTTAAAATGCAAGTTATCTGCAAGATATAACAAAATTAAATTTCTTAAGAATTGAAGCGACAAAGAATCCACCTCTAGTGCCGTCGTTACTTCTTCCAAAATGCACCGAATATTCCAGAAGCAGGAGATGCAGCATGTTCCTCAAATAAGCTCCTTACTGGCCTTTTAAAGCAGTCTGAGTGTAATTTATACCGTGCCTTTAAAACATATCAAGGAAATTTTGTGCTCTTTCTGGGGACAAGAAAGGGTTCAACCATTACTTTCTACTATTATTTAATATGAGAACCATCTCTACAGTGACAAAGGCAAGTGCCAAAACATCAAATTACCATCTTAGATAAAATCTTATTAAAATTGCAAACGCTTGCACTGCCGTTTGGGCATTAATTTTTAAGCCGGTTATAGTGTTGATAATAATAAAATACCCCGCGCATAGCAAGCGTTTGCAGTTTAATTAAGATTTTATCCTAATACAGCAACGAATCCAATGTCAAATTGCAGTGTTTCGAGTTTGACAGATTGTGACGTGAAATAGTGTCACTAGAATCAGAGTGACTGTGAGTATTCACAGTCTCATAGTTCTACTCCTTGGAGAACTGTCATTCTCATCATTTACACTAAAATCGTCACAAAAAGCCATGTCCAAATAGCTCAATGAGTTAGGGCAACACCCGCGGTAGGTGGAGATAGGGGTTCGAGTCCCCATTTGGACATCAATTTTTGAGACGTTATAGTGTTGATAATAATGAAATTGCCATCTATTTTCCGGGTATCCCGTAAGTTGCGCTCTTCCTCCTTTCCTTCCCACACAACAAAACGCTTACCTGTATGCCTCCTCCACGTCTTCGATCTCGACGACCTGCGAGAACCGCATCTTGGCGTGTGCCTCGGACATTCGGATGAGCGACTCGAGCTGCCTTGGGTACGCAGTTATCTGTCCGCGGCCGGCGCCGAGTTTACGCATGTCCACGTAGGCGTCAATCAGTCGAGTGCCGGCCAAGTTGCTCAGCTTGGGTTTGATTTGCTCGCGAGCGTAAGCAATGTAGTCGCGCAGGACTGACATTTCCTAAAACCACCGCAACCACATTCAAACTACGGGCTTCTAAGTTTGAGAGCTTAGAACTGTACCAGGCTGAGATTGCTGGATCCTCAAGGACCAGCCCACTTCGGGCTTCTAGGACCATGACTTGGCAGACATAGAAACTATTATGCTTAAAATAGCGGGATATCTGTTGATAGTTATTTGAATTGCAAACGCTCACAATGGACAGAGTATTTTCTTATAATGGTTTTTAGACTCATGTCTACTTGATTTATCCTTAGCACTAGTTTTAAGAAAAACTATTTGAAATGGGTTTTGAATGCTAAGTAAAGGGCTACTAAATTTCCTGACGTTTCGTAACATGTACTAGCTACTTCTTCAAGGACTGCTCTAACCCTTGAAGAAGTAGCTAGTTCATGTTACAAAACGTCGGGAAATTTAGTAGCCCTTTACTTAGCATTCAAAACCCATTTCAAATAGTTTTTCTTAGAGTATTTCCTAATTATAAACACTACAACCACACTCAACGCTACTTCAGGGGACACACGAAGCATTTACCCGGTTGGGTACACATTTTTGAGAGGGTGAAAATGTTCATCATAACAGAGTGCAAAGGACCTCTCAACTTCAGGCTGACTATCTACAAACCCAAGGTAGGTAGGAAATATGATTTTGGGTAGGGACTGCTAGGTTCATGGTGGTTAAGCAACTTGTGCACCTTATTTTACTACACCGTACACAGGTTGGCATGTATTAGGTAGACTATGTATCAAAGATGAGCTGCTTACCATGAATTCATCCTCTTCTGCTTCGTTGGTTTTGTAGTAGAGAGAAGTCAGATGACGAGCCAGACGTCTGTCAAACAGCTCGTTCTGAGGGTCCAGGATGAGGAAGATCAGATCAAATCTGCCGGAACAAAAAGAAGTTAATTTATTTGCAAATAAGGCTTGCAAAATATAGCAACTAGAAGACTATAATAATAATAATACCATGTTTTTTATTATTATCAACACTATAACCGTCTCAAAAATTGATGTCCAAACGGGGACTCGAACCCCGATCTCCACCTATCGCAGGTGATGCTCTAACCCATTGAGCTACTTGGACACTGGCTTTTTGAGACGATTTTAGTGTATTAGATGAGAATGACGGATCTCCAAGGAGAAGAACCATGAGGGCATCAATTTTTGAGACGGTAATAATAAAATACCCCGCACATTGCAAGTGTTTGCAATTTAAATAATATTTCATCCTAATATAATAACAAGATTATTGTCTAACCAAACATAGGTTAATTAGGTTAGGTTAGGTTTTGTAGAGCTCATGTTAGGTTAGGTAAGATTTGGTTTGGTTAGGTTAGGTTAGGTTTGGTTAGGTTAGGTTAGGTTTGGTTAGGTTAGGTTTGGTTAGGTTAGGTAAGGTTTGGTTAGGTTAGATAAGGTTAGGTTGGGTTGACGATTAAAAAAAAAAAGGTTTAATATGTTTCAAAATTTTTTGAAGAATTGCTAAAAGTTTTTAAATGATTTTCGAAAATTTTATTTTGAATACTTAAAAAACATAAATTTTATAATTAAAAAAAAAATAGTTTATATTTTTAATTTGAAAAAAAAAAAAAAATTGGAAAGTATTGAAATATTTAAAAAAAATTAAGTAAAATAATTTTCAAAATAATTTCAAGGATTGTCAGGTTTTAAATTTTTTTTTTTTTTTTTTTTTTAATTTTCAAAAAAAAAAAATTTTCAAATAGTTTTTAAAAATAAAAAAAAAATTACAAAATGTTTTCAAAATTAAATTTTTTTTTATAATGTTAGGTAGGTGGGTGTGTTAGGTTAGGTCAGGTTAGGTTAGGTTAGGTTAGGTTAGGTCAGGTCAGGTTAGGTTAGGTTAGGTCAGGTTAGGTTAGGTTAGGTCAGGTTAGGTTAGGTCAGGTTAGGTTAAGTTTGGTTAGGTTAGGTCAGGTTAGGTTAGGTCAGGTTAGGTTAGGTCAGGTTAGGTTAGATGAGGTTAGGTTGGGTTGACAATTTAAAATAAAAAAATTTTAAGGTTTCAAAATTTTTTAAAGAATTGTTAAAAGTTTTAAAATAATTTTTTAAAATTGTATTTTAAAAAAATTAAATTATATACATTTTTTAAATTTTTGATAAAAAATTATTTAAGATATAATTAAAAAAAAATATATATATATATATAAATATATATATATATATATTTTATTTAATCGTAAAATTATCAAAATCGTTTGAATTTTTTTTGACTCGTTTTAAAAATTTTAAAAAGAATCCAAAAATAATAACGTTTTAACCTTGTATAAAAATCTTAAATAGTTTGTGTCGCTGGGATGTCTCATTGTTCGGCGTAAATCTTTATAGATATCGTGAAATTTGGTCGAAAACATGCGCTTTTGGTCTAGATCGGTTCGTAATTTAGGTTCAATTCGTTGTCAAGTTTTCAAGGCGATTTGAGCACGTTTAAGCGGTGAAATGTTAAAAATTATCAAAAAAACACAGAAATAAGTTGGGAAAAAAATCAACATTTTTCTGACAATGCATTTTTTGTCATTTTATCATTGATGGAATCAAATAATTCTTTATTGCTCAATTAGACAAAATGAAATTTAAATAGTTAAAAAGGCTGGCTGATTTTTACTAGCGTAAGTTTTGCCGAATATTTTCATTAGCTTAGCAGAATTTTGGCGTAGAGCCAGAAGGCTTCATTATTAAGTCTTAAGGGCATTTTTCTTAGTACTCTTGGTTGTGGTTCCATTAGAGGCTTTGGACTGGAAATCTGACAAAACTCAAGCAATTTAAAAAAATATATTTCTCTTTGACCAAAATGCCCACTCCCTCAACACCAACAGCGGCCATCAGACAGCGGGTTCTGCTAGTAATATATTATGATTCTAATAAAACAGATAATGATTCTAACTAAACTCTACTTTTGATCCAAGGGATTTAATGTGCCAACCAGTTCTAATCTGCAGGGAAAAGGTGCATTGGGCACAGCAACGAAACGAAACTGTCATTCTCATCAAATACACTAAAATCGTCTCAAAAAGCCAGTGTCCAAATAGCTCAATGGTTCAGAGCAACACCCGCGACAGGTGGAGATCGGGGTTCGAGTCTGCGTTTGGGCATCAATTTTTGAGACGGTTATAGTGTTGTTAATAATAAAATACCCCGCGCGTTGCAAGCGTTTGCAATTAAAATCAGATTTCATCCTAAGAAAGCAATCATTCTCCGCTAATGTTTCCCCTTCCATAGCGTACCTGGACATGAGTGTGTGTGGCAGTTGTATGTTCTCGATTACGGTCTTGTTCTTATTCCATTGCGACTCGCACGGATTGGCAGCAGCCAGGATTGAAGTACGAGCATTTAGCTGGCAGATGATGCCAGCCTTGGCAATGCTCAGCGTCTGCTGCTCCATCACCTCGTGAAGAACACTGCGTGTTGAGTCATTCATCTTGTCGAACTCGTCGATGCAGCACACGCCGTTGTCAGCCAGCACTAGCGCTCCGCTGGAAACAAATCAAACAGCTGTTTTCAGTCTTTCTTTTAGTTGCAGAGCCGTACAAACCCCAATCAATATTGATCTACGTTTATAGTTTTTATTAACTATGAAGAACTGGGGAAGCCAAATCATTAGGGTAGTTGTACTAATCTGATATCTTTTAAGATAACAGTTTTGATAATGAAATGCATCCATTTAATTCACATAGCAACTTATAAAAGCTTCATTTCTTAGGTATAATTAATGTTATACAAGAACATACTTTCCGAAATTGTTTCAACATTTTCATAATTGGAATCCTGTGCAGTTAGAAGTACATTAAATGTTAACCACAACTTATGCAAGAGTAACGTCCTGTACGATAATAATGCACTCACTACCAGGCATCCTCAAATGCCCAGTTCTTACCAAGTAGCCAGGCCACAAACCACTGTGTCTAAGACATCAACAGAGGTGTAAAAACCCCCATAAAAAGGTGTATTTCGACTCACGTCTGCAACACTAGCTGCCGAGTCTCAGGGTCCTTGGTAACGAACGCTGTTAGCCCAACCGCTGATGATCCCTTCCCGGATGTGTACTGACTGCGTGGTACCAGGTTGAACACGTATTGCAGCAACTGAGACTTGCTGGTACCCGGGTCTCCACACAACAGGATGTTGATCTCGGCCCTGAAAGCATCGGGATATTTACAACTGCATTGCATCTGTCTTGCAAATCGGCAAATAATAAACCGGTTCCAATCGGTCCATAAATAATGCATCTATAGCCATGCCAGTTGATATGGAATAAAATCCAAACAAACCAGATTTAATGTAAGCGGCATACGAGCTTTTTTTAGTGCATCGAAAGGGTTGACTTAAAAGCATCAGGAATTTTATCACGTAATGATGCCGTTTCAAACTCTTAAATTCAAAAACTTTAAACACTACTTTGTTGGAACTTGCAGCCCGAGTTTCAGATAATTACTTTACTGTAAACACATTACAAAACACCTCAAATATCGAGGTTTAGCTGCTTTTATACTCTCTAATTAGCCCTAAACAGGCCCCTAAGAGCTGAAGGATCACTGCTTAATCAACCCTTGAATAGCAAAACCTCAGCAGTACCTGAAGTGGCCACGCCCAGCTTTGGCAAAGTCCTTCTTTGTTCCTCCGAGCAGCTGCAGTAAGATACCCTTCTTGACGTCATCGTTCTCGTAGATAGAGGGTGCGATGGCACGTGCCAAGCGGTCATAGATGTCATCTTTCTTGGACAACTCCTCGAGCACCTCAATGCGCTCCGGAGGGAACCGGTGATTTTTCCTGGCGGCCAAAACACAGACAAAGGTTAGAATTTTAAAGCACATTTCAGTTGGCACACCTAGAATTTAACAATCTTCATTACTATAGTAAACCTTCATTCATTTACTGAGTTTTCATTACGAAGGATATGGCTCAGAAGCCAGGATAACAATTGAACACTGCACATGACTACTTTTCCCAATGCAGGTTTTAACCTCTTTTAACACCATTGATTTTTATGATGGTTTTTAGACTCATGTCTACTTGATTTATCCTTAGCACTAGTTTAAAAAAAAAAACTATTTGAAATGGGTTTTGAATGCTAAGTAAAGGGAAATTTAGTAGCCCTTTACTTAGCATTCAAAACCCATTTTAAATAGTTTTACCATTGATTTTTGTTTATTTTTCTAAACTATGTTAATTCATAGCTGAAATTTCAGCTATTGTTGTTCTCAGGTGGCAATAAATACATTTGGATTTGGGAAAGCAATGCAGCCTTCCACTAGGTCGCCATGAAGACATTATATGCTCACCCTTCCTCTGTCGCATACAACCGCTTGGCGTCCACCTTCCGGAAGTGCACGACGTCGACGTGGGTCTTGTAGACGGAACGCACGTTACGCATGCGTGGGTTCACCTGGTTCGGCACCGCGCGGTAGATTCCCGTCACGGTGATGCGATCTCCAGCCTGGACGCCGTCCACAAGGTCATTGTGTGCGTTCAGCGTCACAGTGTGCGGAGTCTGACCAGGTGGCATGTCGTCTACAAGGTTCAAGCAATAGTGAAGGTTAGCTCATATCACATTATGCCGAGATATTACGTCTGATATATTTATAAAACTAGTGGGTCGATTGGCTAGACCAATCAAGGAGGGTAGGTGGGTCTATAGGGAGGCAAATAATGATTCACTCAAGAAATCAATATGCAGTTCATGGGTGAATTGATCAATGTAGAGTACAGAAGCTACCTACAGTCTTAAGACACAAGCTCTAATACCTCTTAGAGTTCGTAATTGTTCAAATTTGTTATCTTATTTCCCAGTTCGGTTAAATATATCTTGGCAAAGGTCATTAGGGGCAGTCAAGGGCAATCCTGTACCAAAATGGGTAATTGAGCTTAGTTTAATTTCTTTTTATAGAAAAAGTAATTCATAATTCTGGGGTAAAAAATCTCTCACAGGGTACAAAGCTTGGAAGGCTGATTACTCTATGGGCATACCGGGAGATTCTTGCAGTTTGATCATCTGCTTGTCAGCAAACTGCGAGCGATTGTGCAGAAGTTGGAAGCAGTGATTTGTGTTACAGTTGGTACAGAGCGTTGGCTCTGCGATGCGACCGCGGTCCATCTCGACCGCGATCGTGTACGAACACACGATGCACTTGAAGAATGCTTCGCTCATCTCAGGGATGATGTTGGAAGTGCGCGTCACCATGCCACAGATCGTGATCAGCTGGTCGATATCTGTCAGCAAAGTGAAACCGTTAGGCACAGCAGAAAAACTGGGGGGGCTAAAAGATGTCGTGTCAGCCAAGATATTCAAAGCCAAAACTTCAAAGACAAAAGCTTAAGTGATATGCAGGTTATTTTATTATTAACAACACTATAACCATCTCAACAATTGATGTCCGCGTTTGGGCATCAATTTTTAAGACGGTTATAGTGCTGTTAATAATAAAATACCCCGCGCATTGCAAGCGTTTGCAATTTAAATAAGATTTCATCCTAAGATATGCAGGTTTTTTTTTAATAGAATTTTTTCCTGATGGTTAGATGGTTCCACATTAAGGTTGTAGGAAATAATTGTGTCAATTGCATTGCAAATTCAGTTAATCATTTGGAGCCTTGACAATTTTTTTCTCCTGTAAGATGGGATTGATTCAAGTCTTGATTGTGTTTGAATCATTATTGATGATGATCATTGTTGATGATGATTATTGATGATTATTGAAGAAATATAGCACACACTTAATAAAAAGTGCTATGGCAAGAGTTAAGACAACATTAGCCTGGCAATGATGCGTCAGAAAGCAAACTCTCCTGGTCCACTTGCCTTCAGGATTCAGGCCACGCATGTTCTGAGTTTTGTGCGCATTGAACGGCCGCACTTGTATCTGGTGGTCGAGAACGGCGGCAGGGTACCGCTCGAAGAACATCTCGTTGACAGCCATGTCCAGCGTAGGAATCACCTCCTGCGGGTAGCTAACCAGCTGTCTCAGCAGACGAGCATCAAACTTCTCTAAGTGAGCACAGTTCACGTTCATGAACGGCTCCTCCAAGGTCAGGATCTGTGAACAACAAAACAGTCAAACAGTTATTTATTGACTCAATTAAAATAAATGTATCTCCGTGAGTTTGCCAGGCGAGAGATGAACTTTATTTATCCAAGTTAACCATTTGATTTCTTTAGTTGGTTTGTATCATAACACCTGTGACAACCAAGCAGTACTGGTGACAAGAAAAAGTCACGGAAGACACAAAACCTAGTAATAATAATAATTATAATAATAATTATAATAATAATAATAATAATAATAAAATATATTTTATTCTAGGAACAATACATTACAGAGTAAGTAAGGTTTGTTATAGAATATGTCAGAATACATAAAATAAATGTAAAAATGTAGAGAACACTTTAAGGAGTTACAAATTCTCCCGCTACCATGCCTCTACCTACAGGCGGTCTGCAAATTTGCAAAAGAGAACTCTGGACTGTTTAGACAGCAACACCACCAGCTAGGCACCAGAGGTGAAGGGAAAATAGCCCAAGAGCACTGCAGATTGGCCGTCACCTCCAGGGGCATTTTACAGTCAGCCAGACGTTGTTTTAATCATCTGCCTGAAGACGTTACCACAAGCAAAATTTTTAACTTGGCACTTAAGAATTTCCTCATGACGCACTGCTTTTACACCATAGAAGAGTTTTTAATGTAATCTTTAAACAAATATGACTCGGTTTACACATGTATAAATGTATCCATAAAACCATGATAAATAAAATAAAAAAAAATGAACATAAATAATAAACTCTTTCACTAATATTTACATTTTCACATTTTGAATTTTGCATTTAGCCATTCAAAAAAATCTATTTGCCGAATTGGGATTTGAATTTAAAGTCTTTAGAAACACCAAAGAAGTGCACCGTAATTTCTCCATTTAGTTCTCACCTCTTCCAGCTTCTGAAGGTAGAGCGGCTGATTGACATCCATATTGTCAATGATCTCGTCTTCCTCTGCATCAGCGTCGATGAACTGCAGCACAAACTGCTTGAACTTGGCCTTGCACCGGTTCACAACAACATCAGTACCCCAAATCACCAGCTGCGGTCCAGCATCTTCCTCTTCTCCATCTCGGATCGGCTGTAACACAAGCCAACCATTTCATGATTAAGACAAACCTATTGACAGTCAGTTGCACCAAGAATCTTACAGCTATATTACAACAAGTAATGAATGCAAGTCAAGAAGTAATGTTTATATGCTAGTGTTACCGTTTCAGGCTGAACGTTGACTTGTCGGATGCGCTTGTCCGTGCGAATATCGGGACGCATTCGTATCGGCGTTCCTCGAATTCCTGAACGCGGGGTTCGAACTGAAGACACTGTGCTTCCAGGCGTGCCATAGTTAAGCGGAGAACTAAGGTCAATCTCGCTCATTCCTGCGTAAAAAAATTCATAGCAAGTTTAGAAATATTGAGTTGTGAGAAGTGAGAGTGGACAAATAAATGCACATGACATTCATACCTCCTGGGAATGGACTAGTTGGATTCAAGAGACTGTGACCCGGTGATGGCGGCATCGAAGACTCAGAAGCATCAACAACTACATTTGCCTGCCCGTTACGTGCTTGGCTGGCCCATCGCTGGGGAGTTGGCGCCCCATCAGTACCCGATCTTCCGCTGGCCCTGCTGCCTGGAGTGCCATTGGCAGTTTGACGAGTCGCTCGTCCAGGCGTGCCACTGGTCTCCTGTCGCTTTGGAGTGCTCCGGGTACTGGTCCCGGCCACAGGCTCTTCGCGCCGGGGGGTGCTTCGAGTGCTGCCCGCACGTTGAGATCGAGTCGTACTGGCGGGGGCATCCGCCTGAGAGGGAGTCCGAGAACCCCTGGCAGGTGTCCCGCGACGCGATAATGGTGTTGTTGCAGTGCTTTCATCATCCTGTTTCTTTGAAGGAGTTCTAGAACCCCTTGATCCCGGCATTGCAGATGATATGAGTACCTAAAAACAAACATGCAAATTACATGCCTTTGTGTGGGGCAAGCAGACGTCAGCGCGTCGGACCTTTAATAACAATGCTAAGTAGGTTCCATTAAAGCAATACGGCATTCTATTATCAAGCTAGTTATGTACTTACTTTGTATAGTGAAGAGAAAAGCGCTTAATCTTGGATAAAAACCAGCAGTGAGCTACCAAACCACAACTTTAGTACTCAAACCTGTTGATTGCTTGCCTATTTGATATCGCTCGAGGAAAAGTGCGGGAAAATGACGTAGTTTTGTGAGGTTGTGTTGCAGGCACTGCGAAGGCATCTTTGCTCCCAAAAGCCAAGGCCCACAAGCGCCTTGAAGGAGACCTAGAGAAAAAGTGCATTATTTTACTAAAAATTTACAAGATGGTAAATAAGACCAAAAAAACTGAAAAAATTACCTTCGCATTTGTTAAGTGATTGCTTGCTGGCTTCATGGTGAAAATGGAATCAAAGGAAAATATATAATTTTGTTATCACGTTGGCACTTTTCTGTGGGAGGAGCCAGTTTTGATTTCTACCATGCCTTGAATTTGCGATGTTTGTGTGTCAAACGACAGCTGACTGTGAATGACGAAACTTGTTGTTGTTAAAATTATCTTTAAGCTTTCAATAATTTTCAAAATAACCTAGATACACTACTATCTCATCTTGTAATAACAGTGTGATGCAATTTTTCAAACTATTTGCGTTGACATTGACACAAAATCGTAAACGACTGTAAGCATTCCGGGGTATGTGCATGTTGGTGTGAGTGTGGGGTTCGGTGTGGAATAACAATTTGCCGAATGACACTAGTTTCCCCAGTCTCTCAACTCTAGTGTTTGTTTTGGGTCCTAAATGTGATGGCAGAGCAGATCCAGGAACCTGTGCAGGACTTAACCGTGAGCTCAGCTAAAAGGTACGATAGAAAATATAATTCCTCGAAGAATTTTTTGCATTGTAATTGTACGTAAATGGCATGACGTCAGCCCAGGCAGATGATTTGGATCTCGTCTTATCCCGTTCGGCCTTCCTTTGCTTCTCTGCAAACCTCCCGAATGAATAATGATGTTTCTTGTGAGTTATTTATGAATTTTGTTGCGATCTTAGAGACATTTAATTCAGTAAAGGGGAAGCTTTTGTTATGCGAGCAAAGTCCTACTGCTGCTGCTGTCAGTGCTAGTGATGAAAACATCACGAGTTTAAAAGCTTTCAAAATTTCGGATTGACGACAGTGTTTCGTATTATTTTTCACTTTGGTTTTAATCCAGGCTCACTGCAGAGTGGGATGTGGGATTTCGAGAGTTCGCTGCGCAAATCCCTTCTCCTTTCCTACACGAGCAGCAGACCATTCATAATTTTTGTTAAAAAGGACCTTGAAATGAGATGCCAATCATCTTTGAGTAATTGTAGGTACTTGAAGCAAGTCGCAGATTTGCAGGCATGCGGCGGTATATCATTTGCATTGTGATTGTTTGCTTTATTTCCATTTATTTTGACAGCTGGTTTTGGGGCTGGTGCACCTGGTCATGGTCTCCTGAGTCGGCTACCATGCTGCGAGCAGCAGAAAAGAAAATTCTCTCGTGTAAGCTGAATACTTTTTTGTAACCAGGACCATTATTTTTAGTGAACTGTATTTGATAAAGGCTAATTTAAATTTATAAGTCATTAATTTAGTAATTAACAAATATAATATGGATGGTTTAATAACAGAATCTAGGTTAAGTAATCTGTAACAATTTATGTTCTAAAGGCTTGTCAACGGCCTACCGAGGGTGGTACGTGGACATTGGCCCAGTGGTGGGAGATGCCGATAAGATCTGGACCATCTCACTGAACGAAGAGTCGAACAAAACCCCGATTGTGCTGCTGCATGGCTTGGCTGCGGGCGTTGCTTTGTGGTGCCTCAACCTCGATGCACTGGCAGCAGCCAGACCGGTCTATGCCATCGACATCCTAGGTGAGTTGCAAAATTGTGGATTCGTGCAAGCAATGCTTGTCTGTTGATAAAGAAGCAACTAGTTCTTCTCCTGCCCTATATTTCCATGATGCTAATTTCCAATTCATGCCAGCATAAGAAGTATCAGTTTCTCACCAGCCAGTCTTTATCAACACATTACTAATTTTAATGATAGCAATAAAATGTTTCTGATAATTATCTGCACTGTAGAAACCAATTCAAAAGTGTGTATTACCTCATTTTGTTCCATTGCATATTACTTTTGATCTAGAAGGCATTTGAGATAACGTGGTTCTACCTTGCCTTGGTAATGGACTTGATCACCATTAAGTACAAGGTAGTGAGTATTGGCAATGAATGGCATTGAAACGATTCAAGTGAGAAGATAAGAAAAACATGCTTTTCAATAATTGACAGATGCCATGTGCACGTAGAAGAGATAATCTATTTCTCTTCTGGTTTGGTAGATACGGTCCATGTGACTCATTGGGTACCGCAAACACATTCTTTTGATCATGCCACATTAATATTAGTCACTCTTCTTTGTTAACGTCAGATGGTTACTCAAAGCACACATTCTCTGGGAAAGTAAAATGAGTAATGCTGACAGACTTTGTCTAAACTGATCAAAGTCCAACTCTGGTGCAGGTGACTGGCTATGAAATGATGCGTTATGTTTTCGGCAGGTTTTGGCCGGAGTTCGAGACCCAAGTTTAGCAGCGACGCTCTCGAGGCTGAGAAGCAGCTGGTCCGCTCGGTGGAGGAATGGCGCCGAGAGATGAAGATCGACCGGTTTGTCCTGCTCGGGCACAGCATGGGCGGCTTTCTGGCTTCCTCCTACGCAATCGAATACCCAGAACGGTACGAATCAGCCAGGGCTATCCTCAAACATTGCCCATAGAGTTTGTGTTCTTGCTGGAGATTTTATTCTGCAGATTGCACTCCTTCAAAGTTTTATTCATCTCCTAGAATTTGAAATAAGTTGATTATATACGTAATAATGTCTAAATTTGGGTTAATATCCAAAAGTGCTTAAATCCTCATTGTACATAGTTAAATTCTACATTGACAAGCTAAATTTCCAATTTTCCAGCTATTTCCAATCTATCACTGCTTATGACGTGTTTCTAGAGTGAAGCACCTTATCCTGGCTGACCCGTGGGGCTTTCCGGAGAAGCCAGCTGACTTTGAGAGGAAATACAACGTGCCGATGTGGGTGCGGGCGATAGCGTACGCTGCCCAACCCTTCAACCCGCTAATGGCTGTCAGACTAGCCGGTCCGTTTGGTATGTAGAGAACCCATACTTACGCAGCTTGCATTGCAGCCAGGTGGAATAATGTCTGCTAATTTCAGTGATTTGTTTTGCTCAGGTCAAGCTTTGATAGAGAAAATGAGGCCTGATATCATAAAGAAGTTTGCACCTGTCGTGGAGGAAGACAAGACTGTGATACCTCAGTATATTTACCAATGCAACGTTCAAAGCCCTACGTAAGTATCAAACCAAGCAGTCCAGGATCTATCATTTCTCAATCACTGTTACACTAATTCAAAACTTTCTGAATCATGCACTCCCAAAATCTGCAAATTCATTCATCTCACCTTTTGACAACGTTCAGAAGTATCAGAATGACTTGAAATTTTTATTGTTGATTCGTAGTGTGCCAAACGACTAGATATAATTAAATCGCAGAAGGTAGATACGTGTTACAAAATTTTATGGAGAATATAATGTAGGCCAGAAATCATCTATCGTAGCTCATACTCCAAGGAAGTTCTAGCTAACTTTCAAACTTTTTGTGGTTTTTAGACTCATGTTTACTTAATCTAACCTTTGAACATTTATCCCATGATAAAATTGAAAGATCTCTATCACAGCATTAACATACCAACTACACCATTGAAACCTAATTTCTTACTATACCACTGAACCGTTCAAACTTAATTGACTTTGCTTGCTTGTGCTCAGTGGCGAGTCTGCTTTCCACGCAATGATGTCTGGGTTCGGATGGGCCAAGAACCCGATGATCCACCGTATCGACGGACTCTCGCCCAAGATTCCGATCACACTGCTCTACGGCTCGCGCTCTTGGGTTGACAACAAGGCTGGCGAGGTCATCAAGGAGAAGAGAGCCGACTCATATGTCAACCTGCTCGTGAGTCTTGGCATCATTGCACCACGCATGGAGATAAACAGGGCCTGCAAAAGTTTGACTGGGCTTCTAGTGGTCCTGGGTATTTACCGTGTAAAACTGTCATCAGAATTAAAACATTGACTCAATCGTGTCCCATTAAAATGCCAAGGACACTCATAGCTACTCGTGGACTTTGAAGCAAAAACAACCGAATCCCTTGGATTGCAGTTATATCGTTAAAATTGAATCCTAAAAATAAGACCAATTCCAATTGATCAAGGTAGAACGGGTTTTCCTTCCCACCATTTGCAAGCCAGCAAGTTTCAACCAAGTTCAAAACATATCGTATGGAAATAAGAAACAAATTATGTTAAATCTCAGGTATTATCTCCACTATTTTTTCAAATGCTTTTGGAAACCATAATAATTTTGGCCAGTATAGGTAAACCATTTCCATTGTAAATATTCCCTTTCTCTTTTGCAAAGACCACTCATTATTCACTCTATTATATTTGATATATTATATATTCGAACAAATACGGTTGTGTTAAGCCTGGTTAACCAATCCGATGTTTACAGGTGATCAACGGCGCGGGTCACCACGTGTACGCAGACCGCAGCGACGTGTTCAACCGCCACGTGATGGACGCGTGCGCTCTAGCAGACGACGACGGCACACCAGTCACACCATACATCAAGGAGTCTTCGATCACCGAGTCCCAGGAAGAAGTTCGGCCGGGACCTGACATATCCGGCTGATTTCCTCCCAGCCCAACGAGCTCGCTACGAAATTCAAGCGCTCCTGCCAGTTTCTTGGCTGCACTGGCTGGCAAATCACTTTCCCAAGGCACTGCCAAATTTATGCTGCCAGTCCCACGCCACGTTGGCCACAAATGCGAGTTATTTATTTTTTTAAGTTTAAGTTTGTATCTTGACAGTAACACACAAAGATTACAAACCTTGATACCAAAATGCCACCGCATTTGGCGACTTGATAATGTTGTTTCAATCTCCGGTGACGTAGTTAACTGTTACATTATTCAAGGTAAAGATTATATTATTCTGTTTGATTGTTTTGCACCTTAAGATCACTTTGAGCTTTGTTGCATGTGCTATTTTATAGTTTTACGTGCCTGCAACGTTGGCTTGTGCCGATTCTCGAGCCACTTATTGTTGTGAGAACTTGGGAGCCATGGATGACATGCACAGATGGTTCCAGTTTTGTGCTTTCCAGTGAAACAGGAAACACTTGGATCCAAGCTGTCTCTCAAGCATCTTGTCCTTGTGTAGCCAACATTAAAAACAGACCTTAGGACATATTCAGTATTAACTTTAGTCAATGTTAAATTCTAAATCACAACCAACTACTGAAAAGTTTTAGAGCGTTGGTTAGGTGTAGGTGCCAACAGAATGCTTATATTTATTAGAAAGTAGATATATATATATATATATATATATATTAATTTACCTAAGTACCTGGCTTCAGTAGCTGGTTTATTAATTGCAAACTATCAAACACCAAGCCACGACATCATAGCAATGTGCCAGAGATATAATTTTATTTTTTTGTCAACAATAGAATCACTTCTTTTATCTCTTGCTGGTCAAGAAAAGTCGCCCACAGAGTTTAAACGTTAGCTCATATTAAGAATTATTTTTTTTTGTCCAAATAAACTGTGATAACACATACATCTTGATGTTAGTTTTGAATTCATGTTTATTTCAGGAAGTGGAAAGGATCTAATAGCGTAAAGTCTTGAAGTATCTGATCTTGGCATCGATGATTTTGTACAGCCATTGTTCTTGAAACTTTATTTTGCCAGGTGTGAAGACAAACCGGAAATCTTCCAACACGTAACTTACCTAAACGCAAATATATGTTGGTTAATGATTACGAACACCTTAGCGATATTAATCCAGGAATTTTTTTCGTACGTGGTACTTACTCGGACATGGCAGGAGGGAGGTGGTATTTTGGAGACGACAATGGTAAAGAAAATGCTGGCCACTGCTTGTGGAATAGGGTAGCCCAAGGTAGGTATGCTGTACTTGACCTTCAAAAGAAATGTCAGATATTTCGGTTTAAAGTAAGAACACTCGAGAATTCTCAAGAATGATATCCTTGATTGTACAAACACACAACAAGAGATTCCTACGATCAAATTCCGTAATTATCCTGCTTGTCTTCGCAAAAAAACTTTGCGATAACGTTATCCCAATAACAAGAACATAAATCATTTCCAGACCCCAATTAAATGTATTACCTCGTACAAGTATGTTGAACAGCAGCCACCTTCGTCCACTGACAGAAAATCGACGCAGAAAAGCCAGCCGCCCGTTAGATTCCACGTAAAACAATAATCCTCGATCTTGTCCTTGCCAAGTTCTACCGTGAAGTCCTCATTTGTGGGCCACGTTACGTTTCCGTACTCGTAGACGACCTTGCTGTTTTCACGCTCGACCAGAACTCCGGTCTTGAGAGACACAGTTTCACACGCCCTGTCAATCACCCGGTCGACCACCTGCTGAGCGATCGTCTCCCGGTCACAGCAAAGCGGATCAATCATTCTCCCAGCTCTTTTTGGGACCACGCTGACCAGTTAATTTAGAACGGTTATGAATTGGTGGATAATTTAATAATTTTTTTTTTTTGGAGTTTCCAAGGTGTCCAGTTAAACAAAATTCATAATGCTCATTATTGAAGTTTTACTGACAACTGTTATAATTAAGAATGTAATTCTCATAAAAAGTCTGCCATCTTTATTTAAGAGACTAACATATTCTCTACACACAGATTATTACTGTCCAGTTTTATGACTTGTCATCGTCCTGATCTTCTAACACAAACGTCTCATTTTCAAATTCTTCATTGTCATCATCCTCTTGAAAAAAAAAGTTTAATTTCATTTCTTTCTCGCTCCATTCTTTTTCGTACATTTCTAGCTCGGGTTGGTAATTCTTGGCTAGCTGTAGTGCCTTTTGTTGCTGCCGCTGCCGCTTCAACATGAACTCGGCAAAGTTGGCTCTTGAATGTTGAACGTTTTCGTCTGGTAACGGGATAATTGTCTGCTCAGTCATATCAGAATCACATGCCTCGGGCTCTAAGCGGTGCAACGCTTGGGATTTCTTCATAGATTTCATCACCTATAGTGCAGTTAAATATAACTTAATATAACACCGAACATCAATAGTTCAAACGCCTCAATACTGAGGACTACTTCACAGCATAATAAATCAATTTGTGACTGTTTGTTTCTTACCTTTGTCATAATTTCCAGATGATTTAGTCCCAGAACATTCATTGGCATTTCTGGCAATGGCCGCTCGTCTAAAAGAATTTCCAATTCTTTGGGCTGTTCGAGATCTTTCTATTGTGATAAGAAAAAAGCAATAAGTCATATTGATGGTAGCTCTTTTAGGAAGTTATTTATCCCTATGGTCTGTTAATGTATTCATTACATGTGCAACGTACAAATTGTATGCAATTGTTTCTTATTGTACCTTAATTACTCTGGGGAAGTTGGTGTTCATCAAAAATTCTGATTTGAGCAAATGACTTGGGTCAACAGGCATGTAGTCATCTCCAAAATCTGCTTTTGCAAGAAGCTTATCAACATCTGCAAGTCTGTTGTAATGTTTGTCTAAAAAGAACATAAAATATAAATAGTAGGTAAATATATATATACTTATTACTTGACACTTAAAAAGTGTTACATATAGGTACTTAATACTTAATAATTCAAAATATATTTTTAACCCAGATATCTAAGAGGAACAAAATGTGTTTGAATTCTGATAATGTAATACAAAGTCAGAATATTAATTTGTAGGGATGCTTTTAAGAAAAATTACAGATTGAGAAATACAGTGAAATTAGATTGTGGTTATCAGTATTTGGAGTTTCTTCTATTAATAAAAGAATACATTTGCCACTTATACTAACCCTTGACAAATTCAATCAAAGGGACCGACCCAATCAAACGCAGCCTAGAGAGTTCATGGCGCAATTGTCCTGCATTTCTTTTCAGCACTTCTTCAGTGTCTGTCATATGTGTTGATACTTTTGATAACCAGTAAACATTGACACGACTGAAATCCGACGCCACTTTAACTCGTGCGATCTCGATTCCTCGCCCTATCAGTTCATGCGCCACTTCACCCGTAGCCATTAGATCTGTGATGTTCGTCATGAACAGTTTGTTTAATACAGACACTCTTCGGCTACTTTGACCACCGTGTTGGATTGATTTTGTGCTCGGCAGAGACATTGTTGTTGTGTTATTAATGCCATCTTCTCTGTACCACGACTTTCTATAAATATTTAAAAAAAAATTAGATGGACATGGCTAGTAACTAACTCGTACCATTAGACTATTATCTAACTTACTTCTTGGTTATGGATCCTTTCATAATTTTTTGCATCACTTTAGCCTCTCTGGCATCATATTTTCCAAATCTTTGAGAAAGGAAATGAAACTCCCTCAATGATAAATATACCATATTCCGATTAAACATTTTTTTAAACTCCCTCATATGCTTAAACTCTTATAATAATAACAATACTAACAATATTACATAGTGACTACGACACCATTTTTAATGCAATTCAAGCACGTGGAGAAAACGACGCCAGCGACGCCAGCGACGCCGACGTCGGCGGCGTCGACGGCGACAGCCTTGCGCCGAGCAGGAGGAGCGAAGGTGGGGGCGATGCTGATGACGACATTTTCCCGCTTAAACTCGACCGAGAGATGGTCATATCAATCCGCACTTTAATACCTAAAATATCAATTTTATCCGTCTTTAAAGAGAAGAATGTTGAAAGTTGAAATAAAAATAAATCCACATAATTGCAAATCTCTGATCATTTGTTTACTCAAAATGTTTCTGTGATGAAATATGTCAAGCATTTGTAAAAAGAAGTATTTTCTTTTAAGCTCTGCGCGAAGAGGCCCTGGTTCCCGCCACCTAGCTAAAATGTTAGTTTAGGGCGAAGGCTAGTCGTGGGCTGTTCATACGTGCACAAATTTTTATAAATACCGACAAAATGGGCTTATCTGCGGATGCAGATGCGAGTATTCGGCAGCCCTATCAACAGTTATGTACTGGATTAAACATGGATAAAGAGTCAACAGATGAAGCCTGGAGAAGCTACGAATCTATTAGACACAATTACACATTGGAGGTATGGGCTGGACCCCAATGGGTTTTTGCGTATTTTGTATAGGTTATTCTCCAATTATAGCTATAGAACCAGCTCGCATGAAGGTTGTGGGTTTGGTTGTTGGTTCAGTATGCACAAATTCTCAATCTGTAGACTCTAGGTTTTATGGAGAAGATGCAACAGATAGAAATCTTACCGAAGGGTTCCTTACCCCCTTTGCCACTTACAATTGAAAATGTATCTGAGGCTGGGTAACCAGCATAATGGAATTAGACCAACCCATATTTTCCTTTTTGTCAAAGATTTTAGTTCCCTGCTTACAATCTTATTTTCCTATTTAACCTCACAGTCTTACTAGTGGTCACCTTTTTGCTTACCCACCACGGTACTTCGAGGATTTGATTATTGCCTATAAACTAGATACTATATTTGCAATTGAGGTTTTTGATCAAGGACCATGTACCTGTTATTTCTTACTGATTTAATTGCAACAAGTGTGTAACGTTTTTCAACCAGGGTGACCAACTCCATTGGCTCGGATGTGCGTTATACGTTGCGTGCCGAAAAACACTTCCTGCTGTTGGTCGAACTGGCGCCAGTGTTGAAGGGAACTGTGTTAGTCTAACAAGATTGTTAAGACTCTGCAAACTTAGGTAAGCCAAGTTATTGTTACCTTCTAGTACTTGCTACCATTGTATGGCAAATATGTGTATGTCTGTTTATTCTCTGACTTGGCACTAAAAGATTAATTACATTCCACAAAGTGTTACTTTTTCAATTCGACTAGATATAGTACTTAATATATGGAAATATTTCAATACTTCTAAAATTCTGTTATTTCAGCCTTATTCAATTTTTCAACAAGAGTAAAAAATGGGCAGACATGGCTAGCTTACCGCCTACATTTCGTGGGAAAATCGATCGGTTAGAGCGCAACTTTGCAGTCTCAATGGTGATCTTCAAAAAGTTCCAGCCAATCTTCATTGACATGTTTCAAAATCCTGCTGATGACCAGCCAAGGCTGCCAAGAAGAAAGAATCGGTAAGTTTAGTACAAAATAATCTTTTATTATGAAACTGGAGATTAAAAGGACAACCTACCTGATGATGTGAACATTGAAACATTTGGCAATATAATTGCCACTTTTTCTTCGATTAGGTAACATACAAATTTCTCATTGCATGTATTTTTGTTTCAGCGGGACACAATGCACTCCATCCAAAGTATTTGATTTCTGCTGGACACTTTTTGTCTGCGTGAAAGGAGAACTAAACGATGTCAGCGACGATCTTGTTAACTCTTTCCATCTGTTGCTGGCATGCTGCGATTTTGTCTACGGAAATGCGATCATGGCTAAAAGAAGAGACCTTCTCATTTCTGGTTTTGCTGGTGTGTTTTGATAATGATACATTTAATATATGAATTTAAAGTATTGTGACAACAAAGTTCACTAACAACTTGTTTGTAATACTTTCAGGCCTTCCAAGCGAGTTCTTTAAGGAAGACTTTACCCCTCCTAACGTGCCCCCATGCATCATAGACCATCTGTGCACCAAACACGACGGTATTCCGCTGGAGGCAAAGGGAATCAAGGAATACTGCTGGAAAGTACATATGCGGAAGCTCTTCAACAAAAAGGTTAGCGTTGACTGATGGGTTAAAACCAATATTTGACAGGAACTTCATGTACTGTTAAGAAATGGTGTATTTCTCTTGTCAGCAACCCGACCTAAAACGTAATGATGCATTTTTACATGTCTGACAGGTGATAAAAGGCGACTTGAACACTTTAAGTGGAATTTTGGAGCCTGGTAACTTTGAAGCAAACTTCAAAAATATCAACAAAGTGTACGAGGTGTATGTCCTGAGCGTTGGTGACTTTGACGAGAGAATATTCCTCGGTAAGTGAAGCGCATTGCTTCTGGATAAAAAAGTGTGATTTGTTAGTTCTGTAGATTGCTTTGCACTTTCTTAATTGTATCTGAAGGCACACCAACTACCCTTAAAAGAAACTGTCAATAACCTTTTTTTTGCTATTTCGGGTTAGATAGCAATAGTTCAAGCAGATTTTTTTTAATTATTTTTCTTCAAGACTTTGGCTTTTGGCAATGTTTAAGACGTCAGAGGACGGTACTGTCAACTTAAGTTTTCAACTTGGTTGGAATTCCAAACGTAGAGAGATTTACTGCCTTATTTACAATTGCCAGGAAAATAGCTGCTTAACAAAGTATTTTTTTTTAGCACGGGGAAGACGGATTTATAAGAAATTGTCTTCTGAAAAATAAATCTCTTTGCGTTAGTTTTCTAGACAAATCAAACCAACCTAAGCCATGTAAACTACAAAAAAAATCATAGGAATCAAAAAAAAAAGAAAGAAATAAAATAAACAGTTTCAGTATGGGCAGTTGGTGCGTACCTTTTATCCTAGGTTGTTCTACTTAAAGAAACTCTTGTCCCGGCCCTCACAAATCTATCACAAGGTATTGGTGATTGGGAGTAGACTTTCGTGGTGTGTGTCAAGTCAATCATATTTTTCACATACCTCTCTATCGGCCTACATTCTGTGACGTAGTATCTACTTTTTCGTAGCCCAAGCTCAGGCAAAAGTTGTCCTCTATTTATATCAAAATGGCCTGCGAAACTGACTGAATTACTTTGAGAACTAATCAAAATTTTGTCGCGTACATAGTCACTAAGAAAATATCCGGCATGATACGTATCTATATATCTATTTATATATATCAGTACGTAAGCCAATTATAATAGCAATTTAAACTAAAGCTGAGCTGTTACCGTCGCTCGTTCTCCGATTGCCAATCATTTTCCTATCGATGAGAATGGTGCCAACGTGAAAGGAACGACGGACGTCTAGCTAAATTGCCTCCGGTTTTTGGTGCGGCCTTTGAGATTGGTTCTGATTGTGTCTCAGCCGAGTGTAGGCGCGTGCTGGTGCCCGGAGCTCGTGGCAGTCGTTATGTTACCAAGGAGTTTATGAGGCCCGTTCTTGCGCAAAGGAACTCGCAAGGTGAGCGGCTTGAGAGCCAACTGGCTGGAACACACACCACCATCATTATTTAAATCCAACACCTTGTCATAGTCGACGCCCACCTCTCTGTGCAACTTGTGCCAACGCCGAAAGACGAGACGGTCGGTCGATTTCGAGCCTGACTTTCAATTCAATCGGCTGGTGCAACTGTCCCTGAACCCCATAAACGCCCGATGTTGTATTTTTGTTTTTGAAACAACGACACTGCACTACGCAATTATGTTATATTCTCGAGATTTGGATCATTTGACAAATGGTCAACACTCAGTCTTCTAGTCAATTAGCCCTGACGGGTGAATGTTGCTAGGAGGCTGTGGCTTTTGTTGCTTCTTATCCTGGAGATACATGAATATTATGCAAGATCGTCGCTAACAAAAATTATTCTCAGTTGGCATTTGTAGAAAATACAGAACATTAACAATTCTTCTAAAAACCTTTACTTTAAAATATCACTGAAATAAAGAATCGGTTTTATTTTCATTTCATTTTTCATTCGTTGAGGTTAACAGTTCTGTCTAGAAGTATTTACCTTATTAGTTTTCTACTTGCTAAGTAATCAACGATTTGACACATTTCTTCGATATTCATCTCGTAACTCCACCCACAGCAGACGACGCCACTTCAGAGATCGGTACTCCTGCAAAGGGTGACGATTTCGACGAGAAGATGCAGGCCAAGAAAAACAACCCTCGGCAATGCAGTGGGGTAAGTGTCAGCCTGTCAATCACAGACTGTCTGCTTGCAGCATCGGACTCCCAACTCAACGATCCTCATGTCCACAGATCCAGCCATTGGCTCCACCCACTCCGCTGACAGGTCGAAACTACCTGAAGGCCAAGGAGCACCAATCGGACGTGACCCCGGTATCCACGGCCACACAGAGCGTCAGCCGGCTGCAAGCTATCCTGGCCGGGCGACAAAACACACCCAGCGAGGCACTCAAGGAGATATTTGCGTACGTATCCGTGCTAGAATTAATAGATTGGTTTCTCAAGTTCACCGAGTCTTAAGCTTGTCGACCCCAGGGAAACAATTTTTCTGTGTTGTTTTCAGTGGAGCCTTTAATTACCTCGTTTCGATTTATATTTTCCCAATATTGCTTGAACTTTGCTTCAGCAGCATGTATTTCTAAGTAAATGATCCTCTTAAAATGATAAATACTCATAAAAAATGATCATGTTAAACATAATAAAATTGTCAAAATGTCCTTACCAAATGATCTTTGATAAAGATCAAGTTTCTACTCCAGCAATCAACGTGAACCCTTGATCTGCCGGGTTTAAACGTAACCTTGACCCCCCGTGCTTTCCATGCAGGTCTTGTGCTAGCAACCCGCTGGAAAGGGTGGAGGAACGAGTTCAGGAGCTTGGTTCGATGTTCAGTACCCGATACACGCAGACCTCCGAGGAGCATCCCGGCTCGCACATAGACTTCGCTCGCAAGCGTCTAACACTCGCCGAAAGCCTCTACTACAAGCTGCTCGAGAACATACTCATCGACGAGAAGAAGAAGAAACCTGAGCTGGACTTCTCGGTGAGTCTAGATCTCGAACATGCTAAACTATTGTTTTGAGAAGATGGCTAACCAACTGCATGTTTTAGCAACTCTATGCTAGTTCTTTTTCCTTTGTTAATTTTAAAAACATGTATTTGAACAAGAAACTCGTCAGTTTGATAATTGCCGTTCTAATCTTACCTAGCACTGTTAATTATAATTCAAGAAATTAATGTTACAAATCGCTCCCTGAAAGTTTGATGCAAATAGGGTGCCCAGAGGCTGAATATTTGTTGTGGTGGAAAAGAGAGAGACTGAGAATAACTAGAATAACTGAGCATTTTCACATTTCAGGATATTTGTCTTTGTTACTTTCCCTGCATATTTCAAATTTGTATCTGGAGAAAGTTTCCACCTTGACTGACGGCATACAATACATGAATGAATACATGATGTACATGGCAATGTTCCTGTGCTGACCACTTGTCTGCTTGCAGGTGCTCCTGGAGCAAGAGATCTTCCATCAGTCACTGTTTGCATGTTCGCTCGAGATGGTCATCTACTCGTACAACTCCCAGCGGATGTTCCCGTGGGTGCTCGAGGCACTCAACCTTGAGCCCTACTACTTCTACAAAGTCATCGAAGTCATTGTTCGTGTGGAGGACCAGCTTTCGCGCGACATGGTCAAGCATCTTAACTTGGTAAGCTCGCAGGCTAAAACTAAACGAGACTGGCTCAGGCGTGCCGTATAATTGTGCATACCAAACTGAGCAATATTATCAAAGTAAAAAAGGTATTGGATGTTTGGCAATGGGTTCCATAGCGGCAGATAAGTGGTGTGTAAAGTTTAGTGGTATTGTTCTGATGTGATAAGGTTTTGGATCGACTTGTTCAGCAGATCGTGATGATTAGTTTTTTTTTTTTCTGTGGAATTCCCGTCTTCTTTTGCTTGGTCTTGTGTTAATCTGGACATCTTTGATATGCTGACATTGTCTGTCCTCTGCGTAGATCGAGGAGCAGATACTGGAGGTCATGGGTTGGCGGACAGACAGCCCGTTGTGGGAGAGCATCCGGGCCTCCGGACAGTCAGTGCCCAGCTGCGAGGAAGTCTGTCTGCCCGGTCAATTGGAGGACACCATCATGGCGACAGGACAGTACCCAAACCCGGCCATACGCAGGCTTATAGGGCCCGGGATGTCTCAAGGTGAGCCGGTTTACCGCGTGGATTGCCCTGGAATGTAGTGATAGTGAATTAAAAGTAATTTACTAAAGCAGCCCAACAATGCATTCAGGTTGCTTATGTCAGATTTTCAGATAATCGAATAGACCTTTTTTTGAAATCCAATGCTTTAATGGCTAGTTTCACCATCAACTTTAAATTCGACGTAAACGTGGAAAGCAAAAACAGTGTTGCTGTTTGATGTGCATGTTGACCAAGTGTATGATTTTTGTTTTGCCCCGCAGTGCCGCAATCTCCGAGCACGTCTGCTTCGGACAGGTTCCAGTCCCCGGTGCCGGCATCGGCCAAGAAGCGAACGTTGTACATGGATGCCGCCACTCTGCGTGGGTCACCAATCAAACCAGGACAGTCGTTGCTCCAGACACCCAAGGCCATGTCTTTCAACATTCGAAGTAAGGAGACGGTCCTACCCTCCATAGACTGCTTGGCATTAATTCTCTTAACAAAGTGCAGTTTTAGTTGTTTTGATTTCTTGGAAGATTATTCCAGAGATATGCGTTGTTGAAACGCACTGGATATTGCATGATATACCAGCGGCTGACAAAAATGTCGCCAGCCTGGAAACTTGTTTTATTGTCAATTCTTTAGGGGCTGGATTCACAAAGCAGAGAAAAAGTTAAACTCCCAAAAAGTTGTTATCACCAGGGTAACGACCCATGAAAATTTGAAAACACTGATATTTTCTTCTGAGTGACCATGAGCTAAAATTATTTTCCTAGTGGTAACCTGACAGGCAGGGATGGGGATAGGAACTTAAGTTGACGGCACAACGTAAATGTTAGAATTATAAAGCATTAAAATGTCGACACCTGAGAAACTTTAGAAACATTTAGAAGAACATTTTATAAGAAACATTTATCGAACAAAGACGTTAATGATGATTCAAACTTCTGGCAGGAGCAAGGTGTACCCGCCTGCATATGATTATAATAATTTTAAAGACGGTAACACGGTCACAGTTTCTTGCACTTGAACTGATGTTTTGCTTGGTGTGATTATAGCGCTGAAGGGTGAAAACGGAGAGCAGTACGTGCCGGTGCAGTACTGTGCGAACCCAAACACAGTTGTGTTGCAAGCACAGACCACTAAGAAGCCCGGACAGGAGGCAAAGGAAGCGAAACCAAAGCGGACAGGATCTCTCGGACTTTTCTTCAGAAAGGTGAGTGTTGTTAATCATCGAAAGGGCACTTTGTCTTGTGGCACAAAAGCTAGCGTTGTCTTGGCTAAGTCTTGGTGTTGTTTAGATGTTTCTGGTTTATAGTTAAGCAAATAATTACAAGACAAATAATAAAGTAACACACAACAAATGTTTGTATGCTGAAGGCAGTTAAAAAAAACGTCCACAACTTTTCTTTCAATAGCTTCTGTGACCGTTAGTTCTAATATATTCTGTCAAAACTTACTTTCGTAGAGTAAATCTCCAACAAATGTGTATTAAAATTGTGGGTTCACAGAAGGTAAGACTAATGATGTTTGTGTATGCAGTTCTACCACCTGGCGTCAGTACGCATGCAAGACTTGTGCTCGCACCTGAACGTCGTGGACGGCGACATCAAACGCAAGATATGGACTTGTTTCGAACACTCGATCATGCAGCACACCAGTCTCATGCAGGACCGGCACCTCGACCAGCTCCTCATGTGCGCTGTCTACGTCACCAGCAAGGTAACCAACGACTGGCCAGACCGTGCATTGATTCCAATGATTCTTGTGTGGTAGAGCTATCTTAAGCCTGGCTCAGAATTCAGCTTAGCAGAGTTGTTTTCTATTGTGATAGCTGTGGCTATCAGTTAATTGGATTTATATGGAGACAGTCAGTTTATGGGTTTTAAGATTCAAGGCAAATTTCTAACAATTTTCCCTTTTCTTTGCCACAACAAATTATTTGTGAAATTAAATACTTGTAGAATATCATCGCTTGGTATTTAATTATTAGGAACACTAATAATAAAATACTGTTTTATTGCAATAATTTTTCTCGTCACTTAATGCGATGCCCATTGTGAATCTACATGCCTCTTCTATTTTGTAATCTCAAACTTTCTTTTGATGCAAGCTAACCTGTTTCCCCTCTGATTGCAGGCGGCCCAGCACGAGCTGACGTTCATGGAGATCATGCGGTGCTATCGACTGCAGCCGCAATACGCTTCTCACGTGTACCGCAGCGTGCTGCTGAGATCCCGGCGTTCCGGCTCTGGAACCTCGTCCAACGCGAGTCCCACGCCCAGCGACGGCGACGCCAGAGGTAACGCACATGCAAACACGTTCGCCAGCCGCACTTCCTCGCAGCTTTTGTAAATAGTTGTCGTTGTCTCGCCAAACCTTGTGACTTTCATCTCGCTGGTTATATTAATGCAGAATAGAATTGAGCAAAGTTCCTCAAGGAAGAAAGGCACTGAACCTAACCAATTTTAAGCAGAAGTGTACTAAACCGTTGACATAGAGTCTGTTGTCCATTTTGTCTTCAAAAGGCACATACCAATCCTGTCAAAAAGTAAAAAAATCTCTCAGATTGGAAAGTTCAGTTTGATAGAGAACTCAAACAAACAAACAAACAGAGAGATCCAAAGGAATTTTTCTGTTAATCTTTGGAGAGAAAACATTTGAATTAGCTTAAAATTTGTGTGAGAGACTCCAAACTTGGGATCAAAATGGGGAACAAAAGTGATGAAGCTCTTGATATTGTTCATTGTTAAGTACGGTGGCATATGGGTTGATAAGTGACTTGGGGAAGAATCAAAGTGAGGATAAAATCCAATGTCGTTGCTAACAATCCCATTGCCGATGCTGCCAATTCTGCTAGCGCCTTTGTCTTCGAGACACGCTTTTGATCACCTCATTGTGCCTGAAAACACGACTAATGCAGTGGTCGTATTTGTGCAGACGATCGCGTTCGGTCATCGAGCGTGCTCCCCGGTGGGCAATCCGCTCCACCCACGCCCACCCGCTTGGCGGGCACCTCCACCAGCTTCGAGTTCGAGGACCGTGGAGACCTCATCAAGTTTTACAACACGGTCTACGTGCAACAAGTGCAGGCGTTTGCCCTCAAGTTCTCGGCTCGTGGGCAGGTACGTCTGACCCTTGGCAGATTGTCTTGTTTGCTATCGAGCTAGTGGAAGCTTTCTCAGAACAAGTGGCTGTCCTACTAAACTAAACTTGGGAGACCAATCCTAACAGGTTGAATTTACAATCTTTATTTCTCTGGTATTATATGGTCTTAAAAAGTAAAAATCCATCCTTTACTTTTGTCTTTGCTACTGTTGGTACCAAAAACAAAATATTTATCTACATCAGCAAATTAGATTGATTGTTAAGCTAAATACAAATGTATGCCACTCCAACGAAAACCCAACCCTTGTGTCGTGTTGTGCAGAACGAGAACCTGACGCTGTCCCCGCTGCCGCTCGGAAAGAACCAGCCGATGTCACCACGCGGCCGCCGGGTATCAGAGAACCACCCGGTGTTCATACGCACTCTGGAGGCGTACAACTCAACCACTTCACCTGCCACGCTCAGTCCCAGTCAGAAGCTCAGCTACTGCTTCTCACGCAGCCCTGCCAAGGTAAGACCGGCCTTCTGCCACCGTCACTGCCCTGGCCACCGGCAGCCAACTTTTTAGTCAAGACAACTTTTGGAGCTAACTTGCACTTTTTTAGGGGACCCTCAAGAATTGGTAAAATATATTCTCGCAGTGAAGTTGTCTGCTAGAAATTGTCCTGGCCTTGGTTATTTATTGGGTTTTCAAAAGAAGTAAAATATGTTCTTGATGAAATGTATCCAAAAGTGAGGTATTCTGTCTTTTCTTTGGTCTTCTTGGTTTTGAATACTGTTCAGTTATCCTCATTGCACCTTGAGCCCCTTGAGTATGGGTCCCGGTTTGTTTTTTTACCGGCTATGTTTGCGCTTCCAGGACCTGCGAGCGATCAACACGATGATTCAGGTGGACGCGCGCAAGGTTGGCAAGCGGCTTCTCGTGGACGATGTGGCGGATGAAGATTCCCCGCCCGTCAAGGTGGTCGCCAAGAAACTGCAAGACATCATGGGAGACCGACTTGTACAAACACAGGACTAACCTCGTGATATGCATGGACCGCGCGCTTAGATCAAAGATTCTACCGCCTCGTTCTCGTCCGATGCCTTCGTTCGCGCTGATCTGTTGTCAACACGTCTTTTTATTAGTGCGTATACGTTGTCTATTGTTGCTTGGAGGAATGTTATCGAAGTATTCATCATAGGGATGCATCTCTGCACCTAATTTGCAAGATTTTGTCACGAATAGTTTGACTGTGTCTTAACTGTTTTTTATCTGTCGAAACACTTGAACATGTTTTTGCTTCAGGTCTTCTTTTTAACACGTTTACTGTGTGCCGAGTGTGGATTGCTCTGATCTCATATCAAATTCACAATATTGTCGCATTGCGTCTGAGCTGGCCGTAGCTTGATGGATTCAAGTGCCTTGGGGTAGGGCGGCAAGTCAAACGGCACCCACTCTTTCTGTGCTGGAAGGTGCGTTTGTGCTTCGGCCTTAAGTTCGAGGGGCTCAACCCCCCGGACAAGGATTGCGTGGTGGAACCAAATCGAGAGGAGTAGAGCTTTGTAACTGTTGGGAAATTAGCTTTAGAACGAGAGAGATTATAGTGTGAATAATATTATTTTGATTTAAAAACTTGGTAACCTTTGACGAACTTGGCAGTGTGAAAATCGCAAATGCGCTAATGGATTTAACGGGAAGAGAAAGTTAGCTGCCAAATACTTGGCTAAAAATGAAGCTTGATTATAGAACTTGTAAGAAGAACCAAGGAATGCATATTTGTGTTCGATGTATGCACTTGCTGTAAGCAAGGAGCGTATATACTATACCAATTTTATTTAAAAATTTAAATGGAAGTTGTACATATGGAAAGGAAAGCGATAAATACTAACTGTAGCTGCTTTTGTAGTTAGTAGTTTGTAACTAGTTTATACAGGTATAATTGTAATTGGTAACATATTTCGATAGTAATATTAATATTACAATACTTTCGATGGACAAGAAGAACAGAAGACGGTTTTAACAATTTTTGTTTTATTAAGTGAACGAGAAAGTCTTATGGTTGAGGTTTGCAAAAAGAATGCGAATATAGTTGTTTTATAAAGTTCTATTTACACTTAACAGCCAGAGACTGGTTTTCACCGGTAGCTCATTTGGTATTGCTCTTGTTGTTTTACACAAATGAATTGTAGTCCAAGACCACTAATAAATCAACAATTCACTGCTTACAATTTGGTTGCATCTGTGTTCTTATTTTCTCCGCGACTTTCTAATGTAAAAATCCATTCCTGATCCTGGAATTATGACATTTGCTACCCATGTTACAATCTACATGTCCCATGGGTGTCGATACTTTCTGAATCGTAATCCAGGGCAATGCATTTAATCCAAATGTTCAAAGGAGATTTGAGATCTTGTAATAAAATTGGATCTAATCTCTCCTCAGTTGATGTATACTCGAAGATCTTCTCATTTGTTGAAATTGTCAACGCGTATTCAATATTCAAGCCGTCAGTATTCAAAGGTGGAGTCCATGTTATATCGATGGTGGATCCATCCACTTTGCAGGATATGTTTGAGATGGGCCCTGGGAACCACCAGCGATGTTTCATCAGGCTTTCACTCTCATCTGTTTGTGCTGACCACTTCATTTGTTTAGTCAGTGCTTGATTCAACAGAGGAATGAAATCACCTCCAATTGTGGTGTCTTGAAACATTCTGTACAGGTACGCAGCATCGTGGCAACATGGTACGGCCGGAACGGGCAGAACAGACTTGATTTTCATTTGTTCCGACACTGACAGGTGACTGATGCCTCCTTGCAAAACTGGCGCTTCTGGATGAGGATGGCTGCTGCTTTCATCGAGGTTTTCCCAAGATTGGTAGACAAAATTTGATGTGATTTTGACTAGAGATTTCAGAGGGCTCACATGACTAGGAACAATCCCGAAAGGAAACAACTCGAGAACTACAGAGCCAGCCGGCAGAAAAATACTAAGAATCATTTCGGCACCATGCATTCCAACGACTAGCTTTGTCTGGGATAAAGTCGAAGCAACAGTTTTGCTGTCATTCACAGATAGGTCCAGCACAACAACTTCTAGCTTTGGAAGATTTGGAAATGCATTATTAAAACTTTCTTGCATAGATTTTATCACAAATTTGTAATTGACAATTTTTCTATTTAATTCTCTCTTGAACAAAACAGCAGAGGTAATTTTTTGATTAATTTGTGGTTTTATACTGAGATTTTTTAGCATAAATTTAGTAAATTGATAAATTAACTGTTTAGTGACCCCCGAGTTATTAGTAGGACCTTGGTGTGTGCCAAACCCATACTGAAACCATACGCTAGACCGCATCAAGCCAGTTTGCACTTCTTTAAAGCAGATTAGATTATCATCGTGTAATGTCCTCAACATGAGAGGCTCATTCTTTGACAATGCATTGTACCACTCATAAAATGGGCCCTTGCCTTCTTCATCTACGAAAGCAAGCCGATATTTGGATGTACACTCTTTCACATTACCCGCACAAACTTTCAAGTAAGTAGTAAACAGTGGCAGCAAGTCATCGTGGACCACGTGCATTATGTTGTCAACTTTGAATCTCCATATTAAATATACAGATTCTTTTGAGACAGCCTTTTTCTTTAGTATGATATCGCTAGAAGAGATCACTGCTATTTTTAGCAAGAACTTATTGTGACTCGATACTGAGGATAAATCGAGCGATGTGAGGTCACGTTTGTCGTCCACTCCCCACAGAGTGGAGTTGCTTGAAAGAACAAAAATAAACTGTTTATGAAGAGATGAAAAACATAAATTTCTAAATGTACACAATTTGTGTTCATCCGAATCATTGTGACACCAAACTGAAGATTCAAAGGATTCAGGTAGATCTTCATTTGAAGCTCCATCGGAGAAAAATAACCTCCAATGTACTGAATAATCGATTACAAATACAATTTGAAACAGCAATAAACCCCCCAAAAAGAACAGTGCATTACATAAATACGACAAAGAATTATGCATGTACATTATGATTGAAAATACCAGTGGTAACAACGAGAAAAATAAAATTCGTTCCTTCCGATCATTTTGTGCGCAAATTCTGACAGTTCACGTCAAATCAAATTAATGGGACTCGGTAACGTCGGTTACCATGGCAACCGATGGCAACCAGATTTTAAGTGCTTTGACGTAAAAAACTGACTATATCACATACAATGCCGCCAGATATTCGGAAATAATTATTGCCCTTATTTTTATTATACATGTGAGCGTGTAACAAGTGAAATGCACGTCTCTCGAATGATGTTTTAGCGAACTAGTTTTGTGTCGCGTACTAATACAAAGATGCTACGGACCGGCGTAGGGAGTTGTGAGGCACCTGTTAGAAGCAGGAGCGCGGAATAGGAGGACGCCGAGCGAACACAGGCAGAACACGTCCTGACACGGCTGAGTGAACAGGTGCCATTTGTCCGCTGCTTCGATACACTTCGCCACAGGAATCACGATGTCCGGAGATCAGGAGCCCAAGCCGGTGGAAGACAAGGAGCAGGTCGAGGAGAAGCAAGAAACGCCCGCTGAGGATGCCGCCGAAGAGAAGGCTCCCGAGGTGCCCGTCAAGGAGATGCGAGCTGTCGTCCTGACGGGATTCGGCGGGCTGAAATCTGTCAAAGTCCAGAAAAAACCGGAGCCGTCGCTGCAGGGAAGTGCCGGCGAGATCCTGATCCGCGTCAAAGCTTGGTGAGTGAAATACGATTTACCTTCGCTGAAGAGTGAAATAAAATGCTAGCCGATATTTTAAAAGGCCCCCGAGCGACGCGGGGCGCTCGACGCACGTTCCGTATGGTACACTCAAGATTTTTTTCACCGGCATCCTGGCGTGCGGTTCTCAACGCAGATTCCTGGGTTCGATTTGCAATCCTCTCGAGCCCATCTGCATAATTTCTGCGTGGATTCAGTTACGTAAAGGAAGGATCCTTGAAACGAAACGAGTTAGTCGACTTCGACGTCGGGGCTGGGGGGTGGGGATCCTCTTGCATAATGCAGGCAAAACGCCGCTTTACACAGAACCAGCTCGCCTCTTATTTATCACACTCTTTTCTCCCAACGACGTCCACATCCGACCGATCTTGATCACAGACCACGACTAACAGGGTCGTAATTACGTCAAATGTTTTTTACTTGTAGGCTACAATCTAGAAAATTCGTTCCAGCTGTTGCTTCTCTCTGGTAACCGAATATTCCCTAGCAACTCGCTGGCCCTTAGCGTCGTCCGAACGCTTTCACAGAATCGTATTTCTCGGCACGACATTCCTTTATGATTTCCATTTTTCCCGGATAATCTTTCTTTAGTCGTGCTAGTCTTTGATGTCTGAATGGCCCCTCGCCGAGCCGAGGGTGCCAGCACCTCTCCAGTCTCGCCTGACCTTGTGATCTTCGTTAGGGGACCCGAGTTTTTTTGTATCAAATCTGAGGCATTCAGTTCGATCTAGCCGAGGCGAGCCGGCGTTTCTGTCATGTTCGGGCTTGCATCTCCGACAAACCGGTTCCACGCGCGTCGATGACTAATACAACGGACGAATCATAAAGATAAAAAACACTAAAAACAAGGGCAAGGTCAACGCCGAGCGAGTCATTTCAAATATAATTGCAGGACCTACTACGTTTGTGCGTACCGTATTCGTACATCTTCGCTGCGGTCACTCCCATTAAAAAGAATATTCGAGAAGCCGGAGGGTCCTAGCCCCTCCAAACTTTCACGACCTTACCGTCGTAGTCAAAATTCAGGAACTGTAATTCGTCGCTCAAATGGAAACAACTTATAAAAGCAACGAGACGTTTATCTTATGTTGCCATTTCTTGCTTACACCCTTCACTGAAAAGAAAGTCGGAACACAAAGTGACTTTTAAAACTCCTCTTAATCCAGCGCCACCTATATACAACGTCGAAGCACGGCTTCATTGACTACTTGTCACGCATTTTGGACCGTTGCCCGAGCGCGTCGTCGGTATCAACAGGTGACGGGGGTAGCCAAAGAAGCCAAAATGGGCTGCAATATGTTATGATAAGGAAGGGGTCGGCGGGCGGACGGGCAGGGGGTCGAACGTCGAGACGGGGGACTGGGGTGTGGCGGGCGTCGATCAATACGAGGCTTAACTCCACGGCCTAAGGCCGGCACCGAGGGTCCGTGCCTGCTGACACAGTCATTGCATATTACATGATAGCGTCGCGGGCCAGACAATGGGTTATAGCCCCCTGATGGCGACTACCCTCCTACCTACCTACCTGCCGGTCTGTCTGGCCGGAACGGCGACCTGTCTGCCCTAGTGCTCGCATTGGGACACGGCTTTTGTTTAATCGATTGTTTAGGCATGGGGTGCATTCGCTAGGCGCGTTTTCTGTGCTCGCTGCTGTCGTAAGTAAGCCTTAGAACCCCGTTACTTTTTCCCGCAGCAAGAAAGGGCACCATGCAAGGGACCGACATGAAACGCTTTAACTGATGAGTAGAATTCGTAATTGAACGCTCGAGGGCGAGACAATTATTCTGGGCTGGCGCAGCGCGAATTAACAGTGTCTCGCTCCCGCCGGCTCGTTCTGTTATTTCATTCTCGATCGCAATTTCATTAAGAAATAGCGCAGTGGAATTGAAATTTATTGGTCCGACGCTCGATGTCTAGGCGAGTGTAAAATTATGTACTTGTTGAGTTTTTTGGCGGATATCCAGGTTTGATGTTGTTTTCCCTTTTCCTCGTATTCTGTCCGCGACACAGCGCCAGCCAAACGGCACGGGGCGGTAATTTTAGCCCTTATTTGGCCTCCGTGACTCACGCTCCCTTGCGGGTGTTCCCCACATTTTATCACTGCAGAAATATCACATGGGAAATCCGAACGCATTATTGGTATTAGCCCCATGCCCATCTCGATGCTATATCCAACCCGGGATGCACAGCGTGGCATGGCGTAGACCTCGAAATGAATGAACCGAAAATGCCAGGTCGGAATCCGTTACTCAATTCTCTTCTAATTACCTACCGTAATGGATTAATTACTGTCCGAGGCAATGCCCCTTGCGCTTGTAATTGCCGTGGCCATCCTTCCAGCTATGAATCTCGCTTGTTTAACCGCCCCTGCGTTGATTTAATGCAATCATTTCGGGACTGCCAAAGCAGGGACCTGAGTCACCAAACGATTAATTTGAACTATACTTTGTTTAAATGTGGATGGATCATCATCTTGTCATCTTTTTGTCAGTCCTGCCAACGGATTTTGTTTCTCTGTCGCTGCTTGCTAGGGGTCGAAGCGTGAAATCCGCGGATAACCTTTGCCCTTTGAATCCGTCGCGACCCTTGCTTATGAGAGCGCTCTCTGCGGGTGAATAATTCGTTTGCCCTCCTCGAGCACTCAACCTGTATCCACATGCCGCACACAAAAAGATGCGTTTTATCTTCAACTTTGCTCGTCAACTCGCGCGATTTCCTTTGATCTAAAAAGTTGATTCTGGTCTACACAACTCATTCCAGGCATTGACATGATTAATAATTTACAGGCGCACTTTCATGACGATTGCAATGACATACATTTATGTTGGAGTATACCTACACCCTCTGGATTACATATTGATTAGCTTTCATCAGAAACAAAAAGAAATTTGATTCTATACAATCTGGGGTTTGGCGATGACATACGCACTCGTACCGTTATCAATTGCGTCAAATCGCCCCCCCCCCCCCCCCCCCCCCCTCTCGCTTAACAGCTAGATTTACTCTCAGCTGTGACGATCGTACTTTGTCACAAACATGCGAATGCGTGTCGTGCGTGTCCCGCTCGTTTGCGAAACCGACGCTTTCAACGAGGACGCACGCCATCGACGTCGCGACGCCAGGTTCGCCAAACGTCGTGTGCTGTTCGCGGTCTGTTTCCACCGCCGCACGCGCGTCTTTGCAGTGCCACAGAGAGTGCAGCGTACCGTTGTTCTGTCTTGCCGTGATCGACGCTTCCAATGGGCCGGCCGATGCGATATGCCGTGACTCAGTCAGTTCCGAGAGTCGGTGATTGGGACTGCTGACGTCATCGATCCACGCGCCGGCGAGACGGCTCGGCGTCGCGACGCTCCCGACGGCGGGCGTCGAGGGGTAACGCCCTGGAGACGTCCACGGCGAGCTTCCTAAATAACATATGGTGGCGTGTGCACGCGCTGCATTGAATGTCTGATGGGTAGTGGAGTCGATGTTGTACCTGTGCACGACTGCAGGGTCGGGTCGGGGGGCACTGGCCCAGGCCAGCCCGGCGTAAACATCCTGGATTCGGACAGCCATGCACGGCCTCATGGCCGGATACCGGACCGTATTGCGCCTCGCTTCGCAGCTTTTCGCCGCGAAATGGAACGAGGCTGAGGAGTCTTGAATCAACCAATTAAATAAAGAGTTCCAGCAAAATCGACCGAATTAAGAACGAATTGTGACTGCTTGTGAAACAACGCGGGTCTCTGTTTGTGAACTGTCAGACTTCGTTATTCTCGATGTCTTCAAGTCTGCTATAAAAACACGTATCCCTCATCAAGTCATTAAATGTTTACTCTTCTAATTTCTTGCTCGGGTCGGGCAACTTCCGGCGAAGGCGATCACTCAGGGCGCATTCCTTTCTTCGAGGGCTTTCAAGCCCTTCCTGACTCCAGCACGCCTGTCTCAGGGCGAAGAAAACCAACTACGCCCTGAAAGTGAAGCCGCACCGACGTCAGCAATATGTTACATGGCCGGCGACGTGTAATCGGTCGACTTCCGGCCGTCTTCGATTAAACGCATCATTATTCAGTGGATAGCTCACATCGGCGATCATTACAAACCCCACATTCGGGCAGCGAATGCGGCGGGAGATTTGTTTAGGCCGCGACCTGCTCTGTTTGAACCCACTCTTCCCGTAGAAAGCTTGCAGTGCTCAAGTAATCTCCCCAACCCGCGTGCTTTGAGAAGGTAATTGCGGCCAATTACTCAGCGAAATGAATTACTGTCCAGGGCCCGTTTAAACCCCGTTGCAAACCTAATCTACCGCCAGGCACCAGACCAAGTAGGTTGATTCGCCCGCATCGAAAGTTCGACGTGCTCGTTGCACTCGGGGTGGGAAACGTTGCCGGATTATTGCATTTGTCGATGATCGAATTGATCGTCGCTGTAATAACTTCTGGGAAGCGTTTAAACGCAGCGTCGTGCCGCTTGCAAGGGGTGCGAGACAAGGAAGTAGGAACTGAACGGAATCGCGGCGACACGAAGCGCGACTTGAGTCATGCTTGGTGAAAAACACATTGGAGAGCAGTCGATGAGTAACGCGGGATGACGTTGACTCTCATGTGCTTGCTCACGGGAATATTCCGTGAATCTGGACACGTCGATAATGGGCCATGTCAAACTACAATGCGCTGTCGTAGTCCATTAGGCTGCGCCTTCTGAACACCGTGTCTTGCAGCTATGTGACAACTGACGAAGGTTTCTGTCGTCCTTGCGTCTTTCTACTGCACGTTGACAACGCGCCCCTTCGGTTTCTCGGCATGCAAGACGTTCTGTAGTTTCTTTCTGAAGGCGACGAATGAGCGAGGCAGGAAATTCCGCAGCCGCTAGAGATATTTCCCCCCACAGCCTTATCGTAAATCATGTACCTATTTAAAGCAATATCAAGTGCACTTTGACTCGACGCGGGTTCTCGCTGTTCCCTTCGGGCATCGGATTCGTATTTCAGGAGAAGCTAAGATCGAAGGAATGCCAGCCGAATTTTGACGTTGCTATCGGTCCTATCAAATATTTTATTGCTTTGCTCTTTCCCGCCACGGTTCGATTCAATGTAAAGTTGTAATTATTGTGTATTGCATTAAAAAGTACTGAAGTATATTTTATATGTAAAAAAAGATAAACCATTTGACCTGCTTTTACCCCTCTCTTATCTGTCTAATAAATTATATATCTCTCCTAGCGTCCATCGAATGTTTTTTAACTAAACTACACAAACATTGGTTCACTGAACCGTGGCACTGCACACATTATGCCCATGGTAGCTGTCACTTTTCATGATACCCACTCCCACTCGCAACGCACTTGTTTTCCCAACACATGCCTCTTCAATCTAAATGAAATCGCACTGCGACGTTGTTAGTTCGCCCGCCTGCTGTCAAAACCTGATGGATAGATGGAGGCGCACTCGCTAGGCGCTCAGATTTATGGTGCTATTAGCAAGTCAGGTGCCAACAGATATCGGTTTCCTACTTGTCCTGGGGCAGCGACGGGACTCGGCCCGTATGCCCGCAATCCCGGGTGAATTGCGACAGGAATGCCCCATGCACAAGACATGTTCAATGACCTATAGGCGAGTCAGACTTCGTGCTTGTCCATTCTTATCGAAAACATTTTTCAAGTGGACCCGCTTTTAATGATCGCAATAAAGTGCAGACCCCGCGAAGAAAGACTTCCTTAGTGCCAGTGGTTTGGCAAAATAATAACAGACTACTCGAAAACTGTCTCGTCCACGATGTCTAAACAAAAACTATTTGAAATGGGGTTAAAATGCTAAGTAAAGGACAACTAAGAAAACAATTAGTTGTCCTTTACTTAGCATTCGAAACCAATTTGAAATAGTTTTTGTTAAAACTAGTGCTAAGGATAAATCAAGTAGACATGAGTCTAAAAACCATCATAGTCCACTGTGTTGTTGTTTTGCTGAGAAACGTTCCTTCTATCTTATCTACACACCAATCGGGGTCTTCACTTTGTTGACCATCCCCTAATATTAGTTGTCAAACATGACATTTACCTCGCCCCAAATCTTTCCCATTGTACATTTGACAACCAATGCAATCTCGCTAATCTCTGCGTTGATGTCCGCAGCGGACTCAACTTCCAGGACCTGATGGTGCGCCAGGGCGTGATCGACTCGCCGCTGAAGACGCCGTTCATCCTGGGCTTCGAGTGTGCCGGCGTGGTTGAGGAGGTCGGCGAGGGCGTCGAGGGGTTCAAGGTGGGCGACCACGTCGTTGCGCTGCCCGAGTACCGCGCCTGGTCCGAGCTGGTCGTCGTGCCAGCCAAGTACGCGTTCGTCTTGCCCGCTAACATGGAGTTCCTCGACGCCGCCGCCGTCGCCATGAACTACCTGGTGGCCTACATCCTGCTTTTCGAGCTTGGCGGACTGGCTCCCGGCAAGAGCGTGCTCGTGCACTCTGCTGGAGGCGGTGTGGTAAGTCTCTAGTCCCGATTGATGGGTCCCGAGGGAGATAGCTGTGCATGCTAGCGGGCTAATCGCGAGGACACGCACTGCTTGGGTTCGGGTGAACAAACAGGCTTTCTGCCGAGCGAAGCTCGTAAAATAGATAGACAATGCTAGCGACTGACTCCAGCAAACAAGTCCGGGGGTTTAGACCAGGAGGGCGTGGGTTCCAATCAATTACCAATTTTCTACTAAAAAGAACGGTTGCATTCTTGACATGTTCCCGGTCTCCACACCCGCGCGAGCCGCGTCGCAGAATTAGCATTTCTCTCCTGGCTGGCTTGTTAGCTATGACAAACATACTTCCAATCCGCTTGCAAATAGACTTGTTGAAGAGATAAATCATCAGATTACGATTCTCCAGCATTTAGAGCTGTTGTTTATTCAAATTGCTCAGCCCGTGTGCAAATGAGTAAGCTCAGTTGTTGGCTGATTAGCAAGCACTTCTTGGACAAAGTCTGCCCCGGAGCAAATAGAACGATCTAATTAAAGAGTTCCGAGTTCACAAAATGTACAGCATGCCATGGGATCAACACGGCAGTGACTGCTCAGTGCAGCCAGCCAAGTTTATTGATGTTGTCAAAAATGTTTGTTTGTGGAAAGTCAAGCAAGGTCCTGACAGAAAGTTTGTGTTACTAGGGTGAGGAAGAAAGTTGTGGGGGATATCCCAGTGAGTGAGCAATGAAACAATGGGATGGGCAACAGGTGTCCCACGAGATAATGCAGACCTGGCTTGCTGGCTGGCTGGCTGGCTTGGCTGGTCTCCATATCGATTAAGTTGTAGGAGAATCTATCCGAGCTCAAGTGTCCACTTGAGTGAGTCACCCACCAAATGAGACATGGCATTACCTCCCCATCGGTGCCTTTGCTTGCTACAGGAAGGAAGTCCTTCATGTTGCTTTTAATTGTAAGAGAATCACTTCCATATTGCCACCAACCTTGGCTCTTGCATTCTTTAATTGGTTTCTTTAGACCAAGGAGGCAAGTGGACACTTGCCATAGACAGTGGACTTGAATGACTACTTGAAATCCTCAAAATACTCAACCTTTTTTCAACAAACACACACATGCACCCATTTCAATATCACCTTGGCATTTGGTACCCTTGATTTAGGTACTGTTCCACAGGTCCCTGTACCAGTGACATGGGTCTGCAGATCTATGCTAATCACCTTCTGTAGGAAACTCGTGTTGAGAGGGATTTCTGTAACAGGATTGATAGGGAATCAGAAATACCAAGATTGTCTTAGTTTAGTTGTCATCTTCAAACTGGCTGCTAAAAACTTAAGAACTAAGCCTGAACTTAAAAAAAATGCTGTGTAATGTGTAAAAATTGAATTTCTCCTTCAGAGATATGCAACATTCACCTTTTTATTAGATTTGGCTTTGTTGTTTGAATCACCCCACTGACCCCCCTACTCTTGTGTACCCAGGGCCAGGCGGTGGCGCAGCTCTGCCGGACTGTTGCTGATGTCAAAGTGTTTGGAGTTGCATCGAAGAGCAAGCACGAAAACCTAGCGTCGAGCATCGACCACCTGCTGGAACGTGGTAGCGACTATGCCAGCGAAGTTCGCAAGTGAGTGCCCGTTGTTGAACCTCTCTTTCATCTGCTTTTTTGGCTCGGGATACCTTCGTAATGTGGGCAATATGCATAGGACAAGGGTTGACTGACTCTCTGCAGCCGATTGTAGTTTCCGGCCTGGTCGACTGAAAACCTCCCACCGACAACAAGTGGATGTCATGCCAAACCCAGCATCTTCAAGCACAAATTTATCTCAAACCCACTGATATGCTCATAAGAAACCTTGAATTAAAATATTCCTGAGACTGAAACTTGAAACCTTTCCGGTGACATAGTCTCTCCTATGCATGTATTTTACATTGCTTTTGCAAGCAAATCCAATGATCATGTGCTGGCTATTTCTAGCCTGAAAGGTAGCATTGTTTGAAAACTATCGCAAGCCTAGGCAGGGAGGCGTTCTTGTCATCACTTGCATTTCGAGTTGCAATTCAGTAAGAGGTGCAATTTTGCAACTCGCAAGGTAGTCATCAAGGTGAAAGAAGTGAATACAGGCATTACGTCTTCCGTGCAACTTCTCTCTGTTTTCTGTGGCACGATAAGGGGTCTTAGTCAGCCTCAGATGACAATGTGGTGGTGTTCTACGATTGGTTTCTGTTGCCAGGGTGTTGCCCGAAGGTGTCGACATCGTGCTGGACTGCCTTTGTGGCGAGGAGTGCAACCGTGGGTACAACCTGCTCAAGCCAATGGGAAAATACATCCTCTTCGGTAAGAACACTCGATAAAAACTTAAATATGGGATTAGTTTTTGTCAAAATAATTGTTGCTTCATATTATTCGCTTTGTAAGGGGTGAATGCTTGTTGCATGCTTACTTTGTTGACATCACACCAACCTTTTTTATCCAATTCAACTCTTTTATCAGCACAGCTCAAACTTTGAGATGTATAGAATGCTAGCTGGCGATTTCATTTTTGGCAAATTGCAGGACCACTGAAAAGTTTTGTTTCATCCCAAGACACAGAAATCTAAGCTAGAACTAGAATGCTAGTAACTTGCAGTTTTCCAAATCTGTCTAGATCATTTTTGAAGTGTTAAACTCATATGAGACACAGAAATAGCACTTGATTTTGGTTCTTTGCTCGAAACCATAGGCACTTTACAAAGATTGTCTGTGTTTTTCCTCGCAGGTTCGTCTAACGTAGTGACTGGCGAGACCAAGAGCTTCTTCAGCGTGGCACGCTCCTGGTGGCAGGTGGACAAGGTCTCTCCCATCAAGCTGTTCGACGAGAACAAGACGCTCTCCGGGCTCAACCTGCGTCACCTGCTCTACCAGCAGAACGGCGCCGAGTATGTCAAGGGTATCATGAACACCATCTTCAAGCTCTGGACCGAGGGCAAGATCAAGCCCGTTGTCGACTCCACCTGGGCTCTCGAGGATGTGAGTTGGACATTTGTTAGGAAGCTCTTTCTCTGGATATAGTTGCATGGTGGCTGTGTCCTATCCTGAAAACAAGCCCGTTAGGTTGTCATTTTTGTCAGTAGTTAGTCTTGGAGTTAACATTAGAATGGATAGGATGCCACGTGGCTGGGTATTGCTTATGGTGAAGATTTTTCTCCGGTACGTTGTGTTCCCTATCTTTAGTTTTTTCACTGCAAACAATAAGTAAAATTAAGTAGGAAAAAAAATATCCATGTCACGGGTTTTTTCCATGATTGAGATGATATATTGCATTTGAAGAGAACTGTACATTTTATGTTTCACCTGAAAGAGCTAAGCAAACAAATGTTACGATGATCTCCTTATATGCAAAATCATATTTCTTTGGAAAGCTGGGTTGCTTGTTGCACTTGCCTCGAGGTTTACAGACTTGTTTCTTGGTAACAGGTGCCCGAGGCAATGCAGAAGATGCACGACCGCAAGAACATCGGCAAGATCGTGCTAGACCCGAGTCTGGAGCCCAAGCCGAAGCCGGCCACACCCGCCAAGGGTAAGGGAAAGGACAAGGGAGAGGAGAAGAAGAAGGAAGAGGAGAAGAAGGATGAGGACAAGAAGGAAGAAGAGCTGGCAGCTGCAGGTAAGAAGTGATACTGCAGAGTTTTTACTTGACCAATGTTAGCTTGATTGACTTCATTCTCACTGGCAAGCCCCACTTTCAGTTAAAAGTGGTCAGTGATAAAGAATTTGATTGTGTGGCTCCATTGCAGTAATTAAATTTATTGTTAATATTTACATAGCAATGTGAACTCGGGATTTGGGTCTTAAATAATATAAGGCAAACTTTTTTTGTTTGGTGCTAATCTTGGGTGTTGTTCTTTTGCAGAAACCAAGGAGGAAAATGCTAGTTGAATTTCAGAAGCCATGTGAATGTTCGACGAGTCAATCATACATATTGAAATTTGTGCCGTGTTATATTTTTGTGTAAGATATTAGTATATTAATCAATAATTGTAGCGGTTAATTTACGTTAGTATACTTTCGTTCAAGATACAGCTAACAACCGGAAGATTAAGATTTAATATCATAGATTTTTTTTGTGCGTAAATGTGGAAATATTTAGCATGTGCGTAAGTTTGCGTGATAATGATGCATATCTCTTGAATTCTGAGCCACCTTCACTGAAATGGCTCGCTAACTAAATGATGCCGAGGATTTCTTGCAGGGATTCGTGTACTTTTTGCAAAGCCACTGCTTTTTTACGGTCCAAATAATCTTAATTTCTTTAAGATACTAGATATGAAAGCAAACACGATCAGGTGTTTTCGAAATGATCTGTTCTAGCAAGAGTGATGTTTGCAGAGTATCGCTTGAGTTGCTTAATCGTAAGCCACTGCAAGCCAGCGTAAAGTCACTTTGGTCACAGCATTTAACAAAACGTATCACAGAGGCAAATTTCACAGTGTTCAGCTGTCCATTATTGACTAGAATCACTTAAGCTGAAGTCGAGAGTAATTATTTTTCACTTAAGATTTGAATAAAACTAGATTTAGATTCTTGGTCACATTAAACTACTGCCATCGTGATATTTTACCGTAGATTCAATTGGTATCTTAACAAATTTAATCTCTGTACAGTAAATGATAGCTCGATAAGTCAAGAGTGCATGTACGTAGTTAGGATGTGATGTATGTTGCATTTATATTCATAATTTTCTACTTCTGTTGTGATTTTCAAATCAATTTAAGACGGCAGAAATATTTGTAGGTAACTACGACAAAGTTACGGGAAACGGGAATCGCTGATGGAGTGTGCTATATGCTAAAAAAAATCTAAAAAAAAAACATGATACGTTGATTTTGGTCTAAAAATGTTGTTTACAGGCAAGAATTATAGAAATTTATTATGACACTGAGAACTTGAATTATATTACATTTGCCATTTCAAATATTTTTACGGAATAATGCAGATTAAATTTGGTGTATGCAGCAAGAGGTTATCGATATCCTTGTGGATTCATATGAATATGTTTGGATTAAGTTACGTAGTTATTTAAGCTTGTTCGATGATTTTATCCTATTATATATGCTTGAATTATCAAAACTATATTACGGCTACTTGATGTAAATGCTTTCAATGTGATATATGTTCATGGTCAATCCAACTCCGGTATCAATATCTGTAATGTAAAGTTGCAGCCAAGACCAATAATAACACGGTAGTTGTAGGTAATGACATGAAAATGTGCTGTTTTTTCAATGCTACTTCGATGTTTCAAATTTCCGATACAGTTATGTGTGTACAATGCTGCTGATTTAGCCTATTATATTTGATGTGAGACTGACGAATTGCATTTTTTTTTTTTTTAGGAAATATCTGTTTCACTTGTCCAGATAAGACCGAATTCTATGTAATGAACCAATTTTTCCGATTGGTGCTTATGCCGTTGCCAATGCAATGCTGGCTCAAATAAAGTATATGAGATCTATAGATGTTGTTGACCCCTGTTTCTCCCTCTTCACGTTTGGGTTATTTCCACTATCTGGCATCTGTCTCGTTGTATGAACAATATTTTGTGGTGTCTCTGTTGGTGTACATCAGACTCAAATACGAGTCAAAACCTAAATATTTTTATGAAACTTTGCTTATTTGCCAAATTTTAATTTTAGTATTTTTTGGCCACAGTAGCAGAGACTAATTTAAACGCAGTTTTACGACCATCTGTTGAAACAAATGTCTTGTTAGAAAAGTCCATTTTTGTTAGTTCAGCAACATTGTGCTGCGTCTGGTGTTCTATGGATGTCCATCACTCAGATGGACAGTTAGATTAAAGAGATCTTGCTTTGGGGATTTTAGATTTTCTTTTGCTCCAAGCACTCTTAGATTTAATTAGTAATTGAATCTGTGGCTTATTGACGTATCTTGGTACACTTTTCGATAGGAGAAACTCTGTACCTGCACATCACGACTGTATCATATTATTTTCCTACGCTCGACTCGAGATAGTGCGTCGTTAATCAAATATAATCGTTCAATAAATATCGATGTAAAACCTGTAGCATTCACATCAACTCATTTCCCGCGCGCACAGGACGCCGTCTGCTAACGCCACCTGGCAGCTCTTAGTCAAACTTACCAAGCCACGACTGCGCCTGCGTCCGTTTCGCGCTCGACCTCTCCAACCGAACTCAGTTGAAATACTTTCAAGCAGGCGGCTTGTGTTGAGTTTGCTGCGCTCGCCGCTAAACATAGGCAACAGTCAACTACGAGTACCCACCTTTGTGGTAATGACATGGGTTTCGGGTAATAACTACAACAATGCATAATAGCGTGTGAATTTTACACATAGTTTCGAATACACCCAAGACACTCGTTTGCCGTGCCAAGTGTACATTTGTGAACGTGTTTGCCGCGATAAGTCGCCGTCCGAGAGATGAGGTGGTGCGGTGACCACTTCGGAAACAATCACAGGTAGGCATTGTGGATACCTACCCGGGCGTCGACCACTTTCGCCACGCACCGTTGTTTAGGAATCGTTTATCCACTTCTCGTTAGCAAATAAATCAATTTGTCGATAGGATTCATGAGCCGAGAGAGCAAGAGGCTCGTTCGTGATTGTAAACAATAGTTGGTAACTAGGTACCTGCTACCTGTTGTGCTATGCTGTTAGGTGACTTCGTAATATGGGCGTGGACCATGTAGGTGAGGCATGCAGCTTCGCCAGCGTTCGCTGTCGAGTGTTGTCAACAATTGGTGTCGTCGTTTCGTTGAGAGGTATTTTTCTCTGCAGAGAAGTGGAGAAATGGCCGAGGAATGGGCCGTTTTCAAGAGATTTCAATGCCGTCGAAATAAATATGAATTTAGTAACCTTCATGGTACTAGAAAAAACCGTAATAACTCGACGGATTGGATGATGTACCTACTTGCATCTACTAATGTAAGATAATTTCAGAACTTGAGAATGGATTTTTGTACATAATTAAATTGAGCATCTTCTGATGAGTCACTGCAAGAAGCAAATATAATAAAGCTTTATAATTCAATCCCTTTGAAGTCGAGGTCAACAGCGTTAGTGTCTGTTGACAATGATGCGGCCAACCCACCGTAGTGTTAAAAACACACACACACCCTGCACTGATCCCACGGGGTAGCTCTAGGGTGGCTGGCTCTCGTTCACCCGCGCACTCACTATCCTGCAATGCCTGAAAGGTTTTTACCGTGGTCTAATTCACTCGGTAAACGCGGAGGAGGAAAGGTTACACGAATGAAAACACAAGGTGACGGTTAACACAATGTTTACTAACCAAACGGTAATTTTTCGGTGTAAACAAACGATAATAACAAAAGCACACAGAGGCCGATGTTACCTCCGTGGCTGAGCAATCGGTACTGCGGTTTTTGTCCAACATGGTGGCAAAATACAAATAAGCGCCCTCGCGCGGTGCAATTTTTAAACTAAGATAGAGCTAATAGATAACACTCGGCCATCCTTCTTCTAAATCGTCCTCGATTTAGGGATGAAAATTTACAAAAACTAACAAGTCTATCCTAAATGATTATCATTTACAATCTAAATCTAAATCTAAACATAGTCAGTCAGGTGGATTGGCTTCTTGCAGTCCCTTTTCGGTCTGCTTGGCGTGTCCTCGCCGGCTGGGTCGGTGTCATCTCCGGAGTCGGAGGCTCCCGGCTCTTTGTTGATAGCGTCATCCTCAGTTTCCTCGTCCATGTAACCTCGCCAGATCTTCAGCTGCGAGACGTGGGCGGTGGTCGCATAGAAACTATTGTTGTCATCATTCAATTGCGTGACACGGTATGTGTCCCCGGGCAAGACGGCGGAGACAACCAAGGGTCCGCGGTACTTTGCTTGCGCCTTAGTGGGTTGTCCGGTATGGACTGGTGCCCTCCTCATAAAGACGATGTCCCCCACTGCATACTGCTGGGATGAGTACCGACGGGTGTTGTGTCGCTCTTCGGTGCGCAACTGCTGGGTGATAATGGCCTGTCGTGCAGCTGCTTGGGTGTCTGTTGGCTTACAAGAATTAGTACCAATAATTTCATTGATCATGTTGTCCTCGGGGAAGAATTGCGGGTTGTACCCGTGGAGAACGTAGAATGGCGAATGCTTGGTAGCTTTGTTTGGAGCTGTATTTAAGTGTCGTTGAACTTCTGGTAACTGGGCGTCCCAGTCCGCATGGTTTTCCCGGTCAATGGCTGCGGCGATCAGCGGCAGGACGGTGCTGTTGACTCTTTCCACTTGGCCGTTGGCTCGTGGGTGTCGAGTCGAGTTTAGTGTATGTTTAATTCCGTTTTCCTCGCAGAAACTGGCGAAGTCATGCGATGTAAAACATGTGCCGCGATCCGAGATGATTCGTTCCGGCAGTCCTCTCTCTCCGACAAATTTCTTCAGGCTTGCGAGTACGCCCTTTGTACTCGTACTTCTTGCTGGGTAGAGGTGCACATACTTCGTGAGGTTGTCGATAATTACCAAGAGCTCGGTGTTTCCCTTGCTGCTACGAGGGAATGGCCCCAGGTGGTCGATGTGACAGATCGCAAATGGGCGTTTTCCCGGCGGTATCGAGTGAAGAAAACCTGGCTGCTTACCGCGCGGAGTCTTGTGCAACAAACAGCTGAAACAGTGGTTGACATGGTCCTTTACGTAGCGACGCATGTAAGGGAACCAGTAAAGTTCCCGGATTTTTGCCACGGTCCGGTCAACTGAGAAATGTCCAGCTTGGTCATGGCATTTCACCACTAATCCCTTCCTCATTTTCTTCGGTATAACGAAGAGTCGTGCAGTTCCTTCGGTTCGGTACAAAATACCATTTTTGAGTTCGAGCTCTTTAATTCGGATAGTCTCTTCTTTCGTTCTGTCTTCATGCTGTTTCTCGCAGATGGTCACCAGCGTCCGGATGTCTGGGTCATTATGCTGCATCATGCGCACCTGGTCGATGACGGTCAGTGTTAGCATGACCTCCAGCTGGGTTGACACAATTTCGTCCATCGTGTCTGTTGGGGGTTCATAGGGCGCTCGACTCAACGCATCTACATGTCTCATCTTTGTTCCGGGTCGGTGGCGTATGGTGAAGGAATACTCTTGGATGATGTCATAGGCTCGAGCAATCACTGGGTTGATCGTCTTGTGCTCGTTCAGGTAAATGAGTGCCTGGCAGTCTGTGACAATGGTGAATTGTAGACCGAGTAAGAACGGACGTAGTCTTTGGACACTCCAGACGATGGCCATGAGTTCAAGTCTGCTTGAGTGGTAGAACTTCTCATGTTCGTTAGTGCGTTTGCTGACGCAGTAAACTAATCGTAGCTCGCCGTCGGCGTCGGCTTGCAGTAACATTCCCGCTAATCCCTGGCTACTGGCGTCGGTGTGGAGTTCGGTTCTTGCGCGGGGGTTGTAGAGAGCCAGTACCGGAGCAATAGTCAAACTCTTCTTCAAGCTGTCGAAGGCAATCTGTTGTTCTTTTCCCCATGCCCACGGCGTCGTGCTCTTCGTGAGTCTCGTCAACGGTTCTGCAATGGACGAGTAGTGACTTACGAAGCGGCGAAAAAATCCAGATAAACCGAGGAAACGTCTGACCTCGTGGACATTGGACGGTGCTGGGAAATGTCGAATAGCATCGGTCTTGCGCAGTCCTGGTTTAATGCTTCCCTCGGATATTGTGAACCCAAGGTAGTCCACTTGAGTTTTACCAAACTCGCACTTGCTGAGCTTCATTGTTAGTTTTGCATTTGCGATGGCGGTGAATACCATACGAAGACGTTCCATCAGGGTCTTCCAGTCTGGCGCTGGGATTAATATATCGTCCAGATAACACATCGCTACCGTGTTGCGAAGGGGTCCCAGTACTTTGTTCATTAATCGCTGAAACTCGGCGGGTCCGTTTGTCAGGCCAAACATCATCTTTGTAAATTCCCCCGTTTCGTCCGATGTGACGAAGGCAGTTTTTTCTCGTGCGCTCGGGCTCAAGGGGATTTGCAAGTAACCGTGTGCAAGATCGAGTACTGCAAATATTTTGGCTTCGGACAGGTGCTCTAATTGGTCGTCAATGTTCGGCAACGGGAAATTCTCCTTAACCGTCTGTTGATTCAGGCCACGGTAATCAATCACTAATCGCTCAGATCCATCCTTCTTCTTAACTAGCAACACTGGGCTGCTGTATGGTGACCTAGTCTCGGTCACTATCCCATGGTCCTTCCATTCTTTCACAATGTCACTGATCACAGTACGCTCCCTCGCATTGGTTCGGTACGGTTTTCGCACAACTGGTTTACTATTCGGCAGTTCATTGATAGTCATTTCGGCGATGTCTGTGCAGCCTAGTTCGTTGAGATTTTGAGCAAAACAATGTCGATATTCATTCACTAGTTGCGCTAACGACTCATGTTGTTCAGTGGTCACTTCATCTCCAATTTTGATCTGTGTCTTGACAATGGGCTGTCGGTCGGTGGCTGTTTCCTCGTTGACCGTCTTCAGACCTTCCACTGCAGTTGAGCGCACGATGCACTCTCCTGTCTTCACAATGCGTGTGCAGTCCGTGCTGTTTAGCACAGGCAAAACAGTGTGCCCCTTCTCGAGGGCAAACAATGCGTCATGGTTACCAGCTTCCACGATGACGAGACCATCGATCTCTGTTCCTCCTGTCACTTGTACGAAGTTAATAGAGTTTGCGGAGACTTCGGTGTCGCGGACGGCTCTCAGCTGTAGTCGGTCGCTGCTGGTTTCAGGCTGGTATGTGGTCAGCTGCTTAATAAGCTCGGTAGGACTGTTCTTTATGATGAGCTGGTTGTCAATCTTCGCATAGGACACGTGGGGTAGATCTGTCCAAGTCCGGCCGACTATCAGTTCCACGGGTTGCATGGCGTCCGGAACTATCAGGATACAAATCTTCTCACCAATCACGCCATCGATGGTAACATTGGCCGTGACCATCCCCAGGGCCTTTGTGGTCTTGTCCCCGAAGCCGGTCAGGAGACAATCCGATGCCTGTGGCGTTAGTCCACATGATATTGCCGCACTCGCCTGCATAATGCAGCTTGAACTCCCGGGATCGATCAGCGATTGCACACTTCGCTCATTGATAACGGCGGTACGCAAGTACTTAGCAGGACTAGTACCCTCGGTAGTTCCAACTAAGCTGACGGAGTTGCTTGGTCCTGGTCGTGGCACGACAATAGCTGCGGCTCGCGATTCGGGAACTGTGTTCAGAACAGTTGTGCAGTGGCGTTGTGTGTGGCCTTCCGTCTTACAACGTACGCAGAAGAAGGGTCTCTTCGGATCTGGGCAATCACGTGAGATATGCCCTTTACGGTAACAGTTGTAGCATTCCTGCTCAGACTGCTTTCTTGGCGAGGCGGCGCTGCTTCTCTCTCTCCAAGAGCCTGACGTAGTCGGTGCGGTTCCGGTTGGAGTTGTCCCGTTACGATTTGGGACGAATGGCGGCGGTTGCTTCTGTTGGTTTGGTATTGGTTGGTTCCCAGAACGTTTTGGTGCCTCGGCCAGTCTGCCTGACTGGGTTTTTCGAACGTTTGCCCTTGAAGCACGCTCACGGTCAACCTCCTCTACTTCACGAATGTGGAGTAATAGTTCCTTCTCATTCTGTGAGTGTCTCGCCGTAAGTGAGTCGCTCAAAGTTCGGGACAGGAGTCCAATGACGATTTGTTTTTTAGTGTCCGAGAAGCTGAGGTCGAGGTCCTTGCAGAGAGCGGACTTCTCGAAGAAATAAGTCATTAAGCTCTCGCCAGGCTGTTGTTCCCGACGAGTCATTCTCGCCCACTTCTCTGGCAGGCTTGTCTGTCCAATGAACGTGTCCGAAAATTCCCGTTTAAAAGAACTCCAATCTTCCATGTTTTCGTGGCAGTTACGAAACCACTGACGAGCCGCTCCGGTGAGGTGGGCTCGTGCCGCCTCCATCTTCACTGCGTCTCCCCAATTGTAGAGTGCAGCCGTCGCTTCGATGTTTCGAAGCCACTCACGCGCGTTGCTTGTGGTCTCTCCATCAAAATCATGAATATACCGGCTCAAATCCGGTACCATTTTGACTGTAGTGTTTGAGTTTGAGGCGCTTGCCTCCGATGCTAAGGGCGACTGTCCTCGCTGCAACCCTTGCATTAGCGTAGTCAGCGTCGCAAGCATGGCAGTCATGTTGGGGTCGACCGTCGGTCCGGTATTTGTGCTGCGGCCCGCACCTTCAGCATCACGATGGCTATCGGCACTCGCATAACTTCTGTTACTGGGTGTAGGGCTAGGCGATCTGCCCTTTCGGCCCTTGCCCTTTGCTTTGTTACCCTTCGACATGATATTGTAGTCAAAGCGTTCCAGTGTGGCGCGGAGGGATACACTTCGCGGGCAAACTACGCATGAAAATGCTACTCGCGGAGCACAAAACAAACTACGCGCAACAAAATAGTTCCACCAAAAACAGGGCACAAAAACAAAAAAAAAAAGAAAAATACGAAAATCACACGGTTCTAAGTTCTAATAAACGGTGACAAGTCCAATCAAGGTTTAAGTCCATATCCCACTTCTGAAATGTTAAAAACACACACACACCCTGCACTGATCCCACGGGGTAGCTCTAGGGTGGCTGGCTCTCGTTCACCCGCGCACTAACTATCCTGCAATGCCTGAAAGGTTTTTACCGTGGTCTAATTCACTCGGTAAACGCGGAGGAGGAAAGGTTACACGAATGAAAACACAAGGTGACGGTTAACACAATGTTTACTAACCAAACGGTAATTTTTCGGTGTAAACAAACGATAATAACAAAAGCACACAGAGGCCGATGTTACCTCCGTGGCTGAGCAATCGGTACTGCGGTTTTTGTCCAACATGGTGGCAAAATACAAATAAGCGCCCTCGCGCGGTGCAATTTTTAAACTAAGATAGAGCTAATAGATAACAGTAGTAACAACCATCAGAGGATACCCATGAAAATGCTACTCGGTACTAAACAGAAATAGCAGCCTTCCTGCATTAGGTAGTTACTATACGTTGCCAAATTTTAAAGATAATAAAGACGGTGATACAACTTCCAGCCAGGGTTGTGTTTGGTAAGGCATACTCTTATCGGTTCTGATCGCGAAGGGTGTGAATCGCTGTCGAGGCGACCCTATTAGTCGAACACCTGCTCTGGACAGGAGACGAACGCAATGCGTGCAAGTGTATCCAAGTGTCCACACCAGTGATGAGTCAGTGCCCGTTTGTCCGCCTCGGTCTTTCAACGCGCAACAAAAGAGTCCACCCGATAAGCTACGTTACGAGAAGCGTTTAGAAGAGACGTTACGTTAGGAGACGTCGTTACGAGTAAGAGGCTTTCCTCGTAGAGATGTTAATTGGAGACTCTAAGGTTGGCTGCTTGCACCAATGAATGAAAGAACCAGCAGGTCAGAGGTCAAAGAATCATTGTCGGTTACGTAGGAGTTTAATCAGAGCCCAGCATTAACTCATATTTGAGTCATACCCATGAGGAAAACCTCCTCAGTGAACAGTAAGGTAGAGAGTAAAATATTTGAGTCCGCTCGACAGATCGACGGACGCTTTCCCAGCAGTTTTCCGGGACTCGTTGAGTGCCTTCCTTCCTGCATCCCGAGTACCTAGCACTTGATAAATGATTGTTGCATGTCTGGTAGGCGTGCGTGCTGCGTGCGTGAGGGTGTTCACGCGTCCCTCACCGCACCACGCCAACTCCAGATGACATTTGTAACTCATGTTTCTCCTTGTTTCCAAACGGTTCGCAGATATCTGGAATTGTTTCCCCGCACATTTCTGGCGAGAGGGTCGAGGGAAAGGACATGTCGGGTAATCGAGTGGTCGTAAGAGACTCCGGATGGGCGATAAAGTGGCCCGAGTGCTTAGAGCTCTGATTCGGGTGCCCTACCATGTGCTCTTCCCAGCCCAGTATCAGTATCAGGTCGCTCAGGGGACGGGCGTTTCCTCCTGTTAGACTCCGTAATTGAATCGTTTCCAACCGCACTTTGTATCTATCCGTGTTCACCTATACCCGGGTGCAGGCGGCGTGCTTTCTCCAACCTCCCATACGCGATTGATACACGAAACGTCCCGAGGGAAATGCAGGGAAATGTCTTTGCGTCGGGACTCGGAATTGCCTGTTGGAAAACAAGGTTCGGTATGAACGTTGAAGGCAATCACGGTCCCATCAATCACTCTTTCAAAAGTCTCACACACCATTCTTATGTGGACTCGCGGTCTTCTTAATGGCAATAAAACATCAGTATCTGTGAGCGCACCCATTCATTCGAACTTTTAAAAATACTCAAACAGCTTCGGTCCAGTCTCTGAATGAACAACTAAGTACGCGTCAGATGATTGAACTCTTGGAAGTGTAAACATGCAGTAAATTGCTAAAAATACACCCAAAAATTGCGCGTTTTAATTCGAATTGCGGAGGTGGTTGACACCCACCCGACCCATAGTGTCGACAGAAAGCGCTGCAAACATTTGACTCCAACGCTGTGATCTATCTCGAGTCTCGACGAGGTCTAGTTTCCGACGCGGGCGATTGTATGAGGACGCCGGCGTGAGCGCCTCGGAAGCCGGGGTAATTATCAACGACGCCGGCGTGAGCGCTTCGGAAGCCTGGGAAATTAACAACGACGTCGGCGTCGAGGAGCATGCCGAGATTACGATGCTGGAGCAAGAGAAGTCGAACGATAATTCAATTTGTGACCGTCGCTGTCAGAATATTAAACTCGCCAAGTTATAAGTCAGCACAGATTTCTAGTGCATCACATATTCACGCACATCTTTCAAGCAGCTCTGTACTGAGTTCCTCACGCATGCTAATTGCCAAGTGAAATGATGACTGGACATCTTTTTTCAGCGGGGATTTGCTTTGGCTTGTGAGGGACACTCCAGTGCAGGCATAAATTCGGCGCAAATCCTTCCCACCCCTTCTGCCGTCCCTCTTTCATTCGCCGACGTCGGTGCTTACTTGCACCCCTCCCCGAGGGTAATCTGCGCCTGAAGGGAAAGACGGATTGCTATTTAAAAGTTTGCGCATTAAACGAGCAACGCAACACTTTTGCCAAGCATCTCATTTCGAATCGCGCCGATAAAAAAAAAGACGAGATGTCGCTGGATGTTTGGCCCCGGGTTCGGTTCTCTCCACGCGTTGTTTGCCCACGTGGGTATCGATTGCGAGCGGTCGTCTCTTGCTACATTTAACCGCGTTGATTTGGGCTCTGAGTCCCTGCTCCAGGACTCCGTTCGCCGAAAAGTTACGACCGTCATGCACGCACAGCCACACACCAGCGCATGAAACGAAGAAATGATTTGCGAAACTGCGCTTGCCGCGTGGCTTCCTTTTATGATGAGCCCTTTCCAGGGACGCGAAGCACCGGAATTCGCACATTCGTTTGAAACTCTCCCGACGACAGGATGGGGAAGTAATCCGCTTGGCTAATGCGCCCACTTGTCACTAACGCCGTCGGTGTCGGCGTTTTGCCCGCGTCCCAAGCGCTTTATGGCTATCCAGATAAATGTCTAGATTCTCGGCATACCAGCCAGCGTCAGGAACGTTTTGCAGAGGTAAAAAAACCTCTGCAAAAACCAGGTTCTCTCACATGCCGATGATATAAGCGCGACGCTGCGGCATCCGCATGTGTTATTCATTGTTTTTCTGAACGAGTGCGCGTTGAGTCAGCCATGCACGGGCAACGGTCAATTATTGTGTGTGCATATTATAATCTGACACAATTTAGAGTGATTTGTGGTAATATTTTGTGGTACACATGCGCCCTGGGCCGGTAGGTATATCCATATCGGCGACCAGTCTAATGATTTACCGCACCACAAAGGATAACACGGATTCCCTTTATCCCAACGGGAAAAAATCGGGATTGATGTGGCAACGCACGCAGGCAAAGCTCTGAAATATGGCTGTTGCCACAATGGAGCCGAGGTGGAAATATTGCTGGGGATATCTCGGCACCAGGAACACATGCATTAGCGTCCCGCCATGTTAAATTCGCCGTCAAACAATGCAGGGGCGAACCCCTCGCTTCGTGTTGTTACCTCTACCCCAGACGGAATCGAGTTGCCCGAACTGGGGCATCGAATTCAGTTTTGCTTTTGCATTCAATAAAACTCCTTTCACGGACAAGTTTATAGCCAGGCGATCTACTCCAGGAGGCAGCTCGTGATTATTTCCTAAATTATGTATCGGAAATTGCTTCTCCAGTCCTTACTAGTCTATCTCACCTGTCTGGAAACCTAACAAATGCACAGCTATTCCCGAAAAAACGACTCAAACAACAAGCAACTGATATTGCTGGCAAGTGGAACACCAATTTTTATCCGTAACCTAATATTCCCTGGCACAGGCGAGTTCTGCTCCTACCACCCTCTAGCCCTGCAGATGTCAGTGGCACGAGCCACGCGCTCGCCGTACGGTCGCGATGGATGGCAGCTACATCGGTCCATTCGCGGATCACCCTTCTTTACAGCGCGCAGGGCGTTTCGATGCCAGTGTTATTATTCGTTACACTCCCGTAATGTGAGGGTGCGAATAACAATGGCACAATCAGATAAGGGTGCAGAGGACGGGACCCGAACCCTCTCCCGAACGTTTTCATCAAGACGCCGCTAAACAATGTAATTTCTTTAAAATACAGGACAGCTGTGTTCGAACTATCAACGCTGCATGAACTGTACCTCAACAAACTAAAAATAGCGAGGTGTTTTTCCTTCACCAAGCTCATTGTTGTCTTAAGATCTCTCCTGTGTTTGCTTGTGGATGTTCAAGTCAGTTCATTAGTCTTTATAGTGTCTCGTCTGGCCCGGGAGAAAGAAGACTATGTCGGAGGGAGTCTCTCGAAGCGAGGCGAATATCCAATGGAACATGAAATTAACGATCCGATTTTTAGCATCGCTGGAAACAAAGCACGTGCAAATGACCTTAAAAATAATTCATCCCTGCGCCCCATTACAAGGACCTCTCGCGGGAAATTAACCCGAAGACAAATGCTGCTTCTGCATGCTCCACATTATTTGAAATAAATTGGATTTTGTGAAACCGTGTTTTTGTGTCCGCGGCTAAGCGAAACCATGTGGTATAGGTCAAAACGAAAGAATATGATCGCAACGAAATATGCCCAAAATCGGCGCACGTCCCGGATTTAAACTTTCGGGCGTGCAAAGTAAATTGCTCTCTGGAAAGAAACGACCATGCGATGCGGTCTCCCACGGCCAACTGGCATTTCCCTCGCCGCCCAATCGATGACCACCCGACGAAAGGTGACACTGAATCAAGTCGGACATTTCCGAAATGCTTTTCGGTGACCTGGCGACCTGACCAGCAGCAGCAACCTCTCACCCGACAACCGTCACAGTGCAAACACAGAGTCCTGCCGTGCCGTGCCTAGCAAACGCCGCGACGTCAGCTGCTTTCAAGGGGTGGCCGTTGAAAGAGAGCTCCACACCGATCCGCCGAACACTGTAATTTGCTCGGACATGCTTTGTGCCGAAAACGAGGGTTTAAAGTCATACATTACACACGTATAGGCAATGACGGTCCCCCTTACCCCCCTAGCCGGCACCCCCAACTTTGGCCATCTAGCGGTGTAATATGCGCCGTGTGCCGACCCCCCCCCCCCCCCCTAATGCCCACGCACCCCTAGTATGAAGCACTAATCCGCAACCTCCTCGTACACTCGCGTCCCGGGCTTGACGACGAGAACGCGTCATCTCGCCGATCACAATGACCCGATTCGAGCAACACCACATGGCGTTATTTTTGATGTTTCATTTCACAAAACATTTAGTTTGTGAGGTGCAAGGTATGTCGTGTGAGTTTACAACAAATTTGCTCGTTATCGTAAATATTCAGCGCCGCAATGGTACGGTTGATGGCGCTATTTAGCGAACATTTTAATGGTATCGTTGTACCTATACACGCAGCTAACGCAGGCAATATCTATTAGATTAGCATGACTATGCGTTGGGGCTCAAAGAATTATCGACTGCATCATTAGTTGGTAGATTTTCAACATCCGACGTAAATTGGCTACTCGTGACGTAAAGAGATCCTCGTTATTTGCAGGGGGATCCAATTAAAGTCTGATAATTGGGCTAAAGATCATAGTTTATCATTCGAGATCCCTACATACACACACTTGTATAGGGTAGGTACTTCTATTTTGTGTTCCTAATTAATTCCTGAGGCTTAATGTGTTTTGGACAAAGTTTGCAGGAGTTATTTTCCATGGAAAATGAGAATGCTCTTCGACGTTTTGTTTTAACCATACAGGCAGCCGTGCGGTAAGCTCTCTTCAGCACACAAACTCGCGCAAATCTTTTTGATTGCACTTTAGGGGCGCTAACGTTTGTACTGCCGAGTTATTTATGGTTTCGAAGCATGTGAAGGCTAAAAGCTGTGCGCCGAACGCTAAGCCGCAACATCAAAAAGCGACCACCGAAACTTGCCTGACTTTGCATTCCTCGTGGTGTTTATTAATTTTGTACAGATAACGGATTACAGGCGCCCGTTGACGCGTTATATAGAATATCTATTTGCAAATATTATTCTATTTGCTCTCATGCCCGCGTTTGTATATCTAGTCGGTGCAGCCCTCGTGCTCGGGAATAAATCAGATGGGGTTGTAGTGATTAGGGGTCGACTCTGTTAGCGCGTGGACCAGAGTTAGAGTAGAGCGCCGTGCCGAAATCGCGAGCCCGTGACGAACTTCACTACGTTTGAATTTCAAGCCCCGTGGAGGCAAACACTGCAACTTGATTGCAGGTAAGACTCGACGCAGCCAATCGGAAAAATAATGGCCTGTCAGTGTAAGTGACACCGTTCAAATGTTCAGGCCATCAGTCTGGCAATCAACTTCCCTTCCTGAACTATCTACGTTTTATTAATAATACTAATAATAATAACACACCAGTCCGTCGAATCAATTTACTTTGAAATTTAGTCTGCACCCTTTCCTTTGCATTTCATTTGCTCGGAGCACGCCACCACTTCCGTAGTGGATCGACGCCGCTTGGTGGGGGCATTGTTTTCAGTCACTTCCGAGGGGCTGGGGGTGGTCTTGCTGCGGCCTGCTCCCATCATCTGTGTAGACTCGAGCAATGAGCGGTCTGTAGCAAGGACAGTACAGCTGTTTTAAGATTGTTTCACTTCTTGCACTAATGTTGACTTCTAATTTTATCCTGAATGCGCCTGAGACGTCAACGTGCTTCTTACAGTCCCGTGGACCGCATTCTTATCCACCCCCACCTCCACCTCGTCACCCTCGAACGTCGTCCCTTGTTCTAATGCAGATTGGCGAGCAGTTAATCCTCACAAGACTAACAGTATGCTTTCTTCACGTGCAGCGATTTGCTTCTTTCAATTAAGTGCACTGTTTTATTTGGGATGCAAATAAACGCGTTGAAGGTTTTACTTGATCTGATTTTTTGCCAACTTGATGAAAATCTGTCCCCAGGCTTGTAATTGCTTGCATTTGATTACGGAGCCAGAGATACGTAATTGGCGGCTTCCGGCGAGTTGATTTGAAATTGCTAGCAACAGCGTTAAAAAAAACAACAAACCGAACAATATGACAATTTGCTCGTCTCTGAAATATTTAAATTTCGTTCGGACAATTTTTAATTAAATTTGAATTCACTAGTTTCTTCATAAAGTGGTGATTATTGAAATGATTTTATTTCTCTTGCGGGACGTTCAAATGCAATTAGTATCTCGCAGGGTCCTAACAAAATAAAAGACTAGTCAAAACTCGGTCGGGAGCTAATTTGAAACTAAATGCAGTCCAAATATAAACTATTTATCTCCTGCATATAAATCATAAACAAATCTACCGACTCTTATAACCAAATGCTTACGGTGGCAGAGTTCAACATTTATACATTTATTTATAAACACAAATGAATGATCTACCCGCGTCTGGTCTTGATCCCCTTCGAACGCACATGTGCATGCGGTGCGTGCGCTCTTTACGCATGTCGCGGCTGTTCGGCGTTCATTCGTGACTTGCTGGGGCCTCGAACCCGCGTGCCGCCGCGTATTTTTAACCCACGCCACACACTCGTCTTCCGCGAAACTTTCGCATTTTGGCATCGACGGGTGTTTTGTTTCAGCGGTCGTTGAATTTGCGTACATTTGCAAGTCTAAATGAAGACTCGTATATGCACCCAGCTCGGGGCTCCTCGAGTCTAGAGTTCGGGGTTGAAAACGGAAGGGCAGATCGTCTCCAAGAAGTCGTAAACCGAGTTTGTATTTCGCTCACAACGGACGAACCTCGTGATCGGCCGGTATGTCGATATATTACGCAAATTTTTCATAGCTCAGTAACAATCGATCGTTTTGGTCGGCGCATGACAACACTTCTTGTCGATATTTTGTTCGAAGAGCTAAGCCACGGGGGAGATAATGGCACTCGTGGCCGACGAAGACGCCACCGGAATTAATGAGAGACATATCTTGGAGGTCCCCGTGGTCGAACGTGATGGTCGCTTCGTGGTCGAGTGACTAATCGACCACAGAACCACACTTGATGTGGTCGAACTCTTTGCATCGCAGCACAACCCGATGAATGCATGCGAATGAAAAACTGCCTCCGCCATTCCCGGTTTTTTTTGCCCAGCAGTTCGGTTCGACTTGCGTATTTCTTCCTCGATTGCCGAACGCAGCTGAGCGTAACAGACTAACAGTCTCTGAAGTTGGCAGTCAAAATTCCTGGCGGATATTTTAATCCTAAAAGCCTGCTCGCGTCGCTTCCTGTGCGCCGCGTTCGAAAGGGGGTGAACAGAAAGTGCAGTCAGACAAATGAAACGTACTTCTCGGAGTGTGAGGAAGGAGATAAAGATGAAGAAACGCGTCGTCGTCCCCCTCCCCTCCTCACCCCTGACAGCGTCGTGATGCTTATGCGGTCGACGCCGGTGCTTTCATGCTGACTGACGATGCGGGTGAAGGTGGTCAGTGCCGTCGGTCTTTCCAATAAGCGGCGTCGGCGTCTTCTCTAGGGACGACTCATGTTTATGCTAATTTGCAGACGTGCTTGCGATGTCAACGCCGGACGAGTGACTTCACACTTTTCGGCAAATCTCTTCGTCTCGTTGAAACAATGGATTTGATGATGAGATTTTGGCATTTCGTGCTGTCTAAAAAGTTAGCAGACGAACGTGCTCACTGCCCGGTGAACTTCAATGACTGGCACCGCCGCCTCGAAGCGGGGAACTTTGCATGAATCGGGAAAAGTGCTTCGCCAAATTGCACATGTTTTGTGAAATTGTTAAGTTCAGTCTGCATTGATTCGCACATTAATAATGAATCTCAAATGTCATATCGTGTTCGCAACTAGATAAACCTTTTAGACGCCGAGCCAAGAGAAGGATAAAAAGTGTGCCAAGTCTTCGGGGAGGCACCAAAAAAAGTTGCGAAACATTTTATCGAGCTTATTTAATCTACCCCAAAATGCTTGACCCGTCATGTCCAACGCAATAAACCACAGTCTGCGTACGCAGCACACTTGACTCCCCTTCGCCGGGGTGTATAACTTTCCACTTGACAGAATTTTAATCCAGGTGGCAGTCCCGCTTAAAAAGGAAGTGGGAAAGATATTTCGGAGCTCAGACCGCTCTCCCTGCTTATTTTGTGGTCGTACAGGGGTCTCTAGGGGTTGCTAAATACGAGCTCGTTGTCTAATTTATTTGTTTTTGTCAGTTTGCGATTGATTTTCGCCGACGACCACCCCGTGCAGGTGTGGGCGCTCGGAGCAGGGGTGTTTTATTTGCGTTCAGACACTGGGACGTTGTACAAACATCAACAACGCGCTGCCCACCGAATGGAACGACGCGATACACGTGATGGAGGGGTGGACTTCCGCTAGGAAGTGCTTCTGCGCTCATCGGCGTCATACATCAACCCTTTGCCCACGCGTTTTTCATCGGCAGGTTATTACTTTACAGAAAGAATCTAACAAAAATTTAATCGAACCCTGTTTATAAATATATCGTTGTTTTATTCACTACTATAGGCGATTATAATTTCATTTTCCCACTTCGAGCAGCAATCAAATTGATTAATTTTCATTGCCTCTGACACGTCGATTCTCGTCGAGTTAATTTAATTTCGAAATACTCACGCCACCTCCGAAGGCAAACGTGACGGCGATATGCAATTCGACCAGAGCATCTGGCAGTTAAAATTTCTAGCGTCGAGTTCCTTTTTCTTTCGCGAATTATTTTACTTAGCGTCGGGTGGCGCTTGAAGGCCAGTTTACTTCTTGAAACTTTTCGGTCCTGCAAACTGGAACATCTTCAAGCTGCTCCTTTTCTGGCCAACTCTCGAGTGTCTGGACTTTGGTCTGGACTGTGGCGCCGCGCGTCACAGCGTTCAATTAGCGGGCGCCGGGTGAATTATTTGACATTCCACACAATGGCTGTCTTCTTCTTTTCAAACGAAACCAAAACCAAAATAAAACTAAACTTTCAACCGAACTTATGTAGCGAATTTTGTGACCGAACTTTTTGGTGTTTTGGAAACACCGGTCCTCGTGAAATCACCGAAGTTAAGCAACACTGCGCTGGGTCAGGTATTGGGTGGGTGACCATCATACACATGACCAGTTCTGTTCGGGAGAGAGGTTGGAGGGATGAAAGTTAAGCAACACTGCGCTGGGTCAGGTATTGGATGGGTGACCATCATACACATGACCAGTTCTGTTCGGGAGAGAGGTTGGAGGGATGAAAGTTAAGCAACACTGCGCTGGGTCAGGTATTGGATGGGTGACCATCATACACATGACCAGTTCTGTTCGGGAGAGAGGTTGGAGGGATGAAAGTTAAGCAACACTGCGCTGAGTCAGGTATTGGATGGGTGATCATCATACACATGACTAGTTCTGTTCGGGAGAGAGGTTGGAGGGACGAAAGTTAAGCAACACTGCGCTGGGTCAGGTATTGGGACCATCATACACATGACCAGTTCTGTTCGGGAGAGAGGCTGGAGGGATGAAAGTTAGTACAGCAACTTCATTCACCTTGCTTGTCAACCTCTCGACAGCATGGATTTGTGGAGGAATCCTGTTAAATCGAATTGTTTCGTGTTTTTCAATAGAAGTAGGCAACGTGCCGGCACCGGGTGTTTCGGGTGCCACCGAAACAGTGCGTCGTTAAAAACCGCAAATCGATAAATCTTTCCACTCGAAAGTTCCGTATTATCTCAAGTTCTATCCACAGAGAGAGCAAAGTATTAAACAGACTTATCAAGCACGCGGCTCCAATTTCTGCCGCTTAAAGCCTTCCGAGTCAGCGTTTCCGATGCTCGCTCACTGGCTCTAAATGGGAGACAGCTAAACGTTGTTTTAGAAGTCTGCCACTCGATTTGTGACGCGTCGAAACTTTGATTGCTCGTGACGCAAACGACGTCGCGACGCCTCGCTGCTGAAACATCCTTCCGTCCCCGACGTCGATCTCCTGCACGATCGCGTGCCTTTGAAGACGGGGCAAGTCACATCACTTGTCATATCACCTTTGTATCGGGCTCGTTTCACGCTTCGTTCTGCCTTTAGCAACTTCTGCCAAAGACCGAAAGAGCTACAAATGGAGTGCTACTAATCCGAATGCAAATCGCAATATCAATACCCGCTCAATATGTAGATGTGGACTGCATTTTCCCAGCGGATGGATGTGTAATGAACCGATTTGAACACGGCTATGATTCGAACTGAACGATGCTCGTCAAAATGGTACTAAATCAACTGGTTTCGATGGACGAGTGGCCCACTCAGTTATCTGTTGCTGTCGTCGAAAACAATTGGGTGCGCGGCGTTCGAAGGGGCGCCTCATTGTTTCACGCTTGCCGTGCCAGGGCCTAAGTGGCTGCTGTTAAAAGTCCTTCATTGCCAGGCTTGCCACCCCTACACAATCTGTACCGACGTTAATCAAACAGTATTTGCTCTGGCAGCTCCCCTGTCTGCCATGCTTTGTGTAAAACAAACGAACATTTAAATATTTGTACAAGCTTTGCTGTGCTTCAGAGGGAAGTGCATCGACTGGCAGTGTGCAGCAGGTTCATGCAAAATATTTATTTATCCGACCGCAGTTGTCTCGAGGCAACCTCGCGCCTTGAATTTGAGTAAATCAAACTTGCTGTCGCTAAGCTCCAGAGTAAAATCCCTCAATTAAATAACATTCTTTATCATTTTATCTGGCAGAGATATATTTTTCTTGCCAAGGCAGAAAAGTTGGAAACAAATGAGATTGTTTTGTGACGACAGGAAAAAGTTATGGTTATTGTTCGCCTGGGAAACTTTGTCTTGTTTCGTGTTTCCCCATTCCTTAATTTTCGGCGTTTTTCTTTATTCTAAAAGTCGCGAGAACTCGGCCAAAAGTTTGCAATAAAACTAGATGTGCCATACAATCCGCGATTCATTGTCCCCGAGCTGAAGCCACGACCTCTTGGAATGCATTTAGACAAAAAAGTCGCGCTAAATGCGACTGCAATTTTGCTTGCTTACTTGCAGCACGGATATGCACACTTCAATGAAATCGATCTCGTGGAAAACACCGTAACGGCTCTCGATCCTAACTGTCAGTCCTCACGTTGTTTTAAACAATTAAAGTCCACCTCGTATTCAACAACGTCCCAACCAAAGGTCCCAACCCTGAACAGTAATTTCACAAATTCTCATGCATGTAATGCGATCGGCTACACACAGTTGAACAGAGTTTTTACTATTTGCACATGCCAAGTGATGTCATAAACATGCAGATCTCTCCCATGGGGGGGGGGGGGGGGGGGGGGGGGGGGGGGGGGGGGGGGGGGGGGCAGGTTTTTGCAGTGTACGCACTTTTTCGGTCAACGTGTCGTCTGCGTGGTGACGTGCGTACACGAATTACGCCTGTCGGCTCGGGCCTGACAGCCGGCTTTGTTCGCGTTTAATCGAATCGTTGTCGATCAATATTTGCCTGCCGCCTTCATCCGTCACAGACCAGTCACATCGCCTTCTCCTGTTTAACAAATTTCAAGAATACTCCTCGGCTATATTAGTCGGCGGAATAATAAATAAGTCCAACATTTCGTGCACGTGGCCTGGCGTTTCTTACATTCGTCAAGAAAACTGGGTGTGCTGGACAAAAAAACACGCTGTATTGGGCTCATTACGGAAAATGAGGTGCTGCTTAATTTATCAAAAGCTACAACTCATAACCATCATGCGCAGCGAATTCATTTTGAACCTTATCGCCTGTTTTTGGTAAAAAGCATTCGACATGTGAGAAAGCTTTTAATGGCATCGAAAAACTTGGAATGCACTTGCCTCGCGTGTGTTGCGCCAAATGCCGGGGGTCAATGCAAGTGGAAACTTTGAGTGCGGCGTCGGTGAGTTGTTTTGCGGGCAACCGAGACACTCTGCCGTCTCCCAGTCTAGCCTCCCAGTCTACCTCTTCCTCCCGAATATGCTCCCATATTTACCTCAATCTCCCCGCAATATATTTTGACTTATCTCGGGGTTGTGAAACATCTTCTCGCGGCGTTAGTATGAGACATGGCCGACTTCCGGCTTCTCCGCAGGACAGGAGGGTAACAAGACCTCTCTGGGGGGCACTTGCCCACGAGAAGGGGCATTTGCGAGTTGGATAGCCTCAATAACTCACTCAAGCAGAAGGACTAGCCAGTTTCCAGTATGCCAGGATAGATGCCGGTTAATATTTTCTGCTTAAAGTAACGCACGATGTCGTGAAATACGATAGACTCGGCGCGCACCCATTATTAGCATTCGCTGAAAGCTGATCCCGGCTCTCGGGGCGGACGCGTGCTACCGTATTTATCTTGGTTAGAGCCACGCTCCCTCGGGGCTAGCCGTTCCTTTGCATAACGACAGGGATCACAGAATGTTCGGCGGCCGCCCCTTCGAAGGAAATCGCCGCTCACCGCTCAACGACGTCGCTCGGCCGGCCGGTGATTACTGCTTTGTGAAGGGCGAACTTCAATAACAATGATGTTCAGGAGTCAATTCGAACCCCGCGAGTCGTCAACAATGGTTTGCGTAAACCAGTCGCCGCCAGCGTAACTGCCGAGGGGATTTTAAACGTGCGATAAAGAAGCGAAACTTTGACTTCTAAAGACTCCGGCGGCGTGGCGGTCCCGCGAGAGGAAACCTTTGGCCTCCTCCCCTTCCGATCTCGGATTTCTCCCGACGGGCGCGCAAGATAGCGATTGTCTTCAAGAAAGCTCTTGCTCCCTGATAGGAAACAATCGCATTCAATATTAGCTAGAACCCAGTTACGCTCCGACCTCAAACTCCCCCCTGCTTCGTCTTACACCCCTAATCTGTGTGATTTTCATAAATAAATACTCCCGTTTATTTCACGTTTCGATTTAGCACTGTGACTCCCCAGTCCTACATTGTTACAGCGCCCAAGGACCCATGCATCCTGTTCCTGTTTAATATTATCTGCATATTTATTGTAATCTCTTCCTTGCCTTCGTCTTTCCGCTTGCGTCCCTTTAGTAATTCATTGTGCCCTCTCCCCTCTCTGACTCGCAGAGTTCCTAAATTCCGCGACCACCCTCGCTCCGCACGAACGCTGTCTATCGCAATTAGCAGGGGATGTTTCGGAGGCCAATATTCAAATTTCGCCGTGCGTACTAGATTTCAAAGTCAAAAGTGCGAGACGCTTTTTACGCATGCAGTCGACTCAAACGAACGCCCTTATAAAAGACTCGTCTCTAATCTGCTTAGCAACCATTACGCTCGAAGGTAATGTGTTCGTCGTGTACATTAGGCTTGATAACGTTGTTTCTAATGGTAAACATTGCTGTTTAATGTTCCAGATTGCTGACGATGACGCTTCTAGCAGTGTTGATGCTGGTGGCCGTTGCAAACTCCCAGTTCACCCCTGATCCCAGCCGGGACCGGGACTGGGATAGAGATCGGGGCAGGGAGCGGGACCGGGACCGAGACCGGGAGCGAGACCGTGACCGGGACACTGACAGGACTCGACCGGACCAGACAGTACGGCCGACATGGCAGAACAAGGACTGGACTGGACGGGGGTCGTCCTTTGGCCAGACTGACAATAATGTCATCATCAACGAAGCGTAAGATATACTCTCAAGTTAATTGATTTCTTTTTAACAAATCATTTGTTGGACAACTTGAGAAGTTCTTTTACCTTACAAATATATGCTAAATACTTTAGTTGTCAAAACTAATATCAGGTCACATGTCCTTTTTTGAGAATCTCAAGTTCCATTAGTTCCAGCTTATTAGCTATTGCAAGAAAAAAAAAGGTATTTTTTTCAAACATAAAATAAAGTAAAAGGATGGTAAAATTTCACTTATAAAATTGTCAGTTTGGTGCCAGTCTTTCCTGCTAGCGTAAAACAACGCTGACGGTTGCTTCCTATGCAGGACATACTTCATCGTGGCAAGTCGCATGGTGCGCCCGGGACAGGTGTACCGGGTGGCGGTCACGGTGCTGCAGTCGCCGCTACCGCTCACGATCCGCGCTTCCATCGCACGCAATGGCGTAGAGATGAGCGCAGACAGCAAGGACGTCAAGGAGGGGATCCCAGAGACGCTAATCATGCGGGTCAGTTGACAAGATTGTCTCTCAAGATAATGCATTGTTAAAATCTAAAATCAAATGCTGGCAATTTAATGGCAGGTGTCTGCTCACTTAGCTTTTTGCCATAAAAGACTGTAGTGCGCAAGGGAGGAGGACTATCTACTTTGCAACAAGTGTGTTGTATTGTTTCCTTTAGATTATGTGCACCATAAGTAACGTTATTTTTGCATTTCTTGGGTTGGGTAGGTGCCAACGACGAGCGTGGTGGGTGAATACAAGCTACGTGTGGAAGGACTCTACGACAGCTTGATGGGCGGCACGGCGTTCGTAAATGAGACCATCATCTCGTTCTCCCAGCGCTCAATGACAATCTTCATCCAGACCGATAAACCCATCTACATGCAGGGGCAAACAAGTACGTAAACCTGACACAAGGGTAGTTCGTTTGTTGGCAGTGACATCTTGATGCAAGGGCAAACAAGTACATATCCCTGACACTAGGGTAGCTATGTGTCCTTGTCGAGTATATATAGAGCCACACTTTGTTTCGGTATTCCTACAAACCAGCTAAAAATTGTTTCCTATAACAGATCAAATTTGCAGTCTGATATTTGTCTAGGTCACGATCTTGATCTGGATCAAAACTGTCCTTTTGGATCATAAAGCTATCTTAACTCAACAAAACCATGAAAATTATTTTTTAAAGTACTCTGTATTAATGAGTGTGCATGCAAAACAATGTTGCAATCAAGCATGAATTGCAATGCATCATTGAAATAAATCGAATGTGAGTCCAACGTAATTGTTTCCTAAAGTTAATCTCTGATTTCAGTCAACTTCCGAACGATTCCCATCAACACGGAGCTTCGAGCGTTCGACAACTCAATCGACGTCTACATGTTGGACCCTAACCGACACATAATGAGGCGGTGGCTTTCGAGACAGGTGAGCTATCTGGTCCAATCATTGAACACAAAGTATTATCAAACTTGCCAAGCATCACGAACTTTGATATAATGTACGCAGATGTAGATTGTGGAACAATCTATCGATAGATGTCATTGAATTGTAAATTATAGAACATAACACATAGTGTCAGCTCATCACCAATCAACCCAATACTGTGCAAAACTAATTTTTGTTTGTGGTGATGAAGGACAGTAAGGGAGGGCAACTTAATAGAGAAGAAAATTGGCATCAAGTGGTTCACTTGTCAAGAAATTTCTAGAATTCTGATAATTGTTATCATTACATATATGATATATGATGCATGTAAGATATCATATGTGTTGCCATTGTTTTCATATGATATCACTCTCTCTTTCCTTCTTCATCACGGCAAATATCCAGCCTCTTGCGCCCTATTCACATTCGTGCTAGATTATGGAAGAAGTGCAATATTGTATTAATGTTACTGTCCAACTCATACCTAACTCTAACTCAACTTCTACTCATGTCGTTGTTCTTCTACTCAGTCACCAACTCAGTGACCAATTAAAAAAAAATCTATAATAAATAAATAACGGATGGCTTTGCCCTTTCAGTCCAATTTGGGAACTGTGAGCTTGAGCTACAAACTCTCGGACCAGCCTGTCTACGGCGAGTGGATCATCCAAGTGACCGCCCAGGGCCAGGTTGAAGAGGCCAAGTTCCTTGTGGAAGAATACTACCAGACCCGCTTCGAAGTAAGCCTCGTTTATGTGTCCGACAACGATTTTGCAGTCACCTGATTTGCCCTAAGGATAAGTTACCATCAATTAGAAACAAATCCGTTTTTCGTGACTAGATTAGAAGAAAGCCTAGAGGAGTTGTAGACCTTAATGAAGTTGAGAAGGTTGGCCGTAGAAGGCCTTGTTTCTTAATGTTTCTGTTGAATTTTTCGTGTTGCTCTCCACTGAATTTTGGGCTTTGTTCCCAAGTTTCTTCCATACATACTTACATACATAAATATAATGGGAACTGTCTCAATTACTAGCTACGATGAACATCGAAAACATTTAAGTACATGAAAAACAAATGTCTCTAATTGCATTTCTACCTGCCAGGTGAACGTGACAATGCCAGCGTTCTTCTTTGACTCGGACAAGTACATCACAGGCAAGGTGATGGCCAACTACACAAGTGGTGGCCCCGTACGTGGAAACCTCACGCTCAAGGCCACCATCAAGCCGATCCGACCAGACCAGTACCGCAGCACCACAGTCGTTGTCGAGAAGTTCTTCAACTTTGTGAGTGCCGTTTGCACTGACCTCTTGCTGATACACTCACATTACTCCTTGTTTTAATAGTTAGAAGCCAAACGTTTGACTTCTGATGAAATGTGTTTTAATTTGATTTTTAAAACTGCAGTCTCCCAACTGGATTCTACTTTCTACCTAAACTATTTTAACAATAATTCAAGTGCCAGAATGCTGTTACATTTAAAGGGGAAGAGAAAAGAAAGAATGCAACTTGCTAAAGTTGAAAAGCTGGACTTATATTACAACCAGCTTTTTCAACCTTAGTAAGTTGTATTCCTTTGTTTCTCTTCACTATTACATACACTATTTCACTTTATTTGTTAGAATTGATAAAGAATATGTATGTTTATATATATATATTGATATTATATTTAAACCCCATGCCTATTGTTTCTTTGTGTTCTAGGATGAAGAATATCCATTCTGGTACCCATCCAAGGACTACGACTACGCTATCCCATTTATGAAATTCGTAAGTATCAAGCCCTATACATAGAGCCAAGATTTTACGGTGTTATGATTTCGATAATTTCGTGGTAAGCTTTTTGGATTTCGGTGTTATGGCGGTGTTATGGAAAAAGTACAGAATTTCATGTCTATAACAGATTTCAGACATAGGTGACGAAAAAAAGAAAAAACGTGTTTTTAGCATTAGTTTTATCGAAATTTTAGTGCTAATTATTTGAATTTTAGCGTTTATAGCTAAATAGAAAAAAGGGGTTTTGCGATCTACATTCGAAAGGAATGAAGATTTAGGGTAAGCACTGGGATCTTTAATAAAGAAGTGATCAATAATAATTACAATAAAGCAAATATTTAGTGTAGGTCCTCAACATCGGTATTTGTTAGGGACTTGGAACAAAATTAATAGCACAAATCAATATTTTACATAAATGCCACCATGAAATACATTGTATGGCAGTAAGAGCGACACCTACCACTTGTTAAACTGAACATTGAACAAGTTTCAATGGTAGCTTCCCTAAAAAACCTCTCTGCATCAACACTGTTCACTGGGGCCCAAATAGTTTGCTAAGTCAGAACTGCAAATGAGAAGTTTGAGATTTTTATATCCATTAGAATTTGAATTAGACCCACTGCCTGGTACTAACAACATACTTTGCAAGATTGTCTTTTTTCTCCCAGACAAGTCTGGTGTTCCAGATTCCACACATGAAAATATATCCATCACTCACAAAGAGTTGCTTTGCTTGATCCTCAAAAGTCAAAGATTTATTACACCCCATTGAAATTTGAAATCCCAGCTAATCTCTATATAGACTGAATGCATGTGGTGCTGGTGCTCACATGGCAAGGAGGGGAAGATTCAGCCAACCAATGGCAATGGTTTCCTACTGCAAACATTTTGCCCCACTACTTCTACCCCCTAAACTTAGGAATGTTGACAGCATTTGATGAGAAAGAGACCTAAACATTTTAAATATTTTCCATGGAAATAAGTGGCTATTTCGCAAAATACACATATTTCAGTGAAATAGCTTCATTATCTCTTAATTTAGCATAAAAACAAACGGGTTATTTTATTTGTTTATTTATTTTCCGTGAAATATGGTTTGATAAAAATGAAAAAAAAAACGATTATCTGAAATTTAAGATAATTGGATGGGAAAAGGCTCATTTCGCGATGATTTATAACAAGAGATAAGAACAATTCGCGATTTCGCGCATCACCATATAATCGTGGCTCTACCTATACAATAACTAATGCATCATGGTACTTCTTGCAAATCATCATGTGACATTTGCTGCTCCTGCAGTTCTACGGCGTTTACGAGTTCCGCTATTCCGTGGCCGAGCTGCGTCAATACGTGCCGTCACTGGAGGGGATGGAGGTGCTGATAACGGCCACCGTCGGCGACCGATTCCTCGACGAGGTCATCGAAGGATACTCAATGGCTCGCTTCCACAACTCGTCCATCAAAGTTGACTTCCTCGGAGGGTCACCGCAAGTTTTCAAGCCTGCAATGCCATTCAACGTTTACGTAAGTCGCTTCTAGCTAATTGTACTGAGGAAATATCTTTCCAATATTTGCCTGATCTTAAAATCTGTCAACAGTCGTGTGTAACAAAACCGTGCACTGACCTAGTTTATCTGAAGAAACGCTGATTAGTGGTGGTTCCTGATTAAGTAATTAACTATCTTTCTTGACCTGTCAAATTATTAGATACTGCGACTGAATGGGATTTTATTTTAAAAGTAATCTTTGTTAAATATTGCATATGAAATTTGATTTAAATTGCAAACATTTTTAATGTGCAAAGTATTTTATTATTATGAACACTAGCCCTTGGTTCTACTCCTTGGAAATCTGTCATTCTTATCAAATGCACTAAAATCCCCTCAAGGATTATTTGTCAAAGTAGCTGAATTGCTTCGATCATCATCCGCTACAGGTTGGGTTCATATCCCAGTAGGCTTCGATTTTAGAGAGGGTATTTCTGTGCCTAATAATAAAGAAAAAAGCTGATTGCAATTCCTTGGACTAGCAACCTGTGAAGCATATTAAGCCTGGAGCAATCCCTCTGTTCCGGTTATTCTTGGACTCCATGACTGACTGTTCCGTGCATTCTCTCAGCTGGCCGCATCATTCCAAGACGGCTCCCCTCTGACGCACGACCGCCTGCTCCAAGGTCGCATGGAGGTCCGTGCAGACATCAACTCACGCAGCGGGGGCCGACGCTCTCTCGAAGTTCAACAACTCAACATGTCGACGGAGCGTGACGGCATCTGGATGTTCAAAGTCGATCTGCGCACGCAACTAGGTAGGCCTTCGCTTAGTTACTGGAATCGCAAACTCAATTTGCCATTGAAACTTCTTACAGACCGTGTTTACTCAGGATTTCAACCGTTCTCTAAAAAATCTTGGGAAAAGGAAATGAAGTTAGGATGAATGACCAAGCAACTGCTGTTTTGTATTCATTCAAAAACTTTGTTTCCACCTCAATGATGCGTGTAGCTTATCATAATACCTAGTTTTAACGCCAGCATTTCCCTTCCGTTTTGTGTCTGCTTTCTGTTTAAGAGTCTGATTGTATTTATGACACCGACGGTGCTTGCAGGATTTGAGGAGAACAAACGTTCGAAGGAGCTGCTTGCCGACGTCCAGTCAATGAAAGTGTCTGCATACTTCAAGGATGGTCTCGGGGAACGTGCTAACAGCGACTTGCAGCTGCTTGCTCACTTCTCACCGAACAACCACCACATCAAGGTGTCAACATCCACCCAGGACGCCAAGGTACGCTCAGACACAGGAGGTGGCCAGCCATACTCAAACCACTGGATTACCTGGACAGAGGTTGCCATCGAGAGACTTTTAAGCCAAGGCTGTCGTCTTAAGAGTTCCGGATTTTGAGTTCTCTCAAAGAGCCTGTTTTATATGAAGTTTTTTCATCTGTAGTTTCTGTGGTTTTCATTGTTTTCACCACTTTATCGGTCAAAATTGGTTGAAAAAGTGTGGAAAAAACTCTTAAATTAGCATCGAAATTATAGGGAAACTTTTAAATGACTTGTTTCCAACTATGGACTGCCCGATTTCAATTTGGTCAGGTGACTGGGTCCTATGCTCCATCCAGAGAATTTGAGATTAGCTAGCTGGATCCTATGCTCTACCCAGGTTCTCAAAATCTTGAAAAGGAGCCACCATCTTTAACCCTTTTGTTTGTTTCTGCTCAGGTGGGCGAATACGTGGTGCTTCACGTCCAGAGCAACTTCTACCTGGAATCGTTCAACTACATCATAATGTCAAAGGGCATCGTGCTCTTGGCCTCACAGCAGATCATGCAGACCACGATCCGAACGTTTGCCGTGACTCTCAGCGCCGAGATGGCGCCGGCAGCGACTGTAGTCGTCTACCACGTCGGGCGCTACGGAGAAACAGTTGCCGACAGCCTCACGTTTCCTGTAAACGGCATCTCCAGGAACAACGTGAGTCGTTGCTTTGTGGGCTGCAGTGACTTGATCAAGTTCATAATGTGTTTTTCAATTGTTGCTTTACACTCCATAGGGATAAATAAGTATATCATTGGTGAATTTGTGAACAAGTTAAGACATGGGGAGTGCATCTTCCTAGAAGTGTTGCAGAACAGTAGTTGTTAGAGATTAAATTGAAGTTTTGAAGTTTGTGTTATATTATCGGTGAGGAAAGTACTGCGACTAATAAAGGGTGACTGTGCTGTAAAATTAAAATTAAAATCAAATCAAACCAAGCCAAGCTCAAATGAAATATAAGCTGCATATGATTTTTAGCAATGCTCGAGTTAACATGTGTCTGTCCTCAGTTCACGCTGTTCATCAACAACCGCAAGGCAAGGACCGGAGAGAAGGTGGAGGTGGCAATCTACGGGGAACCGGGAGCCTACGTGGGCCTGTCTGGCATCGACCGCGCCTTCTACACCATGCAGGCCGGCAACGAGCTTTCCTACGACAAGGTATGCATGTGTGTAAATACACAGCGAACCACTTGAACTTATATACAATAGTGGCTAATGATTGGCCGAGGTGGGCTTCTTTACTTATAATTTGATGAAGTGACATTCAGTATTTATGTGTGGCATTACAAATGCCTGAATATGTGCAAGAAAAGAGGAAGTTTGAGTGTTTATAGAACTTATTGAGAGAAGCAAAGGGATCTTGGTAAGCCACAATAGATTTTTTTGTTTGGTCAACTTTTCGGCTGTTGCCTTTTCCTAAAAGTGAATTCAGTGTGTATTTCTTAGGGTTGAGCAAATCACTTGAAATTCAAACTAATCTTGAACCTCTGCTAGAAGTAGGACTGCTTTCAGCTTTGGTTAAGTCTACCTTAAGTTGGGAAATGTCAGAAAAATTATTTTTTTTCTTAAAATTAAAAAATTCAGTTTTAAATAGTTTTTTTTTTTTCAAAACTACTGATGAGATTAGATAAATTAGGTGTAAAACCATAACACCTTCACATTTGTTGGTTAGCTTGAAAAATGACATGAATACCAATGTTAGATAGGAGACAGACTGCCCCTTTAACGGCTGTAATCAGAATTACAAACGTAGATTTTCAGGCAAAATGTGCTAGAATTGTGTTCAGTTCCAATGACATCCGATAGTAAATTGTGTGTCTCTGCAGGTTTTGACGAAGATGGCTACGTACGACGAGCAAAGCAACGGCACGTTTGTACACAGGTGGCTTTCTCACGAAGGAGACCCCGACGAGATCGTCCACTTTCCCTCGTCCACATATGGAATAGATGCCAACCGCACGTTCGAGTGAGTCAATCAACCACCACATTTATTTAGAATCTTATCTAACATCATATAACCCAGTTATTTATTTCTTTCTTTATTTCTCCAAACAAACAACAATATTTTATGCGTAGTTAGTGACAAAAACAATCATATTCGTGCCAGTCATGATAAACATTTAGATTGTAATGCTCTGCTAATTCCTTGCACAAAATCACCTCCAAGGTTCCCCAGTGAAAAGTTTAAGACATTCACTCTCACCCAATTCCTCCCAAATATTAACTTTGTTGCTGAGCTTTCTTTGCTGGCTGCTTCCTCATTTGCATGCTTGTCATCAAAAATTTCTGCCCATTGCACTTAAATGTTATTTCCTAGCAATCTCTGTATTATTCATCATATTTAGACCTCACCATCACTTGCATGAACTGACTTTCTTTCTGCATATGAAATGTGTCCCATCCATCCAACAGTATCCAATGGTAACCGTTTCTTTGCTGTTGCAGGTACGTCGGGCTGATTGTATTCAGCGACGTGCAAGTGTTTCGACGACCGGACATGTGCAACCGAACGCAAGGCTACGCTGAGTGCCTCAACGGTCGGTGCTACCGTCTCGAGAAGCAGTGTGACGGCTTGTACGACTGCGACGACGGCACGGACGAGGCTGGATGTGAGTCACTGAGATGCAGATACACCCAGCCACGGTGTCTAACGGGAAATATTTCATTTCATTATTCAGAAAAGCCCTGAATCTCTGTAACTTCTTTAATTCAGTAGCAAGCTGGCCATGTTTATCAAATTATTTCTCCTTCCTGCATCCAGTACCTAGCCCTTCAGCACTCTAACCAGTATGTGTAGTTCAGTAGCAAACTGATTGTGGTGAAGAGAGAAAGAGAAAGGAAGCTCAACTTGCAATGATAAAGGCAACACGCCAAAACTTCTATATTCTCGAGTTTTCTTCAAACTTCTAGGCAGGTGCACCACACGACTCCAATTTTCTTCTCCAGTAAATTTCATTTCCTCTTTCCTTCTTCACCGCAATCAATATCGCAATCTTCTGGCATCCAATTTATATTAGCTAACTGGCGTGACATTTTTACTGTACTCCGAGCCACAGCAAAGCAATCGGCAGCTCTTTAACAAACATTGTCTGGTTTCTTCACAGGCGTGAGGCACAATGCCACCGACCTGGCCGAGTTCCGCAAGTTCCGGTTCAGCCGCATCCAGCGTCAATACGATAACGTGTGGCTCTGGAAAGACATCAACATCGGAGCGCACGGCCGCTTCATCTTCGAACTGGCCGTCCCGGAAAGACCGGCCCACTGGATGGTGTCTGCATTCAGCATGAGCCCTACTCTCGGCTTCGGCATGCTCAAGAACCCCATCGAGGTGCGTCATCATATTTGTTTTGCTTTTCAATTCACAGTTAGATACTTTCCTGGTACTTCACTGGAGTTGTGGTGAATAAACCCCTGTGACGTACTGAATTCATTGATTCAGCTTAGCTTTCAGTTTGAGACTTGACACGCAAGATAAAAACAATCCACCAATCCATTATGTCCCAATCTTGTCAGGCTTTTGATTGGAATAATGCCTGGCATATCCAGTGTTCCTCCCATTATATCATGGATTATGTGTTAAAAAAGACCTAGACTAAAACAACAAAATCACATTTTTTGCAACCCTACTCAGTTCTTACTCAATTCCAACATATTTTCTTTTCTCAACAACATCACAACAGTTTCTTTAAGCCCTTTTTTTCATAACTAGTTCTAAGGTTTGATAAAGTGAGTCTAAAAACCATAATTTGCAAATGGCTACCTAAACCTTAACTCCCTCTGTTCCTGTCACAGTATGTTGGTGTCCTGCCATTCTTCATTAACGTCGAGATGCCGACGACATCGCGGCAGGGTGAGCAGGTTGGCATCCGCGTCACCGTCTTCAACTACATGACAACTGCAATCGAAGCCATCGTCGTCTTGGCGGGATCGCCGCACTACAAGTTTGTCCACGTCGAGATGGACGGAATCGTGAGTGACACTTGCGGTTTACTTATCAAATGTTAGGCAGTTCTGATTGCAGAGTTGGAGAGGAGATGTATTTCTTTTGAAAGAAGCAACTGTGGAAGTAAAGATCATTTTCCCTGTTAAAGCAAAATCTATGAGTCTTGCACCACTATTTAAGCAGAAACTGGAAGTAAAAACAAATGCATTCTTGAATGTGTTAAGCCTTTTTTACGTCAATCCAACAAGTAAGTCTACTGGCGTGTGATCTAGCTAAAACTGGTCTTTGTCAGTCCAGGGCATTTGAGATCAGCTGGCTGGATCCTACGCTCTATCCGTGTTATTTGAGATCAGCTGGCTGGATCCTATGCTCTATCCAGGTTATTTAAGATCAGCTGGCTGGATCCTATGCTCTATCCAGGTTATTTGAGATCAGCTGGCTGGAACCTATGCTCTTTCCAGTTTATTTGAGATCAGCTGGCTGGATGCTATGTTCTATCCAGGCTATTAGAGATCAGCTGGCTGGATTCTATGCTCTATCCAGTTTATTTGAGATCAGCTGGCTGGATCCTATGCTCTATCCTGGTTACTTGAGATCAGTGTTGATTCCCTTCTTTGTTCAATTGCAGGTGAGGTCTTACAACCCACGCACCTCCCACGGCGAACACCAGTTCTTCATCTACATCCCAGCGCAGGACGCTCAAGTCGTCTTGGTGCCCGTGGTGCCCACTCATCTCGGGGACGTGGATGTCACCATCACGGCCTCCACACTCATCGGCAAGGACACAGTCACGCGCAGGCTTCACGTCGAGGTATAAACAAGCAGATCAATAGAAATTCACCGTTCTCACTTGCATTTGGTCCTTGTTTCAACCCTTGCTAGACATTAGATTAGGAGCAATTTGGTATCGTTTGAGTTGCTGTCAAAGATTCCTGTGATCATATGGATATGTGATCATATCCTCTGACCAGAGCATGCTGCCTTGACTAACATGTCATCATTAGGTTCTTGCTATTCTTAAAAATAATTTAACTGAAGTCAGAGCCATCATTTATCAAAATCATACCAAATCCCAAAGGCTTGCCAAAAGAGATGGAATGATATGTACGATTGGTCGAGTCTTTTGAAACCAAGACTCTGATGCCTAGTGGTATCGCTCATATCATTGCTTTAAACCCTGTTGACTGACTTCCCTCTGCTTCCAGGCTGACGGACTGCCGCAGTACCGGCACCAGTCGATGCTGCTGGATCTGAGCAACCGAGCGTTTGTGTTCCAATATCTGCACGTGAACGTGACCGAGACTCCACTGATCCCTTACGACGAGGACCGATACTACGTGTACGGCTCGAACCGTGCTTTCGTCTCAGTTGTTGGCGACGTCGTGGGTCCGATCTTCCCGACGATGCCAGTCAACGCCACGTCGCTGCTACATCTGCCCGAGGTGAGTCAGAGAGACGTCACTTAGATCCAAGTTACTTGAATCGCAGGTCCTCAAAACTTTAGCCAAGTCTGACTGGTACTAGGTTCTCTGTTTTCTGAATTGCTGAAATACTCTAGGATTATAACCGCCCACAAAAATGGATTCATTGGTCAATGTTTTGAAATGGCGCTGTTTTGACCACTTTTGTTTGTGGTTGTTATCCTGAAAATACTAAAAGGCCTGCTACGACATTATCAGTATTTAGCTGAAAAATTTTTTCCTGACTTAGCTGAAAAAAAACTGTTGATGAACATCAGTGGAGTGCACTCTGTTTAGCAATTACAGAACAAGCAGCAACAGCAATTGAACCAGACCTCAATTTCTGAGATGAAGTACATCAAATAAAGGAAATTAAGTAGCTGATTCAAAAGCAATTTGAGCCACAAAGCACCTAACTGCTCACAAAATAATCGCTATAAGTATAACTCTTAATTTGTTTGCTTGCCTTGGTTTTCAGGACTGCGCCGAGCAAACCATGTACAGTTTCGCTGCAAATCTGTACACGACGCTGTACATGCGGCAGATCAACCAGCGCAATCGAACGCTAGAGAAGCAGTCCTTCTACCACCTGAACATCGGCTACCAGCGACTGCTCTCATTCATGAACGCCAACGGCTCATTCAGCTTCTTCCGGAGCGACTGGTATGTTTCTTAGAAGGTTACTGCTATGACATGATTAGAAATGATGATTCTCACAAGATCACGGAGAATGGATGGCGTTTTTCTACGTCCATTAATGTTTCCTTTGAACACAACGTGTAACTAGTAGTTTCTAGATAATTTCTTTTTTGAAACTCTGTTTGTTTTTTTACTTGACCAATCAAAGCTTCTGTTGCAATTAGGTTACCTAAAACCTATTAACTAATCGCTATATACCAACGGCAAATTAAATTATTGTTCTTAACTTATTTCCAAGGATTAGATGTTGAGACCCGACTTGAAGTACCTGCCATGTCTCTCACAAGCTCGCAAGCATCATGTAATGAGAATGAATCTTGAACTAACAACGTCCTCTGCCCCTAGGAACCAGTCCGAGCCAAGCGTCTGGTTGACTGCCTACTGCACCCGAGTCTTTCAAGAGGCCAGCTTTTACGAGTGGGAGAACTTCATCTACATCGACCCTCAAGTGATCTCGAAGGCGGTCTCGTGGATTCTTCAGCACCAGACGGCGGAGGGAGCCTTCTACGAAGTGACCTGGCTCCCCGACCGCAAGGTCAACGACTCTAACCTGCACTGGCCGGGCGATGCTGTGCGGTTCCGCAACATATCTCTCACCGCCCACGTGCTCATCACGCTCGAGACTGTCAAAGATCTCACAGGGGTACGCAGCTTTTCCCGTTCCGCTACCTTGCTTTGTTGTCGTTCAGTCCAAGCATTTTCCTTCGGATTCAAACTATTTTTTGCTACTGGCTTGAATATTGATGAAAAGCTCTAGAGACTGGAGGGTTGAATCAATATACAAGCTACAAAATTACTTTGATCAACTAGATTTTCTAAAATGTCCGACTGATTTACTCGATTCAACCTGATGGCTGACTGGTTTTCCATTCTACCAAAAAGACCAAAATGTGCTCTCGCAGTGAAAGTTGACCAATTGAGAGCAAGCAAATGTTTGAATAGGAAACAAGTTTGGACAATCGTAACGAGTTTTGTGTTTGCATTGCAGGGGCTGGGCTCCGAGGTGGCGCTTGCCCAGAACAAGGCCATCAGCTGGCTGGAACGCAACCTGAAGCTGCTGGACAAAGTGGGCGAGCCGTATGAAGTAGCCATCGTGGCATACGCACTCATGCTCAGCAAGGCGTCCACTGCAGAGACCGCCTTCGGCATTCTCGCCAAACACGCTCGTAGGGAAGGTAAGTCAGTCCCCGTTCTGTTAGTTTGTTTGCTAGTGACTTAGTCTGGTTGGCTAGCCCTTCAGTTTCTCCTTACAGTGAAATAAGACGAGAGTAATCATCTGTCTCATTTTTGCATTGGTGCATAGTGATGATGTATTTATTTGTCATGAGATCATTCTTGACAATTGTCAATGCCAAAGCCAAAATTACTAGACGTTTACTAGATGTTTACTAGATGTAGATTAAAGATGTGTTGGGTAAAATCCCGTTTTTTTTTTTGATATCCGTAAATGAAAGAAGAGACCTATTACTTCAATCGTCATCATCAATTTCAAAGACCTTACAGTTCTCAATGACCCCTCACTTGTTTACCACATCACGTAACCCGGTTTTTCCGGCTTCCAGGGGGACTGACGTACTGGGGCAAGGAGGCCATTCCGCCTCCGCCATCCAAGCTTGAGAACCAGAAGCAGTTCCTGCTCCCTCGTCTGCCATACAAGTACGATGCAAGCAACATCGAGGCAACTGCATACGCCCTGCTCGTGCACGTTGCTCGACAAGAGCTTCTCATGGACCCGATCGTCAAGTGGCTCAACGCACAGCGGCTCAATGACGGGGGCTGGGCATCCACCCAGGTCAGAGCCGTTACCTCCACTAGCTTCCTGATAGTAATATTAATCTCCACAGCAAGGATTTGTGAAGGAATCCTGTTGTTTGCTTTGTACCGTCCTTTGGAAAGGACGTTAAGCCGGTGGTTATTTGGTGCTTTTCGACAGGAGTAGGCTTCACACTGGCAATGTGTTTCCCCTCCTCTCTTCTAGACTAGGCTAGATTCATCATCATCCTCATTATCACCCACTCAATTACCGACACCATTAGACCAGTGCTATAGGGCCCATTTAAAAAAAAAACAGTGTTGTTAAAAAAAAAAAAAATCAATCAATTATGACATGTCAGTCTAAGCATTGTGCATTTGAAGATAGTTGCACATTACAATCAAGACGAGAACTTGTTTGTAAATATTTTGCTCGGACGAGCATCATTGCTTGAGCTGTTTCTGACTGCGATGTTGTTGTATCCAGGACTCGGCCATCGCAATGAAAGCGCTCATCGAGTACACGAGTCGGTCTCGGCTGCGAGATGTTTCCTCGCTGACGATCACAATCGAAGCCACCGCGCTCCCCGGACAGACAAAGACCATCTACGTCAACGACGACAACATAGCGCAGCTGCAGACCATAGAGGTAGGACTCGGCATGATTCTAATTCTTGTGACTTTTGGGGATTTAAGGTTCAAACTGGTCTGAACAGGTCTGAGCTGGACTGGACGCATGATATAACAACATATAGTGCATTGCACTAGCATCTCAATAAACTCTCATCCAGGGCTGGACGCTCAAAAAGCCTACACCAGCGTAAAAAAAATGTAATTGCCAACATTGCAGGGTCTCTGCAATTAGTGCACGAGACTTCTCAGCTTTCTAAGGGTTTTTGGTTATTTATAATTAATTATTAAGAAAAAGGTGAAAACATTCCAGGCTTCTCATAATTTCATCTGTCAGTAGGAGATTGTTCTAGTCTGCAGTGGATTTTGAAAGAAAGGAATTAAGAAATCCATTTGTCTTTGCCATTATTGGGTTTATTTTTTTATTATGATAATTTTGTGTCCTGTAGAGCCATGGATGTGTTTATCGATCATGACCATTTCCTTTTAAATCTTGTACATTAATATTACGAGGTGGAAAAATTAATGTACAACATTCTTGTTTTATGATAAAAGTCAAAAGGATATTTACATTATTACCAGAGCACCAAAAAGAACAAATACTCTGTAATGTAGGACTACTTCGAGTATGTTCCTTTGTAAATAGATTTTAAGTAAACATCACGACCGCTCATCGGAATGACTTGAGCAGCAATAAATTGTAAACGGTGCCCTTACCTCTCCCCTATTTGCAGATTCCCGAGGCGTGGGGTACAGTGAAGGTCCAGGCAACAGGTGCTGGCTACGCTATCCTGCAGATGTCCGTGCAGTACAACGTCGACATCAGCAAGTTCCAGACAGAGCCCCCAGTGCGAGCCTTCGATCTGCGGCCCAGTGCAAACCTACACGGTCGCAATCAGTCTCACATCACATACTTCAGTTGCCAGCGGTACGAGGGTCCTCAACTTAAAGCTTTTGTACCCTTTGAATTCACCAATACGAAAAACATTTCAAAGACACAAATACTAAAGACACAGAATGATGCGTGATTCTATGTTTGGTTTCCAAGAGGCCGAAGAAAGCACACTTTTTCCAAGACCATCTTTGAGATCTATTACAAATTGCACTGACTGATCCTAGCCAACTGCAAATTTGCCATGACGGCTGTAGAAGAGTAATGCATTTGCAAAGAAACTCTCATAATAACGAAGCTGTAACAGCCAAGCCAAGCCATAGAATAAACTAGTTGTAATAAACTAGATTACAGGAACAAAATCAGTGCGAGTGATTTGTGTCAATTGACCACTAGCACAGAGGAGCATGGATTTTATGTTGCCAACAATGAGAAAAAATACCCTGACATTGGAGGTTTGATGTTTGTTTCAATAGATGGCATGCTTTGGGGTGCTGAGATCACCTGAGTTTCATTATCGTATGTTGTTGCCCTCTGTCTTACCTCTTTCCCTATTATCTTCTTTTGTAATTATTCTTTCATTTTTTATAAGTGGCTGAAATTGCCAATCTGTATGAATGTGTAATGACTTGGGCCCGTTTCGGTTTCAGCTGGACAAACGTGAACGAGTCAATCCGTTCCGGCATGGCAGTGCTGGACTTTGCCATCCCAACCGGCTACATTATCCAGCAGCAAAAGCTGGATGCCTACGTGACGTCCAGGCAGGTGCCCCACCTGCAGCGGGCACGCTTCCAGGAGAAAAAAGTGCTCTTCTACTTCGACTTTGTAAGATAACCTGGTACAATCGGTGCCAGCTTTTATGTCTTGCTGTGGGGGATTTTATTGTGACAAGCTATCAATTCGAAGCCGATAAAGATGAGGGGGAATAAAGCTATTCTAAGCAACATCTATTCAATGGCATACGTCACGTACCTGCCTTGATTGAAATTACAAACGGTTAAGCTAGACCAAATTTTGTAGGGAGATCTGACAATAGCAGAAAGATAAAAGGAATACCATACTAACACAGGCTTGCACTCCTTTTTTGCTTTGGCTATCAAACACATTTCCTGGTAGAATTGCCACCAAAATGTGTTTTTTTTTTTGTTTTTTTTTTCATTTATATGGAGTGTAGCTTGCAAACGGAAACCACCAAAATTGTCCATCTATCCTTTTAAGTTTCTTGCAATAAATAAATAAAATTAACAAAATAAAAAATTAGCAAGTACACCTTGCTTAGGTGTAGCAACAAAGCTGTCACGTTATCCACCCCAAATTATCGACACAAATTCTCACAGCGTTCTCTGATTTCAGTTGGACGACAAGGAAACTTGTGTCAACTTCACTGTCGAGCGCTGGTTCCCCGTTGCGAACATGTCCCGGTACATGGCCGTCCGCGTGTACGACTACTATGCTCCTGGTAAGACGATCGGAATGATTTCCATTTCCTGCCTCGGCACACTCAGTCATCAGCATACGAAAACTAACGCCCCTCTCTTCCGCCAGAGCGATTCAACGAGACGATCTTTGACTCGCTGTCGACATACGTGCTGAACATCTGTGAGGTCTGCGGTAGCAGTCAGTGCCCGTATTGTCCGATCTACAACGCCGCCAGGTCCCTGAGTAGCGCTCCTCTAGCCACTGTGCTGGCTGTCGTTGTGGCAACGCTGGCCCGGCACTTGCACGCCCCCGCCTCGATCACGTAACGAGTCGTCGTAATCGAAAGCCGGGCACAAGGTACCTGAGCAGGTTATCAAATCAATGGTCGTCGTGAGATTGGAGGAGAGAAGCCGAAGGCGTCAGCATAGAATGAGACATTTTTTTGTTCTCGTTGGCATCAGTTGCAGTTTGTAGAGGACTGAAATTGTGTTTCACTTCTCTGCTTTTAACGAAATGCATCTTGACGTCTCTGTTTCGTCTCGATTCAAATGTGATTGGTAGATAGTAGCCTTCTCAAAGTAATGAGATTTATTGAGCAATGGGTGAATTACCCCAAAATTTTGATACAATATTGTACACAACTTGTGTACAAGGCATTTTATTTCAAACTATTTTAGTTGTTTTTGACTAATTTTTAAGTAAGGCATGCCCAAACAAAGCAGCTGGGTAAATGAATCTCATTTTGTTTATTTTTTTTCTTGTGAAATTTAAGACCACCGCCAAATCTTGATAACAACAAACTTTTAGCGGTATTTTAGTAAACTCGGTGGAAATTATGTTGACATCCGAGGAATTATTGCGTTGCACATTTGCTCACGATTGTGAATGCATTCTTGACGGTGGACACTCGACTGGCAGCCGGGTCAACGCATGGCATTAACTACTTAAATGCTTACTCTACTGCTACAAGTTGAGCCTTGTTGACATAATACTTAGGGCTAAGGATGATTTCCAAAGAAGTTGATGACAGGCAATGCAATCTGCTCGAGAGCTGTCAAAAGTTGAGTGAAAATCTTAACGTGCAAGCCAATTACTAAACGGAAAGAACTTGCAAGGGATTTTCAATTATCGATCGAGGACTGATCCCGTTTTCTGTTTGTTCACGGCCTAGAAAATGTTTGAAACAAATTTAGTTGCTTTACTAGCATCAGAAACTTTATGTTGAGCAGCCTGGAATTTTGTGTGGATCGCTCAGTAGTGCATCCCTTTACCACAAGACGCGTGCTATTAAATTAGTAGCGTAGTTAATTTAAAACATGCTTCCATTCGTGTTTATCTGTCGGCAGTGGAACGACTAGATTCTAGGTAGCGTGTATTTGTGCGTGTGTTGTTCACTCGCAGTTAGTCTCATCATGAAACCGTCCACATCACTCGATGAAACAACGAGTCACGAGAAATAAACATTATTCTTTTTATGTATTTTTTATGATTTTTTTAAAAAATGTTTTGTCTTTTATTTGATTGCCACTCATCCGAGATATAATTCACTGACAGGATTTTTGTCGTGAGTTTAACTTTAGTTTGTATTGCATCGATACTGGAAACTATGTTTTGTTTGCTGAAAGTCAATGAAGTAAGGAAACTGCGACTTTTCTTTTATTGTGTTGTCTGACTGCGCAAACCAATTTTTTACTTTCGACTCACTGTGTGAAATGGTTAATTTGCAATTTTTTACTGTACAACTTAAACTATGTTCTCTACGTTATATACAAACTCACAGAAGCAAATGGCTAGAATTTAGAAATGTAAATCTGAACTATTGTAAATATTTTCATAAATAGTGTTAGTAGGTTTGCCAGGGAGTTAAGAGGAAATATTTGAAACAAGTAAAGTCACTGACTCCCAAGTCAGGAAGTCCTTCGTTCGCTAGATCGCTAGCTAGGTTTTCAAAAGTTTAAAATTATCAGAATTTAACTTAAAAAATCCAATTTTTAAGAATGTTCAAGTGGGACTGATTAAAAAAAACCATTAGAAAAATTGTGTTTGAAACCCAGCTTATGAATAGGTGACTAATTGTGATTGAGGTGTGCGATTAGGTAGCTAATTACTGAGTCGTAATGCACACCGTGGGATGATACGCTAGATGCTTTGGTTGAGAGGTAGAAGCAACTTTGTCTGAGTTCCATGATAGAACGATGATAGTCCTTGTAATCTGATACCCTCGAGTGAGCATAGTTGTCGTGGGCAGTAAATACCAACGACTACCTGATAACAAACTAGCAAATGTCATTACCGATCTCTGTAGGCACTTGCAACACCTGTCATATTGTAATCACTCTCAGCAATTTGCCTTTAACCAACTCTGGATTCAAATTTTCAATCAAGTTCAACAAGAATTTAAAAAAATAATAATTTCGTAAATTAGCTAATAATGCATTGAACTTTTACTTACTATACAGGTATAAGCAATTTGTTACCTTGAGACAATTTGACAGCATTTTTTGTCTTTCAGTGTGATTGGAATACTCTGTTGTAATTAATAATTATGTAATTATGAAGGACTGCTAACTTGCTTGATCAAGATTAAGATGATCTAGAGTTTAAAATGAGTCATGTTGAAAGTAAAATAAATGATATTTTCCTTATTAGACATAATGTCTGCATCGTAGTTTTATAGACACTTTCTCAAATTCCTGCTATTACGGCAAGTCATTTATCCATCCCCATGCTTCAAAATGTAGACTATAAAATGTAGGAAGAAGGAAATTATACATTTTAGTTTTTCTGCAAAATTTAATTGGAAACTTCAAGTTAAAAATGCAAAATTCTTAATGAAATATCTTGATGTCATCCACAGATGGGACCACGCATGAACCCAATGTTGCCGTCTAAATAGCCCTGGCCAAGTGACCCTTTCCTCTGTCTTGTTTATCTTATCTCAACTGACCTCAAAGGTCAAGTTTTAATCCCAGAAATAGTTTATCTCAACTCAAACATTGGCTAAATAAGGTACAGAATTAAAAGTAAAATTCCCATCTATGACACCACTGCATGAAATTGCCATAATTATCTCCATACCTTCAATGCATTAAATTGTGGAGGTGCAATTATTATGTTTCCTGTCGTGGGTTTTTTCTTGACACGGACTTGTATTCCTATCAATTGTGCTTAGTCAGTGCGTCATTATATTGTCACCCACACACGCTCAGATTGTGACCATCCATGGAAGTTTAAAGTTCATCTTATTGATCTTGAGCTATTGGATGTCCACATCAGTGCAACTTAAATGTCAATTGTGCTCCACTTTAGTGCCGTGTAAACGCCTAAAATTCTTATCAAACTCTTTATAGCTCGCAGTGTAATAAAAAGGATTTAAAAGAAATTTGCTATCGGATCAGCTTTGGTAAGGTAAATTTATGGATGGTGCTTATATGATCTTCAAGATGTGGGCCTTGTCCATACTTATGGCCTTGGTATTAGTGATCCATACAACACATGCTTCAAACAGGTAAAAAGTAACTCAACAAGTTTTTAGAAGCAAGCTAGAAATAATTTCCCATGCCATTAATAGACTCTATGTGCTTCCAGTGGTTACATTTTGACTGCTCCAAAAAGACTGTTGGCCGGGAGTGTTGAGTCGATATGCATCTCCTTCCACAACACAACGGGCCCGGCTAAGATAAAATTGGAACTTCTGGGGAAAGAATCGCTAGAAAATATTGCCGCCATAGAACATTCCATTGACAGAGGTAACGTTCTGGTAACTGTTTTAAAAGCCTTGACAACAATTTGTCAAATTTACAATTTTTCTTCTATTTTCAGACAACGAATGTCTGGAACTATTCGTTCCTCAAACATTGCAACGCCACGGTATACTTCGATTACAGGCCACGTTCGAACGAATGTTTAATTATTCAATAAATAGCGAGCACGAAATAATAATTCAGAGCGGGAATCTGGTCACACTGATTCAAACGGACAAGCGCGTTTACAAGCCTGGACAGTTGGTGCAGTTCCGAATCCTCTCGCTGGACCACGATTTCAAACCAATCACCAATCCGGTATTGAAAGGCCTATTTAACTTTTTTCAGTTATTTGTACCTGACAGAGTCTTCATTGTGTTTTTTCCTTAACCAGATATCAAAGGTATGGCTAGAAAATCCATCTGATATAAGGTTGGCCCAGTGGCTGAATGTACGAACAAACAAGGGGTTGGTTCATCTCGAATTCCAGCTGTCGCAAGAACCAGTGCAGGTACTAACATAAAAATGTGCACCAAGTATATTTTTCAAAACATAAAAAAAAAAAAATTTGGATCACTTTTTTTATTTTGCTAGGGCTCATGGACAATCCGTGTGGATCGTAACTCATCGGTCGAGACAAAGTCTTTCAGAGTGGCTGAGTATGTCTTGCCACGGTTTGAGGTGACCATCACGCCTCCTGATAACATCCTTGCCGATGCAGAGTTGCTGACGTGGAAAATTTGCGCCAAGTAACTGACCCTGGAATGCGACATACACTTCCTACTGTAGATCATTCAATATCCAAGTGCTAACGTCATTTTCCCTCAGGTATAGTTACGGTCAGCCCGTTAAGGGCCGCATCAACATAAAAGCTACCCCAGAAACTTATTCCTGGATCCCGAAATGTAAAAAGAATGCAGCTCCGATCACCGAAAGCAGTAAAATTGACGAGTACTCTCATGCGTGCATTGAGCCACCGATGGATATCAATGTGGCCAAACCAGTAAGATTACAAAAAATTACATTTTTATACACAACAACAGCATTATCGTTCGAAGTGTTTGTGAGTTCCAAAACGTTTCCAGCTGGATGGCTGTGTCCTGTTCAATGTTTCGGGCCAGGACCTGGGACTGTTCAGTGTCGACAAGCATCAAAATACGCCCAACGCGATATCGGTGAATGCCACCGTCACGGAGGCAAACACGGAAATCACGCAGAGCGCGACCTCCTTGGCCTCTGTGCTCCACTTCGCCCTCAAGATGCAGTTTGATTCCGGCATAGACACGCAATACTTCAAACCGGGGCTCACTTACCATGGAAAGGTGTGCCTAACGTTAGCAATAACAATATATTTTTTTAATTTAGTTTCAGTTGCCCAGTGTTGCTGTAGAATTGAGTTAAGTACGTTTCAAGTTTAATTGGTAGGTTGGGTTTGTCAGGTTCAAATATTCTACCATGCTTATGACAGATCGTATTCACCATTTATGTTTGAAAACTAACGAAATTTTGATGCTCACTAATTTTTAAAAAGAATGGGAATGTTCCTCATCTTTTCAATATTTCTTTTGAAGATGTGAATTAAATCTTTTGTCACATTCTGATTCTGTTAATAATGCCTTTGAATTGTCTTGCAGCTCAAAGTAACGACCCCTAGTGACATTCCTGCGCCTGATGAAGAAGTTCAGATTTGCTTGCGAAGCCGAAATGCTGATTATTCTCAGTCACAGAATGCCAGTTGCCGTAACTTTTCTTCCGACTCAAACGGTTTAGTGCACTTTACAATCCCAACAAAGAGAGACGACGCCACGGAGGCGTACACAGTAACTGTAAGTATCGTCATAAAATGAAACATTTCATGAGATAAATTAATTTCTTTGCTATTGTTTGAGTTGACTAAATTTATTTTCTGCAGGCCAGCAGCCTCAAATACGGGAACAAATATTACTCCCCGGAAATCCGATGGAATCTGTGGATGATTCAGCCAACGGCATATCAAGAAATCTGGAAGTCAAGTTCTCCATCCAACAGCTACATTGACGTACTTGACGATGCGAAAGAAAAACCACGCTGCAATTATCTTCACGTCTTTCGCATTCGAGTCTTGCGGGATATCAATTCACCGTCTCCTGTTTACCATTATTTGGTAATTTTGTGTTTGTTCACAAATTTTTGGCCAGTGAACTCAATTTGGTGGAGACACCAACCTACAGTAACAACTCAGTCCCTTGTTTTCCCTTTTCTCCACTTTTCTTTAATTATTAATAATAATCACATAGATTGCCTAATGATTAGAAAAACTTCCCCCACATCGTATTGGAATTTTCTGCCGAGTGATTATTTTGACTGATCAGATCAAGATGACCACGTGTAGTTGTAAAAGTCTAATCAGAAATGATTGCAACTGACGTTGAGGTCTCTGTTTTTAAAAGGTAAAGACCCGAGGCGATTTGATCATGAGTGGTCATGTGAAACCGGTCCGCATTGCAAACAAGCCGCCGCTCAACAACGCCATTAACAGCAACAGTTCTACGCCAGGAGGAGACCTGCAAGACTCAGGTGTGGAGCAGTTCGGTCTAAAGCTGCTCATCTCACCCAAGATGTCGCCCATAAGCAAGCTGCTGGTGTACTATGTCCAAGAAGATGGGGAGACAATCGCTACATCACATACTATTCACTCAAAGCAATGCTTTGGAAATATGGTACGCTCTCCCCTTTCCCTACCTACGACTGGAAAAAGTAATGCTTCTCATATGATACCAAAAATATTCAAATTGTTCTTTTGTGTATTACGTACAGACTACAAAAGTAAACTTTAACCATTTTTACTCAGAGCAATTGTGATATATGAGTTTTTTAAGATGCTTTCATGTGCATAACTACAGAACTCAAAGAAGCCTTACATTTAAGTTCATAGGCAATATATATGCCAACATAGCATGTCAAGAATGCCATAATGTGTAAAATAATGTTGAATCTATTGACAACCTCACGTTGGTCTTGCGACTGCCTTGTTTTGTCCATGCAGGTGAGTGCAGTGTGGCAGCACGAGGTTCAGGCCCCTGGATCTTCATCTGTCTTCCACTTGGCTGCAGCCCCGCATTCACTCTGCTCCGTTTCGGCCGTCGACAAAAGTACAAACTTCCTCGACGCGTCAGCGGGAGTCAGCAACGCCGACCTTGCATTTGAATTTCTCGAAAGGTTTCGTGTTGCCAGCTTCGATTATATTACACCACCGGAATCGAGAAGCTTTCGATTCTGCTCAGGTTGGTTGCCTGCTACATATTTTTATCTCCTGTAATCCTTAAGAGAGAAGATTTAATGCTGTCTGAGAAACACTGTGCTGGGTCAGGTATTGAATGGGTGATCATCACACACATGACCAGTTCTGTTTGGAAGAGAGGTTGGTGGGAAGAAAGTTAGTACATCAACTTCCTTTGCCTTGCTTATCAACCTCTCGACAGCATAGATTTGTGGAGGAATCCTGTTGTTCGAGTTGTACCGTCATTTGGAAGGGAAGTCTAGCCAGTGGTCCTCTTGATATTCTTTGACAAGAGTAGGCTACGTGCCGGCACCGGGTTCCCCTTCTTCCTTTTAAGGCTAGGTTAGGTTCATCATCATCCTTATCTTCCACTCATCCACCGACTCCTTTAGTTGTGCCACAAGGCCAGTTGTCAAAAAAGTGAATCTTTAAACCCCACTAATCATTCAATCAATCATCAAGAGAGTCCAGTGATGTAAGAAAGAAATTAAGATACAAAGACTTAATTAGTTTTATTTGAAAAGTGTGTTATTGACAAAGTTTCCTTCAGTAAAGTGATTTATTTTTTCAGATGATAAGTCCACTGGTCTAGATGGGGAAACAGAATTGCGAAAGCGAAGGAGCTCGTGGTTCCCGCAATACTTTCGTTCCTCAACGCAGCAGGACGCACTTGGAATTTTTGACGTAACTCTAATCCTCAATCTGTAAAAAATATTTGATTGCATTTACAATTTCATTTTTACGTAATCGATATTATTTCAGGATTTTGGCGTCGTCGTCTTAACTAACTTACCAATGAACACCAAGCCTTGTTCTCCAGCTCCTTATGGCAGTAAGTTACTCAACTGTCACATCTTGGGGTTTTGTCAAAATGCTTTCGCCATGACTGTTAAAAAAGCATTTTGTCAACGGGGTTTACCCACCACCAAAACTAAGCACATCCCAAAACACTCCAATTAAATTTTTTCCCTCTCTTTACCTCTCTTTCTCCTTCCCCACTAAAATCTCCAGCCTCTCGTACTCTACGCTTGGCATGCTTACCCTTTGAACACATACCAACCTTTCAAATTTGTTTCCCAAACTAATGCTGGCCATACTGATACATTTTTCAGTCCACGGAAATGAAGGCGTTCCTATGGCTGCAATGGACTTTGGCGGAAGAGTAAACATGCAGGAGCGTGCGTTTGGCGGCCGTGGATTGGCCGGGGCCTCGCCTGTCGCCCGCACATACAACTCTCCTATGCCTTCAGCCGAGAGCAAGCCTGCCAGCGTCCGCTCCTTCTTCCCTGAGACCTGGCTTTGGGAGCTGGTCAACGTTGGGTGAGTTGGTTGACTCTACTGCAAGCGAACCTAGTTTGTTATAGTTTGTTAAACTGGAGAGGGTTGGATGGATTAAGAGGGTTGGCAGGAGAAGGCTACATGCTGGAATTAAGTTTCCCTCCTCCGTTCTAGGCTAGGTTAGGTTAGTTTTATCATCATCTTTATCATCACCCACTAATTATCTGATGCCATTTCAGTGCAACAAGTCCCAAACAACTGCAGGCGATTATATTCAGATCCATCAAATGTAGAACTACCCCTGTTTTCCATGGGGCTTGCAACTCAAACCAAAATGGTGTTGTTTCCTCAGCAAGGAGGGCATCGCGCAAGTACGCAGTGAAGTGCCTCACACCATCACAGACTGGGTGGGGACTGCAGTCTGCCTCTCAACGCAGCAGGGTCTAGGCATGTCCGAGCCAACGCACCTCACTGCGTTCCAGCCGTTCTTCGTGGAGCTTGCGCTGCCATATTCCGTAAAGCGAGGGGAGGTGCTGCTGCTCAAAGTCGTGCTCTTCAACTTCTTGCCCCACGGATTGCCGGTACGTGCGTATCCAAAGCTGCTAGGGAGGACATTCGGTGGTCGCTTCTTGTATGTTGTTTGCAATTGCAATGAAAAATCTACTAAAGCCTAAATTACACGGTTCAACTCTTCTTTCAATTCTTGAATTCAACATTTGAATTCAATAAAGATTGAACGAAAAATTGAAGGGACCATTTACACATTTTTTTCAGGTACAATTTTGAGATATTTTATTTTATTTTTCTTTTCTTTTCTTTGGATACAAACTCAATTTTGTACTTATAGGCAACAAAAAGTATATATGTACAGCAAATTATGATAGAAAAAAAGCTTCTTAAATCCTGCCATACAATTTGAGACAGTTGAAAAACTATCATTAACTTTTAGACAATGTTTTCCAATAAGTTTATTTATTTTATTTTAAGTTTCTCTTACAATTGTACAGTTATGTAACGGTAGAAAGAGTGGTTATTAGTTAATTAAAATGAGCCAATCGTAAGAAACGCTAGTCAAATGTTCCGAGTGACCAATGAAGTGCTTTACGGCTGCAGGTTCGCCTGACGTTGCAAGTACCTCCGGGGGTGGAGCTTCTCTCTGATGAGTCGTCCGTGAGCGAATGCGTGGCCGAGAAGGAAAACTGGGTTCATCGGTTCCGTGTCCGGGCGTCTTCTCTCGGCCAACTCAACCTCACCGTCTCGGCTGAAGTTGACTCTGGTTTTCCTGAGGAATGTGGGCCCGAATTCATCGTTTATCGCAGGTGAGGCTTGCTAACGGCAAGAGAGACTCGAGACCTTTCTGACATTTCTATTGTGCTGAGTATATCTTACTATTTTATAAATACTGGGGTAGAGGATCAAAGTAAAGGTAAATGCATCTCATCATAGCTTCTTTCTGGTGTCTTGAATGGTCTTCCATGACAAAGCTTTATTGGTGCTATCAAAAATGAAATTGTTGTGTTAATACTTCATTTTTACCCTTATGACAAGTAATTTTACCTGATAAGTACCGCATCTAACCAGAAACTGTGACCCTAGATCTCCGGCAGTCCTTTTCTCGCAAAGTCTCACCAATTCATCAACTCTTAATTAAATGTATTATTCTTTCTGGACACGTATCTACTTTCTTTAATCTTCACACAATTTTTTTTACCTTAAAACTGTGTTTGTAACACGAACAGAATTCAAAATATTTTCTCAGCATTTCTTGACTTGCACTGGTTACCTTTGCTAGAGTCAAGACTGACCCGACTTTTCTGCTCGTAACAAAAGAACTAATTAAATACCTTGCCAAAACTAACAAAACACCAAAGATAATTGATTAAGAAAATGTATCTATCCAACTCTCTTTCTATAAATATGGGAGAATAGTTTGCTTCACCTAGCATTCAAACCCCAGTTTGGAATTATGTTTTTGAAAATTAGTTAAACCTTCTAAAAACTGATCATGGAGTTTATACAAGTGTCTACTTTCATTGTGTTCTGGTCCCTTTCAATACCATGTTTTGTTTCAACAGAGACATTCTGAGGCGGCCTTTGCTTGTCAAACCGGAGGGATTCCCAATAGAAGTAACCAAGTCAGCATTCATTTGTACATCAGGTAAGACTATTCCAGAGCAACACATCTTGAACGGACACGTTTGTTTTGTAGTATTTTTAACATAACATCTTCCTGCTGGACCCAGACACATCAGGGGAAGACAAGACCATCATCTGGGACTTGAATCTACCTGAAGACGTAATCAAAGGGTCAGCTCGGGCCCAAGTTAGCATGGCGGCAGATCTCATGGGCCCTGCCTTACAGGTACAATCCTCTACCTTTTCCTTCATGCGTTTGTCATCCTGTATTCATACACTTGCAACTTTTCCCAAAGAAAAGCTTCAGTCAAGGTGCCACTTTGTGCTCTGTTGATACTTTTTCCTTCTCAGAACTTGGACCGTTTGGTGCAGTTGCCTATGGGCTGTGGCGAACAAAACATGGTTCTCTTTGTTCCCAACCTCCAAGTTGTGAACTATCTTACTGCCACGTACCAGAACAACCCCGTGTTGATAGCTGAAGCCAAGGATAACATGAAGAAAGGTGATTCAAACCGCCCCCACTTTCACACTGCTTCGAAACTCCTTCCATCTGACAACGATTGCTTTCCCCGAAGGATACCAACGCGAGCTGAACTATCGCCACAACGATGGGTCGTATTCTGCGTTCGGCAAGAGCGACAAGGAAGGGTCCATGTGGCTGACCGCTTTTGTTGTCAAGACGTTTGCTCAGGCACGGACTCACGTGTTTGTTGATGAAGCAGACCTGAAGGTCAGCTTTGACTGGATCGTCTCTAAGCAGTTGGAAAACGGATGCTTCCCGGCCATCGGGCAAGTCTTGCACAAAGGCATGAAGGTGAGTTGGCTAGGAGATTATGTTTCGAAATAGCTGGCAAAGGTTCAACGAAAGTTTCTTTCAGAAAGAAACCTTCTAGTGCCTGGATGAAGTAAAGTGTTTTTTTCTCATAGATTTGCCTTTTTTAACAAACTGAGGCTGTCATTAGAAAAATTGTAATTTTACCAACTGGGTCGAAACACCTAGTACCTAATGTTTTGGAGAAGTTCTGCCAAAAGCCAGGAAAAAAATTAAGAAATGTGAATTAGAAAATTAAATACCATTTATCATCATACCTACTATCTAAATATTGTCTCCCTATGTACATGTCCAATTTTCTCTTTTGGCCATATTTTTCAATTAAAAAATGAGTGTTAAATTGAGTGTTACTATATTAACCAGCCTTGCTATACAACCTGTTGGGAAAGTGCCACTTTAAGTAATACAGCCACGTTCTTGAAGGCCACGCTACAACTTACACAATCCATTATGTGTTCCTTAGGGTGGTCTTAGCACCGGTGTTTCCACATCAGCCCTATCAGCCTACGTCTTCACCGCTCTACTAGAGACAGGACTGCCCTTGCCACCTAGCCTGGCCGATAACGCAGCGTTCTGCCTGGCAGCCGATCGCACATCTGAGGTGTACGCTCTCGTACTAGCCACGTACGCCACCTCGCTGCTCAACGACTCTGTTGCTGCCAATGCTGCCCTCGACCGGCTCATGGCGCATGCCACGATGCAGGAGGAACTTGTCTTCTGGGAGAAAGCTGGTGAGCTCGGTTTTACTGCACAATCAGTTCAACGTTGCATTGTCTTAATGTTGTTTATTGTTTGTTTATTGGCTGCTGACAAATATATTGTAGTTGTGTGGGCCTATTCTACTATGGATATTTATATGTAGGTAACATGGTAATATTGTACCGTTTATAACATGAAAAAGTAAATAAAGGTGATAAAATAGTAATAATGGTAGAGTTAGGGGTTGCATCAATAGTTAGTTGGTTTGTTCTTAAGTCGTCATTATCATCATTGACTTCATTGTTGATGGGCCAGGGGGACATGGTGTGGTGTAGAGGTCAGGTATTCTTCGAGGCTGTAGAAAGGGTTTTGGAGAAGGAAATTTCGAGATGGAGAGTACTGTGTTAGGTTCAAGAAAAATATCTGCCAGCTATGATCTAGTTATAATAATGAAGAGTACAGCACAATGTACTACAATAGTCTCTGAGATTTTGTAGAACTTGTGTTGTTTGGGAAATTTGGTTACTCATGGGAAACAGACTCACAAGACAGAGTTAGCAGCATATTAGTGCAAGCCCAGCCACAATTATTCGTAACCAGTCCTAAAGCAAATAGGTTTAAGTCAATTTTAGTTAGTTAGGTACTTGTTTTTGACAACATTGATGGTACGTACGTGTATATTGTGACAATATTCTTGAAGATTAGTTCCTGTTTTCAGCTTCACGATATGTTGTTCTCTTCGCAGGAAGCAACTCCGTGAGCCTGAGCATTGAAATGACTGCCTACGCCATTCTGTCATTAGTCAAGGTTGGCGGCGAGGCCAACTTGATAACAGCACACAAGGCAGTGCGCTGGATCTCGAGTCACAGGAACGCGAGGGGTGGATTTGTTTCGACACAGGTGCGACTTACTCTAGTTCTAGTTAAGTATTCAACATGTCTTCACTACTGCAATCTATTGGCTAACTTCATTTATTTTCATTACCTGAATAAAGTCTTGCTTTAAACAACTGTGACACTGGCCTCGTATTTCCTTACAACTCAAGGGTCTCAAGACACTCACGTAATGGTTTGAAATCTTATTTCAATTGCAAACGCTTGCAATGCGTTGGGTATTTTAGTATTATGAACACTACTACCGTCTCAAAAATTGATGCCCAAACGGGGACTGGAACCCTGATCTCCACCTGTCGCGGGTGTTACTCTAACCCATTGAGCCACTTGGACACTGGCTTTCTGAGACGATTTTAGTGTATTTGATGAGATTGATGATGAGATTGGGCTTGGACGGAGCTCCAAGAAGTAGAACCAAGAGGCTGTGAGTACATTTTAGGTGTAAGACTTTATAAAATAACCTGCTAAATAATTTTTGTTCTTTTTTATACTCCTTTACCAAAACTAACTTCTGTCATACTTCTTTGTCCATCCAACTTTCTTTCTCTTCTATTTCATTCCATATTCCTCTTCTTTCCTCTTCATGAGGTCATACTTTTTCCATCCATCTTTCTCTTGATCTTCCTCTCCTCTCACATTATATATATTTTAAATTTCTCTTGGCTATCTTTCTTTGCCCATTTGAATAACTTTCTTCAAACATTTTCAGTATTTTTCTAGCAAAACCTCACACATGGATTTTCCGACATGATTTGCCACCTCAACAAATCCCCTACAAAAAGTCTTGACAGTAGATGTTTGAGTCCTCTTTGCGTTCTCAGGACACCGTGGTTGCCTTGGAGGCGATGTCCAAGTATGCAGCAAGCCTGCCAGTGGGCAACACACAGTTGAGCGTACTGGTCACGGCACGAGACCTCGACCGTAACTTCCGCATCCTAAAGCACGACCGACTGGTGACTCAGCGCCAGGCACTCCCAGTGTTGCCAACACAAGTTGAAGTAGCTGCCAATGGCGAGGGATGCGTGCTCGTACAGGTATTGCCAATTGCAATCAATTATTTCACTCTCTGTCCATCAAATTTACTGCATTTGTAATGAGTTTGTTGATTGGGAAAGTAAAGGGAGAGTATGGAACTTACCGAGCGGGAGTGGCAGGCCGCGATAGCGGAAATTCTTTGTTTAACGTTTCGGCTGTTGCCTTTATCACTGGAAAGAAGCGACCATCTTCTGTTCTAAGTCTCCTATCTCCAGTGATAATAGGAACAGCCAAAACTATAAACAAAGAATTTCCACTATCGCAGCCTGCCACTCCCGCTTGGTAAGTCCCGTACTCTCCCTTTACTTTCACAAACAACATATTTGTTTTCCCAGCCCATTGGCACGTCACAAATCAACATATTCGTTATCCCAGCCCTTTGGGATATTACAAATCAACTGCATTTGTAAGTGACTTTTGAATTGATCAGCACTAGAGGAGGATTCAAGAAGTCTGGGTTCAATCCTTTTTCACAACAGACAATGGTTGCTTTCCTAAACTTACTGGATTTACTGGCTCCAGTTGTATTCCAATAAAAACAGGACAAAATATGTCCAGTAATTCCCAGGTAACTTTTTAGAAGTGACATTAGGATATGGAACGCTAAATACAGTGCAGAACGGATCCAGTGAGATTTTTTTACCTCGAGAGTTTATTGAAAACATTTTGAAATGCAACCAATATTGATTTTGAAAAACTCACTATTAATCGGCTATCTCGGCTCTTATAAATTCTAAAATCAAACACGTGTTTCCTCTTGCAAAGTAGATTTCAAATTGCCTCTGCTTTTCATTTGTATCAGTTAATATCATTGTTGCTTTCTAAAGTGGACCGCACCAACAACGTGTTGTCCCTTCCACAGAGTAGGCTGCGCTACAACATCCAGAAGGCGCTGGGGGCAGATGCGCTGGAGCTGACTTTGAAAGCGAGGCCAGTAGCTTCCGTCGACGAGTGCTCGGTGCAAAATATCGAGGCCTGTGTTCGATACAAGCCGTCTAACGAAATATCTAACATGGCTGTGCTGGAGATCTCCATGGCTTCAGGATACATACCCCAGAAGGAATCACTCAAAAAGCTGGACTCCAACAGTTGTAAGCTTTTCCTCCAAATCTCTTGTTTGCTGATTCATTTTATCGTTATTGCGTTTGTTTTCTTGTAAACCTCCTCCAAGCCAAATCACTAGCCCGTTCAAATCTTGGATGTATATATTATACAAGGTTATAGAATGCCAAAATTAAATGTATTACGTATTACTTGCCTTTATTCCAAGTTATTCTGCCTTGTACGACCAACAATTAATAAATAGTAGTACTTGATATTGCCTTGGATGCAACATTGATCAAAGGACGTGATATTTTAAATTGTGTTGCATTTTGTTTCAGTTGTCAAACGATGGGAAGTGGAGAAAGACCAAGTGAATCTTTACTTTGACTCGTTGTCAAACACCTGGCTCTGTCTTTCATTGCTTCTTGAACAGCAACTGGAGGTGGAGAATCCCTCCCCCGCAAATGTGAGGCTCTACGACTATTACCAGCCAGAACTGGAGATCTCCAAGGTATGTTGCTGTTGCTAGATTTAAATTTCAAACACAATTCTTCTGGAAGCCTCAAGTAAAATCAGATGTCTTGCTCACCTCTCAACACAGATAATTTTTGAGCCTAGGTGGATCTGATTTCAGAATTATCAAGTGTCAACTGAATGCGAAATCGAGCCACTGCCCAATCCAATGGCCAGTTTTGTTCAAGCTCCTAGTCCAAGCAGTCTGGAGGAAGACCACCTCATTGCTCGAGCTACCCCATTCCCGAACTTCCCTCCGATAGCTCGTGAAATGCGAACGCGATCCGATGCTGCAATATTGGTGGCTCGGGCACCGCAAGCGCTCGTAAATTCACGCACTACGGAGGCACCAACCACTACTTCGAGTGAAGCACCTACCATTGGCGACTTGATCGACGGACTCAACCCTGACTTTGTGGATGTCGAACACGAGCTGGAAGTGCCCGACGGAGACGAGGGTCCAGCTCCTGTATTTGTGTTGCCATCGGGAGAAGTGCCGTCTGTAGACAAAGGTATGCTTGCTGGTTGCTACTAAAACTTAAAGATAGTGGTACAAGAATAGCTCATTACTAAAATAATAATTAAAAGAGTGCCATTAAGGCAAATCGCTGGTAGGTATATAGAATGGGAGAAAAAAGTTTTTTCAAATTCGGTATGTTGTGTCCACTTCCCCAATAGCCATTATTAATTGTTGATAATAAATCCATAACATTATTTGGAATCAGATTTCGGATTGGAAAGGGCCAGTTCGAAGATTAAAGAAGATTGCTAAGAGATTGTTAAGAAGATGAAAGAAGGTTGAAGATTAACCATTTGTCATTTTTCTTACAAGGAAATGGATTTATTTTAATGCAGATCTGAAATCCTTGTCATACCACAATCATGTTGCCAAGGTAACCTAGGTCAAGGTTTTCTATTTCTTTTTTTGCAGAAAATGAAAATGGCTGTCCTCATTGCTGGGCAAAATTTCCCAGTAACTTCTCTACCATCTACTGCAACGCTGCAAGTGCATACAAGGTAGTCATGCGTAGGCCCGGGTTGGCCAGACTCCTTCTTGACGTGACCCACTCAAAGACACCAACGAGACTCAAGAGGGTGGTGCGTTTGGAACACTCCTCCGAGTGCAACTGTGCTCCTCTGCAAGATGGAATCGGTAAGCTGTTTTTTTTAATATTATCAACACCAAAACCATCTCAAAAATTGATTTTTGAGATGGTTATAGTGTTGATAATAATAAAATGCTCCGCACGTTGCAAGCGTTTGCAATTTAAATAAGATTTCATCCTGGATAGCTCTTTCTTCTCCTGTAATATCCCTTTGGGAACTGCATGCAGCACACTAAAATTGACACTCAGGCCTGTCAGTACACCCACAACAGTTATCAGATTCAAATGTAAAACACTAAATCAAGAGTTTTGTTTGCCTTTCCAGCCAACACCACTATGTTGCTAATCTTTGAGAAGCCCCTGGTGCAAATGAACACGCTCTCCCTGGACATGACAACTCACCTGTGGAAAATACCATCGGGCCTTGGCCAGCCACGAGCAGTGAAGGCTGCAAGAAGCAAGTGTGTCCCTCCAACTCAAGGGTGAAATAGGCAATCAACATCCTTTGAAACAACAAGTTTGTAATAATTTGGTGAGTTGCAATTCAGCACCTTGCATGTGGCTAGCACATCCATCACCTCTGCATAGAATATTACTTAACCAATTCACTAAATTACTAAATTATTTAATCCCCCTCTCTATCATAGAATGCAAGAAGAGATAAGAGCTAAAATTCTGTAAGAAATTAAAGCATTGTAAATTATTAGGATGGGAACATATCCAGGTACTCACTACAAATAAATATGTAAAAAATTAAATTAAAACAACTTTATTTATAAACTATGCTACAATCGAAGGGACTTCGGTTTTTCTTTACAAATATCTACAATCTTCCTGCTTGGACGAAACTTGGATGCCTTGCGGGTTGGTGCTTCCAGCAGCGGCGCTAATGGATGAACAGACTGTGACTGCAGTCTGGAGGTGTGAACTGAAACATAAAAAGGATACATCAGCAATCAGGGAGACATCATTACTCCAGGAAAATAAAGATAATGTTTGAAGTAAATTAAGAATTTTTAATTAATATGGTATTATGCATATTAACAAGTTCTCCAAGGTCTTTGTAATCCTTCAATAGCTACAAGGGTTCTATAACCATTATAATTCCCAACATGGTTAAGTCTAGATGCTCTCCAGTACTGACTCCAACTGAGAAGATAATGACAGCAGTGCTGTGTAATGGTGATGTAAATCAGTCCGCAAGTACTCACCAGTTTTGATCCTACTCGCATCAAATCCAAGACCAGAAGACATGTTGTACGTCTTCCGGGGAATGCTCAGCTGCGGGGCTCGGGTGGGGACGGTGAAAACCTCGCAGGAAAACGTACGAGCAGCCTGCTGGGCATACGGTACCATAACTGGCACGGAAGCTGGTCGACCGGTGTGGACCGGACCAGGGACTAGAACAGGAAAAATTACAGGTTAGTACATCAGAGTAACAGCTGGGAATTTCAATGAACAACCGGTCCATATGACTAAATATTTTGAAATGACGCATAAATATATTTATAAACTTAGTTGTCACATGCACCGGTTGGCACTGGATGCTGCAGTTATACAGGTTTTTGTCATGTTCTTGTATTTGTTCGCTTATTGAGAACCTTTCAAAGGCTGGTACATAGGGTGGACACAGATCTGAGGTACTTTCATTGCCTCATCTACAGACCAAAGATTTGAGCAGCCTTGAAATTAAATGATAATTACAAGTAGCACAAATGGATTAACTATAGAGGGTACACACCTGAGTCTCTGTGAGAGACTTTGTTCATGTTCTTGATGACAAATGCGTTTCGAGCTGCTGATCCTTCTTGTCTGGCATTTCTCGCGGTCCTTGCAATGTCCACTCCGTAGAACAGGTTCCTGCGAGCCTCACGCTGCTTGATGACCTCGTCACGAACAGTCTTCCTGAGGACCCTGTCTGATCGAATCAGACGAAACCATCTCTTGCACACGAGAACAGCAGCCAACAAGGCACGTGGATCAAGCATCCTGAAAAATAGAAACAGGAATTAGGTTTATATTTAGGATCATTGAATCATCAGAGCTGCAGCCAAAGATTTTTTCACACTTTATAATCTGGAAGGTACTTGTGTGCAAGCTAAAGATTTGAAATCTAACAGAATCCATTATTGCATATGGCAGAAATGCACATGTTAGAAGAGAGGTCATATAAACTCTAAAATTTTGAAACTACATGGGATCCCCATATGCTGGTGTACTAAACAGGAAACGATTATGGTGCCAGAAATTGAAGCATGAATTATCGATGTGAGCCCAAATAGAGCATGGAAACAGAGAGCAGATGAACTTGGCTAAACTGAATTTGCAGGGCCTGATGCATCGACGCAACCACAAGACTAATGTATATAATAATTATAAACATGATTAAATTAACATTGAACAGGGCAGTGCTACCCCCCGTCTTTAAATTCCCTATTCCGACCTAGAATTGTATTAATCTTTCCCACAAAATTTAAGTTATCACGTTTGATGAGAAGCACTTATGTTTGGGATAACAAATCGATTCAAAATAAGTAATAAAGTAACAAGATCTTACCTCAAAATGATTATGGCCATCTCCGGCGGCAAGTTAAAGATTATGTCCAACGATTCCTCCGACCCGTCTCCTTTCCAGCAATTGCACAGCAGCGAGTAGAACTGATCCATAGCGAAACGACAACAAACACAATCGAAGAACTTGGCGATATTGCAAATTTCACTCGGACGAGAACGACAACGACTCTAGCAAGTAAAATTTAGCAATGAAACATGGCGCCGGTGCAGAGTCCTACTTATACTCTCTGTGAAGCGGGGTGGTGGGGAAGGGTTGCAGCCAATCACAGGTGTGAAAGTTACACCTACCCTTCTCTTCGTGGGCAGGGGTGGGGGCTGCTTTTAGCGACACGTGGAGAGGAGTTTGTTTACCACGGGGACAAAACTTGAATCTCTTTGGATTCTAAAATAAAGGTAAATTGCAACGCATATTATTTTTGATGAATTACTTCCATTGATATAAATTAGAATCTTAGCAATGCAAGTCTTTGGAATTGGTTCAATGTGGCCTGATCATGAAATTGTAGGGGCTGATATACCAGCTGGCCCATTCACGTACAAGTAAGTACAAATTAGGTTTATTCGAAAATCCGTTCCTATTTACAATTTCTTTTAACTGGAGGATGTACTTATTTTTATCTTATCCTTAGCGTTTATTGGTGATATTTGTGGCTTTAAATCTCGTTGTCCATGGCTGAGCCAGGCTGGACCACGGCAAGGCATATTTCTTACACAGAGAATTATCTCCTGTAACATGCGAGATAACAATTAACTCCACATAATAAATTAAAACTGTGAACATCAATAAAATATGTAACACTTTTGATAGCGATGTAATCTTTCTGAGCGATTCTTGGGCACATTCAATCATAGTCATCCACGTATCACCAAACATTGTTGCTTCATTGTCCACGTTGTGTGCTGTCCACGTGAAACTATTTCATTTTATTAATTGAAATTGTGTAAGCAAATGTGTTCCCTAAATTAAAACCCATGTACCAATCTCACTGTACCCACAAACGAAGACCCATAACTATTTCCAGACACTTCAGTAAGAATTGGTTCACAGGTTTGCTGCTTTAATTTTGATAGAGAGAATTCACCTGCTAAAACATGCCCTTTAATTTAGTCGTGAATTTGGTTTCACTTTCATCAATAAAGTAGATAGACTTCGATGTTCTTATTGATTGCACACCAATGCAAGGTTCATACCCTGGGTCGGTGTAAATAACCCACAAGCACCAAGCTTACAGTATGTCTATGTTCATGCCATATTAATCAAAACTCAAAGATCTAGGTGCATGCTTTAACATCAATTGGTTGCAGCCAGCTGTGATGCAGTGTGATCGTATTCCATGTCCACGTCTTGTCTCCCCAAGAATTATTGCTAATTCAAACAGTAACTGAATGTAGATGATTGCAGGTGATTAATTGCCAATACGCAGGTACGATAGGTAAATAGTAATTACTGCCACATGTATTGTAGACATTAAATATGTTTATTGTCAGAATATCTTAAAAGAAGGCTTTCCATACTGCAATATTATTTAAAATTATTATTAATGCTTTATTAAAACGCTAGTCCATGCAATCTGCTATCCGATTTATCCAAAACTCGGTCCGCCATGAGACCCATTCGATGTTGTTTTGAAAGCCTGGCTTTCAGTACGTCCAGTATTTGGCAAAACCGTTGAAAAAACCGGGCACACATAAAAACTGATTGGTCCTAACATGTACGCCACGTAAAAGCCATGCCCTCGTGTTCCCTCGCTTTTACCATTAAAAGCGAGTTCTGGGGTTTCAAATCAGGATTGTCAGGTGTTAACATCGCGAGCAGCTATGTTCTGATCAAACGATCGGCAAGGATTTAAGATTAACTTTCATCTTTAAAGTCGATGGTCGAAAACTTCATTGGCGAGTTTACTTTCAAGAGCACCGTTCTCCATTACTCCATTTAAGATAGATCGTCTTTAATTTGAGGACTTCATTCAACCCCAGAATTTTTCCACGTGTTTCGTTTTTAGAATTTGATTCAGAAACGTAAATGATGTGCTTCCTCGCGTAACTAGAACTGACAACTCTTTTTAATGTTACAAGCACCATGTTCTCTTAATTGTTATTATTCGTGTACAGTTACTCATCTCTCTGTACAGCTGTCGGCTCTCATCATGTATGTACTTTATGTTAACTTGATTGATTGAACCTAACCCAATCGCTCATGAACTAGAGGCAGGCAATCGATTGCCATAGTCCTCACTTGCAGTTTAGCAGAATTGAAGCTGGATCGAAGAAATGCACGTTTCTCAGAAATGTGCTATAATACTAATTTGTTTGAGTATATTAGCTTGTCGAATGTTGTATTGGTTGGGCCACCTTCAGGCTATCGTGCCCAGACTGCGAGTGTGCAGTGCTGTGATAAAATCTAGCACCTTGGTATGCCATTTCCAACTCCATTCTGATGATTGCTATTGATTGCCACTTCTAAATTTATTTTGGAACCTTTCGAATCATTGCGTAGAGCAACACTTCATTCCTAGACAACAGTCACTTCCTTCTATTGAAAATGGGAGGGGGGAGGTGATTTGCACATAAAACTCTTACTGCACCTAGAAATCCACCATCACGTTCATGAGTAATAAAGTACCTGCTGAGACTTAAGGGTGGTTCTGTTTGGGTGGTAAAGTCTCTCATAGTATTTCGCTTATTTCATGGCAAATGCTACATCAACACAGACACATGAATTTGCTGTCCGTGAGGCTAATAACATCCGTAATACAGCGTTGATAAGTCACGCCAAACCATACGAACAAAACTACCTGTTATGTAGGTACCCAGTGACCCCAAGTTGTCAACCGTGGGGTTTGGACAGATAAAGAGGGTACGCAACTACAGATATCTGACGTCATCTGGTCAATGCTCTGAATTCATTACTAGTCATCTTCCAGAGAGCCACCATAACGGTGGGATGAATTTCACAACACATTATTACCTCCCCCTGACCCATGTGATTTTGAGAGACAAGATTACCTGCTTGGGAACCTGCATCGTATTCTGTTATCGATCTCATGCTACTTTATCTGAGTGTTAACTAAGACCTAAAAATGGAATGAAAACCTTAAAGTAATTCTAGGATCAACTTAAAATTGTAGATGTCCATGTAGACAGTTATATCGGTGCTAACGTGAGTTGGGGTGGTTTATTTTTTCCAATCTGTGACCCGGAGAACACTTTTAGAACAGCATGTTCAAAACACATGGCTTTTAAAATATTGAAATTCTTTTGCCTTGGTGAGTAGGTAGCAAACGGGCGGGCGGGCGGAGGCTTGGATGATTAGCTTGAAGAGGGTCGAGTTTTACGAGGGGGTTGTGGGGTAGGGTCGGGTGTACGTTCCCAGCGCCTTGTAGTCGAGCAGACAGCGGTCCTGCGGCAACGCAAGCGGTGTTGAGCTTCAGTCTGAGTTCGCCACGGCAAGCCGTCGACTCTCCGCGTACCGTCAGTCGTATGCCCCCCCGGGCCTGAGTAACAACTCGGCCGAAGTCGGTCGCTGCGAGCCGGTACGCACTTCAATGTCTGTTGATTTTAGACATTTCATAGATTTTATAATCTCGTTAGTTTAAGCAGTGAACATAAATTTGTTTCATGAGTACTGAAAACCTTTGTATACACGATAAACTACGTGGTTATGTGATAAATGATGAGGTGAGTGAGAAAAACTACGCTATTAAGTATTCATTAAAATTGATATCTACTAAAATCTTTAACATCTATAACATCAGCGACTCCTGATCCGTGTCCAATGGCTATTTGTGGATCGTTTGGACCTACGAAAAGTGGAGGAAGGATTGGGATAGGTCGCGTCGGTCAGTGTCGGTAGTTCCGCGTCGGACGTCACGAACGTAGTATCCAACATATACTTCGAGAACCATTTGCCGTTACTCTATTCGGATCAAAGATTAATTAAATTGTTACATTAAGCTAGTAATTAGGTAATCAATCAAAATTGTTGAATGTGTCTTATCAAAGAACAGAGGCTGTGCTTTTCCGGCATGTTCAGAATGAATCTGCCGAGTAGACAGGAATTATTTTAGAAACTTCTAAATAACAATAATACATTCGATGCGTCACCCTCTTTGTTGAAAGTTTGAGCTGTATTGTTAATTTCTTGCTAATGTACTCGCATGTATTGCTGATCAAATACCCCTTCTTCTTTGGTATTGTCTGCATTGCCCGAGTAGATAAGCCATCGGTTATTTGATTGTTGAGCAGACTTTGGACGTTGAGACAAGGGCGTGGTAAAACTAATTCCAGAACGAGTTAGTTTTCGATTGTTACGTCAACTGCATTGTTGGAATGCATCGCCGACTCTGGTTAAGTTGGTGTAAGCCGTATTGCCTTACAAGATTGAGTTAAGTGGACGATCGATACTTCAGGGTCCCATCATTCGTCATTCATCCCTTATACTTTCAGTGACCAAGAAAATAGATTTCTCTAGAATCTAGTGAAACAGGTTGTAACCATCTGCCATGAGAAACAAGTGCAAGATTCTGGCCCCGAATGTTCCTTTATCTTCGAGGAGAGAGGAGACCTTTCCGAGCTGTGAGGAGGGTACTTTTTTAGGTGGCTCGTCGTTTTATTGCTTTCTACCCTCCCCAGCCGCCGAGCCGGGCTGGCATCTCTGCCGGCTCGGCGTCCATGACCTGCCCCAAGCTCCTAGCAATAGTGACAAACATGGCAGCACACCATCCTGCCTGCGTAGTGCGTGACTAGATCAATACGTCACAGCGCTAGACATGGAAAAGTACAGACTCCGCGATCCACTACGAGACGATGTTGTTAAACCTTTAAATTCTCTCGAGCATTTTATGCGTTCACACGATGCGTCAAATTTTCCAATGAGCTTCGCAATATTGGAAATATTAATTTAGAACATTTTTAATGCCTCACCATAAACACCACTAATTATTAATTATAACTGTGATAATTGCTTAATTTGAATTACAAAGAACAGTTAACATGGTATGTTACTGCCGTTTTGGGTAGAAAATGTTCAATAATAACATCCAATAATAAGCACTGTGTTTTTATTGTACATTTGAGAAATTTTATCTAGCAAGTTAATGTCCACAACAACCTTGAAGTAGGGTAGGATTTGGGTTGGCGGCCATTCATTGGAGCGAACAAAGAAGGAGCCCCTAAACCCAAGTTCATTGAACTGGTTTATACCTACCCTTGGCCTCAAAATCAGGACGGAAACTTTCAATAACAACACGGCATCACCACGGCCCACATATCGTTAATGGGACCCCTTTTTCTCGGGCCATGTCCTGCCACAGCTTCTCATGCCCCCACCCTCATTTCAAACTTTATTTGAAAATGTATGCCTTTCAGACCTAAATTCCCGCATGGGACTGTTACAAGAGCAATTTACATGCCGTTAGTAAGTCGCTAATCTTCAACACATGTTTAGAATGGATGCACAAACTTAGCTCATCTTGCTAATGCGGCACAAATAGCCAATGCCAGCCGATGCTATGTAAAACCATACTATCGGCCAATCAGAGACAAGTTCAAAGAAATTGTCTCATTTTCATTTCCCTGAAAGCCAGAAAATAAATGCATGCGTCATGCAAGACCTACTCTTTACCTGCATCCTCATGCTAATGAAAAAAGAGTTGCCCAAAGGATACATTTAAATATTTTCAAAAATGGGAATAGGTCATATCTAGCTGATTCACAGCATTTCTTTCTTAGTGGCTACTTGTCACAGAACCTGTGAAAAACGGTCGAACATTTACTTAACATGATTTTCCCTTTTTTTTAGTACGTAATGCCATTAGAAAGAACACAAACCCCAGGAATTTTTTTAAGACATTTTTTTTCATTTTGATAATTTTAACAATTTATGCTTGACTTTTTATAAAGCTTTGTTGCCCTTAATGTAGCTCATAATGTAAAGTCTTGTGTTGATTGTCTTGGCTTAGTGTTTGGTACATTACATGCCTCCTAGCCCACTCATGTCTGTGGGTGGTAAATTCATCTGTGTCCAGGCTTGCAGCTCAGTTTTTATAGCCTTGTCTCAAAGAGTGACCCATTTTAAGGGCTTCCCATGCTAATAAATTAAATCTGACCATTTTGCATCTCTTTTCAGTATTGGAGCAAGTTTTTCTGGCCAAAATCTTGAGTCTTCCCTGATGGCATCGTGTTTGAGCAACGGTCTCGGCCCGTTCATGGCACTGGAGACGAGCATCCCGGGCCCACGCAGCGGGCGGTCGTCTTCGTTGGTGGGCAGCGGTAGTAGCGACTCGTTTCTCAGCGACTTCCTACAGTCGGTCAGCCTAAGCAGCAGCGACGAGGAGCACGGATCGCTTGACTATCTTCGTCCTCGGCACCGCTCTCCCCTCGACCTCGGCCGCATGGCGTTTGGTGAGGAACAGATGCGACCACCACGCGACGTCAACTTTGAAGCAACTCATCTCCTCAAAGAAATCTACGGCTTCAAGATTATCCTGCAGGAGAGCTTGCAGAAGACGAAGATCGCTTCGAAAGCGATCGAGATGCAAGCGTTCGAGGTAGCAAACGAGATCCGCGAGATGAAGCGGATATACGTGCAGGCTTTGGAAGAGCGAGAGCGTGAGCTGCTGGCAAACGTGGAGAGGATCCGATTGAGCAAAAGCACCACGCTCTGCGCACAAGGCGACGGCATATACACGGCCATGGCACGACTGAACCATGTCAATGGCGTACTCAAGTTTGCTGTCGATAACGGCATGGGGCTGGACATGATCCAAGCTCAGGTCCACGCCAAGTCTGAGCTCAAGCAGCTCAAAACTATTTGTGATAATCCCTTTCCATACGAAGACCACATCATCAAGTTTGTTCCTCCTGAAGCGACTACGCTACATTCGGTACGTTTGTTTTTAACTATGACAATATATTTCTGTTCTATATTTAAGTAGTTAATAGATTAAATAAATAACCAAATCGAGAGTGGGCCTCAGTGAAAATTCCTGTGCTATTAGTATTTATTTTTTGTCATTAATATTTTCACATTTGGAACGCAATGCTAATAAAATCTGATTGTCACTTTCCAAGTCGTCAGTAGTTTTCATATGATCTTCACACTCTTCTTTCAAGAACTGTCCAATCGAACACATTTTGTAATCATACAAACAGAAAAAAATAGTAAGCGTGCGGACAATAAATTCACTACTACACTCTTCAAGATGTGAAGAGAAACTAATGCTGGTTATCAAGTCTGCATGAGGTTCAGACAAGAAATTCACTACTACACTCTTCAAGATGTGAAGAGAAACTAATGCTGGTTATCAAGTCTGCATGAGGTTCAGACAAGAAATTCACTACTACACTCTTCAAGATGTGAAGAGAAACTAATGCTGGTTATCAAGTCTGCATGAGGTTCAGACAATAAATTCACTACTACACTCTTCAAGATGTAAAGAGAAACTAATGCTGGTTATCAAGTATGAGGTTCAGACAAGAAATTACAAGTTGTTGACTTCTGCACACATTTCATGCTGTGTAACTGCCTGATAAAAAAAACTCTTTTACACAAGATATTTCTTTCTTAAAAATGCCCGAACTTCAACCCCTTATAACTTTTGAACTCTTTAAGTAAAAAAAAAAAAAAAAAAAATGTTACTCAAACCAACATTCTGAACAAGTGTGCTGAATTTCATGAAATTCCAAGTTGGTCATGGTCAAAATTCATTTTAAGTGCTATTTCACATGGACGAAGAATATGCACATTTTTCTGCTTCCCACATCTGCAAGGTTCATTTGATCTGGGCATTCTACTCTCAGTCTTTCATTAGAACATGTTTTTAATTGCTTGTAACTCATATAAGCATCAGTCATGTGAGACGAAGCGTCGATAGGAGCAAAAGAATTGAGTTGCATGCAAACAATGCCATGGGATCAACAACAACGTGCTTGTTTCTCACAGATGTGCTCGCTTGGCCGCGTTTCATCCTCTGGTTGTGCAGCAACCAGCGTCCTCGAAGGACAGCACCAAGCCAAGCGCGGTCGCATCCTGAACTTGCTTCTTATTGCTCGGGATCATCTCGGAGAGCTCCGCACTTCCGGCCACGACCAGGTACACAATGAATCCAAGACTTCATTGCATCTTCCGACTTCACTCCGGGCCAAGTTGTGTCAAGGATTGGTGGGGGGATGATTTACTGTATCTTTAATGCATTTTTAATCTTAAATGCATAGATCGACAACAATTTCAATTTCTTTCAAATTTAATTGATTCATATGTTTTGATCGTTCCAAACACTTTGACTGTAACAAAATCTCCGAAAGTTATTAACTGCCATTCTCTTTGCAAGGGAAATACCAAACTGGACAGAGATATATGCCTGATATATCTAGCTATGCAATGAAGTGGACTATCTGTCTAATTAAAGCCTGGCCACTTTACTTATTATTTACCAGGCAGAATAGGAGCTGCCAGGTGGTAGTTAGTTCACATTCTGGGTCAATGAGATTTTTTCCAACATTTGCAAAGATATTACTACAAACTTCTGTCTAGTTTCACACCATCTGTTTGTCTGCGCAGGTTTGTGCTGCATTGTCGGGTGTGGATGGCTTGATGTCCCGTGCTGAAGTCGAGGATCACGGCAACGGAACGTACTCGATAATCTGCCGCCCGTCAGCCGAGGGCCAGGGCCAGGTTAACGTGACAATGCGAGGACTGCCGGTGTCTGGCAGCCCGTTCACGCTGAACGTGACTGTGGGACGAAACTACGCTGCTATAAACTTGGCCACGCTGTCGTTCGGGGAGGAGGGCGAGGGGGACGGGCAATTGTGTCGACCGTGGGGCGTTTGCTGCGATCGAGCTGGGAACGTCATCGTTGCTGACAGGAGTAACAACCGCATTCAGGTACAAGGCGTGGCCGAGCCACCAGCTGGTTCGTTTCGGATTGCTTCTTGCTTGCAGGCTGGTGATTAATCAATAAATCTTGCTTGCAACTGCATCCTTTTTTTAGACACAAATGTCCACTGAAAAAAATGTGAGACAGGAAAGCTTTTCCTATTTTGTTGAATCATTTTCTGTATTCAAAGTAGGTTGGAGGAAGATTCATTAAGTACATGGTTTATTAATCAGATTTAATTGCCTTTTTCTAAAGTCAGTTTCTTCGTTGTCACATAAGAACCCATGTTAATCGACGATTAACTATCGTTTGCCACGAGGCAACGTTTTGTTGGACAATTAATTAATGTTAAGGACTGCTAGTTGAAAAGTCATCAGCATTATTTTTTTATAAGCAGACTGACTCTCTAGAGCTAAGCAATCAATGAGTTTACCACAGTCTGTAAATAGACATAGCTCCTTGAAATACGATCCAAACGCTGACAATCCCACTGCCGTTGTATGTACTTATGTAACCTTACTTTCATTGTAGGTTTTCAGCCCGAACGGCTCATTCCGCTTTGCATTCGGCAAGCAGGGTTCGGGTCTAGGCCAGTTTGACAGGCCAGCAGGCGTGGCCAGTGACCTTCATGACCGAATCGTCGTTGCTGACAAGGACAACCACCGCGTACAAGTGTTCTCCTCCGCCGGAGACTTCCTCTACTTCTTCGGCGAGAAGGGCACGGCCAACGGCCAGTTCAACTACCCCTGGGACGTGGCCGTCAACTGCGACGGCCTGATCGTGGTCTCCGACACGCGCAACCACCGCATACAGCTGTTCACCCCCGATGGAAATTTTGTTAACAAATATGGCTTTGAGGGCTCGTCATCAATGTGGAAGCACTTCGACTCGCCTCGGAGTGTTTGCTTCAATCCCCAGGGCCAGATGGTGGTCACAGACTTCAACAACCACCGGATCGTGATAATCGACTCCAACTTTGCGGGTGCTCGGTTCCTTGGCGGCGAGGGCTCCGGGGTGAAGCAGTTCCTACGGCCGCAAGGCGTGGCTATTGACAAGGAAGGCCACATCATCGTTGCCGACTCAAGGAACAACCGCATACAGGTGTTCGAGCAGAACGGCAGCTTCCTCACGCAGTTTGGCACCTACGGTAAGGGGCCTGGGGAGTTGGACAGACCAAGCGGGGTCTGTCTCACTCCCGACGGCAAGATCGTTGTGATAGATTTCGGTAACAACCGGATTCAGGTCTTCTAATCAACGAGACTGAACGTCAAGCCTTAATCAAAAAGGTACCCGCATGCCTGCTCATGATATGTGCTATAGAGTTAGCTTTCTCAGGGGAAACATTTTTGAATAGCAAAATTGTTGATTACAAAATTTGTGTATGTATGTATTAGGTAGTGTAAACTTTAAAAATTGTTTTAATATTTATATAATATTTATGTGCCAAGGGAAATGGCATTCTGCCAATGCCTTTTGTATGTTTGCGGTGACATACCCTCCTACCCTGGAATAGGGAGAACTGGCCTAAGGCCGAGCGGTAATTTCTTACGCGATTGGACGCATCTTCTGTGCCCGAAGTGCTGGAAATAGTCTGGGTTCCTTTTATAACGTGCTAGCTGGACTAAATATTATGGTTGGAAACTAGGTCTGCAAGATCTGAAGGTTTGTGATGTTTTCAATAGTTAACATCCCACCGCGATGCATAACATTTCTCTTGTACATAAGGTTGCAACGTCAGTACAAATAGGTTCCTTCAACGCCGTCGTGACCGCAGGATATGTCTCCTGGGTCCAAATATTCCTGATTCACAAATAGACTGATTGGAAGACTGATGAACTACACTACTCTGGGTATTCAAACAAATGAACTGATCCTAGTTTGAGGTTTGTACTTTTATAACAGGAGAGCATTTTGTCTACCATTTTGACATCAGACTGGCTACACGTACCTTTTGCTGTGCGCTAGAGTAGGCTGAAGGCACGGGCTTGTTTATTGAGACGTGCTAATATAACTCAATGACCCCCGGCGATTTAGAATAAGCGGAACTTCACTATCAACTCGGCAATTTTGGATTTTAAATCAAAACCCTTTAAAAAAACTTTAATTATTTGTCCTAGACAGTAAACTGTTTAAAGTTCCTTTAACTTATGTTTATGTTTTGTATTTGAAATCTCAATTACGCGCAGTCATCTTTCATGATCACCTGCAATAAACGACTAGAAATGTGATGAAGATGTTGTAAATGGCAGTCTGTTTTGAAAAAAAAAAACTAATTACTGTATTCCAAATTTCTCACCAATTTGAAGTGCATGACTTATTACTTTGGAAGTGATTAGCTAGTTACTACTATGTATTAGTCATTTATTGTTTAATGACTACTGGTATTTTTAGAACAAAGTTTCGGTAATCATTTCTATGCAATATTGTGGTACCACAGGAACTGCAATTAGGTATAAGTAATGCGAGTCACGTTGGGGATATTTCAAAATAATTTAAATTAGTTGAAAAAAAAGAACAACCTAGTTGTGTTACCCCTGACAATTGGTTTTTTTCTGTACTGAGATTACAATGTAATGTTTTATGGGAAATTGACATGGCACCTGGTGCACTCCATTTAAATAATTTGATTCATTTACTCATCATTTTTATTGACGTGTGTCCTCAAAAGACTCATATTCAGAATACCTTGAAAAAGTGACCCGGCCAAGGAGATGATATTGAATTTTATAAATTTGTTTAATTCTTTTTTGATATAGTATAAAGGTTTTATCGATTATGGTTTAACTATAAAATTGTTTCGTGTCTAGTTTATTGAAATCCTCTGTGGATAATTGATGTTTTACAACGATTTATTCTTTTAGTAATTTTAAGGAAATGTGAAATGTTTCATTATTACTGCCAGTAAAGCTGCATTACCTAGCGTACTCCTACGTTTAGTTGTATTATTCTCCTTATCCCAGGGAAATTCCTAGTCCGCTAAACATACCAGTTCGATAGTGTTAACATTTTGCGTGATTTGAGGTTGGAGATTGTTTGTCTTCGGAAGTGGGTAGCCAGGTTTTTGCCAGCTTGTTGATGATATGTGCTAGAGCTCTGCTTTGGGAAGGAAATACTTTAACATTGTGCTAGCTTTCAAGATGAGAGTAGAATCAAGTAGAAGGGAACTGTTATTGGTAGAGATTAGAATAAGAATTAATCAGACCAACTTTGGAAGCGGAATGTAAATAAAAAGTGAAAATGATGGGCAGATTACAAACTTTCTAGAGCAATTTATTGTGACATTCAACATATTATTCAGAGATTTATTCAACTCACGATTACACCTGCCAGCTCGTTAGACCTGCCAAAATAGCTCTGGTTTTCACCGCGATCTGGTAATATCAGCGCGCTTTGCTAAAAACAGTGGATGCCATATAATTCCAATGGGACCTCAGATATTGAATTTCAGACTCAAGTTTGCTTAATTACAAATTCTACCATTCTTGATTGTTCTCTAACATCCTACCTCATTAAACGATTCTGAACAAATAGGAAAAAAAGGAAAAGAAAGTCATCCAGGAAAGTACACATAAAACGAATTATGCTTTTACGCTTAGCAAAAGGAAAAATATTTAAATTTGAATAATCTGCTGAATGTGTCAATCACATGTTTTATGAAAACTGCTTGGATTTTAAAAGATAAACGAAGATTTTTCCAAGTGGCACTGTGAATGCAAACAGTTCAGTCGAAGTTGGTCGTCCATTTTGATACCGAAGTCTCACTGCAGAACTGTGCTTTCAAACATGATTTTATATTTTAATATTGCCGTTTGTTTGATAGCGATTATACTGACAGTCAGCTTGGAACCATCAGAGTCAACCTCGTCTGCTTACGCTGGCCACCATGCCACTGGAAGTGTTCTCTTTCATAACAAGAAATGTTGGCAACAAGAAGACTTGGCCCTGCTGAGTTCAAGGAGAGTCATGCAAAACCTGATACCGTCAAATGAGTTAGATGTCAACAACGACGGATACATCACCAATCTGATTGATTATTTCCAAATGTGCTTCTCCATGATACAGAGTATGAGTTCAGGCAATTCACAAGACATCTTGCTCCTCGCGTTGGCCGATGCAATCGGAGGTAATAAAGCATGGCGTTAAGTTCTATCCTCTTTTTCACTCGCTCATTATGAATGGTGACCACTGATTGCAACAAGATGCAATGCAATCGTCCCCTTCAATTGCAGGCTACTTGCACTACTACGTGATTCCCGTGACCAAGGGGGCGTTTTACAGCGGTAACATCAGGTACGACCACGCCAAGAAGCTGTTCCGCTTTTTCGAGGAAATCAAGGTGCACTTGGACACCAATGGAAAGCGATGGGCTGCCCCTATGAACACTTCCAATATGGCGTTCAAGACGCGGACTCTGACGGTTACACCGCCGAGTCAAGGACAAGATCCGTGCGCATGTTTGCTAATCAACGACGAACCCAATCGCAGCTCCAGAGGTGAGTCGCCCAAGAGCGTATAATTCTAGACGCATGCCACATTCTCCAACACATTGCAGTTGCTCCTAATGTATCTAGGTCGAGTCTTTGAAGTTTTTATTCTGCCTTGAACATGCTACGGCTACGTCTTAGTGCCAAAGAAACACATGCGCCTCTGAGATTTAACCACCCAAGCCTCAGTGACAGCCGGTATTCTCGGAAGACGACTGATCAAAGTAAAATTTCATTTAATAACGCGGACATCCCAATTGAGATCAGCGACCTAAACCTACTTTCAAACCCTCGCTTCGCGTGTTATCTTGGAACAAACGCCCCACGCAGAGAGCTCGTCGTCGACGGAGAGACCGAGTCTGATTCCGATGCCGTACCTGGACGACGCCGAGACGCCGACGGCCATCGCCTTGCCGTTCCGTGCGAGCAGCCTGCTGCCGTTGTCCTCGCCGCGTGCTGCGTTCATCCTAGAGAAGTACTACGTGGCCGGCGCGCAGTGCCTCGCGTCGCGGGGCGGCGACGACCTGGGCGCGTTCGACGACCACCTCTACCGGTGGCTGCAGCAGACGGTCGGTTGCCCTCCCCTCAGCCCTTAGACCAGACAGCTCGCCCTCGGCATTGTGCTCTCTGGCCTGTGACCATGGGACGCAACACAGACATCCTTTAGTAAACATTGTATACACTGCATTTCTTACCTCTCAAAGTTATCATGCCTGCCTCGATTGCGTCAATTGTAAAATGTCTCCCATTCCCAACGCCGACGTCTGCAGGTAGTGCCGCGGCTTAGAGACGACCAGTGGTACCCGGCGTTCGGGGGCGTGCTCAAGATCCTGAAGGCGATCAAGTCCAGCGGCTTGGTCGACTCGAGTCTGCCCGATGAGGACGCTTCTGCTGGCGGCCTACAGGATGGCAAAGTGGACACCGACGTCCAGAACGACGTGGAGGTCGGCAAAGGTAGTCCATGGTGCACGTCGAGGTTCGCCAACACGCTTGGCACCACGTGACTTTCCGCGCATGCTCGCAGGGACCCAGAGCTCGATGTTGACTTGGAGCTTGCTGGTGGCCATCGGCTTCGGCACACTCACTGCGTGGATCGGCATGGCGTTGATCTGCGCGTGCTCACGGTGTAATCAACGCCGCAAGAACAACGCAAGGCCGTAAGCACGCGACGGCGACGCTGAGTACTTTGATGTGTTCGGACCACGGCCTCATGGACGCGTCTTCTGTTGCAGGAGCGACGACCAGTACAAGCTGATCAACACGTTTGTCCAGATCTTCTACGACAAGCAGGGCTGCGGGAAGAATCCCGGTATGGACATTCTATGTGAACGAAGGGGGCTGCAATTTCGGCCTTCCTCGTTCCATTAGATCAAAACAAGAATTAGGTTGCAGCCTTCTTGGTGTATACACCTAAACAATGTGGTGCAACGATCATGCTACTCAATGTTACTTTTCAAGAGCAATCTTCTACGTCTGTCTTTAAAAAGTTACTTGCAGATGATAACGATTTGGACAAATGTTATCATGCTACTTGTTTGGCACATGACAGAGACGACACTCTCCCTTGTGTCATCGGGGATCGAACGACAGCCGAGCCTGACAGGGCCTACAAGCCGTCGCCAGTCAACGGCGAGCAAAGAACGACGCCCATCGGCGCCGGCGACAGAGCGACGAGAGTCGACGTCTGGAAAGGACCGGCGCGAGTCGTCGGTCAGGAACAAAGAATCCAATTCGGTGACGAATTCCGAGGAGTACGACCAGGATTATGAATCTGACAACGAACACACTCCCATGTTGAAGCAGAGCGACAGCCGAGGCAGAGCCGGCAGCCTGTTCGGCAAGACGAGGAGAGAGTCCACGATGTAGTAAGTATTCGAACCACATACCAAGGCCCAATCAACTCACGTGGAGGAGTATTTGAACCTCGTTTCTTCCGTACAGCGGGCAAGTGCAGAACGTGCAGAGTGGAAGTACCAATCGCAAGCACCAGACGACGGAGAAGACCGGACCATCGTCTGGGAAGAACGCCAGGGGAAAGACAGCTGTCAGTGCAGAGAGCTCCAGGAAGAACTCAGTGAGTAGGGAGTCACTTCAATAATAGCGACCTATTACATCTACGAATCTCACGATAACTTTCTACATTTCAAACCTTCTTGTGCAGCGACAAATAGCTACTCCTGTCTGATTTGAAAGTGTAGAGTCGTTCTGGCTATTTGCAGGGGCAGTCAGTGGTCAGCGAGCAGACCACCATCAGCGACGAAGTAACGTGCACCGATTACACTTCGTCTGACGAGGAACAGTTCATGCACAACGCCTCCTTGTAGTTGAAAGCCTGACGCTGGGGAATCTGCACGTTCGTGGTCGGTCGTTGGACCAGCTCGTGCATACAACAAGCACCTTCGAGAACTATGTTCTTTTTTACTTTCGGAATATTTATTTATGAGTGTATGCATTGTTTACATCGTGGATTATAGCATTGTTTTTTCCCTTGTATGACGTCTGGGTTTTCGACAGGGGTGATGGTAACATTTAAACCAGTCCACAAGTGAACAAGTGAACTGACACTTTCTTCAATAATATTCCAACTTTTTATTTCAAAATTCAAACTACTCCCAACTACAGTGCATTTGATGCAAGTAAAATATATTCGTCCCGCAGCGCAGTCCCATTACGCATGCCCGCCTCAACGGCACCAAAACACACAGAGATTTGGTCGCGACCAGATGCGATATCTGCAGCAGTGCCATGGGTGTAACTGCCGCTTGACGATGCCGCCGCTGGAGACGCCACTGGCGTTGTCCAGGCAGGTGGCCAGAGCCTCCAGTTCAACGTCCAGCGCCGAGCGGGCTTGTTGTACCTGCACAGAAGACATGGTCAGTACTGCCAAGGGTCAGTCGTGGCGACTGCTGGAGATGTCATCGCGTTTCCTTTCGAGGGTGTTGCTAGTCAACTCAAGGCGCATGCGGTCACAAACGTCGCTGGTATCTAGCATGCTAGTCTAGCTGAGGACGTTACCATTCCGCAGCCACAAGTTCCAGGATGTTATGCAACCATATAAGTCCAAAGATGCTACCCATCTCTGTGATGCAGACATAACTGTGATTCGACGTGAAATCCAGCTAACTGTGTGGTACAAGACCTTAGGAATTCAGGGATGCAGGGACGCGGCAAGGGATGCAGTCTTTAAAATGTTTTTCTTATAAGGAAAGACCAGTGCGTCAAAAACAAAGAAATGCAGTTCTCGGCTTGCCTGGTGGGCGAGACAGGCAAGGGTGTCGTGCAGGGCCCGCTCGGTGATCGGCAGCAACGCGTCAGCCACGCGCAAGTAGACCATAAAGTCTTGAGCCATGTCTTGCAGACAGCTCGCGACCTCCTCGTCGGTGGAGTTGCCGTGCCTGCCGGCGTCTTCACGACACGTCTCGAACGCGTTGGTGGAGGCGTCTCAACGCAGCGAGCGTGGCTGTACAGCCAGCGCCAGACGCAGGGTCTGTCCACATACGGCGCTGCCGGCGACGGCGTCGTCCCCCACCTAGTCCGAGCCGGACGTCAGTAATCTCCAAACAATGTGAGTTATCAACGTCGCTTACTGCAGACGATCTCCCGCTCATGAAGTGTGCTGTACCCTCCTTTCTGTTTGGAACATTCAACAATCTACCCCACTCGGAAATGTTGTCTAATTGTTTGATGGCTAGCGGTTATGGATTACTAGAATTAAGCATGCTTAGACAGAGTCGAATCGTGAATATTAAACCGTCTTTGAGAAAATAACCAAAAGCCGTAATACACCGTCGAAATTAGTTGTCGCCCTGAAACTAATTCACCGTCATTTTGGATGACGAGAAATTTCATTTCGTTGTTTCTCGCAGACTACTCGCATTTGAGACTGTCTAACGCTCAACTAATTGTCAATGTTGCTAACCTCAACCATGCCGTGGTTGTCTCACTTCCATGCCTCAACAATTGAGTACATGCGTCGATTTTTTTTGTGTGTTGTTAAAAAGGATAGCAGCAAGCGCCTCCGCTGTAACGCTGACTAACTATAAATCCGTTGGTACTTGGGCTACACTTTGCCAACAATGTAGGTAAAGAAAGTCTAAAAGTCTAGGTATGCAATGATGTTAATGCCCAAGATATATCTTGTCGATAGTGTCGGCGCGAGCTTGGACGCACTGGCCCACCAGTGCCCCCGCACTCGAGACAGCCTTCCGCGCCGCCGCGACGTCATTTGCGATGGCGAGCGTTGCCTTGGAGAGGGCGTCGTCCAGCGTCATTTGCGCCGCGGCGATCACCGTGTCAGACAACGGCGCCGGCACGGGCGTCACTATATCCACCTCCTGAGAGACCTGCAGACCACAGAACACATATCTTACAGGTAACCTAGAAGCGCAATGTTAGACAGAAACTGGTTAGACAGAACTGGACTACATTACTTGTATTATATATTTTTATGCCGGCCCGCTTCGCTTGGGTCCAGCTCGGGTGAGTGAGTGGAAAGAGGCAAACGGGCTAAACAGTCCGTTGTATATGTGAACGCGATAAACGATGAATCCATTGTTGGATCAACTTACCACAAGTGTGACTGCCAAGCTTATCACCATCACTGCGAGTTTTAAAACTGCCATGCTGTCTGGTGGGACTGACTGGTGGTACTGATAAACTGTTGCTGGACATAGCAACCGTCTCGAGCATATCTCTGCAACGTGGCATGGATCGAGGGCATTGGCCGATCTTGTTTTTTTGGGTTCCCTGGGAGTTCCTGGGCCAGCCAACGACGTGTATCTCGGAATTACCTGTCATCTTCCTTATTTTTTATTTTATTTTATTTTTATTTATTATTGTTTTTAACAAAAACATTGTTTTAACAATTTGTACAGTACATACATAGTTATAATAAAAATAATAAAACACATTAATCCTTTACTCTCTTACCATGCCTAAATATGATTAAAATGTTTGACGCTGTAAAAGACATTCTTGATTAACACATTTTTTATTTTAGTCTTAAAACTACATGTTGTCTGGTTTTTAAAATCATTTCGCAGTGCATTGAACAACTTTTGACCTAAAAAATTAACAGTTTTTTGACCTTTCACCAGAGGCTGCATGTCAATGTATAAATTGTGCCGTTGTCTGGTTGCATGAGGATGTATTTCACTTGTTGTAGTAAAATTTCAATATGTAATTTGATTAAAACAAGTAACTTATAGTTAAAAAGGCATGGCATTGTCAGAATCAATAACTCTTTAAATATCTCTTTACATGAGGTCCTCCTTGGTAAGTGTAACATGTACCTAATGGCTCTTTTCTGCAACTTGAAAATTGCCTTACATTCAGAAGCGTTGCCCCAAAAGACTATGCCATAATCCATTGTGGATTGGAATAATCCATAATATATAGTGCGCATTGTTTGGGGAGTGGAGATGTGTGACATGACTCTAATGGCTCTGCATATGCCAGATAGCCTTTGCCGAACCAGCCCTATATGATCTTTCCAGCTTAGTTTGTCATCCATCTCCACTCCCAGGAACTTAACATGCCGCTTTTGAAGCAACGGAATATGTTTGACGCAAACCTCCAGTTCAATGTCCTTTACACCTTTTGTGTGGAACGCAACCAAATTGGTCTTGTTTGCGTTCAGAGCCAAATAATTAATAATATTGCAGGCAGCACGTACCTACAACCTAAAATGAGAATACTATTGCGGAGAGACAATGCAAACATGAGAGGGCTTTGTCAATCTAGTCGAAATGTCGCAATATCTTAATCTTGTTCTCCTCATTGACAAATGCTGTGGCCGCCAGGAAACACTCATTGGCGTACTTCTTGTGTTATTTCCCTGTTAATTCTCGTGAATTTCCTCGACGGTTTTCCTCCTCTGTCTAGACAAATAATTCCTGGGTGAATGAGTGATAATAGAATATTATGACATACTGAACACTATTAAGGTTGTATTTGATTGGAAGAAGTTTCTTGATTTAGATACACGCAATAAATAGTGCTTAAAATCAACAGCATAAGCAGAAGATGCTTGAAAAAAAAATATCAAGAAAAAAAATAATTTCTTGAGTTATTAACGGTTGAAATTTAAGGGTGGATATTTTCCACCACTAAACTTAATAAGTAAGCAACTAATGTATTTTTTCTTGTTAATTAAAGTACGATTATCATTTCAGAACTAGTCCCATTCTTTTCAGTCCATTTGTTCAGACTCTAGAGTGAATATAGTGAATTGCCATGCGGGGCAAAAAGTAAAATATTTGGTTTTTCCATCCCCTGCCACGGGCAAATCGCTAGGCACATGCCAAAAAATTTAAACAATGGATTGTTATTTCCAGTGTTCTTAACCTCCTGAAAATTTCGTCAAATTCTGAGATAGTGAAGGTTTTGAGTGAAGGGCACTTGATATAAAATGACCCGTATAGGTGACTCTAGACGACCTCGCTGAGCGGGAAATCACACACTCAAATTTCAATTTGCCGAGAGTGATGGGACTTTTGGGCTGCCATACAACATCAACCCTTGCGGTACGGCGCTCTTTTGAATAACCGGGTCGGTGCAACTGGTGGATAGACCTGAAGCACACCTGTGTTAAAAGGGGACTAAACTTCCAATCACGGGGTTGTTACCTTGGTGGCATGGCCTTATAATCTTCTTTGAGTATCCGTTTCCAGAGGAACTAAAGACGACCGCACACCTACTTCTTTGCCTACTACTTTGAAAAACTAACCGGCAATTTAAAATTTAAATAAGAAAAATCAAAATTGTTTTATGTTTTAGATAAAATTTTATAAAATATTGTCTATAGACAAGAATTCGAAATACATTGATAGTCATTTAACACATTCATCGTGATTCCGTGAACCAGTTCTGTGGTTATTATTATTCAATTATAAATATTATGCTGTGCCAAGAATAAAAGACTAAATATGTCTGCCATGTGTCATATATATAATCATACCACAATAATCAAATGTATTTGTATATAACCAAAAATACTTTACATAAATGATAGTGTAATTATTTTTTGCCGTTGTCGTTGTCTTGAATCACGAATCAAGAACTTAATGTTCCGCCTCGTTTAGCTTCTTGGCTGTTCTACTTTTCCCGGAACAACTTTAGACAATGGATATTCAGTCGACATCAAGATATACGAATTTTACGACTTTACCACTTGCCAAGCTTGCGAGGCAGTCACCTAACTTCAATGGACTGTCTCTCATTTGCATGCCAACTTTCTTCGCGTTAGTGGAAGGAAAGAACGGCCAGGATATCCCGCTGCGATTGTCTTGTGGCTTTTATTTTAAGGTAAATCGTCTTTGCACATTTTTTTATTTCAGTGACGACACTTTTTCAATAGGGTGCGTTCTAATGTGTCTCTGAAAAGTATGTTACAATTGGCGAATTTGGAAGCAACATCCAACCCTAGGCCACATCTTCAGCTGACAACGCATGGCTCCAATTCTGGGAGGTGTCATCCTGCCGAGAGGGCGCAGGACGAAGACGCTCATGGACTGCCGAAAAACCGGATTGTGCACACTTAGCGCAGTCCAGCCAAAATGTCCTTGCTTTGGTCGACATAGTCCGCGTTTTCGCATTGCGTGTAGGTACTTCGTCTAAGACATAACTCACTACGCCTTTCTTCAATCCTTTTATTAGATGGTTCAGAGTGCATCGAGGGCATAAGAAGAACAGGCTGTTAGAATATCATTACAAGATAACTTTGAAAGTAAGAACAAAATTGACGTAAACAACATGTAGCGCGGGCCTAATTTTCCAAACTGATCAGATATTGGATCCGTCCGGCACTCGAAATCACATTAAAAAGATGCAGTTTGTACAGGACAATGCTTTTATGGGTTCTATTTCAGTGTCAGGTTGTCAGCCATCGAGCAGAAGAGCACTGTCTCCGAGTTGCCGATCTCGACGTTGACCTGCGTGACCACCCCGTTGTCGACGACCATCGAGTATCGCTTGGAGCGAACTCCGCCGAGACTGGGCATCACCTCGCCGAGACCCAAGGCGCAGGTGAACGTGGCATGTGCGTCGGCCAAAAAGCGCACCTTACCCCCTGCGTTCAGGCTCTTCGCCCAAGCCGCCATCACAAAAAGGTCGTTCACAGATACGCAGAAGATGTCGCGGTAACCTTTCCTCTTGAACTCGTCGGCTTTCTTGATATATCCGGGTAGATGGGACTGGATAAAGAAACATGGCAGTTTTCTTAGAGTGGCAAAAATAGATATGACAAGGACTCATTATTTCTGTTTTAAAATTATGGGTAGACAACGATAAAGTTTGTCATATTCTCACCTCAAGAAGTTGATTTATTTGAAGTATAATAATAAGACATTCGAACTTCTTACAGCCTTCTTACAGGACGCAATTGTTACGAAAGTAATTGTCAATAATAATGCATGAGCTAAGAATTGTGCTGGCCGAAAACTTACTTTCGTGCAAACAGGCGTAAATGCCCCGGGGACACCCAAGATGATTATTTTCCCTCCTTTGGTGGATTCTTCTGCTATGTTTATTATGACGGACGGGTCGTTTTCATACATGTCCACGCTTGGTATTTTATCCCCAACCTACGAGAAATTATAGGAATTTATTTATGTTCTTCAAAGGCACTTACCAGTCGTTGGTTTCCGTTTATAGCCAGGATCTTACCTTGATGTGTTGCATTTTGGATGTTCAGAAAGCAAAAACAGGCAACCAAAAAATGCTAATTTCCTTCTGCGAGGCCGAGATTTCTAAAATAATTTTCCATATGGCAGTGGACAAATCTACCGAATTGACAAAATTAAATGGGATGGATTTGTGTGATTATGTAGTAGTAGTAGTAGTAGTAGTAGTTTATTACAAAAGAAGATTGTTTAAACATTGATTATGTCATTTTCTCTGGTCATATTTCTTTACTATTAGTATTTTTTTTTATAAACGGATAGAATTGTAAACATACTTTTACAAATAATTACATAAATCATTAAAGTGTCTTTCTAAAAAGATATTTAGCGCTGCGTTATTGTAAGTGCATCGATTTATTTTTTATTATTTTTATTACAATCGCGGTTAAATCGCATTGGTCGAGGACAAAGTGTCGGACTGTGCGATGAAGATATCTGTCTAAGTTAGCAATGGAATCGGTTGGTCACTAAGCAAATAAATTGTCCTGCATTTCAGCGTCGAGTTTCAATTGCAAATACACTAGCATTTTGCACTTCCACGCAATCTCTTAAGTGGAAGTGGCTATGATAACGCTGGCAGATTTCCTGCGTGTATCGATCGTCTTGGCCGGCGTGGTCTGGCCAAGCACCCCCGTCGGCGCCATGTGCGAGCCTCTGCGTGCGTGCGTGCGTGCGTGCGGTAACCTCACGCACGCCAATATGGAGCCGAACCCTCTGGCGACAGGGAGACGAGCTTGGGACACGCTCGATGGCGCAGGGATCCCAGGGTAAATAACTTAGTGAACGTAGAGCCGTGTTGAGCACCACATCCGTTGAGAGATAGCTAACGATATCGCCGTTGTTTCAACGACGCAAGTACGTATTGTTGTGAACTGCGGGTAATTATTTTCTAGAGAGCGAGCTCAGTACCGACTGGCAATTATGGTGCCCATGGTGGAAGCAGTAATCGAAATTCGTCAACGGCAATATCCCGCTCTTGCCGTCAGTCACGTGTGCAATGAGGTTTTAGGCACTTCTCCAATGGCAACAACCTGGAAAACCCTTCACTTGCCTTGAGTTCTCGTGTACCACCGTTTTGAACAAGTACGGGTAATTGTACAGTGTGATAAATTAAATTTTAGGGAATGGCCAATTAATAAGTGATTTAGTCTGAAGTCTGTAAACATGTCGGCGGGCACGGCGGCAGAAAGGGCTCCGCTCTTCGCGCCCGAGGCGGAGGGAATCGAACTGGAGGCGGTGGTGGTTTCGGCAGACGGGTCGGGCGAACGAAGCAAACGGGACCCGGCCGTCGAAGCCGTTGCCAACTCACCATTGGAGCTGGACCTGCTGCGGTCCGTTCGCGACGGCGACTGTGAGAGCGTCAAGAGGTATTTATCAGCGCACATTTCTCTTTCCATCTAGGCTAGGTTTGATCAAAAGCGTACCAACCGCTTTGCTGCAATAGTGGAGAAACCCTGTAAGCAAGAGTTTTAACCCTCATTCGGTGCTCTTCGAAAGGCCCCGTCTATTCCAGACTAGGCTATAAGGTTCATGAAAATACGTGTTATTTCACTGATACCGTTTGAGCCGCGAAGGACCTGTTGTTAAATCAGTACCATAAATAAATGCATGCTTTGAAATGCCAGCTTTGCTGATTTATTAACTGTCGTGTTGGAAATACCGGTCCTCGAAAGATCATCGAAGTTAAGCAACACTGCGCTGATTCAGGTATTGGATGGGTGACCACCGAACGGTTTGGCGTGTTGGTAACACCGGTCCTCGAAAGATCACCGAAGTTAAGCAACACTGCGCTGGGTCAGGTATTGGATGGGTGACCATTTCATACGGGATCACTTCTGTTTGGGAGAGAGGTTGGAGGGATGAACTTGTGCACAGCAACTTTATTCACCTTGTATATCCATGAACCTCTCGACAGAAATTTGTGAAGGAATTCAGGTGTTCGCGTTGTATCGCCCTTCGGAAGGGACGTTTAGCCGGTGCACTTCGACAAGAGTAGGATTCTTGCCGGCACCGGGTTTTCCCTTCTCCCTCCAACTAGGTTAGGTTCATCAACATCCACACACAGTCGCCGACGCTATTAAACCAGTGCCCCAGGGCCAGTTGTCAAGACAGTGCGTCGTTAAGCCCCAATCAATGTAAATAAGTAAATTGCTTTAGTGCGCGCAATACCGTGCTAAGTGACGACAGTGCTTCATTTAGCGCTCAATGGTATCAGGCGCGCAGCCGATGGATGAGTTTCGTTCAAAAGTTGTTCATGACGTTCATGACGTCACTCTCCCACTTTCTCGATCCATCCCTCTCCATCGGCATTTGTCAAACATCGACGATACTATTTACGGTTAGGTAATGAGCGAAGTACAAGTTGAAAACCTCATCAAATTTCTAAGCATTGTTAGGAAATTCAGAATCTAATGATTCGAAGAATACACTGCCCAGGCTTATGAGACTTTTGTAGTTGGTTTGGTCGAGTTGTTTCATACTGTAAACAAGCGGTAAGTCATTGGGAAAGATGTTTGACTTTACATGGTGACTGCAATCACGTTCGAACATCAATGTGGTAAAATGTCCGGCCCATTGCAGACATCTCCTCGACGGGGCTTCAGCGAATGCTGTGGACTCTACGTCAAAACTCAGCTGCTTGCAGATCGCAACGCTTGCCGGATGGAAGGACGTCGTTAAGGCTCTTCTGGAGGATGGTGCCGACGCTCGAGTGACAGATGCCGAGAAAAAGTCCCTGATGCACTTGGCTGTGGATGGGCAACACCTAAACTGTCTGGAGGTGAGGTCAAATTGATGGCTTTTATGGTAGGTACTAGATTTGGTTCATTGGTGCAACTTGGTTGCATTTTAATTGGATGTACCTATAGGCAGGACATTTCAATTGGTTCACAAATTCCTTATTCAAAATAAATCCCATTTGAGAAATGAAGTGCTTTTGGTATCTTTTAAACTTTTTACGAGTCAACAAAAGTCAGAAAATGTTCTTAAAATTCTCTATAATGCACAATATATCCGCGATTGAGCAAAACTAGTGTGATTTCGAAAGCAGTAAAAACACCCAATCAACCAATAATCAAGCGCACAGATAATTTATCCCGTACTTAAAACCTTGTGACTCATTCCCCACAGCTGTTAAAGAGTTCCGGTGGGGACGTGGACCACGAAGACCGCAGGAACGAATCCGCGCTATTTGCAGCCGTCAAACGTGGATGGACAGAGGGCGTTTTGTCCCTGCTGGATGCGGGCGCTGATGTCACGAAGCGGTATGGTCGGAAGAACAGCAGGAGGACCGTCCTGCAACAGGCCGTGACCCTAGACGAAGACACACGAGTGCTGGCGGCAGTCGTTGAATACGCACACAGACGCGGTGGCAGTCAGGTGAGGTGGAAGGGAAAACTTAGTGTAGAGAAAATGTAGGAACATCGTTTCCAATTCAAGTGATGTAAAAAATATCTGGAGGACCAAACCTTTTACTCAACTGACAATTTTTTAAACAAATGGTGGTTTTTCCTAATTATTTGCAATTATTATTTATCAATGTTTACACTAACAATTAAAAAAAATACAATAAAAAGCTTTCGAAGAAATAAATTAATAACAAGTAGGTTTATGCAGTGGGATAGGTTAAAGCAGCCGAAATGATATTCCTCCGTGTTCATACGTCGTAGACAGATTATTATCGTGGTTATCATGGTTAGCATTAGGTATCATGGTTAGCTATGAATAGCAGATGTGTGACCAGAAGACAGTGATACACATAGGTGTACCAGCAGTAAACAACCACCCCTGACTACTATAGTGCCACACAAGAAGTTTTAACACATTCTCCAGTCGGGCAAGATCCCCATCACTGATTTTTATGGTCTCGACCAGCTCTTGAATGCTGGTTCGCCGCCTCCACTGCTGGTTGCAGCATCCAGAGGGAAGCTGACGTTCCTGAGGATTCTTATCAACGCGGGTGCTGATGTCACGCTCATCGACAAGTACGGGCGCAGTGTGCTGCATTGCGCAGCAGACAACGCCCAGCTGGCCACAATGCACGAGCTGTTCAAGTGCAGGCCTTGCGAGATGGCTCTGCTTGTCACCCAGAGAAGTTTGGCCGGGAGGGTCCGCGGCTTGCCGCTTCACCACGCCGTTCACCATGGCGATCTCAAATGTGTCAAATATCTCATCAAGAAGAACTTCAGCACGGTTTCCGAAGTCGCCGATACTGAGACTCACAAGAACTGCAACATTCTTCACCTGTCGGCGGAGAGCAACAAGATGGAAGTCACTGAGTACTTCATGGCCGTGCTTTGCAAATCGGCCACGGCATCGAACAAGTCGACCAATGTCGATGACTTGCTGAGGCAAGTCTTCCGGCGACTCGTTCGGGAAACGACCACCAAGGGCTACACTGCCTTGCACTTTGCTTTACTTCAGCGGAAGATTGGGTATGTCAAGGTCCTGATCGCCGCCAACTCGGACTTATCGGCAAAGTGCTTTGAGGAAAATAAAATGGCTAGGACAGCTATGGACATGCTGATCTACCAGCTACCCTCATCAGTGGAAATGTTGACTGAATTCCTGGACAATTCTATAAAAAGAAGTGCAAAGACCACTTCAGTGTTGGTGGATTTTAAAATTCTGCTGTCGCATTTAGATCCTGACGTCCGTCCAATCTGTCGACCCTCTTGCACAACTCATTCCGCTGACAATTTCGGAGTCTTGAACGCTCTGGGAAACACAGGAGACAAGCTCGGCCAGCGGAAACTTTTCGAACATCCGTTGATAGAAAGTTTCCTCAGCCTCCACTGGCAGAGGCTGCAAGCCCCTTACTTCACACTAGTCATTGTCAACATACTTTTTGCCTTCTCGCTCAGCCTTCTGGTCCTGACCAGCCTTCCACCCCACCGTCCTAAGTTGAGGAATTCGTTGGTGTACCTTGTGTCAGTATTCCTGTCAGTGCTGACAATTTTTGAGCTCGAGTGTCTGACAAAGACCAAGAAGCAGCCCGGCTCGTATTGGGCCAACTTTGCCATGAAGCTCTCCTGCTTCGGGCTGGCGTCGTGGGCCCTGGTCCTCCCCGACGCCCCACGAGCATGCCCTGCCTTCGCCGTGCTCCTAGCTTGGTTTGAGGTGATCTTGCTCCTGTCGCGGGTGCCTAGACACGGGTACTACATGCTCATGTTCATCGAAGTGGCCGGCAAGTACCTCAAAGTCTTAGGTTTGTTTGCGTTCCTCATTTTCGGGTTTCTCGTCGCGTTCATGGCCATATTCAAAGGAAACGAGCCGTTTGACTACTTCATGTCGGCAGTCATGAAAATTTTAGTCATGTTCACCAACGAGTTGGATTACGACGATTTGAGATCAAACTTTGAAAAACTGGGTCTCTCTGATATCTCGCACATTTTGGCCATGGTGATATTAATTTTGTTTATTGTCCTGATCGGCCTCGTACTGGTGAACTTTCTCGTAGCTGTGGCCATCATCAAGATAGAGAAGCTGCACTTTCTTAGCCACCAGGTCGTGTTCCTCTGCGTTTACGAAGAGTTTCTGTTGTCAAAGTGCTGCAGCTGTGTGCGTTGGCCCTCCTACTGCTACGGCAGCGTGATGTTGTTCCTGTTTGACGTGATTTGTGCTATCTTGCGACCCCTGCTGCCCCAGGTGGTCGCCAAGTGGAAGCCCTTTGGCGAGGTCAAGGCTACTTACGACATTGACGCATTCGTATCCTCCGGGACGCTGAGGTTCCCTCAAGAGCTTTACAGTGCGATTGTTGTGAAAGGATACGAGAACAGGGAACGGTTGGATAGGTTGCATCACAAGAAAGCAAGCATCTCAAAGGATGTTACAAGCAATAAGGGAAGCGGTGGAAACTGAATGCATCATAAAATTCTGTTGCCTGTTACTTAATGGCAACCATTCCCTCAAAATTTCAAAGGAAAATCTGTGTGTGTCAATCTGGGCAATAAGTAGCACAGTTAAAGTATGTTCACCAAAAGTTTATTTAAATGTGCAAAACTCTTCAAACTTTCTCACACAAATCTCTTCTATACCTTACACTAATATTTGTCTTTGAGGTATTTATTTGAGTGAATTAAGGGAAAACCTAACAAGTAATAACTTAATAAGACACAATGCGTGCTGGTACATCAAAGTGTTGACTAGGAAAATATGTATTATGAGTGTAAGAGTGTACAAAAGAAAAAAAACTAAATTATGACTAGTAAAGAAACCACCTGATATCATTTATAGCAGTAGGGTTGAACAAAATGTTCTTAATTCTACGTAATAACGTAATAAAAAAACGACAAGCGATGCTATTCCCCGTCAGCCAAAAGCATTTTTGTCCGTAAGTCATTTTGGATGGTTGTAGCTTTGAGGGCACTGATGTGTTCTCTTTTCTGCTGAATGTTTTCTTCCAGCTGCTGAAGTTGAAGCTTCATTGGTTCGACTGCTTGGTCGGTGAGACTGCAACAAGGTGAGAGTAATGTTTCACCATCTGTTTACTCAACCAGCTAGCAATAGGCTAGCAACAACACCAGGTTAATGGAACAAGGGGTCTATACACAACTCAAAGAATCATCGTATCAATAAGCAAAAACCACTTCACAAATTCAAGAAAATGGCCCACTTAAGCCAGAAATGGGGCAGATTGAACAGAGTAACATGGGTTAAATCTACTGATCTTAAATAACCTGCTTATGGTTTAGTGAAGTGGTTCAGTCTTGAAGATGTTGGCGCCATCGCCATCAAAACGTCGACTTTTTAGGTCCTTTTTAGGACCACAAGTCAATCCCAACAGAGAATTTGTTACTTACCACAACAACCTGGATTAAAGTTGCCAGGAAGAGACTTTGAAGCCAAGGCATCCATCTTGAGATTCCCTGATTTGTAATTCCCTCAAAGAGCGTGCGGTATTTTAAATGTTTGCATCAGTAGTTTTTGTGGCTTTTGCAGTTTTGACCGCTTTTTGGGTCAAAATTAGTTGAAAATGTGTTTAAAAAATACTCTAAAATTAGCATAAAAATCTTAGGGACACCTCAGATTTAGGGACTACTACCTGTTCCCAACAATGGATTGCCTGACTTAAATTTTAAGCAGCTGGCTGGGTCCTATGCTCTTTCCAGGTTATTTGAGATCAAATGGCTGGGTCCTATGCTTTATCCAGGTTATTTGAGTTGAGTAGCCACATCCCAAAATAAATCATTGTCATCATGAGCTCATTTTCTTGATAAAACTTTGAAGATATGAAATCTTATTTAAATTGCAAACGCTTGGAATGCGCGGGGTATTTTATTATTATGAACACTGTAACTGTCACAAAAATGGATACCGCCATAAGCGGAGGTGTTAAATTGGAGTTACTCGAGATTGACAGGTTGTGACGTAGTATGGCATCATTAGAATCAGAGTGACTGTGAGTATTCACAGCCTCTTGGTTCTACTCCTTGGAGATCCGTCATTCTCATCAAATAAGTACACTAAAATTGTCTCAAAAAGCAAGTGTCCAAGTAGCTCAATGGGATAGAGCAACACCCGCGATAGGTGGAGGTCAGGATTCGTGTCGCCATTTGGGCATCAATTTTTGAGACGGTTATAGTGTTCATAATAATAAAAGTCTCTGAAGATCTTGCGTCCATAGGAGAGGACAACAAAAGGACAAGTCAGGCTTTTCCATTGCAATCTCAGTATGCCAAACTCAAATCTTCATTCAAGAAGGGCGATCCAACTAACTAATGAGCAATTACCAACAGGTCAGGGGTTTGATAAAAGAAGCTTGAAGAAAAGTGAAAATAGGGCCATTTACCGTTGTTCATCTTGCAGTTGTATGGCCAACTGAGCATTGGTTTCGCGCCAGGCTTGAAGCTCGCGCTGCATTGACTCGATGTCTTCGTGCACAAAGTCCATGAGCTTGCCGAGTGGATTGACGACCCGCGTGGTTTTCTGCACAGTTTGTCGCATTCGCGCTACTTCTTGGCGGACGGCCTCGCGATCTCGCTTCCGACCTCCTTCCCACTCCTTGAGAAAATACAATGCTCTCAGACAACTTTATGCGATTACAGCTTGCCCTTGATTGTGGGCATTAAGTTTGTACATGTGTAAAGCTAGGATAGCCTCTGAAAACTCTGTGATCCAGTCATCCTAACCCCCCCCCCCATCATGGCTTTATGTCTACTTTATCTAACATTAGCACTATTTTTGAAAAATACTATTTTAAAATTGGATTTTGAATGCTAATAAAATCAGTGAATTTTTCCGGTGTGTTGCAACTTATGCCTGTTACTTCATCAAGGGGTTGAATCAGAACTGCTTTCACTCTTGATGAAAAACAGACATAACTTGCAAAACATCAGGCAAATTAGTTATTTTACTTGGCATTCAAAAACCCAGTTTTAAGTATTATTACAAGCCTAGCCTCCCATTAGGCAGTGGTGTACTGCTGGTACACAATCATTTTCCACCAACTGTGTCCAGCCCTGTGCGTTGACCACTACATACTCTGGTTTATGGTCATAATATGCTTTAGTTCTGACTTACGATGCCCACTTTCTTGGGAGCGGTGGCAGCATTGGGCTGTTGGGATGCCTCTTGGCGTACGTTATCCTCCAAGTCCTTTTGTGTCTCGAGGATCTGATCGACCAGGTGCCCGTGCTGGCCTTCTTCCAGCATCTGCGTCGGCGACGCCTGCAAGTAAACGATTGCAACATAGAAATGAGACCTGTTAATGGTTGCTGAGTAGGAATCACAAAAAGATAAATATTAAAAATCTGGTGGGAAAGAAAGAAATAAGAAAGATTTGGTCTTCTAGTCCTTCATTTGATGTCACAGTAACTCAAAATGATGGTCACATGTTTCTTCCTTCTTTCTCAATCTTAACTTTGGCTTGACTTTAAGAGGAGTTGCTCTGTTTGCCAGACGTTCATTGCATAATCATTGTTTGTAGTTTTTACACATCATTACAATATATTTACTTATTGCCAGTAGGTACATTATAGATTTTTACAAACTATCTGCAATATTTTTTCCTGGAAGATCAGAGTCTCAATTTGGTGTTTATTTGTGCAGTGTTTTCTAGTATAGCAACTGCCAAGGCTAGCAAACACTGGTGAGGAGAACTAGAACTTGTTTTTGCCAACTAACAGACACCCTGGACTACTTTATCGACATGGTATAAAAAGTTTGAAAAGTGCAGAAACGCCAAACAAAACAAAAAAGGTTCTAACTGAGTTTTGAAAGGCCAACCATTTGCCAACATTTTTAGACAGGTATTTGTTTTTCACCTTGTCTTCGCTGACTGGCTCTGGTTGAGCTTGGACAACCAAGAAGTCGTCTTCTTCGTTGTCTTTGCCGACATCGTTGTCAGCGATTACGTTGACTTTCCCCGTCGGGCTGCGACCAAAAGAAGAGTAGAATTATTTATGTAGAGAACAACACTCGTGTGATATTATGGTGTCAGCCTCTCACCTTCGTTGCCAATTAAGGCAGACAGGTTCTCTTAGGATGTGTTCCAACCAAACTGTTTGATTCATCAAGCAGTTTTATCGTTTTGTGAGCTTTGGCTCCATGCTTCTAAAAATATGTACATCTATTTTTCAAACATATTTGACAAATGTTCTGTACATATTTTTTTCTAGCTAGGACGTGGCTTAGTGAAAAGTTCCAGAGATAATGTTTAACCCTTTGCTGGGCAAACTCTAGTTCCTATAAGGTGACACTTGTGTCAGACCTTTTTAAAAAACCTCTACATTTAAGATCAGTTGATTGTTATACACTTATACACAGTTTAACAGCTTGACGGCTGACTTCACTAACACCAACATGGTTTCAAGTTGGCTTCGGCCCAAGATTTCATATCTTCTAAATCAACGACACATTACAAAAGTCAAGCAAGTCAATTTAGGCATCACAAGTGATGCAACACACAAAAAATATTATTTTTTGCTCACAGTTTAAGTCAAAATGGAGTGTTTTGTGATTTAGAAATATTTTACGGCTTTGTCTGGCAATATTTTCTTTGAACTTAACTGTGTGATTCTATTTTTCATAACATTAGATATGTTATGACCATGAATGACCATTCATCTAACATTCAAAACATTAGAAAATCAAGTAAATTAATGAATCTGTAAGAATTAAAAAATAAATGAAACCACTTATTTGAGTTTAAACTAGGTTTGGTTTTGATGATTTGGTGAAATAAAATAGTTTGAGCTGCGAGTCTTGCTAAGCTGACAAACCCAGACAAGTCTCATGCCCCAACATTGCCCAACTCACCCTGTTTCGCTAACTGAAGGCACGTCGCCTCGATCTCGAACTCGTGGCGCAGCTGGCCGGGCGCTGGCTGGTCGTGCAGACGGCGGTCGAGCAGACATAGGCCGTCGTGTCGGTTGTCGTTCACCCCTGAAGCAATAAAATCTCGTCACTGTCTTTGTCAACCTTCTTTTCCGAGTCGAAGCTTGCTTATGATATTAATAATGACACCTAATTTCTTGCAGTATCCGGACACAGTTCCTACTCCATGTTTCTAATTTGCTAATTTAATCAAAGTTTCAATGTCATTAGGACAAAGTCACCAGCATTAAGAGCAGCTAACATAGTCATAAGGCAGAGCAAAGCTACGGAAATGTTAATATTGCCCTGAAGTACTACGACTAAAGCCACAGAGGACTTTCAGAGAAAAAATGTCTCTTCTGGAACAGTCTAGACATGAATACAACCATACGTTAGTGGACTTCTATTTTCCTTTTATGGTATTTTTTACAAGTAGACCTAGCCAGTTACGAATCAGCATCCAAACAATGGACAAGCGTTCAGACATCTCTGAAAAAGGCCTTGAAAAGCATGTCGCTGCATACCGATCCAGCGCCGGGGTTACGATATTCGCACCGTTCTCTTGCGAGGACAGCGGCTGTGCTGGCACCAAGGCTTTCATTGCGGATGGCTGACGCTGTCGAAGGTGAGCCGATGGTGGTCGTTTCACATCCTGTTCCTAGGTCAGAAACGGCAAGATTTGTCAAACGCAGCCGTGGACATTTCAACTCGCCGGCACAAGACAATGGATGGTAGAGAGAGTGCTAACTCCCATTTTAATTATTTGTGGTTACTTTTGTATTTCTGTTAATTGAGCTCAAATAGGAGATAGCCAACAGCAATTTCGTTCAACAGGAAAGAATAATGCAGTTGTTAGAAGTACCTGTGCTTGCGTTAAGTTCTCCTCTTCTGCACTAGCGAGGGCGTCTACTTTTGTATCCTCATTCACTCCCGAGTCGGGTGAGAGGTTTAAAGGTTCGGAGGCCACCGGCATCTCTTGCCTCTCCACGTCAATGTTGTCACCCATTGGATCAGCTACTGCACTGGGCTTCCTAGAAAGGTTAAGTCTGGTAAAAAACAGAATACAATCACAGACCAAAATTCAGACATTTACATTGCAAGCAAATATCACCTGACGATGTAGAATATACCTTATGAATGGTAGGGTAATAATACTGTAGGAGTAATACGTAAAAATGTAGGGTATATCAATACTCTCACTTAATGCAGAGTTTAAATACTGTAGATCTGATCAAGCAGCAAGAGTTAGGAAATGTATCCAAAATAAAAACAGTGGTATTTACTTGTTTTCCTTAGCAGGTCTAGTAACATCTTTTTCTTTCTTTTCTTTGCTAGTACTCTTTGTTTTAGAGTCTTTGGCAGGTAATCTACCGGTGGCACCTTTGGCTTTGGTAGTTTCCTTTGATTTGGTTCGATCTGATGGTTTTCCAGGCTTAGTAGTTTCTGCAGTAGACTTGGTTACTTTGGTTGATGATGTGGCTTTTGGTGAGGATGCTGGTATCTGAAATGGAAAGTTATGGCGTAGAAAGATAAGGGGATGGAAACAAAAATTGTATGAATTTTGCAAATATTGATATTTACCTCCTTGTCTTTTGCAGTCAGCTTACTAGCCAGCGGTTTGGTGGACAAAGTCTTTTTACTGGCCGCTGGTGGAGCTGCAGTCGCATTTTTTCGCTAAACACATTTTTAAAAAGATATTTAGTTTATATAACACGATTTCTACCCCTGTATTTCCTGCAAGCTTGCAAGAGAACATCAACTTTTAAGCAAAGTCAAGCTAGATAATAAAAATAAAAATATAGAATTAAAAAAGTGTTGTATAAGCTACCTTCTCCAAAGCATTTCCGATTGCTTGTAGCAACTCATTTGTTTTTGTTGGTTCGTGGCCCGCTACAATCTTTGCAGGTCGAACGGTGAGAGGAATACCAGTCGATGCAGCTGATTGGAAGAACATAAACACTTCATAACAATTTGCAACACACACTTTATACCAGTTTATACCTGGAAAGTAAGTGTAAATTAACTTTTTCATTCAGTACATACCAACTGCATCAATAATTTTTTGCAAGAAAATAATTTTTCCTTCTTTATCCTTAATATTTTCATGGTTCATTTCATCAGTTGTGAGTACATCATCCATAAATCCTGTACTACGAATCACCTGAAATGATGTAACCCGATTAAATAATAACGTTGTGCATAATTACCATCGAAAATACAAAAAAATGTTAGAAGAGTGGACGGTAAAGTAAAAATAATGCTTTGATAAATTTGCAAACTGAGGTCCCTCCTATGCTAATTACAATATATGCCAAGTACTTACAGCAGTTACTATATCATGAAGAAATCTGAATGGTGGTTTTTGCAATAACTTTACTGTTAATGGAGGTTTCTTTATATGTTTCCCCAATAAATCTTGAGTACGTTTAATTACATCTGGCTTTACTTCCGCTGCCATGCTTAAAAAAATAATCACGTTCTTTTGAAAGATATACACAAAACCGCACAAAACATACGAACCGTATGAACACTTTTGACGTTCAGTCAAAAAATATGTTTATACTTCACTGACATTCCATTGACCCCCTTCTCCCTAATTCTAGCCAATCATATTGCAAGCTCCAACCAGCGGCATATTTCGATTGATAATGGGGGATATCAAAAGTACTTTTAAAGAGACTCAATCGTCGCGTCACATGCTCCGTTTAGCGATGGATGGAACGCACGATTATAGCCAAATCTTCAGATTGTGGCCTCCTGTTCAATCTGAATACGCCGCTAGTTGGGGTCTCTATGTGTCGTTTTTGGTTGGAGTTTGATGTGGGTCAGGGTCTGTCAGCGTGTTTGTCCTATTGGGTTTTGACGTTTGCACTTTAAATATATAAAACATTTGTGTAGACACCCAGTAGAATGAGTAAACGTAAAGCACCGTCAAGCGAAGATAATGTAAATCATGAATTTTGCGATTTTCTCATTGGTAAATTGAATTGAAGTTAAATTGAAACTCAAACCCATAGAACATTACCAGACCTAACCTAACCATACACTTTACATTTTAGAACTCTCCAACTACGAAAAAAATGTTACACGCAACATATATAAAAGTAACGCATATCGAAAGGCTGCTACCACACTGGCCGCTCATCCTACTCGTATCACATCGGGCAAAGAGGCACAAAAGTTAAACGGGGTCGGGGAAAAGATTGCAAAAAAGATAGATGAATTCCTCGAGACTGGTAAATTAAGAAAGCTAGAAAATCTAAAGGATGATGATATGAGTACAACAATAAACTTGCTGACTCGTGTAACAGGAATTGGGCCTGCTAAAGCAAGGCAACTGTATGACATGGGTGTCAGATCTCTGGAGGATCTGGAAAATCACAAAAAAGATTTAAGTCATCACCAACTTATCGGCTTAAAGTAAGACTTCGTTTATCCCACCAGCTATGATGTGATCTTTGTCATTTGGTTCTGGACTAAGTTAATGTGAAGTACCAGGCCAAGTAATTGAGTGGTCCAAGTACAAAACATCTCTTCCATTTCAGATATTTCAAGGATTTTGAGGAAAAAATTCCCCGTTCAGAAATTGCAGAAATAGAGGTCTTAGTAAAAAAGTACCTGAAAGAACTGGACCAAAAGTACCTAGTCACCATCTGTGGAAGCTACAGGTATCTTTTATTTATAATGTCAACGTAGAATAAGGATAGATTCTTGATGAGTGGACAGTACAAAGGCGTGTATGGCAAGCATTGGGGTTTTATAAGGATAGATTCTTATTCTATGATATCATTGTTTGTAAATATGCTTTATGCAAAAGCATTGCTTTTTATAAATTTTCATTGTTTTTGAGATTTCGTTATGATACTACAAGCTCTTGCTGGATTTGACGTTTTTTAGTAGGTACCTACCTTGTTACTCGTCAGGATGTGGATACGTAGATAGCAATTTCTGTCTTTTATTTGGCGGTAGATTGTGACAATTTTTAACTTTCTGGTAACTTTTACCTCTCCCTTTATACAATATTCTCATATACCAATGTTCCAAAACATCAGGTGGTTCTGACATTTGAATTCATTTTTTGGAGAGGAGGAGACCAAAAATTCTATCAAACTGACTTCATGCACCCTGATTTTCACTTATCTCTTTCCAACTTTCCAACTTTGGAAGTGTGCTGTACCTACTGTTCTGTAATCAAACGTTACAAGTTAATTAATACGTATAATTAATTGGAGTGTTTCTTTATATATTTTCATCTATATTTATTTGTTTGTTTGTCAGTAATTAAAAAATATACCTACTAGCTGTGAGGAGAAACAGCTCTCCCCTTAGTTGTACTGTTTGTGCTAAGCAATAGTTCCTAGTAGTACCTAGTAGTAAGTAGTTGTACAGAAGTTTCTGACTTGCTAAGAATCACAGAATAAAATCGTTAGATTTCCTTAATGATTTTTTTTAACATTTTCAGGAGAGGAAAATTGGAGAGTGGAGACATAGACGTTTTACTCACACATCCAAACTTTACGTCAAAAGATAATGGTGAAGGAGCCAAGAAAACCATGGCTCAACTTTTGAATTCAGCAGTTGCAGTCCTAAAAGAGAAAAATCTTATTACTGACACCATATCTGCAGGAGACGTAAAATTTATGGTACAATCTTGATTCTAAGGCAAACTGCATTTGTGAGGTTTCTTGTGTTAATCTTACTTAGCCTCTGGTCTTTTCCCTTATTAGCAACCTCTATCATGCCATGTTCTCCTCGCAGAGTTGTACAGAGTCGTATGAACTACAAAGCTCCACAACATTTCAGTTAATTAACAGAAAATACATACTATTGATTTTGTAGACTTGGTCGACATTTTTGCCCCCAAAATACATGCAAGGACTATCCAATTGAACTTATTATGCATTCATCTTACAATTTCTGATTCTCAGGTATTTCCAAACTATGCTTTGAAAGAAAAGTCCCGTTAACTGCTTTCTGCAAGTTTATCAATGGTTTACATTACTGTATGCAAAGTTTTCCCTTCCTCAGGGTGCGTGTAGCCTGCGTAAGGCCCAAGGTGAAGCCGATGTTGCGCCGGTACGAAGGTTGGATATCAGACTCACCCCACACGACCAGTACCATTGCAGTGTGCTGTACTTTACCGGCTCAGACATGTTCAATAAGGCGATGCGTGCGCACGCTCTCAGCGTCGGGTTTACCCTCAACGAGTACTCACTGCGGTTTATTGGGGCTACAGGTAAATACCTTTCAACATAGAAACCAAGCCTCACTTTGTTTCATTTCAAGGTCCTTGGAACACACCGATCTCATGACATCCTATTAGGCTAAACTGTCTTAGCAAGATTTACTGATGAAAATGGTAGTTGCCCAGAGGTGGAGTCACCAATATTTGAAGTGTTAAGAATTGTAATTTTGATATTTGCTAAAAATTTCTTGAAGATTGATTTTATTGCTTAAATTTATAATTAAATAGTGGTTTGGTTAATAGAAATGGCGCAAGCATTACTTGGTGGCCATAACTGTTACCATGTGTCATAAGCGCTGTGACTCTGACTAACTTCAAACCCAATATTAAAACAGCTTACACTTTTTATTCAATGCAACAAAAATTACATACGAGCCTACAAATTATATTTAATTTATTTTATATATTTCATGTGATTGCAGGAGTACCAGGCGAAGCTGTGCCCATTAGCAGCGAAGAAGAGATCTTCGAGTACTTGAACTACCCATACAAACTTCCCAACGAGAGGAACTGAAGTGCACAAGAAGACATTGGAAATGAGAGTTCAGATACATTTTTGGTCGGGCATTAGCAGTCATAGGGGAGAGGTGCTTATTGTAAGTCCCACTGCACGATGAATGCCAGATAAGCACCCAGGTGGGTGCTCATTGATATAGCAGGGTCACACTGAGCAAAGTACAAATCTCATGGACACAGTTTTGATAAAATTTAACCTCCAAAGTTCAGACCAGCGCTGAATCTTAGACTTATTCGTCTTTACTATTTACCTTGTGTGGAATCTGTCAAATGTTGCATCGTATGCATGTTTTTAAGCGGAGTAGTATTATCACCGGTCCAGCAAGCATTGTCAATATTACAACAAGCAGGCCACTGGCAGCAGGATTGTTTACGTAAGCTAAAGGTACACAACAGTACACAAGTCAACATACTTCTCTTAAATCAGCTTTATTTTCATTTTGTGATCAAACTGTTTGGATAAATGACACACTGAAAGAGTTAAAGATATGACACTGATATGATGGCAGTTACTCCAACAGAAGAAAGAGAATTTCCATTTATTTTAATTTTTTATTAGTTTTCTTCTTTTTATTGCGTTAAGTACGAAGGTTCGTAGGTTACGTAGTTGCTTGTTACATGAAATATTTTGTTCTGGTTTGTTCAATGAAATTGTTTCAGAATCAGCAAATGTAATTTACAATTGCATTTGTCAAGAGCATTGTTCACAGCAATGAGGAGATACAAAGCCAGGGCTTTAGAGTTTTGTGCCTACAACTGATTACTTTTAAGTAGCATCTTTTATTTTCTAGCACAGATAAAGGAAAATTAAATTCTTTCTTTATTTATGGCTTGGATATATCAATTGATGGCATAGAGCCACCAATGCAAATCTCACGGTACATTTACTTGACAATAAATTCATCCAAGCAGACCTTGAACATTTGTAACTTTTGATTAGACAAATTCAGCACTTGTCCCGTAACAAACTTTCTGCATAACGAAAAGCTGCCTTGCAACCCGCTTTAACTCATTCCCTTTTGAAGCTCTTCTGAATCTAATGTATCAAAATATAGTCGAATAACAATAATTACATCAAATTACAGTATTTTCTAAATACATTTGCATCTAATTAATCTTTGGAGAAGGCATCAGTAAAGACAGACTAAAAGAAATATGGTGGACATCAAATGGACTGCTTTGATGAAACTGAGCTGATATCAGTCAGCGCTTCTGGAAAATTGGATCTTTAACACACGTTAGTTGTTATAACTGTACTATATTACATATTTACACACTTATAAAAATTGCAAAGAAGATGCCAGATCTTGAATAAGTGCCAATCTTTTAGAACCAATCGCAATTTTACAGAAGGGTTTCAAAAGTGGCAATTTAAAACCCTTAAATTTATGCTAATATTACAAATAATTAATATTAAGTAACAGTTTGTACAATATTAACAACTAACAAAGATGCATTGCTAATAAGGTAGACATGTACACCAGTTACCAAGTGTTATTTGGTAATCTGCCAGAGTATTTTGATATTTGTAGCCACAGTAACGATCAGTCTTCGTACTTAGCAGCAGATTTTTCCAAATATTACTTTGTTCTTCTGTGTTATATGTGTATTGGTTTTCATTTGAAAGAGAGTGACTTGCATGCTTTGAGAGACTCCTGCGCAAGTTAAAAGCTCAAGTTCAGGGTACCCAATCCACACCTGCCGAAGATGTTAAATATGTGTCTCATGTTAGCTGGCGTCGTCTAGAGCAGGGTTCCTCAGTGAGCAAGCAAACAGCACTTCTTCTTTAAATAAAGTGCACTATTTCTCTCCACTTCAACTGCAAAGCCAAGATAATCAGTACTCAGTTGGAAACAAGGTCTCTTAAATCATCAAGTTGTGAAACTTGCTAAGTAAGGTGTTAAATAATTAACTAAGTGTAAGTGTAACAGACTTCAAAATGTGCGAGTAGTAAATTAAACAGAACATATTTATTTACCTAGCACATAAATTTGTTCTTTGCTATCGAATAAAAACCATAAGCTGCTCATGATATGCCTATCATATCACATCTTATTCATACTTTGAATGAATAGTGGGGCTCGTAGGCGCGTCAATCTTTTTCATTTTGCACCATATACACACTTTTGCTGCATTATTGTATAGTCCGTGTTATTCCTATTTGTTATGATTCTATCACAACCTATTAATAAAGGAGATTTGAGAGTTAACAGTTCGAGAAAGAAAATATAGTAAACAATGTTAATTCATACCTTTGAAACACAAAAACAAATTATAATAAGTGACTTGCTAACTGAAAGAAAGGTAGATCAGTACTTGATTGCGTTTTATCAGAGTAACAATCTTTCCCAGATTGAACAAAAAGAAAAATTGCAACACAACTATTCTGATTAAAAATATCTGCTGCAAGAGTGTAGCCATTCTTTCGGCACTGTCTCTGAATGTAACATAATTATGGCATCATTTTACTGTAAACCTAGTAAAATCTACTGTATATATTTAAATAGGTCCATTTGATAATAAGGCATAACAATTTGTTCTAGCTTTGTGATTAGATTACGCAGGTGCTGAATCGAATGCTACAACTCGAACATCTCGTCTTGCTCCTTCTCGTGCCGCTGTAGGGAGCTCCGAACTTTACGGCCCTGCGTCATGACTACAGCGTGCGGAGTGTTGAGTGTTTCGGCCGACGTCATGTCAGACTGGTATGAGTTGTGTTGCGATCTCAGCCTCGACATTGTGGATTTGGTACGGATCACAGGCTCGTCGTAGTCGCAGAATCTGTGGTAAATTCAATTGCTGTTGCATTTATGTCGGTAGGAATCTTAGACTCCCTGCCGTTTATTAAATTTCTAGAGGTCAATTGAATAGTACACGCTGACTTTTGGTGCTTGTATCTCCTTAATTTTTTTTTTGGGGGGCAATGTATGTCAGCATCATCATAAGTTGAACTTTTTTTTTTAGTTTTTCACAAATACTCACTCGCTATTTCCTTGAGACTTTTTCACCTGTCGTTTCGTGGTCGCAATTGATGAGTCTATTTTCCCAAGAAAGTCGTCAATTGTCCTCTCAGTATTCCCTACACCATTTGGAGTTGATGATGTAGTTGGTGGCGAAGAAATTTCTCCTAAGAATTCTTCCGTGTTTGGAGACATCAAGGTACTAGTAGATTCACTGGCCATGGGAATCTGCAGACTCTCTCGAAGGAAAAGACTGTCACTAGCGTAAAGTCTATTAGCGCGCCTTATTTGCTCCATCTGTGAAACGGATTAGCAAACGAAAATTGTAAATTATTGATAACAGTTAGCAAACAAATATAGTGGTTCTTAATGCACAGACAATGAAATCGGGTTACCAAAGGAAAGCAGGTCATTGATAAGTTAGTAAGGCCTCAACTACCACAACGTGTACCGATAACATTTTATTTCATCGCAAAGGAGCTATTTCTTAGTATATGTAGATATAATGGAATTATTCATCATCAAAAGTTAGTGTAGGCACCCTAACCAGGAAATTATGCATTGAAGTATCAAAACATATCAAAATATTACTTTCTTGGTATTGCTCATAGCTCATGCACTGCACCTAGTTTTACTAGAATAAGTACAAGGCTAAAGATATTTACATGATTATGTTGATAAAATAATATAAATACTTACAGTGACTTCATATTTTAATGCAATTCCTTGTAGTGTGTCACTTTCTGAGACCAAGTGAGTGATGAAGTGCTCTTGACGTTTAATGTGGTTATTACTTGTGCTACCATACTTCTTCTGGGGTTTTGAATGCTCTCTAATAGAACGTCTTTCTTCTGTGTTTCGGTCACCCATAACGATTGGACTGAGTCAATCAAAATCATCAAATAAATGCTTTATCACACACACATAGACTGACTTCCCAAGCACTCTTGTCCAACTGTTATCCAAACACATGATACGTGAACAGCGAGGTGAAGGTGAAGGGAAGAGTGCGTGTGAATAGGCTATTCGCACGACTATTGTGATGAGGAACTGTACTTTGAGGGCAGTTATATTTGCGGCGAGTTGACAACACTGCCGTTGGTAAGGTGGAACTTGGGTGGAACGGCTGACGTGGAGTGGAATATTTGACGTTTGGTCCTGTCGGCTGAATTAATAGCAAAGAAAAGGTTAATTAGTGACACCTTTGTCGTTTTGAGAAAACGAATATTCTCATGCAATAAGTAAAATGCTTACTAAGTTTGAGACCAAGTCAGCTCGGGTGAAGGGCTTATCATTTCACCCTAAACGTCCGTGGGTGCTTTCCAGCCTCCACAATGGGGTTATCCAGCTATGGGATTATCGAATGTGCACGCTCCTCGACAAGTTTGACGAGCACGATGGCCCAGTAAGAGGCATTTGCTTCCACGCCCAACAGCCTCTTTTCGTGTCTGGTGGAGATGATTATAAGATCAAGGTGTGGAATTACAAGCAACGTCGATGCATATTCACCCTCTTGGGACATTTAGATTACATCCGAACCACGGAATTTCATCATGAATACCCATGGATCTTGAGCGCTTCCGATGACCAAACCATCCGAATCTGGAATTGGCAAAGCCGCAACTGTATCTGCGTCCTTACAGGCCACAATCACTACGTTATGTGTGCTCAATTCCACCCCACTGACGACATAGTGGTGTCCGCATCACTTGATCAAACTGTTCGCGTTTGGGACATCTCTGGATTGCGTAAGAAGAACGTAGCTCCTGGTCCAGGTGGACTAGACGATCATCTGAAAAACCCTGGTGCAACCGACCTCTTTGGCCAGGCCGATGCAGTTGTCAAACACGTGCTCGAAGGCCACGACCGTGGAGTGAACTGGGCCTGCTTCCACCCAACCCTGCCGCTGATTGTATCGGGCGCTGATGACAGACAGATCAAACTATGGAGGATGAACGAAGCCAAGGCCTGGGAAGTGGATACTTGCCGCGGGCATTACAACAACGTCTCCTGCGCCCTGTTTCATCCGAGACAAGAACTAATCCTGTCCAACTCAGAAGATAAAAGCATCCGAGTGTGGGACATGACGAAACGAACGTCCCTCCACACTTTCCGCCGAGAACATGAACGGTTCTGGGTGATGGCTGCCCATCCGTCTCTGAACCTCTTCGCCGCCGGCCATGACGCAGGGATGATAATTTTCAAGCTGGAGCGCGAGCGGCCCGCGTACGCCGTCCATGGCAACCTTCTCTTCTACGTCAAGGAGCGCTTCCTGCGCAAACTAGACTTCACCACGGCCAAGGACACGACGGTGATCCAGCTGCGAGGTGGCGGACGCACCCCGGTCCACGCTCTGTCGTACAACCCGGCCGAAAACGCAGTGCTCCTGTGCACACGGCCGGCCACCGTGGAAAACAGCTCGTACGATTTGTATCAGATCCCGAAGGAGACCGACGGCCAAAACGTGGACGCACCCGAAGGGAAGCGCTCGACGGGCATCACATCCATCTGGGTGGCACGCAATCGGTTTGCCGTGCTTGATCGTAGCCATTCGCTGATGATCAAGAATCTGAAGAACGAGGTAACCAAGAAGGTGCAGACCCCGACGTGCGATGAGATTTTCTACGCTGGCACCGGCATGCTGCTCCTGCGCGATGCTGACAGCGTTACGCTGTTCGATGTACAGCAGAAACGCACGCTGGCGCAGGTCAAGATTGCTAAGTGCAGGTATGGTACTTCCAGAATGTCACTACGTTGCTAGTCACACTTTTTAGGAGTTTTGGACTATCTTTGATCAATTCTTAGATAAATTCTTGGAGCGACCTTTAAATAAAAACCTAAGAAAGGGGATAAGTGGTGTCCTCTGATACACAGAGTGCCTGATCGCAGGTACATACATATCTAGTTTTAACAAGCTTCATTTCAATAAAGAAGCCAAAACTTAAAATTATGTTGGTAGCCACATAACTTCAATTTTTCAGCTTCAATCCATTTCTCATGGTGTGTCAATTTGATTTGAAGAAAAATCAAGACTAAAATTGGGAATTAATTTTACTGTGCACCCTAGATGGATGCCAAATTTAATATTGCCATTGGTGTTAAAAAAAAAAGCAATATCATATTATTTTCGCTTAGCACCACTGATCTACGTAAGTCAAAGTGCTGCTGGTAAAATGTTTGTGTATTAAACCTTGTGACTGCAGGTACGTTGTGTGGTCTGCCGATATGACGCACGTGGCACTGCTAGCCAAGCATACCGTGAACATCTGCAACCGCAAGCTTGAGTCGCTTTGCTCGATCCACGAGAACAGCCGCGTCAAGTCTGGCGCGTGGGACGATAGCGGCGTGTTTATCTACACGACCAGCAACCACATCAAGTATGCCATCACCAACGGGGACCACGGGATCATTCGCACCCTGGACCTGCCCATCTACGTTACAAGGGTCAAAGGAAATCAGGTAGGAAATAGATCCGTGGTATGAAGGTTTTCTCTGGATCAAGTACAATAATGCAATCTGTTTTTATGCAGAAATCAGGATACATGAAAACAGCTTTCTATAGCAGCGTTCTATGGCAATATTAATATTTTCTCTAGCCTTTTCCTTCAATTGATTTACCAGGAATAATTTAAGTAAGCTAAAAACATTTTGATGTCTACTAAGGTCTTATTTAATACATAAGTTCTCTAATCTAGCAACCTTCCGTTTCATAATCCATCGTTGGTATAATCCAACCGTCTGCGCCCCTGGTTACAGGTGTTCTGCCTGGACCGCGAATGCAAACCGCGAGTGCTCAACATCGACCCGACCGAGTTCAAGTTCAAGTTGGCGTTGATCAATCGCAAATACGACGAAGTTCTGCACATGGTCCGTACCTGCCGCCTGGTGGGTCAGTCCATCATCGCTTACCTGCAGCAGAAGGGCTACCCCGAGGTCGCTTTGCACTTTGTCAAGGAGGAGAAGACTCGCTTCGGCCTGGCCCTCGAGTGTGGCAACATCGAGATTGCACTTGAGGCTGCACGAGCCCTAGATGACAAGGCGTGCTGGGAGAGACTTGGCCAAGCTGCACTGCTCCAAGGAAACCACCAGGTTTGTTTTGTGGGAGACGTTTTATTGGGTGTAGGGACATTAGCATACCTACTTGGTATAGATACTAACTTGTTGTCTACTTGGTTCACTGCTTCACTGTGTCACGATTCTGCTCTTTAGAGATCTGTCATCCTCTCAAATAGGTGGTGTTCAATTAGCTCAGATGGTAAACGCATCACCTGCGAAAAATGGGACTGGGACTAGTTCTGTGATTGAGTACACATTTTTAAGAGATTAACATTTTTCGATAATAAAAAACTAATAAAGAATAATAATAAAGAATCATAATAATCACAATAACAAAGAAACAAAGATTTATGATACTATTGAATTCTAGAAGCTAATACCAGGAAATGTTTTATTGTTTTCTCTAGGTCGTCGAGATGTGCTACCAACGAACCAAAAACTTTGAGAAGCTCTCCTTCCTGTACCTGATCACCGGCAACCTTGAAAAGCTGCGGAAGATGACCAAGATTGCCGAGATCCGCAAGGACTTTTCTGGGCAGTACCAGGGTGCGTTGCTCTTGGGTAACATTGCCGAGCGGGTGAAGATCTTGAAGAGTTGCGAGCAGACGTCGTTGGCATATTTGACGGCGGCCACGCATGGCTTGGAGGAGGAGGCCGAAGCGTTAAAGGCGGGGATTGACCCGACCAAGGACGACCTGCCGCCCGTGAACCCGAACGCCGTCTTTATGAAGCCGCCTGTGCCCATTCTGCAGGCAGAGACCAACTGGCCGCTGCTCACCGTCTCAAAGGGTTTCTTTGAAGGTGCGTTGCAAGCTTTTTGTTCTGACTCGCTGCTAAGAAATCTTATTTATATTTTCCACATAAATTCTTTTAAGGGTTTATTTTAACAGAATTCTGTTGATTGAGATACAGCATCTCATTAAATCACAACAAACAAGGTTTCCTCTTGAGCTAAAATGTAGCCAAAAATCTCTTTCTTAACTTCTTGTGCTGTTCTCAAGCTGAATGCTCATGATGAACAGTAATCACAAGAACTGGTAATTGCCAACTAATAATCAGCTGCCGTTATTGTTGGACCACCTAGAGTTGTAGCCATATATATGGCTACCTAGAGCTAAGGGAAAATGGATACTCAAAGGACCACCCTTGAATGGACGTGACATTGCACTCAAAAATGTCTATCCACTTATTTCCTTACATTACAATCATAAAGTATTAACAAAAAACCCAGACAATGCATTTCATTTTCATAGAAAGTCAATGCATCAATAGGGAAATCTCCTTAAGATTATTATTTCATTATTATCATTGTGTTCAAATACGCGTTTAAAATAAAATCTGACGTATTTTTTCTTTTTACAATCCGATCTTAACTTTTCTATTTCTATTTGTTTTAAGATTGGCTAAAATATAAATTCTCGTAGTGGGATGAAAACAGGCTGTGACGTCAGAAATAGTGTTCTGACGTCATTTTGGGTCACCTTTGCGTTCGCTTCTGTTTCTTGACGTTTTTTGACGTCATACTGACGTCAGATATCACTTCATGTCATAAAAAATGGCGACCCTCGTTTCATTTGGTTATGGTTTTTAGACTCGAATCTCCTTTATTTAACAGAAGCACTAGTTCTGAAAAAAACCATTTAAAAATGGGTTTTTGAATGTTTGAATCCTTTTGAATTCTTGGTGAAGTAATAGGCATAAGTTGCAAAGCATTGGGAAAATTTGTTTTTACTTAGCATTCTAAAACTTTGTTTTAAATCGTTTTTTTTTTTTGTCTGACTTTTCACACTCCACTGATTTCCTTTGCAGGCGCAATGCTTTCGCGAGGCACCAAGTCTTCTGCAGTCAGCGGTGCCCTCGTCGCGGAGGTGGCCGAGGACTCTGGAGCTGCTGAAGGTTGGGGCGCAGACGCCGAGCTAGGTTTGGACGAGGACGGCGCGGATGCCGACGAAATTGCATCCGCGGCAGCTGCGGCAGGAGGCGACGATGAGGGAGCCGGGTGGGACGTTGGCGATGACGATCTCGACTTACCCCCTGAACTGGAAGGCACCACGGCTCATGCGGCGGAAGAGGGCTACTTCGTGCCTCCCACTAAAGGCGTGGCACAGACACAGGTCTGGGCCAATAACTCTCAGCTGCCGGTAGATCACGTTCTGGCCGGATCCTTTGAGACTGCGTTCAAGCTGCTGAACGAACAGGTGGGTGACTCTGCGAGTGGCACTTTGCAATCTAAAAGTTTCTGTGCCTCTTTACTCAAGCAGGCAGATTATGAGTTATGACTCTTTTCTATAAGACCATCAAAATGTACCAACAAAAGGGAACGAGTTTATTGCAATATACTGATACACAGTTCTTTTTGTACATACTAAAAAAGCAGCAAAAATATCAATAAAAATCATTGGCCTTGCAAATGACAGCTTGAGAAAATGGTAGATTAGACATGTTGACACAGTGAATGGAGTTAAAATTTAAACTTTAAAACTGTTCTTTCTCAAAACTGCCTTAATAACGGAACTGATAACTACGCTTCTCTTGTTAGGTGGGCGTTGTGGACTTCTCCCACTACCAATCCATCTTCATGAGTGCGTACAGCCGCTCGCGTACTTCCTATTCCGCCCTGCCCTCGGTGCCATCCCTTCGTGGCCACCCCCACCGCAACTGGAAGGAGGCGGGGCCGAAAGGTGGCCAACCGGCCGTCGGCCTCAAGCTCTCCGACCTCGTGCAACGTTTGCAAGTCTGCTACCAACTCACGACGGGCGGCAAGTTCGTCGAGGCTGTCGAAAAGCTTCGTAGCCTGCTGCTCAGCATCCCGCTCCTTGTAGTGGATTCACGGCAAGACATCCTCGAAGCCCAGCAGTTGCTGCAAATCTGTCGAGAGTACATCCTTGGGCTGCAGATGGAAACCAGTCGCAAGGAGCTACCAAAGGCGACGTTAGAAGATCAGAAGCGGCTATGTGAGATGGCTGCGTACTTCACACACTGCAACCTTCAGCCGGTGCATCAGATTCTTACGTTGCGCACGGCGCTCAACTTGTTCTTTAAGCTGAAAAACTACAAGACGGCGGCGACGTTTGCCCGGCGGCTGCTCGAGCTAGGACCGCGGCCGGAAGTGTCACAGCAGGCGCGGAAAATCTTGCAGGTGAGCCACCTGTTTGTCAAGGTTGTAGGTCATTGTATCGAGGGGCACCATAGGGCACCAGATTTGTATATGACAAGCAGAATGAAGGAGGTTGCTGGATAGGTTGCCAAAAAGAATGGGTTAAAATTTGGAAAGACGATCAACAAAGAGGGAAAAAAAATTGGTAATAAAGTGTTGCAAGATATCCCACGTGGCTAATGCAGTACTCAAAACATGACAGAGTGATTTCCAGTGGCCATCTAATTCTTACCAACTTAACTAAATATAAATTAGTGATTCAAATAATTATCTGAACTACATAAACTTTGTTATTCCAACATTGAACTACACCTTAGGTATTTGCGTGTTTCTTAGCACTCTAGCCACGGATCAACATTTCATCAACTTAACCTCTTAACTTTGCAGGCTTGTGATAAGAATCCTGTCGACGAGCACAAGCTGCAGTACGACGAGCACAACCCATTCTCGCTCTGCGGCCAAACGTACCGGCCGATCTATCGAGGGAAGCCGGAGGAGAAATGTCCTCTGTGTAACTCGAGCTACTTGCCACAGTTCAAGGGTTCAGTCTGCAATGTGTGCACTGTAGCCGAGGTCGGGAAAGATGTCATTGGTCTACGGATCAGCCAAGTTCAGTTCCGTTAAGCAAAGTTTATTTTCGTCATGAAGACGTTCAGCTTATAAAACTTTATTGAATTGGTCTGCTGCGCATTTATTGTGTAGGTTTTTATCCATTATAAGGCCATTTTATAAGGCCATTATTGAGAGTTCGTTGGGATGGATAATGTTATGCTCTGTCTATTGTATTTTATAGTTTCGGTGCATTAAATCTAAATAGCGTAAAATATGTGTAAAAGAACAAATAATAAAAAATTAATTCAACAAGTCTTGATTTTGATTTCCAGAAAACAGCAAGTTGAAAGTTGCTGAAAATTATTTTCTCATGGACGAACCATTTCCCCCTCCACTAATAAGATTCAAGATGGCGTGGTAGAGAACGGCGAGCACATCAACAAATTTGTTTTTGTGAGGCGTCGCCTCTCGAGTAACGGTGTTCTGTACGATCAGATATTTTCGACTGAGCAATAAATAAGTTCCTAACCATGTCTTATCAACTTTACCGGAATACAACGCTAGGAAACACTCTACAGGAAAGCCTAGATGAATTAATGCAGGTAAGACCTAACGGATTGTACTATAGAAATTGTACCTATCTTGCGTAATTCTCTTTGGTTATGGACTGGTCAGTTTTGTAATTTTCTTTCATTTTACCCTTTTCTAATAGGCGTTGTTTTGTATTATTTTATTGCGTCAAGTTAACAGTTCGTTAGGAGTATTGGCAATGATTTTTGGTGTGTAGGTTTATGATCTAGTTAACCACAGAGTCCTTTGGTTATCTCAAAATTTGCTGCAGGCTTCTTACCTATACTAGGCGGAAGAATAGCTTTAAAAACTTAATATTTCGGGAGCAGGTGTGCATGTTTCATGCCTTGGCTAGTAACATATAGATAAGGAAATCGTAGTCCATTTCCTCATTCAAATTTATGAACATCATTATCCCTTACATCCGTTTCTTAGATTTCGGCATCACTATTCTTATTATTGGCGTCATTAATCACAGTTCTCCAGCAGTTTAATATATTATGTTCCTGATTTTCAAACATTAAACTTTTAAGCATTTCTGACCAGTCTGGTGTTATAATAAAGTTTTTGAATGCAACATATGTTTGCTTGTTTGGAAACACCACTAATGTCATTTTTATTTTCAGTATGGCCAGATCACACCACAACTTGTTATCAAAGTGCTGCTGCAGTTTGATAAATCTATCAATAACTCATTAGCCACAAGAGTCAAATCTAGGCTGACTTTCAAGGTGAGTACCTAGCAATTATTACAAACTGTTCTATACAAAAATGCAATTAGTGTGCCAAGAGGCTGGTATGAGCAGAGATAAAGGATAGGGTAATTATCTCTGGTATTAGTTATGGCAAAGAAAGAAAGAGAGAGAAAGCTCAACTTACCAGAGAAGAAAATTCTGAAAGTTCTAGAAAATTCGCGACAATTGCACCACGCAACGCCACTTTCCTTCTCCTGTAAGTTGCGCTACCCCTATTTCCTTCTTCAGCATAACTAATATACCTACGTACCATAATATATATAGATATCTTTTTTTTTTTTGACTCGATAGTTGATAATGTCTTAACTATTATTTGATTTTTTCTTATTTATCTTATTGCAGAGAATGATATTTTTTTATAAATTTCTTATGGACCTATTTCTAATGCATTTATTTCCCATTTAGGCTGGCAAGCTCAACACGTACCGATTTTGTGATAACGTTTGGACTTTTATGCTTAACGACGTTGAATTTCGTGAAGTCCAAGCTGTTGCCAAAGTCGACAAAGTGAAGATCGTGGCATGTGATGGAAAAAGTATGAATCTACTAGGATTTAAATATTACTCTTGTAAAACAATTATAGTGCCCTATCAACTAATGTGGCTAAAAATGGTATTAGGATCTAATACAAATGCGCCTATTCAGTCATGAAGCTATCCACCTAGATTTCACATACCTAAGAAATGTTCTTCTCTTCCAGATATCAGTGACGAAATGGCACCTGCACGACGATAATTTCTGGATGTCATTTGTGACGATAGAATATTGTACGATAATAATCACGACTTACTATAATTTTTGTTCTCCCGAGCTTGTCTGTCCATAATACTTTCTTAGCCACTTATAACCAGGTAATGAATTACCTGCTGCCTAGGAACACAGACATTTGTGTCCACATTTGCCTAATTAACTAAATTCACACAATTGAGTACCTTTTTATAATTAGTGCCTTGCAATCAGGTGTTGGCTTAATTCATTAGATTCTAGATCATGTTATAACAGCGCAAGTTAATTGTGCTAGTAAAGCAACGATGACGACTATGATTCTTGAGGACAGGTATAGATTGGTGGATAAGAAGATTACTTTAAATGTAGGGCTGTTTTCATGTTTAGAACATGTTTTTTTTTTCATTTACCTAGGTAATCTATGAGCAGGATGGACAAGTCTAGGAATGTAAAGCGTAAATGATTCTAATTTATATTAAAATATCGTGTATATTTACGATTAATTTACACGGTAAATGATGTATAAACTGTTCTCTTTAAAAAGTAAGGAATATTTTCTCATGGATGTATCATAATACAATAATATAAAATAAAATGGTAGATTTAAATATTCTCAAATTCTTGTTATCATTGATTTGGCTTTTTTTCTCGGCTTTTATTAAATAATCCTCATTTTAAAGGTACGTTGGTACCAATGCTTGTAGCTAGAACTTACTGTTTAGAAATATGACTAGGTAGGTGAGTTAGCTTGAGTGTCACACAATCAAAACAAAATTACCTAGCAAGTTACAAGAAATTTTAATCACATAACCATCGAGATTAAAAATAATATTGCTATCAAATACATATCAATATTCTATTCTCACTCGTTGATTTGTAGTTATCACCAAGAAAGTGTTATCAGCATATAAAGTTTTGTGCGTCGTATTCGTTTCTGAATATATAATACGTAGGTACCGGCTATATTTTTATTGAAGTAAAGTACTCATTCGATGCTGTCTCAATATTAACTTTATAATTAGCCAGGAATTTGTCCAGTAGGTCATGGAAAAATTGTACACCTTTTAGGCAGGCAGTTATAATAATAGTAATATCAAATGTAAATGCAAGATCTTGATACGAATCAGGAATGTATCAGAATTCAAAGTTTAGTGAAGACAAGAGTTACTAAGTTACTAATATACCACTAATGCTTATTAAGTACTGTATTGTCTTTTCGTTCATAAGTACGAGGGAATGCATTTGATTAAGTTTGTCAGCACTCCCAGACGAGTGCTGATCATACTTTCCTTTGGAAATAGAATCTGATAAACATTCAATTCTGATTTGGGATAAGTCTTATAGAAGATGGATATGCACAGAAAGAATTCTCGCAAGCATTGCAACCTATTGCTGTCCACGTTGCTAGATCTTTCCTATTCGATGCACCGACCAGCTGCGGAAGATTTTCCTCGACTGTTTCTTGAGCTCGCGGTTGTGCGCGATCTCGATTTGCAACGACGCCCCATTGTTGAGAGCCAGCCACGTCACAACCTCGTTTGTGTCTGGCGGAGCACCTGGAAATATTTAACTTTCATTCACACTCCTTTCAAATGCTTTATTTATGAGAACCTTTGTTTTTTTAAGCCTTGGTTTTGTTTTTACTCTGGGACTGCAACATTGGCAACAAATTTTGTGGCCTTGGCATGTCTAAAGGAATGTCTAAAGAAAATCATAATTAGTCTTTATTCCTACTCCGATGCTGATGAAACTAGTCGAAAAGCTTCCACATCAAAGTTGCGATGATCTTATCCATTACAAAGTTGCTATGCAACCAGCGTTGTATTGACGTATGAGGGTAGCAAGAGACATGATCCAATACAAAAAGTTTTCCAAAACTATGAATAAGAAGTTGGTGGATCGCTCGACCGATAATTCCAGCTCCTGTAGCATCAGACAAAGTCTGTTTCTCACCAGAGAGCAGTTCCTGCAAGGTAACACGCCTGGCAGCCAACGGCTCCTTGCCCGGGCCTCGCAGCTCGAAGACAAGGGCAGCGTGTCGTGGGAAGCTGTCTGCCGAGTCGAGCTGGAACGGCAGGTCGAACAGTGGGTTCGGAGCCGCAGGCAGCAGTCGAGACTTGGCCACCGTCTTGCCTCCGTTAGCTCGCATCACCTTTTCGGGACTGGAACAGCTGCAATGTGCGGTTTTAATACATATTTTGTGGAATTCAATGCAGCTTTCTTGATTTTTTTTTTTTTTTTTGTAAGCAGATGTATAGCTTTGGCACTGTTGTGTGTTCTGCTATTTGAATACTACAAAAGTAAGCAAAAGTTTAGCAAAGAGCTGATGAATGAAGAATTAGAAATTTTAGACACTACGAGGAAGCTGAAATGAAGAAGGTCTGGTTGCTTCTTAAAACTAGTTCCTATGAAAACAATGTCTTAGGAATGTTTTGTTTTGGTTACCTCTGGAACTTGACTCTGCAGTAGAGTTGAGCTACCCTAGCTACGTCCAGTCCTTGTGCTTGAATAACTTTCCCCTCGATGCCGCTGTAGTGGTCTGGTCGCTGAGATGCCCTCACATTCAGGTCTGTGGGCAGACAAGCCATTAATTGCAGGGACACACTCGACAGCCTTTGCTTTGGTATGCAGCACAATCATTTTTTTTTGTCATGAATATTTAGGGTCTTGAAGGGTTTATAGGGCTTATTTATACCAGTAATGTTCTACTCAAAATTCTAATGAGTTTTTTTTCGTGAATAATATTCTCTTACTTTTATAAAAATGATTCAAAATGATTTTTGTATTATTATTGAGCAGAAACTAATGGGATATATATTTCCAACTGATGGTGTCTAGTCAAAAATAGGTATTATCCCAATAAAGTTGCACGGCAATTTTAACAGTGGGAAAACGTATTCGTGGTCATAACCACGAAAGGGTCAACGAAAAGTTCAATCAAACCTACAGTTTTAACTTGCTTATAGTTATTTTTGATCTGTTGAGCAAACTATACAGTATTAGGAAAAATGCTAATTTCCAAACCAATCAAAGGTAAAATCTAAATATTTTTAGAAAAAAACGTTAACTCTCACATCATCTTCTATCTAAGGTCGGGCTGAGAGGTAAAAATGGCAACTGTACGCACCCATTGGTCTCTTGAGCCGTGGATGCAGTATGTTAGGCTGGGAGACTGCGTGGGACAACCCAGATATTTGCAGCAACTCCGTGGCGTCCGATTCCCCACCGCCACCCGGCTCAATGCTAAACGTCATGCCGTCTCCGTGCAACGCTTTGCCGTTAGACTTTTCGTGTACGCACACTTCAGATCGGAAGCGACGCAGTTTCAGCCCGTTTTTCATCTGCAATCATGATTAGCAGTTTGTTTGCTGGACTGAGGATTGGAAATACCAATGTTTGATGAATGGATTTCCATTGCATCAATAGGATTTGGTTACTTTCTTAACTGCCAGTTAGAAAACGTGTATGGAATCAGCAGCTTTATCCAATTCCGCCCTCCTGCACATGGGTGTTCTGCCAACATGGTCAACTGAAGATACCTTATTGGTAACTCAGGTGAATGCCAGAGATTCATGTTGCATATCAAACACTTGACAAATCCACCAGAAGATTTGAAAAAAAAAAACCGGTGGAATGAATAAGATTACCGATTTAATATTTGAAAATGATTGAAGGAATTAATATATCCAAAGTAACTCTTGATGAGTTGGTATAATGCATATACCATGACAACTAGGCTTCAAAGCCTCCCAAGTCAGCTGCTCGACTGAGGGTACGCACCTTCTGCTTCATCACGCGGAAGCTGCTATACTCGGACATGTTCTTCTTTAGGCTGGGCGCCTCGTATGATGGACTCAACGAGTTTGGGGAATGGCGGCCAATGTCGGCCAGCTCGGAAGTCTCGGGGTGTAGGTCTGTGATGGTCACCAAGGGGACCAGCGGGGAGCTCGAACGACTGCTGAAGCTGCCACCTTCTGTGACATACACGGGGACTTATCAACTACAACTCGAGTGTAGAAACAAGGAGGACTTGTTGATTTTCCTGAGATTAGTCTTCATTGGCCTTTTCAATGCAGATGAATCTGATTTCTAAAATCTTATATGAGCAGTCAAGAAACAGGAAGAGTATAGCTTAAGAAAATGTCTTTAGGCTACACAGTCCAATATGGAAAAGTAAAAACAACTAATTTTCCAGAAGTTTTGCAACTTATGCCTGTTACTTCATCAAGGGTGATAGCGGTTTCAAGTGACAAGGTTAGGTAACGAAGACGCGAGACTAAAAACCGTAATATGGAAAATATTGTTATTTGTGATTTGGAAAATTTAAATGAAAAAGTTTGCCTTTTAAGCCAAATTTTTCACAATACTTAACTAAGTAGAGTCAGAAAGTAAACTCAGACCAAAGCTGCCTATCTGGGCTCGGTGGTGGAAACTTAATGCCAGCTCTTACCATGATGGGCAGGAGGCTGCTTGTACCCAAGCGTGACCGTTCGAGGTGGCGTGGGGGGCGGCACCACTGGCTCGGCGTGGTAACGCAGCTTGGGTCTTTCTGCTGATGCCCGCCTAGCGGCTGCCTCTGTCTCCACCCTCCGCGAAACCTTTGGTGAACTCGTGCTGCTCGTAGCACTCAGCTGTAAGCTCTGCAACTGTAGGCAACGGGTGACGTTACAGAGAAGCTTCCACCCCAGCTCATTGACTGAATTTGTTCTTCCTTTGCTAAGATGTAGTTCAAAAGACTGAAGTTTTTTCGATATTGTTAAAATGTACAAGGTACCCTACATGTAAGCGGAAGGTGTGGCTTTTAAACACGTGGAAGCAACGACATTTCTGTTGGCTTAATTTCAGAGTAAAAACACAAACCGCAAAATAACTAATAGGTAGATGTGAAAATTCGACCTCTGGTTTGCAATTTATGTTATAGATAACATTAAATTTATCCAGTTTCCCATCTCAAACTCAGGGTAGTATTGAAATTTGTTATATTATTCTGCAAAACCAGGTATTTACCTCGGCTTCTTCGGAGATGACGTTTAGCTTGAGTTCAACGACCCCACTCTTGACACCATGCAACTGGAAGCACTGCACTTTGTCCAGGTTAGACATCTCGCGTATCTCTTCTAACGTGAACGTCATACTTCCCAGGTAGTCCTTCATACCGAATGTGTCGTGGTCCCAAAGAACCTGCGTAAGGACAGCTCGTTTTTACACTCCCCATGACCAAGGAAGCAAAACAATAGGCTTGGCACACTCCAAAAACATTTACCAAGGCACCGAGTTCCAGATAAAGCTTCTAATCTTAATCTTTGTAAACTACCACTAATGTTATGAAGAAGGAAACTAATCATAATCATAATTAAATATAAGGTGCACTCTTTTAAGTGCTGTTTATTTGTTTAAACAAACAGCACGGCAATTTCTTAAGCCTGTGATAATCATGAGAATACATCTGAGAATTTATAATGAATTTATGGCCAGTTATAGATTGTTATAGATAGAGTTGCAGTTGATAAGATTGTGGTGATTTATCGTGAAACAAGATTACTCTGGCGGCTTTGACATACCACTTCCAGAGTCTCCCCAGTCCTAGGCACTCCCATGATGGCGCTCTCGTCCCAAATCGGATTCAGAGTCTTCTTCTTCACGCTTGACTTGTACTTGCATTCACCGTTGACCTTCAGCTCGCAGTAGGGGTCGCTGAATCCGTTGAGATCTTTGGACACAAGGTCACGTGCCCTGAGGGACGGAAACCAGAAATCAATTGGGTGCCAATTGTATGACTGGTCACATTAAAATAAAAACAGCATTTATTAAAAAAAGTCATGACACAATCCTTACTTGACAATAGTGATCTCCATTAGACCGAGGCCATTGGACAACAAACTGCTTATGTCGGAGCTGGTCTCTGTGTCTCGATGAATTAGCAGCATCTTCTGCAAACAAGAATCAAAATCTTATGGGGTTTCTAGACTCATGTCTACTTCATCTAACCCTAGCATTTTTTGAGATTTTTGAGATGTGAACTTTTTGGATTTTTTTTTTTTTCTATTAGACAATTCAGGCCCATGACGAAAAGAACCAAGTAGCAGGTTTCGGGAAAAATGTTACATTCTGCCTCAATGTAGTATGCCACTGGTGGTTCATGAGAATATTGATCCACAATGCTGGGATGGAGAGTAAACTGCAGATTTATTTTTATTCAGTCAATAAAATTTAGTCTCTGTTCGGGCTAGACCAGGACCTATGTGGTTGTAAAACTACGATTTGAGATACGTTCGAGTCCTGAGGTTAGGTTATGAATGGGTTTGGCTACTAAAGGTTAAGAAATCCCATCATGTGGGTCAGTCTCAAACGCGATATCACCAAGAGATATCTTTATCTTTATAGTATCAAGAGATACTATATTGCACCCAAACAGGAAACGTCTCTCTAGCCGAACTTACCGCCTGTTGCATCCACGTATTGCTGTTGCGTTTCCCGCGATTGAATGGGTCATCTTCGTGGTCTACCGCAAGGGGAGGGGCCTCGGCATCGTGGCATGCAGCTCCCGACTGCTCTACCGACGGCACGGCTCGGAAAACAACGGAGACGGTGATGTTGGCCGCACTCGCGCTGGCGTTGCCGTTCAGAGTCAGCTGTCGTCGGATCACCCAGCTCTCGTCCTATCAGGGCACGGCTTCGGTTTAGGTTGGGCGCTCTTTGGTAAACAGGAGTTTTGATTTGAAAATAAAATGATTTGACTGTAGATTTTTCCAAGTTCAGGGTTTTTGAATTTTTTTCTTTTCAACATTTGTGTGTAAGATGTTTTCTAATCATCGTTACCAAGGGAGTGCGGGGGAGGAGGATACATTTATTTTCTGGTTAGTTATAGCGTTGACTAAACGGCTATAGGAGAAATTAGTATTTGATACTGAGTATTGGCCATTTTTCCTGCAGTTTGTGACCACATAACTTTACTAAAATCAGAGTCTGGAACTGCTAAAACTACTAATTGTGAGTCATGAAGTTTGCTGGCTTCTAAAGCAGAAGCTGCTGATGGCCTCTGGTACATTAATCTCATCAGAGACAAGGGAAAATCAGAACAAAAGCTACAGATAAAAATGTTTCCATGCTTGCGGCATTGGAAGGGAAAAAGAAGAAGCCGTCACAGCATGCGATGAGTATCCCAGCCCCAGACCATATGTTTCCTTGGAAAAATATCGGGAATCGCTCACCTGGCCTAGGTTGAGGTTTGCCAACCCGAGCAGGTCTGTGTCGGCCATTTTGCGTGGATTCCACGAGCAGACAACAAACGAGAGCGCAACTTGACTGCGATCGGTCACCAGGAACTGCGTTTTCGACTCCCATTGTGGACTGCCGTTGCCTTTCAGATAGTGCGTTGTTTTCACCTGAAACAGACTCTCCGATGAAGCCCCCGGTTTGTGGACTTCTTAACTGAGCTGCTCTGTACCCAACAACCTACCTTCTTGCGGTTATTGAAAACCATGCAGTAAGGGTTGCAATCGCTTTGGTCTGCGCTGGTCAAGCCGCTGGCGCCGTGGATGTACACGAACATGACTCCTGAAACTTAAAGAAATCAAATTAAAATTACTTTAGTGAACCATCTTGGAAAGAACATCCGAAAAAATATTTATCTACATTTATTTCAAAAGGATTTGTTCAATGTGTGCCGTGTCTGAGTGAAATCGTAAAATCGCAAGATATTCCAAAAGACACAAAACATTCCATTTTAAATTAAAAACTCTGTGCTATGAACTGTATTTTCCTGGTTTTATGTGTGCTGCATAAATTGACTTGCTTGACATTTGCACAAAGTCATTGATTCAGGGAATATCAAATCTTGAGCCAAAGCTGATTTCAAAGTTTAGCCTGATGTTGCTGATATTGGCCCTGATTCGTTTGAAATCCTTCTAGAAAGTTTTCTCAAATAAGACCGGTTACCTGAGCTGCTAAGCTGGTCGTCTGTCTGATCTGGCTCGGGCTGTTCAAGCTGGATGCCAGGCAACGGAGTGTACTCAAGCCTCACGGACAAGTTCGGCAAGCCACTCGAGCCACTTCGAGACATCTTGCGGTTCAGAGTCGTCTCCACGCTGGCGCAGAAAACAGAGAAATAGTGGTCTTAATTTGAGCAAGAGATACAAACCCAAATTGTCATATAGACAATTATGAAAAGGCCTTATTTATTTATTAAATTAGCCATAAATTTAGTTATAATAATAATAATTAAGAGGTGTTTAGTTAGTTTTTTAGCCATTCAAGTACAGGACACACTTTTCAACACAATCACTTCCTAACAGAACATTAGGTAAATCACTGCCCTGTTTCTTTTGTTCGTAATAGTTTCTGGCTTTGATCTATTCAGTCAACGAACATGCCAATTTGTCTACAGAACATCCGTACATAAAATTCACAGAAAAACTGTGAGAAATAATCTGGATTGGACTTGGCAGTTTTTAAAGGTAGAATCGTAGAAAATTTGAGCTACAGCTGTTATGTAGAAGAATCCATTAACCACTAACAAACATATTGCAACTCCAGATCAATGTTGTTACTAAAGGAAACTCAAGTTTTCCAAGTTTCAGTGAGAAACGGCTAGACTCAAGTCCGTGTTCATTCGCCAGAAATTGACTCACACGTGAGAGTTCTCGAGGTTGTAGTTGGAGAGCTGCAGCTCGTACTGAGTGAGAGTGATAGAGCTGACAAGACGCTTGCTCTTGAACTTGATGAGTAGGTTGTCGGTGGCCAATGAGTTGACGAGGAACGAAGGACTCTCCTGCCATCGTGGCGCGATGTGGGACGTCACACAACGCTGGCTACCCAACGTCAGAACCAGCCATCGAACGTCTTCGGACATGTTGCCTGTCAGGAACCAAGACACAACGGATAGGTCTGTGAATTGTGGTTCACAACAAATACCTTGTGACGAAGTTCTTGTCAAATTTCGCTTCATTTCACGGTTTTCATAAATACAGGGCTGGTGAAAGAAGATTTGACTTGTTGGCAATATATGCATGAACCTTAAAGTTTTTCTACATATTGCATGAAGGTAACCAGAGCAAATTTTACAAAAAAAGGATTTGGTGCAGATCCTATATGGTACTCTGAGGAGCACAAGAAAATTTAAACAATTTTCGTACTAAAATACAAAAGTTCCAAGAGCTTAGCTGTTTTTTTTTTATTCGTGTCTTCTTTTAATGTACACATTTTAAAAAAATACTCTTGGAAAATAGATTATTAGAGCATTGATGCCTTTGGACCAGCGTCATTGCTAAAACCGTTAACCACCACAAATCGATTATGAAAGTACTTGCATTTTATCAGTAATCGTTCGTACCTGTGTGTGCGATTGAGAGTGTTACGGTGAGCACGCCCTGGGCCTCCGGTCTGCCGACCTCTTGTCCGGGCACCGGCCGGTCTCGCGGCGTGAAGTTAAGGTCCAGCTTGCCCGGGTCGACCAACGACGTCACCAACGCATCCATCACGAACGAGTGGATCCAACCTTGGATCAGCGGCACCTCCATCATCTGCACCGTCTGAAAACACAACAATCGATGTTGGTCCTCGAGTACTATCTGGTATCAACTAGTATTACAGTCTTAAGAGCTTTGTTATTGATGCCAGCAGAGAAGTGCCACGGACATTTAACTCATGGTTACGATAAAATGAAACCTGTATCTTTAAGAAAATTCACTTCTTGCAAATTAAAAATGTATCATTGCTTGCAAAGTTGCTGATTAGTTTTGTCTTAACCAAGTCTTTGATGAGTTAAGATAGATACAAAAATGTAATTCTTGCATGCACCCTGGTTAATGGGAATATCTGTCTCTTCCGTCATTGCTAACGAGTGTCAGGCTGGATTCGGTTTGGTCCCTACCTTCAGTATCCGAATGCTGAACCAGACTTGAGGTCGTTCGACAAACGTCAGGGTGAGATGCGTAATGTGCGGGAATGGAGCGTCCATGTTGAGTGTGCACGTTGCATACATCTTGCCGTCGATGTTCAGCTTCTCCACGGCCAGATCCAGGTCCATACCCATACTGCATGCAAGGAGACACATATCATGTAGACATCGGCACGTTTTTACATTCAACTCATAAGACACACACATTTTTAATAAGTTTATCGAGTTCTATAAAACATTTTAACCATTCATTTTCTATATCTGCTAGAATAATTTGCAAGTTTTCTTACAGTAGTAAATTCAAACACGTAAAACCCACAAGTCATTACCATGGGATAAACACAGTGATAAATGTGATAAAAATACGTAATGAACAATGACATATGATATCAATGTACCCGGCTAGCAGTCCTTGTTGTTGAGAATGTGCTCCGATATTTAATCCAGAAGTTGGTTTTCTAACTCGGCTGGTTTGAATCGGTGCATCCAATCCAACAGTAAGATTGCAGCTCAAGTGAAATTGCAAAGGTCTTTCAGTGGAAAATGAAAAGGTTTGCCTACCCCTTGCCGAAGAGGCGAGACCGGAGCACCATGCGGAAGTCATCGCTGTCTAACGAGACATCTGCTTCTAGTGCTACCTGGTGGTGCACATTTCCCGCTAGCCCCGACGGCGGAAACTGCAGCGACCGCACCGACTGCACCAGCCGCTTGCCTGCACAAAGAAACAATGTGTGTCCATTGTTTTGTTGGTTCAGTGACGTGCTGTTTTAACAACACCCTGTTACGCTGGTCTAATGATGGGATGATGATGAAAATGATGATGAACCTAACCTAGCCTAGAAGGGAGGAGGGAAAACCTGGTGCCAGCTCATAGTCTTCTTCTTTTGGAGAGCACCAATGGGACCACCGGCTTAATGTCCCTTCTGAAGGACAGTACAACGCGATCAACAGGATTCTTCCACAAATAAATTGGTATCGAGAAGTTGTTGTGCTAGTTTCTGTACCTCCAAACTCTCTCCCGAACAGAACTGGTCATCTGTATGATGGTCACCCATCCAACACCTGACCCAGCGCAGTGTTGCTTAACTTCAGTGAACTCAAGAGAACCAGTAATTTTTTGCTAGCCATTAGTTCCCTGCCTTTAAACAGGCAAATTTCCTCTGTCAGATTCTTGGCTGCTTAAGACCATGCCTGGCAATTTAGAGTAAGATTTCGGTGGATAACACTCCAAACCAATTCGGTGTGCTTTTCGGTTTGTGGTTGTATTTCTCAGGGTCATTGTGTTCTGGACTCTTTCTCACATGGCTTCAGTCATTTTGACACCAGCTTATTTCGGGCAATTTCTCACCTTGTGTGATGTCGAAGACTCGCACAGATTTGACGTAAGGTGTCTGGTCCCCCAAAGTGAACTGGCGGAGCTCGATGCTTTCTGAAAGTGGAAAAAGTAAAGTCCTGTCAAGTCATTCACTCACAATTCAACCCCACACAACTTTCCAATTCTAATTTTTCAAATTAAACTTGTCATTTTTTAAAACAAATTTAAGTTCAGGATACATTCTGCCAGTCACTTTTATCACGCAACACGTCTCTAGGCGTCACTTTCTGTTTCAAGGTATCAAGTTGCGAGTTGTGACTGATTTTATTTTTAGCATGGGGGTCACTTCTCCACCCCAGTTCATCATGGAGATTGTTGATCAACCCCGCAGACAAAGGCTTGAGACAATTAATATCTAGCCGTGTTTTTTAACAAAGAGATTCCTGGTCGTGGTTACTTTTATCAGAGTGGGCTACGATGCATACCTCGGAGCATGAGAGTTATTAAATTTAATTTTTCAAAGCGTCGCGCGAAGCAGCGCAAGCGCAGTGCTCACGTGCTTTGTGACGGGTGCCCTTTGTGATGGGTGCTTTGTGAATATTTCCCTGGCCTGGCCTTTGTAAACCATTCGCTTTGAAGTTGATGGCCTGCTGCAAGTGGCACTTTGGGACGCGGGCGACAGTAGTCGGGCATGGCCACACTTAAACTCCTTCTTTGTTTTAGCCACTGAAACTTTTAGTTGGTCTAATTTGTCAAGCGATTAGGTTGAATTCACACGTTCAAGTGTACCCAATACCATGGTCTTAGGGGTGGCTCCAAGTTCTATGCTTGAAATGAAATTAGAAGAGTTTTATTGATTTTAGCATTTTTCAATGAAAAACTGAAGAGTAATTGAAAGCAACTTTGCCGGAAACATGAACAATATGCGCAACGCAATAAAAAATGTACACGAGCAGGATCATTAAAACTTTGACAGCGCAGCTTTTCCTTCGTGTTTCCCGGAATTAAATTTTCATCAGTTCCATTGTCAAATCGTTGTACGTAACTGCGACGAACATTCGCAACGCAGAATTGAAATTATGACAATAATACGTTGCCACTACATCAAGACCCGAATATGACGATTAGAAATACCTGAAAGTTCCAAATTGCGTACACCAATTTGGGCGGCATGTTGGAAGCATGGCCCGGCCCGCCCTAATGTTTACGATAGATAGACGTGATGTGAAAATTGCTAGGAGCACGCATTTATAGAAATCTACGCAGAAATTGTGGTTCGCCCTCGCGATGAAAAGTGATTACACAGCGAATGAGCATGCGCTCTGAACGCGAAGTGTGGAGGGCAAGACAGCGATACGCTGACTTTCATTGAAATAATGGATTTTGTTCAGATAATTCGCCCTCTTTGATTGCAAATAATTATTTTATTGGCAACGTGGATCGAGTCAAATTTTGCTTTGTTTTTTAGCAATTAATAAACGGCAGCTTTGATCATTTCTGATGTTAGTTAGCTTTTGTTTCTCACTCGAATCTTTTGCGAATCAATTCCATACCATTAGCTCGGAAAAGAGTTTCTTCCTGCTCCAAATTATAAAACAATATCAATTCCGATCCTCCACGGAATATTGATCAACAGGACATCATTATTTTGAGCCCAGAGGGAGCAAGAAAATACATTTCTTCTTCGCCGGGTAAGTTTCTGTCTGGTCTTTTCCATCATAGGCCCGAACAAATGGATATCTACAGTAACTTTATTTGTGCTCCCTGCAGGGCTGCAGCGATCCCTCTGTCGCTGCCGTGGGGAAGAAATTCCGCGAACCACTCCGAAAGCGGATTAGCCAAACTTTTTTAGCGTTTGACTTCTACATTCCGTCGGAAAATGCGGAAAAGCTTTGAAACGTTTTGCAGCCTGCGGGCGCGGGGGACGTGCCTTCCATCGCACGCCAGCCCAAAATCACATCGCCATATTTCAGAGGTCGTCAATTGAGTTCGCTGCGCTTCGTTGGGAAATTCTATCCCGGGGCAATTATATGGGGCACATTTCCTTGCACAACCGAGCCATGTCAAACCCACCCGTTTCAAATCTTCTATGTCACGTTTAGCTGTTGTGTGAATAATAATGATGAAAGCTAGGAAAGGTTCACAGCAATGCAAATAGGGCATGGCAATAACATGGAGGGAATTCACATGCATACTATGTTTGGCGAGGGTCGTTATACTTGTATAGCTGTGGTATAACACAGCTGGTAAGATAGCGTGGAATATGACTGCGGCGCAAGGGTAGGTACTACGGCTATTTAAATTTTTAATGTTCCAGAGGTCTCTATCTCTGTAGCACGCTAATGATGCCGTCCACCCCAATGATCTACGCACTTCCCTCCAACCAAACGTGCGTAGGTTATAATAATTGATGTCGGGCTCAGGCGATTATTTTTGACACATTGCTCGGATTCGACGTCTCTATGGTAAACATTGATTTTCCTGTCAATCACAATTAAAAAAGAACAACTATATACGTGAGAGGCAAATTGTGTAGCGCGGTCAAAGAATTGGAGCGATAAAAAATGCATGTTACAATTTTCGATTCGTATCCGATATTTTAAAAAAGGAACGAGAGCGTTACAGCGATACGCGCGTGATTTCGGAACATTAATATAAATGGTATCAAGACCCCAAGGCTTCTATCCAGTCGAGATATTGATTAGCTTTTGGGTCGTCGACTCGGTTACTTTTAACGTATAATTCGGGGTATCTGACGGCCCGAAATAAATAAATATCTGTGAATACAACTTGGAGTATCTCAAATTGTATGGGCATCCCCGCCGCGTCACACACATGCAGCACGCGCTTTGTCTGGCGACCGGGGCCATGTGTACTCAGTCTCGGTCGCAATTGATGGGTCATGAGCCCAGTGTACACGTCACACTAGGTACATGGAGTACATTGTGCCGGAAGAGTGGCAAAGGCGCATGTGTGGGGCGGCACGCGTCGTTCAAAACAACACAATTTGATCGGGATTGAAGCTCTCATGCGGCAGGCGCGACGTTCAGGAAAATTTCAGTGAGCAGCTTGAGATCAGGTATGACAAGAACGGAAGCCGTCGAAGTGATTCTGTGATTTTTTATTTCTATGCGGGTTTATTTCTACTGAACTGTGGCGCAGTTGGGGGGGGGGGGGGGGGGCGGAAGACTGCTTGAGAACGCCCGAGGTAAATGGAGTGCCCACTTACCGACGATGGCGGGCTTGGCTTCGTTAAACAGCGGCTCCAAACGGTCTTTGACGATCGTGAAGAGACTTGGAGAACTGAAGATCCACCTGTGGGAAAAACACAACATTCCGCTCACAATTTATAATTCGAGTCTTTCGAATCGGGTATTTTATTCAATAGACGCCATGACGGGCGCTTGTATAAGAGATTTCTACACAAATTGAAAAGAATGGCTAGCTTAAGCGTAGCACAGAAAGATGATATTGTTAGGTCAGGGGATTTTTCGGCGCACTTGTTTCATGGACCATAACTTTATTGTCTTGGGAAAAAAATAAAAACTGCTTGGAGCTGTCACCGAAAACAAAGCCCCGTCCGTTTCAGTGGTCGAACATTTTGGGTTGAACGCTATAAGACCGTGCATGGAACGGCGCACAGGCCATTCCTTGCGCCGAGCTTGTACAACAATCGTTCGAGCTGGGGCAGCTTAAGTACCGATAATTGCAATCACAGCCTTGACCGACCATACTGGGACGTCTGCAATTACCTTTGGGACTCACGTGACCCTCCCACTGCGAGGCTGACTCCAGTCAGATGGCACTAAGTAAGGCATTTTTATTGCCAAACGAATACCAGTGAGCATGCACATTAATACCATGACCAGGGCTCTCAACAAAGAATGGTTGTCCGACTGGCATGAGTACGATATGCCACACAATATTTGCTTTTGTATGTTCGTGAAATTCAAAAATATTTGCCAGTCAGGAGCAATAAACGGAATCGCGGCCTCGCGGACGTTTACGTTCTGGGTGATTTACTAAGGTGGCAAACAACTTGCAAAAATAGCGAGCGGCGGCCGCAGACAACTGCTTATTTTCCTTGAATGAAAGAGAAGGAAGTAGTACATTTTTTACTGGATCCAAGCGGATTAAGTCCTACATGAGCTTTTTAAACCGAAAGAATCACAAAAGCGTTGTGTGTAACTTTATTATGTGTGAAAATCGCTTGAAAAGATTGTGAGGAAGTTGGCGGGTACCAGGGCGCGGTGAGTGATGGTATATAAGTGATAGGTGACTTGACACAAGGAACCGATTTATTTTTGCCCGCACGACATAGCATTACTTAACACGCGTTTTCATTTGCCAGTGACAGTTTCCCCGTGAAATATGCGGGATACTGCGACACCTCGAAACACGACGGCGATCTCGGCCACTGGACTAACAGGACTCGAGGCCATTAGGCGAAGAAAAGTGAGAATAAGTGCCCAGTCACTGGCAGATATCGCGTTTCGAAAGAAGTCTTAGCGAAATTTGACGACCTGAGAGCAATGGACTCACACATACAAGTATCCTGTGTCCGGACCTCGTCGAATGCGACAAAAGAAAGGGAACACAAACTGCGTAGATTTTTGCGATGTAAAGTCACAGATCACAATCAGAATAATATCTCGCCGATACAAAATGTTTTCATGTGTTTTTTCAGGCGTATTGTTAAAAGTACAAAAGGGCAAATAGCTGAACGACAGAAAATTATTGCAAGTAGATATTGGTGTGGCCAAACACGTGAGACCGCAGATCTGTGAAACTGACAGTTGACAGGTCTGACAGTTGGTAGTTGAAATCTATAATGCCAAAGTAAGAAGTGCTCAAGTAAAGTTCGAAAAGTACGCCTGGTGACTTACCATCTGTTGAGCAGAAAGTTAAACCACTCTGCCGTTTCGTCGACGTCGAGGGCTCGCCGTCGCCTCACGCGAAGCGTCTCGTATCGGATGATGTCGTCGACCAGCTCGACCAGGCTGGTGCGCCAGACGCCGGCGACCAGCGCGACCAGCGCGCCCAGCACAACCAGCTTCCAGACCAGGCTGAGGTCCGACGCCGAGCCCACTACCCAGCTGCACACCACCACGCCCGAGAGCTGCACCAACGTCCAGCTCAGCTGTCGGTCGCGCTAAAGAAACGGGCGTCACATTATAACAGGGTGCTATTCCAGCACCGAGATCGCACTTTTAGATAGTACCGCATATTTTTTTCTCGTTAGAACGTTTTCGTTTTATTCGAACAAGTGGAGTACTTCCAGGCTCCGTGGGTGGGGTTTGAGATAGACTCGAGAAGAGTAAACACTCAGCAAAGACTTGTTGAATGTAATGCACCTGACATCTCGACTCCTACGACTTCCGCCAGCTAGATTGTGTCTAGTTTCGCTCAACCCGAGGGGTATCGGGAATCCGGTGAGACATCCCGCGAGGATATTTATTCACTCCCTAACGAGCAGCAGGAGGAAGCTTGCATGGAGTGCCACTGGAATGATTCGATCACTGGCTTTGACTGGATTCCATGTTGACACCACAACACAAAGCACAAATCAATCACCAGCACTAAACTAACACACAGTTAGGCGCTCATTTACTGGCATAGGGGGGAGAGAGGGGGGGGGGGGGGGGGAATGTTAATTTATTACATTTCGAGTACATTCAATGTGCCGCTGCCTATTTGTAATTACATTAAAACTTTTTTAATAAATGTCAACAAAATTACGAGCTTTAGAAATTGTATTAAAACATACAGGAACAGTTATAAAAAGTAAAAACCCATACGGTTACCCCCGTAAGCACCGATTCGAATTCGCAGTCACTGAGCTAGAGCCTGGAAATATCCACACTTTACACTCAATTTCCAAAAATGCGTCAATTGTGTAAAAACTAAACATTGCTAAAAAGTGTTTTTGGTTCTGTTTTGAACGTGTCTCTATTTTACAGGCTAGGTCACTGCCATTTACCAAGGGGTCACGTTTCCCTTGCTTTCTTTAAAGGTAGTACATATTTTCTTTGCCCGCGATCACGAGATTTTGTTTTCGCGTGGCTTATTCCCTTGCCCAAAGGTCAAGCGCAGTGCAGATTTCTTTTGCCTGCGATAGCGCGACGGAGATAGGGGATCGCCCGACGCGGGGCAGGGACTGTCGACGTTGGCCTGATCGACCATTACCTATACTAGACCACCCCCACCTTCATTGTACAGGCGTTTGACAGACTCCATTCTGATAGACAGTCAAGAACTTGGGGTGTAGTGGACGGGGTAGCAGAGATAGAGCGATTTTAAACCGATTGCCCTGAGACCTTGGAACTCCTTACGTTCCTACAACCGGAGTCGCGTTTTTGTACCCAAGATTCGTTTTGCAACCCAAGAGTGATTGTTTCGTCCAAACATTTTTTTTAACTACTTTAATTAACCTTGACCTTAATAAGTTTCCAAACACAAGCCTCTCATTTTCTTGCGTACCTTCTCGTTACTGGCCAATGCAGTACGCACAGATTTGTCTACGCACGACGTTGTGGGAAGGGTCGAGGGTGGAAGTGAGAAACAACCGAAGTCGCCGCCATAAAAACTGCCTCGTGGTTCTGACCGCATCGTGCACGCCATAGAATCGCAACACGGCACATCGCATGCGTCAGCGTCGTTACCAATTTGCATTTGAGAATATAAAGCTAGGTCTTAGCAACCTACCTGTACAAGTACACACATTCAATCTTATATACAGTGCATATCTAGAAGGAAACCCCGTCGTGTGGGGTGCTATGTGCAGGGATCAGCGACATCTGGGTTACGGGAATTAAATTTACATAATATGCAACATTTATTTGGCACCATTGCACTGCAGATGCAATTACCACCGCGGGAGTTTAATTGCAGTCACAGTATGGGATATGCGATGGGTCATCGATTATCATTACAAGCAGCAGAAGCGAGTGTTGAAGATAACTGGGTAGCATGTGCAGGAATTATTACAAGTTGTATTGGGATCACACTTGCAACATGCCAATAAGGTCGTTATGTGGAATTCAATAGTGGTGCCCAATTCCTTCGACAATGCATAGCACTGGTATATTTAGATGAAATCTTATTTAAATTGCAAACGCTTGCAATGCGCGGGGATTTTATTATTATGAACACTATAAACGTTTCAAAAATCGTATAATCATCAAATACACTAAAATCGTCTCAAAAAGCCAGTGTCCAAAAAGCTCAATGGGTTGGAGCAACACCCGCGATAGGTGGAGTTCGGGGTTCGAGTCCCCGTTTGGGTATCCATTTTTGAGACGTTTATAGTGTTCATAATAATAAAAGAAGCACTCGTATATCGTTATTTGTACTGAAATCATGTCAGGATTTCAATTTCAACGGAAAAACTACGTTTTCTTACAGTGGAAATCCGCTGAACTCTTCATTAACTTGAGCCAGAACATGGCCTGAATGTGACAAGATACATAGAGAACTTAGAAGACGGTATTTCATTTTATTGTTTCATGTGCTCTGCTCCAAGTGATGACGAAGAGTATTCATGTTGCTGGGAAAGTCCGAACGTGATGGAGGCTTTTCCCACGCTGCGTACAGCAAAGCCCGCGATTGTCCGTTGCAGATGAAATGCAGATGTCAGCTGATTCGGAAGGGAATCGGGCGTATCTTTGATCGCGACTTGGAAAGACTGGTTTCACCGGAAGTAACCATCTCAGACATTGCTGGCTGACCTTGAGACATTGAACGCGATTGCAAGACAATTCTAATCAATTGTACCACACATAGCCAGATATTATATTTGTCTACCTGTAGGCTGTATGTGGTGTGGACCAACGCGCTCGCGTAAGAGAGCACACACAGAAGTTATCGGGGCGATTAAAACGGTACAATAGGCGCGAGTTAATTTCATGCTAGGTTATTTATTATAATCCATAAGTCAATACACACCTTATGTAATGCTCGTAAGTAAACACAGTAATATAGATAATAACGAGTTACCATGGGCACACCAATCCAGGTCATGTATAGGGTCAAGGAAGTACGGTCATACCCAGCACTATCCCAGCTTTACTTAGCTCTATCCCGGAAATCCCTGGTCGCAGGAATAAACTAGAACCAAATACCACGTAACCCTCTCGGGTTGGGAAAATTAATGAGAAAATTATTCTTTGATAGATCTCCTTCATTCAGCACCCCATTCCCCTTCTCTATAAGCTTGTTGATGTCCATTTATACGTAATCTCCCCCCCCCCCGCCGATCAGAGGCTCGCGGGGGTCGACGACGTGTGCCAGGTGCGTCGCGTACAAAGCGTGCGTGCGTGTGTGTGCGTAAGCATCGGTGTTCGACTCCGCTAATCGGGTAGCTCTTTGAAGGAGTCACGTGTACTGCATCCCTCCAGGAAATCACGACCACACGCTCCCGGAAGCCAGACGCCGCTCCTTTGCTTGGTGTTGGACCGAAATCTCGATCCATAGAGCCGACGGTCAGAAGCAAAGGATTATAAATTATATCTACTGTAAGCCAACCGACCGTTCTTTTCAAATGCAATATGTCAGTCGTTTTGGGCGTTTTTCGGCGTTTTAGGTCATGCTTTTTTGCTACTTGCTTTACCAGGTGCTCGCTTTACTTTGTAAGTCGTGAGACCTGTTCGCCAATAAATGCGGTGATCCTTGCACTAATGCGCGAATTTCATGACCAGCTCTTCTATTTAAAAAATATGGCCTTAGAGATATGACACCGAATTTCATAAAGTGATTGGTCACGGTTGCTGCCTGTCCTTTTTTAGAATGTTTTCTTTGCTTCCTAATACGCAAATGCCATGTCGTCATCTCCAAGCATGCCTCGCCCAACAATTGCTCAAAACTATTGACATTTTACTGCGAGATAAAGACGGCACGTATTAACTTCCCGACGAAATTGAGTGACATTTTTCACCATCAAATTAGCGAGATTTATTTTCGGCGTTGCATTACAACATTTGTTGCAGCGTTTCGCCGCGCACAAAACCGCCTCTCATTTGCAACGAATAACTATCCCAACAGCAGTGTACAACTTCGGCTCGGGTCCCCTAAGTACAGGCAGTACAACTACAATTACCATTGCATTATTCAAGCCTAGCACCGCGGACTCCAGCCGGTGTCGTTTCGAACAAGTAGGGTGATTATATCATTTGATGATTAAATTCGACTCCCAAGCCGTTGGTGTCCAGAGCAGCTCAACTGCAAAGTGTTCAATGATTTACCGTGTCGTTCGAAATTCTCGAGGGTGCAAGAACCTATTTCTCCACGTCCAGTACTTTCATGGAGTGCTTCGTGAACAACAGATAGTCTAGAATTATGCAGATTCTCCCGGCAAATTGTAATAAACTGCTAATTACGAATTAGTGGTACACACACACAGCTGCTCGTATCATATTTGCACATCGTTGACTTGCGTCAACCTACGCGTTCACGCAGCAGCTGAGATGCGTTTGTGAAATTATGCACCGGGTTTGCGTTGTTATTGTGCGTGATGTCGCAAGACGCAACATGGAAGGTGATCAAGATTAAAGATGACAGCACTTTCGGTATCCACTCTAATGCCAATGAACTCCATGATGGATTATGTTTTTTTTTTTATATTTCTCGTGTTTGGATTGGTGAATTGTTTCTCATGTTTGTTTTTGTGTCAATTTCTATAGATGTCAGGTATCTGCGGGCCAAACACAAGGCAAGCACCTAATCAACCTGTAGATTCTGAAACTGATATCTCATCAACATCAGAACAACTTCACTTTTTTGTGTTGAACTGCTTTGTCCTGAGAGGATTGTGAGAAGGATCTTGGCGTGTGCCGAAGTTTCGACCACGTTGGCATGACAGGACTGAGAAGCGGCAGGTTGGTCGCCAATATACAGAGGACAGCTATATGAGAGGACAGCTATTTGAGAGGACAGCTGATTCTCCAGACTGAAATAGCGGCAACCAGCCTGCCACTCTAGCAATGCAAACGGAGGTGAACGTTTAGAAAAATAAAATATTTCGATCTGGGCCCAGGGCCCAGATCCACAAAGCGGGGTAAAAACTGATCATGGTTATGACAGTGTAGGGTTAAATAACCCCGAAAATTTTAGCCCCGCGCGAGGTTATTGGAGGGGAGGGAAGGTACGACATCATTGATGACGTCACAAAAATAACTTCGAATCAACCAATCAAAATAAAGAGCACAGAATTCAAACATACTGAACCGTCGCTCTTTTGTTTTCCCCACTGAACTTTTTGAAGCTACTCATTACTAAATAGCATCATCACAATGGAATTAGAAAAGGAAAGGAAAAGGAAACCTAAGTTTACTCGTGAGGAGAACGAAGTCCTAGTGACAAACTATGCAAAGCATTCCGTAATGTTAGGTAAGAAATTCGGGCCAGGCATTACACGTGCCCAAAAAAAACTAAAATATGGCAAGACATTGCCAACGCTGTTAATTCCGTGGGGTTCACCACCCGGTCAATTCAAGATGTACAAAACCGCTGGAAAGAGCAGAAAAAACCATCCAAACAAAAAGGTGAGTTGTTTTTATAGTACGGACGAATTTTATTCAAAATGTAAAACTTTTTTAACTCTATAGCTTATGTTTTTATCACATATCTGTGTATGGGACACAGGCCATATTGATGTTAAAAATAATGGGGCTATTTCGATAACCCCGAATCGGAAGCAGGTGCTAAATTACGGGGCTATTTTAACCTCGAAAAAGCATAACCTCTCTATGTAGATTCCAAGTGGGGCTAAAATCAAAGGCTTATGACTTTAATCCCAGGGTTATGCAATAACCCCCTTTTGTGGGTCCGGGCCTTGGTGAGTCCCGCCTGGTCACTTACCCTGGCTTTGTGTACGAGCGCCGTCTCGAAGTCGTCGGGGGCGTCGTTGTAGGCGCCGGTTGCCGTCATGTCGTCGCCGAGCGGCGTCTGTCGTTCCTCAGGGTCCGGCCTCGGGCGTGTCCATGACCCCGAACCTGAGTGGGGACACACGAGAAAGAGGATCACATACTTGCTGCTTTGCAGTTGCTCTAAGAATCACCCGCTCATCCACGGGGTGGTCAAAATGATCCTGAATTTGCCCATGGTGATTCCCTTTTTTAATTAGGCTCGCCAGATAATCATCAAACTACATTTGGATTGGAAGTTCAAGCCATCAAAGCATTTTTAAGTCAAGCTAACCACACAGAACAAAGCAATTGTAAATCATCGCACTATCAGTAAAAGATGAGTTTCTTCAGTTTATTTATAGTCTGGCTGACCAGCGTGGGTTTTTCCGGACAGGTTTTCCGGCCAATGCGTCGTCACTCCTGCTTCGCCTCAATATTTTCCTGATAAATTGTACATTTTTTTAAACTGCTTTGTGTCCCTGTCCGCTTGTTCTATCCGTTTCAAAAGTCGTCAATCTCTTGATGGGTCGCCCGATAGGTAGTTTCTATCCTAGTAATGAAATTCTGATTTCATAAATATCTGCATTGCGTTGAATTGACTGGTTGAATGGCTTGCAACATTACAATGGAGAATTCACAGAAATTAGCATTCGGGTTTATTCGCGTAGGAAGTGATACACCATTTTGCGCGGGGCTGTCCGCACGTGCTGCAGATATCGGATGGTACCAGGTTAAACACTGTTATTTACCTCCCCCCACGTACTCTATCAATAATTATTCTGTACAGAGACTGCGCGCGGTATCAATTGGTTTGAATCAATCTGATATTTATATCTGATAATTAAATACTATCTTGGACGTATCTTCCGACAACCGCTGTGGTGGTGGAGTCGCCGAGAATAGAGAAAGATATGAATCGTTGATCATGTCCTATCGTTTTGATAACAATATCACACGGATGTACAAAAAAAAATCAGTGCGTTATCAAAGATATTATTATAATTACACTAGTGATTACACCAAACCAACCGCTGCAGTTTTAATTTTGATTTATACTTTCTTGTAATTAGCTATACTTGCTCATAATAAAAATAAACATTTTAACACGGTAATAACTGCCCGGTGAATTAACTGGAATCTCATTTGAAAAGTGCTTGTCCCAATGCACCTCCCTAAGGAACTATTTAAAATTTCCCCTCGACATCCCGAAAAGAGTACCTATGTATTAAAGTGGCCGAGACGAGAGTTGCTTGCGCGGTCCACGGGACACGACCCACGGGCGCAAGCGACGGCAATCAGCGCAAACATCCCCCCCCCCCCCCCCCCCCCCGACATTGTTTGCTCGGCGGCACGATATTAAATTCCAGCGCAAGGAAAAAGTTGGGCAAATAATGTGGCGCAATGAAAATGATATTGGCCGTCGTAGTTAGCACATGGCGCGGCATACAATTCGGCAGAGTGCTGCCGCTAACGTGACAATCCTGCTTAGGTGCAAGTTCAAACAGAACAAGCTCTTTGAAGAAAATCGCTTACAATTTTGTAAATACAGTTTATAATTTTGTAATTTTGCAATTTTGTAGCTCGCCAATGCTAATTTTTTACTCTTGGAGACTTCAATATTTTTCTGTATCACTGTGGAACCCCTAGGGGCTGAGAACAACCTTAACATACAGTATGTTAGCATGGGTTAGCATAGTATGTTAGCATGGGTTAGCATAGTAAGTTAGCATGGGTTAGCATCCTATGTTAGCACGGGATATGAAGAAGATCTACCTTAGAGAAAAAAAATGTTAACCCATTCTTTTCTCTAAGGTTCTACTACCAACCAGTACCGTTAATTCCCAAAGCAAACCCAATAATGTCTTTGTGTTTTAGGCTTTTTACTTTTAATTACCACCGACCAATTGTACAGCCAGCTAAACGTCATGCACTGAGTGCCTAGGTACATGCGTTCCATGACCACGCTCGTTTTAATTTGCTTTGTTTTAAGTTCAGTACACATGCGGAGTACTCTAGCGCAACACTAAGTACACCGCGAGGTAAATACTGCTTGGTAGCATGAACCCGAGACTTTTCAAGCTCACCACAAACATTTAGAGCAGATTTAGCAGCGCAATGCTTGTCTAGTGCTCCTTATCTTGTGTTGCCCTACTACCGATAAAACTGCCTGAACGCTACAAGATACAACACTCTTCAAGAAATCATACATTATCATCGATTCAATTTGATAACATGGACTTGCTCCATGCCAATATGCCCCCAATTTATCTATTTACAAAACTTGCTCTAATATTTCACGCGATGCTTTTGTAAAGTTGTAACTGTGATTAAAATTTCTTTCAAAATCAACAGTATTTTCAAAATGGTTAGCCTATCGTTCAAACGTGACAGCAAGGTATCAGTAATCGCAATACCATTTTGCCGGTCATTTTTCTTGATTGCTTTTCCAACGGATGATTAACCTAGGAGAAAAGAAAGTAATATGTCTTGCACGATTAAATTTCAGTCGTTTTGTGAAGCTGTAATAACACCCCAGCAAGCCGTAGGTACGCATTATTAATAAAAACACAATAACCACCTGCTAAACAACAATTTATTAATTGGCGCTAATTATGCGAGGGCTTTAGGCCATATGGTGCCTGCCCACGACCGAGCGCTCCCAGAGAAAGTCAGTCAACTTCAAGACATCACCCCCCGCCCTACCCCTCTCTGTACAACAAGGGCTGCAAGAACCAAGACCCTCACATAGGTGCACGTGTTCGTTAAGTGCCCATTTTCAGCGCATCTAAATTTTCCCTACTACTAAATTAGCAAAATATAGGCAAGGCCAAATTTAAAGTGCCCTCCCCCGAGAATGTTCTTATTATATTTCTACCCTTATCTTCCTTCATTTTTCCACCTTCAAAATCTCCAGCCTGAGCTATGACGACTCAGGTGTCCCAATAAAATCACGCAATTGACTTTCCAATATGATCCATTTCACCCAATGAAAGAAGGCAGATTAACTCTTCGAAGAGGACCCTTGTCCCCACGTCCATGGATCAGCTCCTTCTCGTGGGAGGAGTAGCGATGGGGTAACATGCCCTGTATGATCCAGACGACCCCGGCATGCCCGTGATGAATCGGTGCTTGCAGGGGTGCGTGATATTACTCCCCCCCCCCTCATCCAACTCTCCCACAACCCCCTATCGCCACCGATATGGTGATCGATGAGAATCTTCCGGCAACGGGACGAAGAGGTCGTCTCACATTGTATTTGATTGTATAGCAAAGAACAGCAGCAATATTATTCCCATAAGTTACATCCGTTTCTCTTTTCGGTGGTACGTGAGGATGTAATGATCTTCGGTAACGCCGTGGCGCTTAACGACGAGGTTCTTTTGCGCCGACTGCATTCTCTGTCGTCGTTTTCTAGTAAATACTCGAGCGGGTAAATCTCGTATTGTTATTCGCGGGAGAGAAATTCTTCTTCATTTACCCAGGCTCTAAGATATTCAAGCAACCACATTTATCGCTATCAACTGAGAAAAATCATCGCTATAAACCCGTGAGGAACGCGTGGTGCTTTCTGTTCGCTGAGTTTCTCTACATCCCGACGCTTTTCTTTCTTGGCCAAGCTTTTCATGACGTAGTTTTCAAATCGGAATCCTCCGGATTTCGAATTCAAATAGCAACAAGCCTCATTGATTTCAATGTGTAAAATCTTCTTTGCTTGAACGTGAAGCGTTATGATAGGTTGTTAAATGAGCCGAAAACTGTCATGTAAGTAGGGGAGACTGGGGCAAGTTGTTACAGGGGCAAGTTGTTACAATCGACTTTAAAAATAGGGGATTTGAAATATCGTGGTGTCATTAATATCAGTGTTAGCTATTAGGTCGCTCGTCAGTCTGAAACTGCAAAACTAGTCCAAAGCGCCGAAGTACGGCAATTATTGGAGATAAAACAATTTTGGCACCACGAGGCTAGATATAATTTTTTTCATTTTTCCTTCCCAGCTGTTAAATTTTAATGCAATACCCAAATGAGTTGTGTTACCTGATAGCCCCACATTTTCTCGTAATGCCAATAGTTATTTCCGGGCTGATATTCAAATAGGTCATTAAATAATAGCACTAATGTAATTGAAGTGCTACTGGGGCTAGTTGTTACAGTTCATTTTTGTGTGGACATGATGTGAGATTATGGGACACTGCCTCTTTTATTTTACGCTGGATTTTTTTTTTGGATTTCATATTCCGTTTGTACAAAATATAATATGATTAGTTCCATTAGATTTCCAGGTTATAAAATGCGAATTTATAGGAGGAACATTGACATATTGACATAATATGAGATAAGAAGCGAAAAGCGCCAACGGACATCAACGAGAACTCTTCTCTGGAGGAGGATGACGAAGACTGAGTTTGTTTTGTCTGTTCTCGAATCTTCTCCAAATCAGGCCCCGCAGAACTAGACAGGATTCAGTTCATTCAGTGTTCGACTTGGGCGCATGTGAAGTGTATTGTATTCACATCAGAATATATTCGTGTAGATTGCATGTAAGCGATTGATAAAGTTGAAAGTTGATTCAGTAAATATAACATTTCACTTAAAAAATAAACCCTAATATACATTATATATTAAACATTATTTATAACCAGCTCATTTTTGTTTTTTCCCTATTAACTAGGTACTGTAACAACTTGCCCCTGACCTGTAACAACTTACCCCGACAAGGGGCAAGTTGTTACACTTTACAATCAGACAAATTTTACGTTATCACGTGTCTATTAAAAAAAATTATCAATGTTATAAAAATTATTTCTATTACTCAAAATATGTGCAAATACATTGCCAAATCTAAAATCAATGAAAATTTTTTTAAATGTTCACAAAAAAATCAAACGTCGAAATTGTAACAACTAGCCCCAGTCTCCCCTACATAACCTAATGTATATTTCACACAAAACTCACTTGACAATTCCATCGAAGCTATTAGATGCATTGTAAACCGACCAACCAGACTTGCAGTTGGTTCATGTTACAGCAACATAACCAAAAAGCATTAAAAGCAGCCATACAGTGATATCGCTCACGCATGTGTTTTAAAATGCATCGCGTTTTATGACTGCAGTGTGAAAATGTCAAGTGGCAGTTACACTAGACGAGTATGTACCTGACCTACACCTTAGCTTCTACCCATGTCCACCCCTGTTCCTCAACAATCATATACTCTCAGGCATAACAAAAGCAACAACAGTAGCATTAATTAACCAGCTCTAGTTTAAAGAGTGTCACGATTCGTACCTTTTTTACCTGAAGGCGCCCGTTTCGGGAAGTGCTTCTCCAAGAACGCAAACAACATCATGTCGTTTCATCTAGTAGCACGGAGAGTCACGCAAAGTTCGCAACATACTTGTCCACAAAATGCAACCACGCTTCGTAAAATGGCATTAAACTTATTAAAACTCTTCCCTTATCATCACGCATCGCCTCGCTATAAAGTATTCGTTCGAAATGTCACGTAGAAATCGCATGCATCACAATAGAAGTTCACAAGCACCGGCAATCGGTGCACTCGCGTAACGATGAAGCAAACGAGATTACAATCGCCAGTCACAAACCGACTTAGCAACAACACCCCGGAGTCAATTGCCGAGCGTTGAAGTTCGTCAGAGAAGCCTGCCAAGTGCCAGGAACGCGACGTTAGCGTCGACGTCGGTACGAAGACGTCTGCTCTGGAGCGTCGCCCGCCGAGCACTGGTCACTGACTTCGCCGCGCTGTGAGCGTGTTGGCTCGTGGAAAGCCATCGTGGAAACTTGCTGATAACTCGGGGCACGCGTGCGCTTTCCTCTGCTAGCTACCGTCGCTGTGATTGAGATGGGTTTCCAAAACAGACGTGGCTCGGAAACAGAACTTCCCTTTGTGTCTCGTGTTCTGCTTTCATTTGCCCGAAACTGGGAGATGTACGGACACTTTGACTAATTGCTCTCGACTGTGTACCTGGACTTTGAAGCAAACCATGAATGTTACATTGTAGAGGTGCACAATTATTGATGAAAAATGAATGATGAACGGCCTTCCGTTCAGCGCAATAAAACGCATGTCGAGTGATGAAATTGAAAGACAGTAAATCAAGGGTGTTCTTCTGTCAAATAATAACCAAAAACTCAAACCGAATATAAAGTTTCGTTTTAAAAACTCAAAAAGTCATCCAACAAATTGAACTGAAAATCTATATAGAGGATCTGTGAATTATACACCGATGCTTTCTACTCGAGTCATAAAACTCGTCGGCTTCTGACGTAGATTTTCAGAAATGAAAACCAAATTAAAAACGTTGCTCTGTGATTTGTGCAGCGGGTCGGCTGCCCTGGCCAGGTGGTTTCATGCACATGGTTCTGACGTAAATTAAAATACTGGGAAGACTTTCATGAGTTTACCAGGAGATGACATAGAGCTCGTGATCTGGAATCCGTCCCGGCAGAGACCCACTGGCCCGGATTGGCTAGGGCACGTGCACGCACGTTGCGAGGGCCAGATCAATACCACGTGTCGACAATGACTTACACGTGGGTACGCGGTACCCGGGGTCTGCGACGACCCCACAGCGAGGGGGCGGGGGTTACACCGTACTCCCCCCCAATCACTAGTACGCTCGGGGCATCGCTCGCCCCGCGTGCGGAAAGGGAAAACGGGGTCGAACTGGGCCACGGCGAGGACTGGCCCCGAATTTCAACACAAACTTTGACAAAAGTTTTGGCAAAAACATAGGGGTGTTTGAAAGATAGATATGTCTGCGAGATTTTGCGTCATATTTTATGAAAGCTGCGGTAGGACTCCAATTTTCATTCCTCCCGGAAAACCGCGAGTTTCCCGGGCCTTTCGCAGATTGCGACGGAGTCCGGAAAACTCGGAAAACTCTGCGGGTGGGAAACTCGATGCCCAACTGCAAAAATGCAACAAGCAAGCTGGCAACGCACACTGTAGCAATGGAATCTCAGCGTTGGTCGAATGCAAGAATCTACGAGGTAGTGGAATTTTGATCTTGCTAACCTATACCCTAGATTTACTAGACTTATTTTGAATAATGGGGTTTAGAGGCACGTTAACCTTCTGGTAATTTTGCGCCGGTTTATTTAGCTCAAATATGCCGAGTTAAACAGGTCTGGATTATTGTTTACATGGTATTAATATTTAAACCAACCGCAAAATGATAAGTGAATTGTAACCCCATTGTGGGCAGACCCCAGATCAAATATACTTACAAGTATATAACCTTCGGGCCCCCGGATTACATGGTATTGACCGGGACACATTTATTTAATTATCTATTTAATTATCTATTTATTTATCTATTTATTTATAAATACAACGGGTTCTAAGATTTTCAGTGCTGATCATTGAACCTAGAACAGTCGATGTCACCAAAATCTTGGTGACTACCTTCAACTTTTATCTTTTACCTTTCAACTTGGTGCTAAGGTAAAATGCATTTTTATTCGATTTCTGATATTTTGAAAAGTTAATAGGAAAATAATTTCACAAATACTAAAAAAAAAGATGGAAATCTACATTTAAATCTGGTTATTACATTCAAGACGGCACTGTTCTGTCAAATCAAACAAAATTAATTTTTTAGCACCCTACTTTTTCTTTTTGTGCTAATCTCCGTTTCAAATTTGAAGCTAGACCAACGTAAGTTTTAATTTTAAACCACTCTTCGAAGTCTACGAACATAGTGACGTATTTCTATAACACAAAGCATTCCATTTTGATTGAATGTTGGAACTCTGTGCTATATTTATATTTTTTAACTACATATATTTTTCTTTTTTTCCGTGTGCTGCCTAAATTGATTTGCTTGAAGTTTGCAAAATGTCATTGATATGTAAAATATCAAATCTTGAGGCGTAAAAACTCCGATCCATCCGCCGTCTTCGATCGCAATGCCAAGTTTAGACCAAGTTTTGTCTGGTATTGGTAACAAATTGGTGCTTTCGACTTAAATTACCTTAACGTACTACCACCTACACTCAACGGTACTACACTACAATGCCAAGTTTAGACCAAGTTTTGTCTGGTATTGGTGACAAATTGGTGCTTTCGACTTAAATTACCTTAACGTACTACCACCTACACTCAACGGTACAACACTACAATGCCAAGTTTAGACCAAGTTTTGTCTGGTATTGGTAACAAATTGGTGCTTTCGACTTAAATTACCTTAACGTACAACACTTCAATGCCAATGCGTTCAAGTTGGTGGCAAGCCCGCGAAAACGCATGTAATTTGGTGAAAAGGATGTTGCCTTTGATCATCCTAAAGCTGTTGTAATGCAAACCATAAACCCATGATGACACCACTACATTGCGTTATTTCTAGTAATATAATCCTTATCATAATCTGATTGATAGGCACAGTAAAGTTGTCATATTTCAGATAAAAGGTACTGAGTGGCGTGGGATCATAACTTATGGCGAAATCGGATATTGTATTTATCAAATGAACCTGCAAACACCTTGCACGACCAGCGTCGCGTTGGAGGATGAGTTCTGAGAGAAATTAACACATTTTTAAAGGCATGCAAACATAAAGACAATCGTGAATTGCTTGGTTATTTAAAAAGTGGTGAAGCTTGTAGTTGGTATCGACCCCACTATGGATATGACGCGAGAGCCGACAAAAATCACTGGAATGCAAAGACTTGAGGATGTATCGGTTGCACGGATGTTCTGGATAACATTTCACGATTGAGATGTGGTAAATATGCGGTTGTAAAATTTGATATTTAATTATATGACCCAATTGTTCTAATTGAACTGGCATGGCAAACATCTGAATAGCGAATAGCGAATGCGATAGCGTCCTGCAAATGAACTTCAAGCCAAATTTGGTCGCATAAGATCCGGTCAGTAACACAATTAATAACACATTCCACACATTCCTTTTAATGCTTAGCTAGCTACGCTCATCCAACACGGTCCATCGGCTTACGCAGCTCCCCTCCCCCTCTGGCAGAGGTTGCTTCTAGCTTGGTGACAGCGACAGCCATCTCCTGCTTTCCCATGTCACCACCGACCACCCTACTCAAGACCCTCCGATTGCCAGATCTTTAGAACCGCGATCACTATATCCTTGAGTATATCTTCACCGAGGCACGAAATCAACTTATCTGTCCTGCGTGGATTCGTTTCTAAATAAAACAGCGCACTTATAACGGCAATACAATATTATAGGCGTTTATTTTATTTTTAAGTCCCGATAAACTAAAGGATTGTAGTCACGCTAGTATTTCGATGCATCTTTTAAATTGACCCCAACCACATCATCGACTCCACCGAAGCAAAATTAAAGGGTTGCGATCTAGAAAACAACAACAACAACACCGCAACAAGATGACAATTATAACCAGTTAATAATGCGATTACGTGACGTGTAATGCTAGTACACTTACCTATCAGCGACACGAGCGTGACCTGGCAGGTGAAAAGCTGAAACGCCGGTCTGTAACTCTTCGAAGGATGCGCCTCGATCTGACGCAAAACACTTGTGCCAAAAGCACGCGTCGCTGTGATGTAAACAATCTGATTCACACGCTTCCCTAACAAACGATTGTCAGCCTGATGAGGGTTCGTGATAGCGTCGAGCGCGGCGCTGCTGTACGGCAGAACAAGTTGGTACCGGTTCGTGTTGGCCACCGGTCTTTGACGGGAACCCTCCAGTCTAGGTCAGGGGCTCAAGGATAGTCTTGAGGAGGGTGATCCCAAACTAATATAGTCCCAACGGTCTTTGGTCCCAACCCTTCATCGTCATTCAGCACGTGATTGAGACATACGCTGACTTTTTGTTTGAAATGTACATTATTTCTAGTAATTTTATTATTATAAAGAATTTTTTGATGATGAATATAATTATGGGTGAAAAAAAGAACTAGAAACTATACATCTTGTTTAAAGATGACAGCAAATGGAGAAATAAACAGGATACAGTATGACAGGCTGTTTTTTGTGACGTTGAGATACGTTAGTGTAATATTTTCTACTTCTATTTTCTATGAAAAAAAGGGTTAAAGATATCTAATGTAAAATTCAGATCAAAGTAGATAATGGATACAGACCAACAACTGTTACGATACTGTACTTGCAATTAATGGCCATAAATGACAACTTTTCTGTCAAAAATAGAGGATGCTTCTAGGTGGAGGCACTGTTGTTCGAGTGTTAATATTTTATTTTGTTATACCTTACAAATGACACTTGTATTTGTGACTGACTGCTTGATATTGCCAAAACAGGCACCCCTTACCAGTGTAATATGACCAAGAGTTACGAAATAAAACCCTTAGGCAATAGTTAAAAAAAAAATTTATTATCAGCAACTAATAAAAAGAATACAATAAGTTATATTTTTAATTCCCTGGGAGGCTTAATAGTAGATTCATCAAAGTAGGTGTTGAATTTCTTCCATTTGTATCTTCGTTTTGGGTCTCTCTTGCTATTGGCAGGGGCCAAGTTTGGCATGAGTCCTGAAATTAAAATACATAAAATCTTAGTCTACCATTTAAATCTTTAGTTTTTTAAGTCCCCGAAGCTTAAATAAAAACAAGGGAGACTCACCAGCCTTTTGTGCCATTGCCACCAAATTACTAGTCCTTTTCTGCTGAGTTTTACACAATCCTGTTATTCTTCTTGGCAGCATACATCCATCAGATCTTACGAATTGGCTCAGGATTAGCACATCCTAGGCATTGAGAAGTGAATAATATAATGTTAGTTATCACAATGGCACTAGTTTACTAGTATTAGAATGAAAATATGTGGTTAAATGAGCTTACAGTGTGCTTTATATCCAGATGGGCCCTGCAAATAGGACAAGCATCTGTTTGTTCTTCAGGTTTTAACAGGAATGGCTCGCGGATTGATGGCAACGTTATACCCTCGTACGTGGTTATTTTACCCTGCTTTGTTTCACGTACTAAAAGAAAGACAATTTGATCATCATTTGTAAACAATTAAAAAAATTCGCTTTCTTTGGATTTATTTTTTCAAAAATTACTTTGCGCATTTTATATTCACAGGTACAATTAGAGGTACAATTTTATTATAAAATTGAAATAATTTGAGGTTAGGTCTGGTTAACATACTTTCTTTGACGTAGCTTGGTATCGTGCGGCTGAAGTTTCTTTTCAAAACAAAGGGTATGCAATTACGTACAATAATACTATCCGTTATTTTCCGTAATAATAACATTTTCACAAAAGAAAATTAGCCTAGCCTTCGATTCCTTCGACTTTAGTCACTTTACTAGCACCGCCTTGCAATCGGTAAATATTGATTTCATCATAGCAAGTCACAAGCAATCGTTAAGAGGGCGTCCGACGGTCCGCGTATATGTCAGAAGTGCTGAACACATGTGAATACTTTAGCAACATCTAGTTTCATTAAACACCACATAAAGTAGTCAAAGGTGATCAATTTGTATTACCATTCAGAAAATAAAGGTATGGTGCACTTAACTTACTTAAACATATAGTATCGTACTCAGCCTTTTGTGGTTCTCTAAAAACAAATTCCAAACATTAACCATACAAATTCAATGAATTTGTGCAAATTGCTTCAATTGATAATATTTCACCAGAATTTCACATTGTTTGCTTCGAGCTTCATTATCTGCTATATTTTCTGTACGGGAACTGCTTCTCTCAGCTAGCGAGTGACTTGGGCCTCTTGAAATCCTAACCATATGTATATTATCAATTCTGTGTTCTTAACTCAGCTCAAACTAAGTGCTATTGTTTCTTTTCAGCGCATAGATCATGACCGAAGAAAACCCCAAGCATGCTATCGACTTTGGAGAGCTGAACAATGACTCGAAGTTCAAATCCCAAGTGCAAAACATTCATGATTCAATAGACAAAGTTGGTACGGTTCTACAAACTATTTGTGGGAGTAACATTTACTCACAGCTTAGCAAAGATAATCAAGTAAACTATGATATATTTCTGAGCTACTCCTTAAGCTCTTTGTACTGGATGTATCTTCGAACGAAGGGAGTTGACCCAAATAGCCACCAAGTGAAGGCTGAACTAGATCGAGTCAAAGGAAGCATGACCCGTCAGAAGAAGATTCGGGACAGGTTTACAATCAGGCCTATCATTGACAAAGACGCTGCAAAGAGATTTGTTCGCAGCGGCCTATGGACTGCACAAACCACTCCTGTAATTGCTTCAAAGAAAAAATCATTTAAATAATATTTTGTAAAGAATGCTTAATTTTTATGTTATAACTAAAATGTGATTAAAATTCACTCCTTTCTAATTATGACTTGTGAGTTTCTTCTATTATATTTTTCCATTTCTTACAAACTCCAAACAAATTCGTCCTTGTGTGCTTGGTAAATTCAAACACCACCTAATTCTTGTCTAGAATCTCCCAGACAGACTCAACGCCCTATCAAAAGATGCTTTTGTATTTCATTATAGTTTGTACATGCAATATGCTAGAAAACCAAATGGTTTTTCTCCTGGTTTAAGAAATTAATGTGAGGCAATGAATTCTAATTATAAAATAACTTTGACCACCACAAGGGCCATGTTAGTGTGCAAACATCCACATCAAGTGAGAGAATGTATATAGATTTACTTTCTTAACTGACTTGGCAAAGCTTTCTTCTTACTTTGCCATATTACTTTGTATAACTTACTAACGTTTATTACTATTCCCATTTGATTCCCGATACATTCCCTTTTGAGTTAAACTCTAGACTATCAACCTAATTTTCTTGTATTACACGTGTTGCCTTCATTCACTTGCTTGACGTGTGTATAATGCCATTAATAAATACATTATTAGACCTCGAGCCTAGACCAAGCTAAAACTTAGTTAAACCTAAAAACCAGTGGCGTGCCATGGATGAACCAACAGGGGAATCAATTGGGTCAAAAAATGTTGCTGGTCGTTAAAAATAGGTGAATGCACAGTGTCAACGTAAATACCCCTATTACAGGAGTCGCTACTTTCATTGAGCCCCCGAAATGCTTCTCGGAATCATGGTGTTGATAAATAGTAATTTGTGGGAAACTACCTCGCAGTGCTTAGTTTTTGTTTTAAGCTTTGGGAGCTCTGGCTTAGGTTGACCTACAGTTATGATGTCGAGTTTTGAGTTAAGTGGGAGGAAGCCGAAAGTTTCTCTTCTCAATCTGTCTATCACACAGTTTTTATCCATTGTTGTGTGGTGATCTTTTATTAAAGATCTTAATTCAGCAAAGCCAGAGACCGTCAGTTCACTTAATGGCAAGGCTTGTTGCAACGTGAGTACCTAACTTACGAACGTAACCGATGTTGAACGAAAGGCCGAACTGGAGAGAAACATGATGGGTTTTAGACTCATATCTACTTGATTTATCCTTAGCACAAGTGTTTAGAAAAACTATTTGAACTGGGTTTTGAATGCTAAGTAAAGGGCTAATAAATTCCATGACTTTTGTAACATATACTAGTTACTTCTTCAGAGGTTTGAGCAATCCTGACAATTTTCCGATAACAAAAGAACCACATAAAATTATAACAATTACCTAGTTCAAGCATCCTAAATGCATCTAAACTAAATAATCAGGGTCAATAACTTAAAAACTAATGTATTATGTATTTTCTGAAATAAGAACTCGAACACATTGGCATTTTTTAACTAACTAATTATGTGTATGGAAAAAACGCCATTTTTTTCGAGGTTGTCCTAACGTTATCACACGTTATGTGATACAATCAAAATTTCCTTATTCATAACGTTTAGTTCTTAATCTACCTATCCAAATATTTTCTTCTGGATTCTTTGTGCTGATTTCTTCCGTCTCCTCACTGATATTCTCTATTCCATTTTTCTGTTGTAAAATTGTTCCCCATGCTCTATCTAGTTGAAAACTATCATCTCTATTGAAGTTATTGGGTTGTTTTTTAATTTATATTGCTTCTCTGACTTTTCTAGTGAATTTCCTATCATCTCGACATAAAATCCTTACCGTGTCTATTTTAATGTGGTGTTGAAACTCATTTCCGTGATCTGCACAAGCTGATTGATTTAAGTGTCTTTGTTTTTCCCCAACACTGCTAGATTGTTTTGCTAATCTTATGTGTCTTTCGTGTTCCTTGACTCTCGTGCTAATTTTTCTACCTGTTTCTCCTAAGTAAACTTTTCCACACTCGCAACTTACCTCTAGATTAACTTAACTTACTTAACTTAATCTAGAGATTCTTTATGATGGTTTTTAGACTCATGTCTACTTGATTTATCCTTAGCACAAGTTTTTAGAAAAACTATTTGAAATGGGTTTTGAATGCTAAGTAGAGGGCTACTAAGCATTTTTTAAAAGTGATTCTTTTGAGAATAAAACACGATTTATATGCGCCTTTTGGCTAATACCGTTACACAAAATGCATGTAATTGATGCGGAGGATGTAACACATCATATTATGGGCATAAATCCCCTTCTCTGCGTTTTAAATGCATGTTTTTGTTATTTATTTGCACGTCAGACTTCCTCACAACGCTTGCCGTGCGGCCGGCTCGCTGTAGCATAGGACGGCTAGCATGGGCAGTATCAAGGCTGAGCGATAGATTTTTGAAGTGATTCCCTTGCATGGCGGAGCTACTGAAGCGAGCCGTGGCGCAATTGTAAGTGGGATATTTTTGCGGTAAGTTTAGATTGAAATCTAAATGTGAAATCTAAATGTGTTGAACGACAAAAACAAATAGTAAACTACAAATTGTGAACAACACAAAAGACAAATCTTATATTTTTGTATTATTATATCATTTTATTCTGAAGTCTATTGGAATCAATGATTCCCTTGATTCTCTGGACTGCACACCCCTGCTAAAAAAACAGTTTAGAATAGGTATTCAATTTTAAAATTTATATTTATTTATTTGTAGTTTCCTACCACATTCAAACTGTGACGCTAGTGCGGGCGCTAGACTACTAGCGCCCCTATAAGGTAAAGTACAAAATACACATTCAGGTTTCTGAATTCTGTTCGATTCAGTTATTGGGGAGTCTTATTGGAGTTGATATTGCTCTGTATGCCGGTATTATCAACTGTCATCTAAATTGATTGAGAATCGCGCTGTTCGTTTGCTTTTTACAACATTTCTTGGAATGAGCAAAGTTGTTATTAAGTGTCGTAAGTGTAGACACATTTTGTTAGTTCACCCGGACACGCCGGTTGAAAACGCTCATGGCCAACCAATAACCTCTCAGATTGAAGGCACTTACAACCTTGAAAACGAACTTTGTGATAATGCTGTTTGGTACATGAAAGAAGATAATACTCCTGACTGGATCACGAAAAGAGTTAGCGAGGTAAGCACTGAAACATTCTAGACATTGTCGCTTTCTAAAGATTAGTTTAGGTACTTAAACTCTTAGTTCAGGATCAAATTAACTTAACTCAATAAAACAAACTAAATAAATAACTTAACTTAAATTAGGACCTTAAGCAACCAATTTGCCATTGTTTGTGAGTGTGATTGTTGGGAGTGATTCAACTTAAATCTTTGTAAATTACAGGTTTCTTGGCTGAAGGGCAAGCTGCACTGCACCAACTGTTCCGTTCGTATCGGATCCCTGGACTTTGTGTCCGGGGCTAAGTGTCCGTGCAACCGCTCGTTGCTGCCGCCGATTCAGTTGGTCAAGAGCAAACTAGACTTCACTTGGCCGGCTGCTCAAGGCTCCACGTCTTTATAGTAGGTACTTTCAGAATTGTATGTTTTTTTGTCAATTTAACTAAATGGAACCTGTTAAGTACAAATGTAATTTTCATTCTTCGTCTCAACAATTGTTAAGTCTCTATAAGAGTAAATAGTTACACATTTAAAACCTTTTGAAAACAATGAATGAAAATTAATGAAAACAAGAATGTTGACAGTAATTAGGTAGAACTTTAATTGGGACTAGAGTTCAAATATGCTACCTCCCTTTGGTTATTACCATGATGTTTAGATGGAGTAAAGCAAATGTAGCTGCATGCAAAGCAATAAAGTAGTAATTACTTTTGAAGAGACACCCTACAGATTATCAAACATTTGACATAGACATAACTTACTTGAATGTTTCAAGACCTACAATGGTTGTGATTGTTGTCATTTTATCATGTGTTTGTAAATGATTCATCATGTATGCATGTTCTAAGTTTTCTGTTATCTGTTTTTAAAATGTTGGATCAAATTATGATGCAACCAGAAATTCTGACATTACTGTCTTTGTTTGAAAATAATAACTGAATTGTTTTTTTAAAATTCACTAAGCAATGATAACTCAGTAAAATGCCAAATACAAATATGGAAACTATTTATAAATACATCTCATTGAAAATTAAAATGGAGGTCAGGTTCAGACATGTCATCTAAGAATGATGAAAGCCACAAACTCCCCTTGGACATATATTATTTTATTGTATAGAATTCTAAATTAACAACGATTATATACATTGGTAAACTGCCGAGTTTTTACACTATTGCATGATTTTGATCATAGATTAAAACTAAGCATTCATGATTTGATGAAATACAACATTGGTTGTAAAGCCATACGTCAATCCACTGGGCAAATACTGTAAACGCATGTTCATTCTCAGTTATTTGGAAAGTATTTTGCCACGACAGTGTCATACACAGTCCCATGCTTCAATGAACTAGTATTTTAATTAAGGACAAGAAAAAGTGCTTCTAGGCTCACTAAAACTGATTTTTTAAGGCTAAATTCTAAGTCTACAGATTAATGGTATGGAAACTGACATGAGAAATATTTTGAATTTATAATGGCTTACACGGAATAAATCCGTGTTACTAGTCCTTAAGACTGCCAACAATCTGCCTTCGAACAGCAAGTAGATGTCTCATGTACTTGCTGGGAAGTGCAAGATTCTTCAGGCTACGCTCACTGCTTACAGAGCCGCAGTTTCCTAAAAGCCTAGAGCTACAAATCTCACTGCACTCTGTTTGATTTTCGATTTCATGCGATAATTGGCTGAACGGTATTGAAGAGCAACCATGGTTACAGTTGCGATCTAAACTTGGATCGTGAATGTCCGCAGCCGTTTGGCGACAACACCCTGCGTTAAATCTTCCTTGAGTGCACATGCAGAGTCCACAGTGTTTAGAGTCTACCATATTCGAAGGACGACTAGTCTTGGTCTGGGGTTGAAATGGTCCCTCTTGGCCTATTTGTACACAATTGCCTAATACGTTCACTTTAATGTTCCAACCCGCGTGCTCACTTTCCTTGCTACTACAATATTTTATTGACGTGCTTGTCTCTACATGGCTCTGATCAGAGTCCGTGCTGTTGATATAAGACATCAAATGAGAGTACGTCTTGTCTGATTTCTCACCAACCGCGCTACTGGCCAGCCCCTTCTGCCGCCTCTCTCGGATAAGTGACAGCTGCGCCAATTTTTCCTCGTAGTACTTTGACCGCAAGTGAAACATGTTCATTATTTTGCCCGTTTGATTCGGCGACATTTCCCAACTACGGTCAAACGTTTTGAAGTACCGTTTGAAAAACTTTGGCTTTTCGTTGAATTTTGAGTCAAAGAGATAGATTCTCGAGCCAAAGTTTCTGCAGTGTTGTTCACACCTCTGTTTGGCATTAACAAATGGGTAGAATGTCAAGTTAATATTGGGTGCATTATTGTTGGAAACATTTTCACGATGCAAGACACTGTCGACCTTGGATCTGCCTCGCTCTCCATACAATCTATCAAGGCAGTCGCCATAACTCGATACGTGGTAATCGCAAGGTACCGCTTCGTCTCTCGCTGGCACCAAACGCACTGCGACCAAGTCCCCGCAACCTCGGTAGTCTCTCCACGTAACTCTCTTCTTTGCCACGTCGTTTCTGCGCCTGCTCCCAACCTCCCTGTCTTCCTTTGCCGACGACATTACGTTACTTTCATGTCCAAGGATCATGCTCTTGATCTCCAACCAGCGCTGCCTCTTTGCATCTAGCCCCTGCTTGGTGATGCCGTCGATTGCTTTGCTAGAAACTTGCGAGGGCATGATCTCGGGAAACAACAGTGGAAGCGCCACGTCGGAGTCGTCTGTAAAAAGATCAACTGAGTCCTTGTTAGAATTAACACTTGTAGCCAACAAGTCCTGGACTCCTGTGTCCAAAGAATGTTTCGCCCCTTGCACCTGGTTGCTTGCAAGAACTGGAAGGAAAAATGTCTGGTCCGTATCTTTGACAAAGCCCATAACGGAAGTGTGACCATTGTTGTTCATCATCACAGGATAGTAGCATTGTTGCACAGCAGCACACCTCCAATCAGGTTGGTTGTCTCTCCACTTTGTGTCATTGTTGTTATTATTCAGCATCTCATTCAGTGCTTGACTGGCTTTGAAGGTCGCTGGTTTGCCAGCTGGGCCTAACCCAGTTCGAGGCACCTCGGTGAAGTTGATTGGGAACCGATTACCGACACTCGCTTCTAAATCGACGGCCTCCACTCGATTATTGTCTGGGTTTGGCCAGCTTTTCACGCACTCCGGCTGACACTGACCAGTCACTGCCAACTTGACATTGACTTCGTCCACTGGTAGACACTTGTTCTTCCAACGGTAGACAAAGCTCTTGATTTTCTGGTGCGATCGACACAACGCGCACGAACACGCCTTGGCCTGACACACACAGCTTTGACCCGCATGACACTGAGTGGTTACGCTCGTTGTGACAATCGCAGTCTGCGTGGCCTGGCTCCGCCTCTCGGCCGCGTGGCTCCGACAATCACAGAGCCGAATGTAGCACGACGTCTCTGGCCGATCGTGCAGGCTCCGCTGCAGTTCCTCGATAGCTGCTTGCATGGCGTTGATGGAATCTCGGCAGCAGTGCATTGCAACGGAGGGCTTAGTCAACGCAGCCTCGATTCTCGGCACCGATCGCGGCGCAACCTTCAAATCTGCCCGGCCTCCAAAATGCTGCCCGGACGCGATTGTCAGCACCTTCCACACGCACGGCCGGTCGCCGTCGGCAACCTTGGCCTCCCCGTCGTGATTGGAGTCAAGACTGTCGTCGGAGAACTCTTCATCAGGAGCAACAAAGCGATGCTGTGTGAGGAACACAGCGTTGGGCCACCGTTGCCACGGCGCTGCATTGCCGTAGTGATGCCACCAGCGACGGTAGACCTCGTCGACGACGTCGGCAACTAGCGAGCACTGCGTCGCTACTGACTTGCGTTCGTCGCAGCACCAGGCTGAGCCGTCCGTCTCCACGCCGACCTCCTTGAGCCGAACGGTTCGCGGCGCAAACTCCGTCTGCGTCTCGACCTCCGCGCGGCGCCGACGGCTGACCATGGCCTTGAGAGAGGCGCGCGCTCGAGCACAGATTTTGAGCTCCTCCGGTTCCTGGTCCTCGGTTTCCTCCGTCGCTGGCTCGGAAGTCTCTGCTGGCCCCGCCTCCTCCGACTTCTTCTTGATGCTGGACAGGCGTCTCGTGACGGCCGCCACAATCTGCGCGCGCCGCTTATCCTTGCGCGCCTGCGGCTGTCCGATCGTTTTGGCCTGCAGCGCACCCCAACGGTTTGCCCCGCCCACCTTGGGTTCGTCGTCGACCTGTTCGCTTTGTGCACGAGCCAGCCGCGGCTTGGGCCGGCTCGTGGGAAGCGTCTCGTGTGATCCGTACTTGGCAGTGGGTGGACGGATGACCGGCGGAGGGTGGGGCTTGGAGTCGGCCGCGGTGTAGACCACCTGGCATGCGCTGAAGGTGGGACTGACGCGAGGTGGAGCGTCGGACATGGGGAGGTGCTTGCCGTCCAGGCTGTATGCCACGCTCGACTCGACGTTCATCACGGGCATGAGCAGGTCGCGCGATGGTAAGCTGCAAAGCAATGCGGAGATTAGTGCGGGGGATCGATATTGTCTTCCAATTTTGAGCATATGCTGGATTTCCCCTATGATCCCTTTAAGTTTGTTACCGAGCCTTGCATTCTGTTGGTGCCAGGCTCAATTCTGGTGGCCGGCTTTACTGGTAGTGATTTTCCTTGATTCTGAATCCAGAAGCGAGTCACTTTAGTCAATTTCAAATCTACTTCACCGAGGTGCCTCGAACTGGGTTAGGCCCAGCTGGCAAACCAGCGACCTTCAAAGCCAGTCAAGCACTGAATAAGATGCTGAAAAATAACAACAATGACACAAAGTGGAGAGACAACCAACCTGATTGCAACAATGCTACTATCCTGTGATGATGAACAACAATGGTCACACTTCCGTGATGGGCTTTGTCAAGTGCTACAAGTGTTAATTCTAACAAAGACTCAGTCGATCTTTTTGCAGACGACTCCGACGTGGCGCTTCCACTGTTGTTTCCCGAGATCATGCCCTCGCAAGTTTCTAGCAAAGCAATCGACGGCATCACCAAAAATGAGCATTGAAATAATAGGGACACTTCAGATTTAGGAACCTTCTACCAACAATAGACATTAATTTTGATCAGCTGAGTGGATCCTATGCTCTATCCAGGTTATTTGAGATCAGCTGGCTGGATCCTATGTTCTATCCAGGTTCTTTGAGATCAGCTGGCTGGATCCTATGCTCTATCCAGGTTATTTGAGATCAGCTGGCTGGATCCTATGCTCTATCCAGGTTATTTGAGATCAGCTGACTGGATCCTATGCTCTATCCAGGTTATTTGAGATCAGCTGACTGGATCCTATGCTCTATCCAGGTTATTTGAGATCAGCTGGCTGGATCCTATGCTCTATCCAGGTCATTTGAGATCAGCTGGCTGGATCCTATGCTCTATCCAGGTTATTTGAGATCAGCTGGCTGGATCCTATGCTCTATTCAGGGTATTTGAGATCAGCTGGCTGGATCCTATGCTTTATCGAGGTTATTTGAGATCAGCTGGCTGGATCCTATGCTCTATCCAGGTTATTTGAGATCAGCTGGCTGGATCCTATGCTCTATCCAGGTTATTTGAGATCAGCTGGCTGGATCCTATGCTCTATTCAGGGTATTTGAGATCAGCTGGCTGGATCCTATGCTTTATCGAGGTTATTTGAGATCAGCTGGCTGGATCCTATGCTTTATCCAGGTTATTTGAGATCAGCTGGCTGGATCCTATGCTCTATCCAGGTTATTTGAGATCAGCTGGCTGGATCCTATGCTTTATCCAGGTTATTTGAGATCAGCTGGCTGGATTCTATGCTCTATCCAGGTTATTTTAGATCAGCTGGCTGGATCCTATACTCTATCCAGGTTATTTGAGATCAGCTGGCTGGATCCTATGCTCTATCCAGGTTATTTGAGATCAGCTGGCTGGATCCTATGCTTTATCCAGGTTATTTGAGATCAGCTGGCTGGATTCTATGCTCTATCCAGGTTATTTTAGATCAGCTGGCTGGATCCTATACTCTATCCAGGTTATTTTAGATCAGCTGGCTGGATCTTTTACTCTATCCAGGTTATTGGAGATCAGCTGGCTGGATCCTATGCTCTATCCAGGTTATTTGAGATCAGCTGGCTGGATCCTATGCTTTATCCAGGTTATTTGAGATCAGCTGGCTGGATCCTATACTCTATCCAGGTTATTTGAGATCAGCTGGCTGGATCCTATGCTCTATCCAGGTTATTTGAGATCAGCTGGCTGGATCCTATGCTCTATCCAAGTTATATGAGATCAGCTGGCTGGATCCTATGCTCTATCCAGGTTATTGGAGATCAGCTGGCTGGATCCTATGCTCTATCCAGGTTATTTGAGATCAGCTGGCTGGATCCTACGCACCATCCAGGTTATTTGAGATCAGCTGGCTGGATCCTATGCTCTATCCAAGTTATTTGAGATCAGCTGACTGGATCCTATGCTCTATCCAGGTTATTTGAGATCAGCTGGCTGGATCCTATGCTCTATCCAGGTTATATGAGATCAGCTGGCTGGATCCTATGCTCTATCCAGGTTATATGAGATCAGCTGGCTGGATCCTATGCTCTATCCAGGTTATTTGAGATCAGCTGGCTGGATCCTATGCTCTATCCAGGTTATTTGAGATCAGCTGGCTGGATCCTACGCACCATCCAGGTTATTTGAGATCAGCTGGCTGGATCCTATGCTCTATCCAGGTTATATGAGATCAGCTGGCTGGATCCTATGCTTTATCCAAGTTATTTGAGATCAGCTGGCTGGATCCTATGCTCTATCCAGGTTATTTGAGATCAGCTGACTGGATCCTATGCTCTATCCAGGTTATTTGAGATCAGCTGGCTGGATCCTATGCTCTATCCAGGTTATATGAGATCAGCTGACTGGATCCTATGCTCTATCCAGGTTATTTGAGATCAGCTGGCTGGATCCTATGCTCTATCCAGGTTATATGAGATCAGCTGGCTGGATCCTATGTTCTATCCAGGTTATTTGAGATCAGCTGGCTGGATCCTATGCTCTATCCAGGTTATATGAGATCAGCTGGCTGGATCCTATGTTCTATCCAGGTTATTTGAGATCAGCTGGCTGGATCCTATGCTCTATCCAGGTTATATGAGATCAGCTGGCTGGATCCTATGTTCTATCCAGGTTATTTGAGATCAGCTGGCTGGATCCTATGCTCTATCCAGGTTATTTGAGATCAGCTGGCTGGATCCTATGCTCTATCCAGGTTATTTGAGATCAGCTGGCTGGATCCTATGCTCTATCCAGGTTATTTGAGATCAGCTGGCTGGATCCTATGCTTTATCCAGGTTATTTGAGACCAGCTGGCTGGATCCTATGCTCTATCCAGGTTATTTGAGATCAGCTGGCTGGATCCTATGCTCTATCCAGGTTATTTGAGATCAGCTGGCTGGATCCTATGCTCTATCCAGGTTATTTGAGATCAGCTGGCTGGATCCTATGCTTTATCCAGGTTATTTGAGATCAGCTGGCTGGATCCTATGCTCTATCCAGGTTATTTGAGATCAGCTGGCTGGATCCTATGCTCTATCCAGGTTATTTGAGATCAGCTGGCTGGATCCTATGCTCTATCCAGGTTATTTGAGATCAGCTGGCTGGATCCTATGCTTTATCCAGGTTATTTGAGATCAGCTGGCTGGATCCTATACTCTATCCAGGTTATTTGAGATCAGCTGGCTGGATCCTATGCTCTATCCAGGTTATTTGAGATCAGCTGGCTGGATCCTATGCTCTATCCAGGTTATTTGAGATCAGCTGGCTGGATCCTATGCTTTATCCAGGTTATTTGAGATCAGCTGGCTGGATCCTATGCTCTATCCAGGTTATATGAGATCAGCTGGCTGGATCCTATGCTCTATCCAGGTTATTTGAGATCAGCTGGCTGGATCCTATGCTCTATCCAGGTTATATGAGATCAGCTGGCTGGATCCTATGCTCTATCCAGGTTATTTGAGATCAGCTGGCTGGATCCTATGCTCTATCCAGGTTATTTGAGATCAGCTGGCTGGATCCTATGCTTTATCCAGGTTATTCAAGATCAGTTGCTATCCTGCACTGAGTTACTAGATTTTTTCAATCGATATCAACAACTGTATATCAATTAAAATCCGTTATTGTTGTCCATGGTTGCATGATAGAACAAATGCTGGTTATCGATCGACACCCGTCAAGTAACATTTGAGAATCGCTCCACGGTAATGATCGCGTGATTTCCCTTGCCCTCAAGTCAAAGGGCACGACCGTCACGGCCATTTCCTTATTCCTATCCTATGCTTCTATCAAAACCCTTGACATGCTGAAACGTTAAATTCGATCGCAATTTGTTCCTACTCAGTCAAAATACACGTGTCCCTAAACACATCCACCCTCTTTCCGGTTGAGCGGTTGCCATCGATGCTGACTCATTGACCATGGAACAATTCGTTCACCTTTTATGATCTAAAGTTACCTGTTGCGCCATCATTGTATCTTACCCCGATTTCAGACTTTTTTAAGAGATGTTCTTGATTGATTTGTGGTGTTTAACGACGCACTGTTTTGACAACGGGCCATATGGCACTGGTCAAATGGCGTCAGTGAATGAGTGGATGATGATGATGATGATGATGATGATGATGTACCTAACCTAGCTTAGAAGGGAGGAAGGGAAACCCGATGTCGGCAAGTAGCCTACTCCTGTCGAAGAGTAACAAGGGGACCACTGGCTTAACGTCCCTTCTGAATGACGGTTCAACGCGAATAACGGGATTCCTCCACAAATCCATGCCGTCGAGAAGTTGGTAAGCAAGGCGAATGAAGTTGCTGTACTAACTTTCATCCCTCCAACCTCTCTACCGTACAGAACTGGTCATGTGTATAGTGGTCACCCATCCAATACCTGAATCGGCGCAGTGTTGTCTAACTTTAATCCCTCTAACCTCTTCCCGTACAGAACTGGGCATGTGTATGGTGGTCACCCATCCAATACCTGAATCGGCGCAGTGTTGTCTAACTTTCATCCCTCTAACCTCTTCCCGTACAGAACTGGGCATGTGTATGGTGGTCACCCACCCAATACCTGACTCAGCGCAGTGCTACAATTCTGCTATTTCCAGAATTCCAAGCTAAACTTCAAATTACACGATTTTTGTGTGCCTTGGAGGAAAGACAGCAACGAGCACGCGTCTTATGCTGCGAATTGATTCTGAACCACTCTTAACTTAGTTGCAAACACCAATCTAAGAATTGGTAGAAATCTCTGGAATCGATACGCATTCTAAGTGCCTTGAAACATTGGGCCGTTAAAACTTTGCCGTCCTAGTTGACGAACTCAACAGGTTCGTTCAGCAAGAACGACCTGCAATGGGAGTTTACAATGACGGCCTCGACCTCGAGCGCATTTGATTACGTCGAGGGGGTGACTAACCGGCCCGCCGTGCCGCGATATCACCGTCGCTCGGCAGAGGTAAACCAGTGGCAATTAGCGGAGAGGTAATGCCATCGATTTGTTAGTAAAACCCATCCTTCACTCGGTATGTGTCAGTGAAGTATACCTCTCCTTCGACCACTGCTTGCAGTGCAGTTTGGTATCTAGTACAGTAGTAGTGGAGTGACTTATCGTAGAGTGTGCCACCTCTTCAATAACCAAGTTATCTGCTTAGAGCACCGCTAAGACGATGACTTCTAACTACCCGGTAAGCCTGGCACGCGAGCGGACATGTGAGTTGGATATCACTAGGAAGGCGCGTCGCTGGCGATGTGTTCTGTCTATATGGCCTTGTCGAATCGGTATTGATCACTTGCATCGGTCATGATTTGTGTCTATTCTGGGATTCCTCTGCGTCTATCTGCATTTGTTCTGTCATGTACCTACTTCCGGACAGCTGATTGGCAGGTCACTCGATCTTAGGCGAATTGATTTTTAGATTGATGCGTTGAAGACGCTTGGTATAAAGTGAAGGGTGGAAGGAATCCATGCTGACACGTTCGGGCATGGAACACGAAATTGTTTTGTTTAAAACTTTGAAGCGATCGCGTCACGGAATGGGAATTTAAGTTTATAACTACCTGTTTGCTGGAGTGTGTACGACTTGGCGGGCTCTTTCAGACATGCTGGCAATTTCCAGGTGATTAGCGAGGACGCACGGGAGAATGCCGTGGACTTTGTCGGAGCAATTAGTTTGGAAAACTCCCAAGTCTTGTCTCACGTTACTAAGTAGAGGCACACGCTACTCGTGGAAATTGTGATGAATTAGATTAAATTTCATTTCAGTCATAATACGGGCGTAGCGTGAACATTCCACCGAGGAATCTTAATTATTATGGATGGGATGACATTCTACACTGGACACCGATTACGCAACACTTTGCTACTAAACATCTATATTGGCTTCAGTTGGCCAGCAAGCCGTCAGCCGATCGGTGAGTAATGTTTCCCTCGGAATGTGTCGTTATTTCTCCACGGCGAGCCCGGGGATCGTCGTCTGTCACGGAATGTTTGGCCCAGTGGATGAAGAAGCGGTGCGTGTCGGCGTCCACTTGGCGTACGGTGAGAGGACGTCGTAAGTTTCGACGCCGATGCGTGATCCTCACGACGTCGACGGCGTCGTCGTGGGTCGTACCATTGCGCGCCCTGTCACATTGATGCCAGCCTAAACGGCCACTCTCAACACGTCGACAAGTCGTGCGGTTTGCTTGGGGATATTCGGCACACGAGACGACGATACAGAGAAACCGAATGGGGTTTGAGACACGTTAGAGAAGCACTTTGTCACACGACATCCAGCGAATCATTTTGCTTTTGCATTCGGTTCCCAAATGACCAATAAATCTCTGTACAAATCTGCATCGTATTATTTTGGCGTGTCAAAGCAAACGAGTAGCATTTCTTGTGTATACTTCAGCTTATCTTTTCGCACTTTTACGCTGTTCAAAACTACACCACTTTTTTTTTTCATGGAGAAAAACCCCGTAAATCAAACGTGAAATCAACACAGAATTTCAAATTCCATCGAAAACTTCATCAACATAGTACATAACATTGCCCAGTATCACAAATTTTGTTTCCGCGTCCCTTACGCACAAGTTGCCGAGGTGGTCGCAAACCCCAGAAACCGCAGCAGAGTGTCGCCGTCCGAAGAGGACGCCGTCGACTTGTGGTAGCGCGAAGGGTGGAGAGTGTCCGACCGACCGACCGACCGAGCGCCACCAGACGCCGCGCGCGAAAACGCCAATATTTTCGAGGCGGATCTAATGGGCGCCGCCGAGGCTTGGAGGTGCCGGTACCGGCCCGCCGCGAGGCACTTTATCATCAACAATTACCCACCACTGACGCCGACGCATCGCGGTCGACGCCGCATGCAACGGCCATATGTGTGTGTGTGGGTGCTCGATTTAGATTTTGGGCACTACAGACGTCTGTTTTCCACTCGAGTTGGGAGAGATATCTTTTTCTTTAAACCTATCTGTCATACTAGAGAGCCTCGGGTTGCTAGGGTCTAAAATTCCCGAGCTTTGCATTTAAAGATGGGCGGGCGATTTATGAGGCGAAATGTGCAAGTGGCGGCCGTTGCTTTGCTTTACAGATAATTGTGTATTAGAGTTCAAACTGAGACTATTTTGCCGAAAAGGTGTACATGCAACGCGATGCCATTTTTTTTTAAGCACCGTGGGAATGCATAGTTTCAGCATTCTTTTCTCTCAAGTCCAAGCACATGGATGAGCGTCTACCATTAGATTTTGTAGGCCTCGGTTCACAATAACAAAATACCACGACCGAGTAAATGGCCGATAGTTATGCTGTTCATTCCCATACAACTTGCTGTCAGCGGTGACTGCACCGACGGAAAGAGCTGGGTCGTGACTAATAACTTATAAGACTTACGATCTATTGAAAGAAACTTCTGAATTGATTTTGTCTCAAATAATTTAGATTTCTCAAAATTCAAATTGTTTTCAAACTTGGTCCATTTTGCTTAGCTTTTTATTGCTATTCCATTGGTTATTCTGAGCAATCGGCGGCCAATCAGACGCTGCGTCCGTGAAGTTCACGCGGAGGCCGCAGAATAGGCGCTGCCAGACCGCTGCACTTGTCATTTCAACTTGAATTGGTTCGGGCAGAGATGTCTTCGGTGCTTAGGACGGAGTTTGCTTCTCAGTTTCGACGGCTTTATCCATTCTTAAACTGACGCTGTTTTTTTTTCCTTTCCAGTGCGTAGGTACGCAGCAGATAAGTTAAGCTTTTCGTAAATAGCAGGGTTATAGCATGGTATCCCGCTATGTCGCCTAGGTTATGTAGTCATTTTGCCTAGCCCGCAGTCAAAAGAGATTCGTTTGGATTTGATGGTATTTAGCTGTGCTTCCTTCTTTCGGCAGCCTTACTATTTCGCCAGACGCTGCAAAATGGCCAGATGAATACCAGCACGATGCTAACTTTGATTGTCAAGTAACAGCACGTTTTTGCCAGGCCCACTCTTTAACAATAACAAGTGTCTTTGGTACAGGGTGTCAAAGAGCTGCTGAATGACAAGGTGCCTACTTCAAGTTGTTCAAAAATTTTAATCCATCGATTGACAATCTACCTACTAGCGATTTCCGGCCTTTTGGGAAAAAGTTAAATGAAAGTACTATCTTGTTCTAAGATCAGATTTTGTGGACTAAATTGTTATTCTTTCGTACTACTCTTTTGACTTTCGGACTGTTGTAACACTTTTAAGTTGCACATTGCTCTAGCTTCTTAATTTATGAGTAAATTAAACCAGTCGTCGTTAAATTGGTATCCTTAAAACTTGATAACATTATTTAGAACCTATGGTTACTGCATCCTGTTTTTAAAAACATGATAATTTGAAACATTTCACGTTTTTGATTGTATCTTGCAACTGCACAAACGAATCATACAAATTGCTGTATGCTCTTGTGGTTTTTACCATGATAACATATCACCAGGAAACATCCCTGTGGATGGATTTTGGATATGAGCTGCAATGCATTCAAACATTTCTTTATTTCCTAACGCACGTAGGGCTTTGTAAAGACCGTGGCGAGCATAGTGGCCTAAGAGCGAAGCGCAATCTTTAAATTTCTTCAGTCCCAATTAAAAATCACTTGAGTATGTGTGCTCAAACTCTACTGACCTAGCTGCCAGATGAAATTTCGAGGATATCATTGTTTGTATATATGTTTCTAAACATGTACCAACTGTGCTTTCCAGCATAGTAAGTCAGCAAGTTTCCACAACCATCAAAATCTATGAATTCTTTCACAGATCATTTTTGGGGTGGCTTATACAGACACATTGTTGGGAAATTGACAGAAATGAGAAAAATTTCACTTTTTCCATTGTTATAATTGGAAAATATTGTCCGTTTCACCTCGTTTTATTCCATTCCACTGGCTAAAAATGTACGGTAAAGGGGTTTTGGGTTGCTAATTTTTGTTAATTAAGAGAAAGTGCCGTGCCGCTTGGTTTAAGAAAAAAATTCGTTTGACAAGTTGAATGGCTTTATTCGGCCTCTGAATTCTCGATTTTTTTTTTAACTGTCGTTGAAAGGAGAGGGTTTGCTAGTGTTATATATAAAGGATGAAATAATTTACCAAGAGTAAAAGACAATGAAAGAACATAGGAAGACCGTAGAAAGACCATCGACAGTAAAACACAATTATAGCATAATTTAATATTTATTAACTGATGATTTTATTAGGTGTTCTCAAAAATCTCCACCTATCTCTCCGATCTCCACCTATCGCTGGTGTTGCTATAACCCATTGAGCTACTTGGACACATTTTTTTTTTGAGGATTTTAGTGCATTTTAAGAGAATGACAGATCTCTCAGGTGTAAAAATATGACACTGAACAATCACAGTCACTCAGATTCTAGTGACGCCACAGCACGTCGTAACAACGTTCACAGCCTCAATTGTGGTTCCACGGAGAGTTTCAGTTCTTTTGAGGATCTGGTTCAAGTGCAACAGTCTTGTCTGCAATTCTGGACTTGTTTTCCAAATTGTTCTTGTTTAGACTGAAATATATGTCTGAAGACTGAATGAAGTCTCTAGACTGAATTACCAATATTGCATACGACTCGACTGAAAATAAAACAAATAGACATACGAAGCTAACTAGCGCAGCTTAGGAATCTGGAACACACTTTGTTGTAGTGCAAATTCTGCATACCCTTTTCATGCTGTTCTATTTTTATGATTTCAGGACCTGGTTGAATCGATGGCGACCAATCATCTCTTCCTGGACGTCGCCGTTGTACAGGAGCGCTTAAACATTTTAAGAATACTGAATTTCGACGCCAATAGAATCTACGAGCTCCTCGAGGCTAATGCTGATCATCCTGATCGAGTGCATTTAGTAGTTGAAAGCATTTGTAGTAAAATAGCCAGTGATTTTCCAATGGACGTGTATTCGGCTCTTTCACCGGATGTTGTGGAAGTTCTAACCGACAGTGACAATTCTGTGGAACAAGATTTCACCGATAGTATACAAGGTATGGATCTAACCTTGGATGAGCCAGAAATCAAACTAATCTCGGATTCAGATACTGAAAGCGACAGAGACAGCAACGACGGCCAGTCTGTTGAGTTTCTTGATCAGCTCTCTTCACTGGCAGTGCCACTAAAGACCTCCCAACAGAGACTTGATGTTCCTGATGAGAACCTGTTGGAATTGAACAACAATGATGAAGATCCAAACAACAATGCAACGCCAGATCTCGAGATCATCGCAGAGAAACGCCCCAATACCCCAGTCGAGTTGAAAATCTATGGCGAAGCACTGATGATTCGAAAGATCCGACCGAGTTGCAGCTTAGAAGAGATCAAAGAGCATTTGTTCAAACATGTATTGGCCAAGGACAGAGTTCAACTTGTGACTTGTCAACTCCTGGATAATATGAAGGAATATTGCCTTGCCACAAGAGATAAGAAGGATGTGACATTATGTCCAATACCCTCTAAGAAAGCAAAACCAGCAGCAGAAGAGCAGAGCGATCTGACCAAAATGAATCCACAGACCATGTTCTTTAGCCCACGTTCTAACATGGTTGGATTTTCAAATTTGTTTGGGGACTCTGATTACCCCGAATACGTTCCTAAAACAACAAAGAATGGGCCACCCACCTGCACTATAGTTCGTCCAGAGCAAGAAACTACATCATACATAACGAGTATTAACGCACCTTCCACGTCTGCACTTCAGCCTCACGAGCAATTGGTTGCCGGCCCAAAGACCACCACCATGGCCAGTCCGATTCCCCTAACTGCCCAAGCTATGGGAGTGAAACCAAATCTTTTAACTACCTCAGTGACAAGTACTTTTGAGCAACAATCTAGACCCGTAGCAACCCGTAGTTGGTCTGTGGGTCTCATGCAATGTTATGACTCCCTTGCCATTAACCCAAAACCAAATAATAACTCGGCAAGCAGCTCGGCGGTGAGGCCTGCCGAGGTTGGTAACTGTTCAGGCACTGCTACGATGGTAAATAAAATTCCTGCCAGATTTTCAGAAGCTCTAGTAGCCCAAAATCCTGTTTCATTGTCCAAGGCAACGGTATCAGTTCCTACAAGTTTGAAAACAAGTCTTAGCTCTCTGTCAAATGGGACCGAAGAAGTATCCAAACTACACCAGATGGTATACAATCATAGGCAAATAATAGAGGTCCCGGAGGCCGAGTATGAGGTTGGTCTTTCTACCAGCGCCATTAAGAAGACCAGTAAGAGGCATTTAGAATTGACGGCTCCAAAAACACTTCAGGTTGAGGAAGCCAGGTATATGTCTTCATCTACAGGTGCCATCAAGAAAACCATCAATAGGCAGTACAATTTGCAACATGCCCTTCAAGATTCAAAAGAGGCAGCTCCAAAACCTCATCAAGCCGAGGAAGTCGGAGATAAGAAAACTAGCAATAGGCCATTAGAATTGGAGGCAACTCCGGAAGCTCATCAAACCACCAAGGCCATGGATACGGCTGGTCCATCCATGGGTGCCATTGAGCAGACCAGCAACAACTCCGTTCAAGGTACGGCTGCAGCTCGGAAAGCAGTTGCACCACCACACAAATTCATGCGCTACCTGCGTGAAGTATTTCCCGATGTTCAAATTGCCTTCCTTGAGTTAAAGTGTGAGTTATTGAGTGATGATCAACCTGTAGAGTATCTCATAGACCAGATCCTGAATGAGGCAAATCTGCCAGTGAAGGTCAGGGTCGAGGTTAACCCCGAAATGACGGACGTCTTACCGAAAGATAATCGGGAATCTGAAGAGGCGGCATTTCAAGCGTTCAAGGAGATTCTTCCGGATGCTGATCCAGAATATCTGGAATCCAAGTATAAGAGCTTTAACAGAGATTCCATCAAGCTCAAGGTATGATTGATTAATCTTTATTAGTAAAAAAAAAAAATTCAACTACGTAACTATGTACTCAACAATGTTTACAAATACTTCAAACCTTACAAATCACAACATTTTTGTCTTCAATTTAGTTTTTATATCCAGATCATTAAAAGAGCACAGGCTAGAAAAAAACAATGGTTAATAACATGATTGGCATTTAACACCCAGTGTGCCAATTTAGATTCTTTTTAACTTGTCCCATTGTTTGAAAAATATGACATATGTTAAGAAGCATCAAAATTTGCAAGGTTTACTTCTTGTTTTATAAAACTGTCCTGAAAACTAACTAGCGCTACTGCTAAGGATAACTAGTCCTACTAGTGCTAAGTGCTAAGGATAAATCAAGTAGACATGAGTCTAAAAACCATCATGGAAGTAGACTTATTTATGCCAGGCTGGCCGCTTAAATTTCTGCTAATTTTCACAATCTTCTCCACCCACCTCCAGAATTTTGTCGCTGACGCGCTGGAGAACCAAGACTACCCACGGCTTGAAGCCTACCTGAAACGCCAGGAACAGTTTGCCCTGGAGAAACAGTTCAAGGACAACTTTGACATCCTGAAGTTCCTCGAAATGTTTCCAGACCCGTTCACACACTTCAGGGACCCCCTGAAAGTTCCGGCGCCCAACGCACCTCTGCTTACAGGCCGAGCGTATCTAATGGCTCGATACCGGCTCATCAGGTGAGCAAGATAGCTGGCGGGTCACTTTCTGGGAAGTGCAACCTTTATTTTTCAAAACTAACTGAATCTCATACCAAACTTTGAAGAGTTTGCCAAACCTCGGTTTCGAATCAAACATTATTTTGGAAATACAAGCTCAATGTTTGTATGTGACCACCGAAAATGTTCGAGGTGTTGGCAGGTGCTCAAATAATGTATCTTAATATTGACAGCATGTTCCTGAGAAAGGCAGATGGTTCAGAAATTTTTTTTAAGCTCTGCAGCTCCTATGAACCTATGATTCTATCAGCACATTTCGTTACAAACCAGCTTGTTGCAACAGCATGGCATGGAAGCTAGGATTGTGGCACAAATATTTTAATTTCAATCTAACCAAAAACTACCTCATTTTTTAAATAAGTTTGTACTTTGACCAAAGCCCAACTAGCTCAGGAACTTGCTGTAACCGAGATGCTAATCTGTACCTCCCTGGATCTTGCAGGTGTGTGACCATTGACAAGGTCTACAGGAACAACCATTACTTGCTCTACCCGACATGCAAGGAACTTGACCACTGCCCGGAGACAATGCGAACTCGTCATAACCATGAGATTGTTAGCATTTACAAGGGCGAGAACAACCTGGGCTTTTGGCAAGAGGTAGGCATCATATCCAGTAAAGTCTTTCACCCATTGCCATAATGCAGATGTGCCATAATAGGTTTGTGGATTTTTTTTAAGTGTAATTAAGTAAATATATGATTAAGGGAAAAGAAGCCCACTGTACTTGAAGGCTTAATAGGTGTAAGTGAAATCAGCAATCTTTTTAATGTTTCTGCATTTTATCCTGCATTTTACCCTTTGGATGTACTACAGTGATAAAGGCAAGAGCCAAAAAAATATACCACTAAGCACACCAAGCGGCACCAACCTTCAAGTTTTCAGATCTGTCTCTCTTTCTCCTTCTCACACCCATAAGCGAGAACTTAGACGAAGAAATTAGGAAAGCGTTGCCTAGCTTTGATGCTTATGCCAGTTTCCTTCTCCAGATTGGCTTAATTGAAAATGAAGTTCAGATTGAGAACCATCTGAAGGGGATAAAAAAGGCCAAGGAAAAAGTGATCCTGGATAAGAAGAAAGCATTTGCCAAAGCCAAGAAGTTAGGTGAGCTTCTTACCTGTGGCTGTTGCTTCGACGACGAGGTGCTGAATGTAGACATGGTCACCTGTGATGAGGGACATCTCTTCTGCAAGGAGTGTGTCAAGAAGTGAGTAGAACTCACTGCTGTCACTGCTGTGAAAAGATAGTTGTCATTTAGGAAGTGGGACACTACCGTGTTCTTTTGATGGAGTCACTATCACACCATATACTTCATATAAGAGCTATTGTCAACGTGGCTAATTTTTATGTAACGGGCTCTGGGTTTATCGGTATGTTTCACTGTGATCTTAGTGCTTATATTGTTTGAAAATGGCTAGAAATTGTTTGCAAATTTGACCTTTGTGAGCTTTGTGTGTTCTCTAAGGAAGTTTTTTAGAAAGTTTTTACACCAATATTTAAAACCTACCTTCATTTGATTTGGGATTGCCTTCAATTTCAGGACAAAGGTGTCTGATTTTTAAATATTAGGAAATGTTTTCAAATAATAAGTAGGGCAATACTATAAAAATCAACATCCGTAGCCGGTGTCCCTGTCATAGTGCATGGCAAATTCCTGATGCTGGTGTTTTTGCTGTAGGGGTGCAGAGGTCCAGATTGGGGAGGGCAAGACTGACTTCCCGTGCCTGGAAGACTGCGGAGCTAACATCCGGCTGGAAACCCTGGAGGTGAGTGCCAGCTACCTTTTGATTCACTTTTCTTAGGATTCTCAGGCAGAGCATTTTCTTTGTTGACACTATTCAGTTTGCATGCCACAGTTACCTTTTCCAATTGATTCTCGCAAAATTTGGTTATCACTTATCATACAGTTTATCTAACGGTGATGGGTGGTCCAATCATATTCTTAATTGGGAAAATAACTTTAGAATCTCAAATGATTTCAATCTCAGATGAACCAATTTTTGGACGGCTTAGATGTGGGGAAACAGCCGAACTGCATTTGTTGTTCCCATGGGTTGGAAAATATTACTCCCTCTCGCACGTCTGAAGCTTTGAGTTAATAATTAGGTACTTTTATTCTAGATAGCGAGTATGTTGATTGGGAAAGTAAACGCACAGCACGGAACTTACCGAGCGGGAGTGGTAGGCCGTGATAGTGGAGATTCTTTATCCCGATTATCTCGATTATTTATTTTCCCGGTCAACATACTCGTTATCCCAGCCCTTTGGCACATAACAAATCAATTATTCTAGATAGGTGATTGAAGTATCATTGAAAGGTCAAGTTTTCTCAAAATAATAATAATAAAAAAAAATGACTCGGTTGTTGTAATGTGAGAAATAAAAAATTCTTGCACCTCCTATAAATTGGTCCTCTTGCAAAGAATGATTCCATCTGATTCGATTGGCGCTGAACAGTACTTGAGTAGTAGAACAACTCTATTACGGCTGTGCTACACACATTCTTGAAATTCTTTTAATAAAATTGCAGCCAGAAGCAACTTTCAGTGCAACAATTTTGATGTGTGTCCCCTATTTTAAACAATAATCAAAGATCATTCCCAGGAATTGAGTCTCATTCTTCACTTTGATACGTTTTCCACGAATGTGCATTGTGTTGATTCCTCTCAGAGTGGCACTTGTCATTATTTAAAATCAATTCTAATCCAGTACTCTGTGCATCCTATTTATAACGGGTCCCATGTGCTTGCAGAAAGTGCTGTTGCCGTCAGTGTTTTCGCGGCTGGTGCAACGCAAGCAGATTGAGGAGGTGAAGGCTGCGGGCATCGAATCGTTCGAGACGTGTCCTTTCTGTGACTTCGGCATGGTTCCACACGCTGACGACCGTGTTTTCAGCTGCCAGAACCCCAAATGCTTCAAGCAGTCGTGCAGGTGAGTTGGCCACTAGTGGTCCTTGCTTGCATTTGGTTGCAAAGTGGGGAAGTCGATAGGAAAGAATTTAATAAACTGCTGCGATCTTGTTTTAAAAATTTTGTCTTTCACTAAAAAACCAACTTTTAAATATTATATTCAAGTTGTATTTATCAGTTATAATGACTAATGAGGGATACCTTCGGTTCCCATGTACCCAGGCTGTTTCAGTGGAATGAGATATCCGGTTCCATTATTAGTACCCAAAGGGCAAATTTCCTTGGCTTTAAAGGTCTACCCACAATTGACATGGCAATAAGCACGAGCATAGCAGACTAGTAATTTAAAAATTAGTTAATATATGGGACTACCCACAGTCGACATATGCATAGCATTTTGTAATTTTTAAAGATCCAACTCCTTATGAGATGTGCTTATGTCGCATTAATCGCAGAGCATAATGTTCACAAAAATGTTAAACGGTCTTTTCTGATGGATAAAGTGGGACGTTGTTGAGTTCTCTAAATTAAGATTATGTGCCCGTACAACGATCAAAATTAATTGCTTCTTCTCTGCTGAGTTACGGAATTAGCAACGAGTAAAAATTAACATAGAACTTTGTGGCAATCTAACAGTAAACATGTAATCTACTTAATTTTAACCTAAAATGGACTCTACTGAAAGTGAAAACCCAAGTAGCAGCTGAGCCAACGCCCTCTTTGTAGAGCGCCAGCTTCGAAACTCAAGTTGGACCCTAATTGACTGCTATCTGTTGGGCTTGGCATGATTTGCCATTTGAACCGAAAAAAAACTGCATTTTTTGGAATTCATTTACTGTAATAAAAGTGCCATGAAATATAAATCGGATGACGTACGACTAAAATCAGACTTTGAAACTGCGTCATTAACAAAACATCGGTTCTCTTTGCTGAATTTTTTTGTGGGTCAAAGATTCTGGTAGCTCGCTTGGGTACCCGGTTCTAAAAATCATTGCCTGGAGGCATCTTTAGTTATAATTGACAATAAAGATTGCTGGATTTTTGTTAGAGATTAGATAGTTTGGAGCGTAACATAAATTACCGGAAGGGTGTCCACACATGAGGATGCGTAACATCACGTTGCTGTTTGTTTTGGCCAATGCAGTTAAAACTTAAAAGTGATTTTTGCTATGCTTTTGCACGACGTGGATAGACACATTCAGCTCTTGACCAACTGGCATCTGACAGCTGTGCCATCAGCTGTCAGGAGAAAAGTTCGTTTCATGTCCATGAGGTCCACAAGTGGAAAACATAGCCTGGCCAATTCTAAAATCTCGAGCAATTTTCCCGTTTATAACACAAAGTGCGTCGTTCCAGGTTATGCAAGGAGCCTAGCCACATTCCGTTTCGCTGCCACGAAGTTGAGAAGTCTGACGAAGTGAAGGCACGCACGTACATCGAAGACAAGATGACCGAGGCACTCATCAGGTTTGTCCGTGGGCTTGCTAGCCCATTTTTTTGTTTATTATTTATTTGCCCAGAGCTGATAAGTTTCAAATGGGTGCAAACTGATATGCTTCACAAGTTGCTGATTTACACATCAGCTAAACAATATCAGGAAAAATAGTTTAGGGGAGACTGGGGCTAGTTGTTACAATTTCGACGTTTGATTTTTTTGTGGACATTCAAAAACATTTTCATTGATTTTAGATTTGGCAATGTATTTGCACATATTTTGAGTAATAGAAATAATTTTTATAACATTGATAAGATTTTTAATAGACACGTGATAACGTAAAATTTGCCTGATTGTAAAGTGTAACAACTTGCCCCTTGTCGGGGTAAGTTGTTACAGGTCAGGGGCAAGTTGTTACAGTACCTAGTTAATAGGGAAAAAACAAAAATGAGCTGGTTATAAATAATGTTTAATAGATAATGTATATTAGGGTTTATTTTTTAAGTGAAATGTTATATTTACTGAATCAGCTTTCAACTGTATCAATCGCTTACATGCAATCTACACAAATAAACTCTGATGTGAATACAATACACTTCCCATGCGCCCAAGTCGAACACTGAATGCACTGAATCCAGTCTAGTTCTGCGGGGCCTGATTTGGAGAAGATTCGAGAACAGACAAAACAAACTCAGTCTTCGTCGTCCTCCTCCAGAGGAGAGTTCTCGTTGACGTCCGTTGGCGCTTTTCGCTTCTTATCTCATATTATGTCAATATGTCAATGTTCCTCCTATAAATTCACATTTTATAACCTGGAAATCTAATGGAACTAATCATATTATATTTTATACAAACGGAATATGAAACCCAAAAAATAAATCCGGCGTAAAATAGAAAAGGCAGTGTCCCATAATCTCACATCATGTCCAGACCCACTCAAAAAATGAACTGTAACAACTAGCCCCAGTAGCACTTCAATTACATTAGTGCTATTTTTTCACGACCTATTTGAATATCAGCCCGGAAATAACTATTGGCATTACAAGAAAATGTGGGGCTTACAGGTAACACAACTCATTTAGGGATTGCATTAAAATTTAACAGCTGGGTAGGAAAAATGAGAAAAATTATATCTAGCCTCGTGGTGTCAAAATCGTTTTATCTCCAATAATTTCCGTACTTCGGCGCTTTGGACTAGTTTTGCAGTTTCAGACTGACGAGCGACCTAATAGCTAACACTGATATTAATGACACCGCGACATTTCAAATCCCCTATTTTTTAAGTCGATTGTAACAACTTGCCCCTGTAACAACTTGCCCCAGTCCCCCCTAATTCATTGTTTCCTGATCATTGGTCGAGTGCTAGCTAGAAAATTCATTTTTTTTTTAAATATTAGAAAGACACCAATAAGTGAGGGCAAGAATTGAGATTGTGATTTTAGGTTGAGTTTTAAAGGTGATTACTTTGTGTCCTAATAAAGAAAAGGGTTCTTAAAAAATAGATTTTTAATTTGTTTGTTAAAATGCAATCTCTAGTTATTCACAACTCGATAATATAAGTTCAATTTGATACCACAAGATGACCCCCTTCCTTAGTAACTGCATCAACTCATTAATATCCACCGGTATTGAATCAATTTGATCCGGTATTGCAACTTTTCCTATATTGTCTTGTTTTAGAACGTGCTGGAACTGTCAGAAGAAGTTTGTCAAGTCGGATGGATGCAACAAGATGACTTGTTCCTGCGGAGCTCATATGTGCTACGTGTGCCGCCAACCAGTGAAAGACTACTCCCACTTCAACGGCCAGGGCGGCGATGCATTTCACAAGTAAGTGCAAACCACAAATCTACATCGCAGCATTGCTTTAGCAAAAGACGTTGTGTGAACACACTGTTACTTGCAAGTAGGGTGCCCAGAGGCTAGGTATTAGTCGTGGTGAAAAAGGAAAGCGAGAGGAAGGGCAACTCACTGGAGAAGAAAATTGGCATCGCGTGGTGCACTCGTCGAAACATTTCTGGAATTTTATCGTTGTGACGGTTTTGCCTTTGTCACTGTTAGAGATGTTAACGTGTTAGAATTAATAATAGAAAATTAATAATCCATCTCTAAACAGATCTTAAGCTCTTCAGGTTTGCCTGGTAAGAATTTCCCGTTTCTTTCTGTAGCTGTCGCTATTATGGCAAAGAAACCTTTTTTTCTGGCATTTTTCAAGGCTGTCCTGGGAATTTGGCATCATACTTGCGTTCTTACAGTTTATTCGGATACTAAATTGAAAGCGAAATCGAATCGTGGAAGTACGAACTGAATATGATTAAAAGGGTTCAAAATTGAACAGTGTAGGAGGTCTCAAATTAGATATTCTCAGATACCAAAGTCACTCTTATCACTCACTACATTCATGACAGATGTGAGCACTGTGGGTAAACATCTTGAAGCTGGACACAGAGTCTAAAACCTAAAGCGAGCAAAAAGGGGTTAATATGGAACAGTATGGGTGATGTCAATCGGGCATGTTTTGCCGTTACCGAGATCAGCTCAAATCACTCAGATAACTTTTATCACTGACTAAACACACTACAGCTGCGTGCGCAATGGGTGCTGTACTTCTTTATGTAATCGTTGAGATTCAACTTTGACATCAAGTCTAAGCCTTAAAAACTAGGAAAGAGGGTAAACCTTCCTCCTCAGAGTAACTGTCGGTATGATATTTTCTTCGGGACTAACTCATATTCATCACATCACTTCTAGCGGGTGCACTGCTAGTCAACCTTTAATAAAAGCAGTAAATTTGTTGCCAGAGCCAACCCGGCAATTTTACACATTGAACGTGTGCGTCCCCGTTTTAGCCAGCTAGCGCAAATTTAGGCTGTTTTTCAATGGTAGATTTCTTATTTAAAACTAGTATTCCTACCTGGCTTTGCTCAGACTTAGAAATTAGTAATAAAACTAATGGTTAGTTAAACTGTTTAACATAACTAAATTAAATTATCTGACTCACAAAATGTACTTATTGACAATCAAGTTTTATTTGACGACCTGGCGGTACACAATACTTTTTGTTTCGCCTTTGCTCTCTGCCTCGATGTACAGATTGGATGGATATCCGTTGCCGTTGCATCTCTTTTCGTCAGGTTCATCCATATCTAATGATCTCTTCCGTTTTGACACGGTTCTAAAAGGAGGAAACTATTTTGGCGATCAATATTTTGCTTCTTTAGCACGCTTCTAAGGCATAAAATACAGTGATGTGATGTGTATTACGATGTGTATTACGATGGAAGAGGTTTGCAGGAAACAACCCAACTCTCAGTTAAGTTTTTATTGCATCGTTATATTTAACAGGACGTTGTCATAGCTCACCATGCCACTCAAAAATGCTAAAGTTTGGATGGCTCACAGTTTTTAAGTTTTCAATTAGGTCAGGTTACTTTCTATTGATTTTTTTGTATTGATTTGATTTGATTGATTTGATACCCAAAAGAAGGGTACACCGTTTTGGAGTATCTTTGTTCCATTTTAATTTTCCAATTTTAAACCAAATTGCTTTTTGTGTTCTTTTTCTTAATTCTTTTTCAATTTATCCATCACAACTTATTATATACTTCCCAGATATTTAAATTCATCTTTCATTCTTTTATCTTTTCATTCAAGTTTCAACGTATCCATTTTCATGTAATTACTTGTCATTTTATGTGCTGCTGTTGAACTTTTATCTTGACTAACCTTTAATCCAAACTCCCTAATTGCTTCCGACCATTTGTCAACATTCGTTTCAACATCTTCCCTTTTCTTTACCCACAACATTGCATCACACGCATAAATTGACGTCTCCAACGATTGCTTCTCCTATTCAATTCTCCTATTTCTCCTAATGCTTCTTCTATCTACGATTCGCTTCTCCCAACTTTTAGATTTGACCAAAAAAAACTGGATATTTTTGTATGCTTTTTAAAGTCTGAAGTACTTTCCTTGGGTATGTACCACCACACTGCCAAATTGCTGCTACAAAAAAAAACCCAGATCGTCTTTAAAACGGAAGCTAGGTCTCAATAGATGGTTTTAGGTAAGGGGATGAGAGATGATATAACTGGTCTGTATTTCTCCGATTCTAGTTTACGACTGTGTCACTAAAATAGATAAAGGAGATCTCATTATTGTCTTGTTTGCAGCACATTAGCCCCCTTATGGCAGGTTTAGAGTCGAAAGTCTCTCAATGTATATTTGTATTTTTGTATATTTGTTTATTAGCTACTGACAATTACATTGTAGTTGTATGGGCCTATTCTAGTAAAGATTTTTAAATGTAGGTAACATGGTAATACTGTACCTTTTATAACATAAAGTAAATGGTGGTAAAATTGTAATAATGGTAGAGTTGTATATACTATAATATAATATAATAAAATTACAAATATAATAGTGGTAGTAATGGTAAGGATAATTGCTTAATGGTATAGTATTGGTTGTAAAATATAATAATCTTAGGTTCTAATATGACAATAACTTATGTATAATGTCAATAATAATGGTATACTAAAAGTAATGATTAGGAACTAGCATCAATAGTTAGGTGGTTGTTCTAAGTCGTCATTATCATCAGTGACTTCATTGTTGATGGGCCAGGGAGAGGTGGTGTGGTGTAGAGGTGAGGTATTCCTCTAGGTTGTAGAAGGGGTTTTGGATGAGAAAGGTTCGTAGGTAGGAGTCAAAGGTGGTGCGTAGAGAGGATTCTTTGATGTGGGTCGGGAGGTGGATGAATATTTTTGTACGTAGTAGAGGGGACTTTGTGTGAAGAGGGAGGTGTGGTGTGGAACGATGCGAATTTCTTTTCTACTTCTGGTTGCGTGAATGTGGATGGAGGAATTAGGGGGAAGAGTTCAGGGTTGGATCGTACGAGGGTGCTGGCTATCTGGATGATGGTACAGGTGAGGGTCCTGGTTGTTTGAATGTGGATGGAGGAATTCAGGGGGAAGAGTTCAGGGTTGGATCGTACGAGGGTGCTGGCTATCTGGATGATGGTACAGGTGAGGGTCCTGGTTGCGTGAATGTGGATGGAGGAATTAGGGGGAAGAGTTCAGGGTTGGATCGTACGAGGGTGCTGGCTATCTGGATGATGGTACAGGTGAGGGTCCTGGTTGTGTGAATGTGGATGGAGGAATTCAGGGGGAAGAGTTCAGGGTTGGATCGTACGAGGGTGCTGGCTATCTGGATGATGGTACAGGTGAGGGTCCTGGTTGTTTGAATGTGGATGGAGGAATTCAGGGGGAAGAGTTCAGGGTTGGATCGTACGAGGGTGCTGGCTATCTGGATGATGGTACAGGTGAGGGTCCTGGTTGCGTGAATGTGGATGGAGGAATTCAGGGGGAAGAGTTCAGGGTTGGATCGTACGAGGGTGCTGGCTATCTGGATGATGGTACAGGTGAGGGTCCTGGTTGCGTGAATGTGGATGGAGGAATTCAGGGGGAAGAGTTCAGGGTGGGATCGTACGAGGGTGCTGGCTATCTGGATGATGGTACAGGTGATGGTCCTGGTTGCGTGAATGTGGACGGAGGAATTCAGGGGGAAGAGTTCAGGGTGGGATCGTACGAGGGTGCTGGCTATCTGGATGATGGTACAGGTGAGGGTCCTGGTTGCGTGAATGTGGATGGAGGAATTCAGGGGGAAGAGTTCAGGGTGGGATCGTACGAGGGTGCTGGCTATCTGGATGATGGTACCGGTGAGGGTAAGGATTTTTTTTAAGGACTTGCTTGTCTGCTGTAGATGCCCGCTGTACTCGAACAACAGCCAGCTGCACGTCGATGCGGTTGTGGCGGAGGGCCGCAGAGCCAAAGAGGAGTTGGAATCCAAAAACCCTGCGCTCGCGCTCAAGCACGACCCAACTAAGATCGTACCCGAAGGTACCCCTCGGAGAGCTGCGCCCCACTTGCCCAGACACCAGGCTGCGTTTCACCCATTCGCTCATGATTTCATCCAAGAGATTGCTTTCGGGCCCGCAGCTCTTCCCGAAGCTCAACCAGCAGTTCGTCGCGTAGCGCAACCAGCAGCCCAACAAGCAGCCCAACCAGCAGCCCAACCAGCAGCCCAACCAGCAATTCGTCGCGCAGGTCTTCCCGCAGCCCAACCAGCAATTCGTCGCGCAGGTCTTCCCGCAGCCCAACCAGCAATTCGTCGCGCAGGTCTTCCCGCAGCCCAACCAGCAATTCGTCGCGCAGGTCTTCCCGCAGCCCAACCAGCAATTCGTCGCGCAGGTCTTCCCGCAGCTCGACCGGCAGTTCGTCCGGCAGTTCGTCCCGCAGTTCGTCCCGCAGCTCATCCTCCGGTTCGTCTTGCAGCTCGTCGAGTGGGTCATCCTACGGTTGGTCCTATAGTTCATCCTCCGGTCTTGCACCTGGACCCGTGGAAAAAGTAGGCGCCCTGGATTCTTATCAGCAATATATTGATGACTAACAGTAGGCCGCTGCCTAACCGCCTCTGTTGGTTATTATTGTATTATCTATGCGACTTCTTTCATCTTTGCTTATTTATCCCAAAATTTAACATGACTCTTGAATGCTTATGATTGTGTGAGGATACCAGTAGTTGATTGACCATAATGGGGACCTTGATGTGTGCAACTAGCTGAACATGGCATGAGGTTCGTTGAGGCATGCGGCCCAGTAAATCGAGTCGTCACGACGCTTGTTTACCACGCATAGTGTTTCATTGTTTTTACTTAGTGGTCCAAAACGCAAGCTCAATTTTCATCAACTTTGTTAATGCTTGCCATGATGCAAATTTTGTACGCTCCTTGAAAACGCGGCACTGAGAAATCTCAACGTTTTTTTGGTAGCGTTGAGCAGCCAGAATAGCAATACATACCTGGTAACAAACGAAACAAAACACGTGCAGCCAATGAATCTGCAGTAAATTATTTTTCTAGTGGCGAATGATAGGTGAATTTTAATTTTTAATTTGAACGTTGTTGAGATTTAATTTGGATTGTTGATATTTTCTAATCTGTGCCAATTTTTTATAATATGAATAGTCATAAGCTAAGTTCAGGGTGTAGTAGATGTAATACGTCAATTTTTAACCCTCAGAAATATAGAAATACTACTAAATATATTTATTTTTAATCACAGATAATGCCTATGCTACAGATATGCTTGCACAGTCATTCCATCTTGGGTTAACATTGCTCCACAAAATTTAGATTTGGCAGATTTTCATCGTCTTCAAGCTAAAATAGTTTCACCTCTAATAGATGATATTATTTAGAATTAATTTTTTTATTATTTTATTTTATAATCTTAACAGGTTTGTGTTTCATGAAAGTCGCGTCTATCAATCCCAATGTCCTGCGCTCCTGCGGCAGATTTCTAAACTAGCAACGATTTCCTCTACAAGGTTGTTTATCCGCGTTAGCTTGATCTGTACTTATTTGGATATACGATAGAAATATGATCTTAAATATCATTCTTATGGGTAAAGGCCATGTGAGAGTAAAGAACATTGCTTGTGGCAGAACTGTTTGCACTAAGAGATTAGAAACTATGGTGGACTGAGCTTGATTGCGATGAACAGCTAAACGTTTGAATAATGCAACCCCTCCAATGAGTTACAAATGAATGCAGCCTGTATGTTATGGAAATGCTGGTTAGTGTGCCGCACAGGTTTTGCAAGACCAACATTAACCCAGGATCTGTGCAAGACTATCTGGAGTGCAGTTTTATTTTTAGTATTAGATGGATACATTTATTTTGTCATTGAGATGTCCTAGTTGGTAAATTGTTCGAGATTGTATGGGACATTCCAACTAATTTATCTAAGTGCAGTCTAAACCTTGGTGCCTTGAAATGATCAGGGTGAATCGAGATAATCACAAGAACTGAGATGTTAGCGTTTAATTAATACTCTAATCTGGCAGATATTAATTGAGCTTTGTCCAGATGTCAGTGTAGGTCGGGCCTTGGCTGATCCCGACGGTAAGTGAAGAGTATGGATTCCAAAATATTTTGTAAAAGAAACGAAAGCAAAGTTTTTCAATAAATGTAATTATTATAAGTTTTTTTTTGTTTCTCATTAGTTTCTAGATTCTTATTCATGTTTCTTCCTGAATGCTGCTTCCCAATTCTCAAATTATAGCTGTCACTGTTTATTCATCATTGTGTTTATCACTGCAACCAAAGACAACCAAAGAATCTTACCACATTGTGGTTTTTCTTCGCCCTACCAGTATATTTCAGTTCTATTTGAAATCTTATTTAAATTGCAATGCGAGGGGTATTTTATTATTATGAACACTACTACCGCCTCAAAAATTGATGCCCAGACAGTGACATGGACCCCGATCTACCACTATCGAGGGAGTTGCTCTAACCCATTGAGCTATTTAGGCACATCCTTGGGTCTTTGGTCTTGCAGTTGGAGATTTTTCTAAGCTTCCTTAGTCTTGTCACTTTTATACCCCCCTACAGACTGGAAAAATGCGCAAACGAAATTTGCTGCTTTTCTGCAAAATCCTCTGTTGGATAGCTGTTGAATAACTGCTGCAAGGTTACTAGGTAACCACAATATTTTCTACACCTGTTTTGTAAATTAGTGCCACTCTAAATATTCGTTGTGACTAAAGTAATATATAAGTAATATGAGTAATCCCTTTTATATTTTGGTTACCCACCAATACAGAATTCTGCATGTTCATGCTGTTTTATTTCCATGATTCCAGGACGTGGTTGACCCGATGGCGACCAATTTTATCTTCCAGGACGTCGCCGCTGTACAGGAATGCTTAAACATGTTAAGAATACGATTACGGCGCCAATGGAATCTACGAGCTCCTCGAGGCTAATGCTGATCGTCCTGACATAGTGAAGTTATGTAGTCGGAAGCAAACAGCCAGTGATTTTCTAATGGAAGAAAATTTGAAAGCGTCTTTTGGTTTGGGATCTAACCTTGGATGAGAGTGGTCTTGATGAGATTGAACTGATATCAGATTCAGAGACTGTCAGCAACAGAGACAGCCAGTCAGCTGAGTTTCTTGAACAGCTCTTTTCACTGGCAGTGCCACTGAAGGCCTCAAAACGTAGTCTCGATGTTCCTGGGCTAGAGCAGCCATCCTCTGCTGTCCTGATGGAGACGAATCACAATGATTTAAACAAAAATGATGAAGATCCAAACAACAATGCAACGCCAGATCTTGAGATCATCGCAGAGAAATGCCCCAATAGATCCCCCAGCCAGAGTGGTTGGCATATTGTTTGAAAAGCTGGACTATCGATCAGCCAATCCCTGATGTGGGTGTTTTTTCCGTAGGAGTGCAGAGGTACAGATTGGGCAGGACCGACATAACGTGCCTGAAATAGTTTTTATTTTTTTCAATAATAAGCCTTAGGAATCATTGAATTCTGCATGACGCCAGAGGAGTCCAGAGAAGTAAAGACTATTATGTCGGCTTCAAGGAGTGTATATACATATTCTAAGGTAGGTATTAAGTGTTTCTTTCTAGGTACAACCGCTCTAAAGTCCATAAGAAGACTCGAGCTTTCTTAGGAACACAACACAGGTTTTGTGTTGGAATTTCCTCTAGCAAGCTATTGCTATTAAAGTTAATTTTTTTTTTATAAAAATTTGTTATATTTAACCAAACCCAGTTCAAATAGTTTTTGTTAAAACTAGTACTAAGGTTATACATCAAGTCTAAAAACATTTGTTATATTATTAGCAGATATTACCAGATAATAGCAGATAATTGTAATAGAATATTAATATCGACCGACAATGCACTGATTTTATGTGATTTTAACTGTGTAGAATTCAGCTACAAGTTGTGATACAGAAAATATTATCGTTCAATTTTAACTTCAGCACATTTTGCTAACACGTGAATTTTATGTTAAGGCTCTCCATCACAAGGATTAATTAAGGCAATTATCAAGGCAATTAATATATTGTTTCATGTCATCTTAAACGTATAATAATTGTTGCACAGAAAATATCACCCGGCTGCTATTTAATTAAAAGAGTGCTTATGATATGAAATGTCAATACTGCTAAACTAGTTTATTTCTCTTATGCAAGTTTATTGTATGGTAAAGTATTATGGGGTCAATCATCCCTGGCCATCAAATTGTTTCGATTACAGAAACGAGCAATACAATATTTAGGTTTCAGCTTGTTCGCTTCGTGTAAGTATTTAACCAAGAAAACCTAATTTAAAGGAAATCAAAAATGTACATAGAAGAGGAGTTGAGTCTTATCTAGATTATGTTATGCTGTAAATTTAAGAAAGATGCAATGTATTATTTAAGGAAAAATAAATATAAAACGTTTAGTATTAAATGCAAAATAATTTTTTTCCTGTTCCTGGGTGTGTATTTTTCCCTTTTACGCTTTGCTAGAACGTTTTTTCTACGCAACGTTGGTGCGTATTCATTTCCTTAATGCTACGTTTTTGCTCCGGCATGTTGGATTAGTGCTTAGTCAATTTTGTGCGACGCTAAATCACGACAGGAACATGTTCACACCGTGCACACATTTATTAACTGGCCGCAATGTTTTTGCTGAGATATATTGACTAGTTATATAATATTTTTGCTTGCTAAGTTTTTGCTTCGGCATGTTGAATAAGTGCTTCCTCAATTCAAGCGACGCTATGGCACGGCAGGAACATGTTCACACACATGCCAAAATCGTTTTTCTGGGAATTTGTGTCCGGTGTGAACATGTTCCTGTCGTGATTGAGCATCGAATATATTGACTGAGCACTACTTCAACATACCGCAGCAATCTTGAGTAACAAATAAAATTCTTAAGAATCTACGTTTTTGCTGCGGTATGTTGAATTAGTGCTTACTCAATTTAAGCTACGCTAAGGCACGGCAGGAACATGTTCACACACGTGTTAAAATCATTTTTCTTGAATTTGTGCCCGGTGTGAACATGTTCCTGCCGTGATTGAGCATCGAATATATTGACTGATCACTACTTCAACATGCCGCAGCAATAATGAGCAATAAATAATATTGTTATGACTTGCAACGCGACTGATTATTTGAAATTATATTCAGGGTCCAATAGCTCCGTTTTTACCGCGCTATTTCTCTGACCACTTACCTGTATATAACAACTTACTACTTGCCTCTCGGCTGACGGCAAAACAATCTGAAAGGGTTACTGTAGTGAAAGGTTTAGGAAATAAAGGATTGCTTTTATTCATTTATAGATCAACCTCTCTGCAGCAGTTAGTATTTATTTTTTTGTCCAGACAAGTACAGTATACAATTAGGGGCAGTCAGGTTAGCAATAGAATAGGCGACGTGAAGTATAATAGAGATTACAATAATAGTAATAAAATACATATTTACAGATGACAGTTTTGCAAATCGTTTGAGAGGTAATATTCATTAGGACTCGACTCAGGACTCAGAAATCAGCAAAGAAACAAAGTTTGACAAAACATAATTTTATTTGCAAAGCACAAAGATAACCGTACCTTGTTGCATTCAAGCCGCCGAGTTGGTGTGGGCCATGATGTCGGCAAGCGTCGCTATATGGTGTGCCGATGCTCTGTAGACCAAACTGGTGGGGAAACAACTTCTGGCAATTTGGAGAACATTCGGAGGTATTTGTAGGGAGAGAAAATATTGTTTGACAATTCTAATGGTATATAGTACTACTGGGGATTGCGATCTAATTAAAGTTTTGTTCTGGGAGAGAGTGGCTATTTGTAAGGGATATACGGCATGGGATGGAATTACACAAATGACCAAGGCAAATCGCTCAAGTAGGATGGTACAAACTATATAACAAAGGTAACAATACAAACCTTAAAGTACTCCTTCCTATTTACAGCAACCAAGCTTTGGAATGAGATACCAGATAGTGTAGTAAATCCTTGGCCAACAAATGTAAATAGCTTAAAATTAAGATTGAAAGATGCTAGATGTAAGAAATGAAATGTACCTTAGTATAAAGAAACTTTTTTTTGTAACCCAACGAAACAAGGGGGAATCTACGCCACTGTGCGAGAAACAAATAAACTAAACATATCTAAACAAAATCTGATGAAATTGCAGAAATGGTTTGATATACAGCATCTGGCGTGGGACAAAATGTGCCTACACTTTGCACCGCTTTCAAGATTTAAATTGCAAATGCTTAAATTTCACAAAAATGTCTCCTGTTTACAACTACCTGTTACCTGTTACAACTTACTTTGTGTAAACTTAGCCTAGTCTCGATAACAGCATGTAAAGCTAAAATGATCACTTCACTTTGTAGTCCTGGCAAAAGCAACTACATATTTAAGTAAATAGATCTGTAATAAACGTGCAGTCATTGCTGGAAGAGCTATAAAACGTTAGCAGTATCAAGCAACACACTCGAGTATTTCTAAAGAGACCGAAATCAGAGCTTTTGAGAAAATTAGCATTGCGTAGTGCACTTGTTGAGAAATTTGAAGAATTTCCGAGAATTTAGATGTTTAGGCACGTTGCCTGTGACACGTAATCTCTAACATCTCAACAAAACATCTCCAACTATCGCTAAAACGTCTAAATTCTTGGGATTTCTAGACATTTCCAGACAAGGTCCAATGCCAATTTTCTTTCTCTCTCTTTCCTTCTTTGCCACAGCAAATATCCAGCCTCTTGGCACTCTACTCCCCTTACTGAATTTCCACTATGTCAAAATTGCAGATCTCATAGCCCTTGGGGTTATTAACATTGAACAAAGCATTGGATATGCATGCCAGATCAAGTCAAAAAGCTTACCGACAACACCAGCCTGGAGAGTACATTGTTTACATGACAAGTGCCTGCATCAGCCGAAATGTGTCGAGCTGTGTGGGATGTAAAATTTGCATGGAGCTAAGTCTAGCAGTATCTTAAAAATCATAAAATATATCTACCAAACAGCAAGCTTGTCTGTTAAAGAGATTCTTTGACCTGACAAGCAAACATATTATTATTATTTGTGGTGTTAAACGACGCACTGTTTTGACAACTGGCCCTGCGGCACTGGTCTAATGGCGTCGGTGAATGAGTGGATGATGATGATGATGATGAGGATGATGATGAACCTAACCTAGCCTAGAAGGGAGGAGGGGAAACCTGGTGCCGGCACGTAGCCTACTCCTGTCGAAAAGCACCAAGGGGACCACCTGCTTCACATCCCTTCCGAAGGACGGTACAACTCGAACAGCAGGATTCCTCCACAAATCCATGCTGTCGAGAGGTTGATAAGCAAGGCGAATGAAGTTGCTGTACTAACTTTCATCCCTCCAACCTCTCTCCCGAACAGAACTGGTCATGTGTATAATGGTCACCCATTCAATACCTGACTCAGCGCAGTGTTGCTTAACTTCGGTGATCTAACGAGAACCGGTGTTTCCAACACGCCAAGCAAACATAGATAAATCCCTTTTTATTTTAAATCTTATTTAAATTACAAACCCTTGCAATGCGCAGGGTATTTTATTATTATAAACACTACTATTTTCTAAAAAATTGATGTTAAACGAGGACTCGGACCCCGATCTCCACCTATCGCGGGTGTTGCTCTAGCCAATTGAGCTACTTGGACAAGAAGTCTAAGTGTCCAAAGTGTTCAAGTGTCCAAGTAGCTCAATGGGTTAGAGCAACACCCACGATAGGTGGAGATCGGGGTTCGAGTCCCCGTTTGGGCATCAATGTCTGAGACGGTAGAAGTGTTCATAATAATAAAATATCTGAGTCCCGATGCTATTGTTTACTTCTAGTGATTTGATCAGGGATTTGATAGAGGAATCAGTTGCGAGTAACTAAAGTGACTTACGTTTTCCAGCTCAGTTGAAATTTCTCTGATGAACGCTGAAAATATGCACGACAGGCATGGCTTATTGATATTATTTCATGAACTTAAAAAACCCAATAAACTCTATGTTAACATTTTGATTGACATTTTGATTGCACTTGATCTACTGGGGCATTTAACAAACACCCAATGTATCAATTCAGAAACTTCAAAAATGTACCCTACTGGTTGTTCCAAAACCATACTGTAGTAAGAAGTTTGTTGGGAGTAACTGGACCTAATTCTTCCAATAGATCCTGTTTCCTGGAAGCCTACTGGAGCCAGTAAATCTAGTAAGTTTCAGAGCACCAACTTTGAACATTAAGTGTTGAGGAAACATTTCTTTGTATTTTCACACCAATCCTACCGAGATATGACCTTTTGATTGAAACCTAATCTTGAACAGGTTTTGTCCACCGATGACAGTCCCTGGGTCGAGAATGTGCAGTCAAAGAGATTGCAGTGCCGAGGGCAGCACCCGACGAGATTGCAGCGTTGAGGGGCCTCAGTGTTTGTGAGGGGTTGGGGGCTGAAGACAGAAAAACATTGTTAGAGCCATGTCACGTCACAAAATAAACCACCGTCCACCACGAATTCTGTATAAGAACTATTCCTATTTTTAAGGAGTGTATGTTGGATGCAGCAATGGATAGTTTGCAGCTTAAAAAACTCGGAAAATAGAGGTTTGGGGAAGAATAAAGCACAGAAGATTTAATTCTTGTTCCTTCTAACAACTGTGCTTGCTCTTTGCACCTGCAGGTGTTTGTTGCATCTGGATTAGCATGCACCAGGACCCGTAATCTTGTGTGATTGCTGGCTGAAATTAACTGAGAACATGCAGCATTGAACTGCCTCAAAGATCAGCACACCATCTGAGGTCATAAGTGTAACGCTTAGCCTCCCTGCCATCATTGTGCTAGAAGTTTGTTTCAATATTCCTTCTACATGCATTCTAGTTTAGTCAAGAAAGTCTCAACTATCTTATCTCACTGGATGCATAAAGGTCAAGTTCTGAGCAACAACCTGGAGCCTGGAATTGTCATCCCTTGTCCCTCAACTGTTACAGGAGAAATCTTGGGTGAAGTTGCAGGGTCCTGTTGAGATAAGATTTGTAATTTAAACAAATTGACCAATATGACGGCTCAGCTGGTGGATTAAAGATCTCACCAGTTCAATGACATGCTACTGCTCACTACATATCAATGTAGCAATGTGTGTGCAGCAGTGGCATAGTAACCTTGCTGATCAGTCTCTGCATTGGGATTTATTCAGATCGTTTCAACATGGAAGAAAGATTAGGTCCTTTCTTCTATGGTAACAGCCTGATAGGTATCAACTAGGTATCTTACATCTTGTAAGATGTAAATAAATAAATAAACATCAGTCACACCAGTGCAAGATTTTCTGAGGAACATCAAAAAGAAATACAATACCAGCTTTCTATTAATTGAAAGAAATCATTGCATTGGCATGTAAAAGACTAGCTTCAGCCAGTTAACGAGTTTCAGTTAGCTTATATCAGCTAAAGAGCAAGAAATCATGGCATGGAATGGACAATTGTCCCTTGCGAATTGTTTTCGGCTACCTTCGCTGGCTTCCGCAAAGCTATACTAGCTTACCGCAAGTTTGACGCTTGATAGGCGTTATTTACAGATAATACTTTCAGAGCGCTTTGCACTCGCTACTAAATTCGAAATTCAGTGAGATATTTAAACTCGAAATTATAAAAGCTTTTAAAATGTCTAGCCTGTAGATTTTTGGTAGTATTGTTCAACTTACCTGTGGTACTGGATATTACTTATAGTCAGCAATTCCTCCGCTCTCAAAAATTGTAAAAGCATGTTATTTTGATGAAGATAAAACTTCAGATTTGCTAATAATGTTCAATACCTCGTGGCGTATGTGATCCTTACCCCATTCATTGACTCCATCATCTGTGAAGGAAACGGAATCGAAATTTAGCCGCAAATTTCGAAGGTACGGCCATCTGACGAAGCTAACTTGAAACAAGCTGTTTATATATTACGCGCCGAAAATAGTAAAATGCTTAGAATTGGAATATGCATATCTTAAATGTAACTAGTTATATTGTAACAAGAAATAATTTAAATATCTCAAAATTTATCAAGAGACCACCCGTTGGTGGCTCACTAATACGGGCTTTTAAATGCCAATCGTCTGCAGCAAAGTCTGCAGCAAAGATGTCTGCAGATGTGTCGTGTGTATAGACACCGCCCAGGGGCTTGTCAAACTTCGTAATTTGTTGCGAACAAGCTTAAAATGAGTGGTGGAATCGCCCCTAGTAAAAGTACGCTGTACGTTTCGAATCTTCCCTTTTCTTTGACAAATAATGATTTACATAAAATTTTCGAAAAGTATGGGAAGGTTGTAAAGTAAGGTTATGTACATGCTGTATTTGCATTTCATGCTTCCTTAGCTTGCTCTACCAATTATCCAGATTCCACTGTATTACAATTTAAACGTTTTGTATTATATTTTACTTTCAGGGTAACTGTGATGAAGGACAAACTTACTAGGAAGAGCCGCGGGGTGGCATTTGTACAATACTTGGAAGCTGAAGTTGCAAGAACCTGCTCAACTGCCATTAACGGTCGGGAAGTAAGTGATCTACAATATATAAAAATGCCATACACCATGGCGTTTCATGCTTGCCATGACACAAAGATTTTAATTGCAATGAAAGCTTATCAATTTTCAGATTATGCTGGGTGCTTTAAACTACCACAATTTTGTATAATGGACCACACTTACCGGTTTCAGATGTTTGGCAGGACTTTGAAGGCGAGTCTCGCTGTGGATAATGGAAGGAGTGCCGATTATATCCGAAGGAAGACTTATCCAGACAAGAGCAAGTGCTACGAATGTGGAGAGGATGGACACCTTAGTTACATGTGCCCTGCTAATGCTTTGGGAGAAAGGAAACCTCCTCCAAAGAAATCCAAAAAGCGTAAGAAGAAGTCAGAAGAGGGACAGTGTAGCGAATATGAGGATGACAGCGACTCGGATGTGGACTCAGTTCCAATGAGAACACGTGATGTTGGAGAGTTAAGCCCAGCAGTGGACTGCGAGACTCTTAGTGCAGCTATTACGTTGGAGGTTGAACATATAAATTATAAAATTTGATTTTAAAATGCTTGATTTATATATCTGTGAGTAGAAACTCACCAAATTCTTCTCTTTTCCAGCAAGAAAAAATTGAAATTGATGCGTATCGAATAAAAGTGGCTACTGGTGATTACCAGACGGGAAGTGAAGAGGTTTCCCAGACCAGAAAGAAAATTAGACCAAATAATTACTTCAGTGACGAAGAAGACTCAAGTGAATAGCCGTAGAATGGCAGAATTTGATTCATTCACCTTTGCATGAAAAAGGTGTCAAAGTGCATTGTTCAGAAAAAAATGAATTTGGAAAATGTCCTGAAATTTTTTCATGAAGTCAAAGTCTTGAATTTAGCAAGTAATTTAAGGAAAAGACCCTGCTAGTACAAGAAAAAATCTCTCTTGACTGCTGACCTAAGCTGGAAATGAAGCAAAGGTGGCACCAATGTATGTTTCAACCAAATCTTTGGACATTTTCCAGCCAACCTCACTACCTTTACTATCTGCTAGATCACAGCAAAGGTTTTAGTATGAAACAGAATTTAAGTCTGATGTACATATTAAAATATACAATACTTATAGTTGATATTTGATTGAAAATACATGCATTATTCTCCCTACTCTCAATTTGAGCAATGCAGCAGCCGTAATGTTGCAACCCTTCCTCCCACGCAACTAACTTTCTTTCTCACTTAATGTACCGCCATATCATTGTTACAACCAGTTAAACAAACTGAATATGTACTTTTGCTTTGAATGGCAGAACATTTTAAAGTCAAAATTTAGGATATACTGCATGTGCTAAAATGTAGGCAGCTTCAATAAAAGTCATGTTGGCATTGCATGGAAATTATGGAAATCAAACAATCATACTAGTAGTTTCTAGTAGATTCATGACAGCAATTGGTTATTTCTTTTGACTAGAGTTTCTGTCTGAATGAGTCTGACTTGGTTAAATTCCTGTTGAAAATTGTAGCAAATTCTCCAAACATACTGTCAACTTTTGTGAATTGATAGGCGTTGTTCCAATGTTCCTAAGAATGTTCACTGGAGTGCCCTGAACTGTTCCAAACTGAAGGTAAATTTAGTTGTATGTATTACTTCTTTGCAGTGCCTTGTTTCTCATAAGACTATTTGAGTGTCGTGGTCAACTACACGATTGAAGGGTCACTCTTGCTGATTCCATTATGCATTTGTGCACTCAAATAGCCATAAAGAGTCACATGTCTTGCTCTTTGTTAGTGCCTGGTATCTTGACATTAAAATCGACTTTGAAATCCCCACAGATTGTAAAGATGCCTTTCTCTTGAGTGATCAAATGTAGCACTCATTACATGATATCATTACATGTTGTTACGTTTCCTGCAAGTGACCTATAAACACATATTACAAAGTGTTAACCATTTGGTCAATGCTCTCAATAACTACTTATTCATATTGTCTTACCTGACTGAACTTATTAATGGACTGTAGTACTTGAAATTTTCTCAACTCTTTACAAAGAATCATTTCCTCGCCATACTTGAATGTCTGGCGGCAAAATGCTGATGCTAAGACATAGTCTCTGAAACAGCAGAATTCAGTTCCTTCTTGCTTCTTTCTTGAGTGCTCTGTTATAAATAAGTGATCTGCCTCAACTTTTCTCTGGATCCTGTTACTTGAAGTCAATGGGTTGGTCTGCATTCATCCTTTAATTAACCACAGTTCTTTGCAGCTTTCTTTCTTGTGCTTTCTCATCCCCTGCCTGTATACCTCGAGTCTCGTGTTCCTTTAATTCCTTTCTAAACCGCTTTCTGTGTCCTGGATTCATACCAAACGAGTAGTGTATCTTCTTCTGCTCTGCATCTTGGATCATCTTCTGCGATTGCTAGTCAGTGACATTCAAATCTGGGTGCACTTCCTTCTGTATTTTTCAATAATCAGCTCTCCTAGCAGGTTTACACCCCCACGATACACCCTATCCCTAGTACTCCCTATTTGGTATAAGACAAGAATGCATTCACATTCCCTTTGTTTAATGAACTTTTCTGAACACGGGAAAGGAACTGGTTCCAATGGATGAGAGTATCGTCAGGGCTGTTGTGTTGGGCTAGGTAGTTCAAATGTGACTTGAAACATGCTAATCCAGTAAAGTTGCTTTATTTTTGCCTCAGCTACACCTAAATGCAGTGTAGTCCTGAGTAACACATCAGTAGACAGGTACATACAATTTTTTCTATTGCCTTATGAAAATATTTGCATTGATTTAAAATTAATTAAAAAATTATTTTTGGGCATTATCGACGTTGTGTTGTGCATTAAGGTTAACAAAGAGTATTCGAGGGTTTCAGATGCAAAATTGAATCAAGTCTCCATTTGTTGATATGTGTAATTTATATGTCACGTAAAGTAAAATATATGCGTAAACAAAAGCATTGTTCTCCAATGAAAATGTTTCATTATATATTATATATTTATATAGAAATAAAAAATAAATTAAATTGCTTGTGGTGCCGCCAACAGTAAAAGCATAACTAATTTATGATTTTATAAATGTGTTCCATGCTGTTCGGAGCTATGCATGATCAAATATGCTCAAACAATGCTCATGTGTTCAATACTTTTATCAAGTATTATTGCAAGTAGTTTACCAAAATCATACATTTTGGTCTGGCATCCACATTCAGGAGAGTACATAATATGATTTGATTAATTTGAAGCAAGTTTGCATAGCAAGCTTTCTGATTTGTATTTCCAAAATAGCTCTGCTGAAACTTTATCGATAAAATGGGAATTTGGTCTTGCAGAACAGAATTTAAGCAATTGTAATTTAACTGACCAAATGGCAAATTCTGGAAAATTTTAAGCATACTTTCCACTTTAGTTTTGGCCAATCCAAGAGTTAAGCAGATTGAAAGCCGTGCCCATAACTTAAGAGTTTTTTGCATTGAAGTTGAAACCCACGTTGGCCTCTTCCTACAACTCGTCTTGCCTCAGCAAAGACCAAATTTTTTTTATGAAATCTTGGCTTCTTCATTAAAATGTTTAATATCAAATTAGCAATACTATAGTGTTTTGACATGCTCCGAGATAATACTGTTTCATCCAGTTTGTCCGACCTATACGACAATTAAACCGGCAAACTCCGAATAAACAACAAACTCAACAAAACAGAGCTATGCCCCGAAACAGATCAAAGCATCCAACCACGACACTGGAAATAACCCTGCAACCGTCGTCAAAATTCATACCATCAATTGCATTACTTTCTATTTTCTACTTAAACCTTGTTTCAGATTAAAACAAAGTCACTTTGGATGGCTGGAAAGTTATCTAGGTTCAAAACTTCAAATTGAAATTGCTAGTCTTTAACTAATGAAATCTGGTCGGTCCACTCAAAGTTGTTAGATATAAGCAACTCACCCAATTTATATAAAAAATTAAGATGCTAAGATGTGAGATGGAAAGGTTTCGTGATTTGAATGCAAATATTTCCTTCAAGTGTTCTACGCTAGACGTGCCAGCAGCAAAAGAACACATACGTGACACCCAGATATAAAGCACCTATCTACGGTGTCTCATCTTAAATGGTTGACCCAACCACGATTCAAAACCAAGATTGCCAAGTAAACTGATGCCAGGCTTTAAAGTCGATGCCCCTTTGAGTTTCTAACCACCATCACCAGCGTGCGATTTTAGGACTGCACGTCAATAAAGCGACGGAGTTTGGAAGAACTAGCAGATGAAAAATATTGTAATTGAACCTAACAATAACCTACTTATTGGTAGCTACACAACAGAAATGTACAAAAAAATAAAATAATACAAAAATAAAATAATTTTCCCTGGATTATAATATGTTCCGGAAGCAACTAAGAAAGGCTAAACCGGCCTACAATAAATACTTTTAGATCTAACAAAAAAACCACCAAGTGTCAGCATGGTTGATTTTTAGCAGTGATGACATGGGTACAAGTCCAGACAGTCAGTGCCATTCTGTCACGGTTACCAATCGTAACCGCTCAACACGCAAATACCTCGATGGTTACAGCAACGATTATGATGTGCAACCTAGCAGCTGGTATTTTAACTGAACGTTAAGAAATACCCAGTCAGTTAACAAAAACTAGGAGATTTTGATTGGTCGTTGCCAAGCAAATAACAAATTGTCCGACTGAAAGTCTTCAGAAAGCTCACCGAAAGACTAGACCAGTACCCCGTATAGTTTCAGCCCCGATGCAGCAGCGGCCACCGACTCGGCTCACAGATCCGCCGGCGGCTTCTTTGCCATGCACTTGAAGCTGCGTTGCTTGGAGAAAGGGGAGCGGCCAGCGGCGCCCTCCGAGTTCCCACCCTCCGTCATCGGCTCTGCAAGTCGGAAGGAGGGGGCACTAGCTTGTGGCAAGGAATTCCAACGGCACCATGAAACGAAAAAAAAAGAAACGAGAACGCAAATGAAAATAATGATATTGACGGGGGCAGGGAAGGTACTGGAAGGTGGAAATTTAGATATGGGTAGCAAATGAACTTTGAATATCGATTTCAACTGACAAAAATCCACTAAGTCCATTCAGAAAATGTTTAATAAATAAGAACGTTTTACAATTACTTCACTCCAAAAACGTTTGATACTAGAGTAAATATTACAAAATAATTAAATGTTGAGCATTCGTAATAAATAAAACAATTAAGTTTGTATTTTTTTTTAAGTAATTTAATTAAAAATAAAAGAATAAACATGGAATCAATCGAACGGTTGGTGTCCGCAACCAAAACTTCCACTCAAACTTTTTTTAACTCAGCTGCATTAGGAGCGGGTTTTATGGACGAGCTGCTTCCATTAGCGGAGGTTACCTGGATGGCATTCACGGGTACTTGGAGTAGGAGATTGGGGCAATAACAAACAATAAAGTAAATCACAAAAAAATAAAATGATGGCCGGACAAAACTCAGAAAACTTAGAATAGATCTAAAATCTGTGTTATCTAGGTAACTGAACTGTGATTATCATTTGGTAATCATTGCTTCTGCGATGTCTAGGTAACCAAGCCGAGCTTTTAGCAGCTGGCCACGCAGTTGACGAAAGATCGAGAGAAAATCGAGACAATTTAAGAGAACTTTCAAAATTAAAAGGTGGTTTCTCTCTCCCCTTATCAAGTAAGGTACTGCTAATAAATAAATAACAGGGCATTCAATGCCGCGCACCTTTCTCAGTGGGCGATCCGAGAGTGAGACTTGACAGGGACGAGCTGAGATTCATGTTGCTGGAAACGCTGAGCATGGACGGGTACTGCGCTAAGTCCGGGCAGCCTGCATCTCCGTCCTCGGTCGGTAGGCAAGTCTCCACCATCGCCTCCAGGCAGTTCACGAAGAGCTCGGCGCCCTCCGCAGTACAGTTGCACTGCACATCCACAAGCAAGGGTCAGAGTGCCAAGAGGTAATCAGAGGTAGCTTACAAAATATGCTTATGAAACTTATTTTCCTGTTATAAAGCATGTTCTGAGCATTTCGTAAGTACTTTGTAGCCTGCAAGGTGAAGGTGTGAGCTTATTGTGTTTTCTCAAGAAAAGTAGATGCGTTTTGCAAAAATGAATACATGGCTTAAGGGTGAACAAAGTATTTTTACAATTTTACATAATGCTTTTTAGACAAGAATAAGAATGGACTGAATGCCGTTAATAAAACTACGATGTTTATTGGCTAACCTTGACGAATGGCCCGGCAAACCTCCACAGTCCCCCGAATCCACACGTCTGCAGGAAAGACAGCTGCTGCTGGCTCGTGTCTTCAGATGCTATCATGTTCTGGATGATGCTCTGCACGGCCGATAAGATCACCTGGTCGTGGCAAGTCGACGTCACCGAGTTTATCTTGGCGTCCAGCAGCGAGTGGCTGCAATTGCATATTCGACCGCTCATTTAGTTTCACATTAAACAGGATTGGTTATTAATTATTATGTACCAGGGGATATACCTACAAGGCTCTAACTTTACTAACCCAAACAGATTATTTCACACCATCTCTGCAGTTTAACGTGTCGAAAAAAGGGTCCATTACAATCAATATCAATCTGAACTTTGCATTCACTATTAATTGCACAAATGCATCAGAGATGGGGTTTTGCTGACCGCTTTTGTAAGCTGAAATTCAAAGGGAGTGACACTGACTTTGGGTAATCTGAAATATGCCTTTGTCCCAAAACACCCTTGGCTGGGAAATGCTAAAATTATGAAAGTCAGGCTAAAAAAGATTTTCATTTAAGTTTCACAAGAAAAATAAGTTTAATATTAGCACCTGTAGCAGAAAAGCTGAAACATCTTAAAATGATAAATCAAAATCTTATTGCTAGCCTGGCTTGGTGCTATACAATGTCGCTCACATGACGGGAAAGACGCGTGGGAAGACGACCGATGCCTCGGCCAGGTACTGGTAGAGAATGCGTGTCTCGCTCTCATCGGTCGAGTACTTGACGAGCGTTGCCAGCACAGTGAGCACGAGCGCCTGCGTCGAGAAGTCCACCAGCACCTCGGGGTCGAGCAGGATGTTGTTCTCGTTCGAGACAGAAACTCGAGCGCTGCGATTCTGTGGACCGATCGAAGGCACACGCTAGCGCATCGCTCCGAGCTTGTCACTAGCTTGCAAAGGGCTGCAGGCCAGAGGCACTTACCTTCAAAAATACTGTGCGACAAAACTATTGACCTGCCAGGCAGACTTTGAATCTTTGCTGAGTGTTGGCTGCATTTAAGCCTTAATCACTGTTGGGGTCTCAATATCTAGGTGATAACATGCCATCAACTTACCCCCTCCCATTATTACACTACCTCTACCCCTTCGTCCGATACCAGCACAACGCTCAGCAACAAAACCTCTAACAAAGGCAAAATGTAAAAAAGTTAAAATTTTCGGAAATACTACAAATTTCTCGGCAAGTGCACCAAGCATTGCCAATGTTTTTCTTGCGCTCCCTCTATCTTTCCTTCATTACTACAACAAATATCCAGCTTCTTGGCACCCTATTTCCACCCTATTAACAATGAAATAGTAGATACTTCTTCATGGCAAAAACATATACATGAAGAAGAGAAAATTGGAAATTTAACTGTTTTTAAATAAAGAATTCCCTTTCAATTCTTGCAACCGATAATCAATTTTATGTTTAAAAATGTTAGGAGCTAAAATAGAGCCTCTCTTGGCCAAGACATTTCACTTAATTGCCTGCTGAAGTAATCATGACTTATGGGATTATAGCGAAGTTTGGTTTGGCAGAAATTGGGACAAAGAGATCCAAGGGACTCTCTGTGTTAATCTTATGAGAGAAATCAAATGAATTTCTTCATAATTGAGTGAGTAGCCCATCACTTTTGTTCTCCTTAATAACCGGGGTCCACTCGCATTCTCCCATGACCTACTCTAGCGCCAGATTGCGGCGGAGTTACTCACCTTGGGAGGAACGTCCTGCTCCTGGCTTGTCGGAACCGAAAACGATCTCTGCGTCTTGAAGAGCATGCGTCCGCTCTGCGACCACCAAACAACAAACACAACAGGCAAACATTCAACAAACGCAACCAAACATAGACATCGAATCAGGCATCGGCTTTTTATGGGCAAATCAGACACGTTTACCAACACTAATAATAAGGTTAGCATGATGACGCCTCTGGAACATTGCTACCAACGTTTAGTTAATTGTAAAGCAGCAAACCACAAACAAAAATCAATTCTTAATGAAACCTGAGGCATGGTATTAAATATATCAGTAGACTCGTGCAATATTTCGTGCATTATTTTGGAAGAGCTTTGCAAGTGTAAGCAATTTTTTGTTAAATTTTCAAAAAGTTTAAAAGCTATTTTTTGTCAACATTTGATTTCTCGAGATCTTCAAAATGATTAACGAGAACCCGTTTTTCATTTTTCGACACGTCATTTCATGCACCAAACAATCAGCATGATGATAAAAAATGCAATCCCTGTCCTGAAATAACAATTTGTTCACTTGCAAGTTGCAATCAATTAATTTTAACGGGCAGAAGAAAATGATCGTTCATGACAAGCGTATCTAGAGAAGACTCACAGCCCCGGCCTGGTCCACAAAGCAAGATCAAACTCTCTGGGTATCTTCATTACCGATCTCACCCCTCACTTTGTGAACCTCGGCCAAAGAAAAAACCGCAAGCTGTACGCTAGTCAAGCCCGGGAGCAGGCGTTGAGAGCGTTGGTCGGCCCTCCTACCTGCTGCGGCTGTTTCTGCTGCCTCGCAGCTGCGATTGCTGCCTGGTCCAGCAGGTCCCACGATTTCTGTCGGCGGTTGGCAGGCGTGGTGGACCCACTGCTAGCACCGTCTCGTGGCCTCATTGGGCTCGGAGTAGCTAGCCCACTTCCGCCACCCTGTACACCACACTCAGAGTCAGACGCAAAATCTACCTGCTTTCTGTTACTGTAACACCCTAGTAACGGAACTTCTACAATACCCGCAAGGTCACACTGCGTTCAGGGCTGAACCAAAACAAACTAAGTTTCAGTCGGCTATTTCCACTCCTGTTCTCCTAACGTAGAATAAGATTGTTCAACTACTAGCCGCGTTTCATTTTGTGTGGCTGTTCCCATGGTTTGTCTATGTCAAGTTATATCTGCAACATTGCCAACTACTTGTCAGTTTTCATGACATTCTAAGGACTTTGAAAATAATCACCTCTAGTGCCCACTGATCTCAAATAACCTGGATAGAGCATAGAATCCAGCCAGCTGATCTCAAATAACCTGGATAGAGACAGAATCCAGCCAGGTGATCTCAAATAACCTGGATAGAGCATAGGATCCAGCCAGCTGATCTAAAATAACCTGGATAGAGCATAGGATCCAGCCAGCTGATCTCAAATAACCTGGATAGAGCATAGGATCCAGCCAGCTGATCTCAAACAAGCAGGATTGAGCACGGGATCCAGCCAGCTGATCTCAAATAACCTGGATAGAGCATAGGATCCAGCCAGCTTATCTCAAACAAGCAGGATTGAGCACGGGATCCAGTTAACTCATCAAAATTGAAGCCTGGCAAAAATTGAATCTATTTTTGGCAACAGGAAGTAGCCCCAGGTGTACCTAAGATTTCTATGCTAATTTTTTAATTTTTGGAACAAATTTTCAGCCAATTTTGACCATTTAAGTTGTAAAAAACACTAAAATTAGCACAGGCTCTTTGAGGGAAATCAAATTCAGGGACTCTCACAATGACAGCCTTGGCTTGAAAGATTCTCTTTGGCAACTGCTATCGAGGTAATTTGAGATCAGTGCTAGTGTCATAGTAAAGTTACTGGTTAGACTTTTTGCACAAATGTCAATAAAATCGCGAGTTTCTCTTCGAATCGGCAGAATACTGCTGACACCCACCTGAGGATGCTGCACCAACAGGTTGAGATGCATGTCGACAGGGAAGCTATCTCCGCCCCCGCCCGCCCCCAACGAGTGCTTGACGTGGCAACGGCTCCGAACCTCCTCGGACACAGAGACGAGTGCGGCGAGGTAGGCTGCGCTCTCCGGCGTCACCTCGAACTTATCACGCTTGGCGGGCTTGGCGACGATTCCCAGCAGCATCGTGAGCACTCGACCCGTCCGCGATACCGTCGTCGGAGTCGTGTGGCGGAAGCCCTTCAGCAGGTGGCCGACCAGTGCAAAGTGGAAGTTGGCTGAGGGACAAAGGCACTGAGTGTTGGTAGATTGCTGATCTCTTTGACTGGACTTGTCTTGGGTTAATAAGATGTTCTAAAGCCCGGTTTACATGGGAGTATTTTTCTCGGCTCTCTGCCTCCGCAGTCTACCACACGAGAAAACTATACCCGTGTAGACGGAAACTATTGCCAAACATGTGCTACCACAAGTCGGCACAAGAGACGTAGTAGAGATCTACGTTGAAACCAACCAATCAGAAACGTTCCCGCGAGCGTGTCCGAAGCTGACGGGGCGTGCCTAGTTGCAACTGACGTCTCCGAAGAGAACTTGTGCCTATGCTGTAATGTGGAAACAGCTACGCACGCAATATTGTGCCAGCACTCTAGAGCAGCAAACTCGGCAGTAGACTGGCGCTGAGAGTCTACCGCCGAGAAGCGCCAGTCTACTGCCGAGAAAAATACTCCCATGTAAACCGGGCTTAAGCCCAGCTTTAACCGTCCCTGTCATACATTATTTAAATTGCAAATGCTTGCAATGCAGAAAGTATTTTATTATTAGGAACACTAATAAAAGTATATTAGACCTGTTTACCTTTCATAAATTGTATTTTTTTTATTTTTTAAGGATAGTATGGGGTTAAGGACGGAGGGGTTAGGTTAAGACAGATTAGATTAAGTTACTTTAGGTAAGGTAAGGTTAGTTTTGGTTATATAGGGTGAGGCTAAGAGCGTTAGCATAAGTCAAGTTGTGTTTGATCTAGTATGTTATTAAAACAAAAAATATTTAAAAAATAAAATAAAAAATATTTAAAATAAAAATAAAAATATAAAAAAATAATTAAAAAAAAACAGCTGTGGTTGGATATTAGCCTTGGTCTGGATTAAGTCAAGTTCAATAAGTTTTAGACCAGTGCTATGGTGTGAAGCCTGGTAATTAAGCTTTTACCCATCTCCTGGCGGCCTGAAATCAGGTAGATAGGCCGGCTCTCGACTTACCTTTGAAGCTGAGTCCAACAGCATGGTCCAACTGCTTGAAATGCCATTCCAGCGGCTCTCGTGTGGCCATCATAACCGATTCCAGTGACTGTAACAAAACAAGTCGTTCATTCAACTGCCTCCGACTGGTCACCGCAATCGACTGCCGAGAATGACGTTTACCTTTTCCTCGAATGTGCCCTGCGAGTCTAGCGTGTGCAAGTTCTGCTCAAGTAGCGCGAGACCCGAAGCGTAGAGAGCGAGCTCGTCGACTTGGAGCACGGAGATGCCGACCCAGAAAAGCGCTCGATGGATGGGAGACTCCTGGAAACACAGCAGTAGAGTTCATACTGAGTGGTCCTTTGGAAAGAAAATAGTCCTTCCAAAACCAACTATTCAACTCAACAATTTGTATCTATTTTTCACTACACTTCACTTGATTCATCCACCTCTCTATGGGCTTTCTTTACACCACATACCATATCAAAAGCCTCTTTCTGCGATCTGTCATCTTTCATCATATCTCCCCATGCATTAGATTTAGATCCCTATAATTCCTGCCTTCCCATTTCATTACATAATGGTGATTAACCAAGTAGCCATCAGGAACTTATTCTAAGTTTTAAAGACGCAATAAAAGAAACGGCCAAAATGATGGATTCAGAGGCTCAGTGCGGTGGACTAACCGGCCTGAGCAGTGGCTGCAGTCGAGTGAGACAGACAACCAACGCTTCCAGAAGAACCATGTCGTTGAAGCTCTCCAATGCTTTCACCAGAATGCGAAGCAGCTGCTTGATTTCCTGGTCAGTGATGGTCTTGCCTGAAAAAGATATGTTCGTATATTGTACTGGTGTTAGTAATTGCTTCGATCTAAGAGCCTGTTTTCCAGTGGTTCGGTAAGGAATCAAGTTCAGACCGCCAAAAATATAACAGCGTCTGTTTGGCAGATGCCAAGCATGTGAAAAGTTAGCAGAACGTTATTTTTACAATGGGACTTGAGAAACCGGCAGCAAGGGCAGCAAGGGCAGCAAGGGCAGTAAGGGCAGCTAGGGCAGCAAGGGCAGCAATGGCAGCAAGGGCAAGGTGATTGAGGTGGTACACATACTGATGCAGCCGAAGACTATGAGAGCTCGAGGCTGTAGAGCCGGGTTGTAGCAGTATGCGAAGCTCTTGGCCAGCGAAGTCCAGTTGTGCAGCCAATCACAATCCGGTATGTCGCGCATGCACGCCTGGAGACGGAGAAAACACGGTCATTGTCTGGCGCGGACTAAAGTCTACAATTTGCTTGCGTCAGAATCAACCAATCAAGCCTGTTTACAGAGGTTTCCTAATTAATTGCGAAGCGAAATCTTCAATTTCATTTCACAATTAATTAGGTTAGGTATGGTTCAGTTCAGATAGGTATGGTTAGGTCAGTTCAGGTAACCTAAAGCTATGCAACGAAAAGTTACGAAAAGTTAAGAATATACAAATGTGTTCTTCAAATTTGGTTTAAATCGTAGCGTTTGTATGGCCTCTAGAGCGCGGAAAAAAAACAGGAACGCAAACAAACCAAAACCAAACAAACAGAAGTGTTTTGTTTCCTGGGTATGTACAGTTGAAGATAGATTGACAGGTATAGATAGCCTCATATAGATAGATTGACAGGTATGGCTGGGTAGATTGACTGAACTCACCTCCATGATTTCAAGAAGAGCGTCGGTGATGACTTCCAGTGAGGTCAGCGACAGGCGTTCGTGGTCCTTGGCATTACCGCCGGTGAAGTTGCGTTCGTTCGCAAACCTGCCAACAATTTTTCCCGCCGTGAAATAGTGCACTTAAGTATTGCGTGAGTGTCTGGAGCTAGGTTAGCCTATCCTTGGTTTGCTTAGCACTCCTTATCTGAGCAACCCCTTGAACTTGTTGCACTAGAAAGTTACACCTAGCCGCTGAGAAACTCTACAATGCCACGTTTTACCTCAAGCTAAAAAAACAAACGTTTACCATTTTTTACTGTGGTTGCATAGGATTTTTAATTTTTTAGATGCTTGACCAGAGAACATTTGCAAGATGTAGGTTTATGAGGAAAACAATTTTGATAATGCAAACATTACATGTATATCATTTGAAACAACTTTCAAAACTAGTAGGAGGTTTCTCTGGCCCCATATCTTGCTAGGTACCTTTCTCTTTTGTGGATTTATCAGATGAAAAAAAAATATATATATATAAACATCTATTGAATACTTTCACTAGCGTGAAGAGCTCACCATCGGTCGTTGGGGTGTCGGTAGCTGGATCTGAACGCGGTCACCGCAGCAGACTTGACCTTGCTGATGCCGAACAGCAGGTAGAACTTGGGCAGCGAGAACTCATCAAGACTCAGCCGCAGAACACGCTGGGTGTCCTCTGGGGATTGACGGTCGACGGGAACAGAGAAAGCTTCCAGATGTACAAACTATTTTAGCTTGTAGACTAGGGGATGCCACCGGAATTTGTGAGACACTTCCACCCCGAGGTTTTGCGGCTATGTAAGCTTTATCTGTGGTACTCGTTGTGGTGGAGAGGGACAGAGAGAAAAAACTCATCTTACAGAGTCAAAAATGGTGCACTTGGCGAGAAATTTCTAGAGTTTCCAAGCATTTTGGCATTTTGGCAAGTTGCATTTGATGATATTGATAGATATCAGTAATGCCTCTAGCAATGAGAAAGTCAACATTCAATTCTCTGAAATTTCCTTCTTTGGCAAACTATGTTTCCTCTTATTAGGATAAAATTTTATTTAAATTGCAAATTCTTGCAATGCGCAGGGTATTTTATTATTAACAACACTATTACCGTCTCAAAAATTGATGCCCAAACGCGGACTCGAACCCCGATCAAGGTTCGAGTACTTTGTAAATCGAGTCCGCGTTTGGGCATCAATTTTTGAGACGGTTATAGTGTTGTTAATAATAATATGTTTTCTCTTATTTTTCTACTTCACCACAACAAATGTCCAGCTTCTTGGCACCCTATTTACAATATATCTGTGGTAGCACTTAAGCAATCCCTTAGCTGATCAATTTTAAAGAAACTTCCTCGAAAGAAGGACACTGTTGAACAGGAAACTAGCAACACAAAAGCACCGTCGCCGATCGTGGGGTTTTGCTACCACCGCATCGGTGCGAACACGATAGCGTGCTTACCTGAGAAGGACGGCTTGGTGCAGGTGCACAGCGAGTGAATTATGTTGATGACGAGACCATGTGTGGAAGCTCGCATGCTAAGAGAACCGGAGCACACAAGGAAGGTGACTGCGTGGAACAGGTAGGGCAGGTGTCGGGCTACGTCCAGGCAGTTGTTGAAGCTCAGCATGAGCAGGTAACGAGCCAAGATGGCGATGTCGTCCCACATCATGTGCTGCTCCAGTAGCGGCGTGGGGGACTGGCACGTCTTGTCAACCACCTGGGCAATCACGGGGGTCGTTGTTAGAGTGACGAAAAACATGATAACACGCTGGCAGTTTTAGTTAATTATAATTAAAATATATGTTTACTGAGTGAATAGTTACATATCCACGAGTCACATTCAAATCAGTCGTATTAAAAGTCTACCTCCTAACATCACATTTTGCTGATACCGGCAACCTTCTTCTATCACTATGACTTAACATCTGATTGCTTCTCCTTTTTTGGTATATTTTTTTCACTTCTTTGCATTTTTCTAGTCCATGGGACTTAATTTTTTCTGGAAAAATGTATGCTACAGTTACGATGCCACAGTTTAAACAAGGTCCAGTATTTTTATATCTATCTGTAACTAAGACAAATGTGATTTGAAAGGGAGCCTTTTATAGTGTCAGCTCTAGCAATAGTAGTTTTTTACATTAATTTTAAAATGAAAGAGATTGAAAGAGCGATACAGGAATGAAAATTGGTTAGAGTTTTGACTTGTGTTATGTTTAAAACTGCCCCTCGAGTCCCTCGACATCTTTGAACAGATTTGACTCACTCGACACAGCCGTCCAATGACCTTCTTGGCTACGAGCTGAACGTTGGCGGAGGCAAGCGCGACTGCGGTGTCGGCCATGATCTCCACCATCGGCGAGCCGAGACCCCCAGAAACCGAGCGGTGAATGAAGCTGTCCAGCACCATGTCAATCAGCTCCGGTTCCTGCAACAAACAATCAATGATTCGTGTTATTTACTCGTGCTTTCAGGCCGTGTCAGATCGTAAAGTGCTCCAAAAACACAATCTCATGCATTGAAAGTATACTCTCCCATTTTGCTGGCTTGTTTTGAGGCAGACAACACTTGTGCATGAGTCTCATAAGACATTTAAAACTTTCTTTGGTTTCCAATGCATACCTGTCCTATTGAGCCCCAAATCTTGGCTTGGATTGACGGGTACATCTCCACCTCTTCCACCGTTAAGATGATCAGCTTTTCCAAGATAACGGCAACTTTCTGCTGGCGTTTGGTCTCCTCGGGTGACTTGCAAAACCTGGGAAAGCGTTGAACGTGAGCTAGGGCAACAAAGAGCATGGACATTTGAATGGCAGGATCGGGATCGTACCTGACAAGGTTGGCCAGCCACGGGGTCATGTACTCGAGACACAAGTGCTTCAGCTCGATGTTTGAGACACGGAAACCTTGGATGCACTCTTCGAGGAACTCCAGGGTGAGATGCGGCTCGTTGGCCGCGAGTTTCCCGCTGACGGATTTGATGAAGATCGTGTTGTTTGATGGAATGCATAAACCTGCGTAGAAAAGCCAGCGTGTAAAGATGCATTCAAATCGAACATGCATTCTATTGTAAGAGAGGCCAGCTGCATCACCAAGCCATGTTGCATCGCAAAGTTGGCCTAAATGTAACCACTTTTACTGTTTAAAAACTACAATATTTATTTATGCAACATGTATCGAAAATACAACAGCCTTTCCCGAATTCCACGACGTTTTGTTGTAAGATTTCGCAGCCGATGCCTTGGTTACCTGAAGTTTCCAGCAGCTGCCCTTCGATCTTGAGGTCGAAAGTCGCGGTGAGTGCACACAGCTGGTTATAAGCCGCTGTACGGAGGTTAGGGTCGGACGAACCAAGGTTGAGCAGAGCCATATTGAGCAGCGTTCCCGGAACATCCTTGGGCCTGCAACATCGGAAGCATGTCTTAGCAAGGGACAGGCAACTTACGGTACAAAGATCCCAGGAATATCTTAAATGAACTTATACCCCTCTTAAAGAGAAGGCTGATAAAATTTTACTTCATATGCACATTCAATTTTCCTCTTAGGCTAAAGCCCGCCAGCTATTAATCGGCTATTAACTAACACCCGCAGCTTGCCTGATTTTCTGGTGTACGGTAACGGTATCGGGCTGGGAGAGTTCCCAGCGGTTGCGAATGTGGATCACAGCTTGCACGATGCTGTCACAATCGTTGTGGATAAATGACAACGGACCAGACTCGTTGGCGATTGTCAACGTGAACTGGTTGTCGTCGACCAGGCAGACCTCCTCGATCTCCGAAGCATAATAAACGTCGTTCAGCAACACAGAGTGCGACAGAACTTTGGTCTTTTCCGCCGAGGTGATTTGTAAAGCTGATGGTCCGACCTAAAACATTGGATGTCGGTTTTTTAGCTAGGAGCTGGTGATTCCGACTCAATTACAACGTGGAAAGAGGCCGGAGCTGTGTTCATACCTTGATGGCCACTTTGGTGTCTTTGTGAGACAATTTAAGCGCATTGTTAAAGACTTTGAGATCCTCGTCCAACGAAAGCGTAGCACCGGGAAGTTTTTGTTGGTCCAATTCAATAAAGTCATTCAGTCTTGTTGGGGCTTCAATAAATATCAATTTGCGGTTGCCCTGCAAAGAAGGAAACATCCACAGAACGGTTTCAAAACTGAATTAAAGATGAATACATAAACAATAAGTAAAGAAATGTCAAACAAATTACAGAAGTGCATTGATTGTAAGTAATTAAATAATATCTCATAGCGGTCTTTACATTGCATTTTGCTATGCACCAAAGTTACAGAGCAAATAGCAAGCAGTATTGAGGTCAGCGCACACATACCTTCAGTGGCGCCAATATCCGGTCGTGGAACTTGGTGTACTCTCGTACCCAAGAGTTGCAGTTGTAAATGTACGCAGCGTGGATATTGTCGTAAGCTACTTCGGGCAAAACGTAGAACCATTTCTGCAAGAACTCCGTCCTGGTCAGGGTAAAGGGAGGCAGACTGCATGGGGTCAAGAAAGCCACGAACCAGCACGTGATGAAGCGTTCAGAGCAGCTCACAAGACGGCGTTACCGACAACGAATGCAAAAATCGCTCAACACTAACCCAAGTTTCAGTCGCCATCAGTTTGGTGAAAACCATTCAGTCATTTTGGAAAACAGTTGAGTAGTTTTAGGCTGATCCAGCTCAACGAAATGTTTTGCGCTTTCCAATACATTTGATGAATTTGCAAAGATATCTTAAGCCAGACAGTGATCTCAAGGGACAGAAAAACTGTCCACTAACTTGCAAGAAAAGTTGGCATATCATTCATAAAATCTAGGTTAGTAATCCAAGCGATTGACATGCAAATAATTAGGGAAATTGGAAACGTTTTGATTGTACATGCAGCTACTTCCTGTTCACTAACTTGAGCTACGATTAAACAGCTACGGTGGGCAGGGAGACTTAATCGGAAGGAAACGCCGAATTGTGAGCCAAACGAACACGAACACAACAAAAACACAAACAACAAACGCACACCACATTTTGTGCGGCAAGTAATTCACAAAAATAAACAGAGATTTCATGAACAAAGCAGTTGATACAAACTAAATATTAAACTGGACAAAGATTTGGTTGAATCTGTTGCCAGTAATTCCTTGCCTAGTTCTCTTAGTTGAAAGAGGAAAACAAACTACAAGGCAATTTCCGATTGACCCAAAAGTAGCCAAGTGCTAAGTTCGGTCGTGTTTTCTGAACGGAAATCGAGAAAGTCGTTTTTAAGTCTGTCCCAGATCAACTTTTGTTGCTGCATTTCAAACATTTTGATTGTAGTCATCACGATCAGCAGTTGGCTTCCCACCAACCAGACAATCCCAGCCAATAGGATAGCCTATTTTATTTGTGAAGAAAATTGAACGAGGTATCATAATTAATAATTTTGTTTTCGAAAGATGTTTGTATTAAACCTCTGCAATAATGACATAACATTTTAACCAGCAAACCCCACAATTCCCAGCCGTTTGGCAAATGCACCAAGCAAAATTTTCATTACAGAAATTTCGATATATCTTGATAACCTTTGATATCTTTATTACATGGTTTCTTACTTAAAACCATGCTTCAAGACGCTTTGAATTGTGTTTTGCAAGGGAAAACACAACCATAAAGCGCTGCAGGCGCCTTCCTACCTGAAGCGATTGTCAGAACACGTGTGAGTGAAGTCTACCACGAGCTCGAAGGGCGAGTGACAGAATGGCTTCAGCGTCAGGATCACGTGGTAGATCAGCAAGTCACCGTTTGTCTCTCCGATCCTGTCACACGGGAAGCTGATGACTCCACTGGACTATGCTATCGTCATGCGTGTCGCAGAATTATACTCAAGCTCAATCAAGGTGCAAGACCGGCAAACGAGTGATTTTGGAGCTTAAGTACCTAATGGTTAACCTGGACAACATTCCCAAAGTGCAGGCCACAAGAAAGTCGAGATAAATGTCATTGGATTTCCGAGCCTAAATGCACAGAGTGAAACTGAACGGTGTAGGAAATTGGAGAGCGAGAAATTGATAAAACCAATACGCAGAAATAAGACTTGATCTCAATATCTACTTGAACAAGTTCAGTGGAAAGTAAGATTAATGCTTGCCATATGTCCAAGAAGTAAAATTAGGAATGTAAATGTACCGAAAGTTTTGGTTTATAGAAGTTTTAAAGAACCTAACAGTCTGTTTATTTGTTATTTGCTTGGAAACAGCCAATCAGAAGTTGTTTATAGTTTTTTAACTGTCTGTTAATTACATAAATAGCGGTACTAATTCAATGGCCACTGGTCGTTTACTCTTGACAAGCCGTTGAGAAACACAAAGCATCAGAAGTCAAATATAAAACATGTGTCGACTTGATAGTGCTTATTTGATACTTGCCCCAGAAAGAATGTCTGAATGGATTTACTTGTATCTGCGTGCAATGTAGTAGAAGACTGGAAAGCCGGCCTTGCTCGTGCCAGCCTGGTAGAAGATATTGAGGCTCTTGATGCTCTTGAACTCCTCCTTCTCGTGCATGTTGTGCTTCACCATGATCTCCTCGAAGTTGGTGCTGCTCATATCGATCGAGCTCCACCGAGCATACGACGAGAACAGCAGGCTGTCAAGCAACGCAACGAATTAGCACTCGCCTTGAACTACATTCACCGAGCTCGACAGAATATCTGCCTTCTCTTCGGGTCTACCACAGGCTTGATTCTGGAGGCTGGCTATCCTGGGAGTAAGAGATCTATATTTGCTATGCTGTTGATTCTGGATGCCACTGTATGGGTTCTAATGCTCTGAGGTTACCATCAAACATTTCAAGCATTCGTTGATATTCCCTGGCTTAACTGATAACTAAGTCTAGATATTGTTCTCAACGAAAGTATTTCCAGCCTAAAAACCACCAGTACAACAGGGCAACATTTCTCCATAAGAGCAAATAGATCAGAAGGCTGTGTGTTAGCCATTTCTTATATGGGTACTTTTTATCCTAAAACTAACAAGTACAGTATATAAGAGTACATAGTAATTCCTGATTGCAACATTTTCAAGCACTCTTTTGTAAGTTTCCAAATTCAAACTCGGTGCTAAGAGGCTGGATATTTGTCGTGATGAGGTAGGAAAGAGAGAGGGAGCTCAACTTACTGGGGAAGAAAATTGGTGTCGTGTAGTGCTTGCTCTTGGCAAGAATATTCTAGAATTTCCGAAGCGTTAAAATTCTCAGGAATTCTAGAAATTGTTTGTCAAGTGTACAACACAATGCCAATTTCATCTCTCGTAAGTTGCGCTCCTCCTCTCTTTTCTTCTTCACCACAAAAACCAAGTTTCCAAAGCAATACCAGGCTTATTATAGAGCTTTAAAGAGCAAAAACTTTGCGCCAACAGATACTGAAAGGCTGCTCACTGTGAGTCGACTGGTTTGTGCTCTGGAGGACCGAGATAAGCAAGCAGCGTCGCCATCTTGTCGAAGGGTCGCCTCCCAACTGCCTTGTGGTCGCGGCTGGAGCTGAGGTAGTCCCCGATGCGCTCCTGATGGTTCCATAGAAGGCGGTGCAGGGCGAGAACGTTCGCATCCGAGATGAAAGACATCGAGTGAGAGGCCTGATCCACGGTCTCGCAGTCTGACGCAATCTGTACCGACAATCAAACCTCAGCAAGCAGGAAACTGAGTGGCGTGACGGTCTTCTGTGTCTTTAGGACTCCGTTCCAATGAAATACATATGTGTATTATGAAAATGCCGTTGATAATCATTCAAAGTTCCACTGCCAATCAAGGGCCTAGGCATCGGTTAACTATTGGACGTAAATGGCCCAGATGTCACAACATTGCTAACAATGACAAAGGCAAATCGCCAATACATCTAAATTCATGGAAATTATAGTAATTTCTTGACAACTGCACCATCTAATGCCAATTTTGAAAAGATGTGATGTGAAATTTTATTAAAATTGCAAATATGTGCAATGAGCTGATTATTTTCTTATTAGGATTCAGGAATATTGTTAATAAAAAAATATGTGCTTGCCCTGTTTTACACATTCATTCATCAGGCATTCTCCCAGGCCAACCAACTCTTTCAACCATATCAGTTGTCACTTCTAGTTCCAGACATTAATTCAACACGCCAGTAACTTTCAGCATGCGCACCTGAATGAAGAATCGCCGGCCGATCTCGAAGTGCGCTCGCAGGAAGTCATTGAACGGCAGCATGTGCTGCTCTTTGCTGAACTCGACATGATTGGCAATGTTCTGCAGGATCTTGGACATGAGCATCAGACCCCGCTTCACTGCGGGAGGCACCTGCTTGCCCACGATGCCCATCTCTTGAGGGGACACTGCACGGAAACACAACGCTGTTAGCTACAGACTGAGGGGGAATTCATTGCATCGGGGGAAAAAGTCTGACTGAGATAGATTTGCTAGGGACAATCTAACGAGGCCTGAAAAAAATCTATTTACAAAGTGAGGTTATGAATGCCAAGTAAAACAACAAATTCTCCTAATGTTTTAAAACTTACGCCTGTAACTTCATGAAGGGTGACAGCAGCTGACGATCCTTGATGAAGTAACAGGCATAAGTTACGAAAAGTTGGGAAAATTTGTTGTTTTAACTGGCATTAAAAAACCCAGTTAAAATATATATATATTTTCTAAACTAATACTTAAGTTAGATAAAGTAGTCATGAGTCTAAAAGCTATAATATCTAAGGAGGTTCATCTCAGGTCAAAGGATTACAAGCCATTAAACCCTTCTAGGTTCAAGGCTACATGGTTCGCAGCACCAGAACCTTGGGAAACGTTGAGCCTATGATATTCAGAGGCGTGTGGTACTTGCCGATAGCCGGGTTGATGAAGCGCAGGAATATGACGGTGCCGACAGCGCCGATGTTGTTCTGCGGGAACTGTGGGAATCTTTTGCTCAGCACCTGGTACAAGCAGTGGCACATACTGCGCAGCTGGGGCGGGAACCTGGGGGCAATCAGCGTCACGGATTAGAAAACATATCGCCAAAATTGCATTTCAACAATTATTGGGTTTATTTTGGGTAACCGACAATTGAGCTTTGCAAACGTTGGGAACACAAATGGATGTTTTGCAAATGGATGTTTTGCAAATGGGTATGCACTAACGTAGCATCGAACTGAATTACGTCAGATTGCTCAATATCGGCGCACAAGTTTCGCAAAAATTATTGTAAAAACATCGTTGACAAAATGGCGACTCACTTGTCAGCCGAAGACACGATCGCATCGAAGACCTTCTGCGTGAGCTTCACGAGATTGCCGCGGTTGTCCTCGATGTCCTCCGAGGCTTCGAGCCGCGCCGGGTCCACCTCGAAACTCTGGTTCGTTTCTTCGAGCAGTGGACGGATCAGCGGCTCAAGCAGGCTCTGCAAGTAGCTAGCGCCGTAGATTTTGAAGCAGAACGCCATGATCTTGCTTCCCAGGGAGTTGCCGCGGAAGAGCGTCTGCATGCAGTCGGAGACTTCCACCTCGCGGTAGAACATATTCCAGAGCAGCGGCGAGAGCAGGTGCTTGGCGTCGAATAGAGTGACAAACACCCGAGCCAGCTCATCCTGGGAACAAACACTTCATTTGGCATCGAAACACTTACTTTTGCAATTCCTGATTTGATTGATTTGTGGGGTTTAACAAAGCACTGTCTTGACAACGGGCCATGTGGCACTAATCTAATGGCATCAGTGAATGAGCGGATGGTGATAAACCTCACCTAGGGAGGAGGGGAAAGCCGGTGCTGGCATGTAGCCTACTCCTGTCGAAGAGCACCAAAGGGGACCACCGGCTTAACGTCCCTTATGAAAGGTGGCACCTCCACAAATCCATGCTGTCGAGAGGTTGATAAGCAAGGCGAGTGAAGTTGCTGTACTAACTTTCATCCCTCCAACCTGTCTTCCGAACAGAACTGGTCATGTGTATGATGGTCACCCATCCAATACCTGACTCAGCTCAGTGTTGCTTACTACGATGATCTGAGGAGGACTGGTGTTTCCAACACGACAAACTGTTCAGGACCTTTCTCATAAAGTACAGCATGAGCGGAAATAATGTGGTGCCTAGGCCCAAAATAAATTCAACTGCCGTACACAGGAATTAAAACAAAAATTCGCATCATGCAATAAATTATTTGTTAAGAAGTGTCGGCCGAACTAGAAGTTCCTCACACGTGTGGCTCACCATCTGCGAAGTGGTGACTACGTTTGCCAGCGCCATGGCGATGGGCAGCTCGCCCTTGTCGGAGATCATCGTTACGAGCTGCACGAGCTGTTCAAACCTGTCCGCTAGCACGGTCTCCGCAAGCGTATCGAACTCCGTGCCTTGCTGCAGGATCTTGGTCAGCACCTCCATGAACGCAGCTCTGGTCTGCAGATCCCGGTTGTAACCCAGCGCTGAAAGTACCAAGAGTTGTTCCACGTGAGGCTCACGATGTTGAACTTATTGTTTATCAATACTAGCGCTAGCTAACTAAGCTGCAGAAATATCAACTGCATATGAGCATATGAGCAGGATAGCATATATATACATATATTTCAGAACAAGGAGTTTCTGCTAACACGAGTAATTAACCATACAAATAGAAAGTAGAATTTAAAAATGGAGTCAGCATCTATCAGCATTTGTTTGATTTGTCTTGATTATGTTCAGTTAAACTGTTTATTTCGTAGCATGAAAGTAGATTTTCTCTCGGGCAAAAACACATCAAGAACCTCTTTGGAATGGCAAAGTAATTGAGAGCCGTAGGCAGATCGGGATGTGTTGTGGATGAAAAATGTGCTGAAGATGTTGGCCCCAAACCCCGACAAAACGTCGACTTTTTAGGTCTTTTTTCGGACTACAGCTCAGGTTCAACAGAGCAAAACCATACAACACACCACCAAGAGCCTCTTTGTCACAAGCTGTAGCCGTGAACCCTGCCGTTACAACGACGTGGCTTACCAATGGAGTGCATGAGACCGCTGTCGATGTTTGCCGACAGCAGGTTTGACATGGCTTGGATGGTGGCGTTGCGCAACGTGTTGAGCTTGGTTGCGGCAACGCGCTGTCTTGACGCTTCCTTCTCTCCGTCCTGCTGGGCGTCCACGCAGTCGCCAAGCAGGTTCATGAACAGTGTGAAGTATCTGAAAGATATGGAACGTAGATTCAAGCCGGGCAGGGAACAGTGGCGAGACTTGCCAAAAGTAGTTTCCAAGACAGATTAAGTTTACACTGATATTTTATTATTAACAACACTATAACGGTCTCAAAAATTTTTGAGACGGTTATAGTGTAGTTAATAATAAAATACCTCGCGCATTGCAAGCGTTTGCAATTTAAATAAGATTTTATCCTATTAGTATTACACTGACATTACATCCGTAGTTTAAACTGATATGCATCAGGGTAATTTTTACGGTATTCCTTTTCGTTTTAAGAAGTTAGTCTTATGGATGGCATTATTTGCAATTTAGTCTCGTCTCAAACGCAAAAGAGATCATCAAAACAGTCATCTCCTCCTAACCTCTCTTTGTAAAATAGTTGCAATGCTAATGAGCTAATGATTCCTTCATAACCAACAGAGGTTCTTTTTTTAGCCTTTTTCCCATAATGATGACACATCTGTGTAAGCTACATTTGTACTTTTATCGGAACAATGGCAGCTCGGAGCATGTAACTGTCAGCCTGGACCAAGACGTTGACTTGAAACGCAGGCCGTTGACCCACTCACTTGAGAAACAGCTGACTCTTGGCCTCCATGAGGTCCCCACGATCCGATTCCTCCGGCTGCAGCGGCAGTCCTCGAAGCAGTGCCGCCACCGCCTCCATGCACGCCTGGTCCAGGTCACGTGTGATCATCGTGACGTCACCGGAAGAGGGCGGTGCAATCTGGTGGCTGGTGCCCATCACCCAGTCGGTGAGATACTCCACCAGCTTGTTGCGAAACTTCATCTCCTGACGGAATGCAAGGTCGTCCCTGCGTTTCATCATGGCCTCTACCAGCTGGCAGAGCTTGGTCTTGATGTGGATCGCATGAACGGTCATGTCCAGGTGTCGCACGTATCTGCAAGATGTGGGTCATGAGCGCTTCTAAATGGGTCACGTGTAGAGATGTAAAATTACTGGTAATTTAAAAAAATGGTAATATTACCAAAAAGTGGTAAAATTGAAAAAAATTCATGCCATGGTTAAATCATGTTAAATTTTGTTTGTGAAGACAATTTGCAAGTTTTATGACCATATTATTTTCGAAGTGGGTACTATTCAAAATTCATCTCTCTTCACTGTATAATATCTTTGCGTCTTACTCTTAACTTGACTCATGCTGGAAGTTGGATGGATTCTGTCAACCTTGCATGGGAGTGTGGTGTTGCTATGGCTATGTTTTGGTTAGGATTGTCAGCTGTTTTGACAGGGATGGCAAGCTGTCAAATGCTGCCAACTTAGCCACAGACGAACTATACACAAACAGATGCAACAAAGCACCAAAATATGAAGAAATAAAACGGTAATATTATGGTAAAATTACTCGGTAATATTACCGTAATAGTACCGGTAACATCTTTAGTCACGTGTATGACGGAGCGGAAGCGGAAATGTGTTTGCAGCTACCTGACGATGGCTAGCATCATGCCCTCGATGCTGGTGACTCCAAGGTGCTCTGAAGGAGGGTCAGTCTTGCTGTCCAGGACATTCTTCATGATAAAGATGATGTGTTCGATGAACTGCGTGTTGATGTCTGACACTATTACCTGCAACCATCACAAGGGCTCTGTAAGTTACAATAGAAGTGACAATCAAAAGTGTCTTTCCATATACATCGGCTGAGGTCTTATCCCAACTTGCCCAACAAACGTATCCCACATTGCTGGAGGCTTGGGATTGGCCTGGTTTCAACTTGGTTTAAGGGGGAAATTCATTTTTACTAACTTTTTAAATATTTTGAAAGGTTTAAATCAATTACGCAAACACTAAAAATAACGATAGAAATTATCATTCCACATTTTCTCTTCTTGCTAGTCTCCATGTAAAATGTGAGCCTAGATCAATAGCAGTTTGAACTTTGAACCACTCCTTGAGTTAAAAGAAAACCACTCCTTGAGTTCAAAGAAAATAGTGCCCAAAGAAATTAAATCAGCCCTCAAGTTTTCTATTGGGATATTTTCATACTCTGCAACTGCAATCTTACAAAATAAGGAAACCAAGGGATACAATGATGCACAAACATCTCAAGCTTCTTGTGAGAATTGTGAATAAAGTTTTTTTTTTTTGGCTGAACGTAATGTCGAACGTACCTGACCGAGCTGGTCGAAGAACTTCTCAACAATGGACTTGATCTGATCGAAGAGAATCGGATAAAGCGCCGGCGACATCTCGTGTCCGACAAGTTCCTTGACGTGTTTCTGTATTTGTGCCCCGAACTTCTCGTTGTTGCACACGAGGAGCCGCAGAAGTTGCCCGACAAATCTGGAAGCGTCAATCAGTAAAGCACACTTTCCTCCTAACATCGGTCCGTTCAAAGAATCCAACCATACTCTGCACTTCATACCATGCAATGGTCTTTTTAATGACAATAAAATATATCTATCTATCTATCTAACCACAGTCCAACAAGGTAGCTGGAATATAAGCTGACCACCATAGCGCTAACAGCTTTCACGAAAAATGACCGCCAAATTACTTCTTTACCGATAAAACTGAAGAATGCTGCTAGGCAGTCACCATCGTTTCTAGCGTTTTGAAATACGGAAATAAGAAAATGTTTAAGAAATACAGTTAAATAACAATAACAGCGGTAACTCGTCGAAAAGTCCAGATTCTCGGAAACTCTGGAAATTTCTTGACAAGTGAATTTCCATTTAACTGCGGGGGTTTGTTAAAAAAAAAACGGCCACAAGTGCCATCGAGTGGCACCTACCATTACAACGTATTGCTGGCTCGTTTGCTCACCAGAAAGTTAAGCTTTAATGCTGGCTGTAATGGTACACTATACCTATAAACTCAATTGCATAAGTTAATACAAGCTCACGAAAAAGATAACAGAGGGTTGCAGCTTTTAGGAAGCGACAAGCAAAGCTCAAGATTACAAGACAAAATTAAATCGGGTCTCAAAAAACACAAAAGTGGAGAGATTTTCTACTTCCTTCACAGACCAAGACCTATTTATGTCAACAACTTCTCAAAGAGCCCTAATTACTTGTCATTCTTTCAATTCTCTACAAAATCATCTAGATTGTTACGAAACGATTAAGAATCAACTTTACGAGGTTGGCACTTACTGTGTGACAGGACAGTACTGGACTTCCTGGCTGGAGTTGGCAAGCGTGCTAGGCTTGTTGCGGGGCTCCAGGCTGGTAGACGGTGGCACCCCTAGTGGCCGGGACGGGGACTTGCGTTGCAGGCAGACTCCACCCAGCGCACACAGAAAGCCTGGCGGAAGTTAGCATTGTGAGCACGTGTCAGAATCAGAAGCTCTTGTCTTGTGTCTTTGACTGAAATCAACTTGTTTGAATTGCTATGAGGGCCCTGCACTCTGACTCAAGTTGTATTGGGCTTGAATATCTCTAGTCTTGTTTTAACAATGTTTTTACTATAAAACAGAATTGTAGAACGCTGTAGTTGGACTTCATTGCATTGGTGCATTAGTAAATTGGTAAACATTTTCATTTATGAACATACTATTTCTTTGGTAAAACTTTTACAGATTACCACTTTTTAGAAAAAAAATTCTTTATTTTCTTTACGTTGAATGTTCATCGATAAATCGGAATTTTTATTTCAACCTTTTTTATTTATTTTTTATTATTAGCACCTGCGACAGGCGGAAATCGTGGTTCGAGCCTCTATTTGGGCACCAATTTTGAGAGACTATTGGTGTGAGTGAATGAATAGTGGGGTTTATAGGCACGTCAAAGGTTATTAGTGCTTAAAATACTTTGCGCTTTGCAAGCATTTGCAATTTAAATCTAATTTCACTTTTCAAAATCTTTTTTTTTTATCGAAATCAGAATCTGTATTGAACGCAATCAGAACCGGAATTTTAATTTCTTGCAAATCAGAATCGGAAGTGAAGGTATAAATTATTTACAGTTTATGCAGTACTTTGTATTCACAAAAAATTCCCTCTGAAGCACGAGCTTTCAACTGCTTTAAGACGGATTTAAAATCCTACCTGTCATGTTCGCCCACTCATTGATCTGGTCCTCGAGCTCGTGCTCTGAGTTCTGGTGGCTGGCTCGTCGCTTGCCCACAGCGCGGTGGAACGGCTCCACCTGGCCCTCCTCCAGTCGAGCCTTGGGGTACGACGACAGCAGCTTGGTCGACGCCTCCCAGTTACGAAACGTTTCCTCCCACGCCTGACATAGAGACCAGGGGAGAGAAACGGTTTAGTAAGTTTAAAATCTCTACAATTACATATCAATCAATGAATTGTCAAAAAAAGCTTGGATTAAATCTTCTTACTTTGACAGTTTACATTACAAACAAAGTGCTCATGAACACGGCCCATGTTATCACTGATCTTAAATAACTTTGATAGTATTTGCTAGAGAGTACTATTAGAGAGACTTTCAAGCCAAGGCCACTAACTTCGAGTCTCTGATTTCGAGTTCTTTCAAAGAGCCCATGCTAATACAAGTATTTTCGTCAGTAGTTTTAGTGGTCTTAACAACTAAAGAGGTAAAATTTGGTTGAAAAAATGTTTAAAAAACTCCAAAATCACCATTAAAATGTTATCTACATGTTGCAAACAATGGCTTGCCTGGCTTCAATTTTGATCAGCTGTCTGGATCCTGTCCAGCCAGGTTATTTGAGATCAGCTGGCTGGATCCTATGCTCTATCCAGGTTATTTGAGATCAGCTGGCTGGATCCTATGCTCTAGCCAGGTTATTTGAGACCAGCTGGCTGGATCCTATGCTCTATCCAGGTTATTTGAGATCAGCTGGCTGGATTCTATGCTCTATCCAGGTTATTTGAGATCAGCTGACTGGATCCTATGCTCTATCCAGGTTATTTGAGATCAGCTGGCTGGATCCTATGCTCTAGCCAGGTTATTTGAGACCAGCTGGCTGGATCCTATGCTCTATCCAGGTTATTTGAGATCAGCTGGCTGGATCCTATGCTCTATTCAGGTTATTTGAGACCAGCTGGTTGGATGCTATGCTCTATCTAAGTTATTTTAGATGAGTGTTTTTTTCATATGTATTGACTATTCAGAAAGTTAGCAGCAATACCAAAGAAAGAAAATGCCCACAGAATTAAAATTGAATACAAATTCAACCGTGAAAGACTTGAGACCCAAACATTATTTCAGCGCACACTATGCACGGACGCACTCAACCCAGCACCGAATTTTAGTCTCTCACCGGTTGAACTCCGTTGATGCAGTGTTCGATCTTACGCAGCAGTGCCATGATGCGTTTCTGCAGCGCCGCTCGGCCTGCAACGGACGAGAACTGTCAGCAAACGTCTGCTCGACTCGATGGCAAGCTACGGATACAAGACTACAACACACAGATCGGCTTCTTACCCGGATCCTGTTCTCGGTAATAAGTTTTAGATTCCCCGCTGGCTGTTGAGCATTAAGAATCGCTAAAGCAACAAGGCCTATACATCCATGCTTTGCATGTATTGCTACGACAATTCACAAAGTGGGTTCATTTCGCTGACTTTTAAACACTTCGTTAAGCTGGGTTAAATGAGATAATATAGATTTATTATTTATTTAATTTTTTCCAAAGAAAAAACTGCAATTTGCATATTAAATACAGGTGGCAGAAAAAATACTAAAACTATTTACCTAAACTATCTTCTATTACTAATTCGAACATTTTTTTTCTAAAAATGTTAACATCATTTGCAGTTCCCTTCCATTGTCTTTTTTTTTATTCTATTCCAATCTCTAACCGTTGATGAATAAAAACATGATATTGGAGGACAAATTTGAATTCAGCGGTATCTATTTTAAACCTGCATTGTATCCTTGTGGATATAGGCATTATAGGTTGTTTGGCCTGAATGTTTGAGATGAACTGAAAGTACTTCACGTTTCTGCTGTGTGAGCTGCTCATAGCATTGACAAAGCTGATTTAGAACTCTTGATGTAATATGGCCCACAAGCTCATTTTCAATTGTTCACAATGAATACTTGACTATGTAGTTTGGTACTGTGCTTATTCATTTTTCGACAATGTTAATAAATTATTGTAACGTTAACAAACTGATATAATATAAATAGATAAATAAATAAATAAGCAAATTGTTTTAAACCCAGAGATGTGTAAAGCACCAGCAGCCAAGCTTAACTGATGTACGCTGGCGACTGAGTGACTTACCGGTAGTGAGCACGGTGGATGCCTGAGCTAGCTCCTGATAGAGATGGTAGTTGGGCAGCAAGTATGTGACCGTCACCTCGTCAGAACCGCAACGAATGTCTGCTTCTTCGCAGAGCAGGCTGAAGCACGACATGGCCACCAGCACGGCCTCTATGTCGATGCTCCACAGGTACATGAAGAATACAACCTGCGGTCAGGGTACAAGGTTTAGCGCCGGTGGGGCACTCGGTGGAAAGGTACATAACCACTTTCTCTCTGATATTTTTTAACAGATATTTTCAATTGTAATTAGGAACTTCTACCCGCTGAGCACTTTCTTCAGAAATTAAGCAATTGTAATAGGCCAAGTATTGCATTATTAGGAACACTTGAGGACATCTTGAAAATAAGTGCCAAACCGGGGACTTGAAACCTGATCTCCACCTGGCGTGGGTGTTGCTCTCACCATTTGAGCTACTAGTACACGGCCTTTTTCAGAGGATTTTATTGCATTTGCACTAAATTTTGAGAGGTTATTAGTGTTCTTAACAATAAGAAACATACCTATTCTTATGTGAAATCTGATTTAAATAGCAAACGCTTCCAATGTGCAGGATATTTTCTTATACTCTCTCTAAAATTGATAATAAAATACCCTGCGCATTGCAAGCTCTTGCAATTTAAATCAGATTTCACACATTTAAACACATCCTACTTTAAATTGGAGTTACTGGAGTTTGACAGGGTGTGACGTGATATAGCGTCACTAGAATCAGAGTGACTGTGAGTATTCACAGGCTCTTGGTTCTACTCCTTGGAGAACTGTCATTCTCATCAAATACACTAAAATCCTCTCAAAACGTATGTGTCCAAATAGTTCAATGGGTTAGGGCAACACCCATAACAGGTGGAGATCAGGCTTCGATTCCCCGTTTGTACATCAATTTTTGAGAGGGTAGTAGTGTTCCTAATAATAAAATAGCCTTTCTTCACTATCAAACAAAGTCTCAAATATTTATAGTTATCTAATAACTGCCCAAACAAAAAGTGCAGAAAGAAGAGTGAGGTCTGTTTCATGAATAAGGAGCAAATTATGCACATTGTGTCCAATCGAATGGACAACGCAGGTAAGGATTCCTCGAGCTGCTGACCTCCAATTTGATGTGTGCTTGCTTGCAGATGGCGATCTGGCTCCCAACGTTGGCGTAGTCCTTGTGTCGCGAGAGGAATGCATTGCGACACACGAGGATCTCTCTTAACCACTTCAGAATGTCTGTGTAGTTGACGATCTGGTGCTGGATCAACTTCTGCGAAATCGAGAACAGCACCTGCGAGCTACCGAAAGGAAAAACCGAAGCATTAGATAAAAAGACAAGTCCAAAATTTACTGGAGAATTTTAAAGAATAATGAAGAAAAAGTAATGCAGAAAGCCACCTATTTGCGAAACTGAGCTATGTTCAATCGCAGTCAGCAGGTCTCATTTTGCAAATAAATCGGTACTGCAGCAAGAAAATTAATGCAGGTAGATTCTAGTGGGAATTGGAACCAAAACAAGAATTTCAAAGTGGGAAAAATTCTACTAACGTAACATTCATTCAAGTCACTTTAGAGACTAAAAAAATTAATATTTGCCATGAAAACTCGAAATTATCAAACGGTTTAGACTCAATACCATGACAATGTCCTGGCACCGAAGCAATGTGACCCACCTGACATCCCAGAACGTGTTGATTGGTGCCTCCGGGTTCCACACCTCGATCTTCTCAGGGTGGTGCAGCACCAACAATGCCTCCATCGCCTCCTGGGCAACGTCCTGCATGGTGGGCTGATGGACGAGGCTCACCAAGCCGTTGATCAGCTCCAACGTAGAGCTCTGGATCTCATGGCCAGCCTTGCCCTGGTGCTGGCAAACAGCCAAGCATTAAGACACGCTCACAACTAACACAGCGGTAATGCAAACGCAACGCAACAAGACATTTCTATAACTTCTGGGAATTTCAACGTTTGCAAATTGCCTTTAACATTGTTAGAGATGTGAGAACATCTCCAAGTTGCACAATGTCTCTCTTACCTTCTTTACCACCACAAATATCCAGCCTTTTGACACCTATTCATAATATCCAGCCTCTTGGCACCCTATTCACAATATCCAGCCTCTTGGCACCCTATTCACAATATCCAGCTTCTTGGCATCCTATTCACAATATCCAGCCTCTTGGCACCCTACTCACAATCTCCAGCCTCTTGGCATCCTATTCACAATATCCAGCCTCTTGCCACCCTATTCACAATATCCAGCCTCTTGGCACCCTATTCACAATATCCAGCCTCTTGGCACCCTATTCACAATTAGCTTACGAACAAGTTATTGACGCAAGTTTATTGTGAATGGGCTGTTACAAGACATACTAAGCTGCGTTTAAAATCAACGTTTGCATGTTGTACCTCAATCATTTGTGAATTGTAATTTAGTTTCTTTCTGGTTTCATTTTAGTTGAAACCTAAAAGTCAAACTCACATTGAGCATCAGCATGGGGTCGGCGTGAATGAGCCGAACCATCCACAGCAGGAGGTTCTTGTAGCCGGGACTCTCCTCGCCGCGGTCCTTGAACTTGGACGTCGAGTCTTTGCCCTTCAGGGTTAGCGACTGCAAAACACGAGCAGCAAGTCTCAAAATAAAATCTAGTTGTCAGCTCCGTTTTAACAGATGGCAAAGGCAGATTTAAATTCAAGCCAAACACAATCAGAGTATTAAGAGCCAGGGCTGCCATTCTACAACTTTAGTATTAGTTTACATACTGTAATGATCGTGGTTAGAAGGAAAGAGAGGTAGCGCATTTACCGGAGAAGAAAATTGGCGTCGCATGGTGCACTTGTCGAAAAAATCACTAAAATTTCTCGACAAGTGCGTTTTTTTCACCGGTAAGTTGCACTCTTATTGCTCTTTTCTTCTTCACCACAATCAACATCCAGCCTCTTGGCACCCTATTTGCATTGTACATGGCTCTACGTATGGCAAAAATCCCATGCGGTAGACTTCAATACAAGGCTAACCTTGACATCTACCCAACCAAGATTCACCATCACAATACGAGGGCAGCGGCAGATTTGTCACATAATACAATATGCAAACTACTAATATTGTCCAGGCACATGCTCAACAAGGGCATGAAAATGTACAACAAGCTACCAGTAGCAATTAAAGAAACCAAAGATTGTCCTGACTTCAAAAATAGGCTAGAAATATTCCTAACAGGAAAAATATTTTCTAGCCTGGATGAGTTGTTTACACCTCATCTTTATGCAGTTAATTAGGTGTTTTAAAAAAGGAAAAAATTGCAAAAACTGTAAGAGTACAACTGTGTACAACTGTAAAAACTCTTACAACAGTAAAAAAATAAATAAACGCTGTCAGTTGGGAATTTTCTGAGAACTAAAGTGTGCAGTGCATGCGAGTGTTTGGAATGATTTCTACGAGTGCTAACCGTGATCATCCTGAGCGGCGTGTGCGAGATGTAGCCCTGGGTGACCTTGTTGAGGGTGTCGGTGAACATTGACCGGAGCTCCGAAGAACGGCTGTAGACGAGATCGATCTGCGGCCACCACAACAGCCGCGGCTGCGTGATTATTCTGCGAACAAGTCACGGCTACGTCAATTCAGCGTTCACAGCGCAAGGGCCACCAGGTTCATAAGAAGGAATCGGTAAGCCGTTTTTTTTTTATTATTAGGAACAGTAATAATATCTCAAAAATGTGGGTGCTTAGCAAGCATTTGCAATTCAAATCAGATTTCACAGTATAAAATGTATCCTATGTCGAATTGGAGTTACTGGAGATTGAATGGATGTAATGTAATAGTCACTGGAATCAGAGCGACTGCAAGTATTTATAACCTCAAGGTTCTATTTCTAGGAGATCCACTATTTGCACTTATCCCTCTCTAAAGGCAATGTCCAATAAGCTAGATTTGCTTGAGCAACACCCGCGACAGGTGTAAATCGGTGTTCGAGTCCTCGTTGGATGCCAATTTTGAGAGGTTTTCAGAGGTATTATTGCAATTTAAATAAGATTTGCACCTCACCAGAATGGGCAGTTCCAGAATCGGCCATTGCCAGATCATAACTCTCATCACTTTGTAAGTTTGAGGAGCTACTTTAAAGTCAGCAGAGCACCGAACGCATGTCTACGTACTTGTACAGAGAGCTGACGAGCACAAAGTGATACGTCGAGGGTGTGTTGGGGTTGAGGCAGACTTTGAGGGCCTCGTTGTTGTGTGGTTTGATGCGGAAACATGACACGAAGCAGTCGATCATCAGGTCGATGTCTTGCAGCAAGTAGTTCTGTCCGCGAGAGAACGGCTTCGCTGGGTTGAACAGCAGCGTCTTGACAAAAATAAACCAAAGTCATTTGTTAGCGATTACAGAAGTTAAGCACAAACTGTGGTCTGAGGGGAAGCTAAACAGGGTATGTGGGGACATTATCTCTAAAAAGATTTGACACACATTCATATGAAACAAGAGGAGCAGAAAAGCTGCAGATGGGTTATCATCAACTTTGTGTTATGGATGATGACCTACTCAATATTGGAGTGAAAGTCATGAACGGCCTTCCACCACAGATTAAAAGCATTGTAAGCAGGGATGCTTTCAAGAAAAAACTAAAGATCTTCCTTCTCCTAGGAGAATTTTATAGATTAAGTGAATTTTATAAGAAGGAATTTTAAGTGAGAGATATTGGACAATGTATATAAACTGAAAGATGTAATAATTAACAGCTAATTAAATACCAAAAATACAAAATACATCTTTCGATGGTGACATTAAAGTGCAATACTCCATCCTAGCACCAGTTCTTCTCTCAAATTGTGACTTTCTGTAGAGGTCAATCGGTTAAAATTAGGGCACTGTTTGAGACCCACCTTAAGGTCGTTGATAACGGACTGGACGAGCGTGAATGCCACGTTGTTCGAGTCGAGAATATTGATATACGTGGATGCCTTGCAAAGCTTGACGCAGGTGACAGCGGCCGCCTCCGTCATCTGCTTGCCCGTGCCGTGAGGACCGACAGCTCGCTTCACGGAGTCGATGAACTGCTTCTTCTTCGAGTGACGTGGACTGCAAGGGGCTCCCGAGTCTGCATTCACTATTTCTTCTAGCACCTGCGTTTATAGGAGGAAGCAAAGACAGTGTGAGGAGAACCTTGGAGAAATTGTGCAAAACACTCAACATTGAAAACTTGGACCACCTGCTTGTCAGAAAGCTTCTACAGATCCTGGGATGGCTGCTGTATTAATTGGCATAGAAATCCCAGATGGGTTTCTGCAAAAAAGGCCTCCCCAGTTTCAAAGGATATATTCCTATTCTTTGAGGAAGATCACATCTCAAATGAAGCAGTAGAGAAGTAAAAAAAAAAAATCTCAAAAAAGTCCAGTAGAAGGACTCGTTGCCAGTCATTATACATTTTCTTATTTTGACAAGGCATGTTCATTTCTTTTCAAATGTTGACTTGCCTTCGGTGATAAGATGAGCAACATGATTTGCAATGGCCAGACGGCAACCCGGCCCTTTTTGTTGTCTGCAAAACTGTCGAGAATATCAAACAGTCCCTCGCAGTTCTTGGACAGCTCCTCGTTAGGCTTCTTCTGCTGAAAAAGAAAGATATTGATAACCCACAGACACACTTTCCTGGTTTCAACTTTCAAAATCCTGCATTTTGTAATTGCAAAACCTTCCACCTGAATCCTCCAACAGTATGCTAGATATCAACCGATGGATCAGAATTCATTATTTGCTAACTGCCGTTGTTCCTTTGCCCGGTCATCCATTACAAATGCGGAAACATTGAATCTAATCTAGTTTGACAAATTAACTAACACGACCCATGATCTGGATCCTAATCAAGTAATTCTTGGTACCTGTAAGTCTGCGAATTCATTGGGGTACGTATCCATCCAATTCCAGATTGCCTTTTCAAGCGAAGTCATTAACACCAGATGAGCAGACTTTTTGAGTAGCCGGAACTTCTGAATCGATTCTGCAAGCACAAACCATTTAACAGTGAACGTTGATAGCAGTTACCACCTGATCTCCGTGGGATTTTGTGCCAACGTACCACTGAGCAGACGAGACAGTCTTACAACGTCCACGTTGATATGTTGAATCAGTTCGATGTCGCTGTAGTCCGGGTTTTCTTCACTGCACGCACTCAGTTCTTGCAGCCTGCCCAAGTGACAAAAACAAACGATTACGGAAAAATTATGCCTTCACTTTAGTGGATACTTTTAGGATGATGAAACTCACCTTGCCGATATTCTGTTGAAAACAGCGTTGAAGAAATTGAGACTCAGAGCGAATAAGACTTTAGAAGCCAAGTTCTTCAGTTGTAGAGAATTTGGATTATCATTGGCAACCTCTGCAAGGCAAATGAGTCATATTAGACATTTATTTTGTTTTTTCTTCACAAACTATTACAACTCAACTAAGTGCCAACTGTGGTTAGTGTACATGGTCTAAATGGTATCAACCTATCAACCTAGGCAGACAAATTGTGAGCTGGTATAGATTAATATACGCTACTTACAGCCAGGGCATCGAACCCGAACCCGAACCCGTAACCCGAAAAAACCGCAATTATGTGTGGAACCCGAACCCGAACCCGAACCAGAATCCGGAAAATTTGGAAACCCGAACCCGAACCGGAAACTGTATTTTAATTATGAAAAACCTGAACCCGAACCCGAACCGGTATTATTTCTCGGGTTTTTTCGGGTTTTTGCACATATTGCTTTTTATTCAAAATTGTGCAGATATCCTTCCAGGATAGATGCAAGATATTTTTGTTTAGAGGAACTTTACCAAACCTTTATCTTACCCACCCATTTTCTGTGGGTAAGCACACTTACGCAGACGTCTCATTGCGCAGTCGGGCTCAAGAAAAATACATATTTTATACGGTTTACATCGGTGACTGAGAAATCTTTTGAAATTTCTGCAGAATACTCAGCCTGCGAGAGCTGTAACCTGTAAAGTTAGCGTGGCTATCAGCGAACTCAGAGATTCTCTTGAATATCAACAGTGGTCCTACCAACAACTCGCTTTCATGTCGCGCCGCTACCCTTTGTCGGGCAGCGCCGACGAAGCAATGCGACAGTATGGTACAAAAACAAAGACAAACTGGGTTGGGGATCAAGTGAATTGTTTCTAGTTATGCATCGTTTTTAATTTAAGGCTTACCCGCTTATTTTGTTACAAATTAACCACTTTCATACCATTTCAAGGGAAACGGACAAAATGTAGGGAACTGGGAAGGGATTATCTTCTATTTTAAGAAGTAGCAAGTTTGCACTTTACCAACTTACAACCAAATGTGTTGCTTGCTTTGGCTTGTTCGGTCAGTGTCAGTCTTTTTTCATTTGTCATAGGAGGTGGCCGTATTACGCTCTTGTGTTTTATGTACACCTTTAAATCATGGGGCGCAAACAAGAAAGCAAAATCAGAAAATATTTTAGTTAAAGCTACGTCAAAAAGGAATCAAGTTGCAGAATAGACGGCTGTAACGTGATTATGAAGGTACATTTGCAAATGTATTTATGAGTACATTGTATCGACTGTCGAGACCCAGTTTACAGTCTGCAGTTCGTATCTATTTCAAACCTATTTCGTAGGACATATTAGTTATTAGTATTATAACCACTTAAAACTATAATATTATGCCATAACTTAGTTGATATTTTTATACCACCTAATCAAAATTTAACATCGATCCAAATGTACCATTTTCATCCAGTACATTATTGCAAACATTTAAATGCCTATCACTTTATTGTTGGAAAAATACAATAAACAAAATTTGCGTACCCCTTTGGAATCCGATCCCAAGCAGACCGAAGGGAAAAAAACCTGAACCTGAACCTGAACCTGAACCCGAACCCGAACGAACCCGAACCCGAACCTGAAAACGTACCGAACCCGAACCCGAACCCGAACCGGAATAAGCAAACTTAAAAAAAACCCGAACCCGAACCCGAACCGAAATTTCACATTTACCGAACCTGAAACTGAACCCGAACCGATATTAATTTCGGTTCGATGCCCTGCTTACAACCTACCTTCAAACAAAAACAAATTAATCGGTAGAATTGTTAATTTCATACGTTAAGAACCAGTTCAAGGATCATGATTTGAATACTTTGTAAGGCAGTTGGTCATCACAACAAGACCAGTAAGATCATTGGCTGACTTACCGATGAACTGACAGATCTCTCTAAGCAGCAGCTTGACGTTCATGGCCTCCTCAAAGCGGGCCGTGTCCTTGGGCTGGTTGCTGAGGCACCGCTCCAGGGTGTCCAACACGATGAGTAGTGATTCATAGCAGTTGCGCTCCATGTCTGCGCCGTGTGGTCGGGGTGCAGACGTCACCGAGAGGAACTATACGAGAAGGAGATATTAAACTTACAGGGCTGGATACCGCTAGCCTCAATACCTATAATTGATTGGACACTATGGAGTTTCAAATAAATTACAAAGATAAAATCTTCACCAAAATATGATGAGCTAGTTGAAGAGGTTTTTTGACAGTGAGTTTGCTTTATGAATAATCGTTGGGTGTGAGGATTGGTATATTTTTGGATTTAGTTTTGATTTTTGGTTTATTTTGGTTTGGAGGAATAGAGAGGTGACCAAAACAAGTATTAGAGAACAAACATTAGAAACAAGTATAAAACTAATAAAACTAATGAAATTTAAATTTATTTATTTATTTAAAACCCAGAATAATTACATAGGGTCATTCCATGTCAAATAGGACCACCCTTGACCTTGACTGACTCAGAATTTCATGAAATTTGACACACTTGTTAAGAATGTTGGTTTGAGTAAAAGTATTTTTTAATATTTTTTTACTCGAAGATTTCAAAAGTTATAGGGGGTTGAAGTTCAGGTGTATCCACCTCCCGCGTGCGCATTACCGTCACATTATTTACATTATCTAGGGTTGTATGACAGCTACAGAGTTCCAGGAGAGCTCATCTGAAAGCTAATTCAATTCTCTACTTGAATATATAATAATATGTACCACTTGGTGGACAGCTACAGAGTTCCAGGAGAGCTCATCTGAAAGCTAATTCAATTCTCTACTTGAATATATAATAATATGTACCACTTGGTGGACAGCTACAGAGTTTCAGGAGAGCTCATCTGAATGGTTATTAAATTCTCTACTCGAATATATAATTATACATTCCACTTGATTGCCAGCAATTTTATCTTGATTTTCTACATCTGCATTTAAAAAAAAACACCACCAAAAAAAATCCATGTTTAATTTACCTAAAAAAAAGTTTTGATGTTGAAAACGTATGATTGAATATTTGTGCAAAAATTCAGAGTTGGCCCTCCACTAATTTTCAAGAAAAAAAATATCTTGTGTAAAAATGTTTTTTATCAGGCAGTTACACAGCATATATCCTATGCCCACAATGTGTAACAGCTCAGGCTTTTATCAACATGGCAAGTTATTCTTGAAAGCACACTTTCATCAAGTGACATGTTGAAACTAGAAATGTGTGCAGAAGTTAAAAACTTGTAATTTCTTGTCTGAACCTCATACTTGATAACCAGCATTAGTTTCTCTTCACATCTTGAAGAGTGTAGTAGTGAATTTATTGTCTGAACCTCATGCAGACTTGATAACCAGCATTAGTTTCTCTTTACATCTTGAAGAGTGTAGTAGTGAATTTATTGTCCACACCCTTATTATTACAAAATGTGTTCAATTGGACAGTTCTTGAAAGAAGAGTGTGAAGATCATATGAAAACTATTGACGGCTTGGAAAGTGACAATCAGATTTTATTAGCATTGCGTTCCAATGTGAAAATATTACATCTGTGTGCCAGTTACATGAAAATAAATGTTTTGGATATTATTCTTGCCTTTTCAACTGTCATTATGTCATACTGATGAAACACATGTGTACGTGATTCTATGTGGGATTGGTCGTGGAGGATAGGTATTCATCTTAAGAGTAGAAGGGGTTTTGGATAAGGAAGTTTCGGAGGCTGAAGTCGAAGATTGAACTGGCTGTAACTATTTGTGTTGGAAGGTGGTAGTACATTTTGGTGCATAGATAAAGTGGAATGTGTGTGAAGAATGAGTGGGAGTGGGGAATAGTCTGAATATCGTTCCTACTTCTGGTTGCGTGGGGGTGGGCAGAGGAGTCGAGAGGGAAGAGAGCAGGGTGGGATTGGATGAGGGTGCTGGCTATCTGAATTAGAGTGCAAGTGAGGGTGAGGATTTGTTGGTTAATGAAGTGAGGCTTGCAAGTTTTACGGCGGGATGTTCCAGCTATTAATCGGATGATTATTGGGTGATGAAAATTTGTTTAGCATGTGGAGTTGTGCCCCAGAATACCAGGCCGTAGGACGGATGGGAGTGGATATGAGCTTGATAAACACATTTTAAGAAGTAACTCTGGGTACTAACTAGCTATCATGGGTATAGTTTAAAGTTAAAAGTGCAATAGAGGAAAAAAGCTTACCATTTCGTTCACACGTTGTAAGATCTTTGTTAGCCCAGAGATTACGAGCGAGAAGCGGAAACGACTGATTTGTATCAGACATTTCTTGTTCTGTTCTTCGTTGACCCTTGCGTGGGTGGTCTGTGGACCCGTCTTGCATGGTAACTGAAAGGACAAGAAGGAATGATTTAGGTTAGTCGTTGTCCACTTGAAACTGCATTGGGATTGATGTCTCACATAATGTTTCAAGGCAAAGGGCATTGCTTATGTGGAAATGGAAATATAGCTGAACTTCCATTATGTCAATAATGAACACAGGATTTTGAGGGCATGTGGGAGGTGTGGGTGTCTCAGCCCCCAATTGTAGCCCATCAATTATCACAGACAGAATTTACTTTGAACACAGGCAAAAATACAAAAAGCATTGCAGAAAAATACGTGTGTTTAATGTTAGTTGTCACATAATCATGATAGAGCTCTTCAGATTTAATCAGTGGTTTATTATTGAAAATGTTCATTCATGTTACCCCCACCCACACGTTTGGCCCCTCCCATAAAGCACATTCATTCACGAATACCCTGGCAAAGACCTGACAGAAGATTATTGATTTCCGAAGCGAATTTCAAATGCAGGTTGACAGGATAAATAGCAAATAATCGTGTGTACCTGTTCTTCAAAGCGTGTTATGAGCGAGTTGACCCACTCAATAGGCTTTGGCGTTGCCATTAGTGCCTATATCCTGATGTATCAGCGGCTCGGATCGACTTTTAAAGACAATGGGAACGCCATGTTGAATGGTTCTGGCACCCTGCGTCAAGTGCAGCACAGCGCTCCGCAACGTGCGCCGTTTTTCGAAATTACCGACTAACAAAATATATTTTTAATTTGGTTATATCCGGTTGATTTATCTCGTATAAAACTCATCCTGTGTATAATGCACTAATGTAAGGCTGTTAAAACGTTAAAATCTTGACTCAATCATTCGCTGATTCTGCTACAATTACTGTTGATTTCTGTGATGATTCTGACAACCCACCTGTAAGACAGACCCCTTGATTATAGCCTATCCGTCATACAGTACATGTGGTCTTTGTTTGGACTTTGGACTGAAGCACGTGACAGCTGACATTGACATTGGTTAGCACGTCTCAAACGAATGAGACCCTTTTTGTTTGTTGTCACAGAATTTGTTAAACCTTTTTCATCGACAGGCAGCAATGGATTCAAAGGCGAATTATGATGAGCCTGACGTGGTGTTAAAAATATCGGATACAAAATTTCCATGCCACCGGGAACTTCTTGCAAGAAACAGTCCTTACTTTCAAGCAATGTTCACTCATAACTTTTCTGAAAAAAATAAAGAAGAAATTGAAATTAAGGTTAGTTGCATAAGACTTAACTGATCATTCTCCGATTCGCATTGAGGCATATGAATAATTTTTGCTACTATTCATCAAACTTGACAGGACCTGGAACCTGAGACAATGGGAATGTTGCTGAGCTCCATCCACCTGGGTAAAGAAGTTCTTGAAGGCCTTCAATGTGAACAAGTTCTTGCACTTCTACAAGCATCAAGCATGCTGCAATTTGAGTCTCTCCAGCAGTATTGCATTGATGCTATTTCAAACAGGTGGCTTTCACCTGAGTTGTCTCTTCAGATCATGGCCCACGCAGATGCACTGAACCTCACACATCTTTACTTCAAAGCTCGTGTTATTGCATTGTGGAATTTCTCGACACTAAAAAACAATTCACAGTTTTTGAAGCTTTCGATTGATGAACTTGAGGACTATCTACAAGATGATGGGTTAAATGCTACAGGTGGGGAATTGGAGATATTTGACGCGTGTTTCAATTGGATTCAAAATGTGGATGCATTGGAGAGAGAAAAAAGTACATGGCGTGCACTTCAGTGCATTCGATTTTCTGATATTTCTCTCTCAAACATGAGAACAATTCTTCTTTGTGTTTCTCAGTTAGAGGATGAAGAAGTGCTAGAGTTGTTTGAATACATATTGAAACAGATTGCAGATAAATCAAACTCTCGCAGCACCCAAATGGCAGAGGAAAGTTTGCAGTCACAGGAAGAAGGTATCCAAAAAAGTGACAAGAAGGTGGCATTGTTAACATGCTGTTCTAGTGGCAATAAACTGCTCAATGAATTACAATCCCCATCATGCGAGTTGAACTCAAAGCCGATAGATGAGATGATAGAAGCTACTATCACTACAAATCGAGCTGAAAAATTACATTTTACTAGTAAATGCGTTTGTAGCCCTACTGTGGGGGGAGATGAATCTCCATCCATGACATGCAAACAAAATGAGAAGGTGATTGCAATGGGCCTGAAAGAAGAAATTGTTGCAAAAGCCAAGCTGCTGATGACCAGCCCCCCTCGCCTCTTGCCTCTCGTGCCTTGCGTAATCGGACGATGCTTCCATCCTCCAAGGCCGTACTTGATCGGCTTTAAGGAAAACCGTTTTGTTCCACTCTTGAGACTCACGAAGGCTGAGCAAACAGGCTCAGTTGAACCCAATGGATACAGAGTAGTCAACAAAGGTATTTCCTCTGTCCTGCTAAGAAGTGTTGACTATTTCCTTACTTTTAATGCTTGTTCTAAACAAGACGTGACGAGGCAGTAATTTGTGCTTAAATTTCGTAGGTCCTGATATTTTTATCCTCGGAGGAGAGTTTCTGTGGGGCCACAGCAATTGGAACACGTCTGTTTGGCGGTACAACAAGTGGAGCGAAAGTTGGTCGTTTGAAACAAGGTACCGATCGCAAATTACTTTGGTTGGAACTAGGTGACAGAAATAAAAATTGACATCCCCAGTCTTTCTCCCAACAGCATGGAACATCAATGCCGACATCAATCAGTCTGCTGCCTAGACGATGATATTTACGTGATGGGCGGTTTTGGAAAATATCGCGTCATAGCCGATTGCGTCAATAGATACAACACAATCACAAGTAATCTTTTTTATGTATATCTTTATTGGTGAAAAAATATAAGCTAACTTTAAAGTTTTTCCCATAGGAAAAATTAGTTGTTCTTTACTTAGCATTCAATACCCAGTTTAATATTTTTTTTCAAAACTATTGCTAAGTAAAGATAAAGTAGTTTCTAAAAATTATAAAAAATGTATGAAGTTTTAATCTTGAACCCAATGGGGGGTTCAAGAGCCTGCAAAACAACATGAATAAGCCAGTGCATACAACATATTTTTTTGTAAACTTGACCCAAATTTACCAAAACTAAGTTAACATCTGAGCTTCTACAATTGGTAACCTGAAACTGACCCGCAGAGAAGTGGACGCTCTGCCCTCCGCTGCCAAGCCCGATCTATTCAGCTGCTTGCTGTGCATTCAAGGACTGTGTCTACGTGTTCGGACCTCAAGTATGGAGCTACAACGCGCAGCGGCACAATTGGATCACTCTGACATCGTGTTCGAGTTTTACTTTCAACTCCGCATTGCCTCACGGGGACTGCATTTTCCTCGCTGGTGAGTTGAACATCCACTTGAGAACTAACTGACTTAGTACCACCGTTGAGTGTACATTAAAGGTAGATTTTCAACATGTTACAGTCTCTGAGTGAAAGATGGCCGCCAAATGACTACCTTACCGACAAAAATGCAGAGTACCGGAACATCACGTTAAGTGGAGCCACTGTCGTATGAAATTTAATTTCGATATTTCTCGTAGATTAACTCGCTTTTGAGACTTTTCATGCTCAAAAAATCTCCATCAATGTTTACCTCAACGATTGATAAACACGAAACGATATTCAAAAGCGAGTAACCTACCATAAATATCGAAATTAAATTTCATACGACAGTGGCTCCACTTAACGTGATGTTCCGGTACTCTGCATTTTTGTCTGTAAGGTAGTCATTTGGCGGCCATCTTTCACACAGAGACTGTAACATTGACGTTGAAACTCTACCTATAACCTACACTCAACGGTACCATCTTGCTGGTAACGAGTCTTGGCGCTTATCTTAGTTGAGGATTATTTTGAAACAAAATTGATTTTTGCCTAGGTCATTAAGACCACCACTTTTTTAGTTGGGTATGTTTCAATTAGGTTAGCAGTGTTGGAAAGTTATACCTTTATGCCAAGCTGATTAAATTGGTGGCTATAATTTTGCAGTCCTGTTAACGGATTGACGTCAGTGTAACCTTGCTTACAGGTTTTTTAGCCTAGACACCACAAATTCTTTTGATCTAATAGAATTTTTCTTAGCTTAAGTTTTTTGCTGGTGGTTCATAAAGCTCTCTTTAACAGGAGTGGTAATGTAGTGATACTGGCTGGAATAGTCTCTAACAATATAATTGTTTTTTCAGGCACATACTCTAAAGATCTCTACAAGTTTGACGGAAACTTGCTCGACTTCAAGCGAGTTGGGAGCTTCAAGCTGAACGCAGCAAACATGTGTTTGGTGCACGACACAATTTATATGTTTGGAGTTGATCTAGATTTGCAGCACCAGGTCGAGACTTACAATATCAAAACCAACTTGTTTCAAATCTTGGACGGGCAAGGAGCTGAGGAAAATGCGGTCTGTTGGAGCCCGTCCTACTCGATTGGGAGCTTTTCTCTCATTGACTATTGAGTCACTTCATATATCTCACAAGTTGGATCCATCGTCATCTCGGCTGGTGAAGATTTACATGAAGATTGTTTTTATACAGACTGTAAAAACATGAGATTTGTTCAGATATATATATTTTTTTAATCAATAAGAAAGTGATTTGTTGTGGACATGACATGAATTTTTAAAACGTTTCAATGAATAAGTTTAGTGGGAAATAAAATAAAAGATTTAACAATACAAGAACAATGCGTACCACTTTCAGAAACACTGGCTTCACTCCATTTCAGTTCCTGGATCTGGGAGCCGTCTGAGAGTTAGCATTTGTTCGTTTGAGTTTAACTTGATATTTGTTTTACGTTAGTCTATGAGATAGGATGCTGTTCCAAACCAACTGAAACTGCCAAACTTTAAGTTAAACATTTGACAGTACATTTTTGGTTACGAACAAAGACAATACTTACTGAGCTATCGTGACAGGTGACAAGGGTCTTAACAAAGTGCAACATTTTTGTTAAAACTAGTGCTAAGCTAGACATGAGACATGAGTCTGAAAATAATCATTGCTGCTGTTGTCTTGTTTATAAATAGAAATAATTTTAACAACATACAAAGCAGATTAATATTCCACAATCAATAATATATATGTCACAATCAAGGCCATGAATTTTTTTTTTTTTATAATTTTTATAATTACTTTATTATAATTTATATTTATTTTTTTATTTATTATTTTATTAAATTGTACAAAATGTGTTGGTTGATGCAGTACACTGATTTAATTTTAATAATCTATTCCTGTAACATTTTTTCACTATAGTTAACATACAATATAAAACTAGTATATGGTTACTTTGATAGAGAATTTGATTTCGTTATCATTGGCTGTCGGCATGTGTCGGAAAAGCCGGCACCGGATGTTCCGTGGCAAAGACATTTAATCCCCAAGGATCTGGTCCCTAGGGAATGACGGCAAAACGCAAGAGTTTCTGGCCACGAATCTCTCGCGTGCGCTGAAATGAACGAAGGATCGCCCAGATGCTTTGCTGCGCGTTGTGGCTGTAGTGATTGTTCAGGGTCTCTTTCACATCTTCTTCAGTCACAAAATATACTCCTGCCGACAGAAAATCTCTTCAGAAATTGTTATCTTATTCTACGACATCTTCTCATATTTCAAGTCTACTTGACTATACTAAGATAAAACCCAAGCCCTAGCATAAATGTATTGCTCGACTTTTTTAATAGTACCACCACTATCAGATTATTGCTAAATTTACCAGAAATTATTTTATGGAATTTCACTTGATATTTACTTGATTTTCCGGGAACATTTCATTCCTACGTATATTTCTACGAAAACTTTGCTGTAAAATTGTGTACCTTTCGTATCCTTTGTTTCCTGGTCTTTGTATGATCTCACTGCTTGTTTTTCTCGGACGGTCCGCGGTGCATTGATAATCCTGTACTTATTAATCAACGCCGTGTTAATAACCTCGGTGAATTTAGTCACGGTAGAGTAGGTTAACATTGCACGGCCTTTCAAGTAGCTGCAAAGAAGATCAGAAATGAACAGAAACCGACGGTGCTAGAAAGTATGTTAAGAAAATAAAATTCATCTTCAATGTTTTTCTATTCCAATGGGCTAACGGATAGGGGATGCTAGATCTGAAAATTACGTTGGAGGAACCAAATATCAAATGCGTTTTTGTGTTTTAGGATGCCGGGGGGGGGGGGGGGGGGGGGGTAGCTTTGTTTCTATTATTTCCTGGAAACAACCTTGATTTTTTTTAATTTCAATTTAGCAGCAGGCAACATTTTGTAATGTCACCAAGTAAAAATATGCTAAAAAGATGCCTAGTACCCAAAATGCTTGAAGATTAAGTTTGACACTACAAGGTATTTTTTTTTTTTTTTTTTTTTTTATTTAGCCTTTATGACAGACAGGTATGTACCCAGGTATGTGCCATATGATAAGGGGATGTTAAGGATCAGTAAGGGATGGTGTTAGGAGACGGCCGTGCCCTTTCGGTGGTGGAACTATCCCAGCATTGGCCTGGAATGGTTGTGGGAAATCACGGAAAAACCACAACCAGGATAGCCGGTCTCCATGATCGAACCTGGGACCTCCCGAATGCAAGGCAGACGCGCTCTCGCTACGCTACCGTGCTCGGTATGGTTGTGCAACAATTTGTTTGACAATTAGATGTTTTACTTTCAGAAAATAATAATAATAACAATGGTTTTTTATTGCATTGATTACATAATAATATGGCAACCGTCCTTAATATGGCAAAAGCCTCTTATGGTTGGAGGATTAGTATTTGTTGGCATAGAAAGAAAAAATTTTAACGACATCCCGTCATTTTCAACTTAGAAAACAAAAAATCACATTAAGCATATGAGATGCAATGATGGATTCAAAGATATTCTTTTATTGGGAGCCATGTAGTTGCTGAGATTGCCTGACAAGAGTTTAAAAAATCTGCTTTCTTATGTTACTGCGGGTATATCACATTAGGATAAGATCTCAATACCTTCCTGCACCGGTGGAAAGTGGTTTTGTTACTTACCCTGGCATATTGTCAAATTCATCTTGAGTCAGATTTTTAACAAGTTGACAATAGTGTTGAATTACAGGGTGCGGCTTGGCTGGTACTTCAGAGACTTGACCTGACTGGCACTTCGAGGATTGCGTTCCGTTTCGTTTATCAACGACTGATCGAGGAGTTGGAATTCCTACATCTCCTGCACAGCCATTCTGGAGAACTTTCTGCAATTTCCAATGCCTTGTTTAAAATAATCAAAGTAACAGCATTGCAGCTAACATGGCATATCTAAAAGTTGAGTACAATCGTCAATATCAGAATTATGGTACAGTGCTTACAAAATGTTCTGAGTTTCTAATAACTTACATTCTTTGCTATAGATTTCTGCTGGGATATGAAATTCGTAGGAAGATTGTTTTCCATATATTCTATTCTGTTCAATAGTTGTCCAACTTCAGCATGTTGCTCCTGAATAGAAAAATAAAATAAAGAAAAATAGAGAAGGCACAATGAGTTTCAATGGTAAATAAAATTAATTAATGAGTTGTAAGTATTATGTGATAACACAATCTGCACCCTTCTATAATTTTTGGGACTTCTAAAATAACTTCTTTAAACCATGTTTAAGCCCTAGCAAATAATCGCAGCCAAGTTTAAGCATAGACCTACAGATTAGCAGACATCCCTTGAGTAAAAAAGGGCAGCAAAAACAATTGCTTTGATATTTTGTACAGTTACAAGATATTTTCTTTTAAAAAAACTACAGGAATACCTATCTGTTATTATCTGTGCATAAAGAGTTTGTGATGTCTTATGCAAAAAGCAAGGCCGCACCAATGCAGTTGTTTGGGATCTAATGGAGTGAGGTGGCATGCACATGACATCGTTAAAGTATTCCATAATATATGTTATGAAGTCTAGGTTCTTCTCACCGACAAAATAACATTCTGCTTCTTATGTTCATCAATAATCTCTCTTAGATCATTAATGTCAAATCGAAGCTTGTCGAGATTTTCGGAAAGCTCTTCTGTCTTTGCGGTTACTTCTTTATCTTTTCCCTGTAAAACTTTTAGCGCTTTCAGTTGCGTGTTTGCTCTTTTGACCCTTTTTTCCACGACTGCCTCTAAGTCAAAATCCATGGTAAATTTAAGAGATATTGAAAGGTTGAAAATGTTTTTTGTTTGACAGCCAGCGGCGACTTGCCAGTAACATTTGCCGCCAAAAGTGATCCGCACAGCCGTGATAAAGTGTCAGTTCTACCAACACAAAAGATTTTCGCGGGAATATTTTAAGGAACGATGTTTTACCACGGGATTTACTAATCCACATTTTCCTGTGCTCGAAATTAACAGAGACTGAATTTCATTGATGCAGCAAATGTGTGCTATATTGCTTTATCACTATCTTATATCAACCTTGATCTCTAGACAATAAAATGTATTATTATTATAAAATTTGATTATTGCTACTATTATTGGATTATTGTGAGGTAACTACGATAATACCATAGGATAAAGATTAAGTTCACCATAATTTATCTTTTGTCTATCGAATATCGTTGAGTCTCAACGATGTTTATGTGCTAAGTTTGAGACTCTGAAAACCTACGTGTTTCCAACGGAGCATTTTTAACCAATTATTCTTACAGAGAGGCCACGAGTGCACGAGTTGGCAAAACAGAGTTAAACGAATTTGACATTTAAACAGCCTGATGTTGGTGAAATTGGCAAATATCAATAAAGTACACAATTAACTGTACTAGCCAGGACAAAAAACATCTTTATTCAGTCAGTACAATTATCACAAGTGATGCCTGCAATCTTATGTACATAGAAAATGCTTGCAATCGGCCAGTTATTTTTATTGGACCGAGTATTTTAATGAACAAAAATTAGATCCCATTTTTCGAGAGATCATATGTGTTTAAAACAAAAAGCAATCACCAACTTGCCTGCTCTGCACTAATCCGAGTCTTGATTTGAAAAGATGTACAGCTCGTGGATCCTTTTCAAGGATTCCTCGTAATCCAGATTAAACTGGTCCATGAAAACGTGGTTGGCCAGTTCTGGTATTAGCACTTTCCACATGTAATCTATGAAGTGGAGTGGGTTGTCCCGGCAAAATGTTTTGGTAAGCAGATCCATCATGTGGGACAGATGCTTGTCGGAGAATGGGTTCGTTGCAGTCGAGTATCGCAGACTGGTTCGTTCTCGTTCACCCGCCTTGTACAATGCGTGCCGCTCGCACGGGATCTTCTCTTTAAAAATGCCGTGGAGGAGAGCACCGTGTTTCTTAAAAGATTTTGTGATCTCGTCAAGACTTACATTTTCAATGATTTTGACACAACGGGCATTCTCTATGTCGTTCTCTCGAGAATCTGGAACTTCGGGTTCATCGGGTCCACTGGAAGAGTCATTGTCGTCATCTGAGGGAAACAAGACTTTGCTCAGAGCCTCGACTCGCCTTTCTTCTTCCATCAATTTAGATTTCGAGACTGATGCGGACGTCAATGCAGATGTCGATGGAGACGATGCCAATGCAGAAGTCTTAGTGGAGAAATCACTTCTTTTTTTGCTGGAGCCAAAGTAATTAGTAATCTGATTGCAAGGTTGATCTTTTGAACTTTGTTTCTCTTTAGTCCCTTGGCTCAATCTCACTCTCCTCTGGGCATCAGAGCCTCTTTTGTGCTTGGATCTCCATCCATCAGCAGCCTTCCTTTTTGGCACTGCAAGACTTCTACTGTTGAGACAGACTCCAGCACCCCTTGCCTGCTTGGAAGCAAGGTGCAGTGCGAGTAACTTCTTCTGATCGTCGGTAAGTCCATCAAGTTTCTTTGATAATGCCGGTTTTGATTCATTTTTAAGTCTGGCTTTCTTTCTCGGAGATGCTCTTTTCATCACAGCCTCACTTATCTCGGCATCTGGCTTCTTTTCGTCGTTC